>OU612083.1:17355822-18706731 GCA_914767735.1 Anoplius nigerrimus
TGTACCAAGTCGGTCTGCAGCACGTCCTGATCGCCGATCTTCTCCACGCACGGGCAGGAATTGCTGCTCCAGTGGTGCATGCAGGCCATTGTGCACGAGGTCTTAGGCTTGCAAGGGCTATTGTCCACGATCGATTCCAGTTGGCTGTTCACTCTCGAGCTCTTCTGGTCCAGCTGATCGGAGCTGGCGAATCGCAGACGCTTCGGACTCTCGCTGGAGCATCTCATGAAGGTCGATCGTACGAGGGACTTGTTCTTCAAGGAACTTCTCGGCACCAGCGGGTCGCCCATGCTCGTTCTCTTCATCATGTCGCAGCCGCGTCGCTTGTCGGCTCGTTCCTTGCTTCGCTGACAGCGCATCTTCGGATCTTCGCCTATCAGCCAATACGTTAATCGGTCGCCCTTTCCTTTCATCGAGACGATTCCTCGCTCCACCAAGCTGAATCCGCCTAGCTTGTCCAAAAACTGCTTTGTCTCGTTACTGCAGTGGATCTTCAGCGCTGCAAAGAGGTCCATAGGTCAAAGATCAGAATTTAGGGTGGGCATACGGGGTGGACTAAATGACGCTGATTAGGAAAATTGTAACTTACGTGCCCCGGTGGATTCCATACGACTGGCAGTGTTGACCGTATCGCCGAAGAGGCAGTAGCGTGGCATTTTCAAGCCGACGACTCCCGCGCATACGGGACCTAGAAAGACAATCAGTGACAATGGGCCGTAATGACGAAGTTTCTCCGCAACGAGGAAGTAACGCTCCTTTACCGGAATGAATTCCAATCCGAAGCTGCAGCTTGTCCAGCGGCCTGTGACGAATGGTAAACTGCTTAATGGCGTCTAAGAGGCACAACGACATACTGGCAATTTCGCCCGCATGCTGGATACCGTTCCTTATTGGCAGGCCGCTTACCTACGCGAGAGAGAAACGAAGTGGCCACTCAAGAAGAAATTCGGTACGCTCCGAGGGTAAGGCCTTAATGGCCGGAATTGGGGATATTGCACTCCGCTCTGTATCGGCCGATCGAATTTTTCAACTCACCACCATGTAAGCGTCGCCGATCGTTTCGACCTTGTAGACGTCGTAGTTCTCAATGGTCGAGTCGAAGCATGTGTAGAGATCGTTGAGGAAATCGACGACCTGCGCGGGAGGATAGTAAATGTCAGTAGTGAGTCTGTCAAGAGAGAAGGAAGAATGCAACAGTTGACAGTCCATTGGACCTTACCTGAAGCGGCGTACTTTCGGCGGACATAGAAGTGAAGCCGACTATGTCGCTGAAATAAATGGTGACGCTGTCGAAACTCTCGGCCTGCACCTTGTTGCCCCTCTTCAGCTGCTCGGCAACGTAGCGCGGCAGCATTTCGTACAGCAGGGCGTCTAAAATAATGAAGACGGCACAATGAGACGCGCGTCGCCGAATCCGATTGCGCAATTGCCGTTACGCCGATACTCTTTTACGCAACCTGTTTTCTTTTTCTCCTCGGTCAGCTGATCGGTCCGCTCGTCGACCAGCGCCTCGAGGTTGTTCGCGTACTTTTCCATCATCGCCATCATGTTGTCGAATATATTCGGCTTCCTGCAAAAATTGTCAGCTCTGCAGCGTTCCGCGCGTACTTGCACGATAAATCAAGGCGCCGGCTAATGAACCGGACGCTGTGTCCAGGATATGAGCGAAATTACGAAACGACCACTCACATGCCCTTTCGCAACGGCCGTAATTTATTCCTGACGATCTTAAAGTCCGGACGAACCTCGGGATCTTCCGCCCAGCATTCCAGCAGGCAATCTCGCACGAAGTCGAAGGTATTCTCCAGCTGGTCCAGCGGCGGTCTACGATAATTCCCGGAAGTCGTAAAGTAACGCACGTGAACCGCGCGCAAGGAGGCAAGCGAGAGAGGGTGGTGGGGATGGGGGGCGGGAAAAAAGTATACGTTGCCGATGTGATTTCGGCTTTAATCACCTGAACGGCGGTACGCTCGGTTCCCTCGCGATCACCTTTTTCAATATCTCCGGTGCGGATAATTCGGTAATGCCGAAAGGGCCGTGTCGGCCTTGGAGCTCGTAAAGGACTATGGCGAAAGAATAAACGTCCCCTCGCTGAAAGTCCCGGACTGCCGGCTCGCCGATTCGCGTCGATCGCAATAACTCCGGCGCCCTATATAGCAGCCCTGCCGTCAAACAATGAATTACATCGATCTCGTCCGCTTCTGTACGATGAAACGGGAGGCTGAGACGAATCTCTTGGCATTACGGGACGCAAAATCGATCCGCTCGCCCGATACTTTATCGCTTTCCTGGCAAGCCGACAACGTACCTTGATACTTTTTCATAATATCGCACGGCTCGCATTCGGCGTCCCGCTTGAACTCGTGGAGGCCAAAATCCGCAAGTTTTACGACCCAGCGGGAGTCCACCAGGCAGTTCGACGTGCTAAGCGACCCGTGATACTTTATGACGGACTCGTGCAGATAGATCATACCCTGGAAGGAAAGGTCTATGCTTTCGGTCGAATCTTGGGGAGACTCGTGGCAGCCCCGGGACGAAGTTTTTGGCTCGTGGCGCGAACCGATTCGCAATGCAGATCGTCGCGTCGCGAACGTTCCCCTGACTCGGATTAGCCGCGTTTCGGATTTCATGAAAAACGACCTTGCCCGCTTTCCCCCCGAGAGCAAAATCGGCGACGCAAAATTTCCTCGCCCCCCTAAGGGACGTGCATACGTAATCCACCGTATAAATTTGGCGAATGTTTGACTTTCATAAACTCGGCGCGCGATCGTGCAAAAAGTTTATGCCGCCCCGCCAGCTATGGTAATGCGCGCTAATGAAAATGAATCGCGAAGTATTACGGATGAATTCGGGTTAAATGGAAATCGCCGGATTCGTGCTTCGACATCGGTTCGTGCGACGAGAGTTTACGATAAAGGCCGTGACGAAAGGGTGTTGCCGGAAGATTTAAGCTGCCGAGCGAAGGCTGACAGATATATTTCCTGTTTAACTGGCAGACGAACCTTTCGGTTTGACGTTTATGGTTACGCTAAAAGTTTGAACGATGCCGCGTTCCGTTCGCCAGATAAAACTCCGGTAGCGTTAGAGACGCTTGAGAAATTTATAGCCAGTCCTTCGAACGTTGAACGCGGAACGTTCAACGTGCGAAGGGCTCCACTTTCATATTCACGTCCACACGCTATCCATCCGCAGCTTTAATTAAAAATTCAGCGAAAATTACTTACCCGAATAATATCACCGACCAACGACGCCATAAACATATTATCCAGTTTCATATCCTCGTTCTCCAAAATATCCTGCAACAAATGTTATTTAACACGGCTAGCGGATGGCTCGCGGCGTCGGTTAAATATGTACAATGCAGAACGTACCTTGAGGCTACCGCGCGCACAATATTCGACCACGATGCAAATGTTTGGGGGGTCGGTGCAGGCGCCAATAAACGCATTTAAATTATCGTGCCGCAAGTCGCGCATCTGGGGAACATTCAATAATTACGTTTCGCTTAACTCGCCAACTACCGTGCCAGATCCAGGTATAGCTTTGCCATCCTAAAGCCACGGAACATGTCAAATGCACCTTACCATTTTCAATTCCTTCTTCATCTCTCGCGTGATCTCGATCGATTTTTTCCTCACTTTTTTCACTGCGAATATACGTCCTTTGTATATTCCGACCTGCGTGTAAATCATCGAATATCTAAAGTCTGCGTCCGGATTCGAACTGAGCGAGACTTGGCTGGTCCTGACGATCGGTTGCGTGACCGAATTCTAATTTACAATAAAATGTTTATCCTCGATTCACTTATTTTCGCACGTGGTATTGAACAATGGACACGTCGTAATCACCTTAGAATTGCATTTCGCCGATACATCGTTGACCACCGTAGTCTCGTCCTTCGCTTCCTTTATCTGAATATCCTTGTAGTTCACCTTCCAGAGCAGCGAGTCGAGCTCCTGCTCATATTTCCAATTCCTGTAGAGAATGAGAAGAACCGCGGCAACGACCAACAAGAGTCCTCCCGCTATGCCACCCACGATCTCGCCGGTGTGCGCTAAATTAGGCGTGCAAGATAGAAAGAAAAATTGTTCCACCTCTCTATCTTCTTACTTTCATTACCCGACTGACTGACTCTGTCATACTGAAGTGCGAAACAAAAAGCGGATTCTCAAGATACCCGCGCACTTTTACTTTGATTATCTGACAAATGGCTCGAGCGGTCGTAGTAAAGTGCGAAACAAAGAGCCGATCTTGAAGGTATCAGTCCTTGGGGATCTCGACAATCGTTACCGTGAACTTTATGTGCCCGGTAAATCTCGGCACCTCGGCCCGTAGTTTTAATTAACCCAGATCAAGGAAATGAAGCGAGAGAACGTAGCGCGCGGAGATCGCTCGGCAAATGGCGCTCGGCTTTAAGAGATTTACATATGTAGATTTTAAGGTCGAGCAGCGAAGTTTACGGCGCATCCTCGGCTTCGCGATCGAATCGGCCGATATAGGCGCAGCCTTTAGGGTCGTCGGGAGAAAGCTGACGAATGCTGATTCGCGAGATCGGAGCTTTCAACCCCGCGCGACTTTCCGCGAACCTGTCAGCCGTCTGGTTGCGACATTTTTAAGTCGAAACTTGCCGACAGCGAGTTGGAGGGAGAGAGAAGGAAGATGCGGCATAACTTACAGTTACATTTCTCGCCGTGATAGCCGCAATAAGGTTCTGCGATCGGTGGTCCGTCGCCGAGCCAAGAGATGTCCCTCGTCAGCAAGAGTTTCTGGAACGTTGTATTTTCTCAGCGACCGGTGGACTAGCGGGTGGGGTGAGTTAGCGAGTATAGCGAGAATGAAAGATGGCGGCGGTGCTTACCGGCAAATTCGTATTCTCCTCTTTCCCGATAAACTTTCCGATCGGATAAAGGCCGGGACCTCTCGCCGGTCGATCTTCCAATGCGATCAGCGTGTAGTTGCCCTCCGCGTCCCCGTTCTCGTCCATGTAGACCATGTAGCTGGCACGGAAAAGGTGTCCGATTAGCGGGTGAACTTTGACCGGGAGGTCGAGCGGAATAGACAACATACCCCATGGCGCTGCGATAGTGAACGCCGTGAAGAGTCTCGATCATCTCTCGACCGTTTCGCGGATCTCGATTCTCGTCCAACGCTTGCAATAACGCTCTCTCATAAAGGTGGACCGCGTCGTAGAGGTAAGCCGTTTCCGGCACGATCTGCCTTATGACACACGGTAACAATTACGTTTCCAATTTGTACCACGTGGCTGGGACGGAAGGTGGGAGACACAGGACATTCGAACCGTGAATTCGAGCGTGAGTCGAGCGACAAATGTAGTTCGCCAAAGTATTTCTCCTTTCGGACTGTCGCTCGACCGATCGCCCCTGGCAGATCGAAGAAATGGCATTTCATTTCTTTGCCCCGATGAAAAAGTTTCATTGGACTTTTCAAGGCCCCGATAAGCCACGTACTCGAGTCAATATCTCCCGGGAGCACATTACCGTTCGCAATCTTGAAGGAGATCGCCTCTACTGTCTCGGCAATCTTCCGTCGTCTCTCATTCTCTCCCGATCGTATCTAATAGTCACCTGAACGATGCCGCCGACCGCTGCCAGGGGGTTGTTGAAATTGAACGGCGGCTTCTCCCTGTACTCGTTGATGACGACTGCAAACTTATTGAACTCTATCGGCGCCGATGCGACAATGCTGAAGTAACTGCGATAAGCCTTCAGGATTGATAGGTCCGTCTGCTCCTGCCAGAGTCCGCGCAGGTACTTATCGGGCCGTTTCTCGTCGTACTGCTCGATGTCGACACCGACCACCCAGTACTCTCCTACGACAGCGAAATTGCCGGGTAATCGATTGCCTAGTGGTCTTCTAACGATGCCTGCCAAAGTGATCGAACGCGACAGCCTCAAAACACGGGCTAATGCATGCTCTATCTACTCGAAATTAGGGGCGTCGGGACAAAGAGAACAGTTCGATTCTTCCATATGAAATAGTCGTGTTTCAACGGCCATTACTCGTACATTATTGCTTTGACATACGGAATTGTTTTACATTTTATTTCGCTTAGAAGGCACGGGTTGCGATTTTTGGAAAGCTCTTTTGACCCTATTTCATTCAATGCATACAGTATCTTGACATTTTCTCTTTTGGCCTTTATAAATTATTCTCTATCCAATGAAAATCTAAAATTTGTCTTCATACTCTTAACGATAACTTACGCTTAACAATAGACTCCCAAGTATTATATACTGATTCCACGATAGTCGACGTAGATTGAAACGGATTACCGCAGTAGCGGTCCGCAGCGAAGTTCGTACCGAAGTTCTCGTGGCAGTCAATGCGTTTTAAAGAGCACAGCCGTGGAAGGTTACCGGGCGCACGTTACTTTCACACAGTAATATATGTACCTGACTTACGTTCTACAGCGGATTTATACCTTTTTCCAACAGATTCCTCTCGTCGAGCGCCATCAGCAGACCCATGTGCTCGTAATAATTGCCTAGAATGACGTATACTGGAACAGAAAAAGGCCGCGCTCATACATCTTGCATCCGGCTTTATTTATTTGCCGAGCGGGCAGTTTTTCAGTGTCGTTCGCTTTCACGACGTATCCCGTTCCTCTCATTTACTCGCCGCGTTCGTCTCCGTAGCGGCGCGTAGACGGTATTTTTAGAGAGCGCGCGCTCGCGTTAACGTCGATACAAATGGGCTTCGACTCCCTAATGAGCCAACAATGAGGGAGGACGCATAACTATTCGCCGCGTTGGAACTTTGATTGCTCTCGCGAGCTGCTCTCGACATGCGATGCGGGCCGGAGCCCGCTTTACGTAAGACTCGCGACTGTTAGCCGACTGAGGAAACAAAAATGCGGGTGGTTTATTTCTGTCGTCGCTCGACGAACGACTAGACAGGAGGAGGGAGGAGGACGAGGGGTCATGTAATACTTGAGAGAAAGGGGGGAAAAAGAAAACGTCCGCGCTTCGAGGATGCGGACGCAGGAATGACCGGTGTCTTCGGCCGACGTCTTCCGTTGGGAATAGAAACGATTTCGAACTAATTGCCCAGCCTGCCAGTTACGACGGGATTGCTTGACCTTCGCAACTGGCTCGACGTAATGACCGTAGTCAGTCGGAGAATCGTCTGCAGCGTTATTTCCATTAATAGACGGGAGAGAAAGTAGAAATGCTTCTTTATCGCTGGACGCGGACTATCGGTGGGCGCCGTGTATCGATTGAATACGCGGGATAGGTTTCTTCTGTCGACGTGTCCGAGGTTCGATGCTATATCTCAATTACTCACTTCTCGTTTCTCGGTACGTCTCCTCCACGTGCTCGTGGAAAGGATTACTCATGTGCGTCACATGGTAAGGCTCTTCCCAGCAACGGAGGAAATTCACTGTCACGCCGGCAGCCTCGAAGGACGACAGAATTGTCGTGGCGACCGTCGACATTTTGTTGAACTCGAAGAGCGTCGAGTTCATGTACATAAATGTCACCTGTAACGTTCCAATGAAAATCCCAACTCGTTTATTGAAACAGAATAAGTGTGCAACGTCGTCAGCACCCACCTTAAATGAGTATAATTGAACTAGAAAAACAGCGTTACCTTCGTCCAGTTAAAGGTCCTTAGAACGGCAACGACAGACTTGGAAATTTGCGTGTCCGGCGGTCGTGTCCTGGCGAACGTGGGAAACTCCTTTTTGTCCGACGTCTCTCGGTGTGTACAGAACTAGGGAAGAAAAACCGATAAACTACGTCCACCGTATTTCCATCGATAGCCACGGTGCAATCGACAGCATTGAAAGTTGGAAATTCCATTGGACGATGACGCACGGTAAACACAATGTCAGCAGTAGGAAGCGATAAATGACGGCACATCGGACAAGCGCAAAACTAGTTTTACATTTGCATTCGGTTTCTAGGTTACTCTATAATCAGGCTGAGGAACGAGCGACAGCGTAATAAGCTCGATTAGTAGTAGTTTGACGTGCGATAGAATCTACATGAAATCAAAAGGAGCGATCGTTAGAGAAAGCGTGGCTCGAGGTGGGGAATATAGCGGCGTTAGGTCAACTAAATATGTTGTAAGCTTCCCATTACAATGGAGTCCCGCTTATGTTCTCTCCTACGATTTATCGTAATTAAATCCTGGCCCGTTCGCGGAGAATCGAATTGTCCGTGTTAAACGATTCGTAAAATATCAAGGAGGGGGGGGGGGGGGGGGAGTATATATGCCGATGGCGGCGACCAAAGTGAAAGAAATCGTTCAATGGATCGGATAACTTTTCCAGTACGATAAATTGACTCTTTGCCCTCGAACGATTTCGTACGATTGTTCGCAAGGGCTTGCTTGGAACGGAACACGCTTAATGAAGGTGCCGGTATCTTGTACCGAGTGCTTCGCTTTCACGCTGAGCGCAATTCGAGAAACTGGCGTCCTTAATCGCGAGCGTGTCGTACGTTCGAACGCGGCGTTCACACGCTTCCGGCGCTTCCAATTCGGCCATAGACACGGCTAATTCCGAAATTCTAATACCCCTTTCGTCGCGAACAAACAACCGGGCGTTACAGGTACAATTTGACCGGGCACAAAGCCACTCGATCGATAGAAACGGTTTGATCTCCCCGATAGAATCGAGGGCAACGATTACCGGGGGCACGAACGTGCGACGTTTCAATATTGCCCACCGGCCATAGGGGTGTGCGGGTACTTAAAATTATGACGAAATCGTAATCCGGTTACGTGGACGGCATGCCAATTTCATCCGGGCCCGCCGTCATTCACCGTAATTGCCCCCGTCAGGAAAATGTTTATCCGAGGATCCGTTCGGCGCGACGCGGACAGCGGGAGGCGAGCGTTTACTTGTAAAATTAACGAGGCAGACGTTTGGCGAGCCGTTAGCCGCTTAAACGATTTTATCGGATTCACGATCGGCCGCTAATTAGCGCCGAAAGTTCGACGCGGCGATGCTAATTCCGTTTCGCGGAAGGCAGACGTGGAAGGCAAGGGTGGGAAGACTGTTACATGGCCGGACACCCTGTAGCGACGGATAACGATTAATACGTTCCTCCGGCGATACAGGTTCGATAAAGAAGCCGATCGTTGGTCGGAGCGTCAGGCCGGTCAATTGAATTGCGAGAGGGCCGTAACGAGAAGCGCTAAAGATATATAATAGAAACGGGCCGCGGCGGACAAAGCGTCCGCGAATCGCGAGGAAGACCGTTGTCTCGCGCAATTTAGCGATTCGAGCGTGTCGTAACTTCGGACTCGAGCATTCGTATTCGCGGCCGCGCGGCGAATAATTTATCTCCGCCGCTTGGCACGCCGCGAGCTGGGAGCTTAAAGCGCGCATTGCGCCGCCAGATCACGTCGGAAACGAGCGAAAAACGATCGAGAGGGAACACCGTGTAGATCGCCTCCTCCATTATGCGAGAGCTCTTCGATTTAACTGGAACAACGGGTCACGATACGGTCCTCATACCCTTTCGTGAATCTCGTTCTCAACTTCCTAGCCTCTGTTATCCGAAGGACGATCTTTATCGATCGTGCGAGATCTTTATCGATCGTACGCGATCTTCATGTCTGGCGAAAAGTTCGGAAGATTATCTATGACCCTTACGTAGGATA
The DNA here is from genome assembly GCA_914767735.1 of Anoplius nigerrimus. NCBI lineage: Eukaryota > Metazoa > Arthropoda > Insecta > Hymenoptera > Pompilidae > Anoplius > Anoplius nigerrimus. The sequence continues at coordinate 17,365,456 of OU612083.1, forward strand.
TCATCGGCAAATTGAAGGCAGCTGCCATTCGACCCTCGTGAATGCAAGTCTCTTGCGGCCCAATGTAAGCACTGACGTTCTTCGTCCACAGGTCGGCCGTCATCAGGATGCTGGTCTCCTCCTCGCCATAAGTCTCCGCGACCAGGAAGTCGAGCCTGTGGCCGCGCCTGCCCAGCTCGCCGGCGTTCACCTAGATATCCGGAAATTGGTGAGTTTCCAGAAAATTAATATTACCTCCTCTAACCGCGGCGAGCGCAGCTAATAAAGATTAAAATTTATTGCGAGACAAAGTGAGAGAGTAAGTAAGTAAGTAACTTAGAGGATCGTTACGCCGATGACGGCTCTATTTCCATGTATTAACAGGAAGTAGCGCGGCCAAGAGGGTTCGCAGACTGAGTACAGAATTAGTCTCCGTCGCGAAAGATTGAGCCTCCCGCTATCGGGCCGAATTAAGGTCAGGCTTCGCAGGAAGTGCGACTCGATGGCCGAGAGGGGGGGTAGGAATTGATCTAATTGGGGATTTTCGCGAGGCCACTTGCGAATAGTGGGCGGTGGGGGAAGTGAAGATTACCTCTTCGACGGCGAGAGTGATGGCGCCGGAAATCCGGAAGCCGGGTCGCTGATACTCCAGGTCGCCCGGAAGTCGTTCCGATCCGGTTATGTAGCCGAGGGTGAAGGTCTCCGCGTCTACGCGCCTGTCGAGCAAAACGTGGATCGCTGTCAGTAGGAGACACGCCCTTTCCACGTTTGCCACTAGCATGCCCGGCTGCGAAACCTTAATTAACAATCAAGTCATTTCGGGCACGTTACTCGGGGAGACTTGCCGGCCTCTTTGCCGTGACGCAAAGATGTGCACGCGAGATCTGGCGGGCACGTATTTTGCCGGCGGCCAGTTCGAACTTTCAGTCCGAGCGCTCCTCCTCGTCTCAGTAATACGAGCAAAAAATATTGCCAGTCAGGGCAAACACTGCCCGATACTATCCGCGCGTATCAAAAACCGTGCATATAGCAAGAATCGCTCGAGTCTCATTCGAGTCTCGAGCTTTTTCCGATCGGTCGTTAACGCACCCCAGACTGGTACGGCCAAAATTCACTGCGAGGATTTAGTCGAATCGGCTTTGCCCGGACGTTAGGTATTCAGGTAGTTCGCCATGTTTCGCGATAAGCGGATTATTGTGAAACTACGGACGGGAATGATATTCCAATTAAGGTTTAAGCTCGAGCTTAACTATGTGAAAGCATTGTTTGTAAATGCCTGCTCATTTCGCGCTATGGCCAAACTCCGCATCCTCCCAGGGAATAGACCCGCAGATTAATTTCAGTCGCGTTACCGTAAACGTCTTTCGTGCCGAACTTACGGGCACGGATGTAAGAGCGCGCGCGCGCGAAAAATTGGGGTTGAAGGTAGCCTTCGGGAGATGCACGTCGCCGACAAAGTACATTGACGAGGGCCAACCGTTCGGTCGTTTGCAAACTTTATTGTCCTTCGAGGCTCCGGCTGATAATGGAGGAAGCCGGTAAACACCGCGGGGTTGCAATAAACACCATCAATCTCCCACGGTGCGGGCACACTTCCTCTTCCTTGATTTTTCTCCGGCAAGGCTCTCCTTCAATCGGGAAAAGCCTTGCTCTCCTTACGCCTTCTCGAGAGAAAGTGCTCATTCTCTTCGTAGAGGCGGGAGTGCGCGCGTCATTGGCAACCTGCGGATGAATTATTTCACGTCGGCCAAAGACCGTCCATCCATTTCCCCCCCAACGTCAATCTGGCGTCAGTCAAGCCGCGACACGGCGACGTTTAAATGCAGATTAAATCGGAACGAACCGCGACAGGTATTCCCCGCGTCCGTTCTCACAATCTCGTCTATGTGGATCATCGGGGAGTGGATGAAATTTGTGCCCGGAAAGCGAGTAACTCCTCGCGACGATAACGTATCTATAATAAACGTCTCTGAAAATATATGGGCTGCCCAGTCAGCGCTGATCGTAGATCAGCGTCGGCGGTGCCTAAATTTAATTTCTTCGCGCGGAGAAGCCCACGGTCACGTGCGGCCACGGATGGAAATTCGCTGGCTGGACTCTCGGGTCATTATTAATAGTAGTTCTATTTTAATAACACGTCAAAAAACGTTGGGCGAAGTGGCTCGATTTTAAGGTTCCGTATAACTCCTAATATACATAATCCGACGGAACGGTATTATGGCTCTAACTTCAAATATTTACAAACGAACCGGGTCGTTCGGTCTACGGTTCAAGTGGGCCTGAAATATACATTGATCTTGACACAGTTATTCGAAGGAGGCGTCATTCAAATCGAAGATTGTGCGTCTCTAACGAGTCGTCGGCAAGCGGTAACGTTACGCAAGCCGAAGGCCGTCGCTATCGGCGACAACCGCAAAGGACCCGATTAGGAAGCGAAATTAGAAGTCTGCCGTCGGCTCGAAGCGAGCGCCAGTGCGTCTGCATAAACCGTCTACATAAGCCGTCTACATGAACCGTAAGCAAAGCTCGCGATAAGTATCGGGCACCGCGAGCTTGTCACCTTCGCTGATTAATAGCCGCGCTCGATTCTAACCTAATGGGCCCATAAATCATTATTTTTTCTCCGCGGAATCGTGAGAAAATACGGGGCAATGGCGCTAACAATGATTTATCGACACTTATCTCTTCTTCGAATCCTAGCTATCCCCTCTAATTTGTCACGCGCGATAGAGATGGCACGCTGTCCGAGTGTGTTTTACTTCGCGTTACCGCAACTTTCTCACGCGTTTCCGACTCATTGTCAGTCGCCGCGTTTGACTGATGGACACGCAACCCGCGGATCCGGATACTCGAAATACGTTATTTCGAGACGTTGGTGTATGCCAATGCCGCACAGAATTGAGCTCATGTCCTAAGGCAAGGGAACGATTAAGTGCCGCGTTGCAAAGACGATGCAAAGCTACGCAAAGATCTGAGGCCGCCGGGGTCAAGCAATTTTCTCAACTTCCATACATTTGCGGGATACGTTTGCGTGCCGGTTGCTTTCATCCTTTTTTCCCCCCGCAACCCTGCCCTTTTTACCCCTCCCTTCCCATGTACCTTTTCGAACCGTTATGGCAACGGCTTTCTGCACACGTTCTTCCGCCGAGCAGCTAACTTTGTCGCTGTATCGGGAAGGATGCAAATATCTTGAACAGGCTCGATATTTAGCGATTCGAGGCGCGTCGGTGTTTTCGTAATTCCGCCGAGTCTTGCCTGGCCCGAGTCAGTCGGCTGTCGGACGCTCGTCAAGATGCGAAATGGTCGTCGGTTAACCTGGAAGATCGGTCGTGCGTTTGACAGTGCGACGGACGCCATGTCAGGACGTACGACGTACGGCGTGCGTACCGTCTACACGGCCGTGTACCTCCTATTGCGATGCAATGAGCGAATGAATGGCCCCCGACTCCTGAATTAATGTGGCTAACGGGGTGCCATACCGGCGTCCTCGACTTTATAATTTCAGATTAAGCGCCGCGTCCCGCCACCGTGCCTCCTTACGTCTTCACGACGCCGAACCATCCGCATTTTCATTTAGCGTCCTTTAACCCTGCATATCGTTCGAATGTTCACAGATATTTCTAATTCTACCGTTGGTCGGTCATTAATTTAAGAGCACCTTTTTCGGCGCATGCAGCGTGTTATTTTCGTTTTACGACACCCACCCGGGATGATCAAGGAGAAAAGCAATGATTTCTCCTCATCAAGGGTCGTTCACATGGCCGAAGGAGGCCGTTGAAACGTTAACATTTGTTACCGTCCATCATCTTAATACGCGTATCGTAAAGTATCTCCGTAGCGCGGTGGAACGATGTCACGATCGGGGAGATAACGATCGGGGCGGTCATTCGGAACGTATCGAGCGTGCCAATTCGCCTGCGGAGTCTTCCGAATGTCCCGAACCTGACGATTTTCCCACGGGCGACAAAGAGAAGGCGACGAAGACTAGTCCGCGTCGATGATAAATCGCCCCGACTCGTAGGCTATTGTACGCATCGATCGAGGGGCGGGAGGTAAGAAGTTAATTAGCTACCGACTAATTAGCCTCTGTCCAGCCGACGAACGAACGCGGAAAAAGTCGTTTTCCACAGACTCACGCTTCCTTCCTCACTTCCTCCTTTCATCCATCCTTCGGCCGGCTTCTTTGGCGCGAACCTTTCGGCCGGGCACCGAATCTGGCCTGCCCGTCAGGGCAGCTCGTAATAATTAACGAGATAAGTATCTCGATGGACGCGCGCGCGCGTTTAATTCAGCTCGGTTTATGAAGCCGTCATTTTCGCGGGCCGAAATTTATTTGGCCGGCCTGCGCACCTCGCCCGCTCCCCATTTTTCAATGAGATTTTTCGAGCCGGCCGACGCAAACGAGCGAGAAATTAACGAGCCACTTTGCCGCTCTTTATTCGGGCGGCTCTTTCCTCGCCCTCTTCATCATAGCCTTACCCTCGCCATGATTCAGCAGCTCCGGGAAAGCTGGCGCGCTTCTACCCGCGGTCAACTTTGTCTCCGCATCCACGAATTTCCGGCCCGTCGATGATCGCCTCCGGGGTCCTCGGCCACGATAAAGTTTCCTTTTATATAAGGGCCTGGACACAATTATCGTCCTAATTATCTGAGCCGTATTCCTTTCCTTTCCCCTTTTGGCGGCCCGAGCGCCTCGCAGAGGGACGAGCAATTAACAAGCGATTATCCGCTCGCTCTCTTTTCTCCGCTTCCTTTTTTTTTTTTGCCCGGTGCATTTATTACGGTACTTCTATTCGCTCCAGATCCACTCGCTCTCCTCTTATTCCTTCTCACGTGCACACCTCGTGTGGGCCCCTGTTTTATCACTCTGTAATCTCTGCCCGATGTCTCTGTATTATTGCCATTACATTATTCTCCCATCCATTTGCCGTGCCGCGTTACATAAACTTCTGCAATTGCTCGGACGGCAATTGTCCCGTCATTATCATCCTCCCGGCGAAGATAAATGTACGTATAATGGAACCGCGACTTATATATTCTTTTATAGCCCCTTGCCTCTTACATCAGCCGTGACACTTTTCTGCGCGTAAGTTGGCGAGCCTTGCACTTCGTCCGCTTTCGTTCGCCGGGGTCCATCCCTCGTCGGCCGAGCGGAGAAACTTTTGCCGGAAGAGGGAGTCCGACGGAATTTTTGCGTCGATTTCCATTGGCCCGTGAGAGAGGAGCCGACGGACGGACGTCTCTCGTGCACCGTGAGAGCGAGAGACGTCGAGTGCGAGCGACGTTTTGACGGGCCCCTCCGATCCGCCGATGCGAGAGGAATCGTGACGGTAATTAGAGTCGACTAATCCCACTGCTGTTTTCGTACGCCGGGCGTGTTCAACGCGCGCGCTCGCGCGCCGACACGAAATCGCTGAATTAATGAGCAGTCACGACCCACTTCAGTTTCCGGCACCTATCTACCCCCACGAGTCCCGTGTTCCGCGCCGATAAGAGATAGGCGCTCGCGGATAATCGCGCCAATAAGCGCAGTGGATAGCGAATGACTTTTCGGCGTAAAACGTTTTGGGCCGCCTCGCCTTTTTAGGCGTATCCGCTGGTAAATTTACGTCCTCGTGGCCACTGACGTCTTTGCGACGTGCTGCTGATCGCCAGGATCGCGTCACGGATGCAAACGAGAGGATATTAAGCGGTCGCAAAGGCGAATTTACGACGTCGTCAAGGAATCGGCCGGCTGTCACTGGGTCGGCGAAAAGTTTCGAGGCGTCGTCGTACCTTAAATGCCGGCCGCGGCTGATTAAACGGCCCCGTCGTAAATTGCCGCTACGGGGTGGGACGATGATAGATACCGAGCGAAGATTGGGATCTCGCCGCTCGGCGAACAAAATGGTTCGAGCCGGTAAGCGGAAATTTAAGAATCGCCACGGCGAATGTCGGATTATATTTCGTCGCATTTACGTTATGCTGCGGGGAAGAGACTTTTCTAAGGCTGCGTAGAACGGCAGACGCATTTCCCATCCTCCCTGACCCTCCGGCTCATTCGACCTCGGCCGTAATAGGATACGGGGAAAGTTCGTTTCTCCCGTTTGCCGAGAGTCATTGTGCACTTTTCCATCGCGTCTCATCTGGAATTCTAACGCACCTATAAGCTCGATCGGAAAACTTTCTGCGAATCGATGCCTAGCCTCTCAGAGTCCTCCCACCGCGCGCGTCCACTCCCTTTTAACGGAATATTTATTTTATCGGTCAGGTTCCCGCGGTGATTCCCCGTGACGCGAATTTTGTGCGTTCGAAGTCGCGTCAGCGAGGAAAGTTAATGCCACCTGCCGCGCCGCCTCGCATATCTCACCCGGCAAGGAACTCCCATTGCGCCCGATATTCAAATTGTGTACTTCCGCTCCGCTCCAGATGTATTTCCCGTTCTTATCGGCGTGCCGGGACGCGCTATCGCGATATTTTATCCGGAACGAGCGAAGTCTACGTGACTCGGGTATGCAGTAGGAATTTACGGGCAATTATGCGAATTTTTGAACTGGCGAACGAGAGTCGGCGGTACCTCGAAGGTGAAGGGAGAGGGGGCGGAGAAGAAGAAGTGCAGTTTGAGGAGGATATTCCGAGTGGAAGGAAAGAAGGAAAGTGGGCGGCTCGCGGGGGAAGGCGACATTCGGAGCGGAGAAAATGACCGGCTCGCGGGGAGACGGGCGAATCTCCCGGCAAGACAATCGTCCTCTTACCGAACTTTGCGAAAAGGCAAAGGGGGCAAATGTCGTAGCTCGGGAGATCCCTTATTTCTATTACCGGCGGAATACTGCTCCGCTCCGCTCCCGGCTACGATTCTACGGGGTATTCGAGGAGCGCACTGCGATTCTCCATGCTCCCTTAGCTCGGCATGTGACGAGCGTTACATCTACCAACGCCGTCTCGCGTACACGGTACGCGCTGTACATGCCTCTGTGGCTATATTTAGACGTTTCTCGAAAGCGAACGCTGTACATAGCGTACGAGCGTCGGTATCGGCACAATGAAGACGCCGGAGTGAACAGAAACGACCTGTAATGGTTTCTTTCATAATTGTTGGCAACGATCGTCTTTCGATGATGCCTGGATGCCGGCATCAGCTCGCGAGTGTGATCGCACCGCCGCTCGAAAGTACGTCGTAGCGAGTCGGACAATTCGAACGGTCGACAAGCTATTCACGGAACGAAAGTTTTTCGGTCTCTTCTCTCGTACGATGTTAGCTCACGGATCGACGGACAGCTGACGCTGGAGCGACAGCAGAAACGGACGACGTCAAATTTTCGAGACCCAGCCTTTCGGGCCCGTAGCGACGATGACATTGGCGAACAATTGGCCACGTCAGACGAGGAAGTTGATCGTTTGATCGAGAACTCCGGTGCGCCCGCGAGCGAACGTGAGTCACGACTGTTCGCTTTCGAGAAAGGTGATCTCGAATCTGTGTCACACGGTATTACATAGGGAATTTTAGGCACGCCTCTGCCGTTGCGTCAAAACCCGTCCGATACGATCCCGAGACGCGCGTCGAGCTTCCATTTTATTTTCTAATTAGCCGTGCCGTCGAAATTTTCGCGGAGCGCTCGCGGTCGCTCGACGGAAAATAATTAATGAGCTTGTCGCTCGACTCCGCGGTATTTATCTGTTTGCACAGCTTTTCCGAGCTGTCTCAATAACCGCGCTACGTAGTTCGATTCACCGTTCGACAGGCAATCGATAGTGTGTTTCTGCACCGCCTCGCCTTTCCCGCCGGTAATTAATTCTCGCGGCCGCTGCACGACGCGTCCTTCCGAATTGCGCGCTTATTTATTCTGCGTTTGGCGTAAACTACGGTTTCGAATTGTTCCGCGCAAATTACATTGCGCGCACGGCGGTTCTATTATATCGCTGGCCAAGTGTTTCCGGCTCGTTTGCGCGAGAGCATAAAAAGCATCCGACGTAGGTAGGCGAACGGGTACTTGGCCCAATGAACGATATAATTTGTTAATGAGCGTTTCCGCGGAATCGGTGAAATTCATTAGCGACCCTCTCCATTGTCGTTGACAAAGGCGGCAGCCTAGGCATATTTCGGTGTAGGCGGAGCTAATATCGGCGGGTCGCGTTAACGAGAAATATCGCGATGCCGGCACTTTGAAGCGCAATATTAGGCGCACCCACGCGCCCGAGCCCGTTCGAGCGTACGTGCCAAATGTCGGCCGACTCGCTTTTCACCCAATCGCGAATATATTCCGTCTGCTGCCGCACCCGGGGTGGGTTCCGTAATCTTCGCCGAAACGTGCGCCTCATAAGAATCCCACGGCGAACCTCAGCCGTTCGCGGCACGGCGCGCATTAATCGGCAGGATGGATTCAAATGTCTAGCCGCGATTTAGCTCGGCTACCGACATCCTGACCCGTTCGCTCACCTACTCCTTCAGCCGCGACTTAGCTCGGCTACCGATATATCCTGTTCACCCATTCCTCCAGCCGCGATTTACTCGCCTTCAGCTAAGGGTAATCGAAGCAGTTTCTTAATACCCTCGTTGGCTTCGCTCACTCCCACGAGCGCCGATCCGACTGACGTAATTTTCCGTAGCTGCGCCAGCGTCGCCTCGAAGGTCCGACAACAAAAAAGTCTGCCGCTCTCCGTGGCAATGGGAAAGATTTAATCTTCCGCTCGGATCTCGCTCGGGGCTGGATCGGGAGAGCGTAATACGAAAACATCGCGAGCGTACGGTCTGAACTAACTTCGTAGGAAGCGAGGGATTAGGTCGGAAGATGGACTGTCCTAAGATTTGTACGCGAGTAAGGAACATCGCGGACGTAAAGAACGCTGACGAATGCAATAGCCGAGGCACGTCGAATTCGGCTAGTTCACACTCCGGACAGGTGTGACTGGCCAAGTGTGTTTCCCTCGCGCGACACTTCTGGCTCTCATGATTTATTGGCTCGCGTTCTGGCTCTGGCACGTGGCACCACTTCCGCCCGGGAGTCATTGACAACTGCCGCGGGAGCGTCGAAAGTGTTGTCGTAAAAGGTTTAATCTCGTCGGGGGGGTGGGTTTCGGTCTCTCCCGGGTGCGAGATTCAATTCCTTCGAATGCGAAGGGAGTGTCGTGAGCGTTGGGTGCCAATCATAGATTGCCTTCCGGTCGCATATGGCCTATTTGTCACGGATACGCGCCGAATGCGTGCTCGGAATGGCGCGCAGTTCGGTATTGGGAATGCTTCGAAAAAGTCCTCGGCAAAAATTTATTGCGCGCCTCGCAAGGGGGCATATTAGAAAGCGGGTCAAACGCGCTCATACTTCGTATTTCCTATTTTAACGCTGACGCGCTTAATTATGCACGCTCCGCGCTCGAAAGCTCTCGGGCGAGATGCTGGGATTAGGGGAGCACGGTAAATCAGTCGACTTTGCATCTGTAGCAACAAAACTTTCGGCGAACGGCTCGGGCCGGTCGGTGCCGAATCGGACTCTCTCGCGTGTCTAGGCCCGGTTACGTGCGTGGGCGTGTCGTGCGGAGGCAAAAGTCTTTTTAAAAATCAAAGCGGATCGGTGTGAGGCAACGCTCTCGGCTGACAATGACACTTATAATTCGCCGAGCGTTTCCCCTCATGCCTTTTCGATAGCGCAACGGTATTTGTTCGACATTAGACATGCGTGTACCCCTACGAATGTCGCTGTACGTATAATTTCATTGCCGATGAGAGATATAATTGGAATGTATCTATTGTCTATCGATCGTTAACGAGGTGTCGCGTTTAATTTAATTTGCGAACAAGCGTCATTCTGATTTTGCATCGTGTCTTTGAGTAGCGATTTGTTTCATGCCATATAGCATATGGGAAAATTATAGATACTGAGAAGATCTGTTGATGGACTTACCTCGCCACTGGACGTGTCCCTTCGCAATAAACCTCGTGGTCTACCACCTGAGAAGGTGCGCGGGAATCTTGAAAATCTGCCACCTTGCGATGAATCAAACTACTCGCGCTGCCGCTGTCTCTATCGCTGCTATACTCGCCGATCCTGCACACTTCATCCGCTCGCGGATCTTCAACTGTCGCCAACTCGCGTACTCCCTCGACCCTGTCCAATTACAAAATTACTCGACCGATTAACTCCCCGAATTTGCAAGAATTTCCCCTGACGTCACACTAATTGGCCCTCGGCATTCCCTCCGGGGCACGCAAAGTCCAACGAACAGTCGAAGTAAACAGTCCCGACGAGGCAGAACTCTTCACTCGCGCGATCCGCGTCCGACAGAAAGCACGACTCGAGGCGCACGGTATGAAATACGTGAGCGGTCCGCCCGCCTCCTCTCATAAGAAATTCGTATCAGACGTAAAGCCGGAAAACACTTGTCGGCACGTGAATCCTCGCCGACGTCCGCTGCCTCGGCGTGTCAACTAATTCTGGTTCGGTGCGCTCGCCTCGGCGTCCTCTCGGGCTTGTGTCTGAGCTCGCGTCGGGACGCGGGGCTCTAGGCGTCGCTTAGGCAACGTGTCCGTGAATTCGTGGTGGCAAAATTGAGCTCTCGCCGCGGGCGTCGCGCCGCCGAAGGCAGCAACGCCGAAGGCAGCAACGCCGAAGGCAGCGACGTGGAAGCGACGATCGTCGACAGTGATCGGAGGCGCGCGAGGCCAGACTGAGTTCTCTCACCGTGCTCTGCCCGTGTGTCCTCTCTTTCCCTTCTTGCACACGTCCGTCAGCGTCCTCGTCGTCTTCGGCGTCGTTGTCGTCGTCGTCGCGGTCGGCGTCGTCGGCGTCGTCGTGCTCGTTTCGGCCGGCCGTTCCATTCACAGAGCCCGCGGTCCCTCCTGAATCGGTGCTGACGTCGGTTCGTCGTCGGACGCGCAGGCGTCCGGAGACTCCGTTCCTCGAGAGCGTGTGGATCGCAAAGACGCCGGGGTGGGAGAAGGTGCACGTACGAGTTATTGTTCCGAGGCGCGATCGCGCTACGAATCGAAATCCGTCGACAGCTTTCGAGAGTTCGGCCGATCGCGCCTCCTGAATTTTTATTTCGACGCTCGGCGCCACTGGCTGTCTCAATTTAATCACCGTTCTTCAGCCCTTTCTCCTTCTTCTTCTTCTTCTTCTTCTTCTTCTTGTCTGCACTGTTTAATGTGCAGGCGTTAAGGAATAATCTCCGCAACGACAGAACGCGGACAGGGCAGATAAAGTGTATTTACCGGGGGCGGATAAGAGGTGCGAAGGTGATTTATGAAAATTCGCCCGCTACGACCAAGACGAGCAGATTACCCGCGGAGCTAAGTTATTGCGCATTAATTAATTAGAGGCGCACCGGCGAGCGTCATAAGCCGCTGCTTAAACCGAGAGCATTACGAACGCGCGGCAATGTACTCGAGCCGGTGAGGTATGTATACACGCCGGCCTCTAATACACATTCCCACCGGTCATGACGATAAATTTGCCTTGATACGTTTGTTATTCGCCCCGAGAGCGGAAAATTGTACTTTCGCCGAATGCCGCCTTCTCTCGCAAATAAGGACGGAAAACGTCAAGTGGCCGACGGTATTCCGACAGGAATGAGAATAGATTCGGTCGAGTGGAAGTGTCGTCAGAACGGACGTAGATACGTTCCGCCGAAAATATCCAATCTTAGAAAAGGCTTTTTATCCGTGCGCGTAGTAGATCCGCGGACAGACCGGTCTGCACACTTCCACGGAATAATATCTCATGCTTCCAACGACGAAGCATTGACCGATAGCGTACATACGTTGTTCTGGGCAAACTGTCTCTCCGCCGTATCCTCGTCTCCATCTTTGACAATTTCCATATGCATCGTAGCCAGCTAGCAGCCAGCTAGCAGCAGCCAGCAACCCGACACGGTATCTCACGTCTGCTTAGCCGATCGTAATCCCGACAGATCCTTAAGGAATGGACACTTTTATCGGGCCTAGATTCGCGCTCCTCTCTCTTTTCCTGTCGTCGCCGGCAATCCTTTATCGTCTCTCGTCCCATAGCCGCGAATGTGAGAAAGCTCTCTGAGAGCGTGTCCCTACTTTCCACCGAAAAAGGACCTACGTCGGAACGGGCGCGATTCCAGCAGCGGCGACATCGACTCGCTCGCGGCCCGTTCGTGTACGAACTCGGCGATAGATAAATCTTCATATCGGACGCCTCGCACGAGGGAAGCCGGCCGAGTGTATCCTGAGAAACGACGAATTAAAGACCGCGCAGCTCGTGGGAAAAGTCTCGCTCGTCCCTGTGCCTCGTTCGTCAAGGCGAAGTTTGTCAAGGCGAAGGAACGGGACTCGTCAGCAGCCTCGACGTATCCCAGTCCCGTCGCGTTAGACGAACGTCGGCCGAATATGAGTGACAGCCGGGGCGCCGGCAATATCGCTGAAGCGAGTCAGAATGAAAGCCATCGCTGAGGCCGTCGCTGAGGCCGTCGCTGAGGCCGTCGCTGAGGCCGTCACTAAAGCAGTCACTGAGGCAGTCACTGAGGCAGTCGCCGAGGCAGAAAAAGGGGAGCTACGTGCCGGAATACGGCACTGAGCAGTCGGTAACCCTCTCTTTTCTTGCCCGCGCCACGGACGATTACGCATTACGCAAGTGCGTAAGAACGCGCGGTACTCGCGCGTGACTTGCTTTCAGAGAAAAGTTAGGCACCTTTATGGAGACGAACGGCCGTCGTCGGAGATCACGATGCCGTCACGGGGAAAATATTCCTTCGACGAAGTCGACCTTCTTCGGCGGCTCGGCTTTCGGGGGAGCGCGCGTGGGACCTCATTCGATCGATGGGACCTTTATCCGCGAGCAACGTTGCCGGAAGTCTGACACCCGGTATGCAAATCCATTCTCACTCCCCTTTTTCTTTCCTGACAGATCGGTACAAAACGATACACGCAGTCGGTGACAAAGGAGACACGTAACGAGTCGTTTTACGCGCCTGTTATGTCAGACGTCTAGCGGATCGTTCCCCGAGTACTGGTAGTGGTATCTCGGCGACGATGGTGAGAGACACGTTCGGAGTGGCAGCTCGCGAAGTGGACCGATTCGGGAAGGTGCAGGGGCGAGAAAAAAGTGGAGTCTTTAGCGAGGCGCTTTCGTCGAAGGACAAAAGGCACGGGTTGGCAACCGCCTGCCAACCGCCTGCCAACCTCCTTGCGAACCACCTCCTCCTACTCGTGAGCCCACCGTCCGTTCTCTGGATCATTATCGCGCGACCCAGTTTTCCGGGCGGTTAATTAAATCTTTTTGCCGGGACGCGGCCGATGGGAATCCGCCGCGCCGGGGTGGGCACCGGCCATTAAACGCTCGTTACACCTCGTTGTCGATGCGCGATAACGTCACCGTGCCGGGCCGAAAGTGTAAAAAACGGGAGAAAAAGGAAATTGCCGATAATTGACGGTAGCCGACGTAGGGACAGTCCGGCTCGGACCTCCTGTAGGTGCATTAAGTGCACCACTCGCGATTCGGTTGGACGTCGAGATACGATAAACGTACGATCCTCGTCTGCGAAGGCATCGATACATCGATCCCGAATGATCAATGCTTTCGCTTGCGATCGCGGAGTTCGCGCCTTTCGATCCGTTTCGCTCCGAACGTCTCTCCTACATCGTTAGCTCTCGATATATTACAGCCGTCATAGTTAACCTTGAAGAACCGCGTGCAGAGTGCGTGGGCCCGCTACGCCATTGTCAGCGAGCAGAAATCCGTTGCAGCTTTGTCTTAGCTTGTTCGCGCCTATCGCGAGATAAGTGGAGAGAGAGGCAGATTTAAGAGTTGGGAGGAGAGGGGAAACTCGGAAAGTGAGAAAGACCTGTCCCGGCACCCGGCACACATACTACACGTTATACGTGAACGACCGGACGGAAGAGCGTGTTGGGCGCACGGTCGGTTTCTCTTTTCCTCTCGCAGGTGGCGAACCGGACGAAGACAAGGGCAGGCAATTACGGGCGATTATCGCGACCGGGCGCACGGTCCTTTGAGCATAAATTTGCGCACGATCGCGGATCGGCTCGGGCCCGACGAGGCGGAGGTGTCCCGCGACAGGACAGAAAACTTTCCGCTGGCGAAACTCCCGCTTAATTTGTCCGGGCAAGAGATTCGGGCGTGGGACAAGCTGAGAGACTGTGACATGGATTCTTAACGAAGCCGCCTGCCGCGAGAAATTTCATCCGCTTACGGAGATAGTGATCGATGTCCTTTGCAGCCGATCTGACGTTCATCGGCTCACTTTGAGGCAGCGCTGACTCTCTCGCGTGTGTAGTCCTCTCTCTCTCTCTCTCTCTCTCTCTCTCTCTCTCGTATGCCACGAATTATGTAATGAGCATTACGATAATGGCATAACCGGGTGGCTGGCCGTAATTGAATTATCGCTAATAGAGGTTTATCGCGGGGCCGATCGCAGTTGTTCGAGGCGAGAACGATCGCCGTCGTCTGCCGCTGGCAGCGAAGGTGGGGGAAGAAATTTTAATAGAGTTATCGGCAATGTGTTGCAAGATTCGACGTCGGCGCTCTTTGGCGGCGAAAGGGGTGAGCGGCAAACGAAATTATCGATTCGTTAGAGCTCGAAAAGTCTATTAAAGGTCGCGTTAAAATTGAATGACACCTGTTGCGTGCCCGGGGCGTGCCGGACGCAGAAATTTCGTTAGTCTTGCCCTTGGATGTCGCAAATGGGCAGCGCAACTCGGAACTCCGTCGGGCGAAGCTTTCAATTTATACGTTTTTTTGCCCCGGCAATTCCGCTGTTTGCCGGGCGAAATTGGAGGTTTGTCTTCGGAGCGTGGAAAATATCGGTTTCCGCTATTATTTTTGGCCGGCAGCCTCGGGTCTTTGACTCGCCGGTGGCGACATTTCAGCGGTCCTCGGTGTCCGGAGGAGTCTTTGTGTGCAAACGACACCGTTGTGCCTGTTGAGTTTGCATTGAAGCGATAGGTCGCCACGCAATTTCCTCTTGCCTTCGACAAAGCGTTGCCTTTGACGCCGCTAAACGAGTCTGCGTGGCCTCTGTGCAAGGATTATATACCTTCCCCTGCTGGCCGGTGACCCTCTCCAAGGATTAAACGCGTCGCTCTGCCTTCGTCATCGATTCGGCTACCGACCATTGGTAATCGTCATGCCGAATGCCTGGCGATGTCGCATCAATAACGCTGAATCGCACTATCGATATCATTTCTCTCCCTCTCTTCTCTTCTCTTCTCCTTTTCCAAGTGTCTTATCTCTATAGCTATCAACGATTCTACTCTTACAAATTTCATTCCTGTGCCGATATTAATATCGTGATTGAAATCGAGAAATTTAATCGCTAATGACATTCGATATGCGCTCTTTAAACAGCGAATAAAGCTGGATTTTTAAAGGTGATTCAGGATGACATAATTTGATAGCAAACTCCTTCGTTCTTCTATCATAATACGTTCGTTCGAGGTAAATTAATTTTTAATTAACAGCGGGTAGTATAAAAACATAGATTGAAAAAAACTTTGCAAACGTAAGAAAAAAATGCTGTGGCAAATGCCAGGTTCTACCGGGTAAATCTATTATAATAGCGCGCTGTTTAGAGAATTGAAGAAAGATGGCACCACCGGTACGGATCTTGGTCAGAGCCGGGCGACCGCAATTCTTCCTTTTACCTTCCAGGGAACGTCCGCCGCGACGATAAAAAGATCTTGTTCCAGTGAAGGCAGCACGCGACGCTTTCGCATTATCAAACCGATCGAAATTTCGTAATTGAAATTCAGTCTAAATATTGCAGCCGGAATGTACAGCGAAGTGGAAAGCGAGTCGGGATATGCAGCTCGCCGAGAATGAACTTATCAACTCTCTTACGAATAATTCATCCAAGAAAGGGGCACGCCGTCGAGCATGAATATTTGAATCGTTCGAATCGACTTTTGAAAAAGTACGCTGCACCGAGTGCATCGCGCACGTATCAGTTTTGTCAAGTGGCGCGGGTCGTTATAACGGCGCCGTATCGTATATTTGCAGTGAGAGCGGGAGGCGGGAGAAAGAAGAAACAATTTGCGTTAAAACGAGGTCGAGTTCAGCGTCGGAGCGGGGTATCCGATAAACCGTTCGAGCGATATCGTTTCCATTCATCGCGGCGATTCGTTTCTTTGAAAGCGGCCGGAACAAAGGAATCCAGCCCCGGCAAATGTGCGGATTCGCGTTTTCTGGGCCAAAGAGCGGACGTTCGCGCGGGACATTCATAACGTCGCGGCGGTAAAGCGTCGCTCCTCTCGGCGCTCGGGGATATGGCTTCGAGTAAAGGGGTTGGCCCGGGCCCGCAGAAGGGTGGCTAATTAAGCGCTCGATGGAGCGCGATTGCCCTGAATTAGCGTCGTACAGTCAAGCCGGACTCGTTAATTAATTATGCATACCTTCTTGCCGCGCTCTTTTCGAATCGCCGCTGCCATTTTCTACCCCCTTCTGCCACCCCCTTGCGGCCACCCTCTGGCCTCTACTCGCTGCTCAGCCAGCAGAGTCGGGACAACGAGCCGCGTAATTACAAATCGATAACCCGGCATTCCGAGCTCCCGAAGATTCGACTGTTCGAAAAAGGCCGCCTCTTGATCCTACCGCTTCTTTTTCCCAGGAGCGTGCCGTGCCACGCGCTCGTTACCTCTTTTTCTTCGCCACTTTCCCACCCCTGCCTCCTGCCTCGCGAGAGGCTGTACCGTTCGGCCCGGTGGGCCAATATTTTTTCCGGGGGCGCGGGTTAAATAGACGTCGGAGCGTGTTTGCGCCGATCTGAGGAAAAGGAAAAATGAGCGGGGGCTGTCGGGGTGGGATGGGCAAAAAATTGTTTTCCACCGCGTCAACCCCTCTACGCTCGCTCGAGCGGAGGAGGGTGGAAGGAAGTGGAAACTGCGAAATAAAGGTTGTAATCTGAATGCGGAAGAGGAGGGGGCGGACTGGGTGTACTGTGTAGGAGGGAGGGGTGGATGAGGATGAAAAGGGGGTTGGCAAAGAAAAGTGCATGTCCCGGAGAAGCGCTCTTCCTCTGCAGACGACACACGATACTTCCTGCGTCGATCATGTCGCGAAAGCATTTTTTCCCCGACATATCGGGAGTCGAGTTTCACGCTCATTACGTCGAGCGACGTCGACGGCGCGTCGCCGTCCTGACGGCAGCGCGTCCGCTCGGCTTCCTCCGCTCATTCTGGAAAAAGGAGCCGACGCCGGCCCGGAATTGGGGTCTGCGAGGGAAATTGTCGAAGAAGAAATTTGGCGAAGACATTCGAGGCACGTCGGAATGCGCGCTTCGGCCGTGAAACGTTTCGACTCTCTCACCGCACCATTACTCATGCACCTTAATAGAGCGGAGTAAAGGCATTGTCTACCGCCGGCCTAAGCCTGAGGAATTGTGTTTCTTTGTTGAATACTTCGCCCGTTGCGTCACTTAATTGCCGAAACATAATGGGCATCAATGACATCATAACGGGGCGCCGTCCTTACAACGGGCGTGTTACCTAATGCGAATTCAGAGGCCGGTGGGCGGAAAGTTTCGATTGTTATGTCGCGAGGAACGAGGGGGGAGGCGTTACGGGGGAAAGACGATTGTGCTCGGGGGAATGAATGCTAGGTCGGGTGAATTAGAGAGGCTGACAGAAACACCACATTTGTTTTAATTTATTTTCATGAATCCTCCTTAGACATTTGTTGTTGCTCTCTGCTTTTTTTTTCTTGTTAAACACTCAAATATATATAGAAAATTATACATCTTATACGTAGGGTCTGAATGATCGACGCGGGTGGCCGTGATCGTTCTCCCGGAAAGAGTGACGGAATTTTATTACATACAGCATGCTTGGTACTTTTGGCGCACGCAGTATAACGAAACTTAGCGTAAGTGGGTCGTGAGGAAAACTTAACACATTGACCGCCGTTGACTTTTATGATATTGACTCTGCTTCAGCCTGCTTCTATCGTTTTAGACCTTCTGTTTAGGGGATTTTTTTGGGTTAGCTGGACTTGTGCGAACATGTTTCGCTGTAGTTACACTAGATATGTATACTTAGTATGTATGTACGTCTTCTGCTTCACATGACTGTCGATGGACAGGTACCGAGGCGATTTTGATCAACATAGGCGCATTTTAGCCCATCTTTGGAAACTGTTTGACCAACTTATCCTCCTTGAACTAGATTTTCTTGATACTTTCTCACTATTTTACGTTATTTTATACTGTTTTACGTGGTTATATGCCATAATTGATGACGATTATCGCCTTTTGTGGGGTTTTAGGGCAGAAATGCGCATCTTAGCCCATATTTTAAGTACTTTTGACCACCGTATCCTTCTACTATGGGACTGTGCGACCAATGGAGGGTACTTTGGCACTATTTGGGCCTATTGAAATTTTTTGGTCTTAAATTTGATTTATAAGTACCCTATCCCATAGATTTTAACTCGCCCTGAAAGTTGGTCGCAAGCAAAGTTCCGAATTCTCAATAGTTTCGAAGATACAGCCATTTTTGGGAGGTGAAAAAAAATTTTTTTAAATATCGACTTCCGCCGATAGTCCTATCTTAAAGTACGCCTCAAAAGCTTCAAGAAACTGTATAATTATCATAGGTTTTGATCGCTGGTTCAAAAGTTACAGGCGATTTAAAAAATCGCGAATTTTCTAAGGGGTACCCCTTCTCATTTTTGCGAAAAATCGAAGGTCGGCGGATCGGATCGACCTTTTGGTACCTGGTAGGGGGTCAAAAATAACTCAGAGAGCCGTTTCCCGTTGGTCAAAATTCGCTTTAGTTTCGGAGTTACAGCCAAAAAACCATCGAAAAAATGGAAGTCGAGAAATGGGTAAAAATTAAAAGTCTTTCGATCGACTTGTGGATATGCATGCTGAAAGAGAATCGAACGAGGATCACAAAAATCACAACCGGAGCCTTCTAAGTGCAATACTTTCGGAGATTGGCCAAAAATATGCAAAAAATTGGTGAATAATGGACATTTTTGTAGCTGTATCGAAAACAGTACTTGTTGACTAAATTATTATGACATAATTTGAAAGAGGGATGAAAAACATTCACAAAAATCGCAACCCGAGCCTTCTAAGTAGCATAGTTCTCAAGATACGTCAAAAGAATTGCAAGAAATCGGTGAAATTGGCCTATTTCTCTCGTCCCACTAAATACACTTAACTCCGACTCAACTGTTGCACCGTAGTTCGGTAGAGGACATCGCGCGCTTTCAAAAAATCGCAACGACAACCTTCTATCTCTCCCAACTCTCCGAGATAGAAGCAGAAAAGTGTGAAAAGCGAGGTATATTTAGCTGCGGCCTCTCTTGGCAAGGATAGCTTCGGTTCAACGATAAATTTGCCCCGCCATCAGCGATTTTCCAGTAACGCGGCCTTCTGGGAAAAAGTAGATGCGAATCCTTAGGCTCCCGATACGGCGCTCAATGTGTTAAGATAGTCGATATAAGGGGTGTCGAGTGGTTCTCAACGATAGAGTGCATATGCGAGCTCGCAGCTAGACAGGGCGGAGGGTTAACGTATCGCTCGTTCGAGTTTACTAATCGGCGTGCACATGTTTGCCAATGCGTCGTTAGTACGGTCCCGATACGTCGTCGTCGTCGGCGGCAGCGGCAACGGCGGCGGCGGCGGCGGCAGCGGCGGCCGGGTCCTCTCGACGTTTATCGGGTTACGTTATATAGGCGTGGCGCGCAATGTTACTCGGCTACTCGTCTAACGGGTTAGATGGTACATATGTGGGTACGCGCGCGCTTGCCGAACATCTCGATGGCGGATTTCGAACTGAGCAGCAGTCCGGGGAGTGTAAAATGCATGGCTTCGCGAAAGTTTACGCGCGCACTCGAGAGAATCGCCTCGTTGTCACCTCCCTACAGAGTGCCGCGTCAGCTCGAACCCACGTTACATTTCACTGCCACAAATTCGTCTCTCCCTCTCTCACTCTCTCTCTCTCTCTCGGTCGCCATTTTGTCGCAGACGCGATTTACATCCATGCGTATCTTATTCATGCTTCGGCAGTGCGTAAAATTGAGAAAGCTCGAGGTCGAGGATGGGAGGTTTATCTTTCGAATCGGAAGGGCACGCTCGCTCGCCTAAGCGAGGGGGAGACAGAAATGTTTCGCTTGCCGGAAATTATTGAGAGGCAGAATTCGTTAGGCACGTCGCCGGCCGGCAGCGTAAATAAGGCGCGCGCGCGCGCGTGTATTCCTGCCGGCCGAATCCGTTTATTCGTAGCTTAAGCAGGATGCGATTTTGCTCGACTGCACGTATACGTGAGTTCATAATGCTGAAAGGGTTAATCGGAGAGCATGGGAAATCTACGGCGCGGGTCATAATTCCCTTTACACGGCTTAGATACGCATTAGGAGTTGCTTAATGTTTGCCGTCGTAGAGCGCGGATACGGTTAATTCGGCCTGCCGTAGAAACTTAACTGGAATTTGTCCGGGAAAATGTTCCGACCGCCGCCGAGTAATTTCTCACTGTCTTTGTTCCCACTTCATTGCGGTGAGGCCATTGTAATTGGGTCGGTAATAGAAATTTTGTGCAACGCTCGACTGCACTAAAATATGGCAAAGCCGACGAACGAGATTTTCTAATTAAGTTGGTTACACGCGTCTATCGCGATCGGCTCGCTCAAACGCCGAACCGAATGGATGTCGGGTCGGTAATCGTGAATTTGGAAGTATAACGAGCAGTGGAATTCGTACATTTCCATCATAGCCGACGGATTTAATTATTTTCGGAATTCGATTGCGGTGAAGAGCTCGCCCATAATGAAAAACCATAACCGAACATAGGCGTGTCAGCAGCGAAGAATGTCTTTGATTCTAATCAATATGATAACGATATGATCTACTCCGCTAATACGCCGAAATTGATGAGTGCCATTGAGAGGCAGATTTCAAAGACACGAATGACATGCCAGCAGTTTGCCGAATCTTACGGAAACAATGCCATGCGGTAAACACGAAACTCGCTATTGCTTAACTTTGGGAATACGGTTCAAGTTTCCGAGAAGGCGGGATCGCATCGTCTGTCAGACGATTGAATTCGCTTTCAAGGCATCTCTCGCGACTGCCGCCGAGCGATCCTCCATTCATTATACGACTCTCCCAACAATTCTTTTGTCGCCGAGATCGCATTGACGACGCGTACCGATCGCAGACCCGCTGACGACGACACTTCATTACAACGAACGTCGAGCTCGCGCCGAAACCTTCCTAATTTTCGCCTTCTGTACAGTCGGCAGTATTAGGCCGCCGCCAACTTCGGACTTCGCAAAGAGCGAAATTGGTATTCAAATCTCGGGACCCCTTTCAATTTCCATGTAAACGCGCGCCATTCTATCGGTAGCGCCTTTCGGGAAAGGCTGCCAAATTCCAAGGCCATCTTCTTTGCTCGCCACCTGCCGAGCGTCATTAACGAGGATTCAATGGAATAGGTAAAACACGGCCGGAATGCCGGAAGGCATCCCGGCTGAGAAGGGATTTTTTCATCTTATTCGTCGACGAAGGCGAAGAGCTTCCAGATTCAAAGGCTCTCCTTTCACAGGCAAGACGATCGTGTTCGCGAGTGACGAACGAAGCTTTGTCGTCTGTCGAGGAAGCGGTGGATGGAATTTCCGGGCGGTCAAGCTGTCAAGCATTCTCATTCGTTCGATAACACCGGCTCGTCCCTATCCTCTATGCCTCTCCTTCCTTCCTTCCGACAAGCTCGGCTCACTCGAATGAATCGGAAATCGGCTGTAAAAGCGTACGAGGTTTAACCGCGCTCCTCTCCAAGAGTCTCGAGTGCAACCTGGACTCGATCTCGATGTCGGGACGAAAGCGAATTCCACGCTGCAGAAAAGATGAACTGCAACCTTCAGCTACGTGCCTCCTCGAAATTCTATCCGCGCTCGAATTTACTGCCCCGACGTCCGCTCCACACCTTCCATTCGAAAAATTGAAGGGCGGACTCCCTCCGGCCGAAGGTAGAAGGACTCGTCTAGATTGGCGGAAGATTTTCTTTCCTTTCGGGATGCTCGGCTTCAGACGTTTGGTGTCGGGAGTCGAATTTCAGGCTCGTCGCGATCGGCCGAGAGGACGTTCACCTTTGCTTAGCTAAAAAAACGTTGATTAGGATCGATGCGGCGGCAAATATGATTTGCCGGGATATTGCCACGTCCGGCAGGAAGGATGCTACTCTCGAGACGGTCGGGATCGATATCCGAGTTCAGGCATCGTCTCACGTCTCTTCCAGGTAACGAGGCTAACGAATTCGTTTTCAGCCAAACACGTTTCGGCGTTTCCTCGGCCAGCCGAGTCCGCAGGCCTTCCCGTCTTCCGCCACCGACTTTTTCCCTATTCCGTCTCCCGACACTTCCGGCCGACCGGCTTCTCTGGCCGGATCAGGCAGAAAAGAATATCTTTCAGCAAGCTTTCGGCCCACGCTACACATCCTAGCCGATCCAATTCGACGGATCCAATTTCGTGGAGGCACGCACTCGATTCTAATCAGGTAAATCCGTATCCAATTTGTTGCTCGCGACGATCAGATATCAGTCGTCGATGCAAACACGTCAGGCCAGGCCACCCCGCAAGATCGCTTGCCGGCTGATAAGAGAGGGAGAGCGGGAGGAAGGACTTCTTTTTCGCACTTGATTTTCGTCAAGCTCGTATATTTATGAATCGACAATTCGTTCGATGCTTACCTGTACAAATTCTTGTTTCCGAGAGAATGCGAGTAAATTTCGAACATGATGTGCGCGGCGTTACAATATTGCGAACGATTATTCAACATGTTCGCCCCTTTATCGTACTCGACGGAAGTACGTTTTTATTGCGAATCGTTAATGAATGTAGCGCAATAAATAGTACAGTGTGCTTAATCGATTGGGCTTGAAAAAATAATTTGCCTTTGCGCGCGAGGAGCAATTTATATTTATGTTTGGAGCGGCAAAGGGATTTAATCAGCCTGGGCTTGATTAAGAATTTTCTTTCAGAGAAGAACGATCGGCGGGTACTTTTTCAATTGGTTCTACCGGCCGCGTCTTGACTCAGTTCCGAAGTCGGAATGGTTTGATTGGTCTTGAGAAATTGCGATATACATTTATACGAGTACAGGTATATTTGTATAGACACGGTTATCAGTGACGACTCTTAATTCTTTATCTGTACAGGGTGCCATCTCGTCTCCTTAGCACAATTAATTTTTTAGATACACAACGAATTAATACGCCTCGTGTATCCTCTACGCTAATTACATTACATACAATTCATCCACGGTGAACAAAACGTATTGTACAGCTTACAGTGGCATTCACCTTTCATTTCTCTTTACAAATACAGAGTTCGCCCGCACGTCTCGTTGACTTATAAGAATGGAACGACAATGACATCGAGGACGACATAGTTTTCTCCTGCGAGCGACAGGTCAACGCGTTCGTACTAGATTACAACGACTAAATTTACAATAGACACTGCTAATCGCTTAATCTATACCGGCCGCATTTCTCGAAACTTTCAGTAAAAGTTCTTCATCCGCACGCAACTTGTTTACATGTCCTCTTCACTCGCACGCACGCGGCACTCTCGCAACATTTAATTAGTAACGTCCCTGCTTGCATTTCATAATCCTCGGTGCGAAAAGCGAGCCTGAATCCGGCCCGAGTTCTTTTCGCTCGTCGAGGGTGGGCGGGGTGGGACTTTAATTTTCGCCCGCTGGAAAGAAAAGGGGAGAAAAGGCGAAAATAAGAGGTTACTTTCTTCCGCGCGCCGACTCGTAAATGAAATGGGGGATAATAAAGTCCCGGGCAGCGGCTGGGTATCACGGGGCACGGGGTTTTGATTACTAAATCTGTCAAACGTAAATTTTCGCACCTGCGGCCCTCCCGCCGAGTCACCGGCGCTGAGCTCTTGTTTACTGAAAATTTCTCTCTGATTTACAAATGTATTTGCCCCGCAGGAAATCTGGCCCGACGCGGCCGACGGGGAGAAACAAGATCGCGCCCGGTCGGATATAACCAGTGAATTTGAATAATCTCACCCTCTCTCTCTCTCGCTCTCTCTCTGTCGCGCGCACGGTCATTAGTTCGAAATTCAGCTCGGCCCGTCCGAACGAACGCCACGAATCGTGGCTTATCCCGTTCTCGGGGAAACGTGCTCTCCGTTATTCATGGGCGAGCCCACCCGGTAGCTTAGAATCGACGAGAGCATGATGAGCGAGCGTAATTTCGCGAGGCCGAAGGTTAACGAAGTTTTTCTCCCCGCGCCGCGACGCTCGCGCGCGCTTCCGAAGAATTTGCATTGCGGTAATGACCAGGCAAGCCCTGGGAGGGAAAAACACATCTTGCGACGGACGCGGGAACGGTGACGGGCGTATTTTACGGTTGGCGGACCAACGCTGGGCGTCTCATTCGCGAGAGACGCTCGGCGTCGCGTCTCGTTAGATTATCTTTCAGCCGGTGACCGAGGCGTCTCTGGGAAGAAGGCCCGCTGAAAGGATCGGGAGCACTCTCTCACACACACACACACGTCGCTCAGACGAGCTCGTGTAATCTCGGAGAAGGCAGGGTGCGTCATTCCGCCTGGCTGAAATAAGACTGACCGCGGCGCCGCTAAACGGGGGGGGAAGAAGGGTCGGCAAACGAGGCGAACGCGTATGCAGCTCGAGATGCGTGGGCCAGGTGAACTTAGGGATGGAGGGAGGTGGTACGCCCAGATGGAGGGCACAGGTTCGTGGAAGGTAAAGCGTCGGAAATTGCTCGCGTGCGGAAAGCCGAGGGCCGAGTGGAATTTCGGGCATCCCCGGAGTGCACTTCGCGCCCGTTGCATTCCCATTCCTTGAGTCGGACGCTGAATGCTGGATGTTGGCCTCGAATGAGCTCAGATCGTGGCGCGCTAACGCAAATCGGAAAATTCCACTGCGGACCACGAGGATCCTCCGGCCGCGATCTTCGTCTCTCGCCGTTTCGTGTCTCGCGCTCGTCTCGGAAGACTCTACGGAGGGTGGGATGTCGTTAGTTACCGAGATAGTGGTTCCGGTTACCGAGATTTAGGTAGGTAGGTTCACCGGGTGTAGCTCACTTTTCTCTCGCCGAGGCCCTCGATTCTCCATTCTCTCAACGTCGACGCTCGATATCGAACGTTGAACGCGTAAGTGTTAAATTCGAGTCGAGTTTCGCCCGATTAAATCGAATAGCCACAGTAATTTCCAACCTGCCGGTACTGAAATAAATTATGGGAGGTGTACGCGCGTCATGCGTGTCCACATTTATGCGCGTGTGCGCGCGAACCAAATTCCGACATTTCGTGAGAGGAAGAGAGAGATTTAGCTTTATGAGCGAATAAACGATCGTTAATATGAGAGAATTTTTCTCATGATGCAACGTGGGCAGCAGCACGGAATTTTGCGGCACTGCTAATGTCGAGCTAGAGGCGGCATACGCAACCTCCTCCTGTAACACGATATTCACCATGTAATTTCTCTTTCACCCAATAATGTCCGAGTAACGAAGGAGATTTTATCGCATCACCGCGCCTCTAATCGCGTTATCTTCGCAGCCGTCTGCTTCCCGATCGTCGATGCAAAAATCGGCAATATTTTCCACCTACGCTGAAGAGTGGGAGACAGAGAGAGAGAGAGAGAGAGAGAGAGAGAGAGAGAGAGAGAGAAGCGCGTAATTAGCAAAGCAAAGGAATTAGGAGGACGCGTCGGAGCGAATGTGGGAGTAAAATCGGAGGGCAGGACAGGGTCTACGCCGTACGATAGCTATTTGTATTGCGCATTTACGTCGGATCAAGCGTATTACATTCGAACTGGCGGTCTAGGGCCCGGCAGTCGCGCGACTGCACTCATCAGTTATATTGCGGCCGCGTTCAAAGCGCGTCAGCAGAGTCGGGGGAACAATGGCCGAGCCGTAATTTTGCCAAATCTCCCGTGAGTTTGCCGCCCCGACATTGGAGCTGTTTCGCAGCTCGCGATCCATTTCGGCAACGCAAATGGCAGCCAGCTCGATTCCACGTGCCGGCCAATTATAGTTTCGCGGAATGATATCGCTCACGCGAAATATTTATCTGCAAGAAAACGCGCGGCCGTCCCTCGAGGAACTGATTGACAAACTCGTTATCGAGCTTGCGTCGTTACACCACCCCCGTCGCTGTAAATATCAAAATGTTTTACAGCCGGGAACACCTGACCCGATTGTTGCAAATGTCGACGGATGTGAGTTGGATAATTGCGGCGTTGGGCTCGAATAAATAATGTTATCGCGAGAGAGACAGGGAGAGGGTGGGAGCTGTGTAGGTGTTGATGGGTATGCATAATCGAATGCAGTCGGGGCTCTTAAACATTTTTCATTCGAAATCGCGGCTAACCGGGAAAGAGTACTTTATCACGCAAAGTGGGTACAGTTTGCGGTTGACCCATAAAATCACGCGAACTGCGAGTCGGGCAAACATGTAGGTACTCGCGCGTAACTCTCGCCGTTCGCTGGGCGTGTGCATGGGAACTTGGGCAAGTTCCATGGAAGGAGCTTTCGGGCCGTTCGGTGGGTTCAGGTGGAGCTTTCGGAATGCGACACGTTAAGCGGAAAACTGAGGCGGTGCGGAAGCTGGCGCGAGGCTTCCTCCTTTATCCGTTTCAATGCGCGCCGCGAGCGGAGTAAATAAGGTCGTTTCGTCTCGACTGCGGCAAACAACGGAAAGTGAAAAATGTCCACGTCGCCGGGCTCATTTTGTATTTTCCGCGAAAGTCGCCGCTTTCGCGAGTCCGAGACGAACTTCCGCCCGTTAACGTCGCAGACGGCGATGTACGCGAAAAATATGACACTCGCCGAGGTGTGTTGTTGCATGCCGCTGAACGACTAAATTGGACAGGCGGGGGTGGACGATAAACATGGGCGAGATCGATGCCCATCTTAGGGAGGCTACTTTTTATAGTGCCTCCATTCGCGGAAGAGCCTCGGCCGTCAAATTCCTTGGCGACCCTGCCGGTGGGTTCCGCCCGAAATAACGGATTTACCGACGGATCGGCCCCACCTATCCCTGTTACGACGATTTTAAGCCGATTCGATAACTATCGGACGTTATATCCGGGTTTATCGGTTTCCGATAAATGTTACAAATGCCGTCGCGCCGCCGCTCCGCGTTCTTTCGCGCGCGAGCCAAAATTATCGGATGCGTTCGAGTAAGTCCAGAATGTTACTCCTCTCGTAACAGATTCGATGAAGAAGAGTCGATAAAAATTCGCCTAACACGGGAATGGCTTCGTCGGCACCGGCGCCGGAAGGTCCGAAAAAGTTAAAAGGAGCCCGGGGGAAGACTGTTGAAACGGCGGAGTGTCAGCAGAAGTGAAGGAGCCTCGGAAATAAAGTATGGCCCGTACGGAGGGCTTCCTTCAAGGCCGGTACACATATCGCCGCCGTCGCCGCCATCCTCGACAACGTCCACTCCCTCCACGACCTACCACGTTCCCCAGGCTAGGGCATAGTACTTTTTCTCCGCCGACACGTCAGAGGCTGCCCCAGATTTGTCTCCTGCTCGACTTTCCCCGCCGGACGACCTTGGGTTGAGCTCGCGCCGTTTAATTAGGATCAGCTCCGTGACGAACGTTCGACGTCTCGCGATCAATCGTTCGAGAGATCGACTCTCGACGAGGCGGGAAGGTGAGCGGGAGGAAAAAAAAAGTAGCTCGCCGAGTGCTTAGACAGCTAATTACATCGCAATGGAAGATCTCGAACGACGTTCGAGGGACCGTTAACGACTGCTCGACATATTTACATGCGCTAGAGTCGCGTGCATCTCTACGATGGGGTAGACTCGAAAGGAATAAGAAAGGGGCGAAGAATTGAAAGTGCAAAGGGCAGCTAGGCGAAAGAACGCTGGCCAAGTTTCACAGCTCGCATCGGTATAAAGGACTGTTATTACGGGCGGCGTCGGCCATTCCGAGCGCGAGCGCAATTACGGTAAGGCACCCTTGACCAAAAACAACGCCTAGCAACTAGTTATAGCGGGCAATTACGAGGATCGTAATCCGGCGAATGGCCGGAGGCGCTCTAAGTATCGCGCTGCTCTGCGATTGTGAAAACGACTATTTATTAGAACCTATGCCGATCGAAGGATAAGCACCCTCTCTCTCCCTCTCTCTCCCTTTAAAGCGCGGATCCCACCCTCCCTCTTTCATTATCCTCCCACTGCAGCACCCCCCCCATTTGCCGATGTCGTTAAACGCGACAAGCTTTTGATCGGTCAGAAAGGACGGGCGGAAAAGTGGGCCGCGCTCGATAAATTTACTTAGCACTTAACTTCCCGCCGCCTTCGCGACGTTCCGCCATTACTATGGACTCGTCTTTACGCTCTCTCTGTTACGAGACACTTGACTAATGACTCGACCAGTCCCGCAACACGGTTTGACTGTCCGCGTCAGCGTACACTGACATGTACGTACATATCTGTCCGGCATGTATCTACATTTACGAGCGGGAAAAGTTGACGTGTCGCGAAAATAGAGTAAAGTGTGCGCTTCTATGTTCCAGTCGTACTTCACGTACTCATTTTCCACTGTCGATCGATTTACCATCCGTCAGAGTTGAACGCTGGCCGTAAGAAAATGTGCAGTGGATATCAGTGCGTTGAAAAAGCTTAACCGAACTTTTTGCGTGCATTCCGACGAATTATGAGTGCCGAGGGCGCTGCCTCTCCAGGCTGGAAGTGTACGTGACTTATCGGGAACCGTATCGCGGGATAGGAATCGCTCGCGTTGTTAATTGACGAAGCCGGGCGAGTCGACGCGATGCCGGCAGGTAGGACGGGGGCGGGGATGGAAGGAAATTTTTGTTAACTCTATTCGCTCGAATCGGCGAGCACGCATATCGCTGCCTCGCCGGATTTACCCGCTGCCTCGAAAGTTCACCCTGGGTAATCCCCTTGTGCAACTACCCTCGAACTTAGTCGAACGTCGATCGCGCACGGATTTTAAATCTTTCAACGGATTAAAGGTTTCTCTTTCGACGCGCTGTTTCCTCCTCACATCGAAATTGCATCTTTGCCCCATTTTTCCTTTGCAGTATGCTTACGTTCCATGGCTTTTTAACGTGGACTATTGTTTCTCGCGATAAAGCGTAAGTGCTCTTATTTTCTTGGCTTTGCCCTTGCGATTTATTAATCGCGCCGATAGATGCGCAAATGGGTATCGTCCAATGGCGGTGCAGAATTCATTGAACACCTCAAGGGACAAACCGGTGCCTTGGAAGGGCGTTAAACGAACGTCCGCGAGTATCGGAAAACGGCGAGTGGCTGCCCCGATTTTTTCAAATTTGAGATCCCCCCTTAAGTTACATCGGCCATGCGCGTTCTGTCCGGCTCTTGGAACGAGTTAATTGCAGCAAGCCGCCGGCACACATGGCCAGCCTTTGAAATCCGCGACGTCCTCCAGCGACAGCGAGGAAATTTCGCTGGAAACGCTTGTCTCGAACACTTTAAATTGCACGTATAGTAACCCCGAGCATCGTTCGTCGGGTCTGGCTCTTGAAAACGGTAGAATCGCGACGGACGGCAGGTGGGCAGAGCCTTTGAAACTCGTGACGTCTGCTGAGCTACACAGGTTAAGGTCTGGGTCATCGGAATATTGGGGAAAACAGGCGGGTGGGGTTAGGTCTGCAGTCGGCCGAGCCGTTTTAATCGAGGGCAGAAGTTATCGGCAAGAGTATCTGCTCGGAGTATCTGGTCAAAGTATCTGATCGGAGTATCTGGCCTCCACCTCCTCCTCCTCCTCCTCCGGCTACGGGCTATCGCGGAAACTCGATCGGGGGGGTGTCGGTTCCTGGGCGCCGGAAGAAGCGAGTTGTCGGTACCGAGGAGTGCGGAGTGAAATCGAAATCGGGCATCGACGAAAGGACTCTCCGAACGCTCGGAGGATCTTATCGTCCCGGGCACGCGTTTTCCACCGGCACTCGATAAGCTTCGGTGTTCTCGCTCGCGAATCTAAACGAGAAATCTCTGAAGCGGCTCGAGAGTAAGGACGCCGCCGACTGAGACGGAGAAGGAAGGTGGAAGATACGCCCGCTGAATGGAGAGGAGACGCGAATGGAGCGCGGGCGATATTTACCGAGAGAGACAGAGAGAGGAGGTGGTGGAGGTGGGGGGGGGGGGGGGGGAAGAGATGGAAAATCGAAGATGGTATGGGAGCGGAGAAAAATAGAGTATATCTGGCGCGGATCCTCGAGAGGATGAGATATAGAAGGAGAGAGCGACGTCTTTCGGTCCGGCCTCCGCGAGTTTGAAAATGTGATTCTTATCGATGGCTTTGCCGCTCGATAGAGAAGAAGCGGCGGCGGTAGGTCGGTGGTAGGCGCGCGCGAGCTCGCGATTAAATTATCCTCCCCAGATTTGAGCGAACTACTTTCCGATTGTCTCGCCGCTTTCGCGGAGAGTAGGAAGTGTGTGCGTGGCAGAAAACTCTCGCCGGTGGAATGGAGAGAGCGCCGGAAGTGACTAATAGAAGTGGAGGGGGTTGCGTCCCTCTGAAAGGAGATTCTTCCGAATGGGAATGATGGGCAACGCGGCGAATGGAAAAGGAAAGGCGCTCCTTTTATCTCCGTTAATCTGTATCCCCGGGCCGACGCCGTTCGTGTTTTCCCTTTTTCGCACGATGCACCCCCCCCCCCCCCAAACCCCTCCCTTCCACCATCCTCCGATTTAATTGAATTTCCGCCGCCCGATCCACTGGCGGGGCGAATGGCGAATATCGAACGGTCTCTGCATTCGAAAAGCGATCGGGCAGAGTCGGTAATGAGTGTCGCTCGATGAAATATTCGCTTAAGGGCCGCCGCCAATGGCTGCCTTTCAGCGCTCAGCTTCGCATTCCTCGGCTGGACTCGTAATCAGCGACGCTCAATAAAGAAATTCAACGACGTCCACCTGCAAACGGTCAGAATTTCGACAGTGGAGAGCGTGAAAGGTCGACGCGTCGGGACGGTTTCCGGCTGCTGCGTCCTTCTGTCCGTACTTTGACGCCGAGCGATTACTCAAGGCCACCCTCCCCGGAGAGCGTGGGGCGGGTGTACTTTTATAATTTTTAACCGTGCTTCATATCCCGCGGAATCTTGAGGGGGGGTATTAAATTCGCGGCACGTAGTGGGCAAACTAAACGCCTCCCTGCATTCGCGAGTGTGATCCATTTCGTTTCGCCGCCGTCCTTTATTCCCATAGCGGCCGCGTAGGAAACGCCAGCTTTCCTTCCCTCCCGTTACCGACGTGCCGCGCTCAAATTTCAGGAAGACGCATACCGGTATTCCTGTCCGTATCGCTAAAGTATTTGAGACGATCGAAATGGGAATATTGGATTGGCGAACGTGGGTGGGAAAATGTAGCGCTCTCTCGGGCGCGCGTGCATTCTTCTCGATATTCTTACGTAAAAATTTGAAACTATCCGCCTCTCCGACTGGCTGAGGAATTCCGCGCGATGATCGGAAATGGGCTTTCCCATTTGCCGCTGTCGGCAGGATAACGATAAATTGCATCCGTTCGACGCGTTCTGAAGCAGTCTTAACGATCGTCGGTCATAAATAAATGCGGCGCTGCTGCGACGAAATTAGATTCTCTTTTGGAAAAGTGGACCGGCTGCTAAGGTGGCAGAAAGCTGTTGGGGGATGGAGAAGGACTGAGAGCCTCTGTCTTTCTCTCTGTCTGTCTTAGCATAATTATTTATGTTTCCCTCCTCGTATCGACAACCGCTTGAAACGACAGAAATCTCCTTCGATTCCCACGTCAAAAATTGATAAGTGATCTGCGGCTCCATTAGGTGTAATTAAAGTTTGATTACGCGCCGAGGCCATCTGACATTCAGCTTGGGCTTGCGGCGATCGGATACTTTATTTTTTGCCGTCCGCGCGGAAAATACTTTCATGCCACGGTAGATGCTAATTGAACGAGGGTCCCGTTTTCGAAAATGTGTCGTTCGGATAGCAATCGATTCCATTTTCAATTCGATGCCCGCTGACCGTTTCGGACGACCCTCTTCCCTTGTTCGTGTCGCACTTACCAAATTAACTCGAGCCAAAAGCCCGCCCACCCACGATTTTGGACCTCTTTTCAGTTTGTTCGAGCACGCTCTGTGCGAAATGTGCCCGAGCTCAGAATTCGCCTCTGTCGCGTTTAATCTCGCGTCCTGCCAGCGACTCGTGTACTGGATATTTCAAATTCGTGCCTGACCGTATCCGACATATCGTCCATAATATCGCTGCTTTCGGAAGGAAAGAAAACGTTGACGCGTAATTAGTAGGAAAATTGTCTTAATTCCGATTCTGTCCGTTATCCGGCACGCACTTGTCACCTTGCGCAGAAGGTAACAATTAGAGACACGAACGGTACAGGCCGCTGTCGGGTCGATCTACACCTTTGTAAAGCTCTATACTTTTCACCCCTGAAATGGGCTCGCCCCGCGTATCGACTCCGCCTCGACCCTATCGCACGCAGACTGTCGTGTTTTACGACGCACGTTAATCTTTATCATTGTTCTTAGGGGAAATTGTTTTCTAGGGCGTAATAAACCGCCCTACACTCCTTCCGCTCGGCATACCCCCGGCAACCGCCCTCGCCATCCGCCCCTACCGACCGCCCCACCTCTCCCCGCTTGCAACAACTGCGGGCCGTACATCGCTTCGATAATGAGGCGCGGGAATTCTCCGTTCCTACTTTCGCCGGAGGGGAACTTTCGAACTTCTAACGACCCGCTAACACATTGACTGTCGCGCGGAATAATAGTTTTTCAACTTTTATCCTTCTTATTCTCCGCGCGGACACGCTGTTAACTGATAACTGAAGGAAGGGATGAAAACGTTACTTGTAGGTTGGAATCGAAGTCACTAACGAAGGAATCTTTTTAGCGGGTCGATGGAGGAAGATTCGGTACATAATTGCAAGTGAAGATGTTTCGAATTACTAAAATATCTGCAAACAGCGTTATACTAGGCTGTTTGTACTTGGTATTGTTCCTACTTTGTTTTGCCTTCCGTTGCCGTTGCGGTTAGCTTGCGCTTCTGCTTGTGTTCCCTCGCTTCGTGCCGCGAAGCATCCTTGGGCGTGGGTAGTTCTACATCGTGTTTTACCGTTATATCATATCACATGCACGCACGACCGACATCGCAGAATAATTATGGAATACTTGAAAAATACTTGAATCGCGTTATTAATTTTAATTACCGAGCTTCCAGCTCGAATTTATGCTTCTCGCTCCTCGAAACAGCCGGAGTTATTACAATGCTAAGGAAGTACTGATTCTTTTTTTTTATGAACAGGACGTAAAAGTCTGGAATTGGGTCGACTATCAAATTATAGGATCGGAGGGTAATTGATTTTGCGCCGTTTCCGTCGTAAACTTCCTTCCCTCGCGCCGTTCCGTATCTGTTCCCCCCTTTGCCGAGATTCCGGCGTCCTATGCCTTTTCGCAAAGTTCCTAACTCAACCGAGTGTTTGCCCCGAAGAGGTTTGTCTTCCCGGCGAGCATCGAAGCGCGAGCGGAGCATTGAACTCGACTAAATAGCGAGCCGGTGTAATCCTCGACGGCACTCGGTATTAATTACGTCCCGCCGATGTAATACTCGATCATTCTATACATTCGATATCTCGACAGCGACTCTCGCTGAAAGTTGCTCGGAGGAAAAGGATCAATTTTGTATTGCAAACAAAGAGTATCGTAGCAGCGATGCCGGCTCAAAATCATAATCCGCACTCCGCTGTCTTCCGTCTTCATTAATTTCCTGCTTCGACCGGGAAGAATGCGAGGTAACGCCCGTACGGCTTAATAGAAAGTTAAACTCGAATAGTGGGAAGGACCGTGTCGAGCAGCCAGTCATCCGAGCAGCCACTTAGACGAATTGTTTCACGGATATCCGACTCGTAGTGTATGACGGAGACAGAGGGGCGTGGCATTTTCCATTCATAAAGTTGCCTTCCTCGCGAGCCGCCGGGACTTTCAGGCCAACGGAGCTTAACTCTATTGCGACGCTTAACGAATGTACAGCCGGAGGTAATGAGCGCATTGTAAGGGCAATCGTGCCGGGCATAAAATTCCTGCCTCGCGAAACGGTCGCGCGTGACGTAATTGCTAATTCGCCGGTATCGTTTTAAGATATGAGGAATCGCCATTTCGATCACGTAGCGAGATGATCGAATCGGCCGGGCGAGATATGCCGGGGCATTCGGTGGGGGCAATTTTCAGATGTTTCTGTTTTAGCCGGAACGACTGTACGTGTCTGTTCTCCCGCGTGAAGATTGTGTAAGACTTTAGCTATTCGGAACGGGCGCGCGACGGTGTCGAGTGTTTGCCGGCACGTGTAAAACGAAGCTGTTTGTTTGGCGAACGGTACCTGGGCCGCACGTGACGTCGACCGCGGATCGAAGCCGTTTTCCAGGTGAGACGCTCCGAAAGGTTGGGCACGTGCAAACAGCCGTAAGCGAACTTCCCTCCTTCCCTATCCCTCCTCCCCCTATCGGCCGGAGAAGTAGTAATATCGCGAGAGACAAGCCGCAGCTACGTGCCCTGCACCCCGTGTTCCCGATCAGGCCCCGAAGATGACCCGCCGCGACGACGGCGACGATTCTCGAACTTATCGAATTACCGGAATCCGTACCGGCCCAAGGATATCGACAACCTAAACCTTTGCCCAACTTTTTCTCCCTGCGACGTAATCATCGGAGAAAGGGTGCCGCGAGATTCCTGACTACCGAATCATTTTCCCTGGATCTGATGGGGGAGGTGAGCTCGAAATGAAAATGGAGACGAAGCCCGACGTCCAAAGACGAGACAAGCGCGAGAATTGTGAGTAAAAAATGTTCAAGCGGCGACCGTCGGATGAAACTGCCCTCTCATTGTCAGTCATACTAGACGACGGGCTCGTATGTCGCCCATACGTTCGGAGACCAAGTTACAGGTTGGCGCGATGTAGGTACTTGATTGAAGGAGAGGCCGAGTCGTAGGTGGCCATCAGTGTCAGTTCTCCGGGTCCTTCCAATTTGTTTCGGTGCGCAGCATCTTGGCGAAGGAAAAATCGGCTAGCTAAGAATCTCTCCTGCGGGAAGGTAATACATTGAGTGCGCGCGACCGTTCGTTTCTCTCCATAAAGTTCCGCGCGCGGAAAAAGGGTGGATAAAAGTATTCGGTACGTCGGGTAAGGTACGAGCGCAGTTTTAATTACTTTGACCCGGGATAAATTTTTCCCGCGAGATCGTAAATGTTGACGTTTCCGTCGTAAGAACCTGGGCTGACTCGAGGAGCACTCTCAAAAATGTATTTCAGCGCTACTGCCGTACTTTCGCAGTACCTTGTCCGAGGCCGCGGTCGGATATAAGTGAGCGAGAGATTCGGATAAAGATCGCGGCGAATCACGGAACGGAGCCAAACAACGGATACGAGTCAGCGGCGGGGAAAGAATGAAAGTTGCCTTTGTCGGTCTGATCGATACGGGCCGTGTTACTGGACTCAGTCGGATCGGAGGTCGTCGAACGAAATAATTAAGTTTCGGCACGGCCAGCGGTCAATGCATTGGATCGGATTAGGTCGTGTCAATTAACATGATCAAAGAGCTCGGTCGGATCGAGCCCGAAATTGAAGCAAAGTAACAAGCGCACGCTCATTGCTATATTATGAAACGGAAAGCAGGGCGCGTATTCGGCGCGGAAACGGTGAATATTTAAAATGCATTGTTTTACTTCGGTGCGCCCGCGAATAGAAATCTGACGGGTACGTGAAAGGGCGACTTTAATGGAAAGGGTAGGATAAAAGAGGGCGATGGTCAGGGAAGTAAGAGGAGAGCGTAAGAAAATAGGCGATCAAGTTCCGCGAGACTTTCGAACCCCGAAAGAACTGTACAATTTTCTCATGAAACTTTCGATCGACCTTAGGCATGCCTGGGCTCCGGATCGAGCCAAGTTTCCCCGCAGTAGTTAGAGACGGTCTGTGTTACATCGAAATTAGGTTAGCGTAGTTAAACTCTCTTATGCGTTAACAGTAGTTATACTCATCGAGTCTTATGTACACGCCAAGTAGTCCCATTTAAACGCAATATATCTCTCTTCAGTCCGACGCATGCGCTTTCAACAAATTGAATTTCCACCTTCGCAGCCTATTACCGTAATTGGACACACTTTTCTTTGGCACGTGCTGTCGACACTTTTAAGATTAGACGTATCGCATTAACAATGAATCGTTAAAAAAAAGTCGCTTGGCAAGGGATTGGGTGCGCTCCGTGTCGAGACGGATTGTTCGGTATCGACGGCCAGGCTCGCCTCGGATAACTCTGTTAGCAGGGTCCCTTTTGAGAGAACGACGTCATTCAGAGTCCTCGTAGATCAATGTCCGGAGCACGAAACGGACGTTGGGCTCGTTTGTTCCGATCGTCGCTGCCCCGGTCAAAAATCATCGATCGCACCGCGCTCGATCCAGCGCCGAATCGAGAGAATAGGAGGAAAACTTATCGGCACCTCATCGTCCTCCTTATCAAAGATATTCGCGCCCCCGAATCCAATCGAATCTCTCGAATCGATGCTTATCGTGATTCCGTCCCGAGAGTTACCCGACGTAAACTTCGCTACATGCAATCCTTTTCACGGATATCGGAGCTCGGCCAGCGTTTAAAATCACTCGCTGATGCTATTGTAGCCTCATTCCGTCGATTCCAGGTTACTCAAACACGCCGCTATAGAGTTTCCCCTAGCGAGGTCTCATACTCTTTCGCAAAGTTTCATTCTTCTTTCCATCGATTCAGACGTTCGACCTGTCGCCTCCTACTCCTCCTCCTCCTCCTCCTCCTCCGCCGGTCCCCATCCCTTGCAGGCCCCGAAAAACGATTTTACGACAGCTGAAAGAAGTGGTTTCTCTTTGTGGTTGCAAATGTCCCAGTCAATAGCAGCGTATCGCCGACAATAATTGTCCACAATCGGGACCACTCCTAATGGCACTCCCTTACGTTTCCTAACTTTACATGCACTATTCGTCATTGGATAAGTTCGACGTCAAAGAAGTTACGATCGTTCCCTGTCACTATCCATCCATTTGACGCACTTACACGAATGTTACTTCTTGGAAAGTACCCCGGCGGAAGTACCGAATTACGTACGTACGCAGCTGGGATACTAAACTCGCTGATGGCGACTGGCGTCGTCGAGTTTCTCTTACACTTGGGTAAGAAGAGTGAGCTGAGTTCCGTTCTTGACGGGATCCTTGCTCTTCGAGGCTTGCTCCCTCTGCTCCTTGGGCTCGCTGCTCACCGTAATGTTCGATCTCGAGGTCATGGTGACCGTCGTGGTGGACGTCTTGCTAATGAGCAATCCTCTCTCGGCGTCCTCGTCCTCGAGCTCCAGTCTCGACTGGCCGGAAGTGACCATCCGGTTCGACTGGAGTCTCTCGGCGTTCGCCTTGTTCCTTCGCGGGAACACGCTGTTCTCAATGTGTAACGTGGCGTTGACATCCTTGCCGGCGGCACAAGTGCAGGCTTTCAGGAAACTCTTCTTGAAGTTGTCGCTGAGGAAGGCGTAGAGTATCGGGTTCATGGCGCTGTTGCTGTAACTCAGGAAGCCGGCTAGCAGGAAACTGGTGATGCTGATGTTCGTGTGACACTGTTTCGGGGGCGTGTAGATCAAAGCTACCTGAGTAAGCCAATAAGGCAGCCAGCAGAGGACGTAGACCGTGATCACGGTCAGCACGAGCTTCGTAACTTTGCGGTGCGAGCGCTTCTTCTCCTTCGACTTGTTCTTCGGCCCGACGGTCTGCAGCTTCCTGATGACGAGGAAGTAGAAGATCAGGATCAGAATTAGCGGCACGGCGAAGCCGAGGATGAAGGTGTAGAGGGTGAAGGTCGTCTGTCCGCCGCGATCGTCGGGCCAGTAGATGTTGCAGCTGACGAAGCCTTCCGGCGACTCCATGGCGTTCGCGTAGAGGAAGACCGGCACCATGAAGAGTGCGCTGGTCGCCCATGCGGTCAAGGACACCACTCTGGAGATGAAGGGCGTCCTCATCTTCGGCGACGATATGGGATGGCAGACGGCTATGTACCGATCGGCGCTCATGATGAAGAGAAAGATGCTGCTGGTGAACTGATTGATGCTGGTAGTCGTC
Source organism: Anoplius nigerrimus (assembly GCA_914767735.1). Lineage (NCBI taxonomy): Eukaryota > Metazoa > Arthropoda > Insecta > Hymenoptera > Pompilidae > Anoplius > Anoplius nigerrimus. The sequence goes on from OU612083.1 coordinate 17,403,473, forward strand.
ATGTACGCCTTGCACATGATCTTGCCGAATATCCAGCTGCGAAGGCTCATCGTCGTCACCAGGAAGGGTATGCCGATGAGGAAGCACTCGTCGGCTATCGCGAGATTCACGATGTACATGTTCGTCACGGTCTGCATCTTGGAGAAGCGCAGCACCACGTAGATGACCAAGGTGTTCCCCAGGAGGCCGACGATGCAGACGATCGAGTACAGGATCTGATTGATCAAGGAAACGATCGGCACGTCCGCCTCGCAGTTCGGTATCGTCGAGTCATTCTGACTGATGTTCTGCGCGCAGTCCAGCACGCACGTTTCGTTCATCATCATGACGTCCTCCATCCGTTACCTGCCTTCCTCCCGAGCCGACTCGGCCCGAGAACACCGTTCGCTTGGCAGCGGGAAGGATTCGTCGAGCGCTAAAACGGCACCGGCACCGGCCGCTAAACTTGCCGAGTTACACTTTTGACACGCGGAAGAGCGCGCGGCTGGGAAAGTTCGCGTTGGGCGGAGACTGCTGCTGAGAGGCTAAGTACGCAGGCGATGAGGAGGATATCATGCCGGCAGCCGTCGAGCTCGCGCACTTCGGAAAGTGCATTGGCGCGGACTGCGGGATCCGGAGACGACGATCCTCTCCCTCTTCCGTCACCCTGATTACAGTCGACCTTCGTCCTGCCGAGCGAATCTGGAACAGAGGAAAGGGCACTCTTTATTCCGCGCAATTTGCCAGCGCTGTATTAACTTTGACCGCGGAATATCGGACGCGTGTATGTTCGGATCGCTTATGTGCGATCGCTTATGTTCGCTCGCCCGTACACGCTCGCGACAGCTACGGCCGTCTTACGGATTCTTGTATCGAATACGAGTAAAGCGGACGAGCGCGCTGGGGCCACATTGTCGTTTGTGGCGCCTGACGTTAGCCTACTTCGATTTGCCCTCGAATGACGTTCCGCCGAGTGACTTTATCCAGGCCGGATATACGTGGAAATCCGAGTCTGCGGAGCTGCGGAAAGCACATCTATACACACCGTTCCCCCCTCCCACCTGACTTTAGCCCTTTAGGGATGAAAAGGCGAGAATTTGCGAGGAGAATTGCCATCGGAAAAAGTCGGGGAAGCACGCGTCTAGCCGCAATTTCGACGGAAACGGAAGTAATCCTCTTGCCGGAAGTCCGTTTCTGCTCGCTGCCGAGAGTGGGCGGAATCTTGTTGACAGACGTGAGAGTGCGAGAGGGACGGTAAGGGAGAAAGGGGAGTAAGTGAGAGAGAGAGAGAGAGAGAGAGAGAGAGAGAGAGAGAGAGAGAGAGAGAGAGAGAGAGAGAGAGGTACCTTTGTACGTCGAAGCGTGTCGAGGCTGGTCGGAAGCCCTTGCTCGCAACTTGAAAGCTGCATTCGGTGTGTGGCGTTTGGGCAAACCGCAAGCTTCCGAGGGCGTAGCGGGTGGGAGGGGGGGCGTGGAAAAGTGGCGGTAAGCTGGGCAAACCGTTTTCGAGTTGCGAAACTCTGGGGCACGGTCGTTCGAACGTAAAACTGCGTCGACGGTCCCCACGGCGGTGTGCAAACGCCCTGTTTACAGGACTTGGCGAGAAAGAGCGCAAAGTGCTCCCCGCAGAACAAAGGGGCCTCGACACGTGTTCTACTAGCCTCTCCTGATCTACGATGCCAGCCGCGCCCACTCTCTCTCTTTCTCTCTCTCTCTCTCTGCATCTCTCTGCCTCTCTCAAATTGCCGCATATCTCCGGAACTCCTTTCAGCGTTTCAGCGTCGACGCCTCGCTTACAATTCGTTTGCCCGAAATTACAGCCGCGCGTTTCACGCAGCTTACCCTTCTCCGGCATCAGCTGCGCTTTCGGGCAAACTAGCTCGAACTAATATTTCCCTTGGCGGGCGAAACTTTTTCGAGTGCCGCCGCCGCGAGCTTCGTTCCTTCGAAGGCTTTCCCACCGTACGTAGATGGAGCTCGCGTTCTTTATCGCGCATGGGAGCCTGACTTCTTTCCCTTTTACGCCGTATCGCCATTCATGAAGCTAGCGCGCCTCAGACATCCGACGCTGAGTGACCAGAAAAAATTCAAAGTATCCGGTTAGCGAAGAGCCAGGCATATGCGGCCTGTACGGTTAGGTCTGACGCGGTCAGGTACCGGGCGAGGACCTGCTTAAAATTCTGTACCATGAACCGGGCGAAAGATGCTCGGTGGCGCAGCACGAGAAAAGATGGTAACTCGGTTACAATGTGCGGATATGAGCAAAGCTCATAACGGGAATATCTTTTCCTCGTGAGCCTTTTTTCGATCTCGTGAGCCGGACTTCTGTGGTCCGCCGAACGTCCTCCCTAACGGCCATCGAAATGTCAACGTTTTTCCTGGCAATGACGATACCTTTGTCGGTCGTAGAAATCGGGTCGAAGCGAATCTCATATCCCGGCTTTACAGGGCGGTACCGAAATTACGACTGCTAGAAACTTCGGAACGGCTCCCGCGCGGTTCCAAAATTACACGTTTCCCCGCTCTTAGTTCTTCTTCCTTTAATATCGGCAATAAAGCGGATTACGAGCGGAAGGAATTTCTTTTTTTAGAAGGCAGCCCCGCTAACCCCTCGAATCGTTCGAGTCGGCCGATCGGGCGATATATTTTCGGTTAATCGCCGGATTAAGCGGGGCTATTGGCCGGAACGTAGGCGATTTAATCAAATTTTTAATTAAACCGAATCTTCGGGGCGTCTGTCGGCGGTGGCAGGGATTCAGGCAGTCAGGCAGGCAGTGAGGCATTTGGCTTCGTTTAGAAAGGAGCATCGTCGCCACGTGCTAGGACATCTAATCAGAGTCGAAGAAGCGGGTGGAATGGAGCAATTTCTCGAAAGCGTTAACATCGAGAAAGCGACCGCTCGCGCGAGATTAACGTTCCCTCCTCAAAAAGTGACACTGATACTCGACGATAATCCGGAGATTAGGTCCTCGGGGCGAGCGTGGGCCAACGCTTTGCGTCTGAGCGAACGGGAGACAAAGATCGAAGGACCGAAGACGCACGATCCGGCCTTAGCCCGTCCGCTCCCCAAACATATTTCCCAATTAGCCTCAGCCCTGATTAGAGGGAGAGAATAAATGGGTGGCGCGCGCCCGGGCCACGTCGCGTGACGGAAAGTGCAACCTATCGCTCTGACGTAATTGAGTTTCGATCGACGTGCGTGCGTGTCATTAAAGCGGAAAGTATCGGGACCTTGCTCGCGTGACCTTGCCCTGCGGGACCTTGCTTTCGGGACCGTGCTTTCGGCTGGCGGGGAAGAGTGCGAATATCGGGCTAAAAAGTTGCGCGCGTAGGTAGGAGGCGCCCGACGTACGGCCAGTTATTATTTCATCGAGCGAACCGTTTATGAATTTATAAGAGGGCCCGCCTCCGTAACGCAGGCCAATGCTGGCTGGCTGGCAAGTGTTTGTTCTTACTCCCTCTGCCTTTCCTTTTTTCTCGTTCCCCGTCGTCGTTTTCCCTCCTGTCTCGTTACTCCCCTTCTCGCCTGAACCCTCGGCCAAGCTGTCGTTTCATCAACGGCAGCTCTGTTCCCCATTTTGCACGCCGGCGAGGACGGAATGAAACGAAGGATGCATCCTCCACGCAGAGGTCTAATGAATGTTACTCGGTTCTTCGAGCCAGCGTTGCCCGGATAGCAGCACTTTCGTCGGACGATACCCGATATAGCGCGGTCGGCTCGTCTGTCTGGTCGGGGAAACTTTTTGAATTACGAACTTCAATTGCGCGCAGAACTCCAATTGTACGACCGGGAACGTAGATTCGTTCGTTCGTCCGCCTACTCGCATTCTGTCTCTATCCCCTGTGTCTACGATCGAATGTGTACGATCGAACGTGCAGGAAGACACACACGGTCTTACACCCTCCTCCGGTTTCCTTCTCGTTTGCACTGCCGCTTCGGCGATAAGAAGCGTGACGAATGCCGGATTATCGCGGCCCATCGGTCTCTGACGATCGAGAGGCTCGTCACACAATATCTCCGAACTCCGGGAGGGCGGATATCCGTATATGGATTGCCCTTTCCGCCTGTGTAACCATGCCCCGGAATAACAGGCGGGCGAAAAACATCGGGAGCCCAGTGCAGCGATCCGATCAATTTCTTTGTGCGATCCACGATCTAGCGACACCGTTCCACGTGGCCCGACGTATTCCCGCTAAGTGTCGGACGCCATAATTCAGGCCGGCTGGCGCTCGCAATTCTACGTAATGAATCTTTGCCTCTGCCGGACTGGGTAGATGATTGATGCCGCCCTGGAAGCGCTGGCAAACATCGCTGGCTGCGCAGATCGAGATCGGCGAGATGAGCCTGACGTTCGACCGACGGATGTACGAGTAGAGTATTATCGTTACGTCTGAACTCCGAGCTGAGGGAGTTAATTATACCGGGCGAGGCAGACGAGATAGAGAGCTCGGTTGGCTGTCAGTAGGAAGCAGAGCGGGAAGACGCGATCGAGGGAAACGGTGGATGGGAAGTTGGCGTGAACAATGTCATAGTTCGATCGGACACTTTTAGGGGGATGAATCGTTCGCGATGAGCGTCCGCCATTAGCGACGCCACGAATTTCGACGTCAGGGGAGATATATAGACATTTCCGTCTTACTTATTGTTAAACATCGAGGCAATCGAATGGGCCCATTTTTAGTGCGGCCCACCTACCTTCGGCTCCTGGCTAATGGGACAATCCTTTTTTGCTCGTTCCACCTCTCTTTCGCGGAATTGCAGCCGGAGTGCTCGAGGAATTTCGAGCAATTCGGGGTAATTGCCCGATTATTCTCGGTCCCGGGGTCAAAGTGCTTCGAGTTTGCTCGGAATAATACATTCGACCGGGATCGGTGTGTCTCGTTGACTCTGCCAGGCTTACGTATCCGGCAGATGAGATCAGATCAAGTCTGTGTGTGTGTATGTGTGTGCGTGTGAGAGAAAGAGAGAGACAGAGAGAGCAGTATGTAAATTATCTTAATTCGCAGGGCGCTGAGGTATACGCCGAAACTACTTAACGCAGGCTACATTTACATCTTCATCGGCGTGTAATATCGCTACCGGTCGGAAATTATGGTGCCGAGGCCACCGGGGGGGGGGAGGTCTCCCCCTCTAATGATCCTTTAACTTTCGCCGTTTTACACGTGCTGCCGTCGACGATATCGAGTTTTCCGACGAGCGCGCCGACAGGAAGGCCGGGCAGAAGTGAGTGCTCGATTAGCACCTACCAATTTTGCGGCGCCTCGCTGCCTGGCACGCCTCGTTTACCTGGGGGGAGAGGCGACGAAACTTGGTAACGACCTGTATGCCGAAACGTCGGCGCCACAATGCGACGCGGACGGTGTAACGAGGAATGCTAATTGGATGTCACTCTCGGCGCGGGAATGAGTGGCTACGGTTTGTCACCGGTCAATTTCGATGATCGCCGCCGAAAAGCCCGATTCAATTCTCGACGACCCGTTCGGGACAAGCCGCCGGCGGAAGGATAGATTTTTGCGCGGCGTTCATCATTCGCCAACGTCAGTGCCGACAATGGATTCGATTTCGAGCGTGAGACCGGCGGAGAAGGAGAGCCAAGCGCACTCCGAACTTCGTCCAAGGAGTGTCGAGGGAAAAAAGTCGGACGAGCCGGTGGAAGGAGTTTCCCATAACCGTCCTGAATCGCACGTTCGGCCGCTGCGAAACGTTTCTCCCTCGCGAGAGGGAACTTCATGGTAAAACTGTTATTTGAAAAAGTCTCGCGAGCCACGTTCGCGAGTTCGACGTGAAAATCTTCTCGCGAGCGCCGAACTTTTGTCGCTCGAATTAGGTACTCTCTTTACGAGCGGCGGGACATATGACTGGCATTTTTTTTACCGCCGATCCGTTCGAGTTCGCGCGAGCTTAACGGTCCGGAACACGGAGCATTGTCAGCGGGTAGCCGGGAAAGTTGCCGCTCGAGGAGGTGCCGAACGAGAAGAGACGGGAGGAGACGTTAAGCGTCCTTCTCGTCTCGCTCGGAGGCGTGCTCTGAATCTTGCCGAGGCAGAGAATGCGGCGGGAAGAAAAAAAGCGCGCACGGCCCGAGAGCCGTATTAACAGGTGGCGGCACCTGACCATCCGTGAGAAATTTACGGCCACCGAGCGCGCCACCGTAAATTATAAACATTTACGGCCCTTTCGACTCCCTGGACTCGTTCGAGACGGCTGCTTCCCGTCTTTGCCCGGGCAGTCAAAATCGAACGTCGAGACCGAAACGAGCGTCGAGAGAGGAAAGAGCTCGCTACCAATAAGGACTTATGATTCTACAATGAGATAGAGTGGCTTTCGGTGGAGGGAGGCATGGGGTAAAAAATGAAAGGAGGCGGAGAGAAAGATTTATACGCACTCTACGTCCGTGCTCATATTATCTGTATATTTATGTAGGAAGGGGGTGAGGCCGAATGAAAATATGGTCGACACAAAGGGAGCGGCAGTCGGAACGAAGATGAAAGGACGAGGAGCCGGGTAGATAAAGCTAGGCTAGGTTGAAGGAGAGGAGGGCGGGAGGAAGGGCGGCGAAGGTAACGAAGAGCGACGGAAGTGGTTCTGGCGACAGGGTTCAACGGAAGCGGAGGGGTGGAAGTGGAAAAATTAATTACCCCCGCGCTCGCGAACGACGGGCACTAAAAGTAGAAACTCGATCGGGCGACCGTATAGAGGATCCTCCCTTCCCGGACGGCAGGACGAAAAAAACATCCTCTGTCGGAACATAAAAATTCTCGTCGCTATAAATTCCCGCTGATCTGAATAATAATACAGTTTCGCGGCAGATACGGGCCAGCGTCGGCCGGCGAATAGAGGAGAAGAACCGAAGAATCAGCAGTACGCTGAAAATGACAGCGGTTCGAGAGAAATTCCGCTTTACTCGACGTACGTTTAATCAACAGCTTTTTTTCCGCTGTAAGCAGCGAGAGATTCGGAAATAAGCGACCGGGTAGAAAATGAGAGAATAGGCGACTGCATCATCGGCCGGTGCGAATTTCAGGTTGTCTCCCGATCGGATTGGGACGCGCGCGACAGATTGAGGAAGATTTTTCGCCCGAAATTCCGCTTCTCGTTCGAGCGTGGAGTGACGTACGCGCGGAGCGGACAAATCGTTAATGAAAAATTTCGGTCGGCAGAGAGAGAGAGAGAGAGAGAGAGAGAGAGAGAGAGAGAGAGAGAGAGGCGAGGGTCGCAAAATCAGCGGGGTGGAAGTGTCAGAGTTCGCGAGAGCATCGCGTCACACGCACGCACGCACACACACTCAGATCCTTGGGGAGAAGTCGAGTATGTACGTACGTATCATATGTACATATGTACATGCATCTCATTCGTCGAGAGTGTAAACAGGCGTGGGCACGGCTCGCGATGACGAAGGCTGCCGTCGTCCTACCAAAGACAATTAATGACTTTTTCTCCCCGGAGAGCGAGGAAATTTGCCGCGGAACGGTAACCAATACAAATGAGGTTGGCTCGAGTACGAGGCAGGATGGCAGGCACGGTAAGCCTGGCATTGAGACGATACGATGTGCCACATGCTACGCGGACACGGATAAGACTGCCTTCGACGCGACACCTCGATGCGCCAATGCGTGCGTGCCAATGCGTGCGTGCCGATGCGTGCGTGCCAATGCGTGCCAATGCGTGCGTCCGTCTGCCCACGCGTACACGTGGCCAGATCTGCGCGTGTCCGACGCTCCCCGACTCCTTTCTTTTCGTCTGCGCCTCTCTCGACGTACACGTGCATCGAACGTATACCCAGTGCGTACACGGACGCACGCTCCACACCACCACGACACCCCGACAGCCCACGTCTGTGTCTATATGCTCACCGACACTGGCCTACATATATAACGATGTGTGCCTACACGCGCGGGACGTGCCCGTGTTTGAGTACTCTTGTATAACTTGGATTCTCACCCACGTTCGTGCCGAATGGAAACGTGCGGAGGGTGCACGTCAAATCGATAACTGGAGATGGCTCGACTAGTTAAATCGGATGCTTGCGTAAAAAGGAAGGGAGGAGGAGCGGAGCGAAAGAAACAGGAGGTTGCCCGTCGTATAAAAAGAACGGAGATGCAATTTGAGAAAAAAAGCTGTCTATTTCCGATGTAGAGAGGATACCACTTCCTATCGGAATGGGCTGGCGAGTTCTGGGCTGTTTGTTGCCAGCAGGGCGGAAAATCGTTCGCTGCGAGATTTTTGAGAGGGGCGTGGAGGGTGGATTTTTGCCTGGAAGGAAAGTGGCTGGTCGGTGCCAAAGGCGCGCTTATAAATCGGCGACGGAACGAGGCGTCGTGCCGCGAGACGGCGTTTGCGTCTTTTGCCCAAAAAGGGGCAGGAAGAGCGGCAGAGCGGCAGAGCTCGCCGGAAAATGGCATCGTCGAGTCGGCGGTCAGACGGCAATAACCGGTTCGTGTTTATTGCCACTCTCCTGCGCTGTTAAGACCGTCGGAGCAAATCTTCTCCGCGGAATCGAATGTTCCGACGCAGTCCGGATCTTCCTGAAAACTGCACTTTGCCGGCATGCGCCTTTGTTTTCGTCTCGAGTACCGACGATGGAGCCACTTCGAGCCGAGGGAAGGATTTGCACTCGGAATGGGCCAACGAATTATATTCCCTCGTCATACAGTTTTTCCCCCTTCTAGTCCTTTTTCCGCCTCTTGACTCCCGTTCATCTAAGAATGTTGCGATCCTCACGCGATAGACTCGAGAGAGGAAGACTAGAGAAGGAAACCTTTCTTCAGTCTTTCATTTCACTTTCCCGGACTTTCGAACTGCGGAGGCTAAAAGCCGATATCTTGCGGCCAGAGGTTCGGTGTGCTTAGGAGAATTAGGTACGTAGGAAAGATTAATCCTGGTTGGCCGCTCTCTTGCTTCGAGAGCACACAAGTGGCTTCCCTTGTTTTCCTAACATTTTCTACGGACCGAGGAGAGCATCGCGGCGTGCCTACGTATCCTGCCACGCGGATGTTAGAGAATGAAAATAGCGGAACGCGGCAAATATATGGAAATTTATGAGAAGCCCCCATTTCCCCGTAAGCAATGAGTTAAAGGACGGGGCCAATATTTGTACACGATAAGAGAATGGAAAAAGTCACCTCCCTGCTCTATAAAGCGATAGAACAATAGCGCCCGCACTGAAATATTCTCCGTCGAATTGTCCGTCGTCGGGGGTTTATTAAATTTCGCGAAATTGCCTGACACCTCATTTCGCTCGCGCTTATAATTTTCATCCGTCAGGATCATCCGTCCTTCCGTCTGTCCGCTGAACAGGTTGTCGGATCGTTTTCGAATCCTTTCCGAATACACTCTCCGTCCATTCTAAATGCAAACGGTCGGCGAAATTGCGCGAGCGCGCGGCTTGTACATGGCAAGTTAATTAATTTCTCTGAAAGACTGCGCGGAGTTTCGGCTCCGGTTCCCTATACACGGTGGCGAAGGACAGAAGAAAATGAAGCTCGCGCGGAAGCACGGGCGAGTGTCGTGGGAGGCGGAAAGGATTTCTGTGTTTCGCGGAGAGAAAGAGTCGAAGGCCGTAAGAAAAATAAAAGTTCCACGGACTCCGCGTGGGGGGTGGGCAAGACTGGCTGGAAGAACAGGAAGGAAGCTGAAGCCGAGGAGAGCCTGGCCGATATTTAGTAGCTTGCCAAGCCCTGTCCGGCATTTAATATTCGGAACCGATAAGCGAGCGGCTTGGCAGGTCAGGGGGTTGGCTAACGAAGCGAGGAAAATTTGATCGGAAGCCACGAAGCCACATCTGGCCGGGCGATTCAGCTTGCGAAGCTCATCTTCATTTTTTTTTCTTTTTTTTTCTTTGCCCAGCCGCAGTGCGAGGAGGAAGCGACGAAGTGAAACGTCGATGTTGCTTCAAGTATCGATCGCGCTCTCAGGGCGAAACTTTCCGCGGAAGCTCGTGCTCGCTTAATGATTAAAGCGGGAGGGAAATGAGTTACGGGCCCTGGGACCGAAGAGGCGTGCAAAGGCAAATGTAAAAATAATTGATTCGATCCGTTACATCGGCCGCTTCCGCAATCTCATCCATCCGTCTCTGGTAAGCCACCCTCCCATTGTCGAGACAGAGAGAGAGAATCTTAATAAGTCCTCTATCATCCGGCACTCCCGTACGGTCTCAATTTTTTCTGCCACCTTCTCTCCATAAATTTCTCTCTCTCTCTCTCTCTCTCTGTCTCTCCAGCAGGCATGTCGGCGGTAACGTATAATAAAGGCGAGGCGGGCAATAAATTATTCATCCGTTATTTACGCTAGACGGTCTACATAAATATTGCCGGAGATATTAACGCGCGGCCTGCGAGAAAAATAGCTTGGCGTCCTGCGACCGCGACAAAAAGGATGCGTCGCGCAACATCCTGCCGAGGACGCCCTCGGAGATCGGCGTGAAGCGACGTTACGGAATCAGTTTCGCAACGTAGAAGAACGTTCGTCGGAGTTAATCGTCCGTACGCCTATTGGAAAAACCATTAAACAAAGTTAAGCGATCGGGCTTTTATTGATGCTCGCGCGGCGGACGGAGCCGTTATCTTTGAGCGAGATGAGAGCGGAGGGTAAGAGAGGACGATGGGAGGGGGAGGAGGGGCTGGGGACGCTGAACAGACGGGCGAGGGAGGGGGCAGTAATAACGGAATGAAATAAATTATGGAAACTTTTAATCCGAGCGAGTCTCCGACTCCCGCTCGATTCGACTCGAAAGGAGACACGAAGAGAGGATCGCCATTCCTTTGACGCGCCTAAGTGAAATCAAACAAAACGCTAATAATGCAACGGAAATCAAAGTTTTAATCTTCGCGAACCTCTATCTCCCTCTGTCTCTGTCTCTCTGTCTCTGTCTGTCGCCGCGGGGAGGGGTGGAAGTAGACAGACCTTGAGTAAAAAGTTTTTAAATGGGGGCCCTTCTCGAATTTGCACCCTACTCGCGACCATAAAGAGCCTCGAAAGGGGCATAGTCGCCCCCCTGACGCCTCGTAAGTTTCTCTCTCGGAATTAATAGGGCGTCTTTTATCGGGAAAAAAATTTGGGGTGGGTGGACCGAGGAGTGTTTCGACGAATATTACGCCGCGAACGGGCGGAAGTAATTGCCCGTACAGCTTGTTTACAACCTCGTCGTCGATGTAAATTATTTCGCCTCCCATCGCTTCATATCGATCTCTGGGGAGGAAAAAGGGTTTCTTCGGCGAAGTTTACGATGATTCGGTTCATCTTTTGTGGAATTCCGAAGCGTGCAATTTGTTGCCGCCGCGGAGGAGCGAGTGCATGAGAGCGGGAGTTTCATCAAGTTTTATGCGTGTCACGACGTAAGAGGCGAAGTATCGAAGGGGTGCCCCCCCCCCCCCTCCCCCTCCTCGCCGCTCTTTCCCGTAGAAGAAAACGTGGTAGCCGATGCAGAAACTTTGCCGAGGAGGTTTCAGTTCTCGAAATTGATCCGTCCCAGGAGGAGCCCTTACGGTTTCAACTTTCAAATTGCTTCCCATCCGGAACTCCGGCGCGAATCCGGTAGTTTATGCCGATATCTCGAGCTTATGGAATCGAACGGCAAGCATTGTTTTTGAACTTGAACGGTCGGGGAATGGGGGAACGGAGGACGGATCGATTGCACGTAGATGTTGATGATGAGCCGATCCTCGTCGATGCGGGGTCTAATGCGAATAGGAGGAAAAATGTTTAACGTGCGACGAGGTGTCAAAGTTTACACGCCAGCTTTAACGCGCGCCTGCGAGAGTTAATCGGCGGTATCGATTGGTACTATCGTCTACTTAGGCGGACAGGCGGTCTGCGAGACGACATAATATTTACGGCTCGAGCTGGGACGCGTCCCAGGGCTCAGCGTCACAATTATTTCACGTCAAGAGCTGTTCCGCGAGGTTTCCCTTCGAGGCCAAGACCGAAGGCAGGAAATTGTGCGCCGACGATAGCGAAGCTGCCGTAGCTGATAATAAGCGGGACGGACAGATAGCGTTTGGCTCTTTGTCGAAAGCTGGTGCGACGCCTCGACAAGTTTCTGGCAGAAGGTAGGGCCATTCCGCGAAGCGGGGATTGCTTCGAAAAGACTCCGGGGAGAAACTCAGTCGTTGATGCGGCCCGATTGGCACTGCCGGAGAGAAATGCTTTTTCGCCGAACGCCGAACAACGCCGGAGTACTGCAAATACGTGTTCATTTAAAGGACGGCTTCTGGCATCTGCGCCGCCGCCATTCATACGGAGTTTCGATACGGACGGTATCTCTCGCACCTACCCTGCTTCACGCTCGTACAATTTCCGACTACCCCCCCCCCCCCCTCCCCCTCCCCATTTGGCTTCCATTTATCACATCTCCCCGCTCTTATAATAGATTTTACAAGAATCAATACCCACCTTTCTTTCTGGCGGGCAAAAACGTGCCGAGGCAAGAAAAATAAACCCATCAATTCTTTCTGCGTACCATATTACTGACGTTGCGGAATATCGAATGCGTTAGAGATGGCGATGGCATGAAATCAGGATTAAAATTAGGTTACGCGTAAGCGTTGTTGCTTTAAGTACCGGACAGTACTCGAGCAAGGTCTTATGATCGATTCAAAGTTTTTTATCGATACCGTGACTACCCAGCGTGATGGACAGTCAGTCGCACTCCTCTGTAAATTTATGCAATACAGCCGCGGGACTTGCAAGCGCAAGGAAACTGGCGTATCTCGGTTACGGAGACTGCACAAGTTTGAAGCAGCGCTCACAATTTAATCGTTCCCGAGATAGGGCCGAAAATAAAGGAAAAAAGGAGGGGGAGGAACCGGGCGATTTTTTCCACTTGATACGAAACGGTGCTAAAAAAGTTTGAAAGTTTCGGAAGCCCTTCTTCCGACTGACGGAACTTTCGACGCTCGCGGACGGTAAAAGGAAAGTTTTCCGGAAACGGCGAGGCTTCTCACGCGCGTTTACATTAGCGAGCTATTAAAGCGTTCATTAATCAAACGTTAATTAGAGTTTCAACTTTCCGCGCCGGCGTCGGCGTCGGGGCCGTAGACGTCGGTCGGTCACAAGCGGCGCGAGTGCATTTGCCGAGAGTTAACAAGATTTCACCGACGTCGGAACTCGTCACCGACCGACCGGTTCTCTGCATTCCGCGCCTGCGTTCGACCGCTCGCCCAACCCTCCGCCGGGAACAATAATTTCGGCACATGCCGAGGCTGCCGATTCGTCCTGTCGCCGCGCGCAAAAAAGGCCGGAGATTCGAGCCGAGGATTCGTGGCTGATCCGAGCGGATTCGCGAGCGGATTCGAAGCTGCGGCGAAACTGGCTTCCGCTCGGCCAACTTGCGACACCGTTAACACGCGTCCCCGTACGAACGTATCCTACGTAGGATACGTCGGTACGTGCACAGAGTCACACGGCATGGCGCAAGTCCTGGACTAGTTTCTCTTTGCGGACGGTTTATCGCTGTGTGTGTCGCTCTGCCATTCCGCGAACCGCGTAACTCGAACTTTGATAAGTAGTTAGTCATGACGCTGAGCAGAGAACGATGGACGGGGGGGAATGGAGGGGCCGAAGAGGGGTGTGCGTCAAACACTCCTACGTGTCGGTAGATAGGGTACCCGAGTCGCTGCTCGTTTTCCGAAATTATCGGGCAAACACGAGTGAGCAGCCCGCTCATTCTAATGCAAATCCCGGCAAAACGTTTCGGGTTATTGTTCGCGATCTTACGACTGGTAAGGCGTCGAAGCTTTCCGCGAGAATGCTACCCCACCCTCTCTCCCTTTCTCCTTCGCCCTTCCCTCCTTGGCGGGAGATTAAAATTCATCGCACAAAATGGGAAAGTTCGTCGGACAAAGAGTCGGTCTCCCACAATGGCTTTGAGTCAATTTTAACTTGTAATCGAAACGAAATGCGGTGTCGTTCGCCGCGGGAGAAAGCCGTTAATGACCGCCTTTGTGCGGGGTGGGGAGGAGGGGGGGGGGCTGTTTTACATTGCAAATGACGGTAATGCCCAGATGGAAGTGACTTCGGACAGGAGCGCGAGTGGGCGTCGGTACACACTAATCGTCGGTGCGTTGCTCGGAGTTTGCCTCGCTCTCCAAAGGCCAGTGAACGCGTATGGAGAGTTAGAGAGGGAGAGAGGGAGAAGCAAGCAGATCAGTAGCAGCAACTCTGCGCAAATAGATTCCATTGAACCCTACTGTTCTTTCATTTCTAGCAATCGCAGTTAAGCTCGTTCGCGAGCCGTTCCGCAAACGGCATATGCGAGTGACGCCAAATACGAACTTTGCTCACTCCCCCGCATATACTCGATGCTGCATACGTTATAATCTGCCTTGAGAGGAACGAAGGATCCGCTCGTTAGGGCACGAAAGATCATTTGGCAAGAGTCGGCCTCCGTTTTCGAAATTGGCGGGTCCGCTTGGATGTCGGCATTGATTGACACCCTTTGTATCGCGCCGGCGGCCCCGTTAAGCGACGTTTACGCTTTCCAGTGTTGCATTTTAGCGAATAGTCGCCTGCCCTCCGGGACACCGACAGGGGGGGGGGGGGGGAGGGTGGACACGATTTTGTTGGGGAAAAAAATAGCTTTTCCCGCTCGCCGCCGATGAGATCAGTGCGCCGATTTCGAATCGTTTGACAATGTTCGCCCGGGATTATCCACTTCGCTCGGCCCGTTTCGTTTACATCGATTGCTTTCTCTCTTTTACAATTTTTTCCCTTTGTTTTCGGCACTCGCGTTCCGTTTGCATATTTCGATCGGCGGTGCAGCCCGGAACGAGGAGAGCGACGGCGGGAAAAAAGGGATGAGAATGGGAACGGAACGCGCCGCGGCAAATTACACATATTCGTAGCCGGTTTGGCACGGGGCGAGAAAGACAGCGTTGCAGGAAAAATGGGAGGTCGGCTCAGAGATTCAAAATCGCCGATAGACGCCAATACGCCCTCGACTCTCCATCCCTGCCCAACTTTCCAATTGGAAATCCGTGAGCGGCGGAAGATTGAAGTCAGGAAAATGGACTCCGAGCTTATTCCCAGTATACCTTTCGGCCTTCGGACAGTGACTGCTACGCCAATTGCCCGGAATAGGTGCGAAATCATTATCGAATAATGGCATGTATAATTCGATACGGATGTTTGTTGCTTTTCGGAAAGCATAACGAAGGGGGCGGCCTGTCAATCTGTGCCGTGCGGGATCGGGGAAATGAAAAGACAGGGCGGTGGATGCGGACGGGGGTGGGAGGGATGCCGGAAGGGCGTCAAATTACAGGCTGTCGTCGTCGTGCGTGAAAGGTGGCGAGAGCGGGCGGGATACGTGGCAGGATCCTCGGCGAAGGATCCCCGGTAAGGATCCCCGGTAAGGATCCCCGGCAAGGATCCACGGCCGAGGACGCTCGGCAGGAGAAGTGGCGGGAAAGAAGCGGCAATTTCGAGGTTCGACGGAAGCTGGGGAGCGACCGGGCTATAAAGTTGCTAATCCAGCAATAAACGCAGCCCGCATCGTGCGTCTTCCCACGCGCCTCGACGTGGCGTAGCGACGCCACGTCGAGGCGGAGGCCCTGCTCGTCCTTGCCTCACACGTACCTGATAACGCCCGACGATATTGCCCGACACTTTTCCAACCCGACGGGAACAATAACGAGCGGTGCGAAAACTTTCCGGCCGAAACTTCTCGAGAAAACGTCTGCGTGCCTCGAACGCGTAAATCCGGCCCGACCTTCGCCCCCCCACCGTACTCCCCCCTCCCGTATAAATATTCATACGCGAAGACGTGATCGCCACTTTCCTCCGCCCAGTTTCTCACTCATTTCTCGCGAATTACCTTCAAGATTCGAGCAGTGCAGCTCATTTCGGTCAGCTACGGAGGAGCGAGAGGATGTTTTCGGGTAGTCTACGTAAGTCTCCTGGCACGATTGAAAATGGGTCGTCAGGCAAGTTCTGCGCCTCTCGTTGCCGAGTTCGCGGCCAGTGGCGCGTATCAGGGCCGAGAGAGTAACGGAGATTGTTACGCTATCGTTCGTCCCGCCAGCCGGCATTGTTCCTCTTTTTCCGTGACTCGAGCCCGAGAGAGCGATATACGTACCTCTGGCCGGAGAGAGTGAAATCGTCTTTTATGAACCGGCGGGCGACGTACATGTATTGTTGCCGTGCGCGGCCGGTGTCAATATAAAAGGAAACTTACGGCCGCGGCCAGATGAAAATTATCGCCAGCATACAGAGCTTCGAATGTTTCCCCAACGGCGTGGAGGCGTTCCAATCAGCGTGTGTCCGTCTCGCTCTCCGATGTTTTTGCATCGACCGTGAGGTAAATTAAATTTCACATCGGTGCGACGAAGATGCCCGAAGCTTGGGACGGTCACAGCGCGGATCGTGCGAAAGCTTCGGCAGAAACGCAACGATGTTCGATCCGCTGATTAAATTGTTCTACTTCACCCCCTCGGCCATTCGTGACTCGTCCCGCGTTTAATAAAACCACCTTCCTCGTCCGTCTCTCTCCATTTATTAACCCATCCCCCGCGCTCGTTTGTATCTTTGCCTTCCGACGAGGATTGTTGTCCCGGCACGTGAGCGCGCGATTCATTCGATTCTCGCGAAAATATCCGCTTTAATTGTCTGCGCGAGCTCCCTTTTGTCTCGCTCCCCGATCATCGATGCGACCCTTCGCGCGCGGAATACGCTCGCCGGGTTCGCGTATGTCAATAAATCAAAGCGAGATGATAATTTTCCGACGGAGCCCACTGTTTGCGGTGGGAGTATCGTAATAGTGACTGCCGCAACGCCAAGAACAACAAGCAATAATTTCGCTGTCGCACTTAATAGTGACTGGTATAACGAAGCGAGCTAGAGAGAGAGAGAGAGTGAGGGAGAGAGGGTGGGAGAGAGAGGAAAGGGGTAAATTTAGTCGGAACGTTGGCCATTGCGCG
This sequence comes from Anoplius nigerrimus, assembly GCA_914767735.1. Classification (NCBI taxonomy): domain Eukaryota; kingdom Metazoa; phylum Arthropoda; class Insecta; order Hymenoptera; family Pompilidae; genus Anoplius; species Anoplius nigerrimus. The sequence continues at coordinate 17,420,363 of OU612083.1, forward strand.
TCCGGGCTCTCGCCGCAAATTCATTCCGCCTCGCGCGTTTCCCAGCCTCTCCTCCGATATATCCGACCTTTACGTCGACCCCGCACATCCTGCACACCCTGTACACCCCGTAGACGTTGCTGTTAGCCGCCATGAAAACATACGGCGCGCACAGGTTGAGACCGTTCGTATCAGCGAACTGCGCATAATCGTATGCAAAAGTTCCCCGTTTGCCGGCCACTGGCAGACGTATCGATTTGTAATAAAATTTGATTTCCCCCTCTACACCCTCCACACCCTCCACACCTCCGTCTGCCACTCCTAATCCCGGCCGTTAGGGATACGATCGGTCTGTCAGGCAAATCGAACGGGGGGATGAAAAAAATCTTCTCGCTCTGTAAACGTCAGGGTGAAAATGTCTGGCGATACGCAGACGTCTCTACTTCGACATCCGGCTCCGCGCAAAAGGTCAAGAAATACATCCGATGCCTGACGTGCTCGGATTATTCTTCGTTATGCCGGCATTTCCTTCGACGCTTTCTATCGCGTCCCCTACGGTACAAATAATTCTCCCCCACCCACGCGGCACCCGTCAATCAGGGGGTATCCTTAACTTCGATGAGGGAAGTGGAAAAAGTTGCCTTCGCCGGAATAGAATTGGCCATCGTAAGTGTCGACGTGCTGCCAATGCTCAGCAACCTTGATACGATTCACAATGTAGAATCAATTCTTTATTATAATTCACGCCGATAAACAGAGGAAATAAATCATGATTTTATTTTTAATCACACGTAGTCGCAGTTTGGAACGGTTACATAGTTGAAAGTAACTCTTGCGGGCACTTAGAGAGTGGCAATTACTAGCGAGGCGTAGGAGTCGAAGTATTTCTCGACGTAAATGCTGCTGGCTGGAACACTGAAGGAGTAAGTCCATCTACATTACACTTAACATTGATCTTGGAACGTTTGAGAATGTCTATTACCCATCGATATTGGCAATGATTGCCTCCTCGCGGTCGTCCATGGTCTCGAGTCACCTTTAACCCCCGCGCGGCGCAGTATCGGAGAACTAATGATGTAAATTAATAGTCCGACCGCGATCGAAATTGCCGGCAATGGGAGGGAGGAAGGGCTTACAATGTCGTCGAAGAGAATTCACTGTACGCTTTCCACGCAAAAATATCCGCTATACCAATCTCTGACCTGTCGATCGTAGGCAGCGTTACGCGTCAGGCTCTCTCACATTTGTTGCCCCGCGACTTTGCCCGCTATCGAAAGACCTTTATCTACGAGCGAGGGCCGATATTGTCGGATTGATTATTATTCGGCTCATTGTCCCACCGATAGGCCATTGTTCCGGAACAATTGCCCTCTGCCTCCGTCCTCATTGTCGGAAGCGCTCGTTTATTGAGAAGCAAGTTCGATAACTAACAAATTCCGGTGGCGCAAATTCGCCATGGGCGTCCTTTATTGTGCGTCAACTGTCGGTCAGATTGGGCGGACAATAAATAAACGACTTTGCCGCGCTGGTTCCGCGTTGGCCGAAAGCTGGCCGAGGCCGGCCGCGCATGTATGAGAATGGGCTTAATAGCGGCCGTTACGGTTTTACAGTCCCGTAGGAGTAACGTCGTTAATGCACTCGCTGTGAATGTCCGCCTATGCGTATCGGGTCGCGCTAATTATCCGTCCGTCGTCTAATCCGCGCTAGCCCGGCTTCGATCACGATGTTTTAACGTCCCCCCGCCTCCCCTACCCCTCACTTTCATCCCGTCAAATACGCTGTTTATATGCGATCATCCAATTACGCAATCATCGGAAATTATGACGAAGTTGACGCTACCCCGACGCTACCTCGACGCTACCTCGACGCTACCTCGACGCTTCTCGAAATAACGACTAGACTCGGGCCCGCTTCGACGGTTCGCTCGCACTGCCTTGCTTTATCTAAAAATAGCGAAGAAACGCTCTACTTCCCGCGAACGATTTAGTCCGCTAACGCGTCGTTTTGCCGAACGAAGCAATCCGACGACCGATCGATCGGAAGTTTCGAATGTGCGGATCCAAAATTTGGCTTAACCGCAGACGAATCGTGTCTCGTTAGACTCGGGCAAGTTGACAGGCCGAGGGGAGGATTCGTGGGTCCCGCGTGGGTATCGGGGCCGAAAAAGCAGGCGCGATTTAACGAGCGCAGCTTCCGGCGGCTTGCCGGATAATGAGAACGGTATAATGAGTACACATTCCTTCCTTATCCGGCGCGAGGCGGTCGCTTTTCTCATTTTTCCTCGCGCCTTGCCAGTCCCGAGGACAAACAAGAAAGCGCGAGGAACGTGCCTTCTTCGCGCGGTAGGCATCGGTGGAAGCCGTACGGCGAGGGTGCGAGGCGCACGTGCTCGCGGATAAAGTTGACACGTGCCAAGATCATTTTTCCGGAACAGGCCGTTCCAGGCCGCATACACTCGCGGCAACCCTAATCGCCCACCCCCCTCCGTTCCCCGAATCCATTACGGCGCTAAACGTTCATCGCCATTCTAAATATCGATGGTGACGCGACAAGGTTTAATCAGGTTCGAAGCGGCTGACGGGGCCGATAGCGGGCCGTATGTATATTGATACGCCGATTGGCACGATAAGACGCGCACTCGCAGTTTTGCGCCGCGTATCGATGAGATTACCGCGGCCAGGTTTAAAGGGACGTCAGCCCGACAGATAGATAGCTTATGCCCCGTATGTTTAGTGTTCCGATGAATGTCGACTGATCGGCGAGGATTGGCAAGGATCGGCGAGGATCGGCGTGTAAGTGCGAGCTTCAGAGTAGAGATAACGATTCCGAAATCGTTTTCTCTTTAATTAGCACATTCGCGCTTTTTCCTTCCGTCGAGCTTAACGAGCTGAGCGAGGGGGTGGGGCTAATGCAAATGGAAGTACAGAGTGGCCGTCCTCTGCTTTTTGCCAAACACAAGGATATTCAAGAGGCCCTATCCATCCGCCTCCTCCTCCTCCTCCTCCATCCCCCGTCGGCTCCTCCGGTACCGCCAGTAAAGACAGAATTAGAATCCGGTGTACTGATTAAGTTGTTCAATTTCCGAGGCGAGGGGTGCACGTATTCGTGAAACGTCGCGTCGCTCAGTAATGGCAGATAATGTAGCTCTGCGAGACGGGCAGTGCATAAAAAGCGGAGAGGGTAAGCTAGCACTCCGAAAGGATTATGCTTGGAAATTGCATTGGTCCGCTTTGAAAGATATCCGGGCGCGCGTGCACCAACCGGAACAGCGGGGTTATATTGTTATGCCTTGCATAAAACGCCATTGCGGGAACTCGTCCGTTTTCCATTCGGCCGAAGACAACGGCAGGGTGGCTCGAGGGACGGTACAAGTGGCCGGGAAAAAGGGGATGGTCGGAAAGATCTGTAAGAGGACACTCGAAACTTCATCCGCCACTTTCCAGCCAAGTTATAATTAAGCCCGAATGCGGCTTTATCGATAAATGGATATAGCGTAAGTCGAACAAGGACAATCGGTGGGCTCCAGAAGCAAAATGCCAAGCGTCGAGAATATCCACCGAGCGAAATTTATTTCCGGTTCGAAAGCGTGTGTCGGCGGGAAAGGTGGAGTAGCGTCGCCTCACCCCTTCCGATCGAAGCTCTTCGACTATTTTTTTTTGCTACGGGGGCCTGTTTGTTTTTTGGCTCTGTTCATCGTTATTGCTGTTTTCGATACGGGATCAGATATTCGTTTTCGAACGAACGGACGGCCGATGTATAAGGTAACTGGAACTGGGGTGGGTGGCTGGCAGGGTCATCGGTGTATTTCGAAAAAATGATCACGTCCAATTCCCGATGTCGGTTGAGGAGCGAGCCGAAAAGCTCGACGATTCGCGCGCGTTTCCGGCAAAATGCTCGAATATGCCGATACGCCGGCTTCCTGAAATGCCGCACTCTCCGCCGAACGTAGAGTGGCGCGAATAGGGATTCATCATGTCGCTTGGCCGTCACTCCCGGCACTTCGACGTGTTTTACCGTGGCGAGATTCTCCATTAGATTTCACGCTGGCCTACGCGTACCGTGTCATTTCGACGGTTTGCGCTGCGCTTTTTTTTCCGCCCCATCGGCGAATCGACCCTTTTCACCGCGCTGTAAACCTAAACGCAAAAACCGAACCGACGAGTGTATTAACTTTCCATCTGCAAATACCGTTCCTCGTTCCCAAGCTGCGTTCGGTTCGGCGGGAATAAGTTTGTTCTTCCAGCGGAGATAAGCGTGAGAACGAAACGATGCGCTCGGATCAGTTTTACGATGTGTTTCAGAGTCTGTTTGATAGTAGAGGGAGGGGGAGAGAGTGAGAGGGAGAGAGAGAGAGCTGCGTGCTGGGAGTCATTAGCTGATACGGCGGCAGAGGTACTTGGAATTAATTAGGCACGCGGACGAGGAATGGCACGGCCGCCCGCGTCGGAACTGCGAACATTGCGTAGCTCGTATTACGTCGCGAATATCTCTGACGCCTATGACGTCACGGGCGTCCGCAGCCAAAGACAACCGTACGTGACAGGAGGCGGCGACCGAATCGCGCGAGCGTATCCTTTAGGAGAACTAGTTCACGCGGGTCGTTAGCCGAGCGCCAACTCGGTCGCGATCGATGCATCATCGAAAATGTTGCACTGTTTTAGTACTTTGCTCGTCGGCCTGACGTACGGCCGCCATTAACACATTTACGCCGGCCGCTCGCCACTCTACCGGCCGAATTCGGCTCGCGAAGGAGCGGAGTCGTTACGGCAAACTTTTCCTACGCTTCTTCTCTCTTTCCCCCCACCTCTCTTTTTCTTCTCCTTTTCTTCTTCGCCCTTACCCGGCTCGCCATAAAACACTTTAATCTCGCTAACGACAGTTGTGTCTCCTCCCGCGCGAGAATCACATAAACGTCATGCCTAAATCCGTATCATGGATGTCGACGGCGTTCTTCATCGGTCGACGGACATCGGCCTGACGCACGAGCGTCGAACTTCATTTCGTGCGCCGCTCGATGTTTGCTCAGTCGCTAATCCAAAATTCCCAATATGTCGGAGCAATAACCTTCGCAGCCAATATGCTCTCAATCAAAATGCTTGGGGCGGTATGAGCCCACGTCGTCCGCCCTATTTATGGGAACGTCTTTCAATTTTCGAAGCTCTTGTGTACAGCGACACGACCGCAAAGAAGTAATCGCGCGGTCGTACGACTCTCGATTATCGATAAGAGCATTATTCAAGTCTTATATAGTGACAGCGCCGTCGTATAAACTTTGATGGCCATCGTACTTCCGCCGTCTCGGTACGATTCCACTCTTCTTAACGCCTTATCGCGACGTCAAGTTGCACTTAAATCAATGCCACGGAAGGAACTAGCGTAGAAATGAAATTTATGGTAAACTCGACGGTACGGTCGGTCGGACAAGGGGGGGGTTTGAAGCTAGTTGATTGTTCCGTTCGTCCGTGGCGAGCGTGTAAAACTTAACTGGATCGCAGGTTTAAAATAGCTTCCCCGCTGGAAGGCGGCGTGGGAGGATGAGAGATTGAATTCGATGTCGGTGCAGCGGGCTGCGGCCGCGGTAATTACACCTTTTTTCCTCGTCTCGCCGCCTGGCATTGTTTATCCCTTAGCCCCGTTTCCGTCTTCGGTCCGCCTTCCTCATTCGCGGCATTACCGCCGGTATCTCCCTTGGTCAGTGCATCAATTTGCACATAACGGCCACGGCCATTCCGCGCCACTGTGTACATGCACATTCACATACGAAACATAGGTAAGGACGCACATAGCCAAATAACATCTGCCCCACATGCCTACATAATAGATATCGCGCTATCTGTCGCCTCCGATAATGACGCGACATTTAAAAGCAGGAATTTACTTCTGCCGTCGCATAAATTTCGCGCTCGTTTCGAGGATGCCTCGCCGCGAGGGGCACACGCCTGCTTCAAAACTTCCCACCCCGCTCTTATTAATGCCCCCTATTATCCGACATTCTCGTCTAGGTCACATAATTCGCTGGCTGCGGCTCCGGCCGGCACGCACACACGCCTACGCGTTTATTTACTCGACCGGGTACATGTAGGCAGGAAAGCAAGAGTGTGCGCTCGCCCGTGGATTTCTGCGTGCGCGCGCGCGCGTGTGTGTGCGTGTGTGTGTGTGTGCGAGCAGCGGCTCGCTTACCATATAATACGATGAGCCGAATAGGTCCACCTGCAATCGATCCGTGCCGACCAACCGGACGACGTTTTCACGGGATTCACGGAGAACGCCTCATGAATTTTCCGCCCCGGATCTGCACCCCGCCGCCGAAAGGATCAACCTTCGACCTCGATAAGGGCCGCGACGGGCGGCGGCTTCGAGGTTGCACTCCGATCGCCGGTTGACCACGCGGAAGAGGCGAACCGATTTCTCGCCCGCGGAGAGCCAGCTGGCCGAATTTCGGGGCCAATGAAAGTTGCGCAACTCTCTGTCGAATGAATAAATCTCGAGCGGGAGAAAAGCGCACGGGATTGGCGAACCGATCCGCCCTGGCGTTACCTGCCGCATTATCGGCACCGGGCGTTAAATGCGACCGATAAATCCTCCCTCGATATCCCGCCGCGTTTATCGCTAGCCACGATTTCAATGAACGACAGAGAGAGAAAGACAGAGAGGGAGAGAGAAAGAGACTTGTTCGCTGAGAGCGTACATTTCCTTCGACGTACCGTAAATCTTCATTAAGGTCAGAAGTTCAGAGCGTTAAAAAGAACGAGGCATATTAAGTCGGGCCGACGGAGGCGAGAAAGTGCGGAACAGGGAGAAATTTGCATGAGGGACGAAAAAGTGTTACAACGACTTGGCGGAAAGTGTCTTTATATTCGCGGCCCGAATATTCTTTCTTCTATCCTCGAGCGGCGGCGTAGCCGGCGATAAAGGCGCTGATAAAGAGGGCCGGTTAAACGTTGCAATTAGAAGTTCACGATGTATTCATAAAGACTGATGAGCGGCTATCAGCGGCCGAGCGTAGTCGGCCATTGTCTGGCGCTGACTTAATTTCGTCCGGATATTACGGCCTCGATGGCCATTCGTTAGAGTCAGCAACATCTGTCGCGCTCTTTTTCCCCCGGGGGAAACGAGTGTCCTTGACAGCGACTTTCGCGTTCCTCAAAGAATGAATGAAGGAAGGAAGGAAGGAAGGCAGGCAGGAAGGGTAGACTCGGGCATTCCGAATCTACCCCCTTCCCGCAACCCCCCCCCCACCACCACCCTCCGCTTGTCGTTACCTAACAAAGCACCCTCCATATTGCGTACATTTCAGCGCATGCACGCGAACCTATAGACATTCCTCTCCCCTCCATTCGCGGAGCGTCCTCACGATCAATTTTTAGCCTGTCCTCAGATTATGCCGGGTGCGCGTACCTCGACTCCTCGGACCTCGCATAATTCGGCGATAAAAATCGGCGTGCAGGAAACAAGAGCGTTTACGGCTGCCGATCTTGCAGAAGGAGTGGGAGGCGGCAGTCGGGAGGAAGGCCAGCTTAAAGCGGCCGAAAGAAGTCGGGCGGAAAATGTCAACGGTTAAAGGGTCGCAGCTTCGTTGAACCCGAAGTGAGCTCTCCGTTCATTGTTCCTGGCTATCCGTTAGACTCTTTAAAGGGTGGCTCCCACGAGCGCCAGTCGCACGCACTTCGATTCCCTTCGTCGTACCTCCCTTAATAACTCGCCGTTACTGCCCAGCCGGAATAATCGTTCGGGTCTGGTGCTTAATAACGACAGCGTTCTTCGTCTCCGACGAATTACGCGCCGAATTGCATTCGGAGCCTACCGTCCTCGGAATCCTTCTCAAAAGCATACACCTTCCTGCACTCGACGCTCCGAATGGCCGAGCGTCCTACTTCCCTCTTCCATCCCGTTCCTCTGTTTTTCCCACGAAACTTTCGGTACGTCGACGCGCCGCGCGCGCCAAAATGAACAGCCGTATCACTCTGGGCTCAATGTGACAGTCGGCGGAGGCGTGCGCGATATACACGGAGGGTCGGGAGTAAATTCGCGCTGGCGAGAAAGTAAAACTCTGCCGTCTCGATAAAGCGGGGCCGGGGGGAGAGTGTAACGCGTCAGCGAGCAAGGCGTTCGATTACACTCGATCGTCGAGCATTCCGCTGTGACGAGGCGCCCGGATGCGCAGTACGCGATATGAGACCGTGACAAAAAGTGTCACACGTGACCCGAACTGCGAGCCCGAGCTGCCCATTATACGAGCTTCGAATCCAGTGTTGAGTGGACAGAAGGGTAAGCTCCCGTCCCTTTTTAGCTCCGATATTGAAATCTTTGGCGCACGGCATCCGAGACGAAATTCGTGGTCGTTTGGCCAATCGGAGCGTAGTAACACTGTTCGTGGGTATGAAACGAACGGAGGTAGAGGATAGAAACATAGTCCGTTTCGGTCGATCATTTCATCGAGGAGGTTATGAGCCATCGGCGGCGGTCGACGGTCGGTCGAGTACTGAGGGCCAGAGTACCGTACGATGGGGATGGGAGGGCATGGATGGCCATGGATGGGCATGGATGGGCACGGGGCGGCGAGGGAGGAAGTGTTGCGCCGCGACCCGAGGGAGGACTAATCCATTATAGAGGCTCATCGAAATACATCTGCGTCAAGTGTGCGCTTTCGCCGTCGAAGGAAGCGACGTTCGCGGCGCAATATCGCGTCCAGCGCGCGTCGTGGGCGTGTCGCGGTGAGCGTGATTCTCTTCGGGGCTGAAAATAGACCCTCCGATCTCCTCTCCTCCGCCGAGGCTAGCCCGATGGCGGAAAAAAATACCAATTACAGGACGCTCGCCCGACCTCGACTTCCGACCGGCGGAAATTTCCGGACAAACTCTGGTCGCAGCCTGCGGATCAGGAGGATTAACTGTTGCTCTCTCTCTCTCTCTCTCTCTCTCTCTCTCTCTCTCGCTCTCTCTTTCTCTCTGTGAAGTCAGCTGCCTCAGAAACCCCTAGCAAGATCAAAGGATTACTTTTAACCGGTCGAGACTGGCCAGTTTGCACGGTTAAGTAGAGTAGAGGAAGAGCACATAGTGGACGGGACGGTCTTCGTCAGAGAATGTATCGATAGAGGGCAAATATTGAAAGTGGCCACGTCCGGTCGGCCGGACTACGAGATTCAGCGTTTTCTCCCCCTCCCCCCCCCCCCCCCCCTCTTTTATGTTAATGACGTGCGAACAGGTTCGACGTATCTCGAGCGATCTCGTCTCCTTAGTGGCGCGCGGATGGACGTAACTCGATTATTTCGCCATCGCTTCCAGGAAGAAGGACGGCCGAGCGATTAAGGCGATCCTTATCCCGACGTAATAATTCGCAGGGTCAGCGATGCGAGGAGTCTTGGCCCGGAGCTCGCCCACGTCACTTCCGGTCCAGTGACCGTCCGTGAGCTTGGTGCGCAGGGAGGGAAGTTTTGTCGGGGACTTCGAGAGGGGGAGTATCGCGGTCGCGGAGCGAAACGCAGGCTGATATTTTTCTTGGCCCGTTCTACGCGCCATTGTCCTCGGCCGCGCGATGGAAGGACGATACAGGCAGCATCCGGCCATTAGGCGGAGAGAGAGAAAAAATACGTGAGCGGTGACGGAGGACGGGAGGGGGTTGGATACGGTGGTTGGATACGGGGGTTGGATACGGGGGTTGGATACGGGGGTTGGATACGGCCGGTGTCGCTCCTAATGGCGAGGCGATAACAAAGGGATGACAAACAAACGATCGAGGGAACCGCACGTGCGACCGTACCAATCGCCGATGAATGGATGAGCTCTGTCCTCCTGTCGCACTGACACGTCATTTACTATCTGTCAATCCTCGCGCGCAAACAGATTTTTTCCAGCTGGCCGTGCCTGGTGGACGCCTACAATCTCTACCCGACGTGTTAATCATTCACCTTGGAAACTTGTGCTCGTTCCTTCAGATTGATTTGCTCTGCATCTTCGTAATCGCTTGCAGCCGGTGGAAGAAAGGGGGCGATATCGTCGACACTTTGTCACCGCTTCAAAAGTTGCGAAGGAGGAAATGACGATGCGGACGCATCTCTTCCGGTGGAATTCAGTTTGCCATACGCGGTCGCGGAAGTTCCCAGGCTCCGATGCAAACGTTCGAGTCGGCCGCGGAGGAAGCGCAGAATGTGGCGTTCTGCGAATCTCGTTTGTCACCGGGTCGGAAAATCGCGGCGCGCGGCAGGCGGCTCGTTGGGTATGGGACGCTCCCTCGATTTATCGATGCCACGGACCGGTATTGCGGGTTCCGAGTCTAGGAAACTCATCATCGTGTCGGAGCACCGTGAAAAATCAATGGCGACGACGAGGCGTCCGCGCGATAAACATGTCGGCGACGTTGTGGCTGGAATTAAAACGCACGCCCGAAGAAGCCTGTACTGATGAGAGCGCTCGAAGCAGGCGGAGGAGTTGCCCTGATGTTCCTTCGGGATAATCCAATTCGGGGGTACCGTGTTCTGAGTGCTGGATGAACTCGTTGCTGAGACAAACGAGTGGACAAGTAGACAAGTGGATGGATAGACATGGCGATACTTGGAATACGTAGACGAGTAGATACAAAGATGAATGGGAGGTGAGTAGTTGGACAGGTGAACAGGTGAACAGATGAACAGATGAACAGATGATCAGATGAACAGATGAACAGATGAACAGATGAACAGATGAACAGATGAACAGATGAACAGATGAACGGATGAACAGATGAACGGATGAACAGGGAAATTGACATAGGGAGAAACACTTAGTTCTTGGCGTACCAAGGAAAATAATAGATGGATTATCATTCATGCGCAATTTATATAATTGACGATAGCGGTCGAGCTCACGCCGCTATATTAAACAATATTGGACGGCATGTGTAAAACTCAACGATTGCCGTATGTCAAATGTGAAAAATGCATGTCAGCTTTATCGGCGACGCGAGCGAATGGGGCGATAAGTTTTTAACGGTGTGTCACAAATGCGGTGCATCATTCAGCACTCTGTCATCCGGTCTCGATGTGTTAATCTGACATGACTAACGCACGCAGCTGCTTGCTGGGTATTAATGCCATTTACTGATTTTCCGGGGGGCATGAAAAACTGAGTCGGGTCCATCGCGCGCATTTCGCATCGCAATGAATGGGACGTTCTCATCCTTTCTAATTAAATCTAATGCTCGCTCGTCCCTGTAACGCTCGCAAAGCACGGAGCGAGTCCTTTATTTCGGTCCGCTGAAAATAACCGGTCAATGTTTAAGGCGTGTGTAAAACTCTGATGAAATATTGAAGTGCCGCCAGAGTAATAGCTGCACGCGTCGGTAGGCCGCAAACATAATTATTCCCAGAAGCAACGGGAATATGAATAAATTTACCAGGTGAAAACAACGTCTCTGTGCGGGAAAAATGCCAGAGGAAAATTTCATTTTGTACGCTTACTCCAATAGATAAGTGAGGAAAATTTAAAGCACCGCTCTAATTGGCCGGAGAATGAATATTGGCGAATTTCTGTGGTTGAAGTAAGGTGCAAAATAATATATAGACCCGATATGCGTGGTACGTGGTGCGTGTTGACACTGCTCGTGCCTTGTCCTTGCCCTCTGCCGCGAGCGCTCGCTGATTCGGGTTTCCCGTTGGTCAAAATTCGCTTTAGTTTCGGAGTTACAGCCAAAAAACCATCAAAAAATTGAGGGTCGAGAAATGGGTAAAAATTAGAAGTCTTTAGATCGACTTGTGAATATGCATACTGAAAGAGGATGAAAGGAGGATTACAAAAATCGCAACCGGAGCCTTGTAAGTGGAATAGTTTCGGAGATATTACCGAAAACAGGTATGAAAATGTTGGAAAATGGATATTTTTCCGGATGCACGACGCGCAACGTTATTTTGATTTATCACGCATTTAAAATATGAAAGAGTAGTAAAACGCATTCATAAAAACCACGACAAGAGCCTTTCAACTACAATAGTTTGCTATATCTAGCTAGCCCTGATAAGAGCATATCACTCGGGTTATTTCTCCGCGTACTAAAAATGATGGTAATGCGGCTAACAACACGTGTCAAGAGCAGTCATTAAAGAATAACTAAACTCGTTCGAGCTCGCACGACAATGAAATGTTTCATCCGCGAGCAGTCGCGGGAGCGCGAATGGAGTAATAAAAACAAGGCCGCCGGAAACGTGCGCTCAACTTTCTAGAAAAGGTTAAATCAGCCCACACGCGACTCCCGGATCCGCTAAGCGCCATTTAACCGATTACGAGTTCCGCCGTAATTAGCCCGACGAGTCGGCCGAATCGTAATAAAGGACGATTTTCGCCGAAGTATTATAGATATATTCGCCCGTCGTAAATCTCGATTTGGCAGCGTCATAAAGTGCGGCAGCGTCGATGCGTCCGCACGTTCGTGCGCGTATGGAAACGTATTTATCAGCGATGCAGATGTATGCGAGGTCGTAAACTCCTTTTTTGACCGGTCGATGGGGCACGTGTCGGAGGAAGTAGGCGTGCAAAAAATATCAAGCCATTTATGGGCCGACCGAGAGCGACGGAACCGTGCAAATTGGCTTGAAAATTCGGACGCGCGATTCGGGTAGACCGGACAGGTGCGCCGGGCCCAGAATTTCTAAGGGTCGCGGAAAAATGTCATTTGTATCCGTCCTGTCCATAGCGCCGCGTGGCGAGAGGGTCCGTTTTCCGTTTGTCACCCCGCTAAGTGTCAGTTATTCGGCGGGATCCTGACGAATAGCGTGCTCTCGGGAATGTTCCGTCGATTCATTTGAATTAATGCAGCGGATAGAGAGGCGCGCAATCGACGAGTAGGAAAAAAAGGGCGTGGGAAGGTCGGCGCGCGTTAAAAAATGTAGGCCACGCGCCGGCAGCCGGGATCCGCCCGAAAAATTTGTCGCGTTGAAAAATTTAATTTGTACACCCCCACCGCCCGCGCCTCGCGCGCGCAACGCCCCGGCAAATTGACCAGAACGAGTCGAGGGGGGTCGGAGCTTGAATTACGTCGTCGACATCCTTCGAGGACGACGACGCGGGGGGGTCGTAGAAAAGTGCGGACGACAAAAGTGGCACCCTCTATATTCATGATAAACCTAACGACAGCACTTACAGCAATTTTTAACGAAATTCGTCGCCGAGGACGGCCGATTTCGTCCGAGGACGTAAAGGACATTAAAACGGTGCCGCTGAGTCGAGAGAAATCGCCTTTTCACAAGGACCAGACACGGAAGGTTGGATGGGAAGGAAGGAAGGAAGGAAGGAAGGAAGGAAGCGGGGTAGGTGGGGCGAGTGCAAGCTATAAACGACAAAACGGTTCGCGCTACGGCATTCAACGACGAACGTCTATGAAAATCCTTCGGAATTTATGCCCTCACGAAGCGCTTGTCAGTTTTACGACTGACCCGTGATCACGAGATTCGGATCCGTTAACCTCACCGGCATTCAGAATTATCGGCGGACAGGCGCGTGCGACTTAATTTCTGGCGTGCGGTTAATTAGCTGTTCCCGAACGGGAATTATCGGCGAGCGTTCGAGGTTAATCGTCTCGCGATTGCAGCGAAGGGCTCGTTTCGAGATTAATGGATGATCTGTTGACAACGCCAACTTCCGCGTAGACGTCGTTAGTCGTTATCCGGCCTGACTGCTCATCCTGACTGCTCGTCCTGACTGCTCGTCCTGACTGCTCGTCCTGACTGCTCAGCTTGTCTGCTCGGCTTGGCTGTTTCATCCTGACCGTAGCCTCGCCGATGATCATTCGTAGCTCGAGCAGCCTGTCGGCTCGAGTTTTGTACGTGCTCGTTCGTGCACGGCCTGTTCCGTCAGAACTTTTTTCACGCCCACGCTGGCTCTCGGTGGAATAGGCGAGGCGCGCGATAATACAAGTTTCGTCCGGGAGAAAAATCGATGTCATCGCGGCGTCGGGACGGCACGGCACGTCAGCGAGAGAGCAAGAGAGGCAGAGGCAGAGAGAGAGAGAGAGAGAGACTGGTCGGTAGGAACGCAATTTGGCGCTTACCTTGGCTATATGAGCCTGCCGGCTAAGCGAGAGGAACGGCGGGTGGCCCTTCGGGGAGTGATTAATTAGCTGATCAACCTTTCGACGTCGTCAGCGGTAAAAGTGAGCCGGGGGTGCTGGGGGGGAGGAGGAGGGGGGCTTGATTAGAAAAGTGATAAGTCGCGAGGGCGACTCTTCGGAAGGTAGTGTGCAATCTCGATTCTTCATGGTCTATCTTCTGGCTGTTAACAGGAAAATAGCAGGCGGGATGTCAGTCGGTCCTGAAACACCATCAACGCCTTCATTCGTCGTTCCTCACTCGCGCGACGGTGTCGAACGCGTAAAGAGCGGGTTAATTAATTGCCCGCCGAGGAACGTGTCAGTAGCGGTACGTTTGAACGCGGCAAAGATCCCGGTCTCTTGTTCAAAATATTCAGAGAGCAGCCCAACGTCATTGTCGGTTAATTAAATTACCGCAGGAGAGCCGGCCGAATCCAATTGCGTCGTAACGTCTGTTGTACAGTTATTTCGTCGAATATTTGTGTAGCGCACGCGCTTGGACATGATTATTTGCGTATTATAATGGTAATGCGTGGCCCCGGCATTACAGAATCGCCGGCTACAAAGCCACAGTCGTCAAAACCGGGGCGGCAGAAAATTAATTTAATTTGCGTGATTCTTGAAATAGCCGCCATCGGAGAGCGCGGTACGTTTTCAAACGGCCGATTAACAATGGGGGTCGGGGGGGGGGGGGGGGCGACGTTAAAACGATTTCGCTTATCAATTATCGGCTACGGACTCGGCAAATTGATTGCGAGCATATATTAAAGCCGCTAAAGCGTTAATCAATCCTCTCGCGAAACAACGGGGGACATTAAAAGGATTTCTTCGCGGGAAAGTTTCGCCGTCGGAACGACGAAACTGAGTTTCGAGCGACTGAATGCCGTCTAACTAAATTCGTTTGGCGAGCGGACGCTTGCCGAACGTTAAGGCGTAACTTTCCGCCAGCGACAATAATTGGCGATTACGATTACCGCGGGAGATTTTTAATTTTTTACGGTAAGCCGATTAGAGTGCGGAAAATTTTTCATCGCGTTCACGATGGGAATCGCGGTGAAATGATGGCGACAGCTCGCCAACCCAGAGCCAATGCATCAGCTCAGGGCGTACCCAGGGCGTGTAATAATGTAACACGCGCGCTCATCGTGCGGGCAGCCGACAGTTACGTACGTTCCAGTCGCACTTATCAATCACCTTATCGGCTAGCGCTGTCGAATGGCCGGCGCAAATGAACGCGGGCTTCATTTTCGCCCGAGGCAGGAACCGGGTCATGCCTAGAATGCGACCGTCATTGGCATTGTGAACGATATTTTCTGATCAATAGGAGAATTAAACGGCCGGCACCTCATTGATCTCTCCGCGGGTTTGCATGCGGCCGAGGCCGAGGCCTATTCAGCGCTGACCGTTCCGCACCGTACGTGACTCCGTCACTGTTTCGATCCAGCCGCATTGCCAGAAACAGAGTCAAAACTATCCGTCGCACGCGCAGCCCAGCGAGATAATACCGGGTGTGCCCCGGTTGGCCAACGAATTTTCCGGGAGCGCGCTCGAGAAAATTAATACTAAATCACCGTTTGCCCGTAAATCTCTAGTCGGGCGAGCGATGTACATCCGTATATCGGAGAACGTGAGGTCGAAACGCCGGTGCCAGAAAACCTGAACCGATCGATGCCTGCATATCGTCGCACGTGATTCGCGAATCAGAGCCGCGCGTAATCGCGATGCCATTCTCCCGCGATCCGCCCCGAATAATTTCCTCGCGGCAAACCTTCCTGCCGCCGTAATCGGATGTTTTATCAGCGCCGGTTCGCGATTTCGGTGGGAGGGGGGGAGGGAAGAGTAACGTTACGGACGGGAGAGAACGTTAGGACCTCCATTCTGTCCCCGTACTCCTTGTCATTCGCACGGGACTGACATAGGCCAATGGAAATTAATGGCTGATGCCTGTCGGGCCCGCAATATGCAGATGGTAATCCGGCTGCGTTGGGGGGAATAAATTCGCAGCCCCGAGCTCGCCGAGGGGGAACGATTTGCCGGGGGTTGAAGTTTATGGAAAGTACGCCGGTATTCGGTATCGAGCCTGGCAAAGGTGTCCCCGGCAAAAGAAATGGCTAAGTAGCTGATATACATGTTCATTCGCAGTGGGTTTAGCAGGGCTTGAAGTGGAGCCATTGTGCGGGGGAGTATTCTCTGCGCACGCTTGCTTATTCTCGCCATTTCCTCCTGCGCTGAGCTTCCTTCTTCCGCTTTCCTCTCTTTCTCTCTCTCTCTCTCTGTCTCTTCTCCCTCTGTATGTCTCAGTGTGCCCCGGGCGAACGCGAAGTAACAAAAGCTTTTAAGCGACTTTCCGCCAGATTCGTTCGACCGAGCGTGCGAAATTCCCATAGTAGCGGGCCAGCCCTCCGACGCGTCGATCTTTTAATGTCCCTCCCTGCTCTCCGAGGAGAGGCTGCGCTCGCCTGTTCCAAGTCGAATTAAACTCGCGCATTAATATTTGAGTCCGCTCGCCCGCTCGCGCGATACGGCCCGGCGTACAATTGACCGGCACGCTGCAAATCGGCACGCTACCGAATCGGTTGCTCATTTCCATTCTACGAGCAGGGCACCCCTTACCCTTCCTCCCCCTTAACGGCAGAGGTTAACACCGATCGATTTTACTTTACTTCTCCTCGCCGGATGAAAAATAAACGAAAGCCCACGTCACGCTCCGCTAATAAAAGCCGCGTTATTGCGAAATTACGATACCGCCGGCGCGTCAGCCGGCGTCGACTTATCTCGCATTTCATGCAAAAAAACAGTGGAGCAAAAAGTAGGGAAGGCAAAAATGCAATATTCGAAGGTATAATTCCATTCGAATTTTCGCCTTTCGAGAAGCGTCGAGAGTTTAATCTCCGGATCTATTAACAGAAGCCATTAACTCGGACGGGGCTGACTTCGGCGAGCTGGACGGGCAGTCAATTTATTCTTTTCAGCGATAACTTTAACTGGAGGGATTCAACAATTTGAGAAATGGCCGTAATACAAAGCGCTCCCCGACTCATGACTCTCCCCCGGTGGCAGAAAACATATCGCGGCCACGCTCACCCTCCTTAGCCTTCCCTCCGCCTCTCCAGCGTCTTCAGCGGCGAGCTGGAGGAGTCTTGCCGGCGAGCAAAATCCGTCCTCTTGGCACTGCTCGTTGCCGCGAATGCAGATTAAACCGGTAATCCATTTAAGCGGCGACGGTACAAATGGTCCGGTTCAACTTCCGCACTTAAAAAGGCAGCGAACCGCGACCGACGTCGTCTCAATCCGTCGGGGCGTGGAGCGGGGTGGGGAAAAAAAGCAGCCAGTCGTCACGGAGAGAGACAACTGATCAGGGAGACAAAGTTTGAACGAAGAAGTGCCCGGTGTCTGTAACCCGAGAATCAGCGCCCAGTTCCGCACAGTTTGTTCCCGCAGGCGAGTTCCGGCTCTACGTTAATATTTGGACTCGGAATAATCGCTGTCCCACTCCGTGGAACTAGGAACCAGGAAACCAGTAGGCACTCGAGATTTAAGGATCGTCACGGGGAATGTCGCGCGATACGCTCCGCGAAACTTTACGCTCAGCTCCTAACGATCCCGAAGATACGGTTCCCGGGGAATTCGCTTCTGTTAACCGAGATTTATGCCGGCCGCGGTCCGCCGTCTCGGCGCAACAGGATGAAATAATAAACGTGGAAATAAAGTTGGCCGGCATTATTCAGCCGCAGGATTTCTCCCCGAACGTTTATCGCGGAATGCCTCCTACTTCCTACTTCTGTATCTTACAGATGGGACAATATGGATGGCGTTAAAAACGTGAGGACGCAATTCCTCGCATCGTTTTTCGGCCTGACTGCCTCGCGAGAACGATTCCGAAAGATTCCGATAGAATCGAAGGGTTACGCGAGTGTAGGCCGGAGGAGTTAATGGGAGGCGTGTAGTTCGTTAACGCGTACCTGGGACAAAAGGGCTGCGGGATGAGACAGTCGGCCGCAATCTCGAGTGGGACGATCAATCCGGAAGTGAAACGGCACCTCTGAAGCCCTAGGCGGTTTGAGACGCTCCAACCCTTTCGGGCGAGGAGGATGGGGGCAGGAGGAATTCGAGAGGAGCTCGGGAATGAAACTAATAGACCGAGCCAGTCTCGGGGGTGCCCGGATCTTTGGGATGAAGCGTCGAGCGAAGTCGGTCGGGGACGATTCGACGGACCACCGATGCCGGCCATTATTAGTACTACAGCCAATTTCATCAACGACTTTCGACCCGGACGAGCCTTTCATCGAGCAAGACCGCTCGTCACTTCCGCGAATGCCGATCGGCCCGATTTGCCGAGAATCTCACGGAAAATTACGTTCGAGTCGAATTAGCCTTGTCATTAGTGGCAAACTGTCTCGCTATCGTAATTAAACGTTTACCTTCGACCCTCGCGAGAGCAAGCGGACGATCAAGCGTCAAATTTCGCAGGAGAGGTATATCGTTCCCACAGCTATGCGGGTCTATCGGCGACAGAAGGAGTTATTTATCAATGAGACCGTTCGCCGACCGATTAATTATACATTCGGGATATCTTGTGACGAGACAGTGTTGCGCAGTTACGAATCTGAGATGTGGACTTCTGGGCGGAGGGCACCCTTCATTTCCGCGGCTCGAGTCTTACGCAGGGTCTGGCCCCTGGTTTGCATAATTTCGGCCAATTACGCTGGTCGCGTCAGGTTCCTGACCCCGGCGCTCAAATTACTTTTGCCCGTAAATTTATACATCTTATTACGCTTTGCTTTACATATATTAGAGCGGGGGAAGATAGGCGAGGGCTGGTGGGGGGTCGGTGAACGAACGGGCTGACGGTAAGGTTATATCGTCGGTCTCCACTGTAAAGGTTGTAGACGGAAATGCTCTTCAGCATTCTGGATGGATTGTCGAGACTGCTTTCACGCCCCTCGGCGGATGCTCTAACGATCTCTCATACTTCAGCCTTATCTCCCAGCAAATAAACTCTGAGCACCGATTAGCTCCAGGGTCTTAGATCAGGCTCGATTAATGTAATCCGCCATTTTGGTTGCGCGTGCACACCTCCCGAGGGAGAAAAGATCTGCATCGAAGAGGTACGTTCATGCAAGCACAGTATCGATGCGAGCTCGCGTATCGCGGAGGCTGTGCTCGTAAACGCATAATGTGCGAGAAAGAAAGCATATCAAACGGTACCGGCTGCGCAGTACTTTGTAAAACGACTCCTCAATATCTCTCTTCTGTGCAAAAATAAATACGCGGATTCGGCCCAATTGAGTCTCTCATTCAGTCGGCAGCCCTTCGGCTGGAGACGATATTAAACTGGCTTCTCATCTTTAGCTGGCTTCGTGGCTGTACACGTGCCAGGATGCCGATCGCGGAGGGAAAGAGAGAGCGAGAGAGAGAGAGAGAGAGAGAGGAGAGAGAGAGGAACCCTAAAACTCGGGTGGAAACGTAGTGTATTCCTCGGCATAACATTCATTTCAATATACCGCCGCCGGAATTAAATTGGCTTCCCGACTCTAGTCGGCTTCCTTCGTGCTCGAGCGTAGGAGAGGTGGCAATCAGAGGAAGAGCAGGCCGAAATTTTGCGAGGATATTTTCGGAAGCGTAGTGAAACGACACGGTTCCTACTATCTGGCGAACCTTTCCGAGCGGGTCTTCACCGGGCTCGACGCGCTCTGTATTCGCACTGTGTGTTCACGCTGTGTGTTCACGCTGTGTGTTCGCGCTCTGTGTTCGCGCTCTGTGTTCGCGCTGGCATTATTTTCGGCGAGCAAGGGTGTGAGGCAAGAGCGTAGACGCTTTCCCTTATAACCTGCGAGCGAGCCGCCTACGAGGACGACCCCCGCGGAAGCACCCTGATTTGAAAGCGGCACTCCGCGCAGAGACACTTCCCGCGGCAATAAAAGTGCTTTCCTCGGTGCACCATTTCCGCCCGCGGAACGTAATGACCGAGGCTCTCCGATTGGAGAACGTCGGTGAGTGGCTCCTCCGCCTCGTCCTGAGAGCGGCAGAGCCGACGGCGAAACAATGGGTAGGGAGACTCCTTCGTATACTGATATCTTCACGATCCATTCTCGCGCCTAAGAGCGAGCCAGTGGAAAAAGGACTCCCACTGTAATTCGGAACGCGAGTAATTCGGAACCTCGGGGCATTGTAAAGGCCGCATCGCCGAAGGCCAGATCAAATTTTTCACTGACATTCTTCGAGAATTCGATGGTCAAGCGGAGAAGCCAGGGGAGAATATGCGGATAGTGGAATTTAAGAATGCGGGACGTCCCGTTCGACGTCGGAGAGTTTCCGGTCGGCGGGCGGGCGGAGTGTCGCGAAAATTCGGTAACGATTCCGATGGCAGATGAAATTCTCCGCTAACTTTATTTTCTTGCCCGGCAGTCGGGCGGCATGTCAGGGGAGGAAGTGTCCGCGGTCGTTAATTCTCGAGCGATAGGACAGGGCTCGCCGGCGCGTGATCTATTTCCAGCCCAGAGACGTCTGTAAAGCTGCGGCGATGTTTTGACAATGTTCGCGGAATCGCGGCCATTTTCGGCGGGTGCCGCGTGGGTGTCAGGTAACGCGGCAATAGAGGGACGATAAAAGTGGCGCGGAACGAGTAGACGCATAAAAAGCAACGATAAAATAACCTTTTCCGGGGCTCGCGGGCGGCACCGGGCGGAATAATAACGTTTGCCACGGGCGATTTCCCGAATTGGCCGGCGTGCCGGTCAGTCCAAAAATCGGAATATCCGATAAATATCGATACACGCCCCGGATATCGGAATGTAGCCGTGTCGCGCAATACCGATCGCCCGCGCGACATTCGTTCCACAGTCATTTCTCGCATTCCGAAATTCACCTTCCCGCGATCGATCGGATTTAATCGACTCGCTCGCTCGGAACGCACCGTCATCTCTCGCCGGCAAACTTTCCGCCGCGTTTCCCCTACGCAGCGACGCAATTGCGACTCACGCCGGAAAAGTACGATGTCGATCGTCGATTGATCGCCGGAGTCGGCGCGGTCGCGTTTTTGCGAGTCGAACGTTCGGGAGGATGTAAAGGATAATGCGAGTGTGTTCGCGCCAAAGTATTCGACAAAGTATACGACAAAGTATACGACAGAGTGTACGACAGAGTACGCGACAAAGGCGCCGGTCGATCGATCTATTGACAATGAAGACTCGGGCTTCTCTGCGAAACCGTCTGGGACTCTTTCGATTTCTCTTTCCTCGGCAGCCAGCGGCTCTCCTTTGTCCGCCCCCCTCCCTTTTTTTCGATCGAGAAACCCAAGCAATGCACTGACAAGCCTGTAACGCAAAGAACCGCTGCTCCGACAATGTCGTTATTGTTCCAGACTCGCTGTCCCT
The DNA here is from genome assembly GCA_914767735.1 of Anoplius nigerrimus. NCBI lineage: Eukaryota > Metazoa > Arthropoda > Insecta > Hymenoptera > Pompilidae > Anoplius > Anoplius nigerrimus. The sequence goes on from OU612083.1 coordinate 17,441,773, forward strand.
TGCAGTCGGAACCCGATTCTACGTTCTTCGACTCTGTCAGGCATACGCGTATCTACTTTTACGTGTGCGATGATGAAAAATTCATGGCTCGCTGAGGTGACATGTGCTTCAGACGTAACCCACCCCCTCTCCTTTCCGGCGAGAGGAGTGAAAATATCATTTCCATCGTTCCTTTTTGTCGCCGGACGGCCCCGCGAGGCGTAGTTCCTCTCTTTCAGCGGCAAAAGGATACAATAAATCGTCGCGCGAAGTTCGAGGATGTTCGGTGATCGATCGATGCCGGGGTCCGGCGCAACCCCGCAATCAACCCTGTAGCTACCGCCTTCTGGCTGAGCGAGAATCCGGATTGAGCGAATGAAAAATGCATACAAAGAAAGGCGAGCCACCGCCGAGATGCACGACGGGGGATGAGGGGGAAGCGCGTGCTGTGTGGGGGGGGGGGGGGTGCCGGAAGACAAAGGGTTTAATATAGGACGACTGAGACGCGGGCATTTATCTTTGACTTTGAAAAGAAAAATGGCAGAGAGGGTATTGTGTGAGAGGCGTTTACTTGTTCGAGCGACTGTATATATGAAATGATGAGGCCAATTAAGAAAACGTTGCGACTGGGTGGCGGAAAAATGGCTGGGATGGTGTCTGTTGGAGAATGAGGGGCGGGGGGAAAGAGGAATAGGGAGAAATCTGAGTTTCAAAGGCGCGCATCATTGCGTATCTGCAATCTACGCGTATCTTCCTTTAGTTGTTTGGCGTCACGTAGGTACTTTGACCGGTCGTATAAGAAGGAAAAAAGAGAAGGGCAGCAAGTGGAAAAGGGAAGAAAGAGAGGACAACGGAGTGAGCGAGTGAGAAAGAGAGGTGGTGGAAGGAGGTGGATGGGGAGTGGCGACAGAAGGACGGGGGTGCCTGGGGGTGGTCAGGAATTAAGTGAGCACGGTTTAATTTCCGAAGCTGAATTTACGAGCGAGCCTTATGGTTATTGTTCGTCACCTTTAACCTTCGACGTCACCGAGTCCTGGGAGCAGTCCTGGGAGCAGTCCTGGGAGCCAGTCCTGCCAACGGTCCTGGGAACTTTTTCACGGCAATACGCTCGATTACGGACGCGGGTACTTAACATCCGGGGCATTATTGCCGCTGCACTGCTCTCGTCGGTAGCTGCATATAATGACCCTCGCTTCGAAGGAAATGAAAATGCAACAAGGATCGCCCGCTCGAGGCGAAGAACATTTTGAGGAGAACGCAAGACACTAACTCCGGGCTATTTCATTGGAGAACAAGCCCGCGTACCGGCCATAACTTTACACATGTGCAATCCGCTCCCTCTCTTCCAACAGGATACGTATATATCCCCTAGGCGAGTAAACAGCTTCGTCGCGCCACGGTATATTCGTTGGCAAAAAGATTTTTGCCAAAAAAGCCGTCCGGTGGCGGGATAAAAAATTGAAGTCGCTTTATGGAGAAGGATTAAAAAATACTCACCCGCCGCGTTGAGCTCGTTCGGTGGCAGCGACGAATGTATTTTTCATGGCTCGTCCTCGCGCGTATGTCCTGACGTCAGCACCCTGATTCCTGCTGAGCGAAGAGGAGATGAGATAATTAAAAACAGGCTCGCAGAAGAAGGATGAGAGAGAGAGAGAGAGTGTGAGTGGTCGTGATATTCGAAAAATTCCTGCTTCCAGCTAATAGCTGCCGGAATCGTACTGTCATTCTGCTCATTCCAGTTAGAGGATGCGAAAGACGACTCGGGGCAAGATTTCAATTAAATATTTCTAAACTGTGTCATGGGATGCATGGAATCCGGCCGAGTCTCTGCCGAGGAATGAACGTTCCCCGCTGCTTTCCGTGCGAGGATGAAAGAGCAGTACGGGGGTGGTGGGGGGTGGAGGGGAAGAGAACAAATAGGACCGGAAGGTTTCGACTCCTTTTTTTTTTCGTGTGAAAAATCGTCGGACTCCGCCGCGGGGAGTGAATGGGGAGGTGAAGGGTGGAGAGGGCGGAGGGGGGGGATTTATGATGGGAGTAAAGCGCAAGGAGATAAGGGCCGGGATGGGACGCAGAAATAGGCACGTTGGGAATTTCCCTTTGGGAAAGAAGGCGAGCGCCAGGTGCAGCTCGGATGGCGGAGCGAGATAAGGATCGGCGAGGAGGAGCGCTGCAGTGGGCAGGTCCTGATGTTATGACAATAATAATGGCTGTTGTAGGTTACGGGGGATGATAATGGGATCGCGTGGGTGGCCGGGGAAGAACGTAGCGGGACGAGTGGTGTTTTTACGCCGATCCTTTGTCATTGCCGGCCTGAGCGATATAAACTTTTGGCCGAGGGTGGACGCTCGGAAGGGTAGGGGAAGAGGAAGGGAGGAGAGAGGGGGGGTGCAATTGTCAAACGACAGCAAGTGCTCTCCGCGTGAAAATCTCGAAGCGGTCGAGGGGTGGGAATTTAATCCGGATTTCGTTAGATCCATTGGGGAGTGGAAGAGGGAATTTACGACGTTGACATTTCTCGTCGATCTCTTCCTAATAAGAAATAATGAGCGGCGGGTCGGAAGGCTGAACGTTTACAGATGGGACTCAAAATTCGAGGACGCGTGGGGTCGCGTCGGGTCGCGCAGGGCTAAGGTCGACGCGCTCGCCTCTTCCTAAGCTTTCCGAAATTGAGCCACGACCCTCTGGTGTCCCGGCCGAGCGCGTTAAAGAATCGCGATTTAATGCTCGAAAGAGGATTTACGGGGCGCCATTTCCGGCCCGAACCCTCCCTCTCGCCTCACTGAAAAATGTCCCTGACAAAGTGTCGCGATATGTCAGCTTGACGAGATGATCGTACAGATCGGCCGATCCATCCGGAGGTGCCGGCTATTTTTTCCTGCCTTCGCGATCGTCGCAGTTGTCGCTTCTACGTCGCACAAAATATATCCTGCGAGTGTCGTTCGAATATTTCCTTTCGTCGCTTTTTCCGAAACACTGACAAGATTACGAGAGATTTTAATCGCGGTCGGTGGTGTCGACGATCCGAATCCGTAGTGATAAAGCATAAATTTCGTGCTGGCACGAAGCTTCTTTCACGAACCGAGGCCCCCACAGGAGACAATAAATCGTCGGTTAGGCAAAATTTGTGAAAATCGAGGGAAGCGAGTATTTCTACCTGCGAGGATTCCCAAATGGGGTATGAATATTTCGATACGACAGCGTTAACTGACGAACTATCGCCCTTTTCACCTTCGACGACGACGACGACGTCGACGGGAAGGGTGGGCGAGGGAAAATTGGATTCATGAAAATTCGGTGCCAGGATTTTTCGATGGTAAGAAGAAAAGCGTAATGTCGTTTAAAAGCTCGCCGGGCATCGTTACCCGCACGAACGATTGCTCGTGAAATCCCTCGATAACGATTCGGGCGAGAAACTTAAATTGGTCGTAAAGATCCCGTAGGAATCCCGCACGAATCCCGCACGAACCTCTCCGAATATTTTGGCCAGCCCGAGAGTGGAAGGCGGAGGGTGGAAGTCGAAGAGAGGCGTCGGGAATAGAAGCAGCGGAAAGAATGCCAGAAATGCAGAGAGACAGGAAGAGGCGCGGCCGCGATAAAGCCATTATCGATCCGACTCACCCTAATGAGATGTCACTGTTTCACCTAACCGCCGACTCCTCCGACTACAAGACTATCGTCGCTCACCTCCCATTACCACTTTCTCCTCTTTTCATCGACGGAATCCGATAGAAAGCCTTTGACAACTCGACGGCAAAGGAAGCGTCATTGTCAACCCAACACGGTTAATTATAATCGCGACCACTTTGCAGTTTGAATTCCGGCGTCTGCACTCGAGACAGGGCACCCACCCCCTTCACTCGCATAAGTGCATACTTATCGTTCGGTACACACGCTCGTCCGCGGCTTTTGACCTACATAGGACCGGGACAGGCTTGAGTGGCCACAATGCCCTTTCCGCTCGATATTTTTGTGCCATTCCGCCGCGGCGACCTCCGTAATTCTTAGCAGCGGCCGTTTGATCGACGACCTTTCCAACTAGGGACAATTTAAGCCAGCTATTTTTTCTACGAAACTCTAGTAATGGAATGCGGTTTCTGTATCGGCCCTGCAACGGACACCAACTACCCTTCTGCCAGTCGGACGCGCAAAGTGAACCAGATGACACGGACGCTCGCCAATTGCCGGGGCAGTTCGGCAGCAATTTTATTACGCACACCCACGTACCTACATGGAAGGTTCTCTTTCGTTACACTCGCGATGTGAACCAACTGTTGCGACTCCTCTTACTTCCCCGGGTAATGAACGCTCAGTGATAAAAATGTTTACGCCCTCTTCCGTGCGTCGGAGGGTGCGTTATTAAAAGAAGCCCTGCTGGATATCATTCGAATTCGGATTTGCGTGGCTGACAGGTTCCGTGCCTCCGCCAGGCATTTCTCACTCGCCGAGGGACGAGAGCGAATTTAACGAGCTGAGTCGATATAGCGAGCGGCCTATCGGGCCATGCCCGCTTTTAACCGCTTCCTCAGCCTCGGAAGTCGATCCTATCGGCGAGCCGCCGGCGAATGGACTCGCGTTCCGCCGATGGCGCGATGCATTTACGCAAAAAAAAGCTTCGCATCACTCCCCCTACATTTGCATCGAGTTAATGCACGTCGGAAGATTAATTACTTCCCGTCGCTTGATCGATACCCGTGAAGGAGGGGTGGGGGTGCTGGAGGGTGAGGCAGCGGAGTTGCGTAATACCTGCGTTTATCAAATTAATCGTCCCAGGCCAGGGGGAGGGGGGGGGGGGGGTGAAAAAATAGTCGTGGAGGAATGGAATTGCAATTCCGATGTTCGGTTTGCCAGGCAAAATGAAACGAGTCTCGGGTAGCCCCGATTCTACCCTATTATCCGCGCACCGTTCGACAGGTAAAACATGTCCGAGGATCGACTCTCGATCGGCTTTCGACGAGGCTCCTCTCATCCGGCATAACGCAATGTCCGCCGCGAGCGAGTCGAGTATTTACGCGCGGAATTTGTCGAGGCGAGCCTTGTCGACGAGAGGGGAGGAGGAGGGGGCGAGTATGCATTTTCATTGTATCCGCTACTTTGATCGCTGTTTAAGCGCATTAACGTGCGCTTGGCAAGCGGGACAGAACGATGTTTAAAGTGAAACTCGATACGCGCTCGCGTGTGCTACTGGCAGATCCCTTCCACTTCTTGTGACTGGGAACGAACGAGGCCCGGAAAGATGGAAGACCGTAATCCGAAGTCCAAAGGTAAACGTTAGCTGAATACGATTGCAAACCTCTCGAGAAGGTTGAGAGTGTCGCTTCCTTGCCCCGATTTCAAGCGTACGCTGTTCGTACACGTTTTTTTTTCCTCGGTCATCTATCGACCCTTCGTTCGGTAGCCTTTAAGGACGCTGCGCGAGGGATGACTACGATTTTGCTGCGAATCGTAAAAACCCCTTGGCCAGTGCCTTTATATAATATCTCCGGCGTCGGAAATACGTGACTGAGCCGGGTATCGATGAGAATATCGGGAAGGACGTTACATAAATTTGTTACACAACGGGTAATGTATTTAAAAAAAAAGAAAAATGGTTGACAGCGACTGTATTAGCGTCGTAAAAGCAGCGGCGTCCGACGTTGTCGGTGTCGTCGCGAGGGGGTCAGAAGCTCGCGTAACCTTTCAGCGAAAATTTTTAATCATCGCGCAACGAAAAAAGGGCCGACTGCCGGCAATAATGGTGGCACGCTTGCCGAGCGTTATGACGGAGGCGGCGAAATTTTCAGGATGTAAAGGGATTATACGAGGCTTTAAAGCCCTTCCTACCCGTCAGTCATCCGTTAACCTATACCTTGTCCGCTGCTTTGTGCGCCTGATAGCGCGCGCGCGCGCGGGCCTCCACGTGGCGCTGGAAACGTTCGAACAATAAAATCTCGTCCGGGCCGAACGTTAACGGGGTGGAAATTCGTGCCGAGAGATCGTCCGCGTCGACGTGTCGTTCCTTTTATTTATTCCACCCCCCGGGTCGGCCCAACCCCACCGACAGCCGGTAAAACACGGAGCTTGCACGATTATTAAGGAAGAGGACAATATCGGCGACTGGCTCCGCTGCCAAAGGGGGTGAGGAAGGCACAAAGCGCGAGTGGCGGCCGAGTAACAATCGACGCTAGAGACTTCCCCTGCCAACGTATCTCATTTCCTTTTTCACTTAACAAAGGCAAGAGGAAGAGAGGAGAGAGAGAGAATTGGAGGAAATTGCACGCTCGACCGCGCGTACACATCGTTTCGCGGAGAAACCGCTGGCGTTCCTTCCTTCCTTCCCTTTATCCACTTTCTGCCCCTCCTCTTTTTTCTTCACCCCTATCCTGGGCCCTTGGCGCAGCCTGGAAATTCTCGCCAAGTGGCGAGGCCGGACGACTAGGATGCCTGGAAGTGCGCTAAACGCGTCACTTTGTCGCGTTCTCGTCGTTATCAGCTGGCCGAGAAAGAGAGGTGGGGGGCAACAAAAGGAAGAGAAGAGGGCGCGAAAAAGCCGGCGCAGCAACGGCGCGTAATTACGCGCGCAATTAGCAATCGGCGAGACAGGTCTGGGCGGACATTAAACTACGAGAGAGAGAGAGAGAGAGAGAGAGAGAGAGAGAGAGAAGGCCAGCCAGCAGCCCTTATTAGCGTCGACGCTCCCGGAATGAGCACCTGGCAGGGACAAAAGTTTGACGCGAACGCGACATTGTCAGCTTCTGTCCACATTCGTTCCTCCCTCTCTCTCCCGCGGACGCCAACATGTAATCTGACGGTCCCGGATATTTTTCTCCCTCCCACAACGGGACTCGACTGGATTATTACTACTAATTGGCTGCCGTACGCACGGTCGTATAAATCGTTAACAAAGCTGGCCCGTACAACGCGTACCACGCCCGACGATGTATTCTTAGCGTTAATGTGATTCATAGTGGCCCGAAGTGAACGTGGCTGCCCGCGCGTTTGAAGTCCGCTCCCGAAAGACAGATTCAATGTTTGACAGCGACGATCCGCTCGCATCGCGGATGATGTATTTCTGCCGAACGAGGCCGAGGCCATCATTTTTATCTGGATTACCTTCGCCGCGAAGTACCGCGCGCCGCGTCAAATAAAAATTCGTCGGAGGGGTCAGAACCTTTTTCGGTCCGCGATAAGGTGAGATTCCGATAAACGGAGATGAGAGATACATGGCTTTTATTCTTCGCGTTAGTTTTGTCCCGTTTTGTTCCCTTTCGCCTTTCAGCGGCTCGGGACGCTCCCCGAGGGTTGACGGTCTGCCGCGCTGCTTTTATCCTCATTTTCTCCACGGCCCTTCCCATCCTCCCTCATTTTTCCCCCTCCTGTCCCCCACCACCCCACTGCTTCCAGCCGCGACGTCTTTGCATTTTCTCGCATGGGAGGCTGCAACGAGCCATCGACGCTTCCACCCACTCTCGCGTTCGACCCTACTTTTATTTTTCCTTCTCTCCAACCTGTCGCTCTTGCCTCCCTCCTCCCGCCCCTCGCCCTCCTTATCCCCAAGGAAGCGGACTAAACCCTCTTCCTTGGTTACCAGCTCCCCCAGACCCGATGCACGTAACTGTTGCGTCGCGCTGAGCCAGTCTGCGAAGCCAGTCTGCGAAGCCAGCCTTCAGAGCCCAGCCACGAGGGCAGGCATTAATGAGTCCGCCGTAAATGTGAAGCTTCCGACGAAATAAATATCTCTTTATGCAAAGTACTCGTTACACCTACCAGCGGCGCCGCGCTAATTGCGTGCGGCCCGCTCAAAATGTCGAAATGAGAAACGAAGATATCGCTCGGAAAGCAGAAATCTGGCAGCGCGGATATTTAAACAGCGATTCGTTAGGACTAGTTGGCAAAAAAGAAAAGGCGGCCCTCGTCGTTGGGGATGACTGGTCGGAAGGGTGACATCGACTTCGAATGAATGGGTTATTGTTCGCGAGAAAGGCCGCACCAGTGGGGGGAAGACTATTAATAATTGAGCGGATGACAATCGACGTTTTACAGAGTCATCGCTTAAGGCAGTGCAAATAAGATCGAGACTTCCTACGGGCGGCTGATAAAGTAGGCGGGCCAATGCCGGGTAATTAATTGCTTCCGGGGCTGCGCAAAGGTAAGTTCATTGTCGCCGATGGTGCAAGCTCGGTAACTTGCGGCCGGTCGACGCTTCGATGAACGTTGCCTATTCGGCATGAAGACGGACACGGGCTTACGTAAACGTGGGAGGAGGTTGGCAACGCTTAAAGTGATACCCACTTCGTCGAGAGGGAAAATATTCGACGGGACGATTTAGGTGCGCGACTCTGTCAAAGGGACGTAATGACGTCAGCCGCTAACGAGATACACATTCGCGGAAAAAGGAGCGGCGGCGGCGGGTCTAAAAGGGAAAAGAAAGCAAGAGAGCGGTAATGATATTACGTCCGTTGCTGTTTCGCTTTGTATTCGCGGTGGCTGCGAGGGGAGAGAACAAGAGCGCCAGGGCGGACGCTCATGCCGGCGGAGTGGAGAGGAGTGGAGCGGAGAGGAGAGGGGAAGGGAAACGGACAGTGACAGCGGGGATGAGAGTTATGGACGAGAGGAGAATGAAAGGTTATATTAGAGCCTGGGATAAGATAGAGGACGGTGCTCCTCGGGTGGTAAGACGCGAGCTTGTCTCTCACTCCCGGAGCCTATCCGCCTTAACCCTTTATCGATCCCTACCGCCTAACGGTCCGGCAACAATGTTTGGTTAACGTCAATTCTTCGATGCCGTAGGTCTCGAGAGTATTCCTGCTCCTTTTACGTCGCGCCGCGCCACGCTGCCTCCAAATGGAACGAATATCTTCGCGTACACACATACGTGCACGTCTAGGCAGAAGCGTGACGGGGTGCGGAAGAGGAGCGATAAATAAATAAATAGATATATAAAAGGCCAAGGTATATTCGTGCGAACGGGAGTTTTTCGTGCTCGAGGCCACAATGGGAAGAAAACGAGGCTTTCCTGTCTCTCTCCGGCCTTCCGTGTCTCTCCGTCTGGCACTCTGGCCGGAGTTGAGCGTAAATTTTGGCACGCCATCGTCATTCCGTTCGGGCCCCTTCTCTGCGGGACGGTGAAAATGAACGCCCTCCGCGAATTCGATGCCTCCGTGGCCATTGCCACCCGATGTAGTTAGCTCTCCGAACCCGCTGCCGCTGTCGGTCGGGGATGGGCCGGTTGGGCGGGGTTGGGATCTGTTCGGTCAAATTAATTCAGCGGGACTTTCCGCGAATTTCCGCTCGGCGCAAAATTGAGAGACGGAGTTATAACGCGGTACAGGGTGTCCGCGAAAACTCGTCTGATCTCTGATTTCGCCGTGGTTATCGTATAATCCAAGGACCGGCTCTCTCCTTCTCATCGCCGAACACGGGAGAGGGTGTATTTCCATGAATTCGCATGAATTCACATCGGGAAGCGGAAGAAGAAGGAATTATGTAACTCGGGCCGGCGGGAGGGAGTTCTGAGGGTTAAAAATTTCTACGCGACCTACGTGCCGGAGCGCGATTTACATTCGACTTGACTCGCTTTAGAAGGAGAACGATAAATGCGATGAGACGCCTCTTTCAGTTTTACATCCGGTTTAATGCATTCCCCGGATGACTGGTGTGAGCGTGACTTGGAAACGAGCTCGGGACGCTCGTTCGTCGCTGAAGATCGAGGACGATGCATCGGGAGTGTCACTTCGTAATCGTACGTCATATTTGCCCTGTCCGACTGCGAATTACTCCTTCTATTACCCCAAGATCGTAAAGCGCGGCGTGCTTTTCTCGTCCACGCGGATTATCTGAAAACGAATCTTCGGGATATCTCACGCGTCTTCCTGTCCACTTCTCATCGATGTTCCGAACGATTCACGGAATCTGCGTATCAGCGCGCCAGAAAATCAGTCGCGCGTCCATCATCACGTTAATACATTCCACTCTGAGGGTAATCGGACGATTAGGACGAACGCGGCCGACTTTCTTTTTTTATCACGTTTGCGAGATCGTGAGAACGGATATGGGACGTAGTCGGACAGTTTACCGAACAACTGACGATTCGTGGGAGCGCGAGTCGATGGAAAGGGGTGGAAGCGTTCGTGCGGGACTTTCATAAAAATTGCGGGACCGCCCGCTCGCACACGATAAGGGATCTTAAATAAAATCGCGTAGGACGGTAATCTCAAAAAGGAACGGGCGGGATCCTCTAGGCGCGGTTGCCGTGAGTACACGGGATACGCCACTGTCCAAAGTGCCTATATCTCCGCGTCCCGAGGGGCATCCACGGCGATCAATCTTCGCAGAACGAGAGAGACAGAGAGAGACAGAGAGAAAGAGAGAAAGAGAGAGAAAAAATGGTCGCCGGTAGGTCAAACCGCGCGTCGTCGAAATTACGATTTTTATCACGGTAATCGCGACTCGAGCCCGAGAAGAGGCGGAGGAAATGGAGGAAAGAGAGTGAGAGAGTGAGAGGCCGAGAGAGGGGGGTGCGTGAGAAGGAGAATGGATGAAAAGCGAGTTGGCACTCCGCGATCGACCCCATTGCCCGACAGACAGGCAGACAGATGGCTAGATAGCGCCTATTTATTATTCGGAGCGAATATTTCGGAGGGACAGGGGGGGTAAGGAGTCGAGACGGAGACAGAGGATGGTGTCGAGGTACGTACGAGGTTCATGGGAAAGTTCCATCGAAGCTGTCAGATAGGCGATTCGATGCTTCGACGGTCGACAAACTCGGCCGCTCGACAAAGGCTGCGCCCCGAATCAAAGGGAGGATTCATCGACTCTCGCCCCCGTGTGCGACCGCCGTCGCTGACATCGCCGATCGAAATTATCTCACTTATGCACTTGGCCCGGGCTATTGTCAGAGGGGGGCGTGCGGACAATGAAGGAATCTCTCGCATTGACACACGCAGACGCACCGTCATCCATCGATTCGGAGAGAGCGTGCGAGAACAAGTGCCTCGTATTTATAGCGTTCCTCCGGGGGTAGAGCACGTGCGAGGCCCCGATTGGACCTCGGGAATTTGCCGAGTCTCCGGGAATATCCTCCTGTCAACGATTCGTCCGGCCTTCGTCGCGAATATTTGCCCGCTCGCAGCATGTAAAAGATGATAGCTGAGAGTGTAAAAGATGATAACTGGAGACTGTAAATGATGATAACTAGAGGACGTGCGAGGTCCCGATTGGACCTCGGGAATTTGCCGAATCTCCGGGAATATCCTCCTGTCAATAATTCGTCCGGCCTTCGTCGAGAATATTTGCCCGCTCGCGGCACGCAAAAGATGATAACTGGGCGAAGCCACTTTTTTTCTGACGGGAGCTACTCATCTGCCTCGGATACAGAAATATCCGCCGCCGCCTCTCGAACGTCAGGGTGTCAAATCCTAGAGCGGAATATTGACCTGGCTAACTTTGGAATCGTGGTCAGCTGGAAACGTCGGCTTCCTACGAAAACGGTGGCCCGCCACCGAATCGCGCACCGCAAATACTCGGCGCCCGACCGACCGGCAGGCTAAAACTTCGATAGCCAATCTGGCCGGGGTATCGAATGAAAATTACGCCGTTTCCTACCTCTTGCCGGAAGGGAAATTTAATAACGGACGGACAAACGGCGAGGCGCGCATCAGCGAATGCAAAGCGGAATAATACAAAAGCGAATGGACGAGTGCGCCGGGGACAAATTGGTTGACTCGGAGTGCATTAATGAAATATTTGTTGACAAGCGAATTGGCCGTACTGGCCGCTGTCAGACATTTTCCGATGGCAATCGACGCGCGAGGACGAATCCTGATACGCGTAGATGTACGCCCACTGTGCGGCAGCGTTCGGCGAATATCATTCTATCCGGACGCGTGTACTGGTCGCGAGGGTCGGTCGCACGTCCATGGAAAGCGGTGTAGAGACAGAGGAACGTACGGCGGAACGTACGGCGGAACGTACGGTGGAAGGTACCTATGGATACCTATATGCGGGTCATGGCGCATGTCAGGCCCGAGAGGGTGCGGCAGCAGTAACTCGAAGACTGAAACCGCGCCAGGGCGGATCCATCCTTCCTGCGCTCGATCATGTTCAACCCCCGAAAACCGTAACTCGCTTAAAATCCTCACCATCGATTCTGGTCTTACCCCTCTTTCAATCCCTCGTCCCACTCGCCTTTTTGCCCTCCCTTCGCGTGTACTCGAACTTCCACCACAGCCTTTCTTCCCCAATAATTTCCTCACTGTCCGCGCCCGTAGAAAACTAAAGATAGTTGATCGGAGAATCGTTCCAGGGGGGCGGATGGAAAGTTTGCACAAAGGGTAAGCGTTGTTTTCCCTCTTTCTGACCCGTGCCTGTCTTACACCGGTTGTCTCGCTCCTCGAATGCGCGCGAGCAAACAGCCAGGAATCCTTATCTGTCCGATGCAACAACCTCTTCACGGGGGAGCGTGGCATACTTGACCTAGCGAAGAGGGAGCGGACGGGAGGTGGAGAAAGAAGGGAGGCAGCGGGAGAGGCGAAGAATGTGTCAGACCCGTGAGAACGATGTCGCTAATTCAATTGCGGAGCGTAACGTCGCGAGATGACAAATGGCGCGGGGTGCGAGTGCCGAGACAACGGTTTGAAGGATCGGCAGGATAGAGACATTTGTCGACTCGCCTGACCGTATCTCGAGAGCACGAAATTACGTTAGGTAGGGGGGGAGAGAGACTTCCAGCCGAATTAAAGGTCCGAAAGAAGCGTGGACCTTGGCCAACGTCCAAAACGGATGAAGTCGGCCACTTCTTGCGCGGCCGCGTGTCGGCAAGTTCGTCAATCGATCAAGTTTAAGAATCGCGCTTTTCCCAGGGATTTGCCGTGATCGGCAGCGCGGAAGGTTGGATTACGCGGGACGAGGGGGGCGATCGGCTGTCCCATTTGCTCGCCGGCTGATCGACTAAACAGTTGTCGGGAGAGCTGCCGTAGATAATGATCAGCCGCGTTCGGGCAACTTTCCAATGTTGTTCGACAAAATTGGAAGATGCTATCCGCGCCCCGTTCCTCCAACTTTATCCGACGAAAATGGACGCGCGGTCGCGCGGGCTGCACTCGGGCTGCACTCGGGCTGCACTCTGGCTCATCGATAGGCGATAACGTAAGTTATAATGACAGGAGGAGCGACGATTCGTACCCGAGCTCGACGGAGAACAGAAAATGCTCGACGATCCACGAACGAACGACCCAGTTCGTTGGTAAGCGAACGTAAAATACTTCCGACCCCTCGCTCCTATCTTGCCCACTTGGAACGTCACTGGGAACGGGGACGTCCACCGATACGTTCCCGTGACCGAATGTCGAGGAGGCACGTTTCAATAATTTTCGAGATTGCGTTACGATGCCTGAGTTATGAGAGGACGGGTAACGAGACGCGGCCGAGAGTGAGAGAGACGGCGTTCTTGTTAAAATTAGAGGCAAGCGCGGCGACGCTCGAATTACGGGAGCGCGAAAACTGATATTTCCCGATACGAGAGTGAAATAGTGGGAAGGGGGTCAGGCGAGAGGTTCGGCGGTAGTTTATCGAGGGGAAAAGTGTAAAATATGTCGACCTTATCGCGAGTCCGTTCCGGCTGAGTTATATATAAAGGCCGCTCGCGCCGCCCGGAAAAGGGTCTCGGATGTTCCTCAATCCGTAAGACTTGCCGAGGGAGGCGTCTCGCGATCGAAGTTGCAAACTTCTCGATTGTTCGAGCTACGCCACATCTGTCCGGATCGACGCGTTAGTGCGATGAGTTTTCTTCGGGGCAACGGTCGTAAATGGAGCGTGGCAACGGTTGGTCGGAAAAACAGCGGAATCCTCCGATGACGAGCCATTCGGCCGTTTGCGATCTTTATCCGAGGCCTACCCCGCTCGAATGGCGAGTTAGCGGAACTTTCGATGGCCGATTGGGAGTAAGATGGAACTGGCTTGACGTCCTCTCGCCAAACAAGGCTGTTGATTTACGAAATGTCCCCTAGCTAAAACGTCCAATGTGCCAGTGGCGTTCGGACGACGTGACGAAAATGGCGGTTGGCGCGTGTACGGAAAAATATGATTTTTAGGTATGGGCGAGCTATATGTGAACGAACTGATGAAAAGTCCTGCCCTCGTGAACCGGGAGCGGCCGAGATGAAAAGAGATTCGAGTTTTAGACAGTGATGATCGAACGGCTTGGCCCCGACTACGGCGAACTCGCGAGGAAACGTGAACGGGGAGGGGAAATTTCTGTCCTACTCGAACAATATTCCGGATCTGGGTGCAGAGAAGAGCGAATCGGCGATGTCCCCGATATAGCTCGTAAAGTTTCCCCTTTCGAAAAGTGGCACTGATATTCTCGAGAGTCGCAGTTCCACGGAACGAACTGCCGAACGAGTCGAACTGGCTGGATGGCTCACTGGATGGCTGGCTTTGCCGGATGGCAGGCAGGGTGGCTGGCTGACAAAGGGCAATTCCCGATCATCCCGTTGATAAGATTAATTTCAGCTTAATCTTGCCGTGGGCAGTCGTTCGATCCCAATTTACGCGTTCGCCGACGAGCCGTGGGCCGCGTCGCACTGCTCTCCGTCGTTCATTCCGGCTTCCTGTCAGAAATTCCGTGGCCAGACCGACTCCGCGCTTATTCGAGGGAAGTTGGCGCAACCTCTTTTAATCCCTTCTAACCGTATTGTGGACGTAATGAAAGCCGCTGATGAAAAGGCTAATTCGATTGTCGGCCCGAACGAGCTGAAGCCGCGCGCCTTAAATGTCCTCGGGGAAAAAAACAGGTATTTCACGAACGGCCCGTAAAAGGTCACAATTTAACCCTCTCGGAGCGTAACCTCGTAATTTAAACAAATGAGCAAAAATAATGCGCCGCGTAATTAAACCGGCGCGCACGGCGTACCAATTAGCGTGCGCGCGCGCGGAAGGAGGGCAGCGGAGAGAAAAAACGTAATATTTATGGAAATGAAGCTTCTATAAAATAGGCGAGGCCTTGATTAGGGCGTCGAAAGTGATTAGGGGGTGGGCTCGGTAGCGAAATTGCGCGAGTGCCGTACTTCCTTTCCGTAGTGGCGCGTGCCTCCCTTCGTGCCTCCGATCGTTTGTTTTAATTCCGTCGGCGACACGCGCAAGGAAAGTCTAGGCGACATCATCGGCAAAAGGGTCGATAATAAGTCAGCGTGTAATCGCCGGGGCATCTCCGGCATTAGCGTTGTAAGGGTAGGGCGTCCCTATCTCTCGCGCTGCCTTCGACTCCGCCGAATCTTCTGGCAAAAGGAGCTTTTAGAAGGAGAGAGGATCCGACTGCGCCTCCGAAACTCCTTCGGCCCTTTTTAAGTGGATCTAAGACTATTAGGCTTGTCGGAGGGAGAAGGAAGCATTATTCAGCCGTGCTGGGAAGGCCCGCCAAGCCTGGGAGAAGACAACCGCTGGCCAGGAGTGATCGTTACTGCCCAGTTCCACTTCCATGGGAGTGTTCGGCCGTGCGGGCGCACCGAATAAATTCCATTCTGCGGTCGGACTCTTAATAAAGGAAGGAAATTGTCTGGCGGTCATCGCTATTCACTGTTTGCGCGCGCGCTGCGGTCGGCTATAATGGAGACTGTGCGTGGCTCTGCGTTAGAATAAATGGAGGAGCTAGAGCGGAGGAGGGGGTAGATGTACTCTCGTACGAGCTGCTTCAACTGCATCGAGCAGCGACATGGCCCGTCAAAATTTTAATGCAACCACTTAGCGGTCGGCGATAAATAAACTCTTGACACGAACGCATCCTTCGTACGTGAGGGATGTCGGACGATTTCGAAGGCTGCTCGAGGCGAACGGCAGCGAAGAAGGCGTCACTAAAAATAACGGAAAGAAAACATTGCGCCGTAAGAAGGACCACCGGCCGTCGGCGAAGCCGGCCGCGGCCTGCGAGGAGATAGGATTCGTCCGGTGCTTTAAGACAACGGCCCCCAGGGCGATAAGAATAACTTTGCAGATAATGCCGCGGGAGGCGGAATGGATTCGAGGAGATGGAGATGCGCGGCGGAGCGCATTTCCATAAAGCGGAAATATCGTCGCGGGAGGCTCGAGTAGGCAGTAGTCGGTGCCGTGGGAGGCCTCGGCTCGTAAATTTTTGATCAGGGCCGCAAGGACGACGGGTCGCGGGACACTTTAGGAATAATCGAACTCCGCGAATTATGAATGCGACCGGCCGCCGTGGCGCAATACCGTATCAAATGCAATTTTATCCTTTATTTGCAATCTAAATCTGCAGATGAGCGCGGATACTCGAATCACGCGGCGAGCATGCACGAACGAGCGCGAACGAGCGCGAACTCCATCCGTTTCATCTGCGAGCGTTATGACGATTAAGAGTAAAATATGATTTCCATTGTTTTTTCCCATTGGCCGACGATTGTATAACTCGGCCCCGCTTTTAACCTATAATGCTCTCAATTAATCTAACGAATGACACGCGCGGTCGCGTGCACGACTGTCCGATGTCAACAGGTCGTTGTCCGCTCCTTACAGGCGTATAATCGTACGGTCACAAATGACGGTATAACCGGCTGTCCCTGCAAATTACATGATCGATACCCTGCTCGGGACGCAGACGTAACTCCGTTTGCGCGGAAAA
The DNA here is from genome assembly GCA_914767735.1 of Anoplius nigerrimus. Taxonomy (NCBI): domain Eukaryota; kingdom Metazoa; phylum Arthropoda; class Insecta; order Hymenoptera; family Pompilidae; genus Anoplius; species Anoplius nigerrimus. The sequence goes on from OU612083.1 coordinate 17,458,361, forward strand.
ACCGAGATCCATTCTTCTTACGTCTCCTACACCGAACGTACCCGTACCGAGGTAAGGCGTAAGATCCGTTACGAATATTCACGTAACTGCAGGTGGAACGTGCGTGACGCGTTCCTATCGGAGTGGGGGATGTCGTAAAAGGAGAGGAGAAAAAAAGGAATGGCAGGTCGTTTTTGCCGAAGCCCTCCGATACTTTTGTTTCGCCGGCAGTGGAGCGAAACCGACGGCGAACGGAAAATCGCGAAGGACGATACGAGCTTTTACGAGGGGCTCGCACGTTATTCCGCCGAGTTGACGGAAAGGTCTAATCATAGACGCTTGGCTCAGGTGAACGCGCCTCGGCATTGCCCGCTGCATGCCGCGGCCATGATTTATGGGGATAATTACGTCGTTCCACTCTGACCCGCGTTTGCGAGCGATCGATCAGGACGGGCGACATGTGAGACCACTTGACGTTATATTTACTTAAGCGCGTCTAACGACTAGCGCACGCACCTAACCTGTCCAAGTATTCACCGGCTCATGCGCCACCTCTTGAGAAGGCACCCCTCAGCTGCCACCCCCAGCTACCACCCCCCAGTTGTCTCAGTTGCCTCAGTTGGCACCACCCTCTCTCACCCCTAAACGCCTAACTCGTCGACTGCACACTCTAGTCGGCCGAAACTTTGGCGCATCTTACGAGAGCACTCTGAATAAAGGATGCTTATGGAAGGGCTCTTTTGAGCGCGCTGCCAGGGATACTGATAGAATGAATATTGCATCCGTGTTATACGATAATGGAGAAGCACGGTCAAGAGAGCTCGCGCTCGGGAAAGAGAGAAAAAGAGTGGGAGGAGAGAGAGAGAGAGAGAGAGAGAGAGAGATAGCGGATACGGAAAATGAGTAACGTCTGACGATCTGCGAGTGCTGAGCATGTAACATGCAGGACACTCTCGCAGGCAAGTTCTGAACTGAGATGGGGCCGAGAGTAGCTACGGGAGCGTAGGAACACGGCGTTATTTTGCCATCCTCTTCCGGCGATGTCAGCTGCGCTTAGGTCGGCGCAACCTGTGAAATATGCATGTTTTGAAACGCGCTGTAGGCAGGCCACGCATCGGGGGTGGGAAGCGTCGAGCTCGTATTCCAATTAGCTTTAATGAATCGCCGTCAATAAATAATAACGGCGCGTCGGGGTGGATATTTCGGTGGAGTATCTCGCGCGGATCGTTAACGAGTCTGGCGCGCGGGGTAAATAAATTTGGAAATTAGGCGCCTATCTAAACGACGCCCCGGCCACATGCCGCGGGATCTAACGTGCGATATTTCGCGCCTACCGTTTGCCGCCCTATCTGCATACTGCACGCGGCAGCGGCAGCCAGCGTGCGAGAAACGGCGCAAATCTTTTATAGGCAAAAGGAGCGCTAGGGGTGGGGCAGCGGAGGGTGGAAAAAAATCGCGCGCGACAAAGGGTCGCACACGGTCGTACACGGTCGTACACCGGCCGCCGAGTACAATAACAAACGACCCAGAAAACGACGGCCAGGAGAAAGGAGACGTACAATGACTGAGCACCGTGCATGCTTTCGCGCAATGTGTTCGCTCCGCCGATAAAAAAAAAGAGAGAGGAGAGGAGGAAAAAAAGGAACGAAGCAAGAAACAGGGACGACCATTTTTCGCGTCCTTACACGCCCCGGCACGATACCGATGTCGCGCGTAACCTTCTTTTTTTTCCCCCTCCTGACAGTGAAGAAGTAATGGCATTCGGCAGGATCGCGATGCCGTCTGACGAAGTCTGTCATGGGAGTAAGTTCAGTTTGTAAAAGCTCGATCGCGAGCTAGGCCGCAGTAGAGTTTGCTTTACTGTCCGAGGCTAGGGCAAAGACGCGAGCCTCTCACGCTCTCGTCATTCGATAAGAGGGAGGATAATCGATTATTTTCCCTCCCACGAGCGATAAAACTACTCGCCGTGCCTTCGATTCTCGTGGCAATCAGTGCAATTGAACTCTGCCGATGGCCGATATCGCCGGTGAAATGTCAGGGTGAGGTATTTAACTGCCGTCCAAGCTCTTAATTACGACATTAGAATCGCGGAAGGCTACGATATTTATGGAAAATCGTCCGGTCGGACTTCGAACCGTTGTCGACCGTTTTACTCGCTGTGTCGAAAGGCGTGCCACGGAATTTCGTGCACGCAATTTCATTCGCCGCAAGGATGGCCCCGGGTACACATATTTAGGGGCTGGAAGAGACGAGCGTCGTAGGTAGGAAAAAAAGAATGTGAGCTTTTAGCAGGGGCAAAATAAAAGTGGAATAACCTCGGCGGTGGCGGGGGTGGTGGGGCAGGAGGAGGCGGGTGCACGTGGAGGAGTCCTAGAGTCAATACCTCTCGAGAATCGCCGGCAAGGGAGCGAAGTAAGGGTCGCTGCCGAGGCTACTTACGGGACGCGGACAGAGGTCTGCCGACAATTTTTAGCAGACGAGATCGATTAAGATGGCACGAAGTGCCCCGACTCGTCTTTCTGCCTCCCTCTCACCGTTTCGTCCACGCTCACCCTCTCACCCCTGAATCTCCCACCCCCTCACTGCGCTCTATCATTTGTGCAGCTGCCGCGGAATTCACGAGACTATTTATTTTCCTAATGCGGTCCCATGACGCGGCCAGGGGTGACTCGTGGGGGGAGGTGAGAGGAGCGGGGAGGCGGGCGGTAATTTTAGGGAAATCTAAATTATTCGATGGTTCATTAAATTGAAAGACTGCCGCAACGCGGTCCGAATAAGAGCTGTCTAATGAATAAATAAGAAGGCCGTATTCGTCTCACGTAGAATGCGATCATTTCATCCTTTCTGCCTTTACGCGAGAGCGAGTAGCGTCTGCCCACCCGTGCGTGCGAGCGTATACATGTCCCCCGCCTTCCACCTATATACGTGTACGTATACGTATATGTATATATACGCGCACTGAAGAAAGCAAAGCGCGATTACACTTCTTTTTACGATCGACCCCATCGCATCTTATACGGCCTTTCAACCTCAATCACGACGTTGAAATTCCAACGACCCGATATTCGCTATTTATCCCCCACCCCCACCCCCCCATCCCCAATATCGCCGGTGGAATATGACGGTCGTTCTTCAACGAGGCTGGAATGAAAAATTTACTGGCCCGCCGAAAGTGTTTCTATCGGTGCGAAAGTCTCGGGCTTAACCCGAAAGCGATGCCTCGCCGGACGGAAAATTAATTCAGACTTCGCCAGCTCAGGGGGTAATAATAACGGGCGGAGTGCGCGGCAATATGAAATATAAGCCAACTTCGCCGAACTTACGGAGGTCGAAACTTGGACGGACCGTAGTTAATCATCCTATTCGTGCGTTCCGTCGCACGCCTCGCTGAATCGCATAAAATCGGGTGGCCGCGGTGGTGGGAGTGGGGCAAATCGTGCGACGTTCGGTGCGTCAATCGACGGGCAATTCTGCTAATTGAATGTCACCAAATTGCCCCGACGAGCGTCGATACGCGCCCGGAACTTTTGCGTAACGCCAGGCGATCAGCGACACTTTGCCACGCGTCAACCAAAGCTTTCTGCCCTCGTGCGAATCCTCGCGCCAACGTGAGGCCCATTGACAGCCTACTGACAGTGTTCGAACGGGAAGGGAAAACAAACGGTCACTCTCTCACGTCCGAATTCGCAAACTCGTCTCGGCCGGCTGCCGTGCACGCTTTACCTCAACTGTGTCCTCCGTCGGTGACTTGCTGCGTTCCTGAATTAACCCTTTCTTCGTCCCCTCGTCGCATGTGCCTTTTCAATCGCCACTTCTATCGGCGATTCTATCGGCGGAAACGGGGCGGACGCCGATCGGAAAGGTCTGCGAGAGGAAAGTTTCGTAGACGAGGTCGGCGTGAGCGGCGAGCCAAGAGGGCCACGTAGACGTCTTTCAGTCGGCGTCACGTGCGTGATATGAATGAGAGCGGGAGTCCTGCGACGGCAGCACATAGAAGGGTGAAGAGAGAGAGAGCGTGCGCGCGCGCACCACAGAGGAAGAGAGAGAGAGAGAGAGAAAGGATGAAAGAAGAGTTTAGGCTTCCGGCGAGCGGAGAAGGAAGAGTGTCGAAGGATTCCGCCGGCTGATGTTGACTCGATGTTGGCCCGATGTCGGGATGAACCGATGGCCAATGACAGACGGATGGGAGAGTAGGGACCGCGTCGCGACGACGTATGGACGCGCACTGACTCGACGAGAACGCGGCACCGTCCTCCTTCCCACTGGGCGTCGGTGAGCGTCGCGACGACCACGACCGCGACGACCAAGACCGCGACAAGGACCGCGACGACGGTAACAACCCGACGGGCAACGACGACGGCAACGACGCCGACGTCGACGTCTACTACTAGCCGTGCCTGGACTCGGGAGGCAAAGGGACGAGAGGGAAGCAGTGCGCAGGCGCATCTCGCCACGACTCAGGCGCAGGGTGGACCGATTAAATTAAACGTCGACTCCCTCGCAACCCCCCTCATTCCCCCCACCCCTTCCTTCCTTCCTTTTATTCTTTCTTTCTTTCCTTCGCCCCTCTTCTTTTATCTCCTTCTCTTTCCTCCCCCCCCTCTCTCTCTCTCTCTCTTCTCGCCTCCCACCTAGGGATATTCTTACCCTCGCGATCGCACTCGCTCTTCTTCTCACCCTCCACCCCTTTCTGCTGCGAGTTTTTCTCCTCTCCCTTTTTTGCCCCCCCTCAGCCCCTGGCCGATCCTCCGTCTAGCTTCGCGCGGTGTCTGGTCCGCGACTCGTGACTTATCGGTACTCTTTGTCTACGCTCGACATGTGGGAATTGGCAATCCTTCGGGAGGCGGACGAGTTTATGCCCCGCTAAAGAATGTATATTCCTCCGCGCACATGATATATCGTCGCGACTTCATTTTTTCCCTGTCTGTAAGTGATTGTGTCGCGGGCGCGCTCCTTTCGATGTCTCACCCCTCCCCTGCTCAAGGCATCTCGCTCCTTTCCTCTCGCAGGCTGATCGTTACTCACCCCCCCCCCCATCCGCCCCCCGCCCCCGGCGCTATCCGTTCTTCTCTCTCGATTCTCGTTCTCTCGATCTCCACGGCCGAAGGCTACGCTCCCGGCGTCCTATTATCCCGCAGGCATTAGCATGAGGAACGATTCGAGTCCCAAGCGGAAAGCTCGGCGCGAGTGCGTAAGTCGATCGGGACAAGGAGGGATGCCTCGGTGGGAAGGTCGACGGCTTTGAATGGTTGACGGGGGAGGGGGTGCGCCCGTCACAGAGATATACGCACCCCCCGCTCCCTGGCGTGCCATCGAGAATTTTGATAATGTAGACGCGCCGGGAGCGTCGTCGGGCGATCCGCGCGATTCGCACGATTCGCACTCGTTTAAACTTTCAATGATCGTCGCTCTCCGCCGGCCGACACCGATTGGCGACGTTACTGCCATTTTCGCGCGAACGATTAATTTCCACGCTTCGCCGACGGCGGAGGTGGCGGCGGAGGTGGCGGCGGAGGTGATCGATTCGAGTCGAGTTTTAGCGAGGCTCATTTATCGGAGCGGACAGTTCGCGTTATCCGCCCGTTATGAAATGCACGCGGGATCGTTAAAATCGAAGTGTGCCGTTAACGAGCCTCGACCGTGCGCTGTAACTAAAGCGTCCCTGAGAGTCGTTTCGGAGTCCGGCGCGATGCGAAGGCGATGGGATAAGGGTGGAAGGGAGCGAATTTGTTCGTCTCGCCTTTCGACGGACGCGCGTTACGCCGCACTCGCAATTAACGACGGGAAAGTTCGAATTTATGCCCGCGGAACGATGCAAGCGGCTTAAATGGAACTGTTTACTAATTTTCGGCAAATATGCGGGTATAATGGGAGGGCGGAGAAGCTGGCAATGCAAATTCATGTAAAGCGAGCCTTACGTTCGTCGAGAACTTTTTCGTGCAAGCTTGCTCCTCGGCGGAATGTACTGCGGAAGGATTAGTCTGAGTTAGCGGTGCGCTCGCGCTTCCGCTAAGATTTCTTTCCCACCCAAAGTAGAATCTATGCTCGCAAGTTTGACAAACGTCTTTGAAGCCTTGGCCTCGTTAAAGACAGTGGTGAGAATTTCGTAGCTTCAAAAGATCCACGGTGTCGGCGTGTCTCAGGCGAGTTGGGTGGAAAACATTTGCCGGATAAGCGTCGGCAAGCTTATTACTCGCGCTAGCCCTAGCACTCGTTCGAAACTTTCCTCATAACGCATCCGTCCATCTGTCTGCGAGACGAGTGTGTGTGTGTGAGAGAGAGAGGGAGAGAGAGAGAGAGAGAGAGAGACGTACGCACGTAGAAACGTACGCGGTGGAAAAGCGAGGCGGAACATTGGCCTATTATTAGCCTCGACCGAGGATAGAGGAGCAGGCCGACGTCACAATTCGAAACTAAATCGCGAGTTCCGAGTAAATCCGCAGCTACGCAGGTGTATTTCTCGAAAAGTAATTAACGACACAGTACGCTCTAATGCCAGGTTACCGGTGGCTATTTGTCCGCGATTTAGATTCGATTTAGCGGAGTTGATCCCCGTCCATGGCCAGGAGTCGCATAGAATTACATCTGCTCGCGCTCAACGTCGACCGTATCCTGACCGTGTCCTGAACGTGTCCTGTCCGTGTCCTGGCCGTGTCCTGAGAGTGTCCTGAGAGTGTCCTGAGAGTGTCCTGATCGCCGTCCTGGCGGTAAAGTTTCGCCCTCCGCGATTGGTCGATCCGAGGTTTGACTACACCATAAAGCCAATCGGCCGTTAAATTGAATTCGCTCTTAACAGGCTGCCAGAAAGACGTATTAATACCGGCGCGCGAGTGTGCATAGGGTGACGCGATAACTTCGGATCAAGTCCCGCTACTACCGACTAATCTGATTTCCTTTATTCCCAATGCCGTTTACCGAGCGGCCTTTCGAACGCTGTTTCTCCGCAATTATATTAAACTCACCCTCTGCTTTCTCAGCGGAGAGCTAACGCTTACCGCCGTTGTTTCAGCCCAACCGGAGAAGAACAACTTTCCGATGACCGTGGAATGTATTCTAAATACGAAATCGAGTTAGAAGATACGTTTTCGAAAATGGGGAGGAAGAAATGGGAGAGATGCGATTTCGTGGCAGGGCCAACACCCTATATATCGTGAGAGAAAGAGAGAGAGAGAGAGGAAATGGAGCGATGTGAGGGTGGAATCGCTGGAAACGAGAAGGGAGAGGAGGGAACCGGCGACGGAGGGGGAATTTGTTTCTCATCCCTATCGATGTAAGATTGACGTCGCAGAAGTGTCCTACGTGAGAAGAGGAAAGATCGAAAATCCGAAGGCGTCGATACTCGATTTCAGGGTTTCAACGTCGAGCCACCGGTTCGCCAACTTTCCCTTTATACTTTATCGGGGCATTGCCGGGGAACGGAAGTGGACGGTGAACCGCGCTAATTCACCTTTCTGGGCAGAATTTACCCTTCGGGAATATTAGATGAACCTCGGCTTGCCGAGCCTGAGTCCATTTCCGTTTCCGGCGGTTCTTTTTAATCGCGCCGGCTTCCCTCCAATATCGCCAACCCCCTTCTTAATATTCCGACCTCGTTAACAATTGACTTCTCGCCGGTGGAACTTGTCGAATCATTTCTCCGTCCGTTCCTGCCATTCCGATCACGTTCTACTGAGCGATGTATTCTGAAATACGATCCCAGTCGGACAATTAACACGTTCCCTGTCGCAAATTGAATAAAAACCTGTTGGAAGCTGAACGTCGGATTTATTTATTGTCTACAAGTAGTTAGCCCGAACGAAATTGGAATTACTAAAAACTATCATCGCGATGCGATCGATTACAGCGGGTAGATGATTGTTAATTACGCGAGGGGAGCGTGGGTTATGGAAAGTTCGACGTGCCGCCACGTGCTTCGCGGCAGAAAGAATGATGAATATCGATGAAAGTTTCTTGATAAATAATAACCTCCCGGCGAGCGAAGTAATTTGTAACGCGACGGTACCGTATACTAATACAAGTTTGCAAGTCCGATTGACGTTCCACCCTAGGACCATCCCGCTGCGGCTCTGTTCGTAATATAACTTGAGCCTGAGCAAGTTGTAACAACGTCCTCTTGCCTTTCTTCCTTCGGCTAACATTGAGCGAAGGTAAGGAAAATTCGCAACTTTCCGAAGGCGAGTCCTCGTTTCCCACAACACGTTCATCGTGTTATTGCATACGCGTCATAAATCTGTTTTCCTCGCGACAAGAAGGCGCTATGCACCTAGATTCGCGTACGTACGTGTCCGCGCATGTGGCAGGACGTGTGTCTGTGAGAGGGCGAGAGAGAGGGTGAGAGAGAGGGTGAGAGAGAGGGAGGGAGAGCCTGACGATGTGTAGGATGTTTTGCGGGGGTTGGATACGCGTGGAAGAAAGAGGGAGTGAGACAGGGCGAGAGACAGATAGAGAGAGAGATAGAGACACGGGAGAAGGGAGACGAATATACACACGGTCGAATAGGTTTCTATCCGTCAGGGGCGGCATGTAGATTTATCAGAGTATTTCACCGACGAGTGCACACATCCCCGCCACGGGCAGTCCACGTGTCCGAACGTGTACGCGTATGATACCGTGCGATACCTCTGATCGCGAATAGACATGAATTATTTGCTCACCTCGAGAATAGCCGTGGCTTCTCTCGCTTCAGCTTCTAACGCCTTCCCCGCTTAAGGTCGTAGCCATTGTCATTATTTGACGAGGTTCGACGCTACGTCCGTCCGTCCGTCCGTCTCTCATCGGAGATTTTCTTCTCGCGAACGAAACCGGATCTCGTTGACCCCGTTGGACGGACAGCGTCGCTTCGGAAATCTTTTCCGAAAGCAATTTTTCACGCCGTTTTGAGCAGTTGCCCGGTGATACTTCAATTTTCTGAAGTTGCCCCGTACTTACCAGTTCATTCGATGTTGAGCTAATGGATTTTCGAAAACTAGTTAAGTACTCCGATAGTTCGGGCAGAAAAACTCTTTGAATTCGATTATCCGGATAAGTGGATTACGGGCCCTACCCTCACTAGATTCGGCGTTACTTAATTAGTCCGCTGAATCTGGGGACTATATTTTCGTTAGTCTCGAATTTCTTGAGGGGATGATTGGAAAAGTTTCGAGTTATGCAGACCGGCCGAAACACGTAGGAAACGTTCGACACGCATACATACGCACAACGGCGAGGCTACAGTGACGTTTTCGAAATACGCTGAATATCACTTTACGAGCCGTTCGACTTACAAAGTTCTCGTCCGACATTTTTATGTCACCTTTCCGGTAGACGACTATCTCGACTTTTCTACGACGCTCGCTCGACTGATATATTTGTCAATAATTTCATTCCGCTTACCTCGATATCCTGAAAATTCGTTTTTACGGAGCGAATGGAGGGGTTCCTAGTCCCACATCTCCCGATCGCAGCACGTGCAAAATTAAATCGATTGGAATACAGAGAATGAGAGAGAGAGAGAGAGAGAGAGAAAGAGAGAGAGAACGCCTATACGCTAACACGATCCTTATATTACGTTAATGAAGTTTGGCCAAAGCCGGAGGATTTACGCGATATTCATGGAAATTAGTTGGAATAAAAAAATACTCGCTGAGTTATTGCCAAGGGTGAAACTTGGAAAACCCTCCCTGTTCTTCTGACTCCATCAAATTAACGGCCCTTCCGCCCGATTCCGCGGAGGATAATTCTCAACGGTATAACATGGGAGCGGATTCGGTAAATTCCGCGCGGCGGAAGTATGCTCACGTCACGTGTTTGCCTAGGTATTTGTGCGCAGGAATCGACGAAGAGTATACCGCCTGACATCCGTAATATCGTAACCAGTCGCATCCGTCGTCGGGTTATTATCAATGCGGGATTTGCTTAGGAATAACAACGCCACCCAAAGCGAACGTTCGTCTCTCCCGCATTCTCAGGACAGAAACGCGTACGCTTCAGCCCGCGGCTCCGCCTCTTTCAAATCTCGAACGGCCCGGAGAGTTACAAGTCGCAACTACGCCATAACGCTTCGTTATTAAAAGAGTCATTAAACGCCCGCGCTAAAATCGTCAGGGTTATATATGACACCGACACTTCCGCGGCGGGCAATAAACCCACTTCCTTCGTCCATTCCACACCGACGACGACACTTAATTATTGCCTTTTTCAGGAGCGCAATTGTTGCGAATACCGTTTGCTGTATGCGTCAGCCGAACGAAGCCGCGCGGAGGATCGAATACGATAGGCGATTGAATCTATTTGGCGAATTATCGATTTGGCGACTGCGAGGCCCAATCCGAAATAGTACGGCAATGACCGAATTCCGTGCGGCGGATGATTCGATCACTCGAATGCGCAGCGACGAAATAATAATGGAACGAGCGCGCTCCTCTCAGGCGGATCGCTGGCCCAGCCTCGGACTCTTCCCTTGCCCAAGTGATCTTCCACTGAAGCTCCGGAATTAAGCTTCGATTGAGAAGTATGAATGCTTTTAATTACATCGGCGCATCAACGAGCGGTTGCCGCGCAATAAGCTCTCGGTGAATGTTTGATCAGCGTCCCGCCGAAGAGGGCCGCTTCAGCGAAACGTAACGCTGACCACCCTGAAACTTTCCACCGCTCCTCTCTCATAGTACGAGGAAGAATGACAAGCCTGAAACGAGAATCGAACCGACCGAAAGGTATGATCATCCGAAGTGGGCCAAAACATATTCGCGGCTTTCGACGAACGGATGGAGACGATTATCCGTCGGCAATTTGACTATGAATTATTCACTGTTCGAACGCAGAGTAAATTGATCGTCTTATACCTTGATGTGCCGTCACTGCACTCGTCTACTGCTAGGCCGCGCCGGTAGATTTACTCTTGCACTTCGGCTTCTGAATTATTCATAGGAAGTTTACCAAAATTTCACGTTGTTCCTTCGGCGCAAATATTTGGCCGGAGACGCGTTGCACTTCGTCGATGCGAAGCTTAGTTACGCGACAATATCCTGTATCGCGTATATGTACGCTGTACCGGCATTGATGTTGGACTGTTTTTCCGGATGTAATGTCTATGCGCGCTCGAGTTTTTCGAACGGCACCTACTTTCGAACAACTCAGCCTCTCTGTTCTATCATCTGTCCTTGTCACCGGATTACGCGTTTTCCCATTTCGCAATGCTAGCCCGTCAGACGCGACGTTTTTACGCTTTTTTACATCGATTGGGTATGGACTGCTTCGACTAGCTGTCATCTCCGTAAAAGCACTGTCAGCCACGGTGTAGTAATGAAAAAAAGCTCGGAATAAAAATATTCATTTCGTCGATAGTCGACGGCCGGCAAAAAGGTGAGCAACGGTCGCAGGTATTCTTTCCCAGACTCGGCTCCGTTTTCACCCAAATGAGATACATTTTATCAAAGCGTCCTACGGATATTTTACATTAAACTTTTATCGCCGATTCGGTCGAGCTTTCGGCTCGGAAAGCTGAACGCTGTTTCCCAGCACCTTTTCAATTTATCAGAGATTCTATCACTCAATCTCTTATCACAGGTACAATTCCTGTTGAGCACGTGTGCGATACATTCGATGGGATATCTATCAATCTATCGCTCGCGGAAAACTGTTTTTCCACCGCAATCAATGTTCCGTGCCCGTTCATTGTCCATTTACCGATTAATTGCGGAATTTGCCGTATTCGAATATTCATTCGCGTATGTTGTATCACGGAGTTTGCTGAAAATACTCTCCGATTTCAACGAAAATCCCAGTATCATCTCTCGCAGATATAATCGTAAGATAACGAGAAATTCGTCTAATGACATGCAATTTTTAAAAATTGGAAGCGACATATAAATTATACACTTTCCTTGCGCTCGGACATCAAACTCTCACCCCTTTTTAAAACCCTATTAATATAAAATTGTATGTGCGTTGCGTATGTGTTCATTAGAAATTCTTGCTTTTGCAGTGGTCATAGTAAACGATACGGCGCGGCCAAAATTATTCCGAATTATATCCAATGAGCCGTAGAGATGACTTCGCACTGGCCGACCAGCCGAATAACATCGGCTCTAAGGGCATGAATATTTTATGAATTAAAGAAGATGCTACCGTAAGCCTTCCTCCGTTAAAAGACGCTGTTATATACATCGCGCAGCGTAATATCGACCCTACCAGCAAAAGTGTTGAAATCCAACACTTTTTACCCCTTCGCGCCAACAATTTATCAGCGGCGCAAAATCAAAAAGCGCACGCTTTGCGGATGAAAATTAATCATTGTTCGCCTCGAAACAATTTGCGCGAACAGTCGCATATTAGCGAAAGATAAATGATCCGACGAAACTTGCGGTTAAAAGCGACGCCGGAAGTGGCCCGTCTTACGTTTCGAAGTGAAGCGAACAGCGCCCAGGAAGGATAGGTAAGAAATAGTAAAAAGAATTCCGCGAGCTGGGAGCACATACCTGAGGAGAGTCAAAGCCCGGCAGAAGTTTCATTTCCACGGCGCTCGCCGGCATAAAAGTTGGAAAGGCGAACCCCCTCGTCCTTTCTTTTATCGCTCTTCCGACTTCGTACTTGCCCATAGTAATCCGGCGAAGACCCTACGCCAGCGGCTGCATACACGTACGCACACCGAACGACGGCAAACAACCCTTATGGGACATAATAGATATTACATTTTATTCTTACGCAACGCCCTACCGCGTCATAAAAGGAATGGACACAAATTGTTATCGCTGCTGGCCCTCGGTTATTGATAACTACCCAGCTTTCGTAGCGAGAAATTACCATTTCCGATCGTACTAGATATGAGTTTACCAAAACTCTCAAGTGTCCGGACGAGAAAGTCTCATCGTTGATAAACGCTAACATATTCGGGTATTAGGGATAGTTTGATTGTTAGTGATTAGGAACAATAGAACTGTAATTACGGTGCAGCGGATAAACCGTAATTCCTTGTTGCGCGAGTTATATCAAATATGTGCTCTTCGGTACAGGGAAGTTTCGAGAAATCTCTATGGGCAAGGATAATTTTGCTGATAAATTACGTTTATTTCTGTAGGAGAACTTTGGCCATTTGGTCCGCTGTCTAAATTGTACCCTAGGTAACGGAACACGGTTGATAAGATGCAAGATGGAGAGAATGGTTACTGGCGTACGATGCTGTATCGACTATCGGTGGAGTCATGTGAGGAACCGACCACATGATCCTTATAAATTTATTTATACAGACATATCGAAAATATGCGTAATTATTTATTGATAAATAACAAAATTGCGAATATGTGGAAACGTTACAGTACTTTACAAAAAGATGCTGTCAGTCTCGTCGTATGAGGTCACTGTCATTGAATAAAATTGCAGCATGAAGGTTTTTATAACATTAATACGAACATCACTTAAAAAAACGCCATGTACAATGCTTATATAGTAGACGCAATTTCTGGATGCGACTGACGTAGGAGTCGCGGCTCAATGATTTGCGTATAATTTATACTAATAGTATCATCTACTACAGTTTCCGTTTCCTGTTCTGGGAGCGAATATTTACCAATTGGTACTTGCAACTCATCCGCACCTTCTGTAATAGTTAAAAAAAGTCATGTAAACAACACTCTTCATATAAATTTGCTTACTGTATGCTGACTTCAAACGGAAAGTAACTTACTGATTATCTTAAGCGTATAAATAGATGTCTTTGGACAACACGATAACACTTCGGCTATAATAAATTTGGACACTTGTGGAGTATAGTCAGCACCAATTTTTAACATCTGAAAATTGATTACTGAAACTCTGTGGAAATGAGTACTCTACACGGATTAGATCTCACGATACATACTTTAAACGCAATAATATCGTTAACTTGCGCTTTTGAAATCATAACGGGTACCCGATCAAGATCGGGATCTGTTAGTTTTTTGTCATCTCTCACGGAACCATTCATATCTCTCATTTGTTTACCCGCAGAAACGATCTTGACCTCATCGCTCGAGACATTTTCCATCTTAACTTCATCTTTCACTTTCTTATTGGCAAATGTCAGTGGAGTGGAGCACTGCCTTAATGCCAAAAGCGTGGCGAGTTGCTTGGAACAAGAAGGATGATTGTGAACAGATCCATTTGCTGTGACATCTTGGACAGATTGTTGGGAATTGTTACTATCCTCGTTATCACCACCTTCAAAGCGAATATGCTTCCCTGATGAAATAATCATAGAGTCTATTATTTTTGGTTTTTTCGATTTTGTTTCTTCCTCCTTCACATTTGTAATTAAATTAGATTGTTGTTGCTGCTGTTGTGCATGATGCTTCGTTTTTCTTTTACGTGTCCTTTTTGCTTTAACAGTGGGTATTAAACTCATATCCAACATACTATAATCTTCTGTTGTGTTATTATCTGTCGTCTTTGATTCAGAAACACTATCAATAGTTCTGTCTTCCATTGCAGTATGAAAAGATATATCTATCCCGGACATATCTATAAGTAAAACCAACATAAGATTGGTGTACTAGAAACTTGTCTTAGCAAATGGTCTTAAATTTAACATATTCCTATGGTTTCTATAGTAGAGGCAGAATTATTAAATGCAGGAGTTTATGGTCTCTGACCTGGCTGAGAACCATTAAGTACTTTACTCGACATCTCCGGCTGATTGGAAGTAACAAGTTCCACCTTTGTGACTGGCATTTCAACTGTTTGAGCTCCTTTATCCTGCGTAGATGTGTTACTCCTGTTTTGTGCTTGAAAATCATGTAAGATCCTTGGTGTTTGACTCAGATCTTGAAAAAGGGAATCATTATAGAGAGAATCTGCTTCATTATCTAAACCAGATCCTGGGACAACCCTAGATGATAATAACAAGAATAAAATAGTCACATATATATTAAAGGATAACAAACATTACATTTTCAATCAAAAATTGATATACTCACACCACAGTTTCACTTTCTTTCAAAATCCGTACATCTTCTGTAGGCGGTAAATATTCGGCATCGTTAAGTAATAAATGAAAAGGTTCTTTTATATTCAACAACTTAGAAACGTGCTGTTTCATGTGAGAGATTTGCAATATTTTTGTTCCATCGACAAACACCCAACAAAACCGACGTGCATCATTGTAAAACTTTGATAAATCAACTTTCACACGAAAATTCGACCGGCTCATATTCGCTACTTTTATAGGTTGTACAAAACTACTAATTCAGAATATTCCTACGCAATTGTCATTTTTCATCGAAACTCAGATGTTCAACACTGATTGGTGCTGCCCTCATCGGATATTTTGAGAACACGAATGTTGCACATAAACTACCGGGTAGTTGTTTAACAAATGTTACTATTTCATCAATAAATAAATAATTATCGAAGCAAACTCCAAATTTAAAATCGCCTCAAACCACTCGATATTTTAGTTAGAAAGCAGATAGTGCTCGTCGTGGTTCACGGGTTGGGCAAAGGGTGCAGCACCTCCTGGGCAATACAAGTTGCGCCATCTCTACACAATCGGCTGAACCCGTTCCACATATTGACCAAAGTAGTTCACAAGAAGACTACCGGGAGCAGCACCTCCCGGGCACTACATGTCGCGCCATCTCTATGACACAGTCAGAACTCACTCGACTCACGACGCAGTTTACCTATATTATTCAATCGTTTTAAAATACACCATAAATTAAACCAAAATTAGCGTTCAACGATTACTTTCCTAACCCACCTATTCCCCATCGTCGTTTACAATAGTTATAAGTGCATCGTTGTTCATTTCGGGAAGTTCAAGATTTATAAAACAATACATCGAGAATGGCAAGAAAATCAGACACCATCAGAACTCAGAGGAAGCCATAAAGTCCATAAAATATAGGGATAAGTATTGTTAAACAATACTACAAGCGCAGAAATACCATAGGGAACCAATTGAAAACGGTAGGAATTAATTTTAAGTTAGAGGGATACGAATATTAGCAAAAACCATAAGAAAGTCATAAGAAAACCATAAGCTACACGTACAGTGTCAGTAAAAGCAATCAGAATTACAAATAGCCTATGGGGAGTCCGTAGAATATGTAAAACGAACGACAAAGGAAAGGTGGAACATAGAGAAGTACAGAAAATTAGGGTAAGATTGTGGAAACGTTGATCGTCACGCTTGACTGAACACGCAGAGTTTCGCAGTGCCACCTCTTCGATACTCCTATGTTCCTGTTATATCGTCTGATTTTGGGTAAAATTTCGAAAAGTTCAATCGTCACGCTTGACTGAACACGCCGAGTTTCGCTGTGCCACCTCTTCGGTACTCCTATGTTCCTGTTAAATCGTCTGATTTTGGGTAAAATTTCGAAAAGTTCGATCGTCACGCTTGACTGAACACGCCGAGTTTCGCTGTGCCACCTCTTCGGTACTCCTATGTTCCTGTTAAATCGTCTGATTTTGGGTAAAATTTCGAAAAGTTCGATCGTCACGCTTGACTGAACACGCAGAGTTTCGCTGTGCCACCTCTTCGGTACTCCTATGTTCCTGTTAAATCGTCTGATTTTGGGTAAAATTTCGAAAAGTTCGATCGTCACGCTTGACTGAACACGCCGAGTTTCGCTGTGCCACCTCTTCGCTACTTCTATGTTCCTGATACTTGGTCAGATTTTCGAGATTTTCGACAAAATTGCGAAATTTCACGCTTGACTGATTTACGCCTGAACGAGAATTTCGACAATTTTTCGCATTTTTCACGCTTAACTGAATCCAGTCCTAGATGAGATTTCGCCCCTTCGTATATTTTATAATTTCCCGCTATTCCCATGGTGTTTTCCATCAAAATGGAACCCTTTACGATATGAAATGAATAGAAGAGTCACTTGCCTTCTTCTCCCATAGCATTTCTATGTGGTCCCATGAGATTTCATCATAGTTGGTGAATTTTGTTACGACAAAAAGAGGTATGGTTTCGGCGAGGGATATTGGATATATGGGATCTTATAACTAAGTAATTAGAGAACACAGAATTTCGTTTAATACATATATTGTAAGGAAAAATAGTATACAGTAGAAAATGTCTCTTATATAGTTCATTCCCATACAATTGTTGCACTTTTCATATACACGCTACATACATAATACAGTAAAAAATGTTTCTTACATAGTTATAATCTAATTCCCATACAATTGTACTTTTCGCATACATGTTACATACATAATACTCAGGCCACATATATACATACATACGTACAATTTCTTATATAATAATTATCTTTAATAATTTAATATTAATATAGTCGCAAAGATAAGTAAGTAACAACACACTAAAAACTGTCTTGAAACGATCAACACTTTTCCTGTGGAAGCGGCTAGGTAAGGCCAATATAACGTGCCGCTTTTAAGTAAGGAAACCAACAGTGAACGCTTCTTTTGGTATATGTACTGTAAGAAATAGAATAAGCCCAATTATTATCAAGAATAATAGTAGGTATATAATATAATAATTATAGAACATTAATGTTACCGATTAAAAATCGGCATTCGGCGTCACCATTTTCTCTGGCAAGGGCCGTTTTTTGCTGCCAAAAATCGAAAGTCGGCGGATCGGATTTTCCTTTTGCTATGTTGTAGAGGAACAAAAATAAGGATTTTTTGGCTGTAACTCCGAAACTAATGCGAATTTTGACCAACGACAAACGGCTCGCTGACTTATCATTGATCCCCTACGAGATAGTAAAAAAAAGTCAACATCGAATTTTTGACCCAAAAAAATGGTAAGGCTAACCCCTTGCCGTTTTTTTGAGGCAAAAAATGAAAGTCGCCGGATCGAATCGCGCTTTTGCATAGTGGTAGGGGGTCAATAAAGACTCAGCCAGCCGTTTTCCGTTCCCCGATATTTGCCTTATTTTCAAAGTTACAGCTACTCAAACATTGACTTGAAACAACAAAAAATTTGTTTGAATATCGACTTCCGCCGATAGTCCTATCCGATAGAACGCGTCAAAAGCTGCAAAAAAGTGTATGATCATCATAGGTTTTGATGAGCGGTTCAAAAGTTACAGACGAAATAAGTGTTTAAGTAGTATAGATCGAGCATTGATCCGAAGTGCTTAAACAAGTCGATGGTTTTTTGGCTGTAACTCCGAAAATAATGCGAATTTTGACCAATGAGAAACGGTTCTCTGACTTATTATTATCTGACTATATTAAACCTTAACTTACATAAAAATAAGGTCTGCAAAAGCCGCATTTTCACCTAACACTCGCATTTTTCTGACCTAACACTCGCATTTTTCTGACCTAACACTCGTATTTTGACCTAACTTTCTCAAAATCAATCTCATTAAATTCCTACGTGTTCTACGTTGCTCTTCGGTTTTTTCATTTACCATTAATGATACTTACCGTATATTTTATGGCTTCTAGCTATTCCTATGGTGTTGTTCACCAAAATGAAATATTACAACAGTGCTGCAGTTTCTTCTATCATCATTCACCCATTCAATAAAGAGGTGATAATAAACCAAGAGATTAGAGAAAATAGATTACTAGTTCAGTTGACAACTGATTTGTTATCCAAACTTTACAGCAATATATATATATTTTTTTCTATGAGCTCTGTATCTAGCAAAATTTCATTATCAAGTGTTAACTTCAATCTAATGAATGTAGATAGAATGAACTCTAAACTCTATATAAGATACAAATTGTAGTTGCTTAATTATTGTATTTAAATGCATAAGTTTTTAGTATGAGAGTAACAACAACTATTACAGAAGATTTATTTATATTATTAATATATGTATATTGTCAAGTTATTGTTTGCACTTTGGGCAGTTAAAACCTAACCCAAACCTACTCTCGAACCATTGTTTGATTGAAAACTCTTAAACATTATAAAAGGGAAGCCTTGCCCACACCTAGCCTTCGCCAATTCAATATTATTTCATTTCAAATACGCGCACTTTACCTGCAAACTTATCCGTGCGCATGCGCAGATGTCGTTCGCGCTGCCGGTAAGGCAGGTTTTATAACTATACTTTAACGCTTAATAACTTTTTAATTAGACGAGAGCGCGCTTTTTGGCTTTTACAGATCTTATTTTTATGCAAAATTGATGTTTCTGCAAAGTTTCATGCAAATCGGTGATGAGCACGTCTTTTTTTACCTTTACCCCATTCCTGCGAGACGTACACTTGGCGCCATCTTACATGAAATCGCTCAAACTTGTAGTAGACTTTACCGATGGTTTCCTTATGAGATGTTTGAAGGAATTTGCAATAGGTGGCAGGTGATGTACGCTTCGGGAGCCATGTCTCTTATTCTTCGGTAAAGATTGCAAATTTGCAGGCCGGTGATATCACGTTTGTTCTGTCATAAGTGGTCATAAGTTTGTTAGTGCTGTTAAGCGTGCACTACTTTACACATCAAAGGTGATTTTAGATCTTAGTAAGTATCCTTCACGATTTGCATATTTACGTTCGTTAATGCTTTCGCGGAATATTTATCAAAGTATCCCAAAGCGGAAGAAGTGATCTTCATGGGATTAGGTTTTCTTACAATGTTTTTTATGTTTATTCTCTTATAATAGTACGCTACGGATTACATGTTACTTATCTTTGTTATTATTCAACGAAATATCCTCAGGGCATTACATATTATCTTTCATAATTATTTGGTGACAGAGAAATGATTGACTATCATGATGCAATATTTAGAACTTTATTTAATTTTCGCAGACATAACATTCATATAATATCTAAGTGACTTCAAGCTTGAAAGATGGTTGTTAGGCAATATCAGGAAGAGTTGAAATACTTGGAAAAAATCAATGATCACTGTTGGAGAATCAAGAAAGGATTCCAACCTAATATGAAGGTACCTTTTCTTAAAGTAGTTTTTGCTGCCTAAATTGTGCTATAATTTGGTTAATTAATGAAAATGTATTCTAGGTTGAAGGCGTTTTTTACGTAAATAATACTTTAGAAAAGTTAATGTTTGATGAATTAAAAAATGCATGTAGACCTGGTGCAGTAGGCGGTTTTTTACCTGGTATGAAACAGATAGCAAATGTTGCTGCTTTACCGGGTATAGTGTGGAGATCTGTTGGTTTGCCAGATGTACATTCTGGTTATGGATTTGCCATTGGTAAGTATAAATGGAACAATCAGCAAATTATCTTATGATTATTGTATTATTATTAACAAGAGTTTTAATTTTATTTTTTTTATGTGCTTAGGCAATATGGCTGCATTTGATATTAATGATCCCAAATCAATTGTTTCTCCTGGTGGTGTAGGATTTGATATAAATTGTGGTGTCCGCTTGTTAAGAACAAATTTATTTGAGAAAGATGTTCTTCCAGTTAAGGTAGTAGAATAAGTGTGTTTGTACAAGCGTAAAACACATTTTATTGAATTAGCAAGTAATTAGAGTAACGTTTTAGGAGCAACTTGCGCAGAGCATGTTTGATCATATTCCAGTAGGAGTTGGTTCTAAGGGTATTATTCCAATGAATGCCAGGGATTTAGAGGAAGCACTGGAAATGGGTATGGATTGGTCCTTAAGAGAAGGTGAGATAATTATTAAAATGCTGTCTTCTGTAATGTTTAAGATAAGATATACTGAGATAAAATATACCTATTCTGTGATCAGGATACATTTGGGCGGAGGACAAGGAACATTGTGAGGAATATGGTAGAATGCTTAACGCAGATCCATCAAAAGTATCAATGAGGGCGAAAAAACGTGGCCTGCCACAAGTAAACAATAGTTTATAAATAGGTTTCTTATCGGCGCTGTTCGCATTTTGTTTCATTCTATTCCCTTTTAGTTAGGAACGCTAGGTGCCGGCAATCACTACGCTGAAATTCAAGTTGTAGATGAAATTTATGATAAGTGGGCAGCAGGTAAAATGGGTATTGAGGAAAAGGGACAAATCTGTGTTATGATTCATTCAGGAAGTAGGGGATTCGGCCATCAAGTTGCAACCGGTAGAGTTTTTATTCTTCGATGTGATGATTACTACACTTACAAAGGTACGCTGTTATCTTGACTAAACCGAAATAATTTTAGATGCTCTTGTACAGATGGAAAAAGCTATGAAGCGGGATAACATTGAAACGAACGACAGACAGTTAGCCTGTGCACATATTAAGTCTCAGGAAGGGCAGGATTACTTAAAGTCCATGGCAGCTGCCGCAAATTTCGCATGGGTGAACAGAAGTTCCATGACATTCCTCAGTCGACAAGCCTTTGCAAAACAATTTAATATGTCCCCTGACGATTTAGATATGCACGTCATTTATGACGTGTCACATAATATTGCGAAGGTCGAAGAACACATGGTTGAGGGAAAACAGAAAACTCTTTTGGTTCATAGAAAGGTAATTGTAAACCGAAAAAAATAAGGTGTAGTATCTGGGAGACAATATTGAATTTATTATTTTATGACAGGGGTCAACGAGAGCATTTCCGCCGCATCACCCACTGATTCCAGTGGATTATCAATTGACAGGACAACCGGTTTTGATCGGAGGGACAATGGGGACCTGTAGTTACGTTCTTACTGGGACAGAGCAAGGGATGAAGGAAACCTTTGGGTCTACTTGTCATGGCGCCGTACGTTGTCAACATAATTTTCTGAAATGAAAAACTGTTCTTCGTGTAACACCCCGTTGTACTTTACAGGGCCGTGCTCTGTCGAGAGCGAAATCGAGGCGAAATTTGGATTACAAACAAGTTTTATATAAACTCGAAGAAATGGGTATCTCTATTAGAATTGCTTCGCCAAAATTAGTAATGGAGGAAGCACCCGAGTCGTATAAGAATGTAACCGATGTTGTGAACACGTGTCACGCAGCTGGGATATCAAAAAAATGTATCAAGTTGAGGCCAATTGCCGTTATCAAAGGATAATTCTTCTTGATATTTGTTGGCAATTTTGATAACGATTACCGGCGTATACTCATTTATTTGTATATCTAATATCGTAATTTGTAGAAAATATTGTAATGAATTCGTACGTATCGATCTGAACATATTTAACATATTAATTTAATTTTGTCATTTCTAATTATGCAAATGTAAAAAATAAAATTAGTATTTTTCACGATCAGGTGTCCACAATAAAATGTTATGTTTACTTTACCTATTCCTTCCTCGTCTTTTCCTACGAGTGAATATGTTAAAGAAAAACGCTGGCGAAATATTTTATTAGTTTTTTTATTAGATGGAATGTACAATCGCCTACTTTCAAAGTAAGAAAGCTATATTAGACTAATTCGTTTGACTTTACACGGGAATTAAATTCGCATGGTTACGCTCGACAAATCCTCCAGCGACTAAAGAAAATAATACAAGGAAGATTGAGTGGACGTGAGAGGGAGGGCATCTGAATGAGACAGCTTCGATTCGTTTCGTTCGCCGAAAGGCAATTGGAAGCGTCACCATCACCATGAATAGAGAGAACATACGATGTGGACGGAAATAGTTGTGTAAACGGGAAGTGTGTGATCGTGTGTGAACCCACGAGACGATGCGTATGAAGGAGGCAGTCATTGGAGGAGTTGCTCATTCAGAAATACAGGACCGACCACGTTAGGAGGAATGGTCGGTGATGCATTCCGCTGACGATTATAAAATTATGTTATTTATAAAATAATAATTAATCTAAGAGACTTATGATAGGTGATAATCAGGAGACGGTTCAGCTACAGATTCAGTAGTGAACAGCGGGTTTGGGAACTCTGGCGGATGTGGCAGTGGTCCAGCAGTCTTTGGCTGGCGTCGATACGCCATTAGCCAGCATGACACGGCGATAGCTACAGCCACCAGTGCCAGGAGGGCTGTTATTACTAACGCTATGATAAAGCCGACCATAGAAACACAGATATCTTCTACTCTTTGAGCTGAAGCAGCTGAAACGAGAAGAAAGCGCTTATTTAAAATTTCATTCAACGATCCGATTATGTGTGAGTTGTATTTGCCTGTACCTTCAGCTGGATCCGCTGTGTACCTCTCTTCCCTCCTTTCCAGAGTGAATATTAAATTCGACTGAATGGTAATCTCTTCGCGAAGTTGGCCCTCATAGCCATCGGTGACGCTTAGAGCTGTATCGTTCGGTTCAGAATCAACGTCCCTGCGACGGCGTCCGAAAGCGTTGTATCCTCGACAATTGACCTGTAAAGTACGTGAGTACGTGTAATGATCAGTAATCATTTTCATTTGGCACGTGCGACACTATCTTTCTCCTAACATTAATCAGAACACTTACAGGTTGACATCTTCCAAAGCAAACCCGTATATTGCACTGGAATCTTATATTGTCGCTGCTGGGGAATTTAAATGCATTGAAACTGGCCATCAAGGATTGCGTTTCAGAATTTTGTTCCCATTCGCCGAATATCGATGGATCGGTAGCGCAGCCATTTTCGTCCGTCACAATATATTCATTTTCCATGTTATCCTCCATCGTTTTGGCAACGCAATTTCTCGCGAATCCACCGTAAATTGCTATTAAATTCATTCCGTTAGTTCAGAACGATCGATAGATCAAAATGAAAATCACTACATTAAATACATACAGGATGGCTGGACTTCAACTTGTAGCATCAAATTATCACCAATCTCTGCGGAATCGATTTCATTTCCGTTTTGAGTAACAATTTTCATTAAACATGTCGGTGGAGGTCCAGTGTTGGCAATAGTACCAGCCGTGGTTAACATTGACACATTGAAGCCCAATGTTACATTTTGTTCGCCAGTTTGATATATGCACTTAATATGGTAAGCCTGTGCTTTGTATGTGACTAATTTTGGATGCTTCTGAATAACTAGTACGAAGCTCGCTTGTCCCTAAAGTGGTCATGTAGATTATTAGATTATTTCATTGAATGTATGAAGGTATGGTGAATTGTACTGAACACTTACGTTTACGTGTATCAATCCGCAATTGCCGAAAGGTACTTTGAATATTTCGGTCCTGTGCATCTTATCAGCTGGTATCGATACAACTCTTCTGCACTGTTCATCCTTGCTGCGTCCCTTGACATAGAGAACTCCGTCAAAGCCTTGATCTTGAAGATGAATTTGGACTTGAACACCATCGGACAAACAGCTGACAACCATTTCCGGCTTGGGGAAGTCTGTACGACCTTCCTTCTTGTCATCTGCATAGAGAATTGTTTTGAGTACATGTTCACACTACTGAATACATAAAAAAAATGGTGCTACTTACAGCAATACGTGTAAGCGTCACCAATGTATCCATTTATACAGAAGCAAATGGCCTGATGTCTGGTAGCATTGCAAAGTGCATTCGTGCTGCAAACTTGCTTCAAGCATGGATCCACACAGGTTCTATTCGTGGTCTCACAATATCTGTTATCGGCACAGTCGTTGTCGTGTGTGCACTCTATCACGCCAACTGATAAGTTCAACAATTATTAATACTTCACCCTGTTTTAAAGATGGAAAACTTGTAATTGCTTTATGGATTGTATTGTCTTACCAAGTTTGCAGTAGCCGTTCGAGTCTAGTCTGTATCCATGTTGAGTTGGGCAGACACAACGTCCGTAGTCATCGACGATCAATCCTTTCTCCAAAGCGCACACGCAATAGCCATCCTCATCGATAATCATACCTGCCTGTTTGCGACATGGCACGCACACCTCATGTTCATCTTTAGCGGAGCCTGGTGGACAGACACAGTTGCCGTACTCGTCACGAATTTGGCCCTTCTCCACTGGACACACGGTTGCTACAAATATTTAGTCAAGTTAATATCTGTTTACGGCTTACTGTGTACAAGTAAATTAGATCAACGTTCTGAGAACATACTTTTCTCACAACGGACAACAGCGTTTCCACGATATCCTGGGATACACTCGCATATCATTGTTCTAACTGGATTTGTGTCGAGGACCTTGCAATCGGCATTGATGCCGCAAGGTTCGATCTTGATGCAAGGATTGATACAGTCGCCGTTGAAGCAAGCGGTTTGCGAAGGACAGTCAGAATCTAATTTACACCTTTCCTCGACTTTAACGCATCCTGTCGACGCGTCACCGACGTAACCCGGAGGACAAGAGCATTGGGTGACATGATTGATAACGTTGCATTCTGTCTGACCAGTGCACGGGTTCAGTGTGCACGGATTTTCACAGCGTTTGTTGACGCACGCTTTGTTGGTCGGACAGTCGGAGTTTGTTCTACATCCTAGAAGTACACAGGACACTCTAGGATTGCCTCCGAAGCCAGGTGGACATTCGCAAATAGCCTTGTGATTTATTTCGTGGCACTCTGCGCCTTTGCCGCATGTGGCCAAAGTGGGTGAACACGCTGGCAGGCAGTTATGTTGAACACAGGTGTGGGAACCACTGCAGTCACTGTCGACACGGCAACCAGCGACTAAAAGGAAAGTAATCGTTACACACCGGTTAAAAGTTGATTAATTTCGCATACATACCTTTTGTGCAGAGTATATCTGGATTTCCATCGTATCCTAGGACGCAAGAGCAGATTGGCTTGTGATTGACGACGTTGCAGGCGGCATTTGGCCCACAAGCACATGGATCCTTGCAAACTGCATTGATACACGACTTGTCCAATGTACAATCGCTGTCCTTGGTACATTCGATGCTGATGATCGGTTTAGTCGCCTGACAAGTTCCACTGCCAGCGCTGACGTATCCACTCGGACAGACGCAGATCATGGTGCGTATAGGGTGGGTTGGCAGGACACGACATTCTGATGGTTCAGTGCACGGTTTGATGAAAGGACAAGGATTTTGGCATGTATTATCGAAGCAGGCCAGGCTATCAGGACAGTCGTCATCGTCGTTACATTCAGGCTGATCTTCCAGTTGACAATGAAGATAAGGATTGCCTGTGTGATGGGGTGGACAACGACAGATTGCCAGATGGTTGAGAACTCTGCATTCTGCCACCGGTGAACATGGATTGTCATGGACGCAGGGATCAATGCACTGCATGTTGATGCAAGAATGATCTCCTGGGCAGTCGCCGTTGCTGTAACATCCTATGACCCGACATTTGTCCAGTGGGTTACCGTGATAGCCCTTGCGACATCGACAGTCTGCCACGCGATTGTTTACGAAGCATTCCGCATTGTCGCCGCATTGGTCGTTGATAAGGCATGGATCGACGCAGTTGTTGTTCTCGCAGGTCTTGTCAGGGGAGCATTCGGTGCTGTGACGACATTCGACGGATGAACAGGCCACGTCTGGGTTTCCTTGGTAGCCTTCTTCGCAAGAACAGATCGGTTTGTGATTCTTGACCCGACAAACAGCGTTTGAGCCGCAGTTGCAAGGGTCGCGACATTGTCTGTTGGTGCAGGATTCGTGATCACTGCATTCATCGTTGGTCGTACAAGTGCCGGCTGTTGTTAATTGAACTGTAGAAAGAAATATTTTATAATGCTATCTGTTGGACCAGGATACTGGTTGTTCCTGATGTGGATGACTACTTACTTGGTCTGCATCTTCCGTCAAGATCCGTAACCCATCCTTCCGGACAGGTGCAGGTCATGGTTCGGACAGGTACAGTATCCAGAACGTCACAGCGAGCATTCTCCAAGCATGGCTTGATAACACGGCAAGGTGCTATACACTTCTCTCTGATGCATACCAATTTTTCGGCACAATCGAAGTCGACTCTGCACTCGGGTTCGTCGGCCGCAATTTCAGGATGTCGTTCACAGTAGGAGAATGGATTTCCAGCGGGGAGATTCGTTGGACAACGACAAGAGGTGACGTGATTTTGAACGTAGCAAATTGCATTCTGCGCGCAGGGTGAATTATCTAGGCAGGGATTGATGCAGCGACCGTTCTGGCATGCTAGATTTTGAGGGCATTCGTAGTCACTGGTACATTCTGTTCTTTCGCAGTGCAGTTGAGGATTGCCGATATATCCAGGACCACATCGGCAAGCGGAACGATGATTGTGACCATAGCATTCTGCGTTGATAGCACATTTGTTGTCTAGAATGCACGGATTCACGCAGAGGCCGTTGTAGCAGGTCGCAGCGTAGTTGCAGTCGCTGTCAGATTCGCAATCAACTGTAACAAGACCATTGATGTTTACTCATAAAATCCATTCCTATATTTCTTGAGTAACAAAGTAGAAATGCTTAATTTAATTAACTTACGTTTGAAACAGCCTAGTTGAGGATTTCCTGAATAGCCAGGTGGGCATGTACAGGATGGATAATGGTTGATGACATTACATTTGGCGTTCGGACCGCAGTTACATGGATTTATGCAAGCACCGTTAACGCAAGCTGCATTTCCGGCACATTCGCTGTTGGAGACGCATCCCACTGGAATAGTCGCTGCAGAACAAATATTAAGTGAAAATATGTTTTAAAACGGAATTCATATTTTTATTGCTCGACATTAACTTACGTGGTGTGCACTGTGTTCTTGGGTCTCCTATGTAACCGATTGGACACGTGCATACAGGGTTACGATTCTCAACGTGACACAGAGAGTTTCTACTGCAAGGTTCACCCACTGTACATGGATTGACACATATGGAATTGATGCATTGCTTATCGTGAGAACATTCGTCATTGGTGTAACATTCAGGACTAACTCCTGGTATGTATGTTGGTGGAACTGCAATGGAAATAATTGATTGTAGAAAAATTAAGAATAAATACGAGAAAAAAGTTGTGGTACAGTTTTGATAAATTTACCTCTGATGCATTCGATGTAAGCGTTGCCAGTGTAACCAGCAGCACACAAGCAAATGCCAGTATGCGAAGTGGACTTGCACTGAGCGTTTATTCCGCATTGACTCGTCAGACAGGCTTCTACGCACTGTCCGTTTATACATTTTTCATGATTGCCACAGTCTTGATCCAAGTGGCATTCCACGTCACTCCACACTGTGAAACAATAATTTACGGTAAAGCACAATTCATACGGAGTAGAAAATAGATACGTTTATAAATTGATAAGTACCAATCTTCTTGCACTGTCCATTAACGTCAGTAATTGTATTTGGTGGGCAAACACAAATCATTGTACGAAGAGGCACGGTATTCAATACTCTGCACTCTTGGTCACTTGAACACATGTTGGAGGAAGCACAAGGATCTTGGCATCTGCCGTTGATACAGGCGAGCTCGGATGGACAATCTGTATCATCTACACACTCGCGATCAAACGATATACCTGCAAATATTGAATTAATATTTTTTCTGCAACAGAAACCCCTACAACAGGTTGAACAATTTTTGTACAAACAATGTACCTGTGCATTCAATGTATGGATTGCCTTTGGTTCCAGGTGGGCAGTTGCATTTTGGTTGATGATCTCGGGCAATACACTTGGCAGTATCCGCGCAAGTATCGTCTTCGCAAACTGGTCGACATACTCGGTTTAGTCTGTCACACGCTTCATGGTCAGCGCAGTCCTCGTTGTAGTGACAAATTGAAGATATGCAAGCTATTCGTGGGTCTCCCTGTGTGCCTCGAGGACAGACACATTGAGCCTTGTGGGCAATTGGTGTACACTGTGCGCCACGACCACAGACAACGTCGCCAGTGAGGCAAGGTGTGACACAATTTCCGCTTCGACAGGACTTGTCGTAAGGACAGTCATTGTCGGCTTTGCAGTCGGCTGAAGAAGAAATATCATTCATTTAATTATCCAGGATTACGCCTGAGAGGTATTGCTATTAGAATTATATTAGAATCAATCACATACGTTTGTAACATTGAACTTGAGGATTTCCGCCGAATCCTTGTTGGCAATGGCAAGTGGGATGATGCTGAACTGTAATGCATTCTGCATTCAGTCCGCACCTGCCGCTCGAGCATGGATTCTGACAAAGTTGGTTTATGCAAGCCTGGTTCGACGGACAGTCAACGTTAGATCTGCATTCCGGTGGGATTGCTGAATCTTTGTAGCAACTTATGAACGGATCGCCAAAATATCCCGCAGGACATTGACAACGATGTTGATGATTATCCACCCGACATTCTGCAGAAGGTGCACACTGATTTACGGCGCACGGATTTATACAACGCTGGTTCAAGCATGCCATATTCGTGGTGCAGTCGGAATTGGTCTTGCAAATTGGCTCCAATTGTTTGTCCACTATAAAAATAATGTATTATTGCAGACAAATGTTTAATAATGCGAGACGAGTTGGACAAGTGCGATTATTATACCTGGAACACAGGCTACAGTAGCATCGCCAGCAAAGTTTGGCGCGCATTCGCAAATCATAGTCCTCATCGGTAAGGTGTCAACGACTGTACATTTTGCAACGGCAATACATGGCTTCGTTTCACCACACGGATCTTTACATGCACCATCGAAGCAGGCCAATTTGCTTGGACAGTCTCCGTCAACTTGACATTGTGGAATGTGATCCATTGGTTCTGAAGAAAAAGAGGCAAATTAGGCGCCCATAGTAGAAATAGCATAAAAATGCGTATGCTTTGAGTAAAAGTACCCATTAGGCATGTTGTGTAAGGATCGCCGATGTAACCAGGTGGACAGCGACATGTTGCCCGATGGTTAATAACGGAACACTGTGCGGATGGAGGACACTTGCAGGGGTTGACGCACTTCTGATTGCGGCAGGCCAAGGAAGATGAGCAGTCATTATCATTGGTACATTCCGGTTGTTCACAGACTTGGTAAGGATTGCCCAAATAACCGTCAGGACAGTAGCATCTTGCTCTGTGATAGCCATCGGCATCACAAAGAGCATTTCTGCCACACTGTGTCAATGCACAAGCATCCACGCACTCGTTGTTAATGCAGGATTGAGTCAAGGGACATTCATTATCACCGCGACAGCCAACTGCAAATAAATATATAATACAAATTAATTACGCGAATTCGAAATTAAATTGACATGATATAAGAATGTGTACGTACTATCACGGCAGTATTGTTGAGGATTGCCTGTGAAGCCTTCGTTGCACACACAGATTGCCCTGTGCATTTGAATGTGACATCTGCTGTTAAAGCCACATGAGTCAAGAGTGCATGGATCGACGCATTTTTGATTGGAGCACGCCTTATCGTTGGGACATTCTGAATTTTGAGTGCATTCTGGCGCTGGCGCTGCAGATAAATAGTTAGTTATTTCTCTGAAACGGTTACTTTTTAACTGAATGCAAAATGTGATGTCTTACGTGCGACGACTGGGAAGGTGCACTGTATTCGTGCGTTGCCAATGAAGCCACTTGGACACGAACACACCGGCTTGTGATTTACTGTTTGGCAGAGAGAGTTGACACCGCATGCACCGATGCACGGATCTCTGCATTTCTGTGAGAAGCAAGCTCTGTCTCGCGGACAATCGGAATTAATTACACACTCTGGGTAGATACACACGGCGGCACCGTTTCTCACTCTACACTCGCCGTTGTAATTGCAGGGTGACGGATTGCAAGGATCAATTTCTGCAACATTATTCCAGTACATTATAGTGACGATTAGATGAAAAATGAGGAATTAACTGATGACGTTGTAATGTTACTTACCGATCTTGGTATAACATTCGAGGAATGGATTGCCAATTAACGGTGACGGGCAGCTGCATAACGGACTGTGATTGATTACTTCACAGACTGCCTTGCTGCCGCAAACATTTTGTGTGCACGGATTGATGCAACGGTTCTCTATGCAAGCCTTGTCGCCTGGACACTCAGAGCTGACGACGCATTCAGGATGGCAGCCCGAAATGCTGGCAGCGTTACCTAGCAATCCTGGCAGACATTTGCAGACCGCTTGATCGCCTCTCTTCTCGCAGATGGTGTTCGGTCCGCATGGCGATGGATTGCATGGATCAGGTCTTGTCGGTGCTAAAAGATACAAAGATACGTGTTACGAATAATTCGTGTCTGATGCAATCGTATGTCGTAATCTTTGCAACGTCGAGGTAGTTAATGGCACCTTCGGGCGATGGTCGGCAAAGAGTGAACGCATCTCCAATAGTTGGTGCTGGACAAGAACATATGGGGATGTGATTTGAGACGGCGCAGATTGCTCCAACTCCGCATGTGCCCGGGCAAGGATCCTGACACTTTGTCCTGATGCAAGCTTGAGACTTGGAGCAGTCGCTGTTCACCAGACATTCTGGTTTACAGCCTTCGTAGGGATTGCCTCTGTAATCTGGAATGCACTCGCAGATAGCAACGTTGTTCCTCTCGCGACAGTAGGTGTTAACGCCGCAAGGTGATGGGCTACATGGTCGATGTGGTACAGGTACGTCCGGTTCAACTAAAATAACAGACAATTTAATTAACACCGTGCTTACATGTAACCTGTCACATTCAAAGCACAATTATAGAAGCAATCATTATGCAAAAGTTGCGTATTTGAAGTGTTATGTACAAATTCGCGTTATACCAGGTGATATTACGCCAAATCGTTCTGTGATGTAAAACAGAGAAGATGAATGAAAGCTTATAATGACACAAAAGAATAAGCATGCAAATGAGAGAAATGAAATTTTTGTGCGTATTTCGATAAATATTTTGTACAAATAATTCGTGGATCTTAATCAAAGAAAACTTTACACGATCATCCTTATTGTATAAACATATTTTCGTGAACAGTTTCATTGCACGTAGATCAGCATGCATGCCGAACATGCATCGAGTATGTACAAGTATGTACAGCGGATACTGAAATTGAAAGTAATCATTGAGGCAAGCTACTACGAAAAATTGCGCGCACTGAACGAGGAAAAAAAAACTTGCAAAATCCGACGTGTATATCATTGGGAATTCCTTACTCTGCATGACGCCACAAACGGTAAACGGATTTCCAGCGTATCCTTCGGGGCAGGTGCATCGGGGTTGGTGCAGGGTAACTTGGCAGAGGGCATTCTGTCCGCACATGCCGATGCACGGGTCGCTACATTTCTGGTTAACGCACGCCTGATGCGCGGGGCATTCGGTGTTAACGACACACTCGGGCCTACAATTGGGCGGCGATCCCACGAATGTGGGCAGACAGGTGCATAGGGGCGTATCGTTCGGCGCCGGTCTACATTGGGCATTCGGTCCGCACGGCGATTGTTTGCAGGGGTCTCTCGATGGGGCCGGGCTTTCTGGTTCTGACGGGACAAAATGATTAATACCTTCCTGTTACCTTTGGCATGCGGAAATTGGCTGGTGGCAGTCCGAGGATCAACGGTGATCGGATGCGATCGCTGCAATCATTCCCGGGCATACTTACTCATGGGGAAGCAGCTGACGAATGGGTCACCCGAGTATTGCTGGGGGCAGCTGCAAATGGGATTGTGGTTGCGCACTGCGCAGAGGGCATTCTGACCGCAGGAATTGTCGCACGGATTCCGACAACGCTCCTGGATGCAAGCCTTGTTCTGTTCGCAGTCTGAGCTGACGATACATTCGGGCCTGCAGCTCGGTGGCACGCCAAAGAAGCCGGGGAGACAGGAGCAGGATGCTTGGTTACCGTACTCGCGGCAAATACTGTTCGCTCCGCACGGGGATGGTTCGCACGGTTTCACACGTTCTGTTATTAATCAATAGTCGAATTAATGTTAACGAACGAATAATGAATGAAATAACCATTGACAGATTTGTGACTATGCTTCCGCAACGATGGTAAACACGAGACCATAAGTTTTTAAATTTAAAAATGATCAAAATTTGAAAGTAATTTTCTTCCCTAATACTCAATCTGCTAAAATATTTGCCGTTAAACTCACGTTCAATTCGCCGACATAGGACAAAGGCATCGCCCTCGTAATCCTTAACGCAGCTACAAGTTGGTATATGGTTTATAACCGCACACTGAGCGTTTTGACCACAAATGCCGGTGCACGGGTTAATACACTTATTATTGGAGCAAGCCTGGTTGGATGGGCAATCGGTATTTTGTGTGCATTCAGGCCTGCAGCCGTAATAAGGATTGCCGCGATATTCCTTGAGACATGTGCAGACTCCGTCTTGGCACATGGCATTGGGTCCACAGGGCGATGGGTTACATGGGTCTAATGGCTGTTGTGGGATCACTGTGTAGAAAGGATCAACGTCAGAACAGGTAATGAAACTGCACGGTAAGTGGGAAGAACTCAGGAATGAAATAAGTTCTCTTGGATAAAGCATCCATTGCTTACTTGTAGCAGCAGGTGTACAACTGTTGAACGGATCACCTGTGTATCCATCAGGACACACGCAAGCCGGGGTATGATTAATGACATTGCACAGAGCATTTGCACCGCACGACCCTGGGCAAGGATCTATGCACTTTTCGCGAATACACGCTCTGTTGCTCGTACAATCGGAATTAATCGTACATTCCGGTCTACAATTAGGCGGTGAACCGACATAATTTTGCATGCACGTGCATGATGGGTATCCTCCGAGATCTTGGCATTGGGAGAAAGGTCCGCAAGGCGATGGGAAGCATGGATTTAGTGGACGCGATACATCCATAACTGAAAATGTCAAATAATGGGCATCTAGTTCATCGAGTTCACGGAAACAGGCATTGCAACTTCGGGGCAGATATAAGGTCACTTACTGGGTGTCTCGAAACATCTCACGAATGGGTCGCCGGTCTGCTGGGCACCGCAACTGCATATTGGACTGTGGTAAACGGTCT
The DNA here is from genome assembly GCA_914767735.1 of Anoplius nigerrimus. Lineage (NCBI taxonomy): Eukaryota > Metazoa > Arthropoda > Insecta > Hymenoptera > Pompilidae > Anoplius > Anoplius nigerrimus. The sequence goes on from OU612083.1 coordinate 17,491,931, forward strand.
CGCATCTGGCATTGATACCGCAGACTCCAGGGCAAGGGTCAACGCATTTCTGATTCGTGCACGCTCTGTTCGTGGGACACTCTGTGCTCACGGTACATTCGGGTCTACAACCTGGTGGAATTCCTCTGTACTCGGGCAAGCAAGAGCAGCTTGCCTTTCCGTTTACGTTCCTACATTGGCTATTCGGTCCACAGGGTGAAGGATCGCAAGGGTTATCAGGGTGAACATCGGCTATAAATTCAATTAACGTGTCAGTCCTATGCGAGGAGAAGAGATATTCCTGTAAATCTGTCGGTTCCTCAAACTTACGTATATGGGGTAGAAGACTGCAATAACTGAACGGATTGCCAGTGTAACCTGACTGGCAACTGCATGTCGGGATGTGATTTACAGTTTGGCAGAGAGCATTGGCGCCGCAGGTTCCAGGGCAAGGGTCTTGACATTTGTTTCGAATGCACACACGGTTCGACGCACAGTCGGAATTAATGATACATTCGGGTCGACATCCGTCGTATGGGTTTCCATAGAAATCGGGCTGGCACTCGCACGTAGCCGTGCCATACGAATTGCGACACATCGCGTTTGCGCCGCAGGGAGATGGCTGACACGGATTAAGCGGAACCGAAGGAACTTCATCTTCTAAAATTACAGGACAATGTTGGTCGTTCACAAAATATGATTGGACGTGCACAACGAAGGAAAAAAATGCTTACGTTGCGGGGAACACTGGATGAACGGATTGCCAGTGAAGCCACTGGCACAAGAACACATGGGTGTATGGCTGATGGTTCTACATTCAGTGTTAGAGCCGCAGGATCCTGGGCAAGGATCTCTGCAGCGCTGATTGATGCAAGCTTGTTGACTAGGACATTCACTATTACTGATACATTCCGGCTTGCATCTTGGAGGAACTCCGAGGAACTGAGGGGCACAGGAACACGATGGGGCATTATTTACAACCCGACAGATTGCGTTGGGACCGCAGGGCGATGGCTCGCAAGGATTCACCGTTGGTTCTGGTTCTTTCGCTGTGGTCATGGGGCAAACGTGTTTCATTAGTATTCAAGTAATTGTGTTTTTCCACCGATCTATTGGGAAGTATATAAAATCTTACGTTGCTGTAGACATTGAACGAATGGATCTCCGGTGTAGAATGGTGGACAGCTACAGACAGGATTATGATTAATGACAGAGCATTGTGCAACTAGGCCGCAAGCCCCTGGGCAGGGATCTATGCATTTCTGGTTGCTACACGCCCTGTCACGGGCGCAATCTGAGCTGACAACACACTCGGGTCTACAAGAGGGCGGTGTTCCCCTAAAGCCAGCGATACACGCGCAAACAGCTTGTCCATTCGTCGCTCGACAATGGCTATTGGGTCCGCAAGGTGATGGATAGCATGGGTCAATCATTGTCGTTTCTACCAAAATTATAAAAAGTTACGTCTAAAACCTGTTGATAAGGAACACGTTCGTACGATCTGTAGGATCAAAGGACAAACCTTGTATTGCATTGCAAGATACAAACGCATTGCCAGTCATATTTCTAGGGCAACTGCACATAGGCAAATGGTTAACGACAAAGCATTCGGCATTCCTTCCACACGTGCCGATGCATGGGTCTCTGCATTTGTGACCCATGCAAGCTCGATCTCGGGAGCAGTCCGTGTTAATAACACACTCTGGACGGCAACCTACGTATGGATCTCCGAAATATTCGGGCAAGCATGTGCAGGTACCATCCCTACATATTGCGTTTGGTCCGCAGGGTGACAAACTACATTGATCTGGGGTCGGTACTGCAAAGTAAAAATTTATCAATATCTGCGGGTAAGAACAGGGTCTTGTCAACTGCTCGTGGAGAAAGAATAGTTATGGTTCTTACGAGGTGTGGCAATTGGCTTAGGAGAACAATTCGTGAAGGGATCTCCAGTGTATCCCTCTGGACACGTACATACTGGGGTATGATTTATAACAGAGCAACGTGCTGCGAAGCCACAGGATCCTGGGCAAGGATCTCTGCACTTTTCGCGCATGCATGCTCTGTCGGCGGTACAGTCAGTGTTAACCGAACATTCTGGCCTGCAATTGGGTGGGGTACCGAAGTAATTGGTCATGCAAGAACAAGCTGGAGCATCTCCGATTGCTCTGCAAATTGCGTTTGGTCCGCATGGCGACGGAGAGCAAGGATCCTCTGGGTAGTTATCTTCTGGTCGTGGGGCTGTTGGAGAAATTTTCGTTACGAATCTCAAATTTGATAAGCAGGTGTACTGCCAGATTGCAGACAGCAATACCCGGCATTAAATGAGATTGCATCTTACTTGGCTGTGAGAAGCAATAAGTGAATGGATCGCCAGTCAAGCCGGTAGCGCAACTACAAATTGGGCTATGATGTATGACTTTGCAATTGGCATTGCGGCCACAAGTGCCTGGGCAAGGGTCAGCACATTTCTGGTTTATGCAGGCTTGGTCCGATCTACACTCCGAATTGGCTACACATTCAGGTCTACAATTTGGTGGACTTCCTATATACTGTGGTAGGCAAGAGCACACGGCTTGGTCGTTATTATTTGTGCACCGGCTATTAGGGCCGCAAGGCGAGGGTTTGCACGGATCGCGATCTGGGTAGACTAAAAAGTAATCATGGAATTTGTTGTAACATCTGTCAGAATCCCAATTTCAGTAGATTTTACTTCGCTATACTTACTGTCTGCTGCCATATAAATGCAGTTTGTGTAGGGATTGCCAGTGTATTGTGGAATACATGTACAGGCTGGCAAGTGGTTTATTACTTGGCAGTTGGTGTTCGAACCACATGCTCCTGGGCAAGGGTCTTGGCATTTCGATCGAATGCAGGCCAAGTGTGAAGGACAATCGGATGCAATTGTACATTCTGGTCGGCATCCTTCGTACGGATTACCGATATAATCTCGCAAGCAAGAGCATGAACCAACGCCATTTTGTTCCCTACACATGGAATTTGCCCCACAGGGAGATGGTTGACAGGGTTGTTGGGGTACTGAAGGGAGCACTGACAAAATAATATTCATTAAACATAAGTTGACCATGACGACAAATTTCTGTCTGCGGAGTGTATCCGTTCATTAGATACATACCATTTGATTGAACGATACACTGAACGAAAGGATCGCCTGTATAACCGTTCAAACATGTGCACGTGGGGACATGATTGACAACGTGACATTCTGCATTCGCTCCGCAAGAGCCAGGGCAAGGGTCAGCGCATTTACGGTTGATGCACGCTAACTGACTAACGCATTCGCTGTTAGCAATGCACTCAGGCCTACAATTCGGCGGAGATCCAACAAACTCAGCTTGGCAGGAACAGAATGGAGAGTTATTAACCACTTGGCATTGGGCATTGGGGCCACAGGGCGATGGGTCGCAAGGATTGACAGGTGGCATTACATCCTCCGCTTTAAAAAAAAAAGTAGGCAGTTCTCAATAATCAGTGTTGACGGCATTGCTGAAAAGTAGGGTAAAACACATACGTCTTGGTATGCAATTCACGAATGGATCGCCAGTGAACACAGGTGGACAGCTACAGATGGGATTGTGATTGACAACCTGACAGCGGGCGGAAATGCCGCAGGCGCCGAGACACGGATTTTCGCATTTCAAATTGATACAGGCCTCGTTAAGGGCGCAATCGGTGTTAACTATGCACTCTGGCCTGCAAGCAGGTGGACTGCCAATGAAACTTGGTGCACACGAGCAAACTGCTTGTCCGTTGATCTCTTGACATCTGCTGTTCGGTCCGCAAGGGGATGGGTTGCATGGCTGAACAATTTCTGGGTCTATAATGCAGGTGGAATTTTTGTCACTTCTACTCGGGACAACAATTGTTAAAATGTGTTACTCGTCGACTAAATACCTCTAACGGGATAACATGCGGCAAAGGCATTTCCGGACATTCCATCCGGACAACTGCACATCGGGGTATGGTTAATAACGACGCATTCTGCGTTCTGTCCGCAAATTCCAGTGCAAGGATCGAAGCACTTGTTGCGAACGCAAGCTTTGTCCAGTGGGCAATCGGGATTCTGAACGCATTCTGGGCGACATCCGTAGTAAGGATCGCCAGTGTATTGGGGAAGGCACGAGCACGTGCCTGCGCGACAGACTGCATTCGATCCGCATGGCGAAGGGTTGCAAGGGTCTTGTGGCTTTGGTTCAGCTGTGATGAGGATTAAAAAATGAATAAGGGGAACATCACTTGTTCAGACAAATTACAGACAAGGATCTTACGTGGAGGCTCTGGATAACAATTGGCAAACGGATCACCCGTGTATCCTTTGGGACAGGTACAGACTGCCATGTGGTTAACCACGTAGCACTGAGCACCGATACCGCAGGATCCTGGGCAAGGATCCGTACATTTTTGTCTTAAGCAGGCTCTGTTACTGCTACATTCGGAGTCGATCGTACATTCTGGACGACAATTGGGCGGTGAACCGGTGTAACCGTCCAGACATGTGCAAGTTGGAAGTCCTGTGTATCCGCTGTCACGACACTCTGAGAATGGACCGCAAGGAGACGGAAGACAAGGATTGACAGGTTGTGGGTAGTCTGCGATGGGAGCTGAAAATCGGTATAACGAGCGGTGAGTACGCAAACGAAAATTCGGTAGTACAAGACGTGTCATGGGACTTACGTGCAACTTCGAAGCATCGTACGAATGGATCACCGGTATAATCGACTTTGCAGCTGCAAATTGGGCTGTGATTGATTACCTCGCATCGCGCGTTAATACCGCAGATACCTGGGCAAGGATCTACGCATTTGCGATTCTTGCAAGCGCGGTTACTGGGACAATCTGAGCTGACAGTGCACTCTGGTCTACACCCTGGAGGTGTACCGACAAACGTTGGTAGGCAAGTGCATACTGCTTGGCCGTTTGACTCACGGCATTGACTGTTCAATCCGCAGGGTGTTGGGTTGCAAGGATCAGCAGGTTTCGCTAAAAAGAATTTAATATAGTTTCGAGCGACATGAGATGATGCACTGTGTACGATGCAAGTAATGAAGCTTACGTGATTCGGTGAAGATGTTACAGTACGCGAATGGGTCACCGCTGTATCCAGGTTGGCATGTACAGAGTGGGGCGTGGTTCACAACTTGGCATACAGCGTTGTAACCGCAGAATCCAGGGCATGGGGATTGACATTTCGATCGAATGCAAACTTTGTCAGCGGGACAGTCACTGCTGACTGTACACTCAGGTCGACAACCCTCGTAAGGGTTGCCGATGTAATCTGATAGACAACTACAAGAACCTGCGCCATTCAATTCTCGGCATTCTGCGTTTGCTCCACATGGGGATGGTATGCATGGTGTAGGTTTGTCAATCATATCTGCTCCAGCTGTTATAAAAAGCAATTAATAGTATCTCCAATTATAAGCAAGCCTGCTCGTTATAGGTGGACATTTTTACATGAAATGATAACTTTGACTTGTACTTACTCTTCTTCGGAATACATTGCGTGAACGGATCGCCACTGTATCCGGCCATGCAAACACACATTGGTGTATGGCTCACTACTCTACATTCAGCATTAGCACCACACGATCCAGGGCATGGATCGCGACACTTTTGATTGATACAGGCTAAGCGTATAGTACATTCGCTATTGCTGACGCACTCTGGTCTGCACGCAGGTGGTGAACCAGTGAATTCAGGCAAGCATGAACAGGATGGTGCATTGTTCAGAACTCGGCACTGACTATTGGGTCCACACGGTGATGGAGTGCAAGGATCGACTGGAGGTCTTGACTCTTCAGCTAAATGAGATTTGATCATTTCAAATGTGGGAATTCACACAATATTCGATGCAGGTCGGATGAAAAATTACTCACGTTTCGGCACACACGTGGAGAATGGATCGCCAGTAAAATCTGATGGGCAACTACAAATCGGGTTGTGATTAATAACGGTGCATTGGGCTCTGATACCGCAGGATCCAGAGCACGGGTCTATGCACTTCTGATTATTGCAAGCCATGTTAGAACGACAGTCTGCACTGATGGCACACTCGGGTCGACAATTGGGCGGAGTATCAAAATATCCAGGGATGCAAGAGCATACGGCTTGTTCATTAATTTTTCGACACTGACTGTTTGGCCCGCACGGTGTTGGATTGCACGGATCTCTTGGTACTGGCGCTAATTAAAAAAAAGGATATAGTACTTAAAGAGTCAACAGAAAACAATGTTATATCAGCATATGATATAATGTTACTGTGTAGTATACCTTCAATTCGAGAACAGACAACAAATGCGTTGCCGGACATTCCGGAGGGACATGTACAGATTGGAATATGGTTGACGACATTACACAAGGCATTTTGACCACAAGTGCCTATACATGGGTCTCTGCACTTGTTTCCGATACAAGCTCTGTCCCGTGAGCAATCAGGATTCAATACACACTCTGGTCTACAACCTAAGAATGGATCGCCCCGATATTCAGGCAAGCATGTGCAAATTCCATTCAAACACTGAGTATTTGCGCCACAATTGGAGCATGGATCTTGTGGTCTACTATCTTCAGCTAATGGAAAAAATCACAATTTTAGTAAGGTGGTCACAATGTTAGCCTTTGTCGCTAAATAAAAAGGTAAAGATAATTGTCTTACGTGGCATAATTTGTAGGGTACAACTGACGAAGGGGTCGCCAGTAAATCTTTCGGGACATGTACAAATTGGTGTATGGTTGATTACACTGCATCTAGCTCCCACTCCACAAACACCGTCACAGGGATATCGACATTTTCTTTGAATGCAGGCCTGATCGCTGGGGCACTCAGAATTTTGGATACATTCTGGCCGACAATTCGGTGGTGATCCCATGTAAGTAGCCAAGCAAGCACAAGAAGCTTGGCCATTCACATCGCGACATTCGGAGTATGGCCCACATGGCGAAGGTGCACAAGGACTTATGGGAGGTCGACTCGGCATAGGTGTATCCACTATTGTTTGAATAAAAAACATATTATATGTCGAGTGTTAATCGATTAATGGGCAAGTAAGTCTTTTTGTACGGAAACTTACTCGGTATACTGAAGCAAGTGACAAATGGATCGCCAGTAAATCCTGGTTGGCAAGAACATATCGCTCTGTGATTTATGGCTTCGCATCTTGTGTTGGAACCGCATGAGCCAGGACAAGGGTCAACGCACTTTCTGTTAGTGCACGCTAAGTTCGAAGTACATTCTGCGCTAACTGTACATTCAGGGCGGCATCCGGGTGGTGAACCCAAAAAGTCAGGCAAGCATGAGCAGACAGATTGTCCATTTACTGCTCGACACTGACTGTTGGGTCCACATGGCGATGGATTGCATGGACGACTGATTGTCTGATCGGATTCTAAAATAATTTTTATATTCAGAGTTGATCAAACTGCACTCTCTGTATGATTTTGTTAATTCCAAATATGATTATTTTATTCGTACCTATTGGAGCTGGGTTACAGTAAATGAATGGATTGCCAGTGTGTCTTGGGTAGCAAGTGCACACAGGAATATGATTGATAACTTGACATTCCGCGTTGCGACCGCAAGTTCCAGGGCAAGGATCTGTACATTTGGTATTGACGCAGGCTTGGCTCGCGGGGCAGTCCGAATTTAGTGTGCACTCTGGTCGGCATCCTTCGTAAGGATTGCCAATGTAATTGAACATACAAGAACATGAACCTACACCGTTCTGTTCCTTGCACACGGCATTTGAACCGCAGGGGGATGGAGTGCATGGCTGAGGTATTGCTGGCATTGGCGTGGCTGGAATTGTAAGGTAGTCATTGAGAACTGTTCTGGCATGCCTGGGAAAAATATCGATTTCACTGAAATTACTTACTGTCTCTGAAGATACACTGTGTGAATGGATCGCCGGTGTAACCGGACTGGCACGTGCACATTGGTGTATGACTAACGACGTAGCAGTTTGCGTTTGCACCGCACGATCCGGGACAAGGATCTCTACACTTTTGTCTAATACACGCTAATTGACTAGGACATTCTGTGTTACTGACGCATTCCGGCCTGCAATTGGGTGGACTTCCTGAGAATTCGGGCAGGCAAGAGCACGACGGCGAATTGTTTATTACTTGGCACTGAGAATTGGGACCGCAGGGTGACGGTTGGCAAGGATCTACAGGTGTTTCATCGACTAAAATGGGAAAAAAGTAATGTAAATTTGCAAATAAAAATGAGTTCTTTTCCATTGGCAAGGTAAATGCTGCAGTGGGCTTACTCATCGGAATGCATTGAACAAATGGATCGCCAGTATGTCTCAACGGGCAACTGCAAATGGGATTATGGTTGACAACGGTGCATTGTGCCTTAATTCCACAGGTTCCAGGGCAAGGGTTCATGCATTTCTGGTTGTTACAGGCTTCGTTTTGCGAACAATCTGTGCTTATTATGCACTCGGGTCTACAGCTTGGTGGACTTCCTATATAACCCCGAATGCAAGAGCACACTGCTTGTCCGTTCACCACACGGCATTCGCTATTGGCTCCACAGGGTGTGGGATTGCATGGGTTAACAGGGGGCGTATCTAACGAAACAGGAAATTGGTCATTACGCATCTGGAAATTAAGAACGAAACTTTCTCGTCAACGTTTGATGTCGCTGGTATACCTAAAATGGGAGTGCATTGACTGAATGCATTGCCGGTCATATTTCCAGGACAACTGCACATTGGCACGTGGTTGATGACAGTGCATTGGGCATTAAAGGCACAGGCTCCTGGGCAGGGATCCGCACATTTGTTTCGCATACAGGCTTTGTCGCGTGAGCAATCGCTGTTCAGGACGCATTCGGGTCGGCATCCAGTGTAAGGATTGCCTTGGAATTCTGGCAAGCAAGTGCAGATGCCATCTCTGCATGCAGTGTTAGAGCCACAAGGTGATGGGACACATGGGTCTTCCGGCACGCTAGGTTGAGTTGCTAAAAGTATTAATCAACAATTATTTTGTATGCTCTCGGTCGCACACAAATCCTTACGGAGTCCTTTAGAGCGCTTACATGATGGCGGGGCAAATTGGCAAAGAGTAAACGGATTTCCGGTGTAACCCTCAGGGCACGTGCATATCGGAATGTGGTTCGTGACAGCGCAAATGGCAGCGGAACCGCAGGAACCAGGGCATGGATCTCTACATTTCATATTGATACAAGCTTTGTCGCTGGGACATTCGGAGTGTATCGTGCATTCTGGTCTGCAGTTGGGAGGCTGGCCAACGTAGTTCTCCTGGCATGTGCAAGCTGGAGAACCGCGTATATTTCTGCACTGGGCGAAACTACCGCATGGGGAGGGTAGGCAGGGATCTGTCTCGGCTGGGCCTGGTAGCGAAGCTGTAAAGAATGTTCAGTTATCGTCACCGGCATTTTTTGAAAATAAACTGGAAGTGAAGATACAGCGCATCAGTAAATGTCCCGTATGGATGTTGCTGGTCCTTACGTGGTATCTGCGAACAGGTTGTGAAAGGATCTCCGCTGTATCCGGGCATACAGCTGCAAATGGGACTATGGTTGACAACGACGCATTTGGTATTGAGTCCACACGGGCTTGGGCAGGGATTCACGCATTTGAAGTCCTTGCACGCTAATTGAGAGGGACACTCCGAGCTAGCCACGCACTCGGGTCTACATCCAGGGGGACTACCGATATACGCTGGCAAGCAAGAGCATACAGCTTGCCCGGAAACTTCCTTGCACTGGCTATTCGGTCCACAGGGCGACGGAGAGCAGACATTTCTGTCTGGGACTTTAACTGCGCAACAAGATTAACAGGATTAATATCAGAGTACCATGGTAAGAAGCCTGATGTAACTTACTGTCGGGGGTGCAGAAATTGTACGGGTCGCCAGTGTACGTGGGACGACAATTGCAAACTGGCTGGTGATTGATAACCGTGCACTCGGCATTTTGTGCACAGGTACCGGGACAGGGGTCGCGGCATCGGTTTCGCATGCACATTTGGGTGGGCGGGCAATCGGGACTAATGACGCACTCGGGTCTACAGCCGACGTATGCATTGCCAACGTAATCAGGCGGGCAATAGCAGACGCCGACACCGTCGCGCACTCTGCACAGAGCATTACTGCCGCAGGTGCCTTCTTCGCAGGGCGATGGTTCCGGGTCGCGGGCTAAAACAAGGAAAAATCAAGAAATATTACAAACGCGCTTGGCCAAAGTGACACGATGATGGTTAGAGCGCAGGATCGATCATTGATAGGCTTACTGATTAAGGCGCATCGTGTGTACGGGTCGCCGGTAAAACCGTTGGAACACACGCAGTGCGGTACGTGTTGGACAACATGGCACTCGGCGCTTTCGCCGCACAATCCTGGGCAAGGATCTGTGCATTTTTGTCGCACGCAAGTCTGGTGGCTGGGGCACTCGTCGCTACTGATGCACTCGGGTTTACAGTAAGGTGGCGAACCGAAGTAGTCGGGCAGGCATGAGCAAGAGGGTGAGTCGTTCACTACGCGGCATTGGGCATATGGGCCGCAGGGTGATGGTCGGCAAGGGTCTATTGGCGGTGAAGGGCTTTCCACTGTGGAAAGTATTTTACGTGAATTCTCTCATTCTTTGTCAATGTCTTAACGCTTAGGGTTAGTCGTGTTCTTACTTAATATGTCGCATCTGGTGAACGGATCCCCGGTATAACGTTCGGGGCAAGAGCAAATAGGGTTGTGATTGACCACTACGCATTTTGCTTGTAGTCCGCATGTACCGGGGCAAGGATCTCTACACTTCTGATTCATGCAGGCCTCACTCTGTCGACAGTCTGAGCTGACGATACATTCTGGCCTACAGAGCGGAGGAGTACCGAGATACTCTGGCGCACATGTACAGACAGCTCCACCATTTACCTCTCGACAAATCGAATTTGGTCCGCAGGGTGATGGGTTGCATGGTCTTGTTACCTGTGGGTCTGTTATAGGGGTGCTATCATTAATCCGCTCATGAAGCAAGGGATATTGGTAATGAATAGCCAATGGTATACCTCTTATGATTTGACAGGAAATGAGAGCATTGCCAGTCATACCACGAGGGCAACTGCACATTGGCGTATGGTTGATAACATTGCATATAGCGTTTTGACCACAAGTTCCGGGGCATGGGTCTATACATTTGTTCCGTATGCACGCTCTGTCGTTTGGACATTCCACGCTTAATACACATTCCGGTCTACATCCAATGTACGGATCGCCCAAAAATTCAGGCAAGCAACTGCACGCTCCATTCGCACATTGTGCGTTGGGGCCACAAGGATTCTGGCTGCACGGGTCTACTACTTGTTCAACAGCTATATCGGAGGACAATTATTAATTTGATAAAAAAAGACTATAGACATAACGATCGCGTACGAAGGAAGGTATGCTTACGTTGCGGCTTGTATTGGCAAATTGTGAATGGATCACCGGTGTAGCTTTCGATGCAAGTACAAATTGGTACATGATTATGGACAGAGCATAGAGCATTGAGCCCACAGGATCCTGGACAAGGATCCTGGCATCTTTCTCTTATACACGCTTGATTGCCAGGGCAGTCAGCGTGTATCACGCATTCTGGCCGACAATTCGGCGGTGATCCAATATAATTATTCATGCACGTGCATGCAGGAGATCCATTTATGTTACGACATTGAGAATTTGGACCACACGGAGAAGGCACACAGGGATCTCTCGGTGTGTCAGGCACGGATGGTGTTTCTAAAATTGTCAAAATGATCTGTACTGTCGCTGGGTAAAATTATAACTTTGGCAATTAAAGTTTCCACGAAATGATTTCTTACGTTGTAGGAACATGCAACGCGTAAATGGATCACCAGTGAAGCCTGGCTTGCAACTACAGATCGGACTGTGGTTGAGGACCCTGCAAGTGGTTTGCTGACCGCAGGAGTCAGGGCAGGGATCGATGCACTTGTTATTTCTGCATGCGCGATTTGTCGGACAATCGGAGCTGGTAGTACATTCGGGTCTACAACTAGGCGGGGTGCCTGTGTAAGTCGGTAGACAAGTGCAGACAGCCTGATTATTGGTCTCCCTACACTGACTGTACGGGCCACATGGTGAAGGCTGACAGGGACTAGTGTCCGATGGAACTTCTACAAATTCATAACGTCATAAGAAACAGTAGTAAAGAATGACATCTTTCTATCAACGTGAAAAAGTTAGCAGTCTTACGTTGCGCGATAATTGGATTGCAAGATACGAAAGGATCTCCCGTGAATCTGTCGATACAGGAACACGTGGGCATGTGATTGATAACGTAGCACTGAGCGTTCTGAGCACAAGTTCCTGGGCAAGGATCTTTGCACTTCAACCCGATGCAGGCCATATTTGATGGACAGTCGGAGTGAAGAGTACACTCTGGTCGACAACCTTCATACGGATTGCCAACATAGTCTGACTGACAAGAGCACGATCCTGCGTTTTGTTGCACGCGACAGATAGCATTTGCACCACATGGCGATGGAGTGCATGGTGCAGGTCTCTCAGATTGAACAACGACTACAAGAAAAATGTTACGTAACCAAAATTGTTCTTGCGATGCCTCTCGCGCAAAGAGAGAAAAATTGTTTTTGCAAGTATCTTACATTGCTGCGGCGAACATTGAGTAAAGGGATCTCCAGTGTAACCAGCCAAACAGCCACACATTGGCGTATGACTTACAACGTTGCACAATGCATTGGCTCCACAGGATCCAACGCAAGGATCACGGCACTTTTGATTGATGCAAGCTAAGTGATTTGCACATTCGCTGTTACTAACACACTCTGGTCGACAGTTCGGTGCGGATCCAATGAATTCGGGTAAACAGGAGCAGGACGGTGAATCATTTATCACTTCGCATCTAGCATTTGGACCACATGGAGATGGTCGACATGGATCGACAGGCGTTGGCACTGGGTCAGCTTTAAAATAATTGTACGAATTTTGTTACTTTTCTAGAACTTAGAAGACGCGAAGGTGAATACGTAATTTTCAAATTGGAAAATTGCTTACACATTACGTAACAATTGACGAATGGATCACCAGTCATTCCCGGACGGCATGAACAAATGGGATTGTGGTTGACAACGTTGCAAACAGTATTACGGCCGCAACTGCCCGGACACGGGTCTTGGCATTTTTGATTCGTGCATGCCTCGTTTTGAGGACAATCCGTACTAAGTACGCATTCAGGTCTACATGTTGGGGGTGTACCGATGTAACCATTTATGCAAGAACAGATTGCGTGCATATTATTTTGCCGACACTGACTGTTAGGGCCACATGGCGATGGATTGCATGGATCGACAGTGGCAGGAGCTACAATGAAGTTAAAGAATGTATTTCGAAACTCATACGTTGGCGGACATTTTTCAAACAATGGGAATATTGTTTTTGATAAACAAACCTTGAGCGGGTGAACAAATCACGAATGCATTTCCGGACATTCCTACTGGACAACTGCACATAGGCACGTGATTATAGACGTTGCAGAAGGCATTCTGACCACAGGTGCCGATGCATGGATCAACACATTTGTTTCTCGAGCAAACTCTGTTCGGCGAGCAGTCTGTATTAAGGACACATTCTGGTCGACAACCGGTGTACGGGTCGCCAAAGTATTCTGTCATGCATGTGCAAGTACCGTCTCTGCATTGTGCGTTTGATCCACAGGGGGATGGAGCACATGGGTCTTTTTGAACAGGAGCAGTAGCTAGAATAGTGACAAGTTAGATATGCGTTCTGATTCCTAATATCGAAGCATATGAAGAAATCTTACATGGCTGAGGATAGCAATTTCTGAAAGGATCTCCGGTATAACCAGATGGACACACACAGTTGGGCACGTGGTTGACAACTCTACATTCGGCTGAAATTCCGCAGGATCCTGGACAAGGATCTCGACATTTTTGCTGAATGCAGCTTTTGTCGGCCCCACAATCGGAATTGACAGTACATTCGGGTCTACAGTTGGGGGGGCTGCCCATGTAAGGTGGCAAGCATGAACAAGATGGTACCCCTCCTGCATTTCTACATTCCGCGTAAGCTCCGCAAGGAGAAGGAATGCAAGGATCCCTTTGCTCGTCGAAATTTACTGCCGGGGTTGCTAAAATTGGTAATATAGCAATTTCTTATTTTTGCTGAACAGATGAAACATTAAAGACTTGTCCGAATACAATTTTTCCTTGGAGAAACAAACACTTACAAGGTGTTGGGAAGCAGACGGTGAATGGATCACCGGTGTAACCTTGGGCGCAACTACATAAAGGTGCATGATTTATCACACGGCATTCTGTGTTTCGACCACAGGCCGTTGGACATGGATTCACACATTTTTGTTGCACGCACGCTTTGTCGGATGGACATTCTGAGCTAGTAACACATTCTGGTCTGCACGAAGGTGGCGAACCAACGTACGTTGGCAAACATGAGCAAACAGCTACTTCATTCACCACACGGCACTGACTGTTTGCCCCACAACGTGCATTGCCACAAGGATCTAATTTATCTACGTCAGCAACTACGAGAAATAATCACAATTTATATAAAGAGTGCAAAAAACTAATGGAATCATATCGATCTTCATCTCCTAACATCTTACCGACTGGTTGTAGAGAACAGTATCGATAGGGATCACCAGTGTACGATTGGAAGCAAGAGCATGTTGCACGGTGGTTGACAACGTAACATTCAGCATTTGTTCCGCATGTTCCGGGGCACGGATCAACGCACTTTGATCTGATGCAAGCTCTGGTAGGCGAACAGTCGGAATCGATACTGCACTCGGGTCTACAGCCCTCGTAAGGATTTCCGATATAATCGGCGAGGCAGGAGCAAGATCCTGCTCCGTCTCGTTGCGTGCATTGTGCGTTAGATCCACACGGGGATGGCAAACATGGGTTCACTATAGTTGAAACATCCTCAACTAAAAGTTCAGATGCAATCGCTTAGTACATTGAATTCTGGAGTAATTTAAGATTTGAGGAATAGGTAGTTATCTTACTAGGCTTGATCACACATTGTGTGAAGGGATCTCCGGTGTAACCAATTCCGCAGAAGCACATTGGCGTGTGACTTACTGCACGACACTCGGCATTCGCTCCGCAAGATCCTATGCAAGGATCTCTGCATTTCTGATTTATACACGCTTGATTGTTAGGACATTCGCTGTTGCTGATACACTCGGGTCTACAATTTGGTGGAGCGCCGATAAATTCTGGCAAACAGGAGCATGATGGAGAATCGTTTATAATTTGGCACTGAGCATTATTTCCACAGGGAGATGGCTGACAAGGATTTACTGCTACTGCTGGTGTTTCCTCTATAAAAATTGGGAACAGCGTTAATTTTATGTCCTAGGAAAGTTCCATCCCTTAGTGGAGAAAACATTATGGCCAAATCGAACTTACGTATGTAAACGCATTGAATGAATGGATCTCCAGTGAATCTTTCAGGGCAGTGACATATTGGGTTTCGATTTGCAACTGTGCAAAGTGCTCTCAGGCCACAGGTTCCGACACAAGGATCCCTACATTTTTGGTTGGTGCAAATTTGGTTTGGCGGACATTCAGAACTCTGAATACATTCTGGTCGACAATTGGGTGGACTGCCCAGGAAACCAGGTACGCAACTACATATGGCTTGACCATTATTTACACGGCATTGACTATTAGGTCCACAAGGTGACGGTGAACAGGGAGATACTGGTTGTTGAACTGTTCGGAAGCAAAATCGTCAAAATCTATTGCCTGGCGTAGGCTACAACGGAAAATGATTAAAAGTACCTATGATGGGTTGACAATAAGCAAAGGCGTTTCCTTGCAAATTTGGTGGGCAACTGCACATTGGAATATGATTGACTACATTGCATAGTGCGTTACTTGCACATGTTCCAATGCACGGATCTTCACATTTGTTGCGGATGCAAGCTCTATTGCGAGGGCAATCCGAATTAAGGACG
This sequence comes from Anoplius nigerrimus, assembly GCA_914767735.1. Taxonomy (NCBI): domain Eukaryota; kingdom Metazoa; phylum Arthropoda; class Insecta; order Hymenoptera; family Pompilidae; genus Anoplius; species Anoplius nigerrimus. Next base: position 17,507,910 of record OU612083.1, read on the forward strand.
CACTCTGGTCGACATCCTCTATTGGGATCACCGAAATATTGAGGCAGACAACTACAAACGCCATTGTCGCATTGGGTATTTGAGCCACATGGCGAAGGATTGCATGGATCAGTTTCATCTTGTTGGGCTGCAGGGAATTTAAATGATCAGAATATTCATTATGGGTAATTTCCGAGATTCTATTTTCTGAAAAATATAACTTACGTTGCGCTGGTTTAGGAGAGCATTGGCTGAATGGATCACCGGTAAATCCTTCAATGCACGTACAAACTGGTACATGGTTAAACACTGAACATTGGGCGTTAAAGCCACATGAGCCTGGACACGGATCTCTGCATCTCTCTTGTATGCAAGCATTATTACTGGGACAGTCAGAATTGATTGTGCATTCCGGTCTACAATTTGGAGGGCTTCCAAGGTAATTGGGTAGACAAGAGCAAGCTGGTGTTTGACCAACAGTTTGACACAAAGCGTTTGCGCCGCACGGAGAAGGCAAGCATGGGTCTTTACTTGTCACTGGATATGGATCTTCAGACTCTGTAATAGTTTGTTTGTTTAGCATGGACCAAATAATGCAATGAGAAAAGGGTTTGAAATATCCTTATCGTACCAATTACAGGGAAGCAAGCAGTGAACGGATCACCAGTAAAACCACTGCGGCAGAAACAGATTGGACTGTGATTGATTGCTCTGCAATTTGAATTGGAGCCGCACGAGCCTGGGCAAGGGTCTGTGCATTTTTGATTGATGCAAGCTCGAGTAGCTGGACAATCCGTACTGGCGACACACTCGGGTCGGCAAAGTGGTGGGCTACCAATGTACGTGGGCAAACAAGAACAAACTGCTTGATCATTGTTCACTCGACACTCGCTATTCGATCCGCATGGAGATGGTTTGCAAGGATCACGCACAACTATATCCTCTGTAAGGGTAAAAATTACGTAAGCCTCCTACAATTCTGAATGAAATGTCACTCTATTACTATTGTCGCGTTTCTTACGAATTGGCGCTGGGTTGCAGTAACTGAAAGGATTGCCAGTGTAGCCTTGAATGCAGGAGCAAATTGCAGCGTGGTTGATAACTTGACAGACTGCGTTTTGGCCGCAAGTACCAGGACAAGGATCCTGGCATTTCGACCTGGCGCAAGCAAGGTTAGCAGGACAATCGGAATTTATCACGCACTCCGGTCGACAACCCTCGTACGGATTGCCGATGTAATCAAGTTGACAGGAGCAAGAACCAGCGCCATTGAGCTCTTTGCATATGGCATTGGCGCCACAAGGCGTCGGTGAGCAGGGGGTTGACACTGGTTCTATTTGAAGCTGCGTACAAAGAGTGAACGGATCGCCAGTAAATCCTGAATTGCAAGTGCAAGTTGGCGTGTGGCTGAAGACACTGCATTCCGCGTTTGCCCCACATGATCCTGGACAAGGATCTCTGCACCTTCGATTGATGCAGGCCTGACGAATTGGGCACTCGCTGTTACTGACACATTCTGGTCTACAATTGGGCGGCGATCCAGAGAATTCTGGCAGACATGAACAGGAAGGCGCTTGATTCACAACGCGACACTCTGCGTTCTGTCCGCATGGCGAGGGGTTGCAAGGTGAGATCGGTGTCGGAGTATCTTCAGCTACGAGAAAGGATTGTTTCAAGAAACGTTCGGAGTCTGTGGAAAAAATTGTATCTACTGAAACTGATTGCTCACTTATCAGTGTGCACGCAGCGAATGGATCACCGCTGTATCCCTGTCGGCAGCTACAGATTGGGTTGTGATTAACTACTGTACATACGGCACGTAGGCCGCAGGAGCCAGGGCATGGATCTCTGCATCTCTGATTAACGCACGCCTTGCTCTGTTCACAATCCGTACTAAGTACACACTCGGGTCGACAAGTCGGTGGATTTCCAATAAATCCTTGTACGCATTTGCAAACTGCAATTCCGTTGATTTCCTGACAGTGACTATTAGGTCCACACGGTGACGGAGAGCAAGGATTTGTTACTACGTCGTCTACGAGAAGATCATTTTTCAAATAAATAAAGTTGTCTTTAGATTAAGGAACAAGTTTTACAACTGTATAGTTTTGTACCTCGTTGGGGAGAACAGAGAAGGAATGCATTTCCAACGGTACCCACAGGACAAGTACATATTGGAATGTGGTTTAGAACTTGGCACTGTGCGCCTTGGCCACAGGTACCTATGCAAGGATCTATGCACTTATTTCGACTACAGGCTTTGTCACGGGAGCAATCGTCATTAGTGACACATTCCGGACGGCAACCACTGTACGGATCTCCGAAGTATTCAGCTAAGCAAGTGCAGACGCCATCTCGGCAATTTGTATTAGCGCCACAGGGAGAAGGATTGCACGGGTCCTTCACAGCATCGTCAACTGTATAAAAAATTAACAATTGTCGGTGTCTGGCGTAAAAGGAAACGAAATGTTTGTTAAAGAAAGATGAGGAGTTCTTACATGTGGGCGTTTTTAATAGACAGTAAGTAAACGGATCTCCACTGTATCCCTCCGGGCAAGTACAAGTTGGAACATGATTGAAAACTGTGCATATGGCTTGAATGCCGCAGGAACCTGGGCAAGGATCTGAACACTTTTCGCGTATGCAAGCACGGTCGCTGGTACATTCTGAATTTATCGTGCACTCCGGCCTGCAGTTCGGAGGAGTGCCAATGTATGTTGGCAAGCAAGAACAAGATGGATTACCACCAATGTTTCTGCACTGTGCATTCGGACCACATACCGATGAGAGGCATGGGTCTCGCGGTGTTTGCGGTTGTGTGTCAGCTACGGGGCCTGTTACCAATAAAGTTGTATAAAATGAATTATACATTTCCGATGAACATCGTAAATAATTGTTTTCGATGGCAATACTAACGTGGGGTAGGGAAGCATATTGAAAATGCATCACCAGTGAATCCTTGCTTGCAAGAGCAAATAGGACTGTGGTTAATGACTCTGCAGTTTGCATTTCTTCCACACGGGTCTGGGCAAGGATCAGTGCACTTTTGTCGAATGCACGCTCGATCGGAACTACAGTCTGCACTGACCACGCACTCGGGTCTACACCCTGGAGGTGAGCCAAGGTATTCCGGCAAGCAAGAACATACTGGCTGTCCATTGTTTTCGCGACAGATACTATTCGGTCCACACGGGGACGGTTCGCATGGTCTGCTGATACTTGGCTGACTCTCTGTTGTAAATAAAATTCAGTAAATTACGTTGAAAAGAAGAGAGTACGAGAATAAGTCACTAAGTTTTTTCTCGTTACCTAGAAGAGTTTCTTGACGACAGAAAGTGAATGGATCTCCAGTGAATCTGGGCAAACAGCTACATGTAGCAGCATGGTTGATTACTTGACATACAGCATTTTGACCGCAAGTGCCACGGCAGGGGTCTACACACTTGTTAGCAACGCAAGTTTTACTCGGTACGCAATCTGAGTTTATGACACACTCGGGCCTACAACCCTCGTAAGGATTGCCAAGGTATTCGGGTAGACATGAGCAAGATCCCACACCGTTTCTATCTTTACAGACTGCATTGGCTCCGCATGGAGACGGAACACACGGTTGAGGCACATACATTGGAATTACTGAAATAACGTAATTATAAATGATGCTGTCAGACGATGTTACTAGTCGAATGTTTCGAAAGTCTTACATTGTTGCACAATGCACTGTGTGAATGGATCCCCAGTGTACCCTGCTATACATGTGCACATTGGTGTGTGAGACACTACGCGACACTCTGCGTTCGATCCACAGGATCCGGGACAAGGGTCTCTGCATCTCTGATGGATGCAGGCAAGATTGTACGAACATTCATTATTGCTGATACATTCGGGTCTGCAGTTTGGAGGGGAGCCTGAAAATTCTGGTAAGCATGAGCACGAGGGAGAGTCATTAATGACCTGACACTGTGCGTTTGGACCGCATGGCGACGGTTCGCAAGGATTTTGTTGCACCGGAGGTGTTTCGGCTAAAATAATATTACAGTAATTGTTATTGCTGTATATGGGTTGGTTAAGTTATTGTAAGAGTCGAGTTCAACGTCTGACTTACGTTTTGGCGTGCATCTAACGAATGGATCACCGGTCATGATTTCAGGACAACTACAAACCGGATTGTGATTGATAACTTGACAACGTGCACCGATTCCACATGCACCGTTGCATGGATTACTGCATTTCTGATTGATACAGGCCTCCGAAGGTCTACAGTCGGTGCTTACAACACACTCTGGCCTACATGTAGGTGGACTGCCAGTAAAGCCAGGGATACACGTGCATACGGCTTGTTCATTAATTTCACGACATTGACTGTTTGGACCACAGGGCGATGGTGTACATGGTCTGGTTACTATGGGATCTGAGAGAAATAATTGTGTGAATATTTGTTCCAGTGCCAAAGAAATCTGTTCAGGACGTTATTGGTTTGGGAAATGTACCTCTGAATGGAGCACAGGAAATGAAGGCATTGCCTGACATTCCAACAGGACAACTGCACATTGGCACGTGATTATAGACGTTGCAAATGGCATTCGATCCGCAAGTACCGGGACAAGGATCGATGCATTTATTCCGTTGACAAGCTCTATTGAGAGGGCAGTCAGCATTAAGAACGCACTCTGGTCGGCAGCCAATATAAGGATCTCCTCTGAATTCTGATAAACATGTGCATTGACCATTATTACAAAGAGCATTGGGGCCGCAAGGAGATGGATTGCATTCATCCTTTGGTATTGGGTCAAGAGCTAGAATAAAAGAAAATTAATACTCTTGTAGATTTTCAATAAATGGGATGATCGATTTTAGATTAATGAAGATTCATCTCACATGTGACTGGTTTGGGGGTGCAACTACTGAATGGATCGCCTGTATATCCTTCTGGACAAGTACAAACTGGAATTCTGTTGAAGACAGTACATTGGGCCAAAGCACCGCAAGATCCTGGACAAGGATCTACGCATTTTTGTTGAATGCAAGCTCTATCACTTGGGCAGTCAGAATTTATTGTACATTCTGGTCTGCAATTTGGTGGGCTACCGAAATATGTTTGCATGCAAGAACACGAAGGTATGCCACCGATATTCCTACATTCGGAATTTGGACCACATGGTGATGGTACACATGGATTTGGAAGTGGTGCTGGCGGTCCTATAAGAGGCAATATTACAGTTTACAGAAAATTCAGGTATTTTGTTACCGACTATCAAAATCAAGAGGGACCACTCACGTTCCATTGGGAAACATCTGGTGAAGGGATCGCCTGTATAATCGTTTCTACAACTGCAAATGGGACTATGATTTATGACGGCACAGTTTGTGTTCTGTCCACACGGTTGCGGACAAGGATCGACGCATTTACGACTGATGCAAGCTCTGTTCGATGGACATTCTGAACTTGTCGTACACTCTGGCCGACACGAAGGTGGAGTTCCCGTATACTCAGGAAGGCAAGAACAAACTGCATTGCCTGAAATTACGCGACATTGACTATTTGGACCGCAGGGTGTCGGATTACATGGGTCTTCAGGTTGTTCGTTTTGTGCTTGAATAGGCTGACAGTATCTAAATGGATCCCCTGTAAATCCAGAGACACAAGTGCACGTAGCCAAATGATTGATCACTTGACATTCCGCATTCGGCCCACAAGTTCCAGGGCAAGGGTTTTGACATTTGGACTGTGTACAAGCCAAATGAGCTGGACAGTCTGAGCTGACCACGCATTCTGGCCTGCATCCTTCGTACGGATTGCCAATATATTCCGGCAGACAGGAACAGGAGCCTACTCCATTTCGCTCTTTGCAAAGTGCATTTGAACCACAGGGAGAAGGTTCGCAAGGCGATACTGGCATGGGTGTAACTGTGGGAAATAATATATTCGTATTTATCGGCGCCGGCTAAAATTTGTTAAAGGTACTACAAAAAATCTTACGTTGTTGAACAATGCACTGAGTAAATGGATCCCCAGTAAAACCACTGGAACAGGCACACATTGGCGTGTGACTCACAACACGACACTCGGCGTTGCTACCACATGAGCCAGGACAAGGATCTCTACATTTTTGGTTGATACACGCGAGATTATTCGAACATTCGCTGTTACTAACGCATTCTGGTCTACAGTTCGGTGGAGATCCTGTAAATTGGGGCATGCAGGAGCATGAAGGAGCATCGTTCACTACCTGACACAGTGCATTTGGACCACAAGGAGATGGTCTACAAGGATTTATAATTTGGGGCGGTGTGTCAACTGAAATAAAAATAAATTGATGATTTTTAGGGGCCATTCAAATAGTCTACGTTTAAAAATCATAATTTTTTTCGTTCTCTTACGGATTGGATCACATCTGACAAAGGGATCACCAGACATCCTGACTGGGCAACTGCATATGGGATTGTGATTAATGACTTGGCACTGTGCTCGTATTCCACAGGTGCCAACGCAAGGATCAACGCATTTCAAATTACTGCAAGCTTCAGTTCGCGAACAATCTGAGCTAACTACACATTCTGGCCTGCACGATGGAGGAGTGCCTCTGTAACCTGGTACACACGAGCACACTGCCTGTCCATTAACTGCACGACATTGACTGTTCGGGCCGCACGGTGATGGATTGCACGGTGAACTTTGCACAACAGGGTCTAAGTGAGGAAAATATATTTTTTTCTTTAGTAAAATATCACTTACGAAACTTGGCAAGACAGGAAAAACTGATTTAATGCAATACCTCTGGGTGGCGAGCAGAGAACAAACGCGTTTCCACTCATTCCAGGTGCGCAACTGCACATTGGTATATGATTGAAAACATTGCATACTGCGTTTTGGCCACAGGTGCCCAAACAAGGATCAGTGCACTTATTTCGTACGCAAGCTTGACTCAATGAGCAGTCAGTGTTAAGAACGCATTCAGGGCGACAACCCGTGTATGGATCCCCGGTGTAATCGTTGATACATGAACAAATTCCATCGTTACACTGTGTATTAGGACCGCAAGGCGATGGATTGCAAGGGTCTTTCGAAGGCATAACGTCCACTAAAAATGATCATTCAATGAGATCCAACAGGGAGAAGATTTGTAAGGCTAGAAAAAAGTTGTTCGTACGTTCAGCTGGTTTCAAGTAACAATTAGTGAACGGATCACCAGTGTATCCTTCCAAACACGTGCAAATTGGTATGTGATTAAATGTAGTGCATCGAGCTGAAAGTCCACAAGATCCTGGACAAGGATCTCTGCACTTCTCTCTAATACACGATCTATCTGTAGAGCAATCCGAGTGGAGTGTACATTCAGGTCGGCAGTTTGGTGGGCTTCCAATGTAATTAATTGAACATGAACATGACGGTACACCGCCGATGTCTCGGCATTCCGAATTTGGCCCACAGGGTGATGGACTACATGGGTCGGTCGGGGTACTGGGTGTAGGAATTGGTGCTAAAATTGTGCAGAAATAAAGATTAGTCTCAAAACTAGCAAGCTGCAGTATACAATTTGCAGTGAAATCTGATATTCTTACATGGCATTGGGAAGCAACGTGAGAATGGATCTCCGGTAAACATTGCTTTACATGCGCAAATTGGACTGTGATGTATAACAGTGCAGTCAGCATTGCGACCACAGGGGTCTGGGCATGGATTGATACATTTTTGATTGATGCACGATCGGTCGGATGCACATTCAGAGCTTACTATACATTCTGGTCGACATGCCGGAGGACTACCAGTAAACTCTGGCAAACACGAACATACTGCTTGTTGGTTTACTACTCTGCACTGACTGTTCGGACCGCAGGGAGTCGGTGAGCAAGGATCCCTTGGCGTAACGTCTACATTACGGAGAATATTATTAAGAGATGAAGCTTGAATAAAAATGCGGAAAACTGGTTTTGCTTTTTACCACTGCTTATGTCCGGCTGGCAAGAGGTGTACGGTTGACCCGTGTAACCAGGGAAGCAAACGCATGTTGGCAAATGATTGACAACTTGACACTCGGCGTTCGCACCACAAGCTCCAGGACAGGGATCGCGACATTTCGATCGGACGCAAGCGAAGGTGGGTGCACAATCGGAGTTCATTACACACTCTGGTCGACAACCCTCGTACGGATTGCCGATGTAATCAGAAAGACAAGAGCAGGAACCTGCTCCTGATTGCTCTCTGCAAACAGCGTTTGATCCGCATGGTGACGGCGTGCAAGGAGTTGGTCTGATTGGTTCCACAGTAGCTAAAAGTTGTAATTGAGGGAATGGATAAGATCGCGAAGCGACAAAGTTGCAAATGTGAACTGAGTACGGAAAAGTGGTGCTTACGCTGTCTTTCGATGCATTGAGTAAATGGATCTCCGGTATAGCCTACAAGACATACACACATGGCAGTATGGCTGACTACACGACATTCTGCATTGGCACCGCAAGAACCAGGGCATGGATCGCGACACTTTTGATTTAAGCAGGCCAAATGATTGGCGCACTCTCCGTTGCTAACGCATTCGGGCTTGCAGTTTGGCGGTACTCCCGTGAATTCAGGCAAACAGGAACATGAAGGAGAATCGTTTACTACGCGATAAAGTGCGTTAGGACCGCACGGAGATGGTTGACATGGATTAACAGGTATCACTGGTTCGTCGCCTATAGGGGAAAGATTTGTCTGAGCTCCTCTGCTACATACACAAATATGGTGGGAATTGTTAGAGAAATTGAATGCTTACGTATTGGATCACATCTAACGAAAGGATCACCGCTGAATCCACTTGGGCAAGTACATAATGGATTGTGATTTACTATTTGACATTGGGCTTTCAATCCGCAAGTTCCGGGACAAGGATTTATGCACTTTTGGTTACTGCATGCCTGATTCTTTGGACAATCTGAACTTACGGTACACTCAGGCCTACAAGACGGAGGCAAACCAATATAAGATGGAACACATGAACAAACAGCTTGTCCATTGATTATTCTGCATTGACTGTTTGGACCACATGGGCTTGGATTACATGGGTCTTCGGGACCTATACAACGTTAAAATATATTGACTGTGTACCTTATCGACAATTAACTTTGATTAAGAAATAGTGATGCAACAATACCTTGCATGGGACGACAAGAAACAAATGCGTTGCCAGCCATACCAGGCATGCAACTGCACATTGGAACATGATTATAGACGTTACAGATGGCATTTGATCCACAGGTACCAGGGCAAGGATCTACGCATTTATTTCTTTGACAAGCTCTATTGAGCGGACAGTCAGTGTTAAGAACACATTCTGGTCGGCATCCACTGTAAGGATCTCCTTGATATTCTGATATGCAAGTACATATTCCGTCATTGCAGTTTGCATTTGAGCCACATGGTGATGGGAAGCACGGGTCTACCACCGGTTGGTCGGCAGCTACATTATACGAAAAATTAAAATTCGTCTGCTACGAGAACTCGCAAGAATGGAATTACAAGTTAGACAGCTGACGTGATCTTACGTTTTATCTGACAGCTTATGAAAGGGTCACCGATATATCCATCCGGACATGTGCAAGTTGGCGTATGATTTATAACATTGCAAGTTGCGGTAATACCGCAAGAACCTGGGCAAGGATCTCGACATCGTGAATTCATGCATGCCATGTTACTTGGACAATCGGAGTTGATCGTACACTCCGGCCTGCAGTTCGGCGGACTGCCAATGTAAGTTGAAAGGCACGAGCAAGATGGAATACCATTGACATTGCGACATTCCGAATAAAGTCCACAAGGCGATGGCACGCACGGATTTTGTGGAACAGAAGGATCTTGTTGCGGTTCTGTAACGCGTATTATTTCTCACGTAAAATTCTGAATCTATTTTTGAAATTTGTGCGTTACGCTGATATCTTACTTGGCATGGGGAAGCAGCGAGTAAAGGGATCGCCGGTAAAATCGTTTCTGCAAGAACAAATTGGACTATGATTTAAGACTACACAACGAGCATTTATGCCACACGTATTGGGACACGGATCGATGCACTTCTTGTTAATGCACGCTCTGTTAGCAGGGCATTCTGAGCTCATAACGCATTCCGGTCGACATCCAGGCGGACTTCCCGTGTATTCTGGCAAGCATGAGCAAACAGCTTGAGAGTTAACTGTACGACATTGACTGTTCGGCCCACATGGGGATGGACTGCATGGGTTCGTTTCGGTTGTGACTACATTTAGAAAAGAAACAGGTGTAAGAACTGACTGAAATTCTGGTAGAATATTATACATTATAACGTCCGATGAATTACCGTCAGCTAAAAGAAGATTGCAAAAGCTAAATGGATCCCCTGTGTATCCTGGAATACAGGTACAAGCTGGCAAGTGATTTATGACTTGGCAAACTGCATTTTGACCGCACGTGCCCGGGCATGGATCTCGACATTTTGATCGAATGCAAGCGAAATTAGAAACACAGTCGGAATTGACTACACATTCGGGTCTGCATCCTTCGTAAGGATTTCCAATGTACTCTGGCAAACACGTGCAAGAGCCAGCGCCGTTTTGTTCTTTACACACTGCGTTCGATCCGCAAGGCGATGGCGTGCACGGTGAAACATTTTCAATGGGGGTGGCTACAAAAGAAAAATGTCCTTGCAACTACCATTGCCTGCAACTTACTTTTTTGCTATCCCTTCTACAATTTGGGTCTTCACTTACGTCGTTCAGGAATACATTGTGTGAAAGGATCACCGACGTATCCTGTTGAGCAAACGCACATTGGCGTATGACTGACCACGCGACAGTCACTGTTTGAACCACAGGAACCAGGGCAAGGATCTCTACATCTTTGATTAATGCAAGCAAGATGACTCGAACATTCGCTGTTACTAACGCATTCTGGTCTACAGTTCGGTGGGGCTCCAGTAAATTCAGTCAGACAAGAGCACGATGGTGAGTCGTTTACTACTTGACAAACTGCGTTTGGACCGCATGGAGAAGGTTGACACGGATTAAGTTGCGGTGCAGGTGTGTCGACTATAAAGGAATCGGTTATTTTAACAAAATGCAAGAGGGAACGAAGAGTCTTGACGGATTGAAAAGAAGAGAATCTTACGAATCGGATCACATCTACTAAACGGATCTCCGCTATGTCGTGGGAGACAGCTGCAAATCGGATTATGGTTTACAACTTGACACTGTGTTCTCAAGCCACAGGTTCCTTGACATGGATCGATGCATTTCTGATTGCTACAGGCAAGGTTTCTGGGACAATCTGAACTAACAACACATTCTGGTGCGCACGTGGGTGGACTTCCTAGGTATCCTGGTACGCACGAACATACTGCTTGACCATTGATCACACGACATTGACTGTTGGGTCCACAGGGTGAGGGTTTGCATGGGTCGATTCGAACGGGGTCTGTAGAAGAATGTTACATTCATGCTAACAATGCTATGACCAGAAATTCGCGTGAAACGTAAGATTTAGTGGCGGAAACACACCTCTCATGATTGAACAGATAACAAAGGCATTTCCAGACATTCCTTGCGGACAGCTGCACATAGGCACATGATTATATACGTTGCACAGAGCATTTTGTCCACAAGTACCGATGCAAGGATCTGTGCACTTGTTACGGACGCAAGCTCTGTTCAACGGACAATCATTGTTAACGACGCATTCTGGTCGACAAATTTTGTACGGGTCGCCTTGATACTGTGGCAAGCACGTACATACGCCATTATTACACTGCGTATTTGGTCCGCAGGGTGACGGATTGCAAGGGTCTGATTCCGGTACATTGATCGCTGTAAATTACGATCATATTATGTACGATGAAGATTTATGCTTATGCTTATGGATTAAATGGGAATGTGGCATTTGAATTAGTCATAAGACTAATCGTATCCTTACGTTGCTGAGGTAATGGTTGACACGCGGTAAAGGGATCTCCAGTGGAACCTTCAGGGCATGAACATGCGGGCGTGTGGTTGATCACATTGCACGATGCTCCGAAACCACATGAGCCCGGACAAGGGTCTCTGCACTTTTCTCTCATGCAAGCTTGGTTACTGGGACATTCGGAGTTTATCGTACATTCCGGTTTGCAATTCGGTGGGCTGCCAATATAATTCGACATGCACGAGCATGATGGGTATCCTCCAAGGTCTCGACATTCTGCGTAGGGGCCACAGGGTGATGGCACGCAAGGATTTTGGGCAGGGGTTACTGTGGCAACTGGTTCTGAAAATAATTGTTTCATGTGTTCTTGCTGTTGCTGATCATTTGACTAATAAGTTGCAACACATTGCCGCTCTCTCTGCGTGGATTCCGTTCAAGCTGAGCTTACTTGGGGTCGGGAAACATCTTGTGAAAGGGTCTCCAGTGAAATCCGGGTTGCAGGCGCAGATCGGGCTATGGTTATGGATTCTGCAAAGAGCATTGCTGCCGCAGGGCGAGGTGGCGCACGGGTCAACGCACTTCTGATTAAGGCAGGACTTCCTTGAGGGGCATTCCGAACTCATCACACATTCCGGACGACATCCTGGCGGACTGCCCGTGTATTCAGGAAGGCAAGAGCATACGGCCTGCCCATTGCTCACACGGCATTGACTATTTGGTCCACAGGGTGAGGGATTACACGGTTGTGCGGGCAAATCATTCGCTGCAATTGGGGAATAACTCTGTAAACTTTTTCGTTTAGGTTTCAAAATTTTGTTTATAGGGACAAATCGTTGACCCCATGTTTGAGTGGAGATTATTGTTCTATGATTAGTCTACGATGCAGTTACTCGGTTACTGGTACAATGGAATAGAGAATGATGATGTTTTCATTTTGATTCTGATATTTTCGTTACTAATGCGTAGGTACAGGTTTAACAAACGTTTTGCTAGTCAATTTGGAGTATGTTTAACCACCTTGTCTTTCTTGATTTCGACTTTCTTCATACTTTTAGACCATTTGATGTTAGTTTACACTATTTTACGTTGCTGTATGTAATAATCGGTGGTTTTTTAGCTTTTCGGGGAGTTTTAGCCGACAAAGCTTCAACTTAGATGCTATTTGGAGCATGTTTGACCACCTTATCCCCCTTGAACTTGATTTTCTTAATACTTTTTCATTATTTTACGTTAGTTTATACTATTTTACGTTGCTCTATGTCGTAATCGATGGTGATTATCGCCTTTTGGGGGGTTTTAGGCCACAAATGCGCGTTTTAGCCCATATTTTAAGTACGTTAGACTACCGTGGCCTTCTGCTATGGGTCTGAGCGACCAATGGGGAGTACTTTGGCACTATTTGGACCTATTGAAAGGTGATAGGACTTTGAAAATCGTCGAAAAATGCAAAAAAACTTTTTGTCTTAAAATGGATTTAAAACCACCCTATCCTATAGATTTTAACTCGCCCTGAAAGTTGGTCGCAAGCAAAGTTCCGAATTCTCAATAGTTTCGAAGATACAGCCATTTTTCGAGGTTGAAAAAATATTTTTTGAAAGATCGACTTTCGCCGATAGTCCTATCTTAAAGTACGCGTCAAAAGCTTCAAGAAACTGTATAATTATCATAGGTTTTGATTGCTGGTTCAAAAGTTACAGGCGGTTTAAAAAATCACGAATTTTCTAAGGGGTACCCCTTCTCATTTTTGCGAAAAATCGAAGGTCGGCGGATCGGATCGCCCTTTTGGTACCTGGTAGGGGGTCAAAAATAACTCAGAGAGCCGTTTCCCGTTGGTTGAAATTCGCTTTAGTTTCGGAGTTACAGCCAAAAAACCATCGAAAAAATGAGGGTCGAGAAATGGGTAAAAATTAAAAGTCTTTCGATCGACTTGTGGATATGCATGCTGAAAGGGAATCGAACGATGATCACAAAAATCGCAACCGGAGCCTTCTAAGTGCAATACTTTTGGAGATATGGTCAAAAATACGTAGCCAATAACGAAAACATCATCATGATCAATTATAATACATCATACGTATAAAGATTGCAGGTGTTGTACATATCGCTAATTTGCTATATGTTATTATATTATGTGATTAAAAGTGTAGATTAATTAGTAGTGAATCATCAAATTGTAATTAATTTTCCTTCATAAGAGGAATGGGTGAAAGTACGAAATGGATAATGCGAGCGTCTTCAATTATAGAAGCTGGTGGTAAGTATTATTATGAATGCGTTAAGCACAGCTAATCTAACACGACATATTCTAATGCATGTGGCAAACGTGATGAGGTTGATGATGACGATGACGTCAAATGAGGACTCAGTGAACTTACTGATTTGTGGTTGGGGCCGACAGTAATTAAATGGATCTCCCGTCATTCCAGGCAAACAAGTACATGTTGGCAAGTGATTCAATACATGGCATACGGCATCATAGCCGCAAACTCCAGGACAAGGGTTTTGACATCTTGATCTCATGCATGCCAAATTAGCGGGGCAGTCAGAGTTAATGGTACATTCTGGTCGGCATCCTTCGTAAGGATTTCCAATGTAATCCTGGGCACAGGTACACGAACCTGCCCCATTTTGTTCCTTGCATATAGCATTGGGTCCGCAGGGTGATGGTATACACGGTGACACTGGCTTTGAATCAATTTCAGCTAAAAAGAGGGGTTCAAATAATGTAGGAATAAGACGAATGGATAACTCGACTTAAAAAGGATTAAAATTCGGAACATGTCTTACGTCGTTTCAAAGTACATTGCGTGAAAGGATCACCGGTGTAATCGATTAAGCAGGCACACATCGGTGTATGACTGACGACTCGGCACTCCGCGTTAGCACCGCAGGAGCCAGGGCAAGGATCTCGACACTTCCGATTGATGCATGCCAAATGACTGGCACACTCACTATTACTCACGCATTCTGGTCTACAGTTAGGGGGTGAACCGATGAAATCGGGCAGGCAAGTGCATGAGGGTATATCATTGATCGTTTGATACAAAGAATTTGGTCCACATTGACATGAGGCACAGGTGTTATCCTCTGGCACTACAGGGACAGCTAATCGAGAAATAATAAAGTTCCAGGATAAAGCATAATGTAAAAATGGAAGCACTAATAAAACAAGAGACAGGTTCTTACTCATGACTTGACACGCTGTGAAGGGATCACCAGTGAATCCGGATGGGCAACTGCACACAGGATTATGGTTAACCACTTGGCAACGTGCACGGACCCCACATGTACCTGAGCACGGGTCCACACATTTCTGATTCGTGCATGCTCTATTTGAGGGGCAATCCGAAGATAGAACGCACTCCGGTCTACAAGTTGGCGGGGTGCCTAAGTATCCAGGTACACATGAACATACTGCTTGACCGTTTATTGCACGGCACTGACTGTTTGGACCGCAGGGTGATGGACTGCATGGCGTTTTCGAGTCTTGCTCTAAATGAAACGTATAAGGCGCTCAAGTAACAGGGACTGAGAAACCGAACAAATTTTTCAGGTAGGATTCATACCTGGTACGCGATCACAGGCTATAAAAGCATTTCCGCTTGTTCCCGGCGGACAACTACACATCGGTATATGATTGAACATGTTACAAATCGCGTCTCGTCCACATGTGCCAGGGCAAGGATCTACACATTTGTTCCGAATGCAAGCTCTAGTCTGAGGACAATCTGTGTTAAGAACGCATTCTGGTCGACAACTCGCGTACGGGTCGCCTCTGTATTCCGGCAAACACGTGCATACTCCTGCATTGCAAACTGCGTTCGGTCCGCACGGTGACGGATTGCAAGGATCTTTCGGGGCGGTTGGTTCTAAAAAAAATTCTTCATCAATATGACGCTACCGAAGACCGGAGAAATGTGGGCCAAGACAATCTTACGTGGAGTTGGCGCAGGATAACAATTAGTGAAGGGGTCACCGGTGTAACCTTCGATGCAAGTGCACATTGGCACGTGATTGACCACGGAACATTGGGTGGCAATACCGCAGGATCCGGAGCAAGGATCGGCGCATCTTTGTGCGATACAGGCTCTGTCACTGGGACAGTCGGAATTTACAGTGCACTCCGGTCTGCAATTAGGTGGACTTCCGATATACGTGGGAGAACATTGACAGGATGGGCCTCCATTAATAACTCTACATTCCGCGTACGGTCCGCAGGGTGAAGGCAGACAGGGTTGAATTTGTTCATCTTGTGATGGCAATTGCTCTGTAAATCCAGTGTCAAGTGATACGCATGGATTATTAGGTTTCGTGATACGGAAGGAATCTGGGATGTTCTGAAGTTCTTACGTGGCATTGGGAAACATCTGGTGAATGGATCTCCTGTAAATCCGCGTTTGCAAGCACAAATTGGACTGTGATTGGCAGTGACACACGTAGTGCCAGTGCCACATGAGCCAGGACAAGGATCTATGCACTTCTGATTGGAACATGCTCGGTTCGTTGGACATTCTGAGTTCACGACACACTCGGGTCGACAACCCGGAGGTGTGCCTCTGTATTCGGGCAAACAGGAGCAAACACCTTGTCCATTGATCTCGCGACACTGACTGTTGGGTCCGCATGGCGAAGGATTACATGGGTCTCTAGTTTCATCTTCTACAATAATTTTCCATCGCGAATTAGCAGTACTAAACAAACCTGATTTTTAAAGAATAAGGAGGTGGAAAGTAAATTACCAATTGGTGAGAACAGAGTGCAGTAACGGAAAGGATCTCCACTGTATCCGGAAATGCAAGTACAAGATGGTTTATGATTTATTACTTGGCACTGTGCATTTGAACCGCATGTACCAGGACAAGGGTCTTGGCATTTCGATCGCACGCAACTCAGACTCGATGGGCAATCAGAATCCACGACGCATTCAGGACGACATCCTTCGTAAGGATTGCCGATGTAATCAGCTAAGCAAGTACATGATCCTGCACCGTTTTGTTCTTTACAGACTGCGTTATAGCCACAAGGAGATGGTTTGCACGGTGTTAAATCAGGTAAGGCAACTAAAATGTATATATACAAAAGAATTGTGAATAAAAATAACCGTTAAGAGGGCAATAACAAATTGAATCTAATTAATCCGCATGGAGCTTACGTGGTTTTTGTGTGCATAAAGTGAAAGGATCTCCGGTAAATTCGTTCGGACATACACACATAGGTGTGTGACTGACAACGCGACATTCTGCATTTGCACCGCACGATCCGATACAAGGATCTTTGCATTTCTGATTGATACATGCCAAGTCTGTCGGACATTCGCTGTTGCTAATGCACTCCGGCTTGCAATTCGGGGGGGAACCTATAAATTCTGTTAAACATGAACAAGATGGAGAATCATTTATCACGCGACATTGAGCATTGGGTCCACAAGGTGATGGTTGGCACGGATTTATTGGTTTTACCGGATCTTGGGCTAGAAAAAGTAAAATTGAACGTTAACCCCTTGAAAATTTTGCACGACTTGCTGAAGTTATCCAAGTAAAAAATCTTACGTCGTAGAATGCATTGAACAAACGGATCCCCCGTATGATCCGGTAGACAACTACAGATAGGATTGTGATTAATAACTTGGCATTGGGCTCTGAAGCCACACGATCCAAGACAGGGATTCAAACACTTCTGATTGCTGCAAGCCTCCGTTAGAGAACAATCGGAGCTAACTGTACATTCGGGTCTGCAAGTAGGCGGTGCACCTAAAAATCCTGCAACGCACGTGCAGACTGCTTGCTCGTTAATCTCTCGACAGATACTGTTCGGTCCACAGGGTGACGGACTACATGGATTCTTTGGTACTGGATCTGCATGAAGCGAATCGTGTATCAGACCTGATCGCGTATATCGTCAGTTCATATTGCAGCTCATAGTACAACGTAATAGTACCTCTAAAAATGGAGCATAGAACAAAAGCATTTCCGCTCATTCCTTCCGGACAACTGCACATTGGTATATGGTTGAACACCGAGCAAATTGCATTTTGACCGCAAGTACCTATACAGGGATCTATGCACTTGTTTCGCGAGCACGCACGATTTTGCGGACAATCCGTGTTGAGAATGCACTCGGGACGACATCCGACATAAGGATCACCGCGATATTCCGGTAAGCAGGTACAAATTCCGGCATTGCACTGGGCATTGGATCCACAGGGGGATGAAGAACAGGGGTCGGCGATGGTGGGCGCAGCTAAATTGGAAAAAGGCTTTCGGTTCGACATCACGTTTGGCCAACATAATCTCAATTTCATAGTTATTAATTTCTGTCTTACTTGTAGGAGTAGGGTAACAGTTACTGAATGGATCACCGGTGTATCCCTCTGGACACGTGCATACTGGTATATGATTATAAACGGTACACAGAGAGGTTATTCCGCAGGATCCCAAGCAGGGATCTCTGCACTTTTCGCTGCTGCATGCAAGATTTCTGGGACAATCGGAGTTCACGCGACACTCGGGTCGACAATTTGGCGGGGCACCCATGTATCTTGCTAGACAGGAACACGAGGCGACGCCATTTATATTTCTACACTCGGCGTACATGCCGCATGGGGATGGCAAGCATGGATCACGCTGAATCAGCGAAGTATCGCATTGAGGGACGGCGGCTGAAATTTCGAAACATGGACATTGCTTTCTTCGGACTCGTCGATCGGTAACATCGGCCGATTCACGGGCCGATAGAATGGGAAAGTACCGCTTGCGCGAAAAGAGATTCTTACGTGGAGCAGGGAAGCATTTGGTAAAGGGATCTCCGGTGTAGCCGAGGTTACAGATGCAAATCGGACTGTGGTTGATTACTTTGCACTGAGTATTGATACCGCATGGGTCCGGGCAAGGCGACTTGCATCTCTGATCGATGCATGCGAGTTCCGCGGAACATTCGCTGTTAACGACGCACTCGGGACGACAGCTGGGCGGACTTCCCATGAATTTGGGAAGGCAACTGCAGACTGCGTGTCCGTTAACATCGCGGCACTGGCTATTGGGACCACAGGGCGACGGGCTGCAGGGGTCTGATGGAATCGTCGCTGTTTCGGGGAAAAGTTCATTAAAGGCAGAGCTCGAAACGTGCGGGTAGCTGTTAGAGTGTTACTGTGCATCTCACTCTTCTAATTTCCACCTGGGTTCGTACTAATCGTGTTACTACGGTGAGTATTTCTAGTATCCTAGGTCTGAGTCGCCAGAGAGAGTCGGTGAAACTTCTCTGACGGGGTGCGGAATAAAGCGTCGGAGGGTTGTTATGGGTTAGCCGTTCTAGGCGTAAGAGTGGGCAACCTGAGTGTTGAGGCTTACGGGCGACAAGTAGAGGGGCACAGTGTCGGAATGGGTCGCCGGTGTATCCTGGGTTACATGTACAGGTGGGCAGGTGGTTTACGGGGCGACATTGGGCATTCAGTCCGCACGTTCCTGGGCAAGGGTCCCTGCACTTTAGGCCTGAGCAGGCCATGGTCGTGGAGCAATCGGAATTTTGGGTACATTCGGGCCGGCATCCTTGGTAAGGGTCGCCTAAGTAGTCCGGCAGACAGGTACAGGAGCCAACGCCGTTGTTCTCGCGACAGATCGCGTTGGCACCGCACGGAGAGGGCACACAGGGTTTCCTATCGTCTACAGGGACATCTATGGGAAAGAGAAAGTTTACATATACGAGTTCATGAAGCGCATATTCGCTCAAAGCTCGTGCGGCGTCCTCGTTCTTCTCTTAAGAAAGCCATTGCTACTTTATGGAGTATCAGGCTGTAATGTTGCTTGGTGCCAAGATGTAGTTGACGCATGTTCGGGTCACGTGTGAATAAGCGTTCGGTTCGACGTGGGTGGGCGAATGTTGCGGTGATTTGCGGTCGAGTTAATTCGCAAGATGGTGATTCGTATATTAATCAGCGGGGAGAGTGCAATTAATATACTTAATAGTACGGGCTTTCTTTTAATTGCATGGGTTTAGTTGTCGTTGTGGTAAGCTGATGAATGATATTATATCAGTGAATCACTACGGTTCACATTCGTACTCAAGGTGTTCATTCATATAGGGTTAAAGGGTGACGCAGTGAGAATGGGACGTAGCTCAGATACCGTACAAGAGGACAGGCAGATTATGCACAATGTCAGTAGGCGAGTCAGTTTGCATTCGAACTGATCGCAGGGTTACACGTTGCATTTTCATTGGGTATCTTAGCTAGTTTCCAGGGTAAGTGGGACTATGATGATCGCTGGTACTTTGTTATGAGTTGCCAGGGCATGGTCGTTGATGAGTTAATCGTGGGTAATTGGGGGTGCGTTGTTCATTGCTCAGGGTTATCGATTTTAGATTCGGTGTGAGTGCATCTAAGAGCCTACGAGTCTATAGGCCCCGCCACCATATTTGACTTGCTGTGTTCTTTCACGCTCTTATCACTAAATCGCTCTGGGTCAGTAGAATGTTTCTTATGGGTGAAGTCGTGCGACATTCGATGATCGGGTTAATCG
Source organism: Anoplius nigerrimus (assembly GCA_914767735.1). Taxonomy (NCBI): domain Eukaryota; kingdom Metazoa; phylum Arthropoda; class Insecta; order Hymenoptera; family Pompilidae; genus Anoplius; species Anoplius nigerrimus. The sequence goes on from OU612083.1 coordinate 17,528,301, forward strand.
CATGGACTAATACTTATGCGCACGCATTTTACGGATTATCAGACGTCATGTCTGTGTGGGATGTTATTATGTCTGTTGCGTTCAGGCCCCACCACCACACTCATGACTTTGTTATTGTCACTGATAGGGCCTTCGTAATTCAACTGCATTGCTTACGTTAGAAGCAACACACGACGGCTAATAAAATACGCACATATGTTAGAAATCAAAACTGCCGCATTACTGTGAAATAGCAATGCGTACGATGACAGCGGTTAATAAGCACTTACCTGCATTCGCTGGCATGCGAACAGCGACGATTGCAATGCGAAAGAAAAATGAATGACAGACTCACCCTTGATGACGGGTTCGCAAACGCTGAACGGATTGCCGCTGAAGCCGCTGAGACAAGAACAAACCGCATGATGGTTCACTACGGAGCACTGGGCATTCAAGCCGCACAGACCCACGCACGGATCACGACACTTTTGTTGCATGCACGCTAACTGCGGCGGACACTCTGGATTTATCGTACACTCGGGCCTACAATTAGGCGGCACACCGATGTAATTCGCGATACACGAACACGCCGGACTTTCACCGCGCACTTGGCACTCAGCATTCGGTCCGCAAGGCGATGGCAGGCAAGGGTTGGTCGGTCTGGTCGGCTCAGCTGTTAAGTGACATATACATGTGATTGCAGAACATCACTTTCCAATCATATTTGGAAGAGTTGACAATTTTTTTTATCGACACTTACTACTCATTGGATAGCATCTCGTGAATGGATCACCGGTGTTGCCATCCGAGCAGCTGCAGATTGGATTGTGATTGACAACTTGACATCTGGTGTTCTGGCCGCAGGTGCCAGGGCATGGATCCTGACACTTGTTACCGAGACACGCTTGCGTCAATGGACACTCTGCGCTAACGATGCACTCGGGTCTGCATGTTGGTGGGCTGCCTATGTATCCTGATTGGCAGGAACAGACTGCATGATCATTCACCACTTTGCATATGCTGTTAGCTCCGCAAGGCGATGGGTTGCAAGGTTCAGTTCTGGGCTCTGAAACAATTTGTGGTGTCGTACATACGTTTGAGCGTAGATAATGTTATACTCGTAAAAGTATATATGCTTACCTTCTTGGATATGTGGCCGACACAAAGTGAATGGGTCGCCAGTTGTTCTAGGTGGACAGCTACACATTGGAATGTGATTGACCACATTGCAACGAGCCCCAGTTCCGCAAATTCCAGAACATGGGTCCACGCAATGCTGGTTGAAACAAGCTTTAACTCGTGCGCAATCAGAATTCATGGTGCATTCCGGTCTGCATGATGAGTACGGATCACCGAAATAATTCGGGAAGCAGGTGCACAGTCCGTTGTTACATTCTGCATTTGCACCGCATGGGGATGGATTGCATGGGTTGTCTGGTGTTTTCGGCATTTCTGAAAATTATATCATTCATTGATAGATCAGATTCCATTAGATGATTCAAGTTTCGTTGGGCATACGAAATATATACCTATGATCGGTGAGCACAGGGTGAATGGATCACCAGTGAAGCCTTGTCGACACAGACAAATTGGAATATGATTCTGTACTCGACAATCCACGTTTTGACCGCAGGATCCCACACACGGATCTCTACACTTTTCTGAAATACAGGCCTGAGTTGATGGGCAATCCGTATTGACCACACATTCCGGTCGACAATTCGGAGGTGAACCTATGTAGTTCCTCAAACAAGTACATGCTGCCTGATCACCAACGACTCTACATTCTGCGTAGAGGCCGCATGGATTAGGCATGCAGGGATTCAGCGGTGGCATAACTTCAACTGTAAATAAAACATATTGTTAGAAATAATATGGTGTGGCAATTACGAAATAATTATAAATCCGGAAACAAAAATACCCACCAGAATGAGGATAGCATCTCACAAATGGATCACCAGTCATCGCTTGCGGACAGCTACAGAGTGGGTTATGATTGATAACACGACAATTTGCGTTCAATCCACAAGTGCCAGGACATGGGTCTGTGCACTTGAACTTGTAGCAAGCTCGATTCTGAGGACACTCGCTGTTAACGACGCACTCAGGCTTGCAATTTGGAGGAGAACCGATGAAAGAGTCCTGGCAGGTGCAGACAGCTTGCTGATTAATTGCTCGACACAGACTGTTGGGTCCGCAAGGCGTCGGAGAGCAGGGATCGACTACAGTTGGTTCAGGTTCGTTTACCAATAGTTTGCAAATCGTGAACGGATCGCCTACGAAGCCAGGCTGACAGGTGCACGTAGGAATGTGATTGATAACCGAGCACTGTGCTTCAATTCCACATATGCCGGGACATGGATCCTCGCATTTGTTGCGAACACACGCTTTGTTCGTTGCACAGTCGGAGCTCAGAATGCATTCTGGCTGACATCCTTCGTATGGATTGCCGTGATAGTCTTCAATGCAAGTGCAAGCACCTGCATTGTCTCGTTGCTGGCACACTGCGTTTGGTCCACAGGGAGATGGTTCACAAGGATTGATCTTTTCTTCTGAAAGTCAAACGCATATTTACTCTGGCGTTCCTTTTACTGCGAGAAATTGAGTGCATTATTAAAAATATTACCTTCCAATACGATGCACTGAATGAATGGATTTCCAGTAAATCTAGCCAAGCAAGAGCAAGTCACAGCATGATTGACAACAATGCATTCGGCATTATTGCCGCAAGAACCTGGACATGGATCTTTGCACTTTGAATTGATGCAAGCTTTGTTTGAGGGACAGTCGGGGTTTATGACGCATTCTGGGCGGCAAGATGGTGGACTGCCAATATATGTGGGTAGACAAGAGCATGAGGGATAACCATTTATGTCCTGGCATTGAGCATTTGGACCACATGGAGAAGGATTACACGGGTTGTCCGTTTCTTTGCCTTCCGGTGGAACTAAAATCAAGAACAAAATTGGATAAACGTGTTGAGAAAAATAAAGAATGATCTTCCTTGTTGATGTTATATTTACCGTGTTTAATCAACTTACCCTGCATCTCGTAACAGCTCTTGAATGGATCTCCAGTTTGCCCAGGTGGACAACTGCATATTGGCGAGTGATTTATTACTTCGCATCTTGCGCTTAATCCGCAAGAACCCAAGCAAGGATCTGTACATTTCTTGTTCACACAAGCACGCGTTGGTGGGCATTCAGAGCTGACTATACATTCTGGTCTGCAAGATGGTGGTGAACCAAGGTAACCTTGAAGACAGGAGCATACGGCATGATCCTCGATGTTGCGGCATTGACTGTTTGGTCCGCAAGGCGATGGCGAGCACGGATCCTTCTTAGATGATGGTACTGCAACGTAGAAAAAATCTTGTTGTGTAATTCAGTATTGATTTTTATCAGTAAGTGATTGTACAATAAACTGATTACATACCGATGGGTTGAATGCGACAGTTGACAAATGGATCACCTATGTAGCCGTTTGGACAAGAGCAAACAGGAATATGATTGATGACATCACATTGAGCATTTTGACCACAAGCTCCAGGGCAAGGATCCTTGCATTTGTTTTTCAAGCATGCTCTATCGCGCGCGCACTCAGAGTTGAGGATGCACTCTGGCCGACAAGATTCGTACGGATTTCCAACGTATTCGGGTAGGCACACGCATTCACCGGCTTGGCAGAATGCGTTTGGTCCACAAGGTGTCTGATAGCATGGATCATTGGGCACTGACGGTTCTGTGGCTAAACATATATTACAATTTTAATTTTATTCGATTATAGTGATTATGCAGCTTCGAAAAAATGCGTCCTTTACTTACTGGGCGGAATGTTGATACATTGTGTGAATGGATCGCCAGTGAAACCACTCATGCACGTACAAACAGGTATATGATTCAATACGTGACATTGAGCATTGACTCCGCAAGATCCTGGGCACGGGTCCTGACATCTTTGATTCAGACACGCGAGATGACTCTTGCATTCGGAACTCAAAACACACTCTGGTCGACACTCAGGCGGAACGCCGATATAGTTTGGCAGACAGGAACAAGCTGGATTTCCCGAAATAATTTGGCACAAGGAATTCGGCCCGCAAGGGTTGGGCGTGCAGGATGGAGGTCGAGCAGTTGGCGTAGGATCCTCCACGACTGTAATACATACATGACGACATGCATAAAACATTCCTAACAGAGCATTTAAGTATGTACTTACTGTTAGGTGAGCACTGTGTGAAAGGATCTCCCGTGTATCCAACAGGACACGAGCAAATTGGATTGTGGTTTCTCGTGGTACACTGAGCTCGGAGTCCACATGTATTTGGACAAGGATCTGCGCATTTCGTGTTCACGCACGCCAAATGCGGCGGACATTCTGCGTTGACGACGCATTCCGGCCTGCAGGATGGTGGAATTCCCTTGTAATCTGGCAAGCAGGTGCAAACTGCTTGTCCGTTTACAGCTCGACACTTGCTATTCGGTCCACAAGGTGACGGGGAGCAAGGATCCAACGCTGGCACATCTGATGAATATATGGCAATATAGTTTTATTCGCGAAAAAAAAAATTATGTGAATAAAACGTCAGCTGATATATTATACTCACTCTTCATTTCTTCAATGTCACACGCGTAGTAAGGATCGCCAGTGTAGCCTGCTGGGCAACTGCATATAGGTACGTGAGATTGAACGTTGCAGATGGATAGAGTACCGCAAGTACTGGGACATGGATCTGTGCATTTGAATCCAACGCAAGCCAACTGCGGTGCGCAATCGGGATTTGCCTCGCATTCTCTGTGGCAACCCTTCTGATTGTCATAAGGATCACCGAGAAGATCAGGTGGACAGAAGCAGGCTCCAGCACCGTTTCGTTCCCTGCATTGAGCGTTCGGTCCGCATGGATTTGGAGAACATGGATTTGCGATAGGAGTGTCAGGCGCTACAGAAGATAAATGAAGTAATTATTGAATGTCTGTGATTGTCATTTGGATAATAAATTCAGATTTATATTTACTTGGACGAGGTGCCAGAGTGCAGCGAACAGATGCATCTCCTTCGTATCCTTCAGGGCAAGAACAGATGGGTACATGATTTTGTACCGTACATCTGGCCAATTCTCCGCAGGCCCCAGGACAAGGATTCTTGCATCGCTGATTGATGCATGCAGCAGTATTGAAACATTCCGAATCGTCTGTACACTCAGGTCTGCAATTGGGCGGCCGGCCCATGAAGTTCTGTAAGCATGAGCATGCTGGCTGAGATCCGATGACTCTACATTGCGAATTCGGTCCGCAAGGATTAGGCAAGCATGGATTTGCCTGTGGCTGTTCTGATATATCAGGCTTAACACATCTGGAGAAAGGATCCCCAACATAGCCATTTGCACAAGTGCAAATCGGATTATGATTTACTGTGAGACATTTGGTATTCTGTCCGCAGGATCCAGGGCAAGGATCAGCGCACTTGTTGTCAATGCATGCTTTGTTCTGTGGACATTCGGAGCTGACGATACACTCTGGTCGGCAAGAGGGTGGAATTCCAATGAATCCTGGCTGGCACAAGCAGACGGCATGCCCGTTATGCGTGCGACAACTGCTGTTCGGTCCGCAAGGCGATGGATCACATGGATTGATTGGTCCAGGAGTAGGAGTAACCTCGATTACGTCGCAGAATTTGAACGGATCTCCGGTGTAGCCTGGTAGGCAGGCACAAGAGGGTGCATGGTTGACAACTCTGCAGGTCGCGCCTTGGCCACACGCTCCGGGACACAGGCTGACGCATTTATTGTTCAGACAAGCTTTGCTACGATCACAATCCGTGTTTGTAACGCACTCTGGTCTGCAGCCTGTGTAAGGGTCGCCAATATACTCTGGAAGACATGTGCATGATCCTGCACCGCTTCTCTCGTTGCACACTGCATTTGCGCCACATGGAGATGGATTGCATGGCGTACGTGGTTGTTCAGTGGTGATTGGTTCTGTAACGCCAAAATATAATCACATCCAATCTTAAAACAATGTAGACATTTTTCTAACATACCTTCCAAGATAGGTGTGCACTCGGTGAATGGATTTCCTGTGTACCCTGTGTTGCAAATGCACACGGGGTTGTGCTTTACCACGTTACAGTAAGTGTTCACACCACAAGATCCTGGGCAAGGATCCACACATTGCTCGTTTTGACACGCCATGTTTCCAGGACATCCCTCATTGATAACGCATTCCGGCCTACAGTTTGGTGCTCTGCCAATATAATTTGGTAAGCAAGAACATGCAGGGAATCCATCGATCACACGACACTGAGAATTTGGTCCACATGGTGAAGGTATACAAGGATTGCCTCCTTCGACTGGTTCAGGTGTTTTCGCTGTTCGAATAGGCATCGTTAAAATAATATAATCATTCTGATGGGGATGGTTTTGATCAATTAATTCCTTTCAACTTACGTTCAGTCACACATCCGAAGAATGGATCGCCGGTAAAACCTGTACTACAGCTGCAAACTGGATTATGATTGATGACCTGACAATCAGCGTTTTGACCACAAGTGCCTGGACAAGGATCTTTGCACCTTTGCCCGATACAAGCTGTGTTCTGAGGGCAATCGGCGCTGACTACGCATTCTGGCCTGCACGATGGTGGGCTGCCAATGTACTCAGGTTGGCAAGAGCACACAGCATGGTTATCAATTACTCGGCAATTACTGTATGGACCACAAGGCGATGGCTGGCATGGATCCTTTGGCACTGGGGTTACTAAATAAATTGTTGCATAATTAACAATCACTATATCTTAAATAAATATTATGAGATTTTATAATTAAACAAATAATGTAATTTTTATACCAGGTGGTTGGTGACAAGATCTTAGTGGGTCTCCAGTGTATCCCGAGAGACAGCTGCAGGTTGGCTGATGATTAAATACCAGGCATTGTGCGTTTATACCGCAAGCTCCAATGCAAGGATCGCTGCATTTATTCGATATACAAGCTTTCGTGTGAGGACAGTCAGAGTTTTGAACACATTCTGGTCTACATCCTTCGTACGGATCACCGGTGTAACCTTGTAGACATGAGCAAGAGCCAGCACCATTTCTTTCCTTGCAGATTGCATTCGAACCACACGGAGATGGATCGCAAGGAAGTTCTGGGAATATAACTGGAAGGAAACAATTTTTACATTAAGCGTGCATCGATATTAATTGTTGACATCACAGATGGTTTCGCCACACACCTTTGCTACATCCAGAGAAAGGATCACCTTCGTAGCCTTGATAACATTGACACATTGGCTGATGATTTTGGACAGTGCAGTTAGTATTGAATCCACAAGAGCCTACACATGGATCTTGACACTTCTTCTGGATGCAGGCAAGTGAATTCGGGCAGTCTTGATGAATCAAACATTCAGGTCGACAATTCGGTGGCGCACCGAACATGCCACTGATGCATGTGCAAATTGGATGATTTTCTTGCACTCTGCAATCAGCGTTGGGCCCGCATGGCGATGGTAGGCATGGATTTGTTTGTCCTGGAGCCGTCGGTTCTAAATCATACGCAATATAAATTTCATCTTCTGCAGGTAAAGTCATATAGTTAATTGAAGGGCAATGTAAATTTACCTTCTTGCACACACTGTGTGAATGGATCACCAATAAATTGTGGAGGGCAACTACATATAGGATTATGGCCGATAATTTGGCAGTTTGCATTGAGACCGCATAATCCTGGGCAAGGATCACTGCACTTTTGTCCAATGCAGGCTAAATGCTGTGGGCACTCTGAGCTGACTAGACATTCAGGTCGACAGGACGGTGGTGTACCTTGGTACCCTGGACTACAAGAGCACACAGCACGATCTTTCATGACACGGCAGATGCTGTGAGGCCCACACGGTGATGGCATGCACGGATTTTGTGATGGGACTAATATTGAATCAAAACATAATAATGCCATAAATTGTAAAGATCACATCAAAAGTATAATAATATTTGAAAAAACAAATAGAATGCCTTGATCTACTTACATGGCTTTTCGATTTTGCACGAACGGAATGGATCTCCAGTATATTCAGGTAAGCAGGAACAAACAGGAATGTGATCGATGACTTCGCAACGTGCGTTTGTACCGCAGACACCAGGACACGGATCACGGCAGTGTTGGTTAGAACAGGCTAAGTGTGATTCGCAGTCTTGATTTACGAAACATTCTGCCTTGCAACCATCAACGTAAGGATTTCCAACGAATGGCGGTACGCAAGTACATTTTGCAGCCCCATTTACTGCTGTGCAGATAGCATTCGACCCGCATGGAGAAAGCAAGCAAGGATCGTATGGTCCCGTTGGACGTGTCGAGCAGTTCTTGTAAGGATTTCCTATGGTGAAGTCAGGACAGTAACAAGGTGGCACTCGACCACCATCGCAGAAAGCGCCAAGGCCACACGGACGAGATTCACAAGGATCTGCCTTTGGTATGCATCCTCTAATGGTGTTGGGACTTTCGATATAGCCGGGCAGGCAAGTACACTTTGAAAATCCATTTGGCAACGCCGTGCACTGCGTGTTTGGTCCGCATGGCGATGGATCGCATGCATTGTGCGAAATTAAACAGGGTGATTCAGGTGGATTGCCTTCGTATCCGGGTAGACAGAAGCATTTGACTTTGCCGCTGACGACTCGGCATCCTGAATTGGCACCACATGGATTTCCTTGGCACTTATCGCCTTCTGGAACTATTTTATTGTGTAAGTAAATAATTAAAGGTATTGGATTCTTGTTGTATTCATGATGTACATACTGCACTGCTCGAACGGATTTCCAGTGAGTCCTTTCGGGCAGAAGCAAATTGGATTCCCGTTATCGTTCTCGCACATGGCATCGAGGCCACACGGATTTGGATTGCAAGGATCAAAGGAAGCCAATTCGCATCCAATCTCAGGATTTCCTTCATAACCAGGCAGACATTTGCACTGCGCTTGGTGTTTGTCTGGATAGCATCTTGCATTTGCCCCACAGTCAAACTCCAAGCACGGATTAATGCACTCCCTGTTCAAGCGATCGCAATACTTGTTCGGTGGACAATCCTCGTTGTACTGGCAAATATTTTTACCTTGTTCCTCTGTAACGATCAATGCATACAATGAGTTTTTTTAAACTGTGCACGCTGGATATTTTTCTTGGAGATGTCTTTTATTTAGGTGGGATACTTGCCTAATTCGCAGTAGGAGAAACCATTTCCATGATATCCTTCCTCGCAACTACAGTCGGTTCCATGGTTTGTATTAATACAAACGGCATGATCAGCGCAGGGATTCCGTACAAGACAAGGCTCCTGACAAATACGCCCAATGCACGCCTCTGTCAGAGGGCAATCCCTGTCGCTAGTGCAACCCGCTAGAGGAAGAGTGAGAAAGCCCAAATATAGCCCCGAGAAGGAGTGCATGAGTATGAAGTAAAACGTCGAACGAAATTGTTCCGATCGCTAAGCAAGTGTGGAGCACAGGATGCCCCTCAGGCGAATTAGCGTGTGTCGTCGGAATTCACGTATGTACGTGCAAGAGTCGAATGAATGAGAAATGTCGTCGAACGCGGCACACGTCGAAGAATAGATTTAACAGATCACAGATCACGAGAGAACCGTGTTTTCTGGCGATTTGTGCACGAAAGTTGGACTGAAACTTTTTGTCACGTGCTTTCGTTGCAAAGACATTCACAGGTATGTACAATACATACATATTTACAAATATATAGTCGATCGGTACTGTAAATGTTCAATGATCAATTGCAAGATCGAGTGCAGTGCTTGATGCAGTACAAACCTTTGACGCATGTGTTGGTTTCTGGATGACACTGCATTCCCGGAGGACAGTATGGACACTCAGCGGTATTTTCGTCTTCTGTAATTGCCAATCACGATAGTTAGATTATTGATAGATTTATGATGACGACGTGACATCAAATGTAAGTCTTACCTTTGACGCATACAGGTCTATGATCTTGAACATGGCAGACTTCTACAAAATCACATGGATTTCCAATCGTGCACGGATTGAGGCACTGCTTATTTATACATGCCAACTGGGCAGGACAATCGCCGTGCGTCGTGCATTTGACATCTGATGAAATCAGTACAAGTTAGCGCCGCGCATTCGTGACATTATCATTATTTAGACTTTTAACGCTATCAACAATGTGATGACAAATCAGACATAGCTAGAAAGTCAAATAACGTTTATCGTATATGATTCTCAACAGTTGATGTAATTGAACTATGAGACAAAAAACATTTAACATAAACACACTGTATATGTATGTACAGGTAAGACATAAAAGAATTCGTGACGCAAAACACAGAAAAAAATGCACATATTTTATACAACTCGTAAGACATACAGTGAACCTCGTGTTACCATGTGTCAAGTTTCGAAGCGAGAAGTAATAGCTGCGTCTACTCTCGAAAGAAACTTTCAGTGCAATTTGCAACAGTGCTTCAATTGACTACCCTTGTTGCGAGACTACATAATTGTTCGGTCGCTAACACCGCTTATAAAAGTTTTCTTTGAAAAGTAGGCACGACATATTATTCCATAAGCTGTTAATTATACAGAAGCGTCAGTAGATTCATGCAAAAGCGTTAATCAGTGGACATGCAAAGAGCGTTAATGCAGCAAGTCTATCATCTGCATTGACTACGCAGTGTACTGTAACTGTCTGTTTCATATTCTCTACCACTAATTTTCCTTTCCGTTTGGGACTAAGACAATCTATTTGTGCAATGCCCTTATCGTATTGTCGGCATATTCGTTTCGTGTCCGTACGATCCATCCCTGTCGAATGGTCGTAATTTGGGGAAGCAGTGTCTGTACACTCCAGAATTGGTTGTTTCCAATTTTTGGTCTGGATAACGACGAAGAAATCACATTGGACGGAAAGCTCGGGAGTTGGCACGTCGGTGCTAAATAGATACGACACGACATTTAGAAAACACCCTTCTAGAGAGATTTTTACCTGGGGGTATGCTACAATTAGACGTACTCTGCTGGTCGGTCGAGCATAAGCACACAGGCCGATGGTCATTGACGATACAATCTTTTGTGTTCGGGCAAGGATTGCTCACTATACACACATTCTGACACGAATTATTTATACATCTTTCGTATTCTGTACAATCGGCATCCAAACTGCAAAATCCAATCTCAGTGTCTTCAGTGGTATTTATAACTGATGAATCTGTAGAATATTGTTCTGTGGTGTACTGAGTAGATATAATTTGTTCGGTAGTGGTTGACGTTTGATCTTTTGATTCAGTCGTATATGGTAATGTTGTTTCTGTACTCCACTCTACTGTGCTGGACATGGCTGATTCAGTAGTATATTGTGTGCTTTGAATGTTTGGTTCTGTGGAACTTTGTACAGTAGTAGATGTATCTAATTGGAGTGTAGTTATTTGATCAGAGGGTTCGGTGAAAGTTTGTGAAACGGAGTTGGTAGTAGTTTCAGTTGAAATATAGGTAGTTGCTGTTGAATGTTCGGTCCCTTCTGATTCATGAAGTTTCGTAACTGTTGTAAGTGTTTCCGTAGTAGATATATCGCTTCCGGCCTCTGTTGTAGTTGATAATTCTGTTTGAGTTGAATGCTGCTGTTCAATAACGTACGATGTAGACTCAGGCATATCAGGATGTGTTGTAGTATATAAATTTGTTGTAGTTTTAACTGCAATCGTTTCACTATCTGTTGTGTACACTTCTGGTGACGTTGTAGTCTCCAATACAGATTCAAATGTTGTTGAACTTTGTTCAGTTGTAAATTCGGTGGTTGTTGTCAAAGATGTTGTATTGAAATCTGTGGTCATTTGGGTTGAAGATGTAGTGAAGTCGTAAAGTGGCGATGTAATTTCTTCGGATGTGCTAGTAATAGTTTCTGTGGCAGATAAAGTAGTTTGCGTGGATATTTCTGGCATATTTGTCATACTGGAAATGGTAGAAAGAGTCGTAGTTCCAGTATCATTCGAAACATTAAATTCAGTTGAAATATCATGCTCTGTTGTACTACTCTGAAAACTTGTAATAGCTTCACTAGTTTCCGTCGATGGAGGAACACCGATAACGTCAAACGATTCGGTAGTGGCAGTAGATGCTATGTTGGAGACTGTCGTCTCTATAGTTTCAATTTCTTGCGTCGTTACTTCTGTGGTAGTACTTTGTTCAAGAGTTTGATTAGGAACTGTTGTAGTGGTAAACTTATCATAATATGGCGACGTTTGTTTAGTACTCTCTTGAATCATGTCGGTGGGTTCTTGGGTAGAATATTGAAACTCGGTTGTTGAAGGAGGCTCACTCTCAGGTTGTTTAATAGTTGCCAATAAAGTGGTATCTGCGTATTCTGTGGTGCTAGAAAACATTGTACTAGTTTCGTTTGCAATCTCAGTAGATTCTGTTGTTTGAAATGCGCCCAAAGTTGTCTCTTCTGTAATATTCCATGTAGCAGTAGTTTGGGATGTATCGGTCACATTAGATATATCTTGTAATACTGTTGTGGAATAGGTTGTTGGTTCAGTAGTTTCTTTAACTATCCCAGACGTTAGTTCTAAGTCAGTGCTGGCAGTGGTAGCAACTATAGACGTAACTATTTCGTCTTTAGTTGTTGTAGCTTCAGAAACTGTAGAAATCTCTGTGGTTATTTGTGTGGTTTCAGTAAAATGCCGATCAGTATGATCAGGAGGCGTAATGTCTGGAGGTTCTGACTCAGTGGTAACTGTAGCTGTTGTTATTTCATTTTCTGCTGTTGTAACTTTAGGAGTTGTAGAATACTCTGTTGTTATTTGCGTTGATTCAGTATACTGTCGATTGATATCACCAAAAGACGTAGTGGACGGTGATTCAAATTCAGTTGTAACAATAGGTGTCACTATTTCGTGATCATCAGTAGTAGATTTAGGAGTTGTAGATTGTTCAGTCGTCATTTCCGTTGATTCACTAAATTGTCGACCAACAGTTGTAGTGGGTGGAGATTCTGATTCAGTAGAAGTAAAGACTGACGAAATTTCAGTTGTAGATAATTTCGTAGTGGTTTCTTGCGTTGTCGACTGTGTCAAAGTTGTTTCAGGTACGACCGTGGTTACTGGTTTATCGTATTTTATTGTAACAGTTTCCTCTGTTGTTTCATTCAAGATATTTGCTAACGTTGTTGCCCGTTCAGTAGTTAGATCACTGAATAGAGTAGTGCTTGTAAAGAATTCTTTTTCAGTAGGTTTGGTTATTGGGCTTAAAGTTGTAACTGATGACAGACTTGTTATTTCACTGACTTCATATTGTTGAGTAGTAGATACTTCTGGATTTTCAGTCTGTAAAATTCCTTGCTCTGATGTTGTAGCAAACATATCTGACTCTGTTGCATTTTCTGTGCCTCTACTGTCAGTAGTTATAAGAATAGTATAATTTTCAGTGCCAATATTCGTGACATTTTGCGCAGACAGTGTAGACATTTCAGTCGTATATTGCTCTGTTTCTGTCGTCATTTGCGGCATAAAAGTTTGCGATCCTTGTTCGGTTACGTTTTCGTAAGCTCCAGTACCAATCACTTCAGTGACTATTGAGTGATCCGTAGTAGTATCAACATATGTAACGGTCGACACACTTTCATTAGATTCAGAAGGCGTAAACGTTGAGGGGGTAAAAGTATCAGGGGTGCTCGTTATCTGACACTGTTCGTTATCGGGATTGCAAGTACAAACGGGCCTGTGTGCTTCGACCCGACATTCGACTGTCTGTTGACAGTGGCCGATGCAAGGATCCACGCAGGACCTTTCGACGCAGGCTTCTGCGCGAGTGCAGTCATCATCGGACTCACAGAAACTGTCGGGCTTGGAGGTGACAACTGCTGCGGATACAACATTACAGACATAATAATTTCGTTAAACAGCTGGGCACACCGCAATTATCAATAAGCGATCTTGGGATTAATCTACGCTCTACCGTACTCATACAGTTTTAACTCAACGACCCTACTAAGAATTAAAATAAAGTTAGCATGCTGGCGGTAAATAAGTATGAAGCTAATTATCGAGAAACGTAATTGATTAGGTCTTTACAGAGACAGATGTAACGGAAGATAATCCTCCGATAGTAGAGGGTGTTGGCAGAGTAGAGCAGGAGTTAGGGTAACAGGAGAGATTGTATTTTTGTGGCTTTGGATCCTGAAATGAGACGTACATCCAGACAACAAAAGAATAGAAAAAGTACGGCTCGTCGTTGATCGTGAATCGTTTTGTCAATGTAACATTCGTTGTGAGTGTCGGAGCTAGTTTGAGGACGGAGTACAATGTGTGAATCATAATCATCACGATAGGAGTGTATAGCGCGCGGTGAACGAACGGGAACATACTTTCAGAGTACCTTTGCCGTCTGGGTGAACGGAAACCTGTAAAAAGTAGCAATTGTATGTCTCGTGTTTGAAAGGCAATAAGAGGTAACGTCTCGAGAATGCATCGCAAAGTAAATGGCCTCCCGGCAAAAACGCCCACATGTATAAAGGTGAGTCGGCTCTCCATATCTCTCCCTTACTTCTCTGTTTTCTCAGGTGTGTATGTCTATGCGTTGGTGTGTGGTGTGTGTGTGTCTTATGCGTGTGCGGTTTTAATTCTTTGTCTATTCGCTCGCTTGTCTGTTCAAGTTGTTGCTGTTTCTTTGTTCGCTTTTTGGTGACAGAGAGAAATGAGTGGAATTACCTTTCATGCATCCGTATTTAGTATCTGGCACAAAGCCGGGGGGACAGAACTTGCAGATAGGTTTGTGCTCCTCGACGTAACATGGGGCATCGGCCGGACAGGTGGAGTTTCTGCATGGGTCCACGCAGCGATAGTTGCGGCACGCCAAGTCTGGTGAGCAGCCACTGTCACGCAGGCAAATGGAGAGGGAAGGATTGCAGTTCTGGGTGCATATGCAGACGGGACGGTGGTCCAGGACGTCGCAGTGCTTGTCGGCGGGGCATGGCCGATTTCTCTTACGGACGTTACAGGGATTCTGACACTTTCCATTGACGCACGCGGCGTTCGAGGGACAGTCAAAGTCCCGTGTGCACGTTAGGGTGTCGGGGGCGCAGGTCAGCTCGCCGAGCTCGTTCACGACGAAGCCGTACTTGCAGACGCACATCGGCCGGTGATTGCGCACCTGGCACCTCTTGTTCGCCTCGCAGCTATACTGCGAGCTTAGGCATGGGTCGCGGCACTCGCCGGTAAGCGAGTTACAGGCCAGACTCTCCGGGCAGTCGCGGTCGGCGGAGCAGCCGATGCTGGGCACGTTCGGTCGGGGATTCAGTGTCTCGCATTTGGGATCTGGATGGCAGGCTGTGTGGGGCATACCGATGTAGCATTGGGGGCACGAGCAGCGCGGCTTGTGCACCACCACGCGGCATAGGGCGTTTATCCCGCAGGCGCCGCGTAACGCGCACGGATCCAGACATTGCAGATTTATGCAGGCTTTCTCATTGGGACACTCGAAATCGCTCGTACATTCGCGTTCTTCTCGCCGTTCGTAATTCAGTGCGTTATTTGTTGTTGTTGTTGGTGGTGGTGGTGGTTTTTTTTCAGTCCGTTTTCATTTTCAGTTTTTATCACGATTTTTTTTTTTAGTTGTGATTGTAGTTATTCGCCGCGTGTTAGATTTGTGCCGCGAGCGTGTTTTTGCAAACGGTGATATCGAAATTCGTGTGCCGTGATTTTTCGCGGTGGTGGTTGTGGTCGTATTATTGACGGTCGTAGTTGTGGTGGTGGTGGTGGTGGTCGTGGTAGTGGTCGTAGTGGTGGTCGTAGTGGTGGTGGTGGTGGTGGTTGTGGGTGGGACAGGAAAAAAAAAGAAAAAAGCATTTATAAGAACTGTGAAAAGAAACTTTCTCACAAATAACATAAAACCACATGCTTCGTATTTATAAAATGAAGAATAGGGCAGGCCTCGTGAGGAAGTGTATAGAGGACTTTACAATTTCCACGAAAAAACTCAGATGTTTGATCGGAGAGAGAAAATAATATGTATACAAATACGTATATGTATGTATATAACAAATGGCAAGCAGCGATATTTACAAACACAAGCCCCCACAGAGAATTGAAAGAAGTGGAGATAATGACCCGTGATAATCAGCAAATATCAAGCATGGGTATATGAGAATGTCCCTTTCGCAGTTCCCAATCTGTATTAAACCTATGTCTAAATAGTGTCGACTGTAAATGTGTACATACTCTTGTCTTCTTGCTAGTCGTACTATATATATGTATATATATGGCACCAACATGTCTCTATACCTTTATCGAGATAAAATATCTCCTCAAGACAGATTGGATACTGAGATAAACATTCTACATATGAAGTTACGTGTGAGACATGTGTAGACGTGTTCTTTCGCTCATCCTTTCGCACTGTCACTTTCTCTCCCACTCTTTCTCTCACACACTCGCACTCCATCTCTTTTTCTCCTAACGTATTATGTACAGTATTCCTATCGTTGATATGTACAGTCGCTGTATGTTGAATCTGGCTGTGGGTAAAATGTAAATATCCAGTGTCTTTTGCGATATCATCGCAAAACTGCTCCAATCACATCTGTCTCTCGGTTTGTTAACGAATCACTGGATTAATACATCTATAATATTATTCAATTCCTACTAGACGATACATGGTTATTCTACGGACCATGTTCCTCTGATCGTCAGTATTGCTCGCTAGTCACAAATGCTGTACATAAAATTAATCAGTCCGCTCTGTTAAACAGTTAGTAGGCTGCTGTTTCCTACCTGTGGTGCACTCGATATCTGGCGAACCACTCGTACCTGGTGGACAGCGACATACGAATATCGTACCGTCACGGATGCATTCCGCACCTTTGCCACAGCCGATTGTCCTGCAGTCGCCTATACTTCTATCAGCGCTACCTATTAACATCACAAAAATCCAATATAAACCCTATTGTACCACAAATATTCCTCAACCTTCCTCGAAAAAAGAAGACACTTACATTCATGCATTGGATCTCCGGAAGGATAATTAGGTGGGCAGTAACATTGTGGTTGGTTCTTGTAAATCCTGCATGCCGCATTTAGTCCACAACGAGTGTCCTTGCAAAGTTCACCGCCGTCGCAAATGCAGGCCTGATGAGCGTCTCCGTGACATCCAGGATCACAGGTGCATTCGAAACCATTTTGAGTCTCTCGGCATTTGGCGTTGACACCGCAGGGTCTTCTCAAGCATTCGTCACCGCCTTTAATAAGGAAAACGTGGACCATTGTAAAACATGTACAAAAAAATTGTGACGGAATTTGTAATGATTGTAAAGTAAATACCTTTCTTGCAATTGATCTTCGGATTTCCAAAGTGTCCTGGCGGACAAGAACATTGGGCTTTTCTGTTCACAACACGACATTGGGCGTTGAATCCACAAATTCCGTGATGTAAGCAGGGGTTTGTGCAGACACCATCGTCACTGCACCGCTTATTCGGTTCACAATCGTCATCACGATGGCATTCCAATTGATAACATTCTTGGCTGGGTTCACCCTGGAAACCTTCAGGACACAGACATACAGCGCGATGGTTCGATACACGACAGAGAGCATTGATTCCACATGGTGATCCATTTGCTAAACATGGATCGGCACACTGTCCATTTGTACAAGACAATGTTGATGGGCAATCCGAATGAGTTCGGCAACCAACTAGACAAAGACCTGATTCGCAAACGTAGCCCTGAAAAACATTACACTCAATTGATTTGTACTACACCGTAATCTGAGCACTAATTCATAAATAGACGTAAGAAAATTACCTTTGGACAAGAGTTGTTAACGTCACATTTATTGCGGCATTTTCCTGTGTGACAAATCTCTCCGCATGAACATTGATCTTGATTGAAACAGCTTTGAGTGCAGAAGCCAATTTCGTCACACTCGCAGGAGCCGTCGCAAGGAATCATCGATTTGACACAGCTGACAAGTGCGTTACCGTAATAATTGACAGGACAGCTGCACTGGGCCACGTGATTGACTACACGACAACCAGCACATTCGCCACATGCTTTGCCTCCTTCGCATGGACCTAGATTGAGAAATTGAACACTCCAGTTCTCACGTTCTCACAAATATTGTATCGGTATCGGTATCGGTATAACACTTACTTCTACAACTGTAATTTATGCATGACTCGTCGTTGGGACATGTATTATCGCTGCGGCATCCAATATCACACAGTCGATTCTGACATATCTGATTGGATGCACAGTGATCGTCAGTGTTGCAGATTGTCTTACAAATTCCACTATCGCATCGTTCATCATTCAGGCAATTCGCATCACTGGAAAATTGTGTAACGTAAAGTACTGTCGCAAATTGATCCCATTTATCAGCGTAGAGAAAATATTAGTTACCTTCTGCATGTCGCGTAGCATGAACGGCCGTAACATGCTTGTCCAGGCAAGCATTCTTGTTCCGTTGAACAAGGATGGAATGCTTGTTTGCAACCGATCAAAGGATCGCCGACCAACGGAACTGGGCAGATACAAGCCTTTTCATGATGAAGAACGGAGCACTGGGCATTTACACCGCAGGCTTCATGCAAACTACAAGGATCTAAACAGAATTGCATTAAAGAATTAAAAACCTATAACATGGAATATGTTGTACGACATAAGATAATAAATATGTCTCTTACTCGTGCACTGGCTGTTGATGCAGGCATAATTATCCTGGCACTCGATGTCAGCCCTACATCCCGACATGCAGACAAGTCCTTCACAAATTTCTCCGCTTCTACAATCTTCATCTCTTCTGCAGAGAGACTTACAGATGCCAGAACTGTCGCAGCGTTCATTACTCAGACAATTAGCGTTCGACGAACACACAGGTGTGCAGACGCCACCGATGCAAGCTGCTGCAGCACCGCAATCTCTGTTCGTTTGGCAAACTGGGCCAGGAGATCTGAGACAAGCAACCTTAGCTGTTGGATTGGGAATGAATCCAGCTGGGCATGAGCAAGTTGCACGTTGATTGAAGACCGTGCATTTTGCGTTTGGACCACATGGTGTTTCTTCGCAAGGATTCACACATTTGTTTGTTAGACACGCTTGGTTGGCGTTGCAATCCTCATCTGCGCGACATCCGAACGTGCACATATTGTGCAGACAGATATGTCCGAGGAAGCAGTCGTTGTCAAGTCTGCATGTTAAGAGACAATTGCCACGAATACATTTCTCGTTGAACGCGCATTCGTTGTCGATTGTACAAATTGGTAGACAGACATTGTCTCGACATGTATTTCCTTCGTTGCAATCGTTTGATCCGCTGCAGGATACTGGCACTAAACACAATACGTATTATGAAGACAATGAACAGCTTGTTGGAAATTGACAATTTTTCTGACAAGTCTTACATCTGACGCATTCTACTTCGGAGTTCCCAGTGAAACCAGGAGGACAACTACATTGCTTGATGTGGCTTCTCACTTGACACTCAGCGTTTATGCCGCATGCTGCTCTAATGTCGCACGGATCCAAGCATTGACCGTTTATACAGATGTCAGATAAATTACATTCTTCGTCAGATTGGCAAGATGCTGCAAAAAATTAAAGTTACCCATAGTATTAAATGTAGATGGTAGTGTACTACAATTTTTATCGAAGTCTAACGTGAACTTACGTCGACAGATTCCTTCGTAACAGTAGGTATTGGTAGAACAATCAGTAGCTATTGAACAAGGTACGGGTTTCGGTCGACATCCAACCCCTAAGTTATTAGGATCTCCTTCGTAGTCGGGACGACACTCGCAACTTGCGGCGTGATAATTCGATATACAATCTGCGTTCGGTCCACACTGCGTTCTAGCACAAACGTCTGCAATACACGATGGACATTAGAGATTAAGAAGCGATAGAGTATTAATCAGCCATTAAACAGTTATTTACCGGCGCATTTTGGTACGTTGTTCACGTTTATGCACTTTGCAGAAACTGGGCAATCGTCATCTTGCAAGCATTCAACTGGTTGCTGGCAGCCGCTGTTATATGGATCACCAACTGTACCGGCCTGACAATGACATTTGTAAGATCCTCGAGAATTTTCACACATTGCTCCGGGTGCACAAGGTGTGTTTGCACAGTAATCGATCAACTGACATCCATGAATAGGGTCTCCGGTGTATCCAGGTTGGCATGAGCATAACTGTGATAGTAAACGAAAATTGGATAATAGATAAAAATAGACGTACGTAAATCAAGCATGAGAAAATTGTACCTGAACATGCTTCTCAGTTGTGCAAATCGCATTGACTCCGCAAGGATTGTGTGCGAGACAAGCGATTCTGCATTTGTGAGTGTCGCAGATCTTCTCGTCGGAACAGTGTTCATTCGATTCGCACTCGATAGGTTGGCATCCAATTTTGTCATCCTTCGGACTTCCAAAGAATCCAGATTTGCAAGCGCATGATGCAACGTGATCATCTGCTTTGCATTCCGCATTACGCCCACATAGAATGAGATCACAAGCTTTGTGACATTCTGCTTGTCCAATGTTATTCTTGACACATTTTTCGTCGTGGGAACAGTCATCGTCGGATATGCAGCGCAATTCTTGAACACAGATATTATTGTGACAGTACTGATAGTCTGGACAGCTGGAGTTGCTGCGACAAGTAGGTTGACAGAGACCGTTGATGCAAAGTTGGTCACCGATACAATCCCTGGTACTACCACAGAGAGCTGCAAAAATAAAATGCACATGTTACCAGTTCCATACTTTCGTCAGCAATAAATTAACTTAATATTTTTTAAAACGTACCTGTGCAAATACCGCCATTACAGGCTGAGCCAGTTGAGCATTGAGAATCGGATTTACAATATTGGACAGGTGTGCAGCCAAGGTTTGGATCGCCGGTGCCACCGGGTTTACAAGTGCAGACTGCACTGTGGTTCAAGGGTGAACAATCAGCTCCTTCGCCACAGACGTTTGACACGGAGCAAGGATCTACGCATTTGTGATCAAAGCAAGCATCGGCCAAACTGCAATCGCTGTGATAGTTGCACTCAAGATGTACACATTCTCTCTGTAATTAAATAAATTTATTTTGATTAAACGTCAATGATTTTATATGAATGTGACCAAGATTTGTGAATAATCGTGAATACCGTCGGATCTCCAGTTGTTTGAATAGGACATCTGCACAGATAGATATGATCCTGCATCGTGCATTCTGCATTTTTGCCACATACAGATGGATCATCGCATGGATTGGTACATCTATTATCAATGCAGGCTGCGGTTCTCGGGCAGTCTGAATCCGTGAAACAGTCACCAGGTTGTTTGCAACCGTTCTTGAACGGATCGCCTACCAAGCCATGAGGGCAGGCACAAGCATAGGATCCCTCGGTATTCTGACAACTGTAATTTAACAGAACATTGTAATTTATTGCAAAACATTGAAATTTGTTTCAATACTAACATTGCTGTAGCATGACATGGGTGATCCAAGCATTCGTTAACGTCACCGCAAACATCTCCGGTGAGAGTAAATCCAGGATAACATTTGCAAACAGCATCGTGATCAGTAGCAATACAATTACCGTATCCACAGTTTACTTGATTGCATGGACCTTGGAAGACATAGAAATCATTGATGAAAACCAAGTAATGAGAAAAATGTGTAATTTAGTCAGATAAAGGTTGTTTAACAACTCACTGCCACACTTGTTGGTATCCTGGTTGCAATATTTGTCAGATGGACAATCGTTGTTCGACAAACACTCAACCTTCAGGCATCCAGGTAAGCTTCCGAAATAGCCTGGCTGGCATTCACAGGCTGCTATGTGATCAACTACTGTGCAGAAGCTATTGGTACCACAGTCTTGTAAGGAGCATGGATCGGTACAATTGTGTTGAATGCAGGCTTGTGAATCGGGGCAGTCTGAATTGATTGTGCATTGATGTGGTATCAAGCAGCCTGAAATTACCGGATCGCCAGCTGTGCCGTGAGGACACTGGCAACGGTATGATCCGTGAAGATTAATACATTCAGCGCTCTCATGGCAAGGATGATCTTCGCATTCATTAATGTCGAGACAATTTTCTGGCCCAGGAATGAATCCGCTACGACATCTAGTACAGAGAAAAATATACAGGTATAAAGTAGAGACGAAATTGTACAATGCAGAGACTTAGATGTGGGTTTACTTACTTGCACTTGGAATTAATGCAAACTTCGTCATTTTTGCAACCGGTATCAGAAGTACAACCACTGATGCACGTACCGTCAATGCATACTTCTCCTGGCAAGCAATTGCTGTTGCTGTAACAGACCTTTACACATATGCCATTCCTGCAACGTTCTCCTTGCGCACAGTTGCTCTGGTCTGTGCACTGGCACTGACAAAGTCCAGAAACGCATAGATGTTGGCTGGGACAATCTTGAGGTCCTTCGCAAGCGTTTGGTATTCTGACACAACCCTGTTCCGGGGTTGGATTGCCTTGGAATCCTAATGGGCACGTACAAGCTGTCGCATGATTTATACTGCTACATTGAGCATTTGGTCCACATATATCTTTTCCTTTGCATGGATCTAACATCAAAATAATCTCATTAGATTGTTGCGCTAAGTGAAATGATGCATAGGAAAATTGTAGATTTGTTTTATCATACCTTGACATCTGTTGTTTATGCATGATTCTGTAGGTGGGCAGTTCTTATTGCTACGACAACCTAAAATGCACGATCCACTAACACATGCCTGATCGGATTGACATTGAGTATGCGTGACGCAAGGTACTATGCATCTGTTGTTAATGCATTTCTCGCCATCGGAACAGTCAGACACAGAACGACATACCGCTGAAAAATTTACACGTTTACTAATATACAAGACAATACCGTTTGCATTTGGAAGCAAGCTAGAAGCTGGTAAAATCAACTTACCAACACACTGATTATCTAAGCAGACACTTTCTTCGCAATCATTATCCACTTTGCAGTAATTCGATTCTCTGACGCAGCCATCCTGCGGTCCTTTCGACGATGGTATAAATCTGTGAATGCACCTGCAGGTCGGCTGTCCATTAATTATTTCACACAGTGCATTTGCTCCACAAGCGTTTTCGCATGGATTTATACACTTGTGATTATGACAAATTGATTGCGACGGACAGTCCTTGGCACTCTTACAGTATCCTTCGGGTTGACATCCAATCGTATAAGGATCTCCTACGTGATTCGGTGGACACTGGCAGACGGGATTGTTCGTAGATCCAGGGACGCACAGTGCCGAAGGGTGGCAAGGATTCGGATGGCAAGCCTCGGTGGCCACGCACTCGACATCAGGCACAGGATTCGGTCGAAGGCCTGGAGGACACTGACAAATTGCTTTGTGATCATCAGCGATGCAGACTGCATTCACTCCGCAAGCGTTTTCATCGCAGACATCGTAACAAGTATGCGTTAATCTGTTGCACAGCTGCGTGGGCGGACAGTCGATGTTGTAGACGCAAGGAACGGTGCGGCATCCATTGGATAGATCATTAGGATCACCGGCGTAGAGTCCAGGCGGGCACTCGCAATTTCCAACGTGATTATTCACGACGCAGAGAGCATTAGGACCGCAAGAAAGGAAATTGCAAACCGGTTGGCAACTAAGCACACCTTCGGGCGACGATCTGCAGGTATGATCCTCTGAGCACTCACTATCGGTCGAGCAACGATTTTTTCGCGTACTCTGACAACCCACACGGTCATTCGGATTGCCGATGAAACCTTGAAGACACTCGCAACGACCTCGATGATGCTCGGCCACGCACTGCGAATTTATTGCACAAGTGAAGCCGCTGCAGGCAGGGATACATTTTAGAACACCGAGGGCATCCGGTCGACAAGCTTCAACTGGGTGGCAGTCGTTGTCGCTTATGCAATCTGGCACAGAAGGCTTTTCGCAGGACGAAAGCACTGGATTCCATTCGTAGCCGTCTTGACACTTGCAGGTAGCATGGCCTGGGATGACGTCTGGCTCGCATCGTTGATGAGCACCGCAGACAACTTTACTGCAAGGATTTACACATTCTTGAGCGCCGTTATCAAGGACGAGACAAGAGAAGCCGGGCTGGCAGTCTGAGTCGTGGGTACATCCAGGTTGTAGCACAGATTTGGATGGCTGGCATCCTTCCACGAGATTACTTGGATTTCCTTGGTAGCCGTCGATGCAAATACAGGAAGAGATATGATGTTGGGTGACGCAGAGGGCATTGGGGCCACATTGAAGTTTGCTGCAGGCGTCGACGCATTTTCTGGAACCTTTACCAACTTGGAAGCAAATTTCTTGCGGTTCACAGTCCAAATCGTTGGAGCAATGGCCGTATAAGTGACAGCCTTTGGCAAAGTTGTTAGGATTTCCAGTATAGCCAGGTGGGCAAAGGCATACTCCGTCTTGGCAGACAGATCTTGGGCCACATTTAACGTTATCGCACCGATTTATACACTTTCCTTTCACACACGAGTAATCGAACGGGCAAGGAACTGAATCACTGCAGCTACAAGTTTGTGGATCCGTGCAACCGCCTACTTGCACGTGTTGGCAGCCAATAAACGGATTTCCGAAGAAGCCATCCTTGCAGCGACAATCGTAGCTACCAATGGTGTTGATACAGACTGCATTATTGCCGCAAGCATTGCCGTTGCATTCGTTGATATCTGGTAAACATAGATAATGTGTCCTATACTATGCTTCTTTGTTTTAATACGACAAAAAAAAATATATATATTTACCGAAACACTGAATATATGGATTTCCAGCATATCCCTGTGGGCACAAACATTCAACGGCATTCAGGCCCGCATTGCAATGTGCATCTTTGCCACACATCGCTGTGGAACAGTCGGACTTTTGTTGCACTCCGCATCCATGATAAGGATTTCCACTGGTGCCTGGATTGCAGACACATTTCGAATCTTGCGTACCATATTCGCAATGAGCGTTTTCGCCACAATGTGGATCACAATGAGGAGGCTGAATGGCTATTGAATGAATAAAAGATTATTTAAAAAATGTCCCGATTCAGAGTCTTAACGCAATACGACCAGATACTTACGTGGCATGCAAAGTAGATCGGGATTTCCAACAAAGTATGGATTGCAGACACATTTATTCGTCGAGGGATCACAGGTGGCACCGATACCGCAAACGACGCCTTCACACCGACGCTTGCAACGGCCACTTATGCATACGCTCGGCTCAGCGCATGGAATTTCTGATGAGCAGACATCCGGAGCGCATCGGCCACCAGGGAAAGGATTGCCCATGAAACCTTCGATACACTTGCAAGTGGGCCCATCGTAACTGACGATACATTGCGCTCCAGTCCCACAAACGAAACCATCGCATTCTGCACCACGAATCACAATATTAATCTCCGTTGTCAACATGCAATTGCCAACATTGCATGAGAGACTGCTACAAGGAAGAAAAAAAATTGACTTTACCTGACACACATTCGTTGTTCTTTCCTTCGGTGAATCCGATAACGCAACGACACCAAGCAGCGTGCTTATCCGGCTCGCAGTAGGCATTCGGTCCGCAGGGTATATTGTCGCAGGGATTAACGCAACTTCCGTGAACGCAGCTGAGGTAATTCTCGCAATCGTCGTTGGAGGAGCACTCGGACTTGGCGATGGGCACTCCGGTGCAGCCGGCGCCGTAGGGGTCGCCGACCGTGCCCTTGGGACACTCGCAGACGTGGCCGCCCTTGGTGTTCAGGCAGTATGCACCGTGACCGCAAGGATTGGTCGCGCACTCGTTGACGTCGATGCAGCCGTGTTGGGGATCGCCTTCGTAGCCGGCCTCGCACATGCAGCGTGGCGGATCGGTAGGTGTACATTTGGCGTTGATGCCGCATGGGAATCTGTCGCAAGGATCTGTGAAATTGCAATTGGAACGTTACAAACAGGATTCGTACGAAGCTTTCGACGAGGGGAAGAGAGATGGTCTTACTCTTGCAAAGATTGCCGTCGTGAGGGTCGGTGTAAAAGGGAGGTGGGCAGACGCATTCTCCAGGTTGAACGCATTTCTCGTTGGCCTTGCACTCATGGTCATTGGTGCATCTCTTCTGTGCTGGCGAGCAGAGACCGTTATAAGGATCGCCTCCGTAACCGTGCGGACACACGCACTGATGGGATCCAGGCTGGTTAATGCATTCCGCTCCATAGCCGCAGACTTGGTGTCCCTCGATACACTCATTAATGTCTATGGGGTAACGCGGTAGGTTAATATCGAACGCATGATGCTCAATGAATGGAATAATGAGTACGATGTATGTTGCACTTACCTTCGCACGAACCATCCACTTTAGTCGTGTAGCCCTTAGGACAGGCGCAATAGCTGACGCCACCGGCGATTGTAATACATTCAGCGCCACTCGGGCACTTTTCTCCCTTCGAGCAGCCGGCCAACATGCATTTTCCGTTTACGATTTTGTACGGCGGCTGACACTGACACTCGATGCTGTTACATTCTGCGACCAATGACAAATGGCAATGTAATGAGGTGTCGCGCGCATATTGCGAGCAGGAGAAAACATTAGTTACCTTCGCATAACGAGAAAGGATTTCCGTTGAATCCGGGCGGGCACTGACATTCGTAGCTCCCAGGAAGATTCTTGCAGATGGCATTGACACCGCAGGCTGGCTTATCCCTTAGTTCCATGCACTCGTTGATGTCTCGACATTTTCCGCTATCGCTGTCTCGAGTGTATCCTCGTTGGCATATGCAGACGCTGCTGCCGATAAATTCGTCCTTGATGCATTGTTCGCCGGCTGGACATGGTACGCTTGGTCCGCAGACGTGTGGGGTCTTCGTTTCTTGACAGCCACCGCTGTAAGGGTCGCCTATCATTCCGCTTGGACACTGGCAGGAGAAGGAGCCAGCCTCGTTGTTGCAAATGGCGCCTGCTGGACAGGGATTGATCGCACATTCGTCGATGTCTCTGCATCCATCTTTCACACCCGGCTTTCCAGTATAACCGTTACCGCAGAGACAGGTGGCCACGTCGTTCAGAAGCATGCAGTGAGCGTTGGGCCCACAGGATAAATCTTCACAAGGATCTAAAGAGGATGCGTCAAAATGAAGTCAACAATACAATAGGACAATAAATGGGATAAGATTATTTCTCGAAGACTGCTTACGTCTGCAATCGTTGCCAACATTCGGTTCTGGACAGAGGCAACGTTTTTGTGGGTCGCAAATTGCATTTCCAGGACAATCACCGTCGACTTGACAGGTGACAATGCCAACGCATTTGATATAAGGATCCGGATCAGGAATGGTTTCCGGTGGGCAAGAGCAAGTGTAAGATCCTTCGGTATTTGTACAGGACGCACCGTGTCCACAAACATCGTTTCGTGTGCACTCGTCGACGTCTATGCATTGCTTGAAAGCATTACCCGAAAATCCAGGCTTACATTGACAAGCGAAACCACCCGGTGTGTTCGTGCAGATCGCATTCTTTCCACACCGACCGGCCGGACCGTTGATCGCGTCGCACTCGTTTATATCTGACAGAAATAGAACGGATCATCGTCGCGACATTCTTTTCCGAAGAAGATACGAGCCAATCATACTCACCGACGCAACCCGCTGCTATGTCATTGGGATTAAATGTCCAGCCATCTTCGCAGATGCAGTAAGCTTCGTGTCCGTCGGCTTTGCAGTAAGCGTGATCGCTGCAAGTCACCTCGTCGCAGGGCGCTGAGGAGATGACTCGTGAGTGTCAGATAAATTTATTCTGTCAGTTCGACTCAAAGCGTTTCCTCACCTTTGCAGGGTATATGCGGTGGAGTGCCGATAAAGCCGGATTCGCAGTCGCAATGATAGCTGCCTCTGGTGTTGGTGCAAACCGATGCCGGTCCACAGGGATTGTTGTTACATTCGTCGACGTCCTCGCACTCGGCGCCGACGGCCTTGAAGCCATCCTTGCAGAAGCACTGACCCTCGATGCATTCGGCGTTGTTGACACAATCGAAGTTCGACTTGCAGAGCGTCGTGACGTCGGTCTGCGATCATGCGGACACCCGTTAAAATCGCCGTCGAATCACCGTTACGACGGAATAACGACGGAATAATGACGGAGAACCGCTTCTTTTCAATAGCGGAGGCGGCACGTGAGATCACGGAAGACGATGCTGAGAATGCAAATTTACCTGTTCGCAGGCAACTGCCGGACTGGGATTGGCACTGTACCCCGGTGGGCAGACGCAATTGTAGCCGGGAACTGCATTCTTGCAGATCGCATTCGCGCCGCAGGGATTCTCGAAGGCCGTGCACTCATCGATATCTATGGAAACGGGGCGTTAGAAAGAGAATTGCCGATTTTGCGCGGGGCAAGGTTCAATCGCGAGGCTGGTATCGAATTTCTAAATAGAATTTTCTCGAGGAATAGCTCGTTCATAAAGATCGTGTGTTATGCGAGTGATGCTAACCGCTGCATCCCTTGAAAGGATCGCCAGTGTAATCCTCCTTGCAACTGCAGGTGAAGCTGCCGATCGTGTCGTGGCACTCGGCATTCTCGCCGCAAGGATTTCGCTCGCATTCGTTCACGTCTGTTAATAAAGAAATGTTAACGGAAACGTCAGTCTTTTTAATGATTAAAAGTGAAAGAGGAAAGTGAATGCGTAGAGAGCCGCGGTCAAGTTACTTTCGCAGAAGTCGAAGTGAATGAGCATGTTAAAACGGTTACGACTGACTTTCGCAGCGTGTGGTGCCCTGCCCGATGAAGCCTTGGGGACAGATGCATTTGTAAGATCCGGGAACGTTGATGCACCTAGCGTTAGGCGCGCAAGCGTCCGTCTGGCTACACTCGTTGACGTCGATGCAGCCCTGAATCGAATCCAGCTGATAGCCAGGACGACATCTGCACTCGAAGCCACCTTCCGTGTTCACGCACTCCGAGTCCGGGCCACAGGGTGTACTCTCCTCGCACTCGTTTATATCTATTAGTAACGGTTAGTGGTCTCAGGGAGAGTTAACTGTACAAATTATTCAAGCGATCGACTCGGCAGACATTTCATTCTTGTTAACTGAATTAAAGTTTCGAATTATCACAAGAGCTCGTGGGGTCCACCGTCCGTATTAAAAGGAAGAGAAGATGGACCCCATGATTTTTAGTAATAAAGAATAGCCAAACTGCAGCGCTATTCGATGTTTGCGGTTTAATGTTGATTATTATCCGATTAGCTGTTGCGATAAGTGGGTAATGGAACGTTGGAATCGTTCGATCGCTCGCTGATTATAATGCTCGCGATATCGGCGGGGGAATGACGTTCGAAGGCGGCATCGTTCCAGTCTCGCCACTCACCGTGACAACCTGTCCAGGGATCGCCGTCCATCCCTTCCGGGCAGGCACACCGGAAGCTGCCGTGTATGTTGGTGCAGAGTGCCGAACGGCCGCAAGGACTTCTCAGGCACTCGTCGACGTCCGCGCATTCTTCTTCGGGCGTGCCATTGTATCCCTCGGGACACTCGCACTTGTGGCCACCCGGTAAGTTGACGCACAAGGCCCCTCTGCCGCAGGCACCCTCGTAGTCGCATTCGTTTATGTCGATACACTGCTCGAATAATTGAAAAATACAGTTATACATGGACATTGCTTCCGGAATATAGCCAATTCGCTGTGGAGGACCTCTGCTTTGATGCATTCGCTATGCGAGACGTAGATTGCGGCGCGTAACGGTACCGGGTCTTAATTGAAATTTCGCTATTAGTTGACAGCACTCACGTTGTCGTAGGGGTCTCCCGTGAATCCGTCCTGGCACGCGCACGTGTAATTGCCGGGTATATTATGGCAGACAGTGTTACCGCCGCATGCGCCGGGCACCGTGCATTCATCCACGTCCTCGCAATGCACTTCACCGTCGCCGATGTATCCCGACTTGCACTTGCAGAGGAAGTTCGCGGGCAGATTGCAGCATTCCGCGTTCTCGACACATCGCGCGGCGATCCTCGGGTCATCGCATTCGTTAATATCTAATGGTAAGAGTAATCCTGCTATTACAACGGCAACTCGTCGAGAATGTCTCTATTCGAGGAAAGAATCTTTCTCCATCTCTCTCCCTCCCTCCCTCTCTCTCTCACTCTCCCACTCTCTCCTTACGTACCTTCGCAATGGAAACCATCGCCGCGATACCCGGGAAAGCAGGAACATTGAAAGCTGCCCAACGTATTCGTGCAGTGGGCAAAAATATCACAGGGTCGGTACTTGCACTCGTTTACGTCTGCAAATTCGTGAAAGGAAGGTGTTTTACAGGGAGCAAAAAATGCTTCATTTCACGCCGTGCACGCGTATCATAATCCTGCCCATAATAGCGTTTCCCTAGCTAGTCATCGAATAATCATTGAGCACGCGGGTAAGCGCATATTTACACGCCTCGTGAACTTGAAGGAAGCGATAAGTGACGAGGAGAACGTGGCGCTCATTAAAAAAGAGCGATACGGTATATTCAACGACGTGTCACCAATATACGGGTACCGCCTATTTTTTGGAGGTTGTTTATATGCCTCGTCATCGTTTTCCCACACGTTTACGGAGGTAACCGAAAAGTTATTGTAAGCTCGAGTATCTGCATTGTATAATTTTTTTATTTTAATTATACCCTATCGCGAGTCAAGGATAAAATACATGCGCGTATCTAAACTATAAATACCCTTTGCGGATGATTATCGTTTTTAAGCTTTTGCCAACTATTTTCGATCATATCTCTGAAACTGTTGCACTTAGAAACCTGTGGTTACGATTTTTGGAAAGCCTGTTGAGCCATTTTTCGTACTCTCAACCAATATTTCAATCAAAATTAAGTCTTTCCGATGTAGCAGAAGAAATATCCGATTTTTGGCGCTTTTTAATCTTTTTTTGGCCGTATCTTTGCAACTATTCCACTTAGAAGGCTCGGGTCCATTTTTCGCTCATTTTTTGCACATTTTTGGCCATATCTTCGAAACTATTGCACTTAAAAGCCTCGGGTTGCGATTTTTGTGATCCTCGTTCGATTCTCTTTCAGTATGCATATCCACAAGTCGATCGAAAGACTTTTATTTTTTGCCGATTTTTCGACCCTCATTTTCTCGATGGTTTTTTGGCTGTAACTCCGAAACTAAAGCGAATTTCGACCAACGGGAAACGGCTCTCTGAGTTATTTTTGACCCCCTACCAGGTACCAAAAGGGCGATCCGATCCGCCGACCTTCGATTTTTCGCAAAAATGAGAAGGGGTACCCCTTAGAAAATTCGTGATTTTTTAAACCGCCTGTAACTTTTGAACCAGCAATCAAAACCTATGATAATTATACAGTTTCTTGAAGCTTTTGACGCGTACTTTAAGATAGGACTATCGGCGAAAGTCGATCTTTCAAAAAATATTTTTTCAACCTCGAAAAATGGCTGTATCTTCGAAACTATTGAGAATTCGGAACTTTGCTTGCGACCAACTTTCAGGGCGAGTTAAAATCTATAGGATAGGGTGGTTTTAAATCCATTTTAAGACAAAAAGTTTTTTTGCATTTTTCGACGATTTTCAAAGTCCTATCACCTTTCAATAGGTCCAAATAGTGCCAAAGTACTCCCCATTGGTCGCTCAGACCCACAGCAGAAGGCCACGGTAGTCTAACGTACTTAAAATATGGGCTAAAACGCGCATTTGTGGCCTAAAACCCCCCAAAAGGCGATAATCACCCTCTATTATGACATATGACCATGTAAACCATGTAAACTAACGTAAATAGTGTAAAAGTATCAAGAAAGTCAAGACCAAGAAAGGCAAGATGGACAAACATACTGCGAATTGCCGTTGAATGGTCGCTTTGAAAGTTAAAATACATAAAAAAGTCAAAATAACTAACAATTATATGATATAACAGTGTAAAGTAGTGTAAAGTAGAGTAAAGTACTGGAAAATAATATAGAAGTATGAGAAAATTCTCGCAAGTATGGATAAATGATTAAATTTTCCTCACTTATTGTGTGGCGACATTGAAATATCTTTTACCATTCGTAAGATTCAGTGCAAAAGATGACTCACCTGGCACTTGGCAATTGCAGCCACCGAAACCGTCATTGCAGTGACAGACGGAGTCCAGGCACACACCATTCTGACACTTTGTGCCATCTTCCTTCGTACAGTCGTCTGAAAGAAGCGGTCATAATTAGAGCAGCTCCCCCGCCGAAACATCGTTTCAGTCCGAAAACGCGTTAGGTCACATTATGCGGAAGATTACGGATAGAAACTTGGCAAGATGGCCGCCTTCATTTGCAGACATTACGTTGGAATTATGAAGTCGGAACTATTAAATGTAGTTCACGGTGCAGTGAAAGCGTACCGCCGACAATTAACCATTAATGTACATACATTCCCCTCGCGTCTAAAGGAAGGCAACATTCACAATTTGAGAATCCCTGCGCCAGTCGGCATGGCCTGGCTGCACACGCATTAATCAGTTAATAATAACGACAGTAATAGTCGAGATGATGAGGATAATAATAAAAGTAATAATAAGCGGCGCGGAAGGAAGATGATGCGGACGTCGTTGAACGGCCAACGAGTTTCCCAGCGAAATGACGAGGATGTATCAATTACGGGTGGCTCGCGTAACATAATGAGGGAGAAAAATAAAAATCAATTCTCCCGGCACGGTAATTAGCCGCGGCGCGCAGAGTGACTCGATACAAAGTGATCTAAGTAGTAGGCGCGCAAGGAGCACGCAAGGAGCGCGCAAGGAGCGAGAATAAGCGAGAGCGCGGAATAAGAGAATACGAGTTAGAGAGGAGTCCTTAATTGAGGCGACAAGGGGACGTTACGCGTCCGCGTAAGCGCATTTGCGGTCTACGCGAGGTGAGGAGAATTACTTGGCTACCGTAATGACATCAAGAATAACAGAATGACGCAAAGGAAATGCCGGCGGATCTTAACGTGCGCTAGCTTCGCGACTGGCGCGACGACTACTACACCAGCGACTGCTACACAAGCTCCTACTACTACTGCTACGAGGCATCATCCTTCTCTTTCCTTTTTCCTCCTGTCTCACTGTCGCCGGTATAATGACGCTTTTCCTCGGCCAGTGCCGTTTTCCCCCGCTTCGGGAACCATGAGATTCCCTCGCAGGAAGATTCTGCCGGCATTTGCATTTTTAACCTAGCCAAGTGTCTCGGAGAAATTGCCCGCTTCCTGTCGGCAACGACGTCGGCGGAACTGTTTCGAAAAAGTCGCGAGGGATCCGCACTCTCGCCGGTTGGAATTCAACGGCTCGGAGAAGTTCATATCGTACCCGGGAGTGCGTCGAGTTAAAAGCTGCTTCGCAATAATCGGTTGCCTTCCGTTAATTGACACGTTACCCTCCGACGCCTGCCCAGAGAGGTTCATGACTCGGCAACTGGGCAGTTAACATACTGGCCGGTTAGCGATTAGATTCCGAGAAAACTCACCTGTACACTTGAGCCTGTCTCGCTGCTCGTCCGTGCCCTGATAACAATCGACATTGTGATCGCAGAGTTTCGAGAGCTCGAGCAGTTGGAGGATGTCCGTCGACTCGTTCACCTGGCAACCAAAGTAGCCGTCCTCGAGATTCAGGAAGAACACTTCCCGCCGTAATCCGTGCCCGAGTCCATTCCGGGATTCGGCCTAAAATGTCATTCGATTAATTCAGTCGCCTCCCATTGATCAGATCGATTGGATATCACTCTAACGGCGTTGAAAGAAGTCGGAGAGGAAGAAAAGATTTTAATTAAAGATTGCTCTGTTGAAATTGAGACGCAGCTCGAATGAAAGGCACTTACTGGACACGATGATAGAAGTATCCACGCCACCAACGGCCAAAGATGTTTCATCTTTGCTGTAACAGATGGAAGGGAAGCGATTAATATATATGGCTCCTCCAATGTCTTTGTCCTGCGCAGGATACCGTCCGTGTACTCGCCCACGTACGACTGTGTGGGGCAATTACCGGTATGCGCTGGCCGCGCGCTTTCTGATTAGTAGGTTATCGAAGGATCTACAATGCCAGGCAAAAGTTAATGAACGAAGAGTCCTTTAAAATTCATGTACAATTTATTTTGTCCTCAGCGGACAACGGTTCCCAGCCAGCCGAGTCCAGTCGTGAGAATTGAAAGCGATCTATCGCGGGGTAGAATCTTCATACATGTCCGCGCTCGCCATCGATCGACTTCGTCGATTACCTTCAGCTAAGTTACATCAGCGGTTGAATTATGCCGAAGGCAGTCATGATGTCACTCGCATGATTCAGTTTTCCACTCCGGCTGTCACGTGCGCGGCTATTTGAAACTTCACGCTCACTCTATATTTACATCAACTCTCTTCAACACTGGCGACGTACGCATTCCGGCACGTAGATTTAGAATGGTGGAGGAAGGTGGAAAAAAAATGTAACTGCGGGTGTTAGGCCCGACGACAAAGTAGTCCGACAGTTTTCTGCGCAACAGGTAACGCGAACGTCGTAACGCAAACGTCGTAACACCTGTTCCACGCTCGAGACGGCACCGGCGTTTTCGACGCGTGACCCCGCCACAAGGCCTGCTTCCACCAAACTGGATTAGTACGTGGTCCTAACAGTCAAGTGTCCTGTCGGAGGTACCGCAAGCCGGAATTTCACGCTCCTACTGGCTCGCAAGGGAAGCATCGCCGGCCACGACCGGTGCCCTATTGTCAGTCGAGTGCGGAGGCGCGATTCAATATTTCTCCAAATCAACCTCGATTCTTAAGTTAATAAGGCTGCATAGATATGGAAATGACTGTTTCGCCGAATAAGCGAACGCTCTCCCTTCACTTTCTTCCTCTATAGAAAATTCGGGTGAATGCCGAGTCCGAATAAAGTACCGAATACTTGCGCCGCTCTTTAAAGTCCGGTAATTTAAATGGGCATCCTATCAGGCGAACGTCTCAAAATTGCAATTCCCTGAATCGTAAATGCCATCTCTCGAAGATGGCCATCTCGGTCCTCGCCCAGTGCCCCATGGGCAGCAAGTCAAACAAACGCAATTGTGCGCGCACACAGTCGTGCGTCGCATAAATCCGCGGTCCCGCACGTATACGTACGCCGAAGAAGCGAGCAGGTAGAACAATAAGTCAGGGCTGGTGATCAAACGCGCGGTGAAATGTTAACGACTATTCACGCTGGAACTCGAAAGGGACGTGGAAGGAGGGAGGGCCGGGGAAGGTAGAGGGAAGAAGTAACGAAGGTTCGCCAGGTCGCTGCAGAG
This sequence comes from Anoplius nigerrimus, assembly GCA_914767735.1. NCBI lineage: Eukaryota > Metazoa > Arthropoda > Insecta > Hymenoptera > Pompilidae > Anoplius > Anoplius nigerrimus. Next base: position 17,563,541 of record OU612083.1, read on the forward strand.
GAGGAGACGAAAGATGGTACGTGCAGCGAGGGGAGCTGAGGAGGGAAGGAAGGACGGGAGGAAGGACGGGAGGAAGGACGGGAGGAAGGACGGGACGGAGGCCGGGACGGAGGAGGAGGCGGAAGGACGAAGGAGAGAAGCGTAATAAAGGAGGGCGTGCGAGTGCGATGCACCTGTGCCTCCTCTCGCCCCTCGGACAGCAAGCAAGCAAGCAAGCAGCAAGCAAGCATCGTCCTCCAACTCCTGGTACCCCCTAACCACCTCTCTCAACTGGCATAAACTCACAGCTGCGAATCGAGTCATCGACGTGCACTAAGCTCGCAGAAAAATGCCCCCTCGCTGCGCAGCACGGAAAATCATAAATTACCCCGCGTCCGCGATTTATTCCGGAATTTTCCACGCACCGCGCGCGCACGCAATTAAATATTCCTCGCACGCGAAAAAGTCCTGTCCGGATCTGCGCGTACGCGTGGGAAATTTTCGAACTGATCGATCGAATCACCCGCCCACTTGAGCCGAAAAAGCCCGCGGCACAGATCTCTCAGATTTCTGCTCACTGCCATTAAAGTACGCCTCTGTCGCAAGAGGGATAATTAGTCAGTCCACGTAAGACGCCCTGGACGCGTGCATCCGTCGAACATTAACATGCGAGCGCGCGTTCATTTCGCGCGATCGTAACACGCGCTTCACTCCCACGCGACCCCATTGCGACCCCATTGCGACACGTGCAGGCAGTCGTCATCGCGAGAAGAAAGAGGGCGAAATTAATGCACGGCCGTCCGCGAAGGTTGACTTTCTGCGACCGATTTCGAAATCGATCGTCGGCGTCGCTTCCATTTCGGCCATGCAGGCCTTTCGCCCAGTCACAGTGTTCTTTGTTCGATTTCCTCCTGATGGACGCGACGTTAGCGAATTTGAATGGAGGCAAAAAAAAAGTTATAGTCTCTGTCGGAAGGATTAGGCTGTAACGGCGGCCATCGCTGCCGGCGGGTTTAATAGCGGGGAAGGTCGAACATGCGCGAAGTGGCCACCTACTAATTGATGGGCGCCTACGTTTTGCCTCGGGAAGGTCTCCGGGTGGTGAGCAAGTGGTGAGCAAGTGGTGAGCAATTGGTGAGAAAAAATATCCTTTCATCAATCTCCGGCCCGGCGAGTCGATTTAATTCAGTGGACACCCACGTATCGATAGGGGCCGCGATACACCGGCATGTTGACACGAAATTTCTATTCGGGGTCAATGGCGGCCTCGGTCAGTCAGTGCCAGTCGTCGCGTCGGCGGGACGGATTTCTTTGCCTCGTCAGCTACGCCCACGATGTCTATCGTTTTATGGAAGCTCGCGCGCCACGCGGTAGCGTCACGTTTCTTCACCGTGAAAGTCGATGCGAACGATGTAAGCTATGCACACGCTCTAAGAGCTTCGCCTCTTCTATTTTCCAACCGTTACAGCGTCTACCACCTATCCTCCCACGCGATGACGGCGGATAGTTTGAAATCTCAAGTGGCACGCATCGCGGCAACTTTGAGAGATTTCTCTAATTAGAAAGGAAATCTTTGTTACTGTTGAAGAGGAATTTCAGAAGGTAGTTTGCTTGCACGACGGTGGAGGAGGTAATCGAACTTTGAAGGAAGGTGTACATTAGGAAAACGATTCATAGTAAATTACATTTGGTGCGCTCTACCGAAATTTCGTCTAATCTTAGGAATCAGTTTCCCGTAATCGGCATAGTGGCATCTGCTCGCCAAAAGTGGCGATCAAAGAGCCGTTCATGACTAATTAGCGTGGGTAATTAACGACGACGCATAGGCGAACCATCAAAAGGCGTCGGGTAGGAGAAATTCATAGGGACAGTCTAATTGTCGACAGCCCTCGCCTTTTGAGTACACGCGCCGCAGAAGATGCTTAGAGCGCTTGCGCCTACTTTATGAATAAATGAATATTTATTCGTACGAGCGTGCACGCTCATTAGCGAGCCGAATGTACGACCTGGCTTTCACCTCGCCGTACTTTACTGCATCTCTATGCCTACGCCATCCATCGGTCTGCCGGTATTCGAAAATATTACTGCCCGTCCAAAAATTGTGCCGACGAGTAAAACACCGTTCGCGGCGAAGCGCAAAAATTATTGGCGGAAGATTTTTGCGCTGCGAAGTTTGCCTCGCGCCAGAGAGGAGGACAACTGGACGACTCTCGAGAGATCCGAATCCATAATTTCAGATAACGGTCCCCCGTGGTCAGTACTGGTGGGGGAGAGATTCCGGGCGAGAGGTAAAGGAACTGCTTTAAAGGACGAATACGAAAGAGGAGAGAATCGTATCCGAATCGGGCTGAGAAACGAGTTTCGACCGTGAGCGAGTGGTATCTTCGCGGTGAGATATTTATCTTCGCTAACCGCCCTCTCCGATGTTGAATGGACCGTTTTATCCCTTAAATATCGGAGGGTGCCGCTATAAAAAAGCGCGTGCCCCGTAGATTTTCGCAGCGAACAACGAATATCACCGCGAACGAATCAAATCGATTCTCAGTCACCTGTCTCGGCTTACGGTTCATGAAAAAGATCAGCGCTTAAATATACGACATTGTCGGCGAGATGCTCTTTGATGCTTGGCTTTCCTCTTATTTTCACTCTCCTTGACGGGCTGGGAGGAGGGTTAAAATATACGACGACCCTGACATTTCTTAAGGTCCAACATAATCGGCGGCTGTAATTTACGTAATTTGTGGGTGGATTCGCAGTACCTCTCCGGAGCGAGCGAGTCCTCTCTTCTTGTGGTACCGCCACCATACACTAATTACCTTCATTTCATAACGATCCTTGAGCCGCGGAGGAAGTGTGGGTCAATATCCTCCTGCGCCGATTAGTAAATCGGTGCGGGGTGATAGACGACCGTTCGATTCATCCTTTGCCCGTTGCCCATCATTGCTAACATTCAACCTGACCGGCTCTCCGTCTCGATACTCCCCACTCGCCAATCGATTACTTACGATAATTATACTCGCACCACTACTTCGGTCCATTTCTAACAACCCGCTCGATGCGAAACGCAATTAAACCTATCTCCTCGACAATCACGCTTCTTTTCAGCTCATCACGCGATAAGCGGCCAGCAAGAAGAGCCGCTGATTGAATTCGCTGAAAGTGGCCGCGTATCACATACAAATAAACGAAAAATAATTAATAGACCCGTATGAAAGTGGACTCGTTGATCGGGAATAAAAAGTCGAGCAGCCGGCAGGATGCGAGAAGTGCAGCGTGCGGATAGCAACGTGGCGCGTTCCAATTTCTCGCAGGTAACCCAGAGATCTTTGCATACCAATCGCTATCTGACATCTCTGTCATTATTGTTCTCCGGCGGCTACGGTACCGTGCGCGCACCTGTTGGGGGTCTGCTTCCAAGCTCGTCTCGAGGAAGCCTCCCGAACGACAGCCTTCGAAGGTCCGTCACATCCGCGGGAAGAGAGGAACGGAACGGAACGGAACGGAACGGAACAGAACGGAAGAGAAGACGAGACAGGAGTATCTACTCTGCGTCAGTCGCGGTGGACGAGCGAATTCGTATTCTCAACACGATCGAGGAACACCGCCTGAGGCAACATCCGGCATGAATCAACAAAGTATAAAGGCGGACGGGTGATTTGGGCCTAAAACCTACGCCCACCACCGCCGTCGCCTCCACCATCACCTCCACGACCACCTCCACGACCACCTCCACCTCCACCTCCACCTCCGCCACCGTCGCCGCCGCCAACTGGTAACGAGAGAGCGGCGAGCGAGGCGAAACAGAATTATTCCGCTGCAAAGTGAAAGTTCCTTGAGCGAACTGTACGAAGGAATCGGCCCGTAAGGCCGACGCGCGTGGGCCTCATCGATCTTACGTGTCGTTCGCACTCATTTTGCCGAACCCTACTTTTTTTCTCACCGAATGATGCTTGCCCTCGCGGCGATAAGCGTTCGGTTATTAAATGTCAGCGATGTTGCGTAGGGCATTCTAGAAATTCGTCTTCCCACACTCGACAGCTGATTTTTTTCCAGCTATCGTCTCGTGACAGCAGGGTGCATTCAATCATTAGGCATTGACAGTACGTACGTTTTTAATTGTACGGTACGTCGCGTTGCGTAAGAATTGCTTCGTGAGGCGGAGAGGAGAGAAATGTGTTGAACTGACGTAGTGCCGTGCCAGGCAAGTTCGCCACGTCTCTTCCTTTAACGATAGCAGATGAGCTGACGGGCTTACTAATGACAGGCGGCAAATACACTCCTGTTCGCGGAACGGCCGACAGGCTGCCAGAAAGTGCGGGGAAAAGATGGAAAATCCGTGTAGGCCCGCTGAAAGGCAGCCGAGCATTGTCTAACGAGGCTTGCGTCACCGACACGTTCAATGCTAATGTAACATTTATCTCGCAGTTATTTGAGGGAAATTAATGCACCGGCCGACCTTGGACGGAGGACGATCATTATAAGGCCCCCTTTCCCTATCTCGCCGAAAGATCGTATTATTCCGCATCTTCTTCGCAACTCGGCGTGCGAACAAAAAGTTATGCGCCACGCTTTTTAGCCAAGACGAAATTCGCCGATAAACAAACGCAATAAAGAAACGGGCAATAACGCCGACTGGCGAATGGAACTTTCATTCGCGCGAGCGCCGAACGATGAAACCGAATGTTTGCCCGCGCCCGATTTCGCGAAAGGTCGTAACGCGAAAATTTGCGGCCGATCGCCTCGCGGACCGTTACGTCTTTAAGGTTTTCGCGAACTTCTACAGTTATGATTCGCCGCGAAACAACTTCCGATCGTAAAAAGTCCGAAGCGCCCGTCTAACAGTAAAGTCTCCTCCGCGCGTAGTCATGCATAATGTATGCGTGTGTGCGCCGAGACGTGTGTACGTCTCTCGACGCTGCCGCATATGCGGCCGGACGCGACGGCGAACTGACGCTGTCCAAGAGCGAACGACTGCCGGCCGCAATTTGATATTTCCCTCGGAAACTGCAGAAACGATATTACCCGCACTCTTCGTAAAAGCACGCTCAAATCACCTAGCCGACGTGTAAACGTCAGGAACCTCTCCGGGAGATCGTTGCAGAAATGAAAATACAATGCCCAGAAGCTATACACTTGGAAACACGAGACGACATATCACCCCAACGCTCTCCACGCACGGCTTTCTCACCTTCTTTTCATCATCGTTGTCCTCGCCGTCGAAGGAACTCGATACTGTCGATCACGGAATCTCCAGGAGAAAATGTGACAGGTTACATCATGCATTAATGGAAAAGCGAGGACGGCGGACAATGATGAGATAGAATCGCGACAGCAAATTAGTGTGTCAGCGATTAAGAAGAAGCTAGTGGCGTGGGTGCGACGGAGAAAGAGAGCGAGCCTATCGCGCAAGTGGAAGATGTGGAAGATGTGGAAGATGTGGAAGAAGTGGAAGAAGTCGCACGATATTCACGCACCGCGTGCGATCGAACGATCCAAGGCTTCGCCACTCTGACCTCATTAGGAAATCGTGGCAATTCGCTCCGACGAGCGGCGGACTCGTACGTGCCGCATTAATTGCCGGTACGGTGTAAGACATTAATTATCGTGAGGCCGTTCGAAGAGGCCGTCAGGCCTTTTAACCGATCCTGGCAACGAGTCTTCCGAAGTATGCAGATTCGCGGAAATGAAGCGCGATATGATTGGACCGCAAGCTTGCGAGCGATAAACGAAAGGGTTAAGAAACTCTGGCTGCCAGCGGATGGGAGGGAGGGAAGGAAGTGGTGGATCGAAGGATCGACAGGTCAAGGTCGATCGCCTTTGAATTCGTCCTCACTTTCGGAAAAGCGTGGTAATTTGCGCTAACGACTTTTCCTGACAAAGCATAAAGCACTGGCACCAAGCTTAATTATACGCGGTAAGGCGTGATATTCTCGTCATTAGAGATGGGGAGGAAAATGAAGCGACAGAGAGCGGGGCAGAAAAAGGGTGCGAACTCTTCGAATTTTGTGTAATGACGACGATAGCCGAGCCACCGCGCATGATGAAGCCGTCCTATCTTCGCGTGTGAATCATTTCGTTAATGATTATGATCTCTCGACTGTGCAAACGTTGAGAAGGCTGATGCGACGACGGACGCGCAGTCGTCAGTGTATAATTGCACCTGACGTCCCTATTACCATATTAGATGTAACGATTTCCTCGCGTGAGCGGTACCTTCTTTTTTTACCCACGCACCCGCTAAAAACGGAACGAGATGAGCAGATTTTCACGCTCGCGCGGCATCTCGCGCGGACGTGAATAAATATTTGCCGACACTGCAGCACATCGGACCTTGTCGATATTGGCAAACACGCGAAACGCAAGAGCGACGAGAATCGATTTGTTCCTCGGCGACTGCGAACATGCATAATGAAATCGGCGATCAGGTTTCGGGACGGGGCACGCGAGAGCAGACAAAAATTGGGAAAAAAGGAGACGCGTCAAGACAAATATATAAGGTTGGGGAAAAAGAAATCCATTATTTTTGCGCGAAGTTCAAGACTTTATTTAACATGCTTTGGATTGTCCGATTTGGGTCAAATATGGACCATTTTGTTGGGTAATTTGTTGCCATTTTAAAGGTAATTTCATAATGCCTCTCTCATAGAAGTTTTGGTCCTTATTGGCGAAAAACTCTAATAATCGATTTTCACAATCTTCTCTTGATTCCAATTTCTTATCACACAGGATGTTTTGCAATGCGAGAAAAAGGTGGTAATCGCTTGGTGCCAGGTCCGGACTATATGGCGGATGCATTAAAATTTCCCAACCAAGCTTCAAGAGTTTCTGGCGAGTCACTACAGACGTGTGTGGCCTGGCGTTGTCCTGATAGAACACAACACCTCTTCTGTTGGCCAATTCTGGCCGTTTCTGGTCAATCGCTAGCTTCAAACAGTCCAGTTGTTGACAGTGGAGATCTGAATTTAGTGTTTGGCCATACGGAAGCAACTCATAACAAATTATTCCTTTCCAGTCCCACCAAATACACAGTAGAACCTTCCTGGCCGTTAGTCCTCGTTTGGCCACCGTTTGAGCTGCTTCACCGCGCTTTGACGACGATCGTTTTCGCACAATATTGTCGTATGTGACCCATTTCTCATCCCCAGTCACCATCCGTTTAAGAAATGGGTCGATTTCATTGCGTTTGGCCAAGGCTTCGCAGATGGAAATTCGATCCAACATGTTTTTCGGTGTTAATTAGTGTGGCACCCAAACATCGAGCTTCTTTTTGAATTCAACTTTGCGCAAATGGTTTAAAACTGTTTTATGGTCGATCTTTAGCTCCTGAGCGATGCTACGGCTACTAACATGCCGGTCAATATTGATTATTTCTGTGATTTGGTTGACATTTTCGACGATGGGCCTGCCTGTGCGAGGTGCATCTTTAACATCAAAAATGCCTGAACGGAATCGACGAAACCAAAATTGCACGTAATTAGCTGTTACAGTATCGGCACCATAAACACCATTTACAATTTCAGCCGCCTGGCTTGCATTTTCGCCTTTATCGAAGAAAAACTGTAAAATGTACCGAATGTTCGCTTTGTTGACTTCCATTTTTAACACCCTGTAACTCACAACTGAATGGACGAAACAAAAAACAACAAAAGAATTTTTTTTAGTGTGAAATGTCATCTTTACAACGAGCATAAATTTCAAATTTTTTGATCGATACTTTACGAGATATCGTTCACTACAGCCATGTACCGAAAAAATAATGGATTTCTTTTTCCCCAACCTTATACTAGCCTCGCGCGAATCAATATTTGCGCGAGGCCGTTCTCAGGATTCGCGGCGCACGGCGAGCGGTCGTTTTTTGTCTCGGACGAGGAAGATCCTTTCGATTGCCGTGCGATTCTTCGAGCGAAAGAAATCTCACGGAATAAACCGCCGTTGAATCATCGATCGTTCGAGTCGTGATTCGGTAAGCGTTTCTTTTTAATAGCCCTCGTTTGACGCATCTGTGGGTTGCGTCAGATATTTGCGTGATTCCGCTGAAAATCTCTTTCTCCGCCGGGCAGCACGCACAATGGCTTAATGGGCATGTTTCCTTAAGTATGGAAAGACCGGTGACAGTAAACGCCGTGCGGATGACGTTGCATGAGTCTCGCTGTTGCAAGCGTTAAATTCTCCGTGGACCCCGGTCGCCAGATATGGACTTAACCACGTGAGAGCGTAACGGACGAGTCCGAGGACTATCGTCATCGTGCGAGGCTTGTAATTCGCGCCGCTGCTATACCTTCGCGTTAATCGATAGTCTCACGTGCTCGCCACTTTAATCCGGCCCGTTCGATCGAATATTGAATAATGCCTCGACGTCACTTTACGATTACGAGTGGCACGTCTTACCGGTTCTTCGCGTTAAATTACCGTATCGTTCATTATTTCGGCTTCAGTCATTACCGCGGTAGCACTTACAACGTACGTTTATTTCCGGAACTTCATCAATGACGACTTTTTTCCCCGCTGGCCTTCTCGCCCGTTTTACGTGGCGAAAAAGTAGCCTTGACGCTTTCGACTCGAAGAATGTCGACTTTACGGTAACGCGGCAGGACAAAAGTGCATTAGACGGTAATCGTCGACGGAATATGGGCGGATGAACAAAGAGTCGGAGGATCGTGTGGAACGACTTAATGAGTTTTCAATGGAGCACTTACACGCCCGTAACGGATAGGTAGGAGATGCTATTATCCGCTCGAAAGATGAGGGTTTATATGTATCACCGGTCAACTAGCGCGAAACGGTGTATTACGGCAATTTTCCTGAAAGCCGCTCGAAGGCGCGTTTCGTTTCGCGGTGGCTTAAACGAAGAACTCAATCGTTACAGTTTCGATGAATCATCGGTTCACCGCACCGCCGTATCAGACTTTTTTTCATCCCAATCTCCTTCGCTCGGCACCCATTCCCTTCTACAGTTTGTTTTGCCAATGCCTCGACAAGATAATAATCGTAGTTCATACGGAGCGCTGTTAAAACATTTACGGTACACGGTGGTGCAGTGCGAAAAAAAAGGGGGGAATAAAAATGCTCACGGTGCACATATCTGTTGTACAACTCGGCGCATTTCACGAGGCTGCGGTAGTATCTGTTTCACGTAAAAAGTGATAATCTTCGACTAGGTACAAGGCGCTCGTAGTGACTGCAAGTGCCTTTCCTCCGGCACTTATAATCCCTACGTTACAATCATCATTGCTAATACCGAGGCGCGTACGAGTTGCTTAATAAAAGTTACCCACCGACAGTTTCACGTGACTCGCGACAGTACCGTGGTCGAGAGGGGGAGGCAGAGGGTGATCAGATTAGGATCGTAAGATATGGCTCGTCGCGTTTCCTTAATAAGGCTCGTTACGGGCGTTAGCAGAACGCGGAGTCAATGAGACAACAATAAAATGATCGTCATAATGGCTGATACGCGGCCTACGTGGGACGCGCGTAACGGAACTCCGGAAGAGAGTTGGAAAAGTAATTTGCGCCGCGACCCCTGACACTGCCATCTCGAGGCTCAAATAATTGCATCGTAACCGTTAAAGGGTCGGCGGGTCAGAACAGAGAGCGTATCCGTACCGTATCCGCCGCCGACGACGACCATAGGACTGTACCGGAGTATACGAGAACTGTACGAACGTATACGCGTATATATGCCGCGTATGCCACACTAGTCACGCATGTATGCGTCGTCTCTTAGCCGACGCCGCCGACGCCGCCACCTCCTAGCCGCGTGCATGGAAATATTATTAGTGGAAATTGCATCGCAGCTCGTGAATCGAGTTACCTCATACGTGCCGGCACGTCCCGGGACATTTATCGTCGCCGTTTGTCATAAGGGACGGTACTCGTTAATAGTCAAATTAGTGCCCCCCTGTCTAGGCCATTCTTATGCCTGCCGACAATACCTTCCTGCCCTACTCGGGAGAGGACTGCTGAAGATCATCCTAACCTCGCCGATTCGTCGAACCGAGTCACGTGCGTTACGTCACGTATCGAGTCATTGCTTTTTAGTCATAGTTTGAGTACATACGATGAACGCACAGCAAGCGAAAGTTGGCAATTGTTACGATGCAGGCAATGAGATAAAACCACGGATATCCTGAATTTTCGAAGATAAACATCTTGCCCTGATCATAAGTTAACGAGGTGTACGCTGAATACCACTGCGCATATATGCGAATTTTTTCTCACTTAGCGGGAAGGAACAATTTATTTAGTCGCGCACCCCGCGCCGTCCAGTGCATTTACACGTTCGTCTCAAAATTTGAATAACAGGTTGCAGACGCTCCTCGCATCGCGAAGGAACGTGTTTACAGTTAGGTGGACATCGGAATAAAGATTAGTCGCCTTCCTAATGTCCTGCGTCTCACCGGGAACTCGCCATTACAATGCAAATCTCGGGGCTGCGCTCGAAATTTATGCCGCAGTTGGAAGCCTTCCTGCCAACTCTCTCGCACTCCTACTAAGCCCTCCCACTTAATTCCATTATCACGACAATTAAATAATAAACCTTCCCGACCGATGCAGTAAACCGTCAGGATTTCTTCCCTGTTATGTAGGCCGGCGCAAATTAACATTTTCGAACGGCAACTAGAAAGTCATCTAAATATCTTGAAAGTGTCCACGGCGAAACACTTCTTTCGAAAAAAAAAAAATACCTGGCAAGCCGCGAACGGAATACAGAGTGAGCTAGGCGAGGACGGAGAAACGATCCCGGCGGAAGATAGAAACGGCGGAATCTCGGGTGCTCAGGACAAGTGGGCAAAAATACAGGAGTGGCGGATAGTGCGCGCGTCATTGACACCGCTTCTGGCAGCTAGAGAAGCTGACCGGGGGCCCTACCCTCGATAAATAAGTATCGCACGGCAGTGTGTATTACACTTGCACCGGGCAGTGCGTACAAGTGTCTCTCAATTAAAAGTCACTTTGCTCAGCGATGCACGACAGCCCAGCAACTCCCTTCAGCAAGGTTGCTGCTGGCCATCGGCCATAACTATTGCGATCGGGCAAGGTTATTCACCGCGAGGCGTTTCAATCGTGCGATATACAGTTTTTGCCCTGCCGTTCGAGAAGGGAGCAAATCGAGGAGCAGCTCCGAGAGCGAGGAGCAAATCGAAGAACTGAGCCGAAGGAGCAAATCGAGGAGCAAATCGAAGAGTGCGAACCGACGTCCTACGTGAACGGCTTAATATGCACCGAGGAGAGACCCTGCTTCTGCCTGTCCTCTCTCCTGCTTACTCTCCCGTCTACTCTCCCATCTACTCTCCTGCCTACTCTCCTCCGACAACATTTATTAATGAAGAAGGAGAAACCGATGCGACGCGACAGGTGTACTCTCGGCCGGGCCATCGGCATGCACGTCCACGGTCGTACAAACATCCGTATCCCCCTTAACGTTGTTTAGAATCTGTTTACGAGCGAGCCTCACTCGTTTATCGCGCGCCATTACCGGCATAAAGTAATTTATTCATACGACGATCCGAGCCTCGCAATTAATTCGATATCGCGAAGAATTGCAATTAATGCCGAGACGCCCATTGAAGTGCATCGAAAACCGAAGCGTGCTTGCGAAAGATCGCGAGGACACGACCTTTTAATCTTTCCTCCTGAGAGCCGCTATTTTTCATCCTGAAGGTACTCGCGTTTGTTACGCTTGTCCGAATTGAATGGAAGATTTACTCGATGTACATGAGTCTTCCTTTGAAAATCCGTAGCGCGACTTTGGAATGTGAGTGATCGCCCGGCCAGTGCCGAGATGTCTGAGACACCATGAAAATTTGAGTCTCTCGCGATATATGTAAGGACGCAAAAAATGAAGCGCAACGAGCGGTGCGAAGGACTTTCGAGCTTCGTAAACGCTACGCTCCTCTGATATAAAAGCCATTGGCGGAGACAAAGGCTGTGTGTACGTACATGCCTGGTTAAAAGGAGCGACCTCCTTGAGAACGGTCCTTGACTCGTAGAGACGAGCAAGATAAGAAGAAGAAGAAGAAGAAGCGGTGGAAGTCGTAGCAGTAGAAGTAGAAGAAGAAGAAGAGGAAGAAAGGCCAGGAGAAAAAGGAGAAGATCGCGGTGGCTTGGGAGAAGGAGGGGGAGGTAGGGGAAGAAGCGGGAGTAATGGCGCCTACACTCGGTGGCCACGAGAAGAGAGAACTCGAAGAAGATTCTGCTTCTGGGCGACTGAACAGGAGGTGAAACACATACTATATCGACCGCGAGACAGAGAGAGAGAGAGGGAGACAGACAGAGAGAGGCTACAGCGGATAGGTAAGAAAAGGCAAAGGAAAATATCTTTCGCGTAATAGCAGGAAATTCCAGACTCTTCTTTCCATCGAAAACTTTCCTCGCTAGCACCGATCTAATTATAAACCGAACGATATACCCGCGCACTCTACAGTAACGTCACGTAAATCACTCGGTTTTCAATACTTTGCCGCGAGCTCTGAACCACGACGGTGGAAACCGAAAGGCAAACCTCCGTTTTTCTACGGGTAAACCGCTAAATAATGCTCGATCCGATGGTCTAAATCCCCGTCATTAAATATTAATCGGGTACAGTGCAATTCGAAACGTTGCAACATCCTTAAATCTCCAATGATAAATATGTTAATGGAACAGCTAGCCATCCACCCATTTCTAACTGACCTTCCTGCATCCACCATCCTCCCGACCAACACTCCGCGTGCACGATATGCTAATTCAACAAAGACAGTCGGGTTGGGCTATAATTAGAATTTCACTTGGATCCTCCGAGTCCTAAATGCTCCCCTGGGAATCTAAGGGCCGCGCATTCCAGAAATTACGAACCACGGAATTATCAGACAGACATACGCTACTCCGACGGCATGGGGTTAGAAGTTAATCGTATAAATAAACTTTCCCGGGCGAAGGTCTTCATCTGAGAATCGTAGTTGGCAACAAAGTAACGCGCCATCTATTTCCCCTAACTGCAGAAACGACGAGTGCTCTCAGGGATGGAATTTATTTCGATTGCCCGATTTAACGGCATCCCTCGCTCGGAACGCAACGTCTTCACTAATTACGCAAAATCCACATTGACTCCCAACTATTCGAGAAGAGTCGGCGAGCAGGGCTCGACGCACATGCCGCGGGATAAATTAAAATTGAAACGACACCCGATCCCTACCGCCCTGACGAGCTGCTCTACTATGCCAGCCGATCGAGCGGACAATCGAGCCGAGGATCGAAGCAAGCACCGTTCCTTCGGAACCTCCCTTGGCGCGCGGACCTTCTGGTATGCGATATGGAAGGTCATGAAACGTACTCATTCGTGACCAGAAAAATTGGACGGAGGGGAAAACGCGGAGAAGAGGGAAGAAAGATCGACTTTGCACGGGCGTCCGCCAATACATACATAGTCGACTACCATCTTCTCCTCCCTCTCTCTCTCTCTTTCACTCATACACTCTTTGTCGACCCAAGGAACGCACGCGTACGTACCGCGAACGTTCACGCACACAGATTAAAATGCGTACAAGGCGCGCTTTCCTTTCTCTCTGGCAAACGGTCGGACTACTAGGCGGCCGCCTGAGCGAGAAAGAAGCCGAGAAGCCTGGCGTCTCAGGAACGGAGGATGCCTATAATCGGCAATGGACGACCGCACCCCGCCACTTTCGCGTTGCTTGACGTGGATACCGGTCTAACCGATCGACCGGTTAATCATCCTCCTCTTCTATACGATTCCGTCTCTCGCGTCCACCGCGCTCCGTCCTCCGCCCCGTCCTCAGCTTCGTCCTCAGCTCCGTCCTCGTACCCTCCCGACGTTTTATGAGTCTATGTCGCAGAACATGACATCGAACGTATATCCAGAACAAGCGCGAAAAATGACAAGACCTGCGCCACCGGAGCCGCTGCCACCTTGATAACGATAGTGCGACTGCCTAAGCGACCGACCTCTTTCGATGAGCTAGCCGCTCTATATAGATAGAGAAACTCGTATCCCTTGATGTACGATTCCTGGCAAGTGAATCGCACGTTTATCAGGATAACCGATAAAGCCGAAGCAGAATTGAATCGGGGTACAAAGCAATTAAAGGCTCATTGCCTTCATTGAATGCCGAGGACGACACGTTCCAGTAGGCGAAGGCACGCTAGAGACACGCGATCCAGATACTGCGATCCAAAAAGAAATGTGGTAAGACTCTCGGAGTCCTTATTAGCTGAGGCTAAGAACGCGGGAGCACGCTGGAGCACGCTGGAGCACGGTCGGGCCAAGGGCGACAGATCGGAGGAGAGTCGGCGTCCGGAGATTCACGACTTTCTCCGTAAGGGCTCTCCAGACCGCTGTTACGTTCCTGCCATCGGATGTCGCAATCGAACGGTGATAGTGACTCAAGAATGGTCCTGCTCCGTTTCGACGTAATCGGATGAAAATTTGCGTTCGCAACCGGTCCTAACGGCGCGGAATGCCGACCGCCGGAAGGTTACCGATAATGACATTCTACGACGAAATCGATGTTGTGGTCCATAAAGATCCGGACCGTCTCGTCCCGAGACGGAGGGAAATTTATCGCGACGGCCAGCCGAAGATCGAGTCACGGGTCGCGGGAGACGGGAATGAGTCATCGACATTTTCCCCGCATCGGCGGAATACTGTAGCGAGTCTGGCCTCGTATAACGTATAGGAATTTAGCTCTCTTCTCTCGTGGGAAGACGCGTGGGTACCGCATCAGCGGAGCGACACTGGTACAGCAACCGTGCTACTTGACCTTTCTCTACTTCTCCTCTTCGGGCGACCACATAATGAAACCATAGAAGGATGCATATTTCGCCGCAAAACACCGCCTTTGAGGACTGCTGAAACCGCGACCGATCGGCCGGAAAAAGAATTACGCGGCAGTATCGTTATTAAATTGCGATACTTCGCCTTAACCGTTTCGGGACGGACGCTGCTCCAATTTTCTGGACTATCCTCGATCACGATGTTTCCGCGCCGTGGGAACGCGAAACGTTTTAATATATTTGCGGGAGGGGCCTCTAGTAAATGGCTAATCGCGTCTATTGCTTTCCGCGAGCAGCGTCTCTGCTATGTGCCGCGCCATTCCGTTTCTACAAGGTTCCGATATAGTACCGGTACCTATCGATTACACTGTCCAATTTTTTTAAACTGTTCCGTACCATGCGATTCCCGCAACATTTCCGACCTCTGCGCGAGGAGGCTCGGGAATGCAACTGCAACTGCACCGAGTCAATTTCCATGCACATGCGGCGTATAGGTACTGATATTTTACGCGGATGGAACTGGTCCCGAAGCATTTTCACGGTTAAACAAGAATTCGAGGAATCTTAGACACTCAACAATTATCTAATCGACCGTTCGATTTAGCCCGGGAAAAGTGGTGAAATGTACATTGGCCGAGGCGCGTTTTCAAGCGCATACGATCAACCTAACGCGACGATACTCGCCCATTCGCGATTCGAGCGTAATGAACTCTAGTTTTACGAAGAGGAGCGAAGAATTAGCTTAATAACATTCGCTTTACGGGGTCGGGAAGGACCGGTAAATTTTCACCGCCTAGACAAGACTAAAATTGTGGACTCTTTAACCGCATAATTGCGCGCGCGCCAGTTACTTCAGCGTAAGCAGCTATTGTGGTTTCCATAGTAATCCACGGCGAGCTCTAGTCGACATTCAGAGCTTCCTCGTGGGAATGTGCGTGGATTCGCGCGAACCGGTCAGTTACGCTGACCTCTCGGAGGTAGCCACTCCGGATCGTCGGGAATGTAGTCTAGGAAACAAACGCGGGATTCGCTCGCGCTCGGACGATTCAACCTTTTCCCCGCTGAATTATTTTCCCGCTTTCGCGGTCGTTCTCGTGCCGGAGGAGGAGGAAAATCGTTCCCTCTTTGACAAGAAGTACAGTTGGCCGCGAGGCATCGCTCGCCCGCCTCGACTTCTTTCTCACAGAGAAGTCTCAGCCGCGAACTGCTCGCACGTACTCCTTCTTCTAACGACAATGTTATGTCAACCGCAGTTACGAATTATTGCGCTACGCTTCTTTGTTAGTCTCGCCCTCGATATTATGTCGCTTATGTCGCTTATGTCGCTGAACGCGGTATACATATTGAACGGCATCGCATCGTTAATCGGAGTTCCATCGATTGCGAGCCAGATTTTTATCAATGTCTCATGATAATGCATGAATCATAGATCGTTTCGTGAGGTTGCACAACGGGCGAGCGTTATATTGCACGGCATGAATCTTTGTCTCGGTGCCCGCGAACACTTCCTACCTCGCGCCGCCGCCTCTATCTTCGTGTCTATTTACTACGTCCGGCAAGAGCGTTCTGCAGTTGCAATAGAGCGCGATTCGAGACTGCAATAGAGCGCGATTCGAGACTGAAATAAATCGCCGAGTCGGTAGCGGGACTGTATGTACGATGCGCGGCCGCGGGCTGCTCCGAATACAGAAATGCTTGCGGGATAGACAATTGAGGAAGACTGAATTCTGCTCGCCAATTCGTTCGTTCGTTCACACTCATTTCCTATACCGATCTCTGCACCTGCTGCGAAACTACTTTTATCCGATACCTCACAAAAGCCATTGCTCCCCTAATGAGACCCGATTAGCAAGATGCGTCTCACGCACGCCCGGTGTCGAAATGGAAATTCATGAATGAAAGCGACACTCGACTCGCGACATGACGAGTTGTCACGGACGAGTAATAGAAGAGTATCGAGGATGGCGGATCGCTGTGCTCGTTAATTATTTCCAGCAGGGACGGCCGGCGGATGGAATCGATAGAATGCGATTACACCGTGCCTCTCGCGTGCGTTACACATTTCGTTACGTAACGCAGCCCGGCCTGTCAATGCGAAGTTCAAATGAGGTCATTGAGAGTACACGTACCGGTGGCATGCGCCATTGCAGGAGACATCGGCGACGTGATCTCTCCCGCGTAGCGACCTCAGCGATTTTCCTACCATGACCAACTTGACCACTTCTGACCGAGAGCGAGCGGAATCGGTGACAGCTGATCACGCCCCGCGGAACTTAGACTTCGACCGTTAATTATCCTAATCCATGAATTTTACAGCCAATGCGTCGCGTCTATGAGCCGTCTGGCCGTCCAGCGAAAGAGTGCTAACGATACCTAAACGCTATTTCATAACGCGCGTGCTCAATGCTCGACACCGAAGGCGGATGTACTTAGTGTGCGCTCGCAAAACGTTTCGCACTTTGTTACTTTCGTATCGTTATCGTGCCTCAATGACCAGCCTACTTCCACAAGAAACGTTTGGTCGAACTCCTTCGAAAAGCATGGATTGCTCAAAAAGTGTAAAGGATCGATTTCAGTATGGAATTCGCGCGCGAAATAATAAATATGGAAAAGAGCGACACGTAAAATGCAATGACGTACGGTGACCTTTATCGAATGCGATCGGGCATAAGTTGCCGATAACTGTGGCACTTTCCGAATCGGTCATCCCGTCCGCCGACGCGTTTGCTCTAATTTACAGCCCCGATCCTTCGAAACGCCTTCTGCGCCACCGTGACCTCGATTAAAGCCTTTCGCCGCCGTCTTAGCGGAGTCTAAGGCGTTTGCCAGTGCACGCGGAAATTGGGAACTAATAGCAACGAGCTTTATGACTCGGGATAACACGGCAAAGTATACACGAATAGCAAAATTTGATTCGACACTGCGAAATAGTCTCCAAACGAACGGACCTACGCAATCGCATTGTTTCAACGTATTTCGGGCAATGCAAATGAGTTGAAAAAAAAGTATCGTACATGACGAAGCGATCAAAGTCCTTGTCGACATGGGTAAAAACGATGTAATGTTGCAAGACCCCCTCAAGGTAATGCAGCATTGTGCAGGCAAAATTAATAACAGCGGCAACGTGCTAGTCTCCATGCAACCTCGATACATAACGATACATACGCGCATCGATTAACGAGGGACGTAATCATCGTGTAAGCGCGGATCGCGGAACATTGTGAGACTGGCGCCAGGAGCGGGAATCCTTAAGAGCAGGATTCGGATGTACCGCGTGCCGTTTCACCGATCATTCCCACGCGTGCGAAACGCTTTTTAAAAATAGGTACTTGCGTTACCTCGAGGAACGATGTGGCTGGAGGAGTCCGTAAATGTACACCAAAAGGATATATCCTGTCGGTCTCGTGTATCCTTGGATTAATCAAACTGCTCACTCACTCGTTGCCGCGCACTCGCGTCCTTTTCATATATATCCATCCTCATATTCCTTTTACAATTTTTCATTCCCGGCGTCGTAAGAGGCTCAATGGTCAGACAGAGTCCTTTTTGCACATAAATTTAGCCGCATTTCGCCGGCTGCCGCGGCAGGAAAGTTGCACTCGCGTTACAGAACCGGATTCAGACATGCCGACATGATCGTTCTTTATCACAATGATCGCCGCTTCGGTAATAATCACTGCACTTCGAATTCACCTTTGAGAAAGGTTCTGCGAGGATCTGTCCTTGAGAATCCTTAGAAGAAATACGCGGGTTTCAATAACGTTTACGTTATCGATTTACGAGCGATTAAATTATATCGATCGGTGTCAAGCTAAGGTCAAGAGAATTTCGCGTTCGCCAGAAGCATTATTTTTTCGGACGAAACGTAATCCTTACGACCGTGCGAGGTATGGCCGACGTTCCTAACGGTCTCGATATGTGCACGCGATACCCTGCAGAGGGTAGGCTATATTGGGCGAGCGAAGGTCTTTTTCATTTTTTCGTTTGCGTCGGAGCTAATTCATCGACCCATAAATCGAGCGCTCGGTGGAGATCGCCGATACACCTTCCAATGCACTAATAAACACATCCCTCGTCCCGCACCGTCTTTAATTCCGAATTAATTCTTACATCGTATAAATTAGACATCCACTGATCACGGTAATTGCGGGCCCCGTAATAACTTCATCCATGCCGGAAGTTTAGGTCTCCTCTACAACGCGAATGCATAATACGAAAGTAACTTGAATAAAATCAGCATAAATAAGGCGTGAGCCGGGTCGCGCACTCTCTTGCATCCTCCCGGGCCCTACTTTTCGTCAACCCGATCAATCCTTCCGAAAATGGATCCGCGTCAGCCCATTTCCTTGGCAGCCCGCGCACGTCGCCGCCAAGTTACTTTCTAAACTCGTCAAGGTGGCTAAACACTGACGAAACGACCGGAAGTCTCTTTCTCGATTCCAGCCGCACGTCGTGATCCAATTACCGGAGATATTCGTGGAAGAGGCTACCGAGATGACGGAAGAGACACTTTTCGTTTGCCGATTGTCAAGTTTTCGGGCCGATCGGCGCGAGAGTGAACGCGCGACACGACGCGGCGCTCTTGGCCGGAAAAAAGCAAAAGTGTTACGCCGAATCGGTGAAGGGGCCAGTCTCAGGTGTTCATGTCTCGGTACTAAAGTCTCGGTGCTCGAGTCTCCGTGTTCGAGTCTCAGTGTTCGAGTCTCGGTGCTCAGGTCTCGGCGCCGAAGGAGGAAGAGAAAAAAGTCAAAATGGCCACGGATTTTCTCGTGCGCAGAGTCCCCAGTTTCCGTTACGGGCAGACGGGCTGCGTAATTCTCCGATCGGCAAACGTGCCTCGCGCAAATATCCTTGACACCGTCCGCCTAAAGGATGTACCAAAGGTCGGAGCCGAGCGTACATCCTGATGTAATGGTAACCGAGCGCTTAGAATGTTAGCTAGCGCAACGTTCGCGAAATTGGACGAGAGCGTTTGAGAGATCGGGAGAGCGCGCGTGCGCGCGCGCGCGCGTGCTTTCACGATCCCGTCATGATCGACTGGCAAACATGACATTTCGAAAAGGATTTTTTTCCCTTTTACTATTGACAGAGGAGAAAGAGGCGCGGTCAGTAATGTAATGTTTACGCAGACCTGACGTAACCCTGCCGTGTCAAGTAGGCCGCACGGAGAGAACTCGAAGATCTTGTTTCCAAAACGGTACCCGATGAAAGTGCTGCGCCTCTAGGAAGAGTATCGCTTTTGCGGAAGGTCGACTACGCCTCCAGAATCCCTGACTCGACTCATCGCGCGAATTCATCGTCAGCGATGGAAAAGTGTTCACAAAATTCCTGCTCTCCCCGACGAAGAATCCTAACAAAAGGACTATCTACAATGTTGCTGATAGTTGCAGCTAATTAATGCGACCGCTCAACTCAATTTAGAACCTTGTCTGGGGATATATAATTCTGGGAAAATCAGAGGATCGCAGTGTGTACTGACGCCCCTAAGAATATCCTGTAGGGAAGCAACCTCGGAGTGCTTCCCGCGGAGGATAGATATTCGCGAATAATCTCGACCTTGACTCTGGAAGCCGCTAGAGCCGCGTCGTTGTCCTCTCGGGCGTTCTTCAGCGACGAGAGCGTCGTCGCTGAAAGCGGATCTCATGACTTATCGGCCCTTGGACATCATGAAAAATTGTAAACAGCCAGCAGAGTAGGCGTATGAAACTGTTCTCCCTCTCCCCCTCCCCCACTCTCTCTCTCCGTCTTATTCCCTCGCACCCTTTATCCCTCCCCGTGTCTCTCGACGAAGCTGGCGAAAGAGCTCGAGTAAGCGGAAACCCCGTTACGAATCGAACGTCAACAGCTTTCCACTGGGCGAGAAGCTTAGGTGCGAGAGCACGTACGTCATACGGTAACGAAAAACGGACGGAGCGAGTTCCATGGGCAAGAAAAGCGGTGTCCTTGACGGGTCGACGATGCGAGCGGACGGTCAAGGATCCTCTAGCATTGCTCGATATTAACGACTCCTGCTCCTCGAACGATCCGACACAGTCCGTCAGATCGAGACTTCGTCAGATCGAGACTTCGTCAGATCGAGACTTCGTCAGATCGAGACTTCGTCAGATCGAGACTCCGCCAGATCGACCCGGTTGATCGTTTTTCGACTCCCGGGAGAAGGCTACGCGCAAACTTACCCGTCCCCATGGTTGGCTGCCGCCTTCCACCTCAATCCACCCGCTTATCCAGGTTCCAATCTTGGCTGTTTTTCGTTGGTCACTGCACAGGGTGAAAGATCAACCCGAACGCGTATACGGGGAAAGGGCGGGCAGGGCGTTAAGGTGGCCGAACGATCGCTTGGCCGTGTGTTACGTTCTCGGTAGCGGGAAAAACTACGAAAGGACGAGCTCTCCTCGTCCAGCCGGGAGACCGCGGACGAACTGGTACCTGGAGAAGACTTTTGGTGAGACTTCGACGTGAGACAACGACGACGTCATCGCCGGCCTGCTGCCTCATTGGCCGATGGTCCTTCTCTCTCGAGGCACGGCCGTTCGCTCGCTCGCCTCTCTCTTCACGCTCCCTCTCCTCCTCCCCCTCCTCCCGCCTCTCTCACTCTCCTCGAGGGGGAACAACTGAGGAGGAGAGCGGGGGGCCCGACCCCCCTGCCTCTCCTTTTCCTTCGACGAGAACTCCTCTCGCGTCCTTCCCCGCTTCCTCTCGCCGCCTCCACTCTCCCTCTCTCTCTCCCTCTATCTCGCGTCCTCATCATCATCCTCTCTTTCCTCCTTCGAGAAACTCCCACGGCAGGACTAGACTCGGTTAGAGCCACTCGGTGCGCCGAGTCAGCGAGCTCGACGCCTCAAACCAATCTGCCCATGGTAGGCTCTATAGCGGAGAGCCTACTCGAGTGCCTACCGGAGTGCTTGCTCGCTAGCTTGCTTGCTAGCTTGCTTGCTAGCTTGCTCGCTTGCTCGCTTGCTGGCTGGCTGGCCAGCCTGCTCGAGTACTTGCCCGTCTCGGCGGCGAATAAGACTTACAGGTTGTTGCAGGTTCACCGTCGGAGAGTCCTGGTATCGCTGCCCTAATGATAGTTTTCAAACGTCCCTTTATTCCTTCAATCTCTCTTCGTCCGAAGACGAATCAAGTCACATCGTTGCACTCCACAGACGGTCGAAACTGTGCACAGGATGTATAGGCTGTTTCCATCCTTCTTCCTTCCGCCGCCCCCGGTACATTGCTCCGCTTCCAATGCAATCGGGATGAAAGTAAGAATGACCTACTAGCGTAATAAATTCGCTGCAGTTTTCTGGTAGCGAATTGCAGGCGGCCTGAAGCTACGCCATCCACGGACAAAATCTTGCCGGTTCCCAATGATTGTTCCCAATGATTATGATTCTGCCGGTAGCGAGAGGTTTTGAAACTATCTTTGGCGTCCTTCTGCCGAGCATCCTGTCTCCCTGACTTGCAATTAACATGTCACAGATTGAGTGGAAAAGAAGCCAGCCATGCCGCTACGGACGGATCCTTCGACAATGGTGAAGGTTTTCGAGCGCGGTTTGAAAATTGTCTACCGCGTCCTTGTACTTCGATGTTCTCGCGGGCGCGCGCGAGCGCGCAAGTGTCTGTAGCATCGACGTTCCCTTGGCTACAGGTTGTTGCAAGTGCGTACTGCACTCGCCGCCGGCTTGATTACGATGGTTTGTTAAGTGCCGTGAGGTTTTGAAACTAATCCCTGCTTAGGCAACGTCCCCTGATGCTTCTCAATTAACATGTCATGGATCGAGTATGAGAGTCTGCGAGAAACTGCCGGAGGTTTACAGCTTTCTGTGGCCACCGTCACACTTCTATGTAATGACGATGATAATTCCTTCGACGGCGCGGCCGTTTTGAAACTGTCCTTTCAGGATTCTTCAGTTAGACCGTTTCCCATGAATGCGACGAATATCCATTAAGCCGGGATCTAACTATTCGCTATGGCGCGCCTACAAAGGTATTAATTGCATTGGATGCGACTGAAGCTCTTCACGCGTTGAGCGCGTCTCTATCTTTCTCCGGTTAACGAAGTCACTGTTGTAAAGAATTTTTCTATGACAGGCTGATGCAATTACACGTCAGGCTGCCTGTCAGAAGGTACGAGAAGTGGTCCCATTGGCAAAGGTTAATCGACGATAATGACCTGTAAGGTGCTCCTCCGAGTCCTTGAACTTGCATTTACCGTCGGTTTGCTTGATCGAGGCGTACGCAGGTATAAACAATCTCCCAACGGCAGTTCATGCACGAAGGTCCATACAAGTTCCACCGCTTCGATGTTGGCGAGCTCATACAAGCTGATGCATGAAAATGAAGGATACTTTTGCAAGCCGTGATTCATTGCCCAGAGCGAAATGAATGAAGTTATCGTAGGGCGTGCAGACTAGTAATAACTTGGCATGTTTACGGTATCAGACATCCATCATTTTTTTGTGAACTAAATTTTCAACATTTTCATTGATTTCAACTACGTCGTTCGGCCATGACGTCATCGCTAGTATTACCAGAAGCATCCACGCTACTCTCAAGGTGAGTTAGTTAGTTTGTTTTTGAAGCTATAAGGAGCAGGTACGAGGATGATAATTCAACAGATAGCGCTGGGCACCTTGTAATTAGTACTAGGATTGTACCCGGGGCACCACCTTATAATCATCGGCAGGAAGCTGCCGAAGTATTTCCAGAGTGATCGGAGACGATATTAAGTGGACTAATTGCGTCATTTTTGGTTCAGGGCAATGACAGGCTCATTTTTTCCTCCACTCAACTCTCCGTAAAAATTTACATCCATAAAACGATGACACGTAACAATCTTTCTGAGGAAGCGAACGATCGGCGTGACGAAACTGGTTATTCGTCCACCGAGATATTTCAGAAGAGCGGTGCTAATTCGCGAAAGAAGGAAGGAGCGTAAATTTTTTGTCTACACCGCTGCGTCGTGAGTTAAGTTGGCTGTTCGAATTCAGGGAAGATCTCCGTACGAGGTCTCATGGATCGCTGCCCGATGCTTCAAAAGATTGCACCGTACATCACGGATCGTTGCTTCGATCTGCGGAAGGAAAGAATACGCGGTATCTGGGGATAGAAGGCAGGGGGGGGGGGGGGAGATCCGCACCGGCACGAATCGCCTTGGCATCGAGAATCCCGAAGAATACAGGAACGCTCGCCTCTCAGCTCGACACCGTACGCTCGACTCGCGAAGAGCAGGGTGGACGGAGACCGGCGGCTAAATTGCCGCGAGAGAGTGTATCGTGCCGGAGCAAAGATCGTATCGGCGCAAAAGATGTAACCGGGAGCGAGGAAAAATATTGCGGAAATAAAGTCATCGGGATTCTTGGCCCGCGTGCGCTTCGTGTCTTATTTGGTCGCGAATCGAGCCCGAAGATTTCATTGGTCAGAAAATCTGCTGTCTCTGTCTGTTCGAAGTGGTCACCGGTTGCAACGTTATCGCGCTATATTTCCTGCCGGACGCGCAATATTTTCCCTTTTGATTCGTTAGAAGTACGCGTGGCTCGACGTTGCTTAGATTTCGTTAAGGCCGGCGTCGTTTCCCCGGCGCTCACGTGTTATTTACCCAGCGTGACGAATAGCGTGAATTTACGATCCCCATAGGGCAGAAGTAGACGTTGGCGCAAACACAATATCGCGAGGAAGGAAAGAGGCGATGGAAGGAGACGATGGAAGTGAGACGATGGAAGTGAGACGATGGAAGGAGGCGAACGAAAGAGGCGAAGACGTTACACGCTTCTAATGACACCTCTTGCCCCTCGTCGAGAGCCTGCTCCGATACGGAGGTGTCGGTGAACCGAGCAGCCCTTGGGCATCCTTTCCCCACCATCAACAATTCACCGAGAACACGCGCCTATATAGAATTTCGCTATTACGCTTAATCTCGCATTCGCGCCCTGCCTTAAACGCTTCGCAGAAGAAGAGAGCTCCGATGGATGGCAAACGTCGCCCGAGAAACACCTATGCCTTCCTCCTCACCCTACCTTCCCGCCGACTCCTTCGCTCGCCATCCTCTGCGAGGAGAAAAATTCATGAGACTCTCTGCCCCGTGCATATGGACACGGTTAGCTGTGCACGCGATCCGCGCACTGTCCATCCCTTTTCCGCGCCTCTTTCACTCCACTCAACTCCCTCGTCCTTCTCTACGTGCAAAACCATTTCCCAGCACTTTAAGATAATAGCGTTTGCGTCTAACGTCGAAAAATATCCAAAGACCGTTGCCGGCATTCGGGGGCGAAGAAAGCGTGTGGACTCGTGGGACTCTGTGGACCGATGGAAACGAATGTTGAAAGAGAGTCGGAGTGAAAATATCGTATAAGTACCACCAAGCGTGAATGGAAGATTGCCCCGGGGCAAGAGGAGGAAACGTCGCGAGAGTTCGTCGCGAGAGTTCGTCGCGAGAGTTCGTCGGCTCGCCTGGCCGTAAAAGGAGAAAAATTCGTGGGTGTTGCTCTCTCGCGCGCGCACACACCGGCTTGCCTTCCCCGAGCGATCGGCACGAGCATAAAGTACCGACTTGATTTTACTTATTTTTCGGGCCGCATTCGAGCATCCGGTAAATTGCAGGCGTCGGGCGCCATTGCAGCGAGAGCAGACGCAACGGGTGCAAAGTCTGCTAACTCAGCCTGAATCATATGCATATTCTAGCCGTACACGCTCGAGCTATGTACACTTGGAATTACAATATAGGCAGAAAAAGTGAAAGCGCGGTAAATAGAACGGACGCGCTCGTAATCGAAGATACGTCTCAAGGAAAATTCGCAGTGGGAAAAGTTCAAGGGACAATGAAGTCGAGATGGGGGGGCTTCAGGTTCTCAGTTCCTCTGTAGGAACAGCACGCGCGCGCGGTCACGGATCGAACGACGGTGGAAGCTCGCGGTGCTAGAAGCCGGGGTACGCCTGTGTTGGCACGCCTGTGTCCGAAGGCGCATAGCTGGTGTGGGTAACGGGTTCGTGAAGGCGCGAATTCATTTCGTATTCTTTTCGACGATGCGTCATCCGCCTCGCCAACTGCGGATGACTTCGATGCCCGACCGGACGCCGATCCGGACGCCGATCCCGGCGCCGATCGGTGGCTCGATCAAATTTCAAAACCCTGGACCGGCCTGCACGCGCCTTAGAAGAGGCGCTGCCAACCGATAACTTGCTCGTTTTCTGCCACTTGACGGCCGCACTCGGCCCCCGTGAGATAAAAGGGACGAGTAAAAATGTCGTCGACGTATCGCATTACTTCGACACGATCTTCGGATCGCATCTTTACCCCTCCGCTGTCCACGCTTCTTTTTTTTTGCTCACCCTCGACACCGGTTCCCGTTCGGCCTTTCATGAAAAGAGGTAGCGTCAATATTTAACACGCCGTAACAGCCGCTCTTTTTACGCTCGGTCAAACATGCGAAGCCGCGATCCGCAAACAGAGAGTGCGTCTTTTTCGGAACTTCCGATAGCTGTGGCCAATTAGGAGTAGGGACGCGTTACAACGAATCGACTGCCACGCGAAAACGATTCAATTACCTCCCGTCTAACAGTGCCGTAAACGCTAGTCTCCGTAGTTTAATAGGTTTTAACTTTCCGCGATTACTTCGTAACGTACGTATTGCTCTTCGGCAGGCAGTCACGTCCTGTCGCGCGCGCCAGACATAGCCAGACATAATAAGGAATTGCGCGAGCAATCAAGGCCGAAGACTATTGATTGAAATCTCGACACTCGTCTGCGCCAAGCTATTCTTCCTAGAGAAACGTTTCCTGAAAAGCGCGGAGTCGTTTACCCAACGTCCTCAATCCACCGCCAAAGAGTCCGTTAATTACCGGCGACTATTATCCAACGACCCTATCTCACCATCGCGGACAGGGCAGAATCGTGAATCGTCGTTCGTCACGAGACACGGATTTACCGTGATAATTGATCAATTTGCAAATCTACCCGCGGAGGCACGTGTCTCCCAGGCCGACGTGAATGATCGTCGATTTGTTGATTCATCCCAGGCCGCGGGCGTTACGTCACAATGCAACGACGCAAGACGCAGCGAGAGCGAGCCACTCGATAATGTACTTTTCCGCTCGGCGTCTAACAGGAATTCCTAGATTGGTTCGTGCCGTAACGCGGACTCTCGGGCCGGCGATAATCGTCCGGTGAGATAATTCGCCTGACTTCCTTCCAGTTTCATCCTCCTCTCGCGGCAGGCTACGACTGGCTACGACTGGCACGGCATCGCGAATCGAGAGGGAACGACGGTAAAAGCTCTGGGAGGCCTCCTCTCGTAAAGATCCGCACCGTGAAAATTCTTCACCATCCTTTACGATTAGCCGAGTACCGTTGCCGGCTGTCGCCTCATTGTATTCGGCAAACTATCCAACTTCATTTCCCTCTGCTCGCCCGGCAAGGACGTCGGAGAACATTAATCCTTTCCTACCCGTTAGACGTTGTCGAGTTCGTGTTCGCCGATTTTTCATCGCTCCCCGCTCCTTTTATTTAAGCTACGAGAAGGTTAGCCGTTCAAGTCCGGAAGTTGAAACCGCAAACCATTGTCTCGGAGATGGTTCTGAGAGATTCCGACGATCTTGTCTCTCGCAGTGATGCCTCGAGTCGGATAAGGAGAGGGTAGAAGCGAGCAGTTCCAATTGGCTTATATAGGGAGCCGGCGCTTGACCCAGCATTGAAATCAGCCAGCATCTGCTAGGCTAGCTCAGCAGCGCACTGTCTTACGGTGCATCGAAATCGTCGGGCAGGCATTGTCTACCGTCCGACCAGCATCGAAGTCCCTGGCTCGAGGCAATGACCGGACGCGCAATTACATTAACGAGACTGCCTTTAACTCGATCGGTAATGTCGTCGTGCACCGCCGATTTCCACGCGGATTCGTCAAGGCGTCCAAGTCCGTTTTCCTCCTTACGGTAATATCTCGCTCGCGTAATACGATTCTCGCTGAGAAGAGGAAAATCCGTTACGGCATCGGCCATTTTTATTTCCGCAGGATGATCAGGCCTCGTAATTGTCATCGGACTGCGTCGCCGTCACGGAAGAGGAACGGATGCGCGCGAGCCGCTCGCGGGCGGATAAATTCCTCATGGTCATCGTCATTCTCGTATCGAATGCAAGAAGATATCTCTCCGCTCGTCGCCACGACGAATTTGACGCTTTCACCCGAAAGAGTCGAGAACGTGAAACGTCGCCGGCGAGGTGTATCTTGATGTTTCACAGTCCGGCATCTTTATATAGCCAACGTACGTGGGCAGTCGGATGTCTGTGAACGGCCCACGCGAGGCACGCCACCGCATTTCACGCTAAATCGAGGCTCGATCATTCTCCGCGAAACGGAAAAGGTCAAAAATCCGGTCCCAATTCCGTCCCGCGATTTTCTCTCCTACTCGCAATTTGATAATTTTACCCAATTCGCAAAACTTACTCTGGCTACCGACGCTTTCTACGCTACGTTTTTACGACGATGCTTTCACTGCCGGCAAAACGGCTGTGAAATAAGTTTAGGCGCACTGTTATGTATACCGTAGTGACTTAACTGTGTTCTTACCGTTTATCTCGTGCAATCGTCTTCGGGTAATGCACACCGGACAAAGCGCATGAGTTGCATTCGGCCTGACGGAGGGTCATTAAAATCGGCGTCATTAAAAAGGTAATCCAGTGGGGATAAAGACAGCCGATACGCCTTTCGCCGTGACTCGCGAGCTGTTCGAAGCGAAGAGGATGCATTCCATCGTCCTCTGCTCTCGATCTGGAACAGAATGGTGGCGCGGGTACAAGGACGACGCGTAGGATATAGATTGACGATAATAAGCGCGACGTCTTCGAGGCCGTTCCGATGGGGCGACACAAAGGTCGTTGTCGAGAAGATTAGGGTGCTATTAGTCCGTCGTGCAGGTTCCTAAGGACACACGGTTAGAAGGATCGCCGGAGATGAGCTGGAACAGGAATAGCAAGGATGACGTAAGCACCCAATGTGCACGCCGTGGCCTGGCGAGAGTGTGCGATGGTGTGTGATGGTGTGCGCGTGCGAGCGTGTTCCTACGTAGAGCATCGAAGCCTCTCGCACACAGGCCTCCTCGACTTCTCGACGCCGTCGTTGTTGTCGGCGAGGCGACACATCGGTTCAGTCACCGCTGCAAATAACCGAAGAATATCAACGCGCCAGCTTCAGCGATTTGCCCGCAACTTGGCAAACTCCCCCCGTGGCTTCGGGCGCGTTTAATCCTTTACAACTTACATATTTTATTCGTCCGGCTAATTTTGGTCAACGTCGTTGAGCAATCGACGACCTTGCCGAAGAGGAGCGTCCTTCTTTTTTCCAGAGAGGGTATATGCGTAGTCTCGGGTTTCCGTAATGGCACTTGCCGATCGGATGACTAGTTTTCCCAGCATCCGTATACCGTGATAATTGCGGTATTTAACAGCGTTTACGAGCCGAAGGAAGCTAGCGGCGTCATCGTCAGAGTTATCAAACCGCCACCGATCCTGTCCTCGGTGGAGACATATCGGTGGTAAGAAGTCGATAGCGAAAGTTTGCCGAGTCACGTCATTCCTGTCTTTTCGATTACCGATTGCCGCCGCTGGTTAGTTCTGGTGCAACAAGTCATGTTCTTTTCGTTAGGGAGACCACAATGGAGGACGGCCGTAAACGATTCTATCTACGCGTTCCAAGGGTTACGTGGCAGAGAAGCGCGTGCCTAGAATATAGAATTAACATTACGTTTCACCGAGCACGCAGTGAAAATGAGAGACGAGCGGGGCACGGAACGCATCGAACGGCGAATTCCATCTTTACTTTCGCAGGCTATATATAGTCGGGAAAAAATGCACTTTGCCTCCGCGGGCAGTGCATCGCTGATGGCAATTTTACGAGACCGGACTATAGCGGACTACTTATAGCGTTTACGCTCCGCTCCCTGAATATCGATACGGTCCGATCGAAAAATAGACAATCTACTCCTATTCCTATGTAAATGAATTTTCCAAAAGGTTCTTTAAATAACCGACGAAGAAACTCAATTCGCCGGATATCAATTAGGTATTTCATATCAGGACGGGGATAAATGTTTTATTAAGGGTCAATCGCTAAGAATTATGCGTTCTTCGAAGCCTTGAAATAAAAAAATGGGACTCGCGGGCATTGTCGTCTTTGAAGTATTGATACTGATTGCAAAACCACACACGAACTGCCCGTAAAGATCTTATTGCTCGCCTGAGTGCGCGTTTCCTCCATAACGCCTTATTCGGTGGTAAAAATAGAAAATCTGTTACCAGAAAAATATGCAATGCCGTACATTTTGATGATATTCAACACGCCTACACCGGAGGTAACGCCGTATTCAAGGTAACGTGCGAACAGCGCGAGAACTGACCGGATGCACCGGCTATAATTTATTCGCTAAACAAACGGATGTGTCCTTCGATAGCGGTTCATCTAAAGAAAGTCTTCAGCTCAATATACCACAAATCGAACTCTTTACAAAGCTACCTGAGGGACAGTAGGCACATCGCGACCCCTTATTTCAATATATTTACGTATGTATGTTACGTCAAACCGGTGACAACCAATGTTCGTGCATGTCAGACGATCTATTAATAGATATTACTTCACCGCGTCACGATATATTAAATCTACTGCTGCTAGACATTTACGTATTTGCTAAAGCACCGATTGTAACCTGTAGTAATAGGTTCTGAACCAATACTGTAACCTTTCACCTCTCAGTATGGAAATACTATACTACAGTGTGTCTAGCAGCTCCATAAGTGCTACATTAACAGTAATGTGGTAAAACATAGTAAATTTAGTATCCTACTGTCTAATTGAACCACTATCTTTGTGCCATGGGAGTCATATTTATATTAAATCTTACAAATATCTAATGATGATTCAATGTAGTGTAGGAAAATTTAAAGTCGCGCTGTAAATGGCTGAATAATGGGTATTGGGGAATTTCTGTGGTTGAGGTAAGGAGTAAAATAATATATGGACCCGATATGCGTGGTACGCGGTGCGTGTTGACGTCGCTCGACTCTGCCGCCCTTTGCGCCGCGGGCGCGAGCAGAGTTCGGGTCGGCGCTCTACCATGCTGTCCAGCGTGCTTTTTCTCAATTTCGGAATTCTGTGCCTGGCATCGAACCCGGGCCCCTTTGCATATGAGCCAAGTACTCTACTAACTAACCCACTCACCCGCCGTGCGAGTTCTAGAGTCGTTTGGCGTAGATATTCTTACCGGGTGATTCTTGAACGTTGGTCGCAAGCAAAGTTTCGAATTCTCAATAGTTTCGAAGATACAGCCATTTTTCGAGGTAAAAAAATTTTTTTTTGAAAGATCGACTTTCGCCGATAGTCCTATCTTAAAGTACGCGTCGAAAGCTTCAAGAAACTGTATAATTATCATAGGTTTTGTTTGCTGGTTCAAAAGTTACAGGCGATTTAAAAAATCGCGAATTTTTTAAGGGGTACCCCTTCTCATTTTTGCGAAAAATCGAAGGTCGGCGGACCGGATCGCCCTTTTGCTACCTGGTAGGGGGTCAAACATAACTCAGAGAGCCGTTTCCCGTTGGTCGAAATTCGCTTTAGTTTCGGAGTTACAGCCAAAAAACCATCGAGAAAATGAGCGCCGAAAAATCGGCAAAAAATAAATTTAAGGCTTTCGATCAACTTGTGGATATGCATACTGAAAGAAAATCGAACGAGGATCACAAAAATCGCAACCGGAGCCTTCTAAGTGCAATAATTTCCGAGATATGTCCAAAAAACTGCTAAAAAACGTCAAAAATGGGACATTTGGGCACCTATGGCATACTATTTCTCTTCTGATCGTGCCACAACTACATAGAATAAAAGAAAAATCAACTCGCTTTGAGAAAATCGCAACCAGAGCCTTCTACGTGCAATAGTTTCGGAGATATGGCCAAAAAATGAGTCGATAAACAGCAAAAAAATATACTGTGCCGGTTGTTTACTAAATGGTCAAATTATATAAAACCATTACTCTATAGCGCAGACGAGGGTTGAAATGTAGATATAAAAAAATTGCAGTTGAAGTATTAAAGTGAATGTAAAGAAAATAAATGTCATTACCGTTTTCACGATATATTAGTTTGTTCAAATCACTCGTACACCGAAGTCGTGAAAAGGATGGCAAAAAGGTATTCGGGAATATTGCAATCGCACCGTCCAAACTTCTATTAATACGGGAAGATGGCTGAAAATATTTGAGACTAAAAAGCAAAAAAGACAAACATCTATTAAAGCAACCGGAAGGAGGTGCAGTAATTGATACAAACCGTCGATAACAATATAGCAATTATCCTCTGAAATGAAT
Source organism: Anoplius nigerrimus (assembly GCA_914767735.1). NCBI lineage: Eukaryota > Metazoa > Arthropoda > Insecta > Hymenoptera > Pompilidae > Anoplius > Anoplius nigerrimus. Next base: position 17,595,614 of record OU612083.1, read on the forward strand.
ATCAGTTCAATTGTAAGCTGTGTAAGTGGCCGCGACCTTCAATGGCAGACTGTACAGCGAAAGTTGTACGGCTAATACGCATTGCCACATTGTCACGAGGGCAAGATTTCATTGTAGCCCCGTCATCGTAGAGCCTTCGACTTTTGAGCTTCTTAGGATCAATGCACGACCTTCACGGTGATCAGTGAATCGAAGGAACGTGCTGGAATTTCGATACAAAAGTATTGCTCAGACGGCGCAAATGGCCATTGAAGTTTCTTCTTACCAATTTTATCGTAATGTGCGAAGAAGTTCGACGCATGCGCGAGAAGACATAAAAATAATTGCGTGGGCTTAAAAGGTATGGGTAGGTTGGCCTTCAAAGTCCTTCGCTGGAAAAAGGAAAGTCCAGGATCGTCGGATGCGTGGGCTTCCGGTGGGTGGACCGGATAGGGGGCATCTCCTTGTTATACATAACTGTACCTATAGCGATCGCGAATGTAATCGTATGCGTATCCCCGACCTGAGTATAGTTCGTACTACACTGGTTACGACATCATAAAAAAGAATTCCATAATTAACTAAACTGGATCGTTAAGGGTTCCGTTAGCGGGGTTACTATGTTAGAATGTTCTACACGTGTAGTGCCGACTCTTACATGACAGGTTAATCGTGAATCTACCAGGATATTAACATATCATATTTTCATCCTATGCGGGGGAGAGAGTATGAGGTGTGTTCTTTTGCTTTTATGTAATCATTGTTTTTTCTTTATTGTGCTGCCGCATTGATCTTCTGAGCTATGCGTTCCTCCTTGCGTTTCTGTTTCTCGGTACTTTCGTGGATACGCCTCTTCTTACGGAGCAGCCAAACTTCTTTAGCTCTCTCTTGTCTGCCCTTCATCATACTCTTATATAGATTACGATGCTTCTTCTTGATCATCTTCTCTCGAAGACGGTACTCCTGTTTCTCCTGCTTTGCTTGCTCCCATGGATTTTCTTTCGCTACTTCACCTGACTTTACCTTCATTTCCTTTTTCTGAAACGTAGAGGATTATAAATGTACATCACGTAAGAAAACCGAATCAATTTGTTTCGCAAAGGTCAGCAAACCTTCTTTCGCCGATCCTGTTCCTTCTCTTTCTCATCCTCATCAAGCTCTACGTCATCTTGTTCACTACCTTCCTTGGCATCTTCCATCAGAGCGGTATCATCGTCCTGTTCTTCGTTCTCTTCTTCATCTTCGTCTTCTTCTTCAGATTCATCATCAGAATCAACTGCATTTGACAGAAAGTGCATGATTCGAATGGTTCTTAAAAGGAACTTGGGGGTATCGATAATAATTGCACTTACCTTCTTTCATTCTGTAGGTAGGATCCATGCGCGCTCGTTCTTCCGGTGGAACATATACTTGATCCAGCCGGTCATTCGAGAATGGTGATAAATGCGGTGGCAGTATAGAACCCATCAAATATCTTTCCACCGGTAATAATTCTCTAGCATTAACAGAGTCAAATACCCACTGCGGTTGTACATAATATCTATGCACAAAAAATATATAATGATATTTCGGAGGTTTGGTTACTCATGCGACATAAAACAATCGATAACTGTACTTTAATACCTTGAAATAAATTGTTTGCTCATACTGGGTCTATCCACGATATGATGTGTAATCGTTTCATCATCCTCATTGAAGGTAGCGCCAACGAAGAGTAACTTATCCCACGATACTTCACCGCCGAAACAGCGAAGTAAAAAGACGAGTGGTTCTCTCGGTACTTCTCTATTTAAAAAGAATTTCAATCCTTTAAATAAAGTCTTGAGTTTCTTTATTTTCTCAGCTTCTCGTTTAGCCACCTCTATGTCCTTTGCGTCCACATCCTGTGCATTAAACCATATTATAAGTGGTGAAATGAAACAATTACATAAACCGAAAATTAAATTTCACATCACGTACATTTGAAAATTGATCTATTTCTGCATCATCTTCTTCTTCTGCATTTGCTGCAGAGGGATCTAATGAAACCAGTGGCACATTCAATGCACCTATTCTTTCTGATACATATGTTTCTTCATCTGCAAGAGCTTTGTCACAAATTCCTGAACAGAAGAAAGTTTGAAAAACAAATCAATATTATTTACTAATACATAAAATAAGAATGCACTTACCCATGGAAGTAAATTTGGGTGGATAATAGAGATTCAATGAATGATACAATCTGTAGTTAACAAAACCCAACATGACTACATAAAACTCTACGAACGTAGACATGACCTTAAAGTCTACTTCGCTCTTTGCTTGGGGTTCGAAGCAAAAATGATGTGGAACAATCCACGTAATTGTTACTCCTTTAAATTCAGCCTGGTAGTAATACCCTTTGATAGACACAAAAACTTTACGTAGGGCTTTTGCCGCTATTACAGCATGCAAAAATTCCACCGTCAATCTTCTGCACAGTATTGACTGATCTCTAGGTATGTGGGGTAATGAAGGAAAAGTGCTAAATAAGAAACATAGTGTAAGACAGTCATCTAAGTCTCTGAGCGCGTCAATAAATGTGGGATAACGTTCTTTGACAATATGGTCTATTTTCAGATGAGGATGGTTGCTTAAAAATCGTTTCATTTCTCCAAAGTCTCTCATTGCCTTAGCCCTGGCAACTTTTTTTGTGAACACCTGAAGTCAACATTTTGAGATATAATACTCCAACATAATTTAGCAAGTTTATTACTGAATTATACTACCTTGTAATCTCTCATTTTCCAAATTATTGGTTCATGCAATAGAAATTGAATATCCTTTTTATGATACAGTGTTTTTATGCCAGTGGCACCTTTCTGTGCTCTTTTTCGATTGCGTGGTTCCCTTGGATAGATACCTTTCAATATACACAGTTTACGGAAATCATTTAAGGTAAGTTGTAACTTTTTCAGCGCAGACTTCCTTGTCATAAACTGTGCTCCTTCTCCCGATTGGTACTAAATGTGGAACAAAGAAAATATACGACATTACAAATGTTAGCCGCATTTATATTTAAAAGTACAACATAAACCGATTAACCTTAATCAGCTGTCGAAATAGAAGTTTTCTAAAAATAAAGGATATTTCATTTACCTTTTTCTTGCCTATAACAACCATTTTGTCGATCTACAGCCTTTGCTTTTCCGTCAAATATATTATTTACGTTTGCACCACGCAAATATATTAAAATAACATTAACACGTGTCTCAATCGTAGAAAAATCTCAAGCACTTGTCACATCAGCGTTAAAGTCCATAACCTTCTTGCACGCAAACCATACATCTTTACCAACTGGTCACAGCATACGACACTAACGCCAGAGCGAAACATGAAATTATATTTGAAATACCGACAGCTCCATGTTCAGGAACGATAAGATGAATTAACGAATAATAAATAAAGGTTTCTAAACTTACTGAAGATAGTATCACTCAGCAAGTTTGATTTAAAAAAAAGAACCGTTTTACAGCCCTTAGTCACTGTGATCCTTGATTTGAATAATGATATTCAATTCAAGGATAACAGTGTCCAGGTCACACCGCGTGGAGGTGGCTGTAATTGGTGACCCACCCGAACACCAAAACGATCCCAACCACCCGACCATTTCAAAAATAGATTCCAAAATATCACTTATCGAGTCCACTTTTTGGCCAGAAAAATGTCATCGATAAATGCGTAATTTGGAATCATAATCTACCTACCCGAAAAGAACAATAGACAGGAGAAGCCTGTCTATTGTCCTGTACAAATCTAAGAATGATGAGGAGATGATGATGATAGTGATGTTAATGGAAATGATAATGATAATGATGATGACAAAACTTACATTGTACTTAAACATAATCTATATTAACTACTCTTAGTATTAAAGTCTTAATACTATCAGCTTGATACAATCTACGAATTAATCTTGAATGATGTGTTGAAAGTTCCTAAATACCTGTAAAGCAATGAGTATTAAACGTAAAGAAACCATGTGACATACTGTTACAAAGAACGCATCTCAAAACAATATGGAAACATTGTTACAGATTATCATTAATTAATCAAACAAAATTTGCAGTCAAATAAGGTCTATTATACAATTTCACATTTAAATTAAAATAGAATTAATTTAAGAATATAATTTAATAAAGAAATTATGTGGTTCATCATTTAACGGAAGAAAAGATGCTGATATTAAAAATAAGATGAAATAATATTGAACAAAAAAAATAATCAATGATTATCGGCAGGATAAGCTCTGAAATGAAACAAATAGAAAAAATAAATTATTAATACATTATTATATATTTCTAAGAAAATACAGCAGCATAGAAATAATCTGAAACAAAAAATTGGCACCTTCTCTGTAATAGAGTCATTAAATCTGTAACAAATAACAGGTTTGATTAATATTCTCTAGACAGACGGTCACACAGTTATATCTGTGCAATATAAATAAATGAAAGATTATAGATCGCATATTTCAAATATTGCCAACCAGATGATCTTGCAACGAAGATCCATAGATCCTGCAACAGACAGCAAAACAGATTAGTAATATTAAAGAAAAAAATATACTTCTTATAAATACTTATATAAGTATAGGTAATTAAAAGATTATAAATCGAATATCTGAAATAATGAATTATATCGTAGAGATGATGTGGAATTCCTGTAACAGAAAGCAGACTAGATTAGTGTTGCTAAAGGGAAAAAATTCGAAATTAGGTACATTGTAAACGAAAAAGACAATATTAAATTAATTATATATTCTATTCAATTCTAGATAAAAATACTCACAACCTTTGCAGAAGTCATCTCTTGAAATGAATGAATTGAAACATTAGTCTAAAACATAAAGCAGAGCGAATTAATACACCTGAAAGGAATAAATATCAAATTAAACACATAAATTACGAAAGGGATTTTAAATATTCGATTATACGTCTTACAAGTACCTATACAACGATAGGTAAATGAAAGATTATAAATCGAATATCTAAAATAATGAGTGATATGGTAAAATTGATATGTAAATCCTGCAACAGAAAGCAGACTAGATTAGTATCGCTGAAAGGAGAAAATTCCAAATTAGGTACATCGTAAACGAAAAAGAAAAAATTAAATGAATTATATATTGTATAAAGATATCCATACTTACAGCCTGTGCAAAAGTCATCTCTTCAAATGAATGAATTTAAACTATCAGTCTAAAACATAAAGCAGAACGAATTAATATACCTGAAAGGAATAAATATTAAATTAGACACATAAATTGCAAAAGCGATTTTAAATATTCGATTATACGTCTTACAAGTACCTATACAATGATAGGTAAATGAAAGATTATAATTCGAATATCTAAAATTATGAATGATGTGTGAACCCTGCAACAGAAAGCAGACTAGATGAGTATTGCTGAAAGAAACGGGTTAGTAACATTTTGATATTGACTCTAATATACTCTTTGAATTTATCAAAATTTAAAACATGACTCTACTTAAATACCCAATGATATGTTCACTGCGTTTATCAAATACGATAAAGATCCCGAGAATTGAGTAGATTTTAAATATAAAGCAAAATATTGCGAAACATGACAATTTTCGTTATATATCACGTCAGCATTCGCAAGCAACATATCACGAATACAAAATACAATTTAACTGAAATAAATTTATTTCGTTGAATAAAATTTGGCAGGAAATAAAGGAAAAGGAAAAGGATACCAGCAAGCAGAAATTAATTCCCGAACGACAATTAGTTGCGACTCAATTCCGAAGGAATATAAGTCGTAACTCAATCGTTAGGAGAATTAATTTCGGGACATATTTAAACGACATATATAGAATGAAATTTGTAATGACGAGCATAGTGACCTATCTAGTCCCACGGCGAAAGCCCTCTTCTCCGGGCCGCTTCGGCTATTAAATTAGCCACTTCTTTCTTCGGGCATGCTTTAGCATATCGCCCCTTCTGCTCGGGAGATTTGAGCAAATATCAGTTTTACATTGATTCGAGCACTCGTACGAACGCAAAGTAGCGAGAAATTGTAATTATATAAAATACAAAAACAATTCGCTTATGCGTTCGTCTGTGCTCGCGTCAATGTAAACGCTGTTATTTGCCTATCGAACACTACGTTTTTACGGTCAATTAACATAAAGTGAAAATATCGCGAGCAAGGGCTAGCACGCAGGCACTGCTGAAATTAATTCATTAATTCCAGTGTATAAAGTATTATCTGGAGGATAGTACTTTATACTGTAGAATTAAAAAATCAATTTCAACCGCTCGTACGCGTGCACATTTAACCGAATCTCCCGAACAGATCGAAATACGTATTTCACATGTGCAATGAAGTACATCTCGGTAGTGCTATGAGGAGTATGACTTCATACGCATAGCATGATACTATATGCTTTCGTCTGAAATCATACTCGCTCGTCAGTGCAATGAGATGTTACTTCGGTGTGCAATGTATACGTATTTCTACTTAATACTAAGACTACTCTTAACACTAGCAAATGGCAGTTGCAACCATTCTCTACTAAGTATGCTTGTAACAGCATTTACGGAAGTTAATAACGAATCGCGGTGTAATATGAGGATATAAAGATCAAAGAATAATAAATATATTATTACTATTTGATTTTTATACGGAAGTGAGATAACGCGAGCAAATTTTCGGTTGCAACTGCCAAATGAAACCCAGGTAAAGGCTATTACTTGACGCGAAATTAAGGGAGAACGAAAGAGAGAGAAAAGTAATAGCCTTCCGCTGGCCCTACCTACTTATAATTAACACATCACACCATACCGAGAAAGTATGCTACCTGCCTACCTAACAACCTATATTTAAAAAGAGCAAAGCAAGCACACCAACACAATCACTCCACGGTTCTCATTCAACCGCCCGGGTGCAAAATGAGCCTAACCCTAGGGAGTACGTCCCGGGACGTACTCCGACACCCGAGCTCAAAATCACATCATACACTTACAAACTAGGTACGTACCAATGCTGAAATCGATTATAACGCATAATGACCGAGCATACTATCGCGAACGCGTGACTCTACTTATTTCATCCATCTGTACGACCAAGTGTCGTACAGATATTTATATTTAAATAATTAAAAAGAAAGAAAATGATATGATGCCTTGGTAGACATCATATCAGCGTATTGTATTACGCAGTAAAATAGTGTATGATAAATGATAAAATAAAGACGGAATTCGATATAAAGCAATGGTCATTATTAAGTGCTCTACCCGACGTACATGCCACAAACACTACGCATTCATACCATGGCATGTACGTCGGCAGTCATTAATACGTTATAATCGCCGAAACTACGCCTTAACTAAACCGTACTCACCGGCCTGAACCATGCATGCCGCACCTGGGCGCATGCATGATTACAGGCCTTAGTGACATGAGTACGGCCAAAAAAAGTGTACAAACCTTGTGAAGCTGAAAACATCCTGAGCTAAGATTAGTAATATCTAATGTATATAATAGTTAAGCGGGCTAATGACTCTACTGTCTTATTTCTTAAAAATTGTAAAATGACTTGACTATCTAATAGCAAAATGACTCGACTTTCTAATAGCAAAATGACTCGACTCTTTAATAGCAAATGACTCGACTTTTTAATAACAAAATGACTCGACTTTTTAATAACAAAATGACTCGACTTTTAATATATACTGGGCATGCAAGAAATCCTCGAGCGATCCTATCATACGAGCGAATACTCTATATCACAAAATGATGACATATAATCTCGCTGTATGATAGGATCTACTCGTCGCGAAATGCCATCTTGCTCATTGAAATCTAATATACGATCGCAAACGGAACGTTCATAAATATGAACGCATTGACTCTACTTCGACGGTAACATTGATTTAATAATCGCAATTAAGCAATTATTAAAGCAACATTTGACTCTAATTCATGAAATCTACTAACACGCGCGAAACTTTATCAAATCAAATATTTCAAACGCGATCGCGAGCAAATATTTAAAACGCGACCGCGGAAAAATATGTTCTACATAAATTGAGCAAGGGAGGCCTATCCTGAGCTAATACATACACATGAAAATGTCCCCTAACAAAAATTGACGAGTAGACTTTTCGCTAAGCTTAGCGAAGAATCTACTCGCGGTCACTATGCTCGTCATTTATTCAAGAAGAATAATTACAACGAGCCACCCGTGTCGCTTCGGACCAATCATCCTACGACATGATGGGTAGCTCGAGGGACTTAAAATTTGACTCACCGACTGGTCAAGCATACCACAGGAACACGCTGCATCGACGGATCCTTGACCCTCAGTTCCATAGACCCTCAAGTTGATTCTGGAGTTCTGAACTGTGGGATGTTGGTCGTGGGTCCTGGTCGTCGATCCTGGTCGTCGATCCTGGTCGTCAATCCTGGTCATCGATCCTGGCCGCGGTCTTCCGGATTGTGAATGGTAGACTCTGGACCCAAACCCATCACATCGCAAGGCCACATCTGGGACATCATGGACTTCCAACAGCATCAGGCAGGCAGGACCAGCGTCTTCTTGAAGCACTGACTCTACTACGCGATACGCCCGACCTATGGTTCGAATATCGCGACCGAATATAATATTAGCGGCGTACAAGACTCTACTCGCGAACGAAAAAGATACCTATATATAAAAATCGCGACCGAATTATTTGATGCCGGCGCAACAACACTGACTCTACTATAATATTTCGCGATCGCGGTATATGCGTTTCGGTGCCCGATTTCGCGGCCGAATTATATATTATAATAATGTAAAGGAAAAAAAGTATTGCGGCGAGCAAACACTGGCTCTAACGCGACCCGATGATAATAATAATACGACCGTGGGGACTTATAACGGCGAGCAAGCACTGACTCTACTTCGCGTGACTCTACTTTTCATTGCAAAGAGGATGAAGCTAATAAAGCCTGTGCGGCCTGAGCGAAATTTCGGACTTATGATCAAGTTGACTCTAAGACTGCATTGCTCGCAGTCGCAAATAAAAAAAAAAAGAATTATTCTATTTCGCGAGTCTCAACGCACGCGGGCGGAAACTGTCGACGCGAACGCGCGGGACTTCAACAGGTGCGCTGGAAGTCAAACGATTGTCGCGGATCTCAACATTCGCGGATGGAGATCACCGAACCGCGCGCGTGCCTCGACATTCGCGGATGGAGGCTTACGTTCGAAATCGAATATCTATTTGCAACACAGACTCTACTTCGCGGCGAACTAATCGTTAAAAACGCAACACTAGTCCGCGCGCGTCTGTCTCAACACTCGCGGGTGGAGACTTGCGAATTTGAACGAACTACACTCGCGTGACTCTAAAGACCGACGAGAGGTCGCAAAGTTGCTGAAAGAAAAGATTTTTTGTTATCGTTACTGCGAATGCTGACGTGACTATGGAAACAAATATAAAAATGACTACGATTGACTAAGTTGAATTGAAAATTACTAAGAGAACATATCATTGGGTAATACAAAAAGGAAAAAAAGAAAACGCGAGTCGCAGCCTTTCGTCACTGTGATCCTCCATTCGGATAAAAATAATAATAAAAAAAAAATATCCGATTGAAGGATAACAGTGTCCGGTACACACCGCGTGGAGGTAACTGCGAGTGGTGCCCTTTTTATTCATTCGTATTTATCAGCGGATAATATAGAATTAATTGTTGACTTCTTGTATAAATGTCAATGTGAAGGATTTGAATGAAGAAAACGATATGAGTTGGCAACTGGAGGTGAAATGTATGACAAATGTGATTTATGCATATTTACAAGAATGCATGCAATAATGTAATGATTTGTTAAAAATGGAATGGTATAATAGAAATGGAACGGACAAGTAAAATAAATAAAACTCACCAAAGTAATCCAAGGATGTACCATAAGTATGAATCAGTAGAAGCAGATCCATCTATTGCTATGGTTAAAGCATGGCTGTTGGACTTGCACAATGTGCCATCACCATCCAGTACCAATGCCACTAGCAAAACACAAAATAAAAATTAATTGAATATATCAACTGTCAACACACGATGTCACCGTAATCCAATAATTTTTGTTTAAATAAAAGCACGAAAAAACCGAAGAAATTGTTTTAAGCACTGTCAAGATATAGTTGTGTCATACTATTACAATAAACAGTCACTATAAAACGTTAATATTCAGAAATGGTAGCACTCCCAATATCCATATGTAAAATCACAGTTGATATTAAACATCAGTATTCACTGCTGCTAAGTGTTGCTACTGTCCACTATTAATGCTCACTTTCCGAATAAATTCACTTTAAGACTCTGTGATATGCAAATCGAATGTCTTTTGACAGGTGATGTACTTCGGTGGCCGGCTCAAACAAGACTGAATACGTACAGCCAATCATATGACGCCTTGCCCTTGTCGCGCAGACTCAATGTCGACTTCGGCGCACGCCTGTTGTCGAGCTGAGCATGAGCGGTACGATACAGTCACTTTCTTTACCTTTACACGGTTCAGATATTTTCTCAATCCATCGAAATTTTACATACGCTATCTAACATTTCATGGCACGCTTATACTGTTTGTCTGTTCTATATATGTGTCGGGTACGACGTAGAATATTTCAACGCACTGACTCTTAAATGTCGTAACTTAACATTTGCGGATGAAAATCGACGAAATAATGCGCGAGTCTCGACAATCGCGAACTTATACAATATTGAACTTTGTAATACGGCTAATTATTATGATGGAGTAAGGCATTGTTCTAACAATTGGTGAGGTTATGGAATTCGATGTTAAATTGACCGAGTTAAATCGCGAATTTGTTTAATATTATTCGCGAACAAGCCACAGCATACAACTCATGCAATTTATTAAGTGTTATGTATGATTGGACTCACCGAAACGAAGAGAAGGCGATGTACTTGCTGTTCTGAAGCAATTGTGAAATTCGTCAAATTGTGCAAATGTTGCTGGCGTCCTTTTGTTGCATTGTCACCAGTGCTTGAAATTAAAATTAAACAACTCCGGCTAGTACGTTCCATTATTCGAAGTCACATCGATATACGTGTTGGGGAGTCCTGGAATTACAAGTTGTCAATAAAATTGTAAGTATACAAATTATATTTAATAATAAAATAATGTAAATGTGGGAGCTCACCTCTTTCGATCCTCACCGTGCTACTGAGAAGTTTGAACTGAGCTGGCCTGTGATTGGCCGGCAAAGGTTAGTTTCCGTTAACGGCGGGATCGAATGTGATTGGCTCACACAAGTACACTTTAGCGCACAATTTAATTTTTGAAATATTTTCTCGACAGAGGTTGAATAAACACGAAAATCGTTGCAGAATATCTACTCATGTATAGCACGCGTTAAATAAAATACGGAACAAATGTACAATTCACCGAAAATCAAGAAGACAGTGCCAAAAACCAGTTTATTACATCTTCACTAATAGATTTATATGTATAAGTATAACTGAAGAGTGCAAATTTATTGAACACAAATATATATTTGTTAACATCACGTTTAACGTTATCATATGGCCACAGCATTAGACATTAACGCCACAGAGATGCTATGTATCTCAAATTGAAATCGACAGCGTTTAACGTCATTCCAACTCGAGCGCTCTCTAGTTACAGCTTTTCATGAAATCACCTTGTGCTACCATCTTACGACACATTTTAGCACTCAATTCTAGGATAGAGATAGTTATAGGGGTCAAATAGAAACGTTCGTTAACTTTAATTTGCCAAACATTTGCATATTAGAATACATATGATTTTAATTACGAAATAAGACGTGTCATTCACATTAAACCGTCAGAAGCTATACAAAAGAAACTGTAAGGACAACTGTTCCGATTGGCAGATACTTTCGTTGATATTTCTTATTGGCCGAACGGTGCCTGGACAAGTCCAAAACGTCAAAGGTTGGGTCAGACAGGTTGGTAAGGGTAGTCAGTCCTTCTCACTCCTGCACATACTGAAGCTATGTCCTTTCTTTCCAGTTTAAGTTCTCGTAGATTATTGTCTGCAACCGTAAACAACCGGCAAGTTTTTCAGAAAGGTATTCCGCTGATCTTACAAAATAACATTAGTTTTAAGCTCCTTTATTATTCCTGTTACAACAAATCTATTTCTTTATAGTTCAAAGTCATTCTAGGAAACGTTCCGCGATCTTGCTAAGTATTGTTTATTGTTCTGTCTGACGGGTTAGTTTACAGAACGGTAGGTTATACAAGTGATCGTATTCACGTGCTGTGTAGGAACGTATACAATTTAAGTATTCTGTAACTGTTTTGTTTGCACTTTTCTTCAAACTTGTTCGTTCGTCATTTCGCGAAAGTGCCAAGTGTTATAAATTGTTATTGTATGGTATGTTCGCGTTTGAGGTTATTTAACCTTAAATGTGTGCCTCATAAGCTACTGTGCCTCATAAGCTTCCCTGTACTTTGTACGATATTTAAATTTCATTAAAATTTAATCATTATTGGAATACTTCCTGCTTTCTCAAAGAATTTGTTTGCCATTTGTTTTGAACATTGTGTTATTGTTACAGTACTACTGAAAAGATACAATTCATTTGTCAAAATGGGTGACATTGACAAAATACCTGATGTGGTGATTGATAGAATGGGAGTGTTCAAATACATCTTGGTTGAGATTCACGATAAAACTACTGATAAGAAGAAAAAAGTTGTGTGGGGTACTGCTGATTTAACCTATCATGGTAAGTTATTTTTTTCATCAATTTACTTACCTTATATAGTAGAAATGTATAGGATCATAAAATTTAAGGAATTTATTCTTATATATTTCATGATCATCAGTTTGTACATATAACGTTACGTTTATTTGGCATGTACATGATTTTTGGGTCTAAACAATGGATGCAAATTTATTCGACATTGTTTTATCTTACACATTATTGCATCTCACAAAATTGACATATACATATACACATATGCGTGTGAGATCACTATTTTCCATCTGTTTGGTATCGCCATTCATAATACAATATACCACTCGTATTCTCTCTCATAGATTGATTAAATTATCACACATATTACTCAAGTGACCTTGATAAAAAATATGGAATTGTGAGTTGTATCGTATTTCATATGTGTAGTTACAGTTTATTCGATTTATAAGCAGTTGGGAAGCTGTCATGGACTTCAAAACATCTTAATAAGACTTGCGCACCCAACTTTAAATTACTTACATTAACATATTTATTTACAATTTTGGAGACACAATCTATACAACTTTACACAATTTGATCGTGGATGATATTTTTAAGTGTTATATATAGACCATGGAAGTTAGGCATTGGTTATACACTTTTCTTACACGCAAATTTGTTTTATCATTCATTCATTACCTCGTATAAAAATGAGATGTGTACAATTTTGTGGATAATGATGATTACTCTATAGCAAGAATGCAATACTCTTCTGCATTCAAGTTTGATCATACTAGTAGCAATAAGACTTTTAGTATTAAGCAAAATATAGAAAATTCTTTGAAGCATTCATATATTTGTGGAGAATGCTTATTTTCAAACACTTTCTTATTTCAACCTCACCAAATTTCATAATAATGATTGAATTGATTGTTTCAATACATTTAAAAAAAAAACATTTGCCAGGTGTACTTTTTTACAGTTTTAAGTTTAATCTTTTCCATGACACTCTTTAATCATCCTTAAGATCACTTCTATTGGTGATTAATGACACTTTCTTGTTCCTAAACAAATTGTTCGAAATGTATGGAAGATCGTACGCCACGTTTCAGTTTTCCTTTCCCTTATATCTAAAGACTTGAAACTCACGCACCTTTTTCTTGACAATCAAATATTACACGTAACTTTTATCTCCATTCGGTGACAATTCATTCTTGTATTCACAATTTGTAACGGTCACGTAAAATCTTCTCACGAAGTCCTCATCGCAATTGATTTTTGCGCACTACGAGGCTCTTCTGAAACAGCACCACGCTCTCTGGATGCTCAAACCTACCTTGCATCCATTTTGACTCGAATTCTTCAAGTTTTTGGGATCGTTGTTCCTCAGATTCGGTCGCGACGACGTTTCGTCAGCTTGAACCTGCCCTCAGCTACTGTCCCCATCGTCCCAGTGCTCTATCAGGTCTGCGTCTTCGATCCTGGACTCCCTCTCTTCCTTTTTCACCACCTTCAATTCGATATCCTTCTTCTGTACATTGCGCTCGCGGTTTTTAGATGTTTCACTCGGCACTTCGGTGATTTTATCGGTATTCGCTGGCACTGTTTCTCGAATAGGCGATGGACAACCGGCAACTAAATCTGGCTCTGTGTCCGTGTACATTAAGGCAAAGGGTAGTTTTAACGACACAACGCCACCGATCGCAGATGTCCATAGCTTTACCTGAAAGGGGCAAACGATTCTCTGAGAATAACATTTACGGCAACGTCTGATTAGATTCGCGGTTTCCTTTCCCTTTCCCTACCTTGACGTAGTAAGACACGTAAATGGCAAATACGTTTCTGTCTTCTGTGGCATCGGCCAGAGAGACGACTGTCGATGCTAGGTTGGAGCCGGCCTTTGCGTAATTGTCCTCCAGGGCGATCCAGTTCTTCGTTGAGCCCTTCAGAGGTCTGAGGGTGTAGCTTTTCTTTAGGGTGGCACCTGGTCCCACCGGGCAGCCCTCTTTCGAAGTCACAAGGGCTACGACATTCTTGAATTGACCGTTGCTGAACATACAGACGTCTACGTGCTGGGTGATAAAGACCTGTAATATACTTTCGTTACATAACTTTGCACTTTCATGACAGTAGCGTAAATACTACTTTATTCTCCGCCCTCCCTTTCATCATCTCTTTCATTATAAGTACAGATAAATTGTTTTGCAAAGTTCCGGAACGCAACTTGTTCATTCTGTATTCCCGGCATCAATCTGGCGAGCCATTAAAACGCGTGTAACCGTGTACGAACGAGCACGGTTTTAGTTTGCTACGCTTGATAATAAATGGTACGCTCCCGTTTCGAAACAATGCAGTCGACGCCGCTAATGAAGCCAGGCGGAAAACCGATTGACGCGGATATGTTCGACAGAACGACGAACCTCCTTGCGCCCGTCTTTCCCCTTGTGTATACGCCGAACAATATTCAACTTGGATGGTGTTAGTCCCCTGATGGGCGAATGCCTCTCTCCTCTCGTCACGCTTTTCAACGCCTCGCTTGCCTCACGATATTACTGCCTACAGATACGTAAACAGCGATGTACATGCGTACATACATATATATGTATATACATACGCGTCATTCGGATGTAACCCGCCGCGATAATGCGTTATACGCTTCGGGCTCGCACACTATCGACCCTCAGCTTTTCTATTATCCTGTTATTTTCCCCGTTCGCCGCTGTCTGTTAGAATTTATATTGCGAACCGCCGCGTAATCTATGCATCGCGAATTTTACCAGCGCTAACTTTATAATACGCTCACTGTACGCACAGGTAATATTTATCCTGCAAACTCACGCGTTAGCGGTACAATTACGTTGAGTTTGCATTCGCGATATCATCTGTTTTGCCAAGATTTTCCATGCCGAAGGATATTAAGCGGGTGTGTAAAGAGCTCCGTGGAAGAGATCAAACAAAAGTATGGCGAGCGAACACCATTTCTGAGTCTCGTATATTTCATTCATTTCAATCGCGCCTCTCGCGTGTGTTTTTTGCTGGGAAAGAGTTCGATTAAAATGTTGACGTTACTCGCGGCTCGACGTTGATTTTCCCTTCGATCGCGTGCGAATAGCGTGTTCGCAGAGGCTCGACTCTTAGGTGTAAGGGAGGGTAGATTCTGGCCCGTGGAAATTTCGTCAATACATCGCTCGCCGCACCCTCGTGCCACGATATAATTATTTCACTCCGCCACAGTGAATTCACCAAATTATTCCAACTACACCGCTAACATTATATGCGCGGTAATTAATGTTTCTTTACGTTGAGCTACTCTGTTTCCCTTCCACTCTCTCTCTTTCTCTCTCTCCCTTATTTTGACGTGGTACTGGCGACATGAAGCGAACGGTTGCTAATGTTAAAGCCCCATTTAAATTTGGCGTTTCATTAGGTTGCACAGTCCAGGCCATTGGAGAAAATTAACTTTGCGCGCGATAGTTGCTTCATTGTCGTTGTCCAATGCCGTTCGCCGTCGGAAGAATGTAGGATTTCTGCGTGCGTTATTTAGCGACGCGTATCAACTTTCGGTACGGCTCGACAAATGAACCTTATTTGATTGCAGGTATTGTGCTCTGCCAGAAACACAGCAGAGTTCCGCTCCCTGAATAGTCGATCAGTAGCTTTGTGACAGGAAAGCACGTTTTTCATTAGCCTTCGCAGCATGATTTTCACTTGTCATTCTCCCGTAAAACGTTTTAGTCATTAGGGATACGTCCTGCATCGAGTCCTTTTCTCGAAATGCTCCGTTAAAAGCACTCGAGCGCGTCGAAACGACATTGACTATAATGAGCAGCGATTTTTCACTCCACCGTTTTCGCACGTTTCTGGGACCACATTTATCCCATTAAAATTAACCGAGTTCATCGGTCGTTTAACGTACACGTGTTCCATTATCAGCCCCGTTAATGAGCTTAACTCCTTAAGCTCCTTCAAAACCGTGGTAGATTATCGACCATCACGCACACAACGCACCGGAATCTCGAAACGTTTCTACAGAGTTTTCCCCGCTTTGTCTCTTACAATTTATCCAAATGTTAAAGTACTTCTATGCGTGAAGCGATTTGCTTACGCTTCCGAAGATTCATCTGAACAGGTTTTGAAAAGCGCTGGGATAAATTGAGCGAGGCAGTGTTACAATAGTCATTGTCATTACAGAACTGGATTTTCCACGTGTGCAGCTTGCTTCCAGAAATAAATTAGGTGCATACCTCTGCTAGAATGTAATCTCGATTTCTAGGTATGTTCAATAAACTGTAATCCGTTTTGACGCGAACCGCTTTCCCACAGCTCTCGACTTAAGCCGGCTTTGAATCTACTTACGTCTTAGAAGGCCTTTGAACTTGGCCTTACAGGCGAATAACATGATGTTTCTACGTGAAACGTCTACATCGCGGACAGTTGATACCTCCTGACGCTTCATTAATTGGCAGCTGTTCCGTATTGTTAAACGTGCGCCATCCGTTGCCTGAATTACCTCTTTCTCCTCAGTTTGTCGTGGCTTCAAGAAATTCGGTGTAACTGATGTATTACACGTCCCAGTTAGATTGATTTGACAGATTCAGCTTAATGGGCCGTCATTCATCGCGACAGTCGTCTATTCGATCACCATGGACATTTTGCAGTTTGCTATATCCCCTTTAGTAATTGATCGCAAATTATTCGCAATTTGAATTGATAAATAAACTAATTCCTTTTACGAATTTCGTCGGGCAGCGCGTAAATTAGTTGAATTAACAATACTCGCGACGCATAATAAATTTGTACCGTACTTGCTTTTTCCCTGTGTCAATCTAGCTGTACCGTAATTAAGAACTCTCTTTCTCTGGCTTTCTGCCTTTCCAAACGTAAGTGAATGGAATCTAGTGCTAAGAGAGACTTTGCGTTTATTTACGAACCGGGAGTTGAGGTCACGTGCATCTCCAACATGTTCTTAGTAAGACATAAATGCGAATTAGGGACTCACATCCTGTAAGAACTACTTTGGACAGAGCTTTGCCTAACTTAGGCACTGTTTTGTGCATGTAACCATAATACCATCCGGAGTAGCTACCAACCTTGCTTATTATAATATTTACGAGATTATGCACCTAGTCATGCTTTTCTTATTTCGGAACTATATTATAATTTCGTAATGAAATTGTTTCTGACGTCGGTACAGTTTCGCAAGCTGACATCAGAGCGATCTCTGTCAACGAGGGAATAACAAGCAGTGCTCAATCACTGCAGGTACAAGTAGTACAGCTGTACGCACAGTCAGACGGTCGGCAGTTAGCATAGGAATACAATGTTTTCAACTGCGCCACTCTCTTTTTACGAGTTGCATTCTGTTTTAAAAAGGAAGTTTGCATAGATTCCGTAGGAATTAACTCGTAACTGCACTCGTTCCACGATAAGGCCGAATTCTCGGCACCGCTTGCGGCCGTACTAGGAAGCATTTCCCCGACATTTTCCGTGCCAGGAACAGGACATAACCGCGCGCCGGATATTATTGCCTGACATTCAACTCTCCAGAGGCGACTATTTCACAATGTCTCCGGGCCAGGCAAGCGGTCGTTTGCGGGCAAAAAAAGACGCTTGGCAAAAAGGTAGCAGGCGAGGCAGTAAAGCGGAGGAAACGCACGCCACCTGCTACATGCCATCTACGTACATATATAGTATACAGATCCTCGGGCCCACCGAATGATCGATTTTTTTTTACTCAACGATTCAGCGAGATTGCACTCGTAGATTGAAACTTGGGCAGCATCGCAGTTCGCAGTTCACGGTCGATACTTCGTGGCAGGTGCAGGGCTTTCAGTAGATCCGCTTCAAGGGGAAAAGCAGTCTAAGCCAAAGCCAATATTTGTTCGTTAAAGAATATTAGATGTAAACGGCGGCGATGACACGGCAAACCGTTTTGCACCGGTATCTCGCGTGAATTTCCAAGAGATCCGCTACCGGATAGATTGGGGTCTAAAATAAGCATGTTCGCGGTAACCGGTACTGTTGCAAAATTCATAGCGCCCGGAGGGGGAACAGAGTAGAATTTTCGGTTGGACGCTTTGGCAGCCGAGAATTTTGTCGAGAGTCCGTCCTTTTGACTCGCGGAACCGACGGTGTTGATAAAGCGAATGGCCAGGACGATGCCGTGGGATAAATTTCGTTAGTGGGACTCCGGCGCGGGTGGAATCAAATTTACAGCTTAGAAGAGATTTTCCGGATTGTTCTGGGTTCCCGTATTCAGGGTGACCCGCTCGAAAGTGCTCTGTCGCTCGTGTCGCTTTAGTAGTAAACTTTCCTTTCTCTCTGTTCCACTGCCGAAGGAATCTCGTCAATTTTACGAGCGGAGCTTTTTGTACAGTGCCGAGCGCTTCTCGTTGTTATACTAAGCGAAGGGGAAACAGTGTAGCATCAAAGCACATGAGAGAGAGAGAGAGACAGCTCGCGATATCGAATGAATCGTTATCGCGCCTAAGGACAACCATATAAATTCAACGGATAAGCATAGTCTTTGCTTGGCGTTCCAATCTAATAAGGTAGTAAACTTTACCGGTCGTCTCGAGAGGCGAATAACTTGTGAGACAATAACAGTAGGCGGCCGGGGAGGAAAATTATTTTAATGAATAAAACAAGAGATCCTGTAACCCTGAAGACAGTCCTGAACGAGAAAATTATGTCCGAATACAGGGGGAGAGGCGAATTTCGATGAGAGCGAGGTGTAAAAGAGTAAAACGTACATGGGCGCAGGTGGGGAGTGAATGTGGAAGGATGAAGGATCCGAAGAAAGATCAAGGACTACCTAATAGAGAATAGCTGTTGCCCTCAGTCATGAATACCCAAGGAGTCGGATCCTCGAAAAGTACCGCAGAGGGAGAAATTGCCTGGATCCAGGACACGAAGAAGGTCCTTGAAATATTGAGTGCTACAAGGTGCCCTCGGAGTTACGACCAGGACACTTTACGAGCGGAAACTAACATCCCTGCGGACCGTCGATTCGTGTTTATATCGTAACGATCGCCAGCCCATCCTTGGAAGAAGTGGATCATCATTCTTACGTACTTATCGATTTTCACTTTAAGGCCAACTTCGCACGATTGCGTTCTTTTTTTCTTCTCTTCCTCCTTACGTCTTGTCCGTGACTGCGTTTGCGACTCACGCAGCTCGCTGTAAAAGTTTCTCGCTCACGACGGTCGGTGCTTTTCGAATTTACGATTTTTCAAATTACTCTTGGCAGAGAGAATCGGCAAGAATGTTTTCCAGCTTTTAGCTCGAACTTTATGGCGCCCTTAGATTTATCCCAGAGTCCTCATATCGCGTCGGCGATCATCTCGAAGCCGTCGGTAGTCAACCTTGCCGGGCAAACTTTGTTTGAGAAGGTCTGGAAGTTCAATATCTCGCCCGGGTAATCCTTCGAGTGTCGCCAGTCGATGGAAATATCAACTTTTCAATTGTTTGCCGAAATTAATTTGACGAATAATTTTTGTTTAAAGACTCTACCAACTTTTCGTTACGAATAATCAAAAAGAGAGGATGGAGAGATAGTTTTTATGAAAAACTTAGTCTTCCTCAGCGTTTGTCTGTGGAAAAGCTCCACAAGCGGTTGATTATCCTCTTACAAACAGATTCTCTTCTCTCGGCTTGTTTGAAGTCGCATAGTTTTCGAGTGAATAAATTATTCGCTCGAGCATGTTTTTTCTTCAATTTGATTCTCTTAACGTTGTCCCGGGGGAAATTCTCCTTTTCTCTCTCAATCGTATATTCAAAGACAATTAATTTTCACGAGTAACCCTGGCACAAGTTTATTATTGCGCGTAGTGTTCCAACATAATTAGCCCAAAATTAACTTGTCGAGCACGTATCTCCCCAAAGAGTATTAACTAAGAACCTCATACGAGTCGACTGAGGATAAAAGTGTGAAAATGACGAGCCTTCCGAGCAATGAATACTTGAACCTTATTTCTCAATCTCCTAACTTCCGAGGTTGCATTAATGAATCCGCTTTGGCCGTTTCAATAAATTGCTTCTAACGCTCCCGACGGCTCCTGAAATAAATAATTTTCGTACGGGCCGACAAAGATTGCATGGCCCGGAAGAACTGTACGGCAGTACTGGCATCGTTCTACCAGCTTCAATCAGGCCTGGCAGTGGATGCCGTGGGTAAAAGTCTCATTCTTCGTTCGCACCTGCTCTCAAAAGCTCTCCAAACCAACGCTCGCGAAGCGGCCAATTTATTTTATATAATGCCCACTATCAATTTTCCCGAATGTAATACGACGAATTTATATCGTTACGTCACGCTGACTCGAGGGTTCACCATAATTGATCGACGAAATTAGAACCCTCTTTTCGCTGAAACGCTCTATGAGCATCGTTCCGGAACGGCAAAGTAGAAGAGAACGAGCACGAGGCAGGAAAGGGTCCTTCTACCTTAATTCTCCTGACGGTCTTGCTGCTGTTGTTGTTGATAGTGACGTGCACGGTAATGGCGTCCCCATGGGTGTAAATTGCACGGTCCAGCCTCGCTTCCAATCGCAGTCGACCGTCGCTCAGTAAAAATGGCTTTTCCACGGCAGCGTGAGGTCCCGCGTTCTCTGCAAGTAAACACTTTTTCTTAACTGACCTCCGCTGACCGGCGAAAGATTCTTTATCGCTCGACCGGTTAGTAGATATGACACCGACTTTCTCAACGGCGGCAAACTCACCGTTTTCCTCGATGTTGATCTCGGAAAAGGTGAGTCTCGTCCGGCAACTTTGAAACCGAGAACTTATGGACGGCGTTCTGCTACGTCTCACGTTGTACATCGTGATGGCCGGTAATGGCGGTTTTGTAGTTCGCTGGATGACGCGTATGCCCATTCTGACGGTCGTTTTTCGACGGAGCACCTCGTCCTCCTGCTCGGCTGTATCCATAAAGTTTGCCGTTAGTGTCACTTTATTGGCGGATTCCGGATCCTGTTCCGTTCACATTCGCGCGGTCTAACATTCTCTCTATTTATACGCAACTACATCTGAATCCTGAATTCTTCTTACTCGCGAGTACATTGGTACTGTGATTCTGAATTCCCTTCTAGCCTCTCTTGCAACATGAAATCTTTTCCCCTGTCTGTTCGCAACCTAGACGCGAAACGCAACTTCCCGAGCTTGGAACTTGAATTTTGCTCTGCGAACTATAAGATTTTTTTACACTTTACGCCCCCATTGCTTTGTTCAGGCGGTGCCGCAGGTGTAGCTATTGCGTTTTCTTAAAGTTGTAGCATACAACTGCGTCGGCCGTAATAAGTTTGAACTTAAGGAGGTAATAATCGTTACCTACTTGTAGTACGGGCTGAAGGTTAAACTATGGAATTCCCGTTACACTCTTTGCTCAGCTTTTTTTTTTTTTGTTCGTTCACTTGATGGGAGCAAGCAAGGCGACTAGGCAAGCGAACGTGAATCATTTTTTTTTGCAAGTTCGAAAGAACGGGTTCGCAGTTAAATTATCCTCCCACGCCCTAGTCTGTTAGGGTGAGAAAATGAATTGAGCCCCTTTCACTGACCGATATAAGCCCTCATGTCGTAACTCGTGCCTATCGGCGCTCCAGTGTATTCCTTCGCCGGTACCAGTTGTACCGATGGCGGTGCCAATGGTGTGATCTCCATGGTGAATGGATACGCGTTCGACCCTAACCTTTTCACGAGTGCCTCCTGAAACAGATACACACCTTTCTCAGTTTCACTTCACGCTCGCGTTAATTCCGATCCCTCTATTCTCATGCTCGCGTATCCGTCCCACGGATTACTTAAGATTAAACGAACCGGAAATGTTAGCCGATCCATACCTGCCGGATTTCCCGGGATTTAATATACTCAGCCGACTTAGCTGACCGGCAACCGTTGTTAACGCAACTGCCCACTATTGACACCGTCGCTCATGTTCGAAACTACAATAGATTTAGCTACGAACGGATCTGTCGTATGTATTACCCGCTGTCGCGTACATGATGACGGATTATTATCAGACGTATACAACTGACGTTACTGATTGAATAAATGGATACTTAATGGCACCTATTAGCGTGACAGTTTAATCGCATGATCGAGAACCTGATTCATCCGATATATCCGAGACGATTTTTACGAACTTCGTGTTCCCACTTCATATTTTCGATTCTAGACTAATTTACATAGAGAGTGAGAGAGAGTAGGGGGGTAGACGTCTGTTCTAGGTGGAGGAAATTTCCAGGCGAATCTCGAGCGTCCGATCATTATCAGACTTATCTATTGACAGTCGACAATTGGGAAGCTTTCATCGGTGGAAGCTCGTCCGACTTCTATCATTATCGGTTTTATCTGGCATCGGATTATCAGGCATTAGGAGTGCAGGCTGTTACCGCTGTAGTCGTACGCTCTCGCACCCAGCACAGGAAATGACCGTTAGAGATTTACTCGGGCATTTATTTCATCCTCATATCTCTCGCCGAGAGCAGTACGACTTTTCCTCTCTTCCTGTCCCACCTCCTTTTTTTTATTCTTCTCGTTCACCCTTTTTTTACCACCCCGCCTATCAGCTTTATTTCAATCGGAAGTCAGGGACGTCTGTTTCGATCTCTTATTTCTCGAGGAAACATCGTAAAGTCTGACCCGTCGCAAATTCCCCTTTACCTTGCCCGTAAACTACTCACTGCTTGCCATCGGCGACAAAGGCAAGAGGTTGAAGAGAGAAAGAGAGAGAGTGAGAGAGAGCGTGGGTGAGCCCTGTCTGAAGTGACACGTCCTCGACACTGCCCTTGTCTCCTTCCTTATACTACCCTGCCGTACCGCCAGCCCGCCCTTTCTTTACGCGCTTTTGTCCCTACTGTACTTTATCTTTCCCTGCCTCCAACCTTCTACCCTTTATTCTCGCGTTTGCAATCCCGTCATCGGTCTGCTTTATCGCGGCGGTAAAGGAGACTCATTTTCTTCGCCGATTGGCCAATAAAGTGTCGGCGTAGAACGTATCATTTTGATAACCGTGTAACTTTTATTATTCTCTGTAGGGCCGTACTCGGGGTATATACTTTTGCTTTCCTGTACATCGGCCTCCGGAAAGACGCTTTAATTATTTTCAAATAATGTTCCGAGCTTTGAGACTTTGTCGTGGTTGATTAATGTTCCATCGTATGTGTCGATAGCTGAGACTTTAGAAACCGACATAACATTCCTATCGTCAAAGAATTTTTTTATTGCGAACTACAACGTGTGAAGGTGAAGCGAACCAGTGTTCAGCAGACATCGGTACGTTTCAATTACGATAGAAAATGTGTTTATCACAGCTGAGCGACAACTATTCATGACCAGCATCCGTATTCTGTCAGCGTATGAGAGTAAGTTACCTTCGAGCATTGCAGGTTGAATAATATGAACACCCGCACGTCGGCGTCTCTTTTCAACGCGTTGTCATTATTTTATAACATATTGAGATAGAAGCGCCACGAGACCTTAGACATTCTCGACCCATAGAAATTCTCTTTTTCTCCCCCTGTTTTTCTAGCCGAATGCAATACGCTCAACTACGTTTAACAGACACTTGACCTCCTTTCTCCGGCTTATTCCAACTTTTACTTTTGATCATTGCGTCTTGAAACCCCGTTTCTTTTTTTTACCCCTCGAATATTTCAGATATCTTCCTGGAAAGTTCCGTTTTCCCAGCCCCCACGCAGAAACGTCAAGGGAAAGGGGGAGGGAGAGAGAGAGAGAATCTCTCGTTGTTATTTGCATGATTGATGAAGCGTACCGTTTCCCTCGGTAAATTGCGTTACTTTCTCTTTTGATATGCGCGGCACGTGGAATTCTAACATTTGTATTTCCACGTAGAACGACGTTAACTCGTCGTTCGAGGACAATGCGCCGGATACAGAAAGCTTTTCCGACCGTTTGTCCCACTTTCCGCTTTCTTTCCCCGGCCATTTGTAACGAATCACTTATCCGCTAATGCGTTTAATTGGATCGTTCCGCATTTCGCATTCTCGAACGTCGGGACAAAGCGCGCCTGTGATATCAGCCGGCTACTTTTTCTCTGGTCAGGCTGTACCTTTTTCTCTCTCCTCTCTCTTGAAAAGCCTCTCGTCGGACGAGTGCGCGTGGCCGAACCTTTTCGCTTTCCTTGCATCTCCATTTTCCTCCTGAAAAATCGTCTCCTTTTTCGTTTTGTTATCTGTCGAGCGAGTGGGACTTCTGGCCGTTGGAGGGCATGATTGATGAAGCGTATCGTTCTTACCGCCTTAGTATATTGCATTACTTTTCTCTTTGACGCGAGCACAGGGCACGCACGTAAAAGCATGGCACTTCACCGCGAATTTGCGCTTGCCTCGTATTTGTCTACACCTAGCAGCGTCCTCGCGCTAATATATTTCTCTTCCGGAAGAGAACTGGCATCCTTCTGGTCGACGATAAAAATTCCCGTCAGCCGAAAGCAACCTGAGTGTCCGGTGTCATTTTTCATTTACCGAATATACGAATAATACGTGACAGTACTCGATTACACATTTCCGGAACACCGGTTTTACGATACTTCCGCGTTCCAAAGTGAGAAATATTGCATCGTCGTTATATCTACTATCTGATCGAAGTTTCGTGCGTAAAAGGTACCTGTTACCGAAACGGGCAGGGTCACGATACGAAAAAGGTCACGCCGCGATATGGAAAAGTGATTGATGAGCTCAGGGCTGAGTAGGGAGAGTTATAATGAGTTTTTCGATTGTTATTGCACCGCTCCTAGCGCCGGCGAAACTACCCCGAGCGAGGTGATTATTCACCCGGAAGTAAGGACAAAGTCGACATTGGGCAGTAATGGTTTTAGGGCCGAACGGTTCCTGTTGCCCGAATGAAATTGCCGAGGGGAGCCGGGAACTGAATTCCACGGAAGAAAAATTACTATTTCGCGAATCGTTGAATTTTGCGATTGCGCTTGCCGCTCGGACAAAAGTTCGCAATCAACATTTGATTCGGTCGCTTAAAGCTCCCATTTTGAAGCTCGTCCGGCGAAAAGTCAGCGGATGCAAATTTTTTCGAGGTCGTAATTTCTCTACCAACACGCACCACCACTCCGTAAACCTTTAACCGAGCAGAGATAAGCTGCATGAAAATCGTGCGCCTGTACACTTTCGAGAGGCGTGAAGAACGAAGAGGGCGAGATCGTAGGAAGATTAGATGAACGCAAACAGGAGTAACTTTTATTACGGCGCGCTCGATTATTTTCGGCTTTAAAGAGGCGCGAACAGAACTTGAGGATGGGCCAGTGATAAGCGTGATGAGCGGAGTGGGGTCGGTTTAAAATGAACAGAGGTCGCCCTGATTTCTCGACCGCGAATATTAACCGCAAATTGTCCCGGCTATTCGAGCATTCGACGTCCGCGTTAATTAACGATATTCTACGACACCTGCGCGAGCGAGACTCGGTTATTTGTTTACCCCCGTGTTCCGGGCAACGTATTCGGAGTAGGATGACGTACGCTAGACGAACAGCAGAGCGTAGTACAGTTTATCTCGACGACGTGTCGTGGCCCAGAACGAGAGAGAGTCGAAACTTGCCGTTAGTCATTGTCAGTCTAGTTGCTCGTGACATTAAGGGGGTATTCTAGTCTAGAAATTTAAAAAAATCGATTTTTTTTTTTTATATATTTTCAAAGTTTAACTATTCAAGAATATGTCTACAAGAGGATTTTTCAAAATTCAAATTATTTTCGGAGATATAGATATTTTGCTGACCCGGCATCTAAACTGTTTCGGCCGGAACTAATCGAACAAAAGATATTACGGATTCTCCGTCTATCTGAATCCATATTTCTCAGTAAAACCTTTTGTCCCTTTATTTATATATATATAGTTTATCATCAGAAGAGTTATTGACTCGATGTTTAGGATCAGAAACTCAAAATAATAACGAATCTCTAAACTCTTTGATTTGGACTTTCGCCCCAAAACATATTCATTCCGGACCACACATAATTGAGATAGCGACATTTATTGCTGTCTGTATTTTTAATGAAGGCTTCATGCCTATTTTAAAAATGATGGAGTTTATGGGAATGAAAATTGGCCCGGAAGCTCATTCATTTGCTGTAAAACGAGACAACGCCCGGATTGTCCGCTCCGAGATTCGAGCATCCAACGCATCAAAGGAGGCCAGAACTGCTCGATATGAAGAGAGAAACGCGGAAAATAGTTTTTTCGAAGTCGAGGAAGGTCCGATGTATGAAGCGGGAGTGGCAGATTGAATAAATGTAAGTCTAAAATATCATTTCATCACTTAGACTGCGAAAAACTTTACGCGAAACTTTAAACGCGTTTTCCCCAAAATTGTCTTTTTCAAAATGATACGGACGATTTCTCAGGTTCTACTGGACCGATTTACCTGAAATTTTTAGAGAGTCTTCTTTATAGACTTGTCTATGTCTGGAACTATCCCCATCCCCAAATTTCAATTTTAACTATTTTTAAAAAATTCCAAACAGTCAAAAAACGTGGTACAAAAATTGTTGTTTCATTCAGGCAGTCGCCATTTCGCGAAAAATTATTTTTTAAACTTTTCCGTAGTTCCAAACATTGCGACGTTATTCTAGATTAATAATCTTTTTCTTTTTTTTGTTTAAGATTGCTAGGAGGGTTGTAATGGTGTGTATGGTCACGTACCAATTTTTTGAGACGCCTCACTTCATCAGCTGCTAATTTTTTAAATTATTAACTTTTTTTATTTTTTTATTTTTTTCTCTATTCTTATAATGTTAATAAATAACTAATAAAAAAATGGATAGTAAAAATATTAATTGCCTTTTTTTTATGACACTTCAAAAATTACCTGAAATTCATGCCTCTAGACTAGAATACCCCCTTAATATCCTAATTCGGTGTTACATAATTATCTTGCCGCATTAATTTGTACCCTCTGCGCGGGCAGGACTAGCGGGGAACTTCTCACGTCGCCAGCCAGTCCTGGTGGATGTTAACTAATTGATCCCCCCACCGTTGTGTGACTCTCTCCGCGCTTCGTCGAGCTTGCGGCTTCAACGGTACAGACGCGATACCATTTCGGTATTGTTATACCACCGCGAAGGCGAAACATCGGAAGGAAATCCTATCCCTTTATTAGCGTAGCTTCTCCCAAGTTCGACGCTGACGTTGGAAGCATCGATTCTTTTCTTGGGGGAAATCATGCCTTTCGAGCCACGCTCCGTGTACAGCGTAATTAATGAAAATATTTTATGGGGGTTCCTTTTGCCCCTCGTCGGCATTGCGTGCGGAACTTTTAAAGGTATCGAGGGTAGATTGAAAAAGTGATACTCCAAGTTCGCATTTCCCGTACGGCGGCTCTTCGCGGTTAGGTAAACAGCGCGGGGGTGTAGTAGGGATCCTCTTTTTTTGCCACGCGTTACCCCAACTTTTGTTTCGGAACTTTTGGAAATAATGAAAGCGATCTTTTCCAGTGAGAGTGGATCGATCGTGATTAGTGGTAAAAGCGCTGCTGGGTGGGGCTATACGTGCTTTCGCAATTAATAATTAATTGAAATGGTTGGTTGTTGTTATTTTTTTTTTTCACTTGGTCGAGTATACTTTCAAGGCGGAAATAGGGTCAAGAGGGATTGGAGGAAACACCGCTACATACTTTTCGCTAAATGGGAAACGTTCGTCCATTTTGGAGAAAAATTAAACGTATTAAAAATTTCCGGTGAACAGTTTTCGAATACTAAAAATACAATGATTAATTTTCGAAGCTTGGACAGCTCTGTCGCGCATTTTCCACGTTCAATAATTCCGCTCGGTACTTTTATGGTACACAATTAATATCTGACTTTTGGACGCTCGATCTTCCGGTAGATTTCACTTCTCAATTATTCATTGCATTCAAATTGAGCAACCACGAGTTGGACGACATTAATTTGTAATAAAATTCAAAATTCTACTCCCGTTACGGTTTCATAACGCGGCAAAATGATCCGTATTTCTGCTTGAAGGTAGATGTAACTTTTTACACCCCGCTTGCTTGTTAGACATCGCTTACGCCCTTAACGAAACAAATTCATTTGGTACGCTTGCTTTCTTGCCAGGTCATGTACACCGCTTTACACAGTTTACCTCCCTTTTCCCTTCTTCGCCTTCGTTTATACAAAAAGTCGCTTAACGGACTAAAAAGTGAACGTGACAAAAGCTTTAAGTGAAAAAGGTTCCAACACAAATGAGCTCCCGTTGTGCTTGCATTTTTCACAAGCTTCTCGAGAGACATCCAAATTAAATTTAAGCTACTCTTAACGAGTCAAGTCGTTCCTAAGATTCTCAACTACGAAAGACACTCGCTCGTTAATTAGTCCAGTAATGTTGCTGACGATCCTGTCGCGGTGGATTAGAACTTATCGACGAATTCAACAGAGTACAGCAAGTTGAGGCAAAAATAAGGAAAATTGATGGCGGTAGGAAAAACAGTCGCGGGGGTGAAATTAAGAAGAATGGCGAAGGGAGAGTAGAGAGCAACACCCGCCCGATAAATTCGAACTATTCGCCGCCGTAATTCTCCACTACCTGTCATTACGTCGTCGTTTGTTCTCTCGTTAAAAGGAAGGGCCAACGAAGCCACCGGGAAACAACTCGGATTAACAATGTACCATTTTTCGAAACAGCACCGTAGAACAGTTCAACACGACCACACCGTTGAAAACTTATTGCACTCGCCCGCTGGCCTTTTCTAACGACTCTCGAATCTCCGGAGTAAAGTTTCCCTCCTTCCCCACATCCGCCCTCAGTCGCATTCGTCCTCGAGAAACCGAATAATTCTCACTTCTCGTCCTTCATCGTTCCCACTCGATAAAGTGTTTCTCTTTAGCGACTCGCTTTCCAACTCTCTCGATCTTCCTCTTCCGTCGATTCCGAACGGCGTCTCAGTTCTCGCATTACTGACCTCAAAAGATGTCTCCTACAGCGAAGTATAGGAACATCCTCGAACGGAACTTATCTCGTTCTCCCTTCGGCGAAACTACCCCCTGTGTTTCTTTATCGTTGTTCCGCGCCAATCTTTTAAGGCGCTCTCGCGTGCGAATGGGCGGCGTCTGCGGACTGGGCCGTGAAAATGCGATATCGATGCCGGGACTCAAAGTAAAACAGTCCGAGAACCTTTTCAAAATCTCCACCGAGTTAATTGTCGTTGCGCGGTGAAATTAATCTTTTCTACTCCAAGATAAAAATGTTCCAAGCGTCTTTGCGTCTATGCTTTTAATAGCAAGGAAGAGGACTTTAATGAAATGATTAATGTTTCATAAATATTCGCATCCTCGTTAGGTATGATAATTATAATAATATGCGCGCGTAGTGGTCCCGCGAGCTGAAAAGAATTTCTAAGCCGTTATAATTTCCGTGAGAGAATCATTAAGCGGAATACTGATCCTGCGGCTGTACATGGCAGGGTAGGCAAACGTCGGCTGCCTCGGCATAATTCCTACCCTCGCGAGAAGCAGAAGAAAGCTTCTGCACACGCCCTCCTCCGCTCTGCCCTCGGGGGGGAAACTCGATCCGACCGCCAGGATATCTTTCCATCTAGGATAAGTTTCCTGTTTGCATATGGATACGCCGAGTTAATAATATCACGTAGTCGCTAAAGACTGCGACAGTCGACGAAGAACGGAAGCGAACAGGGTCGACCTGGAATTCCACGCGCGTTTCGCACGTGAAGGAACGAAATCGCTGCTCGGAGAGAAAAGTCTTCGAATAGTCGCTGAGGTCGGCACGAATTCAGTTTAGGTACAGTCGATGCACGTGTATTCACCCTCCGCCCTTGCAACTAGTCGTGCTCGTCTCGTTTGCGCATTGTACGTCCGAGTTCAAGGATTCGCGAGCCGCTCGTATAAAGTTACTGCTCGCCTATATGGTCCTGGATGTGCGCGCGCGCGCGCGCGCCGCTCCATCCCGCGAACAGTCGTAGGAGGAGAAACGAAGGGGAGGGCGGGACGTACGGTGGATGCTGTTTCCAGGGGAGGGGGGCAGGAGGAGGAGGAGAGAAGGATACGGGCCAGGGTCAGATCTTTGCACAGGGTCGCTCGACGCTGCGTCATCCTGCTTCGATTTGGCATTGAGCGTACACCTAGTCCTCCCCGGCGCACCTTTACTTCCGTTCCGTACACGTGGAGTGGGATATTCCTCGCGCAAGGGTGATTCGCTACGACAATGCTCACGGCCGATGTTGACGGGACATATTCAATTTTCTCCCGGGAATAGGCTGCGGCCGTTCGAGTATTAACCACCTGAGAACGGTATATTATTTATTCCTGGGTAGCTTCAATACTTTCCACCGTCAATTTTCAATGTAATTTATCTTCGAACACGGACATTTGTCAATGACAGAGTGGCGGCTTTGGCGCTGCTTGAATATGATCTCTCGCGAGAGGATATTATCCTCGCCGAAACAATATTCTCCGCTTTTCAGGCTGTCCAACGGTGGGAGTGGAAACAGGAAAAGCCGTCGGTACTTCGATGTTTACGGGCTGACATTTTTTTTGCGGACGGAATAGGGAAGGATTGAGGCGTGGTTCGAAATTGCTCCGAGATACATTACTTTGAATATTAGGGCTCGAAGGCCGGATGTTTCATCCCGGTAGACAGAGACGAGGGATTTATCCCGGAATCAGGCTGACTGGCTCGAAAAAAAGGCGCGCTCGGGCTCATTACGTGACGCGTCTCTTGATCTGAAAATTTTCCCTCGACAGCCCCTGTCTGTCGTACCTATCTCAAAAAACCCGTACCTCCGGCAAGAACATTGCGAACGCTCGCCGCTGGATTATTATGTTAATAACGGTCGAGTGTATTCCGTCGACCTAAAAAAATATTTTCTGCCCGCGAGATTCCGAGAAGCCGTTGTTTTTCACGGGAAAAGCCAGCCACTCGCGGGACTAATGAGAGTTTCGCTGAAAGTTCCGAGAGAATGCATAGAGGGGATTTGTTCGAATTTTCTCGTCCAGGTAGAGCGCACGTTTCGCGTTGCCTATCTCTCTCTCTCTCATCCCTCTATTTAACGCTATTACACCGACCCTTTTGCGGGTTGCTGTATCGGATGTCCCGCGAATGTTCCTACCCGCTTGGTACAATATTGTTAAATCCTTTAGCAACCGTAACACGAGTAGAAGGACGCTGTTTCTCAAAGTTTTCGCCGTCGGCCATTTTCAGTCGAGCCTTGACGTTACGGCAAAGATTTTTTAATGCGACAATATATCGCCCCCCGGCTACTACGCTGGTCGTGAAGCGTTATCGTAACGAACGAGCCATATAAACTATCATCAGGGCGAATGTCGAAGGATCTGCCGACGTGTCTTTCACATTGACAGGTTTATCGTTCGATCAGCTAGAGTATCTCCGGTATAATTTATTTATCGTCAAATGTTCGGGGCGGGATGACGGATAAATTTGTCGGAAAACCTGCGTCCACTCGCACGAAGCGGAGGGTCAAGGTCAAGGATGCAGTCTACCTTGACCATAACTATGCTGCAACCCGCGTCACACAATGGTCATGGCCGTTAATACTGTCGCGTTACAATCTTACGACTTCAAGAGACCAGAACAAATAGGTTTCATTTTTCATATCTTTGATTTGAACGCGTTACTTTTTTTAATTGCTCTGTCATATTGCGGTTTTATACACCTATCTAGAAACTATGCCTTCATTAAACTGAAAGCAGAAATGTGTTCACGCCTTTTGTTATTTTTCTCTCCGGATATTGTGCTTGATATTTTGTCTCTCTATTTTTGAATGAAACGCGAGATAAAAAATAATGCACAAGAGCCCGTCACGTTGCCCGGATGCGTTTTGCGGGCGTATCTGAGAGGCGGAATACTGGTCCGATGAAAATTGACTGCTATCTATTTGTGCTAACGGGAAAATGACGATCTAATCTCGTTCCCCTGTCTCTTAAGGCGGAAGAAAGTGGGCGTTACAACTTGGCAATTACCGCGAAATAAGGTCGGAGGCGATCTTTTTCCATAAACGGAAACTTTTCATTATCCTGTCGATACTCGCCTGCCTCATAGAACTTTTTCCCTCCTTTAAAAACGTTGGCTGCCACATAAAATTAATTTTACGTTCCCATCATTGTGGTTTTGCCGTACCAATGATCAACGCAAACATAATGTATGCTCCAATAGATAAGTGAGGAAAACTTAATGTAGCGCTGTAAATGCCTGAATAATGAGTATTGGGGAATTTCTATGGTTGAGGTAAGGTGCGAAATAATATATAGACCCGATTTGCGTGGTACGTGGTGCGCGTTGACGTCGCTTGACTTTGCCGCCTTTTGCGCCGCAAGCGCGAACCGATTTCGAGTCGGCGCTCTACTGTGCTCATTCAAGCGTGCTTTTTCTTAATTTCTGAATTCTGTACCTGGGGGCGAACCCGGGCCCCTTTGCATATGAGCCAAGTACTCTACTAACTTTGGCACTATTTGGACCTATTGAAAGGTGATAGAACTTTGAAAATCGACAAAAAATGCAAAAAAACTTGTTGTCTTAAAATGGATTTGAAACCACCCAATCCCATAGATTTTAACTCGCCCTGAAAGTTGGTTGCAAGCAAAGTTTCGAATTCTCAATAGTTTCGAAGATACAGCCATTTTTCGGAAGCGAAAAAATTTTTTTTTAAAGATCGATTTTCGCCGATAGTCCTATCTTAAAGTACGCGTCAAAAGCTTCAAGAAACTGTATAATTATCATAGGTTTTGATCGCTGGTTCAAAAGTTACAGGCGATTTAAAAAATCGCGAATTTTCTAAGGGGTACCCCTTCTCATTTTTGCGAAAAATCGAAGGTCGGCGGATCGGAACGCCCTTTTGCTACCTGGTAGGGGGTCAAAAATAATTCAGAGTGCCGTTTCCCGTTGGTCAAAATTCGCTTCAGTTTTGGAGTTACAGCCAAAAAACCATCGAATAAATGAGGGTCGAGAAATGGGTAAAAATTAAAAGTCTATCGATCGACTTGTGAATATGCACACTGAAAGAGAATCGAACGAGGATCACAAAAATTCTAAGTGCAATAGTTCAAAAGATATGACTAGGTATAGGCAGTGAAAGGATCCAAAAGGCAGGTTAATATAGTTCTCAGTATAGAAACTCATAAGTTTTCGGTCTTATAATCAGTAATAAAAGTACAATCAGAACGTATAAGGGAAAGTAGACTTTAAAAAGTCGTCGATGTGTTCATAATGTAATACGTACATAGGGTGGAAGTCGACGTGCTAACAGTTATTAAATCTCTCGTACTTCAGAGTGCGGTTTTTTTTTGCAAAATGTGCGTTTCAATTGACATTCGTATCGGTATACTTCCCTCCCAAATGAGTGACATAATCGACACGTATGCGCATACAAAGGGCTGTCGCGAGAACGGGATAGGTATTTCCGTCGGACGGAGGCGTTTGATTTCACGGTACGTCAATCTTCATCGCGCCCCATTCCAAAATGTTTGCCGGAAAAGGATCAATATCTGCGTACTGGAATATTTTTCAGCATCCGCGCTCATCGCTACCCGTCAAAAATATTTGTATATAGGCTTCTACGATCTTTCTTCGGGTCTTTACTGTAGGAATTACAAATCGCGTTCGTCATCACATGAATTGACAAACATATATTCTTTTTAACGCTATCATTTGTATTCCGCCAACCAGTTATCGGTCTTATGGGATATAATGTTTTTTTATTCTTATAAAGAATCCAGTGCATGCACGTGGAAATATTTTCCGTCATCCTCTTTTAAAAATAGATTTAAATAAATTTAAATAAACGGATTTAATCGAATATTGTCATATGCGATTATTCCCGCATTCATTGTTCAGGAAGTGTTGCCTATCTTCAAAGTACATCTGCAAAATCTTAGTAATATCTGGTTGAACAGCGTACGCTAGTCACACTTAACGAGATCTGCCGTATGAGAGATTGGAAGCAGATTCAATTTCTAGTTCGTTCGGCCGCGCTTCGACTATAACGACTACACAGTACCGGCAGCAATGGCATTTGAGCTCACGCTCCGTCATAATTCATGATACAATATTGCGTATCACTGCGAATCCTGCGCGCGGATCGTCAGAGCCTATCTCGAACGTGAGCTATCTCACAGGATCTCGCATGTTAATCGCGAATCCCACTCCTTCGATCAGAACCAGGATCAGGATCAGGATCGATCGAATACGTCGCTGGAACGAATCTTCAACTGTTTCACATCGCGACAGCTGGTTCACGGCGAACAGATGTAATGAAACGTTTTTGCGGTCCGTTAATTCATTAAGGGCACTATTACGCGGCGACCAAAGGGCCGATGAGATTCCGTCCGCAAGTTTGGCCAGAACGGCAACAAAATAATCCCCAGTCCGCCGATCAGTTTTGCCCGAACGTAACGACGCGCCACCCATCCGCTTCATCAGCGCTCGTTTCATCGACTTTTTCTCCCTGGCCTGCCTTTTGCCATTCTACGGGGCAGGGTGTGGAGGGCAGGGGGCGACAATGGGAACGTGCACGTTCGCAAAATTGCCTCGGCGCCGCCTAGATCACGTTTTCCGCTAGGTTACAAGAGGGACGGGACGGCGTTACATGGCCCACTCGGCGAACGCAATCACGATCGAATCGGGAGCGGACGCCAGGTAGAACTGGGGGCCACACGTCTCCCATTAATGTCCCCCACCGGCATTCGACGTCCTCCTATCTCTCGTCTCAGCCGTTATCTTCGAAAGTTCAAAGGGCCCGACGCGCGAATCGTTCGCGTAAGAGGATGAAATATCGGAGGTTGCGATGAATGTTCGCTTATCGATTTCCTCTTGTCCTCGATAGATCGACTCGATCTATACTCTCGAATCGGTGCTCTCGGCGTCGACGCCGGAAAACACGATACGCCTTTAATGAACTCGGGTCGAATTTATCTTCGAATTACCTCTTGCCCCTCGTCGACCTCCGTTTTCAATGTTTCGCGTCAAAGATCCCGCCCTTTGGCCCGCTCCCGTCAACTCTTTACGAACATCGACTCGTGTCATTTGCTGCATGTCGAGGGCCGAAAGTTTGATTCGTGCATTCGAGGTCTTTGCCAGCGAGGGTTGTCCTCTCGTTTCTTCGGTAGAGCGAGTAAATTCGAACGGGGCAGATTTTGCTCCCAGTAGTTGTGTGCGTTCGACTTTAGTGACCGGAAGCTGGCGGGATCGAATTGTACCGTGTAATGGGAATTGGAATGTAACCGTATTCGTTTTTCCTAGTACAACCACCGATTTCCATTTAATTTTATACGAGTAAAATATCGCGTAATCGAAAATAGCTGTGTGGATCGATTCTTTTACTCGGATCGCATTTTCAATTTAACCGTTTAGCGCGTACGTTGAATTCGTGAAGGATTAATCTCGTTACGGTGTCGCAGACAGTTTTCGCGGATTAGCGTGCTTTTTCTTAAGCGCGTTCATCGGAAACGCGGGTATTGAAATCTCACCGGCGAATCGTATAATTTTATCCTCATAAATCGGTACCATTAAAATTGTGCGCGCGATACGATATTAAATCCCGGCTTGGTCGTGATATTTCAAGTTGGAAAATAGCCGCGTTGATTTCACTCCAATTTGCCACCGTTCGAGCGTCGGCCGTAAAAATAATTTTAGGTTCGCCTTGCCGTAACCGACCGGTTGCAGTGGGCGTCTCGATACGTTTCTCAACTAGAACGTGGAATGTAACGCAATACGCGTTTTCCTCGAACGCGAATTCGATACACTGGTGCCGGCTTTTTCCTCCAAACTCATGCGATATTCTTCGCGCTGCATCGATAGATTAAATCAGAACGAGCCATAAATCCCTGTAATAGCAACTCGATCCGTGCTTCTTCGGATCGCTCTCCCCAAAAAGGGAGAAAAAACGTTGGCACAAAGAGAGAGTGAAAGCAAATATGGTCATGGGCAAAAATGATTCGTATCATTAATTGGCAATTTGTGGCGCTGATTGTGAGTAACGAGTGGCCTTAATTGGTGCGCGTATTGT
Source organism: Anoplius nigerrimus (assembly GCA_914767735.1). Taxonomy (NCBI): domain Eukaryota; kingdom Metazoa; phylum Arthropoda; class Insecta; order Hymenoptera; family Pompilidae; genus Anoplius; species Anoplius nigerrimus. The sequence continues at coordinate 17,632,314 of OU612083.1, forward strand.
TTATACGATTCTGCATTGTTTGTCCGACGGGCCGATACTATCGGGGTTCAAGCGGAGGCACAAAGGCAGCGCGCATATTTTTCAATATCGTCCGGCGATCGCGTCGGATCTGCGTTCATCGCATCATATTTTCGGTCGCTCGTTCAATCAGCTTTAAACAACGCGCTATTCGCGAGCGCGCGAGTCCATTTGTCATTTTTATTCGATCGCGCGCTAATATCGCGATATGAACTTGCCACCCGAGCGATGAAAGTCGAATGGCAAACGCAAACGGAGTCGATAATGGTGAGAGAAATCGAGTTAAAATACTTCGCACGGCACGATTCTCTCTTTTCCTCTCTTTCCCTCTCTTCATTTATCCATCTACGATTAAATGCATAACGCGCTAAAAATCGTACTGTTCTCTACCTGCAGCGGCGAGGTCGCCTCCTGATGACCTGCACCTTCGTACGGCGGGTAAAGCTGTGCGAGACACATAACTGCCTCATTACAGAATTTCAGCCCCATTACCTCCTCGTCCTCCCTCCCGTACCGAAAGGTCAGCGTCACTTGTCCGTGAACCTTCAAAAGTTAAGCCAACGCGATATTAAACCCACCGACTTTCAGTGGAATCGAGTCGGACAGCCGCGTGCGTCCCATCTCTTACCCTTTTATCCTGCAAGTAGTCACGGTCGACCAATAGTACGCCTTGCAGCTTATCTATCTTGGACTCGCTCACCACCAGATCTCTGCTGATCAGATAGAGGGTCAGTTTGTTGTTCACCGAGCTCTTCTTGTGCACCCTGTGGAAAGAAATATTCGGTCCGTGAAAGATGTTGCCAGGTTCTTTTTCATCGCAAAGAACGTTCTTTTTCTATTTTCTTTTTATTGGCGAGTAGGACCCGAGGTAAAACGACGCAGTACACGATACGAGGCATGAGTGCGCTGTAACCATCGGATACATAAAAATAAGGCTCGACGATATTTATTAACGATCCACTGTCCTTTGATATATTCCGTGCGCTAGGTTTGTTTTGCCAGTAGAATGACGACCTTCGGGATAATGCGAGCAGGGTCCACTGGCCTGGCCAAAGCAAATATCATTGTTTGTTCCCGCGCAGTCCTTGAATATAATTTAGCGGTCAAGGACGGGCTTAATGAAACATCTAGCCTAGCGATTCCTATTTCGCCACAATCGATCACGGCTTCCCGTAGCTGCTGACCGCCGATGACGTACACTGCGGATGCTTCGTATTCAAATTGGCTAGAGGAAAGCAAGGCGCAGAAAACCGAATGACACGCCGAGCTCTTTCTTTCTTCACGAATAACGCTCTCCTCCCTTCATCTTCGCTCCGCTGACGCTTTTGTGCTTGACCAGCGTGCCCACATCACGGAAGCGCACTGTACCGTGCAATAGTAATCCCTCAAATTGCCTGCCAGGCGATTTTCAGATTCACAAAGGTACTCCTTCATCTTTTTCCTTCCCACCCTCTTCCTCCCCGTTCACACTGCCCTACTGCTTTTTCCCGTTTTCAGCTCGGAGTGGTCGCGTTATCATGCCGGCTGCGGTTAAATTCAAATTCCAGCGACTGGCGCCTCATCTTTGACCGTGGTATCCTTATCGATTCGCATTATGCACATTTCTCGCATGAATCGTACATCGTTGTGGAAATGAATGAGAAACTTTGATAAGTGTGTAGGTATTGTTCGGACGCTCGCGGAGTGTTCACCTGGATCAACTTTAACTTCTGTTTGATACGTAATTCGGTTGTTAGTGTAAGACAATAAACAGTGGCTGGCGTTATTGTATGAATATTCATTGGCCATGCAGCAGGGTTCAACTTTTGGTCTGGCTACACACTCTCTACTACCGTTCTGCGCTATCTTCCGTAACAGTATTCATGCGCGTAATCCTTTAATACCGTAGATTAATTACAACGTACGTAACCGCGGTGGAGTGTTATTTTTAATTACGGAGAAACATTTAACTTAAACCCGGAACGCAGGAATAATTGATATCATTTTGGGCGGAATGGAGAAAGAACCGTGTCTCTTGTAACCGCGAAACACGAAACGGTCGAATCCGCGGCATTATCTGAAAGCGGATTATTCTATCAGCGTGTGTATGTCGTGAGCGTGTTGATAACTTCGAAATCGCTATAACTGACACGCGCGGCGGTGCACCGTGCGGATAATTATTTGATGTTTCAATCTGCTTCAAACGATGCGCTCTGCGTCCTCGCGCTTTCACAGAGAAAGCGATGTACGCGACCCTGAGCCAGACAGAGACAATTCTCTGACAGAGGTGTGGACAGGCGAGAATTAACATTGATGTCGATTCCGTTGCATTTATGCTAGCGATTCGTAAACAACGATTCGTTCATTTTCCATCCGTAGAATCCTTCATTGGCCGAGTACTTTTCCTAAAATCGCTCTACGCCAATGAAGCCGTCACCCTCGTCCTTTTATCGATTAGCATCGGGTAACATTCCATTCTATACCAGTTTCGGTTGAAACTGACTCGTCAACTAGTTGCTACGCGGGAGCGAGATACTTAGGCGCATGAGCTTTATTCCCCTCTCAGCGGCGGTTTAATTAAACTTCCAACAAAGTTTACACCGTGTCGCTGCCGGCCGGGCAACTTTTATCGTAGCCGACGACCTTAAATTAAACATGATCCTAAGAACAGTGTCAGTCGGGTCGGCTCGTATTCAAAGATCGCTGTCCCTTCGCTTTTCCATCCTTTAGCTTGAGAAATGGGAAAGCCACTAACGTACCGCAAATTGCAGGCGTTCACTCTTCGTCGTCGCGTGTTCGTGCAAGTACTATCACCCATTCGTTCGTCCGTTCTCGCATAGGTGTCCAACCGTGTTGTACATTCAGCGTTACTCGAATTATTAATACGCCACGTCAGCATTTCGTACACGATACCATAGACAGCCCTCAACGTGATTTTAATATTCATCGTCCTTTGCCGTTCGCATGAGTGCGAGTTGGACGATAAATCGTAGACTCGCGCGCATGTATATCGAACTCGAAAGCTCTGACAATCGATGAGTGCGCTTTTTGTTCGTACCTCCCGCCGTTATTTTATTCAACGGGAGTGATTTATTCGTTTACTGTATTCGTATACTTTACTCGCGGGAACAATCGTCAGCCCCGTTACATCTGTTCAGTGCGGTATTTTACGCTTTATCGAGCGCGAACCTGCTTATGGTAATGCTCACCACGCCTTCGGAAGGAAGCGCGATCTGTTTGGAATCCAGTTTCATGATACAACTCGGCCAAGAATGTTCGACGTATCGGTCTTGCTTCGATGGTGCGGCGCAGAAGTTAATCGCACGTCATTATTCATAATTTCTTCCGTGACGCTAATCTCATCGTTAACGTATTTCACCTCGTGTGTATCTATCAGGCAGCGAGGAACTCGGTTTGGCAGATAAGCCTTATCGGGAACAGCCATATGCGAGGCTGCATTAGCGTTCGATCATTTCTTCTCATCGCTCTGAATTTATGGTCAGTCGTAAACTGCTCGTAAATGCAACAGGTCTAATTACATTCCGAATATCGGTACATTCCGCTTCAATCCGTCTTTTGATGCCGAAAAGCTCGAATTGGCTCGCGAAGCTGCGTCAAATTTGCTTTCCCTCTTTGTTTCCTCTGTCTCGGCTGGTTCACTAACGATATATCGGGCTCGAAGTCTGGCAGAGGAATTCCGTACTTTCAGTTCGTTCGTTTATTTACTTACTCTGTTTCGGCCTTTTTCGTCTCGATCATTTTAATGATCATCCGCCTACATAAAACAGTATCCTCTCTTCGCTCACGGAATCTCGCTTTAATAACTATGACACTGCGCAACGTAATTATATTGAAAATTATGTTTACCTTTGATTACTGACGTCATCCGGCGAGTGGCGCTGATTCGACGCGCTTCTCCTGGAACAAAGAACGGTTCGTTTATATTTTTTATTAGCCCCCCTACTGTCGTTCTTTATTAGTAGCAGAGCGCTGCTAGCGGCAGATGGTAATGCAACCGATACTCTCGGTTCGATGGAAATAGACCGAATGCTCGATAGAGTCGGTTGTTTACCGCTACGGAATTATTCACTTTGTCGAAAGGAGCTTCATGCCAAGAAACGGCGAGTTGTTTATTTTACGTCTCGAGACTCCGGAATCCCTGTCTGTCGCTTCTTCGCGGAACGGACCCTGGCAAGAGCCGACTTACAGATCTTCTGCCCGTTATCTGATCTACGATATTTTCATTCGACTTATTCCACTGTTCTTACTTTCAAATATTTTCACTGAACCGTATCTCGTAGATCAGCCCCGGCAAATTTGCTTTCTCTCCTCAGCTTTTTTCCTAAAGCCACGCTCCGCATGTAATTACCAAAGAAAGCCGAGTGAGAAGCACCGAGTTAATTAAGTTTTCCACTCTCCCACCCTCCGCCGCCTTTATCTTCTTCGTGTAATTAGATGCTAGTCGATTGCACGTCGCAAGTGTCAGCTTTGTTTCTTTTATAAAACGTCCGCTTCCTACACGCTCGGATGTCAATCGGATCTTTCGGTGACTGCCAATTGCAATGTTGTAATGGCACGGTAAACACTCGTATAGAGCATCGGCATGACGGCCTTGGCCAGCAACGTTGCCGAGCAGGTTAACGACTGCGGCGACATTGCATCTTATCGTCTAACGTTTCACGACATGCCACCGTAATTGATGTTTCTCTCCGATGATGAAGGAGCTCCTCCTTTCAACAACGTGCGCAAAAAGCGGGCGACCTCTCTTGTATCGGCAGATTGCGCAGCCACGAACGACAGCAAGAAATTGGCCCGCATCCGTAGAATTGGCTTCCGATACCTGAATACACTTATCGATGAGAACGCGACGGCATTAATGTTTCTCCCGACTCGCCGCAAAGACCTAATTAAACTGGAAGGAATGAGAGCTCGTCGCTGATGAAATTATCGGAGAATTATTTGTGACGTTACTACGCTCGCTGAAAGCGGCCGCGTACAGGTAAGGCAGAATGCGCCCCTGTCGGCTTCCCTTTTTTCTGCCCCACGGAGCGCGATGTTTCCTGAATAAATGATGATCCCCGAAAAAAGGTCTGGGCTTCGCTCGCGGAGGGAGGAAGAAAATGGAGACGTCCATAACACGCGCTCGGCCGCCGAGAGAGTATCGTTAGAATATGAGCCTCTTTTCTCGGCGGTGGTCCAAGGACAAATGATATTAAATTTTTCATTCCGGCCGCTGCTCCCTGGCACTGACCCGCTCGATATACACACTAGCCAGTTGTAAATTCGTTACGAGGAAGCGTCATGAAAAAGCTAGGCCGACAGTCGGATCGTAACGAAAATGTATAGGCTAGGCGGCCTACGTACCCTCGGCCAACCGATATATATCTCCTTTCCCACTTGATCGTGCGTGTTAGTTCCTTGGCAATGAATCACGCCCCTTCCACTCGGACGTAGCTCATCGTCAGGGGTAAGAAATAGAGACGTCCGAAAATCGTACGGCGGCGTGATAAGGGGAGCGTTAAGACTCCTACCGAATCAGGATCCAGCCAGCTTTCCTGCCCTCGGCTCATGGGATTTGCTTTCCATTTCCGGTGCGCCGGCGTCGAACAATTTGCGGCATCGTCGCAAAAACGGCGAATCTAGCTTCTGCGTCGTTTCGACTCGCGCTTCTCCGAACGATGCATACGCGCTGACGTGCGTGTCGGTCGCTTTGAATGTGTATCGGCGAACCTCTGTTCCATTCGCTGAAGCTCAATTCTATGCACTCGAGAGAGGCACCGCGCGTATTCCTCCTCTCATATCGCGCCATCGTTCGTATTCCGGCATCTCTCGACAGGCGCGAAAACTTTTCCTTCGTGCCTCCTCGTCACACTTTGCCTCACTTGTTTGCGATGTGTCGTCTATTCATCGTGTTTCGTTATTTCACCTCCCCCCCACTGTATGCCGCAATTTCGTACGCGCGCTCGCTCATTGCTAGTCAACGAATTTCACCGGACTAACCTAATGCGGCACGCATTTTACTTTTCCCGTCCTAGTCTCTCGCGTCATAGAAATCGTTTCTGCAGCGAGCGCACAATGTTTTCGAAACAATGGCCCATGGAGTGTGGAAGTTCAACCTTAAAAATGGCGCTTGCCCTTTCAGCGGCGATGTTCGCGAGGCACAGTGAACGTACGCATGTGTGTACGCATGTGCGTACGCCTGCACACTACTCAACAGGCCATTCGTATCTAGGGATTCAATAAAATTGTTTTGCCATTCTTTCGCAGCGTTTAATTACCGTCGACGAAGCTCGTTCACCATGTAACAACGGCAAACAACGAAGACGAACGTCAGCAAGTTTTTTCCACCATGTGCAATTTAACCTTCCCCGCTGAAAATCCACGAGACCGCTCTTTTTTTTTACGGTGGAACGCATGGAAAGTTACGGTTCTCATTTTCGCACTCACGCGCTGCGCCAGTGATTCATAAAGGCGGCGAGTCATAATTCGTCATGAAGCATTCCTTTGCCTAGCTTAGGCCATCGTAAACACGTGACTCGTAGTTGCGGGGCTCTGTAACAAGGGGGCTGATATTACATCGATAAACGGTAGACCGTCGCACGCATATGGCCGCCTTCGCGTCTTCTCCCAGCCGACATCGGCCTTGCCGAGCAGCTTTTATCAGCCATTTCACGATTAATCCGATTTGTTATGCTCGATTTAGGCTGAGTATCGATTCGAAGGCCGGGTAGACCCTTCCCTGACTAAAAAAAAGACCATGGAAAACCGGAATGAGCCGGTGACGATGGCGTCGCGATATCGGACTTCCGCATGGCGGAGAGAAACGTAAGGTTAATAATAGGGTGGAAGAAAAAATTGCGGGGGCGAAATGAAATTGTGCCGGCAGCGCGAGTGGCGCAACGCGGCAAAACGTGCCTTACATTCTCTTTTAGCCGTGCATTCGCAATTTCGCCGCCCTACCCGGTTTGCTTAACACAATGAACAAGCTTCCAGCAACACAGATTCGAGCGTCTCACCTATTATCGTGCTCTACCTTTTAATTCATCACCGCATACGTAACAGATTACTCCTCGCGGAAATTCGATTAATATGAAAATAGGTTTTTTCGCGCAAAATCGAATGAACCTCGGCTGACATAACTCGTAATGGAAAAAAAAGAGCGAGCGTCGCGGCGGCGAGGACGTCACTGCCGGAAGTATCGGAAAGTTATGTCGCGCACTCGTCAAAACTCGACTAAGTATTCGCGGTCTTGAATGTTGAATGCGCTTCCTCCGCGTGAAATTAATCGGCGGAGTCGAATGTACGGATTGAGAATAAATGCTACACACGCCAGACTGTGATTAAAGGTTTATAATATCGAAATTGAAGTACGCCTCGACTGGATATAAGATGTGACTTGCTGCCGTCACGGCTGTTGGACAAGTGACTCTTATGGCAATGAGTCCAGACTATAATACGTGAGAAAAATGACTATCGTTACCATGCGCTGGACCGCGCACGGCAACGGAGGGACGCGAGGATCCCGCTAAATTAGTGCATGGAGAAATGAATATCGTTGCCATGCGCTGGCCCGCGCCCGGCAACGGGAATAAGCGAGGATCTCGCCAAATTATACACGTCTTACATATGTGTTTGTCTATAGACTAAAATTGCGTCGCAACATACCGCCCCCCTTGAACTATCTAGTTCAATAAACCTTAATTGTTAAATATACAATATGGTTACAATGGCGGTAGGGGGTATGTGCATAGAAAGGATAATAATTAGATTAACGGTACATAAAGAAGATGGTAAATAACATAATGGTAGTCTACTAACTTAAACTAAATATTAGTAGAACAATAAAATAAAACAGTAAATTAAATAACGGAGGTGTACAAATATTAATAGCGGTAGCATATTAACTTAAGTTAAATTAATAGAACGGTTAAATAGCACGGCAAATTAAGTAATAGCAGTATACAAGAATTAATAGCGGCAGTATATTAACTTAAACTAAATTAATATAGTTAGTAGAATATAATAATATATATTATAATAATAAATGGATAGTTAGTAGAACGGCTAAATAGAACAGCAAATTAAGTAACGGCAGTTTAGTGTCGTCGTCGGGTTCTATCGGTAACGGACATAATTTCCGAACATTGCGGAGGTATTCTCCATCCGCTGTCTTCACCGTAGCTACTCTTACGATCCTGTCCTTGCTGGGTTGCACAGCAACAATCTGCCCTAGCTTCCAGCCTATGGGTGGTGGATGATCCTCTGTGCTGCTGACCGAAATGCCCACCTTGTACCGATCGCTAGTACCCCGATGCCACTTGCGGAGTAACTGGAGTTGGTGCACATATTCCTTGTACCAGCGCTGCCAGAACTGTTGACGCAATTTGTGCAAGTGCTGCCAAACTGATAGCCGATTAGTCAGTGTGTCCGTGTAGTCAACGTCGGAACTTCCCAGTAGACAATCACCGATAAGGAAATGGCCAGGTGTTAGGGCTTGTAGGTCGTTGGGATCGGATGACAGTGGAGTTAAAGGTCGTGAATGAAGTATGGCCTCAATCCGAGTTGCAAGGGTTGTTAATTGTTCAAAAGTGAATAACTCTTCTCCCGACACTCTAAGAAAATGGTATTTGTAATCGGAAGGTAGGTTCGCGTTCTTCCAGCGATCACCGACTCGGAGCAAACCCTTACTATCAAGGAACGGGTTCAACGATAATAAATTGCTGCTTCTTGCTAATTGGTTGCCCTCCCTTAGGAGGCTGATTTTGGTATGAAATGTTGATAATTCCGTAGCGCGTATCATTATAGGCCCTAATAAACCCAATGGGTCGAGTAATTTTGCAATTTGAGATAATATGTACCGTTTCGTAAGACGGTTGTCTTGGTGATAGGTTGGTTCGAAATTATATTTTAATTGGTCGGCAGCAGGATGCCAAGGCATGCCGAGTGTCCTTTTGTTTTCGTTTTCGTTTAATAGGGAGTTATCTGCATTGGATGTATCGTCTAAGTCCTGCATTACACTAGCATCATTTGAAGCCCATTGTCGTAAATGGAAGCCTCCTGAACTGTTTACTTTTATACATTGATCGCGTAGTTCCGTTAGCTCGGATAGTGAATTCGCGCCTGTTAATAGGTCGTCTACGTAAAAATCATTGCGTAGAGCATTCGCGGATAAAGGAAAATGGACACCTTCGTCGTCAGTTGATTGCTTCAGACAGCGCTCCGCTAGAGAGGGGTTATTTATTGGTCTAATATGGATCTTAGATAGAACTGACGGAATTTGTTGAATTGAGGCTGTCGGAGAAGGAGCCGTCACAAGGCTAGTGCTAGGTTGCTGAGGTGTGTTGAATGTGTTTAATCTACCCTGAATTAAAGTAGCTGTCTCAAAATGTAAATCTTCGAATTCAATGCGCATGTGCTCGTAATCTCTCTGCTCGTCTATTTCTTCAATACGCGTCATTATGTTACTGAATGAAGAAGCTATTTCTTCTAATTTGTTCTGGCGAACCTGAATTGCCTCTAACGGCTGGTCTGGAAATTGCTTCAGAGCATTATTAAGTCGTGTTAATTGACCCATGAGGGTGCTGCGTTGTTTCAAAGGTGATTTTAGCAAAGCTTCCATTGCACTCAGATTGAATTGGAAAATGGATGTGAATGCGAAAGGATGGTGATTGCTTACGTGAGCGATGAATCTTCGACGTCACGGAGAATTCTGTCGAGGGCTGAGGTCCTCTGGCGTGGTACACAGGGCCGTAGTGCGGTATCTCTCACAGTAGGACGATGCGTCGAAACGAAACCTCGTTGTATGCGGGCTCGTAGTGCGTTGTCTCTGACAGGAGAATGATGCGTCGAAACAAACCCTCGTGGTAGTTGAGAATCAAAGTATTTATACTTCGATGCGTGAGCGATGTATTTTCGACGTCACGGCGAATTCTGTCGAGGGCTGAAGTCTTCTGGCGTGGTACGTAGGGCCGTAGTGCGGTATCTCTTACAGGAGGACGATGCGTCGAAACGAACCTCGTTGAATGCGGAATCGTAGTGCGTCGTCTCTCACAGAAGGATGATGCGTCGAAACGAACCCTCGTGATAGTTGAGGATCCAACTGTTTACTCTTCGATGCCTACTCGGCAGATGCACGCTGGATCCGGCTCGAAGGACCAAATTATTATGTCGCGCACTCGTCAAAACTCGACTAAGTATTCGCGGTCTTGAATGTTGAATGCGCTTCCTCCGCGTGAAATTAATCGGCGGAGTCGAATGTACGGATTGAGAATAAATGCTACACACGCCAGACTGTGATTAAAGGTTTATAATATCGAAATTGAAGTACGCCTCGACTGGATATAAGATGTGACTTGCTGCCGTCACGGCTGTTGGACAAGTGACTCTTATGGCAATGAGTCCAGACTATAATACGTGAGAAAAATGACTATCGTTACCATGCGCTGGACCGCGCACGGCAACGGAGGGACGCGAGGATCCCGCTAAATTAGTGCATGGAGAAATGAATATCGTTGCCATGCGCTGGCCCGCGCCCGGCAACGGGAATAAGCGAGGATCTCGCCAAATTATACACGTCTTACATATGTGTTTGTCTATAGACTAAAATTGCGTCGCAACAAGTTAATTGAATTCCCGTATGTGTTGCGTCGAAAGGTAGATAGAGAGGGGGAGAGAGAATATGTGCACGCTTTGGATCGTAAAACGGTTGAAGAAGAGAAGAAAAGTTTGCCGGAATATTTTTCCCGGATGTTGCATGCCGTTTTACATATACCGCGTGTCTACGAATGGTAGTAAATATCGCTGGGCGGGATCGTCCCGTATATATGTATGAAAGGAGGGGAAGAACGAGTTAGCGATGGAGCCGGGGCTCAGATGTATAGATAACACAGGCACCCTAGAGGATTTGCCGTTCTCTCCTTTTCTCGAGCCTCTTTCGAAACGCTTCCAACGGAATGCTCTTGCGGTACATTTTCAATCCACCGAGCGTAATATCGAGCCGATATCCGCTCTCAGAATTGTTTCCTAACGTTTTCACGGACGTTTCCCTCGGACCCTTTGGCTAGATAAAAAATCGTGTCCTGCATCCTTAATCGAAAGCGATACCGAGAGAGCTTCCGAGTTTTCACATATTTTATCGACGTAAGCGTACCGATGGCGTATCGTTTACACGCCGGGTGTTCTGAAATATGTATCGGAACGATGGTAGACCGAACAAATTCAATACGCGAACTGGGTGAAAAGATGCTTCCACTCTCTTCACCGGACGACTGTATCATACAATTTCTTCGAGATGAACACTTGTTTCTCCCTGCGCCTATATGAGCGGTTGTTTTATCGTCGGGTATATTCAGCTAAATCGGGTACAGGATGTCAAAGAATTGGCTGTTTATTTGCGGATACGATGCATTTGACGTAGAAGCTGCTCTTCGTGCTAAGCGTATAATCTGCAAATGACAGCTTCGGCATTGATACGCCTCCGACAGTAGATACGTCAAGTAGTTCAAGGTCGCAACAAATCAATTTGCTTCATTTCCGTGTCGTCTACCTCCCACGTTCCGTTTCCCTTTCTTTCCTTAAGTGTCGCCATATTTCCGGGTACCGTACTTCGAATTTTTCCATTTCCGTACACTTTACCGAAATCGGATAATCATCAATCTGCCAAAAGTACCGTAACGATATATTTTTTTTCCGCTGACGCGTCATTAACTCCCGACTGTACGATAATGTTTCAGGAAGTCGCGTTTTACCCTGTTATTAGTGGCATGACCCGATACGTATGCCTTGGCGAGGCAATAAATTATGCGCGTCGCATAAATCAACATACATTTCGGTGAACGTTGCTCTGCCGCCGTTCGTTCGTTGAGCTTATAATAAGGGTAGAAATAAGTGGAAGGCACTTGCGTAATAGACACCTGAAGGCACAGCTGATTGGCTATGATTCCATATCAGATTCTCACCTGAATTTATTCATAGATCGTCCTGCAACCAACGGTGATTATTGGTATGCCGTTATGAAACACGCCATCGTACCCTATCATCTTCTCCCGTCTACCAGAAGAAATTGATAGATGCAACGGTAAACCAGTAATACTCGACGCTAAATTTAATTCTGCCCGACAAATTATGATTTAATTACATAATCGATTTGCCGTTCCATATTGAATTTGTCGCTCGGAGTTTTCAGCGGGTCAATTATTTATCAGCCACTTAATCGTAATTACACGTTAATAGAAGCGATCAGCGATAGTTCTGGCGAGCGACAGTGCAAGCTTTAGACATGGCGGCTAAATGTCGTGCATGTTCGTATTGCTTGCAGGTAGCTCGAGCAACCGGCGAGCGGCTTAAGCCTCGAGGCTCTATCGTAGGTCTAGTTCCGCCCAGATGTCAAGAGCCCTTCAATTTAGAGCGTCACTTCACCCTGTCAGACTCTCGCCCCCCGCGCATCTTCATAATAATCTACGTCGTTAGCGTGCGTAATTTCCACATTTAATTTCCGTGGGACTACGTTCATTCAATTTCTCCCCGCGGTTCGTAGCGCGAAATCTAATGCGTTGGTCTCGCTGATCCTCGGATGCTGCCCGGGGATGCTCGTGGCATCCCTCTGAACCCTTTACTCGTTCTCTCGAATTCCTTGACGCGGTGGCGCATAGAATGCCACTAGTTCATCCTTCGGCCTTAACGGGTCCACCGATAACCGAACCAAGATCCTATTGAGGTTGCCGAACGTCAATAGAAATTGACGGATACCGTTCACAGTGATACCGTCGGAATATTGCGCGGTCGTGTAAGTAAACGCACATACGATACGAGACCATGAAACGCTTCGCTTGTAATCAATACGACGCTGCATAAAAGGACTTTGCTTTCCAACTTTATATTGTACGTTATATGGTAGAGAACGCAAAGCTTGATGTTGATTCTGGGGTTAATGCATAAGCTCGATTGGTATTCCGTGACCGCAAGTGTTTCGATGGAGCATTAAATTGGAGGTTCAGATTGGAAGAATACCGGAAAGGGAGGTCGGTTTAGGGTCAAGATTCAGAGAGGCGGGTGTTGCTTGACTTTAGATCGCGTCACAGAGGGCATACAAAGCGAATATTATGCGGCTTGGAAGGTCCAGCCTGAAAGACAAGCCCTGCGAGATAAGCGCAGTTTAGAGGAGCTCCCCGAGGGGTCCGATAAGGTCGGACCTTACGATTCGGCCTTCGTTCGGCACCTTTCAAGACGATTGATTGAATTTGATGCTTCTGTTAAACGCGATCGGCCACGAAATTCTCTTTGGCTGCGTTTTCCTATCGGATTAGCTGACAGCTAACGCCTATTTTACGACATGTGACTTTCAAATAGAGTGTGCTGGGATTTTGATAAACGTCCAAACATTATTGAGGTCACAGAGAGTTAGAGACAGTATATTGCATTTTCAAGAAGAATCGTTGAACGATTTTGAATCTTCCATTGTCAATATTCCCTGGCACCATAACTCTCCTATTCCTTTCGAAAGACTATTTTCTCAAGGAGCACAAATTGTGTGTTTGCGGTATCACTTTTGTCTCTATCTCTGTTTATCGAAATCTTTTTCCGAAAGACATTTCTCTTCGTCGCACCTCTTCTCGGAATGTCGATACGCGGATTCTAGAAGCGACGTCACTCGGTGCGTAACACGTTCCGCAAATTCCTGTCGTATGTGTCGAGGAATCTAAGTCGAGAAACGAAAATATGGCAGAGAAACGACAAATCCGAAAGGTGTCACCATGGTCATCCGACAGCCAAAATATCATTCACATCTATGGTAGGACGCTATCTCGATCAAAGAATTAATTCGACTCTATAAACGTCTGCCTCTTAAAAATGATTACGGATCAGACAAGGCAATAGAGAATTATTATTCAATCATTATTATTCATATCGACACATCGAAATTGCATCGTGTTTCGATAATGCCCAACCACGAAGGTATCGTTCGGCGTTAGGATGCTTCCGGCACAAGATCGAAAGATGCACATGATGGCAGGTCAAAATCGAAGAGCCTATTTCGTTCGACGCTGATACCGTGGCGCACCTGTACAGCCCTAATATTTGCCGAAATTGAATTTTCCCACAGACGAGCAGCGCGTCGCGGCTGGGCGTGAATTAATTAGCCCGCCGCAATTAACCCTTCGCACCGTCCTACGCGTTCGATGCCGCTCGAAGGAATTGACCGTAGGTCTGCCCTCCACCCTAGAACCTTCTTTACCTCTCTCTCTCTCTCTCTTTCTCTTTTCGCATCGCTGCGGATTTATCCGACACCGCCTCGCACTCGAGTCGAGTGAGCCACGTCTAGACAATACAAAGAAATTTCACCGTTTCCCGTCCTCCCTTTTGCGAATCGTATCGTTTCTTTCTTTGATCCTCGAAACACGTCAACGCAGCTTTGTCCTCGGAGGAAAAAGGCTCCGGATAGAGCGGGAGACGCTCTCGGCATAACTTTGCGAGGCAAACCCTCGTCTCAAGGACTGCGCCTGCGATCGCGGGAGCGGAAAGCTGAAGCAAATTATTTCGATGATAAGAGAAATTAATCACCTATACTTCGGCGCAGGTCGTTATTGCCTCTATTCTCACGCCAGAGAGGACGCGTTCTTTCCCTCGGACATCTCCAGTTCGCCACTTTTTCCTAGCTGAATTTCAAGCTCCGCCTTTTCTCGCCTCCGTGGAGGCGTTAAGCGCGAGGAATTAATTAACTCCGTTCATTCAGTCGGGGATTATGTTCGGAGAAGCTGACGCTTTCCTTCCTAATTCGAGAAACTTGAACCGCGCAGATAGATCATCTTACGAATGTTTAGATGGATATTAGAACGATCAGAATCCTCGAGATGTTCCGGTAATAAAAATATTTGTTCACCGTATAGAGGGCGTTGGCCCAGATTAGTTTTATTTGTTCAGCAAGCAACCCCCGATTATTCCGCGGTGCAAGGAAAGAGAATCTTCGGATCCGATCCCGTTCACAACCCCGTGACACACTCGCTGTTAATTAACCCAGTTAATTCGAAGGTTCGGGAACAGTGGATATGGGCACAGTTTTCCGGTCCCGTGGCCTTTCGCTCGGGACCTCTGCCCACGGTAAAGGTACGTGTCCCCTCGAATTTCCCCCGGTAACCATAGAGACCCGCCGCGCGCTCGCGCACGATCTTCCGTGTGGACCGTTTGTTTAAGTAGATAATTTAACAACGGGCGCAATCTTCCGTAAGAGTGAGCCCGTCCGGGCTGATTATTTCAACGACACCCTCGCGCCTCTCTACCGGCATATCGTTAAAGCTTCCTCGGTTGACACATTCCTCCGAGAGATTTGACCTAGACGACTTCCATGAACGTTCGGTCAAAATTATCGGTACACCCCGATATATTTCCCCGACTGTTTCGATCCTCACCGCAATCGCTGTCGTTCCCGTTCCCTCGCGCCGCTCGCTGCATATTAATGCACATTGTTAACATCGACAATAGTCGAATTACAGGTCAATCGAGCGCAACATACCGCGATAACTGCAGCGGATGCCAATGGCACGCGTCCGCGAACGCTGCCTTTGTATTCCCGAATCTTCCGACGTTAAGAATGCTAATGACGCTCGGCGCGCAAATTTATTGTTTCCCGGTGCCATGTGCTCGTACGGGAGGTGAAACGCATTAGCATCGTTTATTTGTCCCGTCTCTTTGAAATTTCGTTCTCGTCCGTAATTAGTTGTAATTTCACTGCATTAAATCTCTCTGTCGCGATTCAATGAAATTCCAATTGACTCGAAATTCGTATTGAAAAGAAACGGTGCGTTATCGCGATTGCTTCCCTGTTCGTTCCCATATGTGCTACGGTTCTTTTTTAATCGCAGTCTGTAGGATCTTTGGGTAACTGTGAAAGAGAAAAAGGCTAACGTCTTAACCGTTCGTTCTCAGTGTCGCGTTTAGCTCGGAGCCTTCAGACGCACGTCACGGTACGTAATACGTATTGCAAGCGTCGTACGTAGGGGTTCACGTGCGATGAGCCGCAAATCAATTAGCTCGGTTAATTAGCCAGCAGCAGCGTGTGTTCCCCCCGCGCAGCGAAGCGACAGACAGAGATTTACTCATGATCGAATGTGCGCGTCCCCCCCCCCCCCCCCCCCCCCTCGTTTTACCTCTATTTCCATGAGAGCTTTACCAATTACTTTTCCGAGATCGTGCACGCTCGCTGGGCACAGCACCGTACTGCGTCAACTTCCATTAATTATCCCTCATCGGGCGCGATTCTGATTGAATAGTTAGAGACCACAGATATGATCGGGTCCATTTCGAATCGGATAAATTCTCCAAATACTTTGCCTCGTTTCGCATTTGTCGCGTACACAGCTCACTGTTTGTGACTGCAAATGAAATGCAACGAAAACGTATGAAGGTTTCGCTTGAATTTACAGCTGCAAAAATAGTTTTATTCTTGGTCGATGCATATACGCTGCGATTACGGTGACTGCGGAGAATGTCCGCGAAGAAAAGCGAATGACATTCTTTATCGTGTACCGCGTACAACGTCACAGAGGAAATATGAAATCGGCTGATAACTGTTTCGCCTCGTACGAGGGATCCTGCTTATATTTTCATTCTGCGCTCCATTCCGGCGTTCCTACTAGTCAACGTCCCATGGGAAATATCTTTTGTCAGAATCGCAAAAGAACGAGGTGACGCCCTTAAAAATTCAGCGCAACTTTGATACCGCGACAGGGGTCGCGCATAGAATTTTCTTCGCCGCGCGAATTTAATTTCAATTGTTAAGCGTTGCCAATGTTTCGCGTCGTGCGTTGTACATATCGCGTTCGAACAGCGGAAATGATTCGCTTTGGAGTTTAAAGTAGGCGGTTGAGTCATGTGCAAGGCACGCAGTACGCTCTCGGGCGAAATTTGCTCTTAACAGCGCAGTATTGTATTTTTTATTTTATTTTTCTATTTTTTTATCGCCCATATTTATCCTCTGATACGCTTTTACGGGCAGTTTGCCGGGTCGTATCGACAAATTGTCACCGGTAACTCTCGAAGGTCTCATGAGAGGTCTTCCTCGTACCGTTCAGCGCAACGGTCCTGCCAACATTATGTGGACGCGCCATTTCTTCTCATCTCCATTAATTATCGACTGGCACTCCGGGCTCGCATTAATTCCACTGTAAAATTTGTCGTCGCTCGCAATTAAATTTCCTCTGCAGAGAGTGCGACGCACAATTTTTTCCCCGTCGGATAATGGTTTATTTTCATCCGCCGATATGCTTTTATGGGCACTTTGCCAGGTCGTAGCCGCTTGTTGTTATTGCGTCGTGGCTTTCGTATAGTGGGCGGTGATTTTTTTCGCTTTACCGGCGGGAACTAATTTTACTTCAAATGTCCATTGGAACCGCCCGTTCATTTTCATAGATACGACTTTGGCAGTGACTTTTCTCGAATTACGGCAGCTCGCGCGTAACGGGATTTAAATCCATGCGAATCGTCGCCTCACGAGTTTCAATGTCGTTTGAGATTCCGTAACGTAAGTTTGTCCGCTCGCATTCGGAAGGATTAGGAGGATTTCCTATTCATTATTAAAGTCCGTTCGCCGACGTTTGACTGAAGCACTTCGTCCCTGAAAATCGGCTATAACGATTACAACGATTTGGGTTACGATCGATCGGAGCCAGAAAGCGCGTTCGAGAACAGGATGCAATAATCGCGAATCCTTTTTTAATCCCACGCCGGGCTCACGGACGTTTCGGCTCTTCTCGAAATCGATTGGAAGATTTTCCAGCCGATTGATCGCCCGCGCGACGAGTGGATGCCGAGAGTCGGCCAAGAGCCGAAATAATCATCCGGGAGACCGTCCCTCCCTATTTTCCTCAATTTTCATTATTAAAGTGGATCTACTGAGATATCTGCTCGAATAGGATTTGGTCCTGAGACCAAGAATTCCTTTAAGCGATGGAACGATTGCAATACCACGGATTAATTCAAATATTTGGCACGTATCGTAACCGATCGCTAGACGAGAATTCTATAATCGAAACTATTCAGTTTTCCGCCCCTGTTTGTCTATATAAGACCGAGTATAGTATGCGAATTTAGGACACCATCCCCAAATTGTCCAGGAAAATTTTCATTTGGACCCATTCTTACACCTGAAGCACGTGCATAGAATTGAAATCGTCTGCTTACCTGTCCTCTTGCGGCTGCAATTGCGAGTGCAACTGCGACTGCAATTGCGACTCGTTCTCCAATCTTTTTTTCACATCCCCCGCTGAACTCGGAACGTTTTCCTTCTCCTCTTCGTTCTCCTTCACCTTCTCTTCACCCCCATTCGCTCGTTTTGTCTTCTTTCCGCCGTCCGACTCTTCCACCTGCAACGCAGAAACGAGCGATTAAGCTTGTCCTTCGACAACCACTTAGCTACCCTTGCGTCGGCGACGAGTAGAAACGGTTCTTACCCCGTTCGAGTGCAATTCGACCCTGTGCGAGTCTGCACTGGATGAGGCACCGGTGTCTTCCGGGAGCGGCAACTGCTTCTCCTTCTCCGCCATGTCGTCCTCGTTATCTCTCCCACCGTGGCCACAGAGGCCCAACAGGCAGTACACGATTACACACACAATTTCGCCCTTCTGGCTTCACCTCAACCCCGGCCGACGATGCACTTTCGGACTGAGAACACTCGGCGAGACCTTTCACTCTCCGCCGGAAGAGAATGCTTTCCCGTTTCTTCGCTCATTCACTGACAATTGGACCGCATTTCCTTCACTGACATTTCACGATACACCCCCTCCTCATCTTCTTCTACCTCTTCTTCTGCTTCTTCTTCCTGCTCTCCTCTCCTACGTCACGGTCTTTTTATCGGCATAGGCTCCTTCCGTCGATCGATGTATATAGTGAACTGTAAGGTAAACGGAACGACTTTGTTAATATTTACGGCGTTAATTTGTCTACTGTTAAACGCTGGCTGAAATGGTTACGATACTCGTAACGATACTCCTAACGACCGAAAGCGTAGGACGCAAGGATGGTAGTATGGACCTTATTAAAACACCCTGCCAACTTTACGGCGTAAATTTTTATCTGTCGACCGAAAAATGTGAACAACATCCCGAGGGTGGTAAGCGTGGAAGCTTCGCCGTGTGCCGTTACCGCGCATTAAATATGCCGTTGGCGTTCTTAATTAATTATACTCGGCGCATTTTACTTTTTCGAACGAGCGTCAGCGTATTGTTAAGCAGTCGCGTTTCGTGCTGTCCGGGAGTCATGCATTATGAATAAGGCAAAGTGGCTCGATTACACGAGACGTTTCTATTTGTGACGGACTGATCCGGATGTAACGGACGTCGATTTACACAGTGGCGTGTCTGCCGAGCATGAGGGTAGATACATTAAGGAGAGGCGAACGAGATTGAGATGGAGGCGATGTCTCGTGCGTGTACTTGGGGACAATTTTTCAGAGCTGACGCATTGCCTAACGAAATCCCCATGACTGATGATGCCGAGCCGCGACATTATGGAAATGAGAAGGGAAGGGAATCAGTAGTTCAACCGGTAGTTCGGTCAGACGCTTCAATTTATGAGCTCTGCCGAGTCCCGTATAGGCTCCAGCGAGAAATTTCGAGTACAATTTAAACTGTACATACTAAAAAACTATTGCGATTAGTGAGTCTGTTTGCGGATGAAATACTAGGGCGAAAGAGCGCATAATGCATGGGGTGCCTTGATGGGATATAAATAAGAAGAGACAGATTATCGTCTGAGGAGGTAGCTGCATTTAGAGAGTAAACGCTTCCCTTCCCTTTAGTCGAATTCCCTGAGAGGAAAAGCACGCGAAGAAATTTCCTGATCCGCACCCCAAGACATGTTCGCGAGTTTGAAGGAATTAGACGCCCCCGGAATTAAATTTGATATCCTCGGAGTAGGGCGAAAAGTTTCTTCGGCGAAGTTTCCGTCCGGGTCACTAAAGAGAGACCAACTTTTCGCACTGATGCTGCGGCTGAAAATTCGGCTGCTAAGTAATTATAACGTCAGTCAGTTACAGAGTCCGTTACGACAGAAGCGGATGACGGAAAAGTTCGGAATAAACTTCCTTTTATTTTCACCGGGAGAAGCGGGTGGCGGAAAAAAATGTCAGTGATTAGGGATCAAATCCTATTCAATGAAATGCTACTCTCCGTTGAGAGATCCACGCGCTGTCCCATTCAAAAAAAGTTTCCCTTCGGATCTCACAATAGCCGGATCATCGAACTTTTGATTGGCGCGCTTACGTTGATTAGGTCCCGAGCTTGGGGGGGAAGTGAGCTTTGTAAGAACATTCTCAGGATTTTATCAGCGTTCGGGGAACGTTTAATCGGACATTCCTTCTACCGACTCCGCTCTCCGCAGGATTTTCGGCGAAATGTATGGAATAATTCGTCGGGGGGTGGCCTGCCCCATTCTCGTTAATATCGTTACTCGGAATCTTCGGAGGCAATCTGGGCACGTGTCGAACTCGCACCTCGCTCGTGGATTTAAGTCGGCCCCAAGGGGTACTTTTGACCCTCCGCTACCGCGCCGTGTAAGAATCGTATCGCCTTGCGGAGAATTCTCTCGGCGCCTCGAGGGTGTTACCGCCATCGTTTATTCAAGACAGGATCGAGGGACGTCCGTGAGAACACTGGCAGGGACGAAGAAACGTCAGAATTCGTTTGCATGTCGGATCGTCAGTCTGATTAACGACACCCGAACATTGTATTCAGTGCGTGCTCCAGCGTTGACGATTTTGACACTGAACGGCTCGATCGGGGAAAAATTTCCACCCATCAATCATGCGAGGAACAAGAGGCGGCGGCGGCATCGTGAAAATTTATTCTTCACCACCGAAGAAAGATCGAATATCGTCGACATTAATAATAATTACGCGACGAAGTTATCGGAGCAATCCATTCTTCTCTGTCAGTCGATATCACGGCTTAGACAGACGTTAGGGGAAAGAGAGTTTACCGTGATACTTGTCCGCTTGAAGAAATACGCTCACGTTTTCCATAGTTGAACATATACGCGCTTTCAGAAGAATTTCAGTGTCATCGGATGTGCCTTGTTGGGGAAAGTATGCGTTCAAAATCAAAGGGAAAGGAATTCTAGTGCGGTCGCAACCTTTGAAAGTGCCAATCCCGTTTGAAGTGAGTCTCAGATGTGCGATGTAGAAGGTGTCCGCGCGGTGAGAAAAGGTGGATATCCGGTTTCGTGCTGCGTAATGGATGTCGCAGGATATTTCGACGACCACTTACGGCAAAGTAAAGAATCCAAACAATGTTCCCGAAGGAATCTCGACACCCCCTCCTCGACTCTTCTCCGCTTTCGGGCAAGTTCAAGCACGCCTCAACTTCATCGTTTATTCAGGACGGATCAAAGTCCGCTACGGCATTCAGGTACCTACGCAAGAGCTGGCTGGTTCGGTATCGAACTTTTGGACTAACGACTTCTAGGCGTCGACCGGCCTTGCCCGACATCGAATTTAATGTCACCGAGGAAGGACTCAACCTTTACCACTGACCTTTTAAATGCGAATGCAACGGAAGGAATGCTTCAGTTTCAGCGATCAGAGCTCACGACTAACTTGATAAATCACGAGCCATTGTATCGGAATCGGAATTGAAGGAGGAAGAGTGACTTTTCGATGTTGCGACAGTTTCCCTTCCCGGGACACGGTCAAAGCTACGATAGTTATAACTTTTCAGTTCGTTGACTCATCGATCCTGCCCTCGCCCTTCGACGTAGCAACTTGACACTCCTAACTTATATTTAAGTTTACAGTTTACGGGTCGGCCGGTGACTAACTTAGTACGCAGGACTTTGCCGTAGTTGAACTTCCAAAGTTTCGAGTGCGAACGGCCTGTTCTGCCTTCCTCCCATGGACGGGGTTAAGAATCGTGATACTCGAAATTTATCGGTTCCTTTCTCGCCAGATTTGAAACGTTTCCTTCGCCGGAGCGCTCTCGGCGTCCGCAATTTACATACAGCGAGGCCGAGCCTCGAATACAAGGGACCCCGGAAGAAGAGCTTTAGGCGGAACGTCGATCCACAAAGGGTCGCTTGGAAATATCCGGCGCGAAAGAGGGTTCCTTATTTTAAGAGAATTCCGAGGGATGAGATTGGCCGTGCCTCGAGCTGACCTCCTCTCTAACTTTCCTACGATAAAGAATCCGTCGCCCCACGTCACGCAGAGCTAACCTTACGATGTTCTGAATTTCCTCGATAAACTCATTTTCCGGGCAAGTAGTGGAAAAAGTGAAAAACGCGATCAGCCCACCCGGCGACGACTCGGTCACGTTTTCCCTGTCTGGCACGTGTCGTTCGCTCCAAATCCGAACAGAGGAAGGAAACTTTTTCCATACAGTGGCGAGAAGACGTTCGTCGATAGTTTCCACTTTTTGGCCCTTCAGCGTCGGACGAGTTCGGTCAATTCGGCCGTACGGTAACTTCGCAATTTTCCACCGGCGGAGAAACTTTCCCGAAGTCACCCCCGTCTCTATGCACTTGTTGCAGCTGAACTGCCACGAGAAACATCCCCTCTTCCACCATCTACAACTCCCTGTCCTCCTCTCTCATCTTTCACTTCTTGCTCGTTGTTCTTCCCCAGTCTTTTTCCGGTCGGTTCTGTCTCCCTACTTCTGGCAAGAGGCACCTCCTCCGCAAAACTTTTCCAAATTCTCTTCATGCTTCTTTTTCGTTTCGATGATAACGCTCACGACCGGACGGAAGTGGTCTCGCGGGCAAAAGGATTCGTTGAACTGAGAAAAGTCGGAAATTCACTATCCAGCGTCCCATTCGTCGAAGCGACAATTTTGGAATAGGTCTTTCATCCGAGGCGATCTCGATCGATCGAACGTTCAGGATAGAGAAGCGATAATTCGCTTGGAGCAAAGGTGGGCGGCGATGAGGGTGGCCACTCTCCTGATTAAACATTTTTCCACGCCACCGCGGACGTCCTGCAATCCTCGCACGCGGACATTCCCCATAGTAGAATATCGCGACAAGCCGAGTGGACTTGCCTCCTCTCGACGTTCAGAACGAGCCAGTGAGCCCGAGCGTATAATAATCAGCGCGAACCAACCCTCTTCTTACGCTTCGTGGAAGAAGCAAGCAAGCACAGCTGGCCATCGTCATATGGCCCACTTCGTTATCCGGGGAAACATTAATCTGCCACTTTGTTGCCGTTGTGCAAAAAGGCCGCAAGATCTACCGGGTACTCATCGGGCCAGCTCACTCGCTGAGTACGCGCTGAAACGTATTTGTTTTTGCCAGCTCGTAAACTATCGATCGCCGTGAGAGGGCGCATACCGGCGCTGCGATTTTAACGAGGAGATTCCGCTAGGCAAACGATCAGCTGACAGCCCCGTGTGTGTGTCTGTGCGTGCGGTCGTGTATGGCCGCGAAAAGGTGGCAGGTGGGATGCTTCGTCAGCCGATGGAATTCAACGCATGCTACCCGCGCGGAAAGTAATTGGTCCACGTTACGAGCCCTCGTTCCGCCGAAGTGCGTCGCGCACGTGATTAATGGCCGGTTCGACCGTGAAAAAAACAATTTCGTTAGTTCGCCTCGTTGTCGATGATCCGATGCCAATACACCGGCCACTCGCGGTTTCCTTACTGCCGCCGGAATGCCCCAGGCGTCACTCCGAGGTCCGATGAAGACACGGATTTCTCTTGCAACGCCTCACGTTCAACCATGAACGAGTTCTAGTCCTAGTACACGTACGGTTGCCACACGCTGCCGTCCAAATTTTCCGAATTGTTCACACTTTCGAAAAGTGCGACGCCATTCTGTTCACATATAACATATTCGGAGCACGTAGCGTTCGCGGAGAGAGGCAAACTGGCTGACAGAGAGCTGTGTCCGTGTGTGTGAAAGTTGACGGGCGGACAAGCGTCGGTGTACGCGCTCGGTGTAAAAGCGAGCTGATACGACGAGTTAGTTCGGAAAAAGTTTGCGTCCAGAACTGATACCCGTTGAAATCTGTTCGCCGCAAGATATTTTATCAACCCTTGGCAAAACCGAATCTATTCCGCGCGACCAACTTGCTTTTTCAATACGTCCCTGTTCGTACGCGATATTAAAATTTTGTTTCAAGTAGTCTGTAAAATTGACGGATGAGCTTGGGTGAAAAATCGAGAATGATATCGAGCTAGCTTTAAAGTTTGTCCTACGTTAGAGTAGATCGTTTACGAAGGAGGCTAACAAAAACGGAAGCAATATGTTAAAGCCATCGGTCATCTCTCACTCTTCGGTGATATTGAAAGCTCGTTGTCCCGTCGCTTCATTCTGCTAAACTCTAATGAAGACGATGATAGGCTTCGGCAAAAAGATCGGGCAATCTTCCAAGACTCGGTCGCTCGTTACCCGAGCCATCAATCAGGCTCGGAAGATTACCCAGAAGACAACGGAGTCTCTACACGCTGCTTCTCCTTAGTCCGAGCAACACAATTAAGATCCACCGCGAAAATCTATTCTCATCACGCTGTGCCGCTCGAGAGTGCTGCCCAGCGAACTACCACCTACCCATCTACCTACGCTCGTCGATTGACACTGATTTCGAACGGCTCAATCCAAACAGGATGTAACGAAACTGATCCAAATGGGACTCTACTACAGCGACGTAAGCCTCATTTGCCACCGCGATAGACGCCGAGAGAATTGCAACGGAAACTTTGAAAGAAAAGTTTGTCTTCCTCCGACTCTCGTTTGAACCGGCTATTTTTCAAGGCAATTGTTATCTCTTTCTAATTCACTCTCCTCCACCTGATTCGAGAATCGACCTGCACTGCGTTCGATCCACTTCAAGTCGAGTCAAGAGCGAGGTCAAGTTTGGGCGCAAAACCTGATAAGCGGAAGACACACATGTCATTTGAAAATAAATTTCCGTTTTCCCTCTTCACGAGGCAGTCGAATGTTTGCGGATGTACAATGCGTCACCTTTGTTGTTTGGCTGTCATTGCGATGCAATTTGGCATTCGAAGGCTGCCACTGACAAAGAGCTACTTGCGCACTGATTTACGTTCCTAGAACTCGACCGTCCGCGCGACCTATCCTAGAAATTTGCGAGACATACGTCTGTAGTCTGAGTTAAACGGGCCACTGTGTCTGCCGCAGTTTACTTTCCGTTTCCTTCGCTCTACACACCTCTCTGCCCATTCCTTTGCATACGCTACCTGTAATCTCTCATACAGCTGTCGCACACGTGCACCGTGTCACGTTTCTATGTCAGAAGGACAATAATCGTTAAGCCGCGGCGAATCGGAATGCAAACTTGGCCGAATCATAATCACAGCGAAATGTGTGCGATAACGTTTGCCAATCGGCCACCGCTTGTCTGTGGAAGTCGAAAGCTGAACGATGATTGCGTCTACGGGCAGGCGTCAATCTAAAAATACAAATATAATCGATACTAATGGGATTTCGGGGTACGGTTGCCAGCGGAATTAATTAATTTCGTGCGGCAGTGCCGCTGACGAATTGTTTCTCGAATTGGATAAAATCGACGCCCGACGCGTTAAACAATCCTGCAACGTTGTTAATCCGCCGCCTATTCTGCAGGAAGCAATCGAGGATGCCATAGCGGAGCGGCATTCAAAGAGATTTCGCGAGCGGGCTCGAATATCAGTTTTCGAACGAAAGGTCGACCGGCGGTGGCCAAAACGCGTAATTACCCGATTAAGAATAGATGAAGAATAGATGAACAATAGATTAAGAATAGATTAACAATAGAAGGTAGAAAACGGCCCTAGGAATAATGGAGCAGCGCAATAACCTTATATATCAATCGACTCGCGATCGTAAACCTAATCCCGAAGGCGGCCGAGCGGAATCCTTCGCGCGAAGATATTCTCCGGCGATTGCCTCGCTCAATCATCTTTTCGAAATAGCTCTCCATCGTCGTCTTAGGTAATCCATCTAACGGCGGGGGTGCACGAGGAGACAGCGTGCTCGTTCGGGGTCGTTATCCTTCTGGAAGCTCGGCCGCAGAACGTTCCGCCGACTGTGATTGGTCGTCGGAACGTGGAAAAGAACCATAAATCCGTTTCGGGAGATTAGACAAAAGGCAGGACGAGCGGCCCGTTCGCCGCGATTCCGCCATTATCTATCTCTCTATAACCGTGTCTACGCTCTCTGGACATTGCTCTCTCAGACTTTTGCCCTTTACTCTTTTTTCACCCGCCACCCCTTACTCCCTTGACCAGCTCTGGAAATATTGTTCTCGCGTAGGTGCCGACATGATCGTCGGCCCGTCACGATTTCACCTCTCGGTCCTGATCACTGGGAAAATAGTCGGTCATATTTTTGTTTGACTCGCTCCTTTCCGCCGGCCGAGGAAACGTTTAACCGACCGATGAAGCGTCGAGAAGCGTCGAGAATAGCGAGGCGTTGAAAAGAGAGGCAGCGGCAGGGAGCTTTAAAGCTCTGTTTACCGTAGCGCGTAGCCTGCCGACGGTTACGAGACGTTACAGTGTAAACTTTGCCGGTGCATCGTCGTCGTCGTCGTCGTCGTCGTCGTCGTCGTCGCTCGTCAGCTTTCCAGACGACTTCGGGCGCGCACCGCCTCGTTACGTTTCGCGAGAAATTCTGTTTGAACATTGCCCGCCTGCCTCATATTTGCGTCCCGAGCGCGCGGAATTCGTTGACCTTTTTCCACGGCAAAAGTGTGTATGCCGTTTGCCGCGAGGAAACATCTCGCTCGCCAGCGGGACGCATCCTTGAATCAAGATGCATTGGGACACCTTGCCCACCCACACTTGCCCATCCTCGATATCGCTACGGCCGCACTTACAGCGCTTTTCAAACATTTTCCACCAGCCTCTCCACCTTCCCGCAAATGTTGAGGTTAACAAGCCCCCGTAGGTAGCGGAGTTTATTTTCTCCCTCTCTGTAAATAGATTGTTTCGCCGCGTAGGAAACATTATCTCCCCGATACGAAAAAGCTCAGCGGGAGAAAAAAGATGATAGGAAAGAAATTGTTGAAAGTATCTCGGTCGGGTGGTTGGCGGTAAAAAAAAAAAAGAAGAGGGGATGCTCGATTAGGCGAAATTAAAGCGGCCGTCGCCGGAGGGTCTGTCTGGCCGAGTAGATTGCATTGCGCTTAGGTAAACATTGTCTCATGAGCGGAGGCCAAAAAAGGCGGTCTCCGAAAAAGTCGTCTGCGAAGAGGATCACCTGAGACTCAGAATTCTCCGCCTCAGTAGCTGTGGAAAAAATCTCATCGCTCCAGGACGTTTACTTCGTCCATCTGCTTCGGTTTCACGGAGGGAGGCAAATTTTTGTTAGTTTTACCGGCCTACGTTGTTGTTCCGTTTACGACGAATCAAGCGGAGTTATTACTAATTCCGTCCGTTTTTCATGACTACCGACCCTTGTGGAGCATACGTAACACGTACTTCTCTCTGCAGAGAAAGGTCGTTAGAATGCTCGTATCCCGGATACGTTGCTTCGCTGCGGAGCTTTTCTCTCCCTTCAATTCAGTTTGCCGCGGTCTACTTAAGCGCGGACAGTAAATAGTGTTACCGGGCTGAATTCGGTACGTCGTTCTGAACTGGGGGCGGATCGTCGATAGGGAACGATCGGCACCGAGCCATGCCGCGAATTAAGGTAACCAGAGGAAGCAGAAAACGTGCGAGTCCGTATCCTCTGCTCATCCGACCAATTTATTCGCCCGTGTTAATTGCATCCTACAGTCTCCTCGCCATTCGTTTCGCCGCTTCGCAACTTGTCAACGTCCGACCATCGGAATGGGACGTTATTCGCGGCAATAGGTAATCGCGGGTACTTGTTGCACTTGGCGCGATTAACGGCGGTTGGATTATCTTTGCAAAGTGGCGCCATTGCTCGCGGAATCTCGGTCAAATCGTTAGCGGATCCCGTTACTCAAAGCCTCCGGGCCGACTTTGTTACCGCGCACTCGTTAAGTGGCACGTTGCGAGGAGTCCTCTCGCTCGATAAAACAAAACCCATGTCCTTTGATTCGCCGGGAGCCGCGGCGAATAAACTGGGCGAAGTGTTCGAATGAATAAGTGAGAGATACCCACAGGTGCCCACCCGTTGCATCGCGTGTTACTATGCTTTCATACGATTCTCTGTTCTCTCAAGGTGATACGCAAACTCACGTCCAATATTTTACCCCTCCTAATAGCATAATGCATTTTTCTTCTTTTCGATTGTGCCGTATGTTAAGGAATATGTCGACTGTTTATTTGCTTTTCTCTATAATTGACTTGAAATAATGGCGAGACAGAATTTGGGATTCGCTTAAAGTCTCGCAGTCGGTCGGGTTGTAAAATATTGGACGTACGTGCGGGTCGAGCGGTTAATTTAAATTCGTTTCTCGTTCGACGGAGAAGCTTCGATTGTGAGGTGAATTTTTGTCGCTCCGGCTGGCGCGCGCGCTCTCTCGTCGAACAAAACGCGTAATCGAGTTTACATCGCGAGCGATCAGCTTGCCGCGGCCGTAAAACTGATTCGGCATTAGCCGGTAATTCGACGCGGTTGTAATTCGCGCGGAATGAGGGCCCAATGTCGTGTCATGCGACCGTTCTCCCGTGGGGACCCAGCTAATGGCCGAACGAGATAATTCGCTGCCGAGCAAAAGTCACGGCAAACAAAACCGAGCTACGCTGCCACGTACGTACGCGAAACTCCGGCTTAATGCATCATCCGACAGAATGCACCTCTGAAAACTACCCTGGCATTTTCTGCCCTGCCACCGTCGTTAATCATTTATGCCGGACGATAATACATATTTCGACAATTTGCACCTTTCGATTACGATATATCATATTCGTGACGTAAACTTTTCTGCCTGGCAGAAGAAAAAGTTTCGCGAGCGAGTAGATACGCGAACGTGCACTTCGAAGCAATTATACCGTTTAAATAAGTTATCGAAATGATGAAACTACGGCAATCAAGTAACGAGAAGTTTCGCTCGGATCGCGCATAGCTTAATTAGGGTAACTAGCGATTGTGCAGTTACGACGCTTCGGTTGAGCGAGTGTCGAACAATTGATCGCGATGATTAATGGTTAATTGAGTCAGCCGTTAATCGACAATCTATGTAGATATAGACGATGGGACTCGACGCTGTCATCGGTCCTCGACAATGGTGCATCCGAATAGACGGCAGGGAAAGGAACTCTCCGGATATCGCTTTCGACCATCAAGTGGCTGTTATCTGTGTTTGCTTATCGTTTATTCTGATCGTTTACTTACGACGCTCCGCTCGCTCTACCGGGCAATTAACCCTAAATCTAGCACGTCGCTCTCTCCCTCGCAAGTGGCGTCCACTATTTACCGGCTTCACTGATTCTCCGAACTGTTCGTTTGATACTTCGGTCCAGCGACGAGTGGCCCGGTACAGTTCACCTCTTACTTTGACCAATTATCATTGAACATAATTCACGAAGCACATGTCCCGACTGGCAAAGTCCATGGTAGCGATTTAATTAGCGAGCTTGCCGGACGCGTTCACCGTCCATCAGCCATGCATTCTCACTCTTGGCTATCCGAAGCGTGCCAAGCGTCACTCTCGAAAGCTTTTGGCGCGACACGGTACGAGGATCGAAGGATTTTCCTCTCGACTCGTCCTTGCGCTCGGTCGGTGCTGGAACTCGATCTCTCTCGCTCGTGTCCGTCCGTTCTCTGCCACGGCTCGCGGTCTACTGAAGTCAGCCGACGCAGGCGTCGCGGGCATCGCGGGCGTCGCGACGTTCTTCGCCCCCTCGCACCTCCCTCTCTCTCCCTCTCTCCCTCTCTCGTTCCCTCGCATCGACACTCTAACGTCGAAATGATAAAAAAATAAAGCCGCAGATGCCAACTGTCGGCGAATAAAAAAGGACAAGCTTCACTCACGTGCACCCAGTATAAGCACCGGATAAGAACAGAAGGAATTTTGCCGATACTCTCTTTCTGTCTCCGCTCTTCTCACTTTTTGCTCTCTCTGTCTCCCTCGACTTCCAAACGGCCGACTGAAGATCCATTAACGGGATGAATGTGCCAACGACGGGAGTTGATTAATTATCTCTATCAGCGGGCAATTATTTTTTAGGGACCCCTCCGATCGTCCCGACCCCCGCCACACTCTTTGTCTACGCCACCGGAAGTGCTACTTTTTGCGTGACCTTCCCGGCTCCCCACTCTAACGAACCGCGGCCAAATATATTTTGCGCTCCGGCACGGGATAAGTTCATTAATAATCGGAAGGTTTGGGTCGACGATTCGATCGAGAAGGGTCTGCTCACTTTTCGATTTTCTTTCTCCCCGTCGTACGCCTACTTCATCCAGCGAAGTCTACCTGGAAGACGCGTCGGGCACGTGGTTCGAATACTTTTCACATTCTCGGCGAACTTGTGCAAGGGCGGCCCGCTTTCTCTATATGTACTTTTTCCCTGATCCGTAACAATTTTGATCCCACCCTAGGGGAAGGGGGAGGGGGTGGCGATATCGAACAACCCAGAGGCGGAAAGTTCGAGGTCACAAAAGGATTGGCGTGCCAGCTAACAATAAGATCGCAAACGAGCTAAGGAATATCACGTGTAGGTTGCCGAATCCGTTTCTCGGGGGCCTTCCATAAAGCCCTTCAGGTACACCTTTCTCATCCCTATAGCCGACATGTCCGCGATGCCCGCTTAATTATTGATTTTCGTGGAAAAGCAGCCTGAAGCGGACCGAAGCGGAGTGAGAAGGCCGTAGGCGGATCTGAAGCTCGTTAAAATCCCGAAACGCGGAGACCTTCGATAATTCAAACTAGTCTTTGCTCTCGCGCAATATTAGATTGCTTTCTCTGGGCCGGCGAGAAGGAACGTTTGACGCTTAGTCGGAATAATGCCGTGAAAGTTGCAGCGAACGCTCTGCGTTGGCGTTAGAGTAGCCTGACGTAGGCAGCAATTTCGAAAATCCGTATGCGACGTGTCTGCAAGTCTCTGCAAGTCTCTGCAAGTCTCTGCAAGTCTCTCAATGTAACGGAGGTCACGCGCCTGCTCCTGACGCGCGATTATTTTCCAAAGTCAGAGCCATCGGCGAAGAATCGGGCACGCGATTAATTAAGCGACCAAAATCGGATATTGAAGAATGGCAGCGATTCGGGGCGGAACTCGGGGGAACTTACGTGCAAGGACACATCTGCTTCATCGCGATAAAGTAGATGATGTAAATGAGCGGATGCTGTAAATGTTGGGGGCTTTCTCTTTCGGTGGGAAAGGACTCTGCATTCGGGAGGGAATCTACGAGGGTAGCGCAATAACGCGGAAGGATATATTCGGGGGAGGGACGAGCCTCAAAGGGACCTGAGACATCTGCGGCGCAAGATTTCACCCGAATACTCCTTCAGCGAACCTCGCATTTCATATTAATTAGTCAGCCAGGACTAAAGAAAAGCAAAAGTCGAAAGAGTCGCGCATTCAGAGTGGAATGACCGGACAATTGGCTTTAATGCCACAGTGGGCCTTTGTTCGAGGGATTCTTCTGAACGCTTGCTCTGACTACGCTTTTTTTGAAGCACGAGAGATAAGACGGCGACTGTGAAGGTAAAGTCGCGTCACGCGAGGAATGAATGAACGAGGAGAGCGACTCTCCGATCGTAACGCGTGTGGCGGGAGAAAAATGCGCGAATAATAACAGTCGGTGAAAGGTCACTGCATAATTGAATTCACCCACGGGAGGTGTGTGTCACGAGACGGTCTGCGCTGAATCGGGATAGACGATGAACAGAAAGAAGTCGAAGAAGAAGAATCGAGAAGATCCGATAAAGAGACTCTCGCTTACTCTCTATTGTAACCGTCAAATCGTACGCAAAAAAGGCTCGGCGACAATTCATCTCTCTCGCTGTTAAATACTTTTGCAAAATGGCATGCGGGGGAGAGCTATGTTCAGTAATGACAGTTGACCGTGCAAACAGCGTGAAACTGTACAATCCGCGCGGAGTATCCCGCATTCGATGTCGATCGGATTCAATACTGAAAACGCTTACAATTTTCCAGTTGCGCTGCGAACGGATGTAGTGACTAACCAAAACATTCCATCGTATGATTGTTTCTACGCGCCGTCCCTATTTTTCTCGCAAAAAAAAAGGGACGGATAAAAAAGAGGAAAACCCTGTCTGTCACGCGCTGCGGTTTATAAATGCATCGACTTTTGTACTCCCATTGACACGCGTAGGCGGAGCATCGAAACTGCTTTAAATTCTAATCTCTGACTTTACAACAGGAAATTTAATTTTTCAATCGCAAAACGGACAACCTCTCTGTCTTTCTCGCCTACACGTGCCATCCACTAATTGGATTTTGTTTAATTTTTCGTCGTTTAGTTTTGCCCGACGCATAAAATTGATCAATTCTGAAATCGAGCCGTGACCGGAACTCTATCGGGTGACTTTGTTTAATCGCGCGTTAATGGCCTCTGCCTCGTCATAAATGAAGTAGCGCTTTATTAAGCATTCGAAAAGCAAACGTGAGCCAGAGGGTGGGAACGAGAAGCGCGCGTACCGATTCAATATATTTGCACTCCGGTTAGCTTCAAGTGCGGTCAAATTGAAAGTGTCGAGTTGGCAAAGGCAGCCTTTCGAAATAAACCAAATGCGCCGAGTCCGCTTGAAATTTCAGTCTCTTAAAAGTCGACGGCCAAGGCTTTTCGCGTGTTGCCGTCGAACCGTGTCTTCGGAATCGATTATTCAGCAGGGCGGGTAATTTGCGGACAACAACGAGAAAGCTTTTGAAAAGTGCGAGAGCATTAAAACGCGGCTGTCGATAACCAAATCTGCCCCTATCTCTGCTATCGGGATAAAGGAGGGTGATTAAAAGTTGAGAATGTAGGAAGCAATTTGCGTCGGTCGCGGCCTCGACGCCTTTGTTCGCCCGGGCAAACGAAATTGAAGTAAGCGATCGGAGGTGTCAGCCGTTCGAGAACCATCGAGTCGGTCAGTGCGAGCGCATCGATGAAAACCAATCAGAAATTCATCGGACCAGGCGTGTGCATCATTACGAAGACAACGGTCTCTCATCCGCATTTATTGCTTTTAAAATGTTATACTACTCTCATTCTACTGCACCAACGGACATTTGTCTTCAACCTCCAGAACACCCGATTTGATAGGAATTGTAAAACTTAACCGTAATCGGACAAAAGACACGAACTGTCGAAGATGCTTAACGTAAGTGAGAATATTGGACGGGTTCGTAAGTCTGGAAGACTTGAAATGCTAGATCGCTGGTGCGACTTCCGTTCTCTTGCCAATCTAGTCGACCGCTTCTCAACGAAATGTCGCCTCTCCTGCACCAACCGTTTAAATGAACTCCCCCGTTCGGAATATGTCAGTCGGGTTACCTATCTTGCATGAAAATTAGGCTGGCACAGACGGCTGGCCGACGAATCGGAAACTCGCGCAAGGCCGAAGATCCAACGACTCGATTTCGGTGAGACTTTGCCTTTCGGCAATTCAGACCTCGAACGACACATGCAAACGATGCATATAACACCGAAGCGGCATGCCGGAATATTCTGTCGCGAGGAATGCAAACGTCGAAGCTGCCTTTATCGTTCCGACCGATCTGACGACGTTCCTCATTTCTCGACTGTTTTGAGAACTGGGACGGATTCTCTCTCGACAATGCACTTCTTACGAGCCAGAGAAGAAGCCACATGGACGTCATACACGCGCATACGGGTCCTCCAATTTCAGCGGAATGTTTGCGACGCGCGAGTACGTTAAAAAGCGGAAAAGTGCGACGACGAGCCGTACTATCTCCCTACACTACTCCGAACATCACTCAGTTTTCCGTAACGCCCCGACCTGCATGTAAACTCTGACAATTTGTTTGCAGCGCGTAAACGAGCTCGACACTTTTTCATTACGCTAAAGTACGGAGCGAAAAGCCGAGCATATTCGCTCGCCGCGCGGCCAGATTCTAGAAATAACATATTAACGAACCAATTCTGAGTACGGAGCATGGCGGAAAATTATAAAGCGAAGGAACCGACGCACGCTATCATTCACAGCGCATGGCGAGAAGTTAATTATGCCCCGTCGAATGAGATCGAGTTCTTTTTCACGCGACGGCACGCCAGGGAGGTTAAAGTCGTGAATCGAAGAGCTCGGACGAGAGAAGCAGAAGAAGGTTCCACTCTCCTCGCTTATCTTGATAGGTCAGGATAGGCGTAGGCCAGGGTTTGATCGACGGGGCGAGGAATCGGGCAGAAGTTCCGCCGTTCGGAAGGAGGCTACGGATTTTATTGGCGGGCGGAGAATTCGACGCGACCCTTCGTCGATTCGTTACGAAAATCGACGACCTACGGGCGTAGGAGCCGGTGGCCCGGGATCGAAAGTAGCTCCTACTCCTACCCCCTACCTCCTACCTACCCGCCTCCAGCACTGCCGGAACTTTCCTCGCCGATATGAAATTCCATCCAGCGGCACAGCCCCTGCTCCCTACGGAAGCGTCAAGTTTGTCGACGATCGGTTCGTTTATTCCACTGGGAAGCCTTCCTAGCCATCTCTCTCGGCACTGTCTCGCAGATACTACGCTTTGTCGCTCAAGCCTCGGGATGCCGATAAGGAGTGTCATCGCGACTGTTTCGCCGAAATTTTACCCGGCCAGGAAGCCACCCCCTTATCAGAACCCTCGGCACAGTGGGCGAATATATCGGCTCCCGTAGCCTCAGCTAAAACAATCCCTCGTAAAATGAAAACGTCGAGCCAGCGAGCCTGCCCTCAAAATTCTTCTCCCTCCTTCCCCCCCCTCTTCACGTCTGACCGTATAAGGCATTACGCGAAACGACTGACGGTCTCTGACATGGCGCAGATATTGAAAACGGAGGGCAGAAACGGTTTTGAGGGAAGGAGGGAAATTGAACCCAAAGTAAAAGCTCGGACGACCTTCGAAGGTTAGCTTGTTTCCCGCTTACGGCTTCCTCGGGACATTATCAAACGGAGGGCAGAAAATGTCCGGAGGAGAAGAGGATGACGATGACAGCGGTGACAACGACGACGACAAGGAGTACGAGGACGACGAGAACGGAGAAGACGGAATAATAAAGTCGAGAGGATTCGCATTCAACGCTGACTTCTCAGTTACTTCTTCTTAAGTGACCATCGCGAAAAGAGTAAGAACGGAGCGTGTCGCCGCAGCAGAAACGAAGGAATCGCAAACCTTGCTCTCAAGGACCACGCTGGAAAGTTCTTGGGATCCAATGACAAAATGAAATCGAAGGTATCCCATTGCAACGTCGACGCTGAACTCAGTCAAGGAAGAGTTACGTCACTTTTGCGCGACATACTTTTCTACGGTCGGCTATACTTTTATACAGTCGGAACGGGGCAGATTTCGGTGACGTATCAAGTAGAGGACCGCGTGCCCGGAAACGACTGATCTCGAGGACCACTTCGGCGAGCGTGTACGCAAGAGCTACGGATCTTGATGGCTGACATTGATAGAAGCAGCCTCTTTGAAGGCGCACTTTTATACCAGTTCGCGCGCTACGTTCCTCTTCCTTCTTAGCAGCCCTCACGTGTCGCATCGTCGGCCTAACGAAAGCGACCTTGGGGCCCTCGTAAAGCCGCAGGCCTGCTGTCGGACGCCGACTGTGCTCACCGGCTCCCATTAGTGCGCATCCTGGAAACACGCGAGAAGGGTCCCTGAATTTCTCGGCTCGCAGATAGGTCGCTCTCAGTTATTCGACCGCCCAAACGGTCGGTCGCGGCAATTAACGCGCCTTTCATCACTCCATTTGCCTGCGACGGAAGCTTTCTTCCCGAGAAACTTGCCGCACGGCGTAGTCCGAAGGGTGCTGCTACCCTCTTTCGATGAGGAGGCCACAGAATTTGTATCTTGTCCCGCGCATTTGCATTCGCCCTTTATCCTTGAGACGTGCCCATGTCTCAAATTTAAGGGTCTCTCTCTCTCCATCTTCGTCGCGGGCTAAGCTATATTTATCCTCGGCCTACAGCAGCCAGTAATTAACGCGTCTTTCATTCGCCATCACTGATACGACCTTTTTTTACTCTTTGACGAGATCTCGCCACTTTGTGCGCGTCGCAGATTTTCTCCTCTTTAATTGAACTGAACAACTCCTGCTCACGTTCCTTGTTTTCAATTTATTTTCATTATTGTCATTACTATTACATTTGCAAGTTACTGTCCCTTTTTTTCATCAAATCATTTATCATGCATCGAGATTTATACGAAGTCAATGAGCGACGACCGTATTTCGTCCATCGTCATGTCCCGAGCGCAGTATAAACCGAATCCGATCGACAGCTCGTACTTCCTACAATTTTCACTCTATTTTTTTGTTGGCCGAAAAAATTCATCCGCTCCCGTCAGTTGCGCTTTCCGATCCGCGTGGCGAGTTCGACATTCGTTGCGCTCGTTTAAAACCGCTTGAACATGTTCGCTCGCTACGTTCCTTCTCTTGGCGGGCGAAAAAGACGGGAAAAGATAGAGAGCTACTTGTTGCTACTCGCAGCGCGTGGCACGAAGACACACGAAGACGCCGAAGGGATTTGACAAGAAGGGTGGGAGAACAATTATCCGAAGTGCGCCGCCACAATGGGAAACGATCGATAGGTTTTGTTGAGCTTTGACCGGTGCATCGTCGAACTCTGCCCTGTTAGTTAGCAGTCGCTGCCGGCATCGAGCATGCCCCAACACATCGCCAGGGGTAAGATTGACCTGGGACGTCATCTCCTCCGCCCCCTTAGTCCGCACGTTCGCATCTGTCCATTAATTTCCGCTCGGTGAGTGTGCAATTAAGTCAGTGGCTCATTATTCCCTATCCCTTCCGGCCCTTCAAGGACGTGCGCCCTCGTAGACCAGTTAGTAGAATCAGCGAATTCTAATGCTGCGCGCCCTCTCCGATACAATTCGCTGTAGTCCGACGTATTCGTTCATATTCCCTCGGGAGTGGTGCAAGAATTGAAGCGAGATAGCAAAGCTCACGTTCAGCACCGTTTCGTTCGTCGATCGAAATTATTCCGCCAATTGGAAAACGGTCGTTCGCGGAGTACGGTTCGATGCGGCCGGAGAGCGAGTAGAAAAATCGATCGGCTGACTCGTCGTTGGGCTGCACTACTTCGATCCGCGCGCCGTGTACATTTCGATCGTTTAATCTGCGGAATGGGCGGGAAAGGCGGATGCTGACAGCTACGGCGTGACAGAGCGCAATTGCATTAAATCCTCTAAAAATACGAGACCTCAAATTGCATGACGTCAGTTGATCGGCGGATTTTACCTATCAAACCGTTCAACTGCTTTTTTCGAATCGGACTCTCTCTTCCGGACGCGTCGTTTAGCAGCAGTCGGTGTGTCATGATGCAAACTGCGAGAGTGGATGATTTATTTGTCCCTTAATCGGCAGGAATCGTTGCGACTTCTTCGCTGTCGTTTACGTAAAGTCTCAAGGATTCGCAGTCCCGGCGGAGTGTAAGAGGTCCTTGAGGAGGCACGATAAATTTTGTTCCGAGGGCGCTTACATTAACTTTCTACATTGGCTTGTCTGCCAGCTCTGAGAGCATTATATCGAAGCTCCCCTTTAATGCACTCGCCTTCTACTACCTACAATAATAGTTTTTAACGCATGGAAGGGAGTTGGAAGTTTCTGTGGGCAAAATTTAATCAGCTGAAATATTTCATCCGCTTATCACTGTAACTTTTGAGAGTTAAAAAAGTATATTTAGCATAGTCATTCTTGCTTTATGACTCATCCTGAACTGACCAGCATTTTTCGATGAATATGAATAGTTACAATCTTTTCATGGCAAACTATTTCTGTATTAAGTAACTGCGATTTGTCCCCGTCGTAACTAATAAATACTGGTAGAGCATGCGACATGGTAGTCAGTGCGTTAACTCAACTTTACCCAGCACTCACCGCGAAGATCAGTGGGATTTATCGCGGGTTCATAGTGATCCAACGATCGCCCCTAATATCGTCACGTAGGCATTTTACGTCTCTCCAAGGATCCGACTAACATCTCCCTGTCCACAGCCAATGTTCTCGCCTCTCTCTCTCTCTTTCTCTCTCTTTCTCTCTCTTGGCAGAGACTCAGAAGCCGATTGAAATTCATCTCTTGACGCTGTCATCCCATTTCGTTCGCAAGCACGATTTTCCTTGGAGCGGACTTTGTCAAACGATTTTCAAGGTGTGCTCATTTAGAAAATTAATAATTTCGTAAGTCTGTACGTTTGGGAAAAGGATACATTTTCTCGGGCTGACACGAAATGTGCGCTAACCTAACCGTGCGCCAGAAGGCCTAACGTAATTATTACGTTACAAGAGAGGGGGGTGTCTCAGAGTCTGCCCATCGGAAGGGAAACGTTTTCCGTGTCAGTGGAAATTGCACACCGTAGAGGCTCCGGTTCGCAAAGTTTATTCGATCGCAGAGAATTCGCGTGCGAACAGGATTGAGTATGGCGCACCTTGAATGGGGTGACCTCCGGCAAACAGCCTCTTCTAGCTTACCGCTCTCAAACGAAACGTGCCCGCTTAAATTCCCTCCTTAATTAAGCATTTCGGTATCGAGTTGCCATATTTTCGAGAGAGAGAGAGAGAGAGAGAGAGAGAGAGCTCCCTCCCGCGTAATTCTATACCCAGCCGCACCCTTCTGTCATCTGCGACTATCTCTCCCGTCTCTCTTCCCTGTCCTCCGGTTTCGAGGAACCAATTAAACTTACGGCACATAAAACTGAAACGTAGCCCCGTCATAAAATCGCTAACGCCGAATCGAACGGGAGAGAAAATCTGTTTGACGACTCCCTTGCCGAAAGATCGCTTTCAATTTAAGCCCCTAAATTTAAGTCCACCCTCGCAAGGAGGATCCGTAAATATTTCCCGAACGTCATCAAGTCTGCCCATTTCTTTGGGAAACTGTCCCTGATTTGATGTCTGGGATCGGTTCGCAATAAACTGATTAATGGATGCGACCCATTGTTGCCCCTCAAGGATTTCGGTCATGGTTTCATGCAAAACTTTCTCCATTCCCGCCGATTTACATTCAGTGCATAATGTCACGCTTCGGAATCTTTGGCAGAGTTTGACGGGACGAACATTCTCAACTTTTATCAACTTCTTCTATTCTTATACGGAGAGGTGTGTTGCACTCGAATCTCGCTTCGTCGAAATTGTCACGAACGCGCAAACTTATTCCGACTTTCTGTCGTCGTACGTTCGTCTCTAATTGTGCAGTTCGAGGAAAAATGAGAGTGCCGGCGTTTATGAAATTAAACGGAATCAAATAATCTCGCGTTTACGTCCGACGACCCGGCGTAATTTAATTTCAGAGCTACGTAGCGATGGAACTAATGGTAACGGTAATGGGACAAGAATAACGAGACGGGTAAGTATGTATTATGGTGCGTAGAGAATTGTTCGTGGCATTTAATTATTACTCTGGAAGACGCGGGCGAAGTTATGCAGTTTCGCTCCGCTCCTCAAATACCTATTCTAATGAATTCTCGCTACACGAAGGATTTCATCCCGCGAGATCTTCCAATCCCGCGTTACGTTCACTCTTTACACCTTCCAGAGTATGCTAAAAACAATATACGGTCGAATGTTAAATTCTATTTTAACAATTCATGTCCTTGAGCTTGGATGGAATCTTTAACAGGGAAAGATTGCGTAATTCGAACATTTCCGACCGTTTTCG
The DNA here is from genome assembly GCA_914767735.1 of Anoplius nigerrimus. Taxonomy (NCBI): domain Eukaryota; kingdom Metazoa; phylum Arthropoda; class Insecta; order Hymenoptera; family Pompilidae; genus Anoplius; species Anoplius nigerrimus. Next base: position 17,671,957 of record OU612083.1, read on the forward strand.
TTTTATTACTCCCAAGGCCGCAGAGTATATTTCACTGGGGGATAAGCCGACGGATTTTCCTAGGCTATGAAAATTTACCGTCTACAGTTCCTACTATTTATACGAGCATCGTCTCGCTTCCCCACGCTTCTTATGAATTAATCATCGATCGTCCGGTTCTTACAACAAGACAAGGCAGAATAAGACAAATAATGAATCCGAACGCGCGAGTCCCTCGACGAATTTGCATAATCCCGTACAACAGCAATTACCAGCAGTGTCAGACTATTTTGTCACGAGCAGCCGGGTAGGCGTTTAGTGGAACTGTACGAGTTCCTTTATCAGGCCGACTCCTGGAAATGTTCCAAGGACAGTCATGCATGCCGGTAGCGTCCAAATGTTTGTCGTCGGAGAAGTGCAACACGGAGCGGACAAGGTAGAGGAACATGTGGGACAGGACAGGCATGTGTGTTCCATATGCGAGTGGAAGATCGCGACGACACAAGAGTTCCAGTGAGTCACGCCTGACTCTGTGTACACTCGTGTGTGTGCGACTATCGGAAACCTTAGGCGAAACTCGAACTCACACGCGCGTCAATCGGCTATGCACACTGTTCTCGCTCCATTATTCCTCCCCTGAGTGCAAAGTTCCATAAACGTGGGCCGACTCGCTATCTCGACAGTCCGATCGTTCCGCGTCGTGCCCGAACATGAAGAAGATACCGACTTTGGCCGTCGAGAACATTTTTGGCCCACCCCATTACGAATTCTTCCCACCTCACACACCCTGCGGCCAGACAGAACTTTCGCACGCTCACCCCCCTGCGAAAGGCTCAGGGCGTCGCTCAAAAAAAAATATATTCGACGCTCCGCATACGGTGGATGAAATTTATTATATCGTCCCAGCGACCGTCTCACCTTCTTCTGGCGAATGGAATTTCGTGCAAAGTGTGCCCATCGTCGTTTGTGGGAAAGAGAGAGAGAGAGAGAGAGAGAGAGAGTGAGTCGCTTTATTCATCCCCAACAATCGATTCCGTGGGCCGCATTTTTTCCCTCCATTTTTTAGTCAGTCAGCAGGACACCCACGCGGTGGCCCTCTCCTCTTTTTGCTCCCGGGTGCAGCTCCCGGAAGCCTGCGGTCCGCGGCACGGTCACGTGTCCCGCAGTATCCTCTCGCGTTACGGTAACAAGTGTAAATCGTTGAGCGATAAATCTCGAAAGGCAATGCGCTCGAATCGGGATAATAAAAGCGTCTCTCGCGCAACCCGTAAATCAGCCACTCTTGGACGCATCCTGCTCTTCCTATAATTCTGCTAACATCTCGCCACAATCGTTACATCGGTATTTTCCAGCATTGTCTAAGCATTGTCTCATGCGTCCTATAACGGACATGACGAACAAGAAGAAAATTCTGGAAATTTACCCTTTCTCCACCCTCTGATCTTCCTATAACTCTGTAAACATCAGACCACAATTGTTACATCGGTATTTTCCAGCATTGTCTAAGCATTGTCTCATGCGTCCTATAACGGACGTGACGAACAAGAAGAAAATTCTGGAAATTTACCCTTTCTCCACCCTCTGCTACACAGATCAGCGTGAAGGAAAAAGAGGCGGCGGTTCTTTCGAGACGTACCGTGTTTTGCACTTAGCGCATTACCCGTTCGTGCTCTTAGTGCCCACTGAGAGGCGAGGGAGGCGAGGGAGGCGGGAGGGGTGGTGGCAGGAGGGGTGGCACGCGCGCGGGGTCGGCATTGATTTCCGGTCACTCCTAACGTGCGGCCCATGTTTCACAAGCACTCCGGAACAACCGCCTACCCGTTATCGCGACAATGTACCGCGCTGTCACGCCGCTTTCCCAAAGAGTTGATCAAACGTTTCCACCTAATGGCTCGTCTAATGTACCTATATACGCTGCGGTCAATGTCAATTTCGTCCTTCGGCCTCTGCCGGTGCCTGTCGACGACCGCCGGCGTGTAAAGTCTGCCGTTAACCGAACTCCGATGAATATTACAGGCATTACGTCTATATAAGACTACCGGCTACTCGGTCAACAAGCGTAAGAAACAATTGTTCGCCAGAGGCAATCATTCCGAAGGAAGTGTTTTGCGACGTGGCACCTGCAGATTCATCAGTCTGTCTGTTAGATAGGGGTGGGGATCCCCTTATGCAGTTTTCATTCCGGTTCGCTATTCCGTCAACGACTCTGACAACAGCGGCCGTTGGTCAGAAAGTGTGAGAGCGGTAAAGAGAGAGAGGGAGAAGGTTAAGCCGTTAATCCGAGATGGGCGACAGGTCGACGTCGCATTCCTTACAATTTCCCGGACGAAAGTAACGAAACGCAGGCAACGTCGGCTGTATCTCCATCCGCGCCACTTCCCCCAAGGCTAATCTCCCTCATTTTTAGCCCCCACCCCTCATCGCTTTCTACGCGCCGGCATAAAGGTGAGTCGAGCAAATTCCCGACTCTCTTCTCTCTCGCTCTCCTTCTCTTTCTCTTTCTCTTTCTCTTTCTCTTTACTTCCGGGCCCTACCCCATCTGCCGGTATCGCGTTCGCTATCGTCTTTGGAATCGCTTCCCAAGGCACGGAAGGGAAGATAGAGCGGATTGTTAATGGAGTACATCGACCGGCAGATTGGAGGGATCGAAGATATACGCCCTTCGATGGGCGTCGAACTTTCATCATCCTCTAATTCGAAGTGCGTAACCTATCGCCACGACCCTCTTTAGTCAGCGCTCCTCTTTTTTCTTCCCTCTCTCTCTACCTTTCGGGTTGTAAACTTCTCTTCGTCACCCTAGACTTTTTCGCTTCCTGCTTCGACGAGGAAACGAGGAAAAAAGCGAAAAGTTAGGCTTTGGAAAAAAAGAAGCGCATTGGTTCTTTGTAAAGGATGAAATATGCCTTCTTTATAAAGAGGGCGCATTGTACGCTGCCACGAGTTTGCCCCCTTGCTTTTTTCTCACAACAGGAGCAAAGTACGTTCTCGCTATAAATCAGACGGTCAGAGTCTGGTTCCTATGTCCTGCCTAGTTTTGCTCCAGAGAAACAGAGAGAGAAATCTCTATAGAGATGGTATATATATATACGATTCTCGCCTCTATATCCGAGCGGTCTTTGACATTTGAAAATTGTCGCGGCATCAGACGCGGCTCATTCTTCGAGGCGTGCGTGGTCGGGCTTCGAGTTATTCAGCGTTCCGCCGAACGTCGGGCCTGACATTTCGCCATTTCGAGATTGAAAGGTTAAAGAGCGAGGAGAGGTTAGATACTTTTTCGGCGGTACCGAATATCAAACGATTCGGAAGCGTGCATAAATCGAACCCGTGACTCGCTTTGATCGCGGCATCGTCCTCGCAAAAGGAATCGGCGGAGAGAAAGACGCCTTCCACTTTTTTTCCCCCACCTGACAGCCTCGTCCGCCAGGGGAGAGATCCTTGTGACGTCAACAGCTCGCCGTCAAACGAGCTGTACAATATTTAATCCGAGCTCTGCGTTCCGCACGTCGCACCTTAACTACCTTCAACAAGATTCTCCTCCATCCTTATTCATCCCATCGAATAATACTGTGAGCTCTAATCGTCTTTTACTCGGACGTCCGACTACCGGTAGCGGATGTATAATGTCGCAATACAGACAGTAAGAGCACGATACAGACAGAGACTTTCATTAGCCACGGGGTCGAATAACGTTAGGTGGAATCGTGGACCCCTTAAGCCTGATAAGCTCGTGCGAGGGTGTTGAAAAATATCCTTCGCTTTTGGCAGGGGCGGCAGGAAGCGTTATTGTTCGCAAACACGCAATAAATCTAGCTTTTTAATCCACCTCCTACTACGCCCCGGTCGTTAGAATTCGTATAGAACAGCGTGAGGATGAATATTCGATGGCGAGTGCGCCTCTAGGACGTGCGGCTCTAGAACGTGCGGCTCTAGAACGTGCGGCTGCTTCGAATTCAAAGTCGAAGGCTGCAGCCTGCGTTTTTCAATGGAAATTGAGTAGCGCTCAAAGGCAGATTTTGCGCCTCTGTTCGTGCACGATCAAGGCCCAGGGGGGATGAGCGCCGGATGGAAGCGGAAGTCAAGGTAGACGTCTGTTGCTCATAGTGAGGAAATGGCAGCAACGCGCCTATCAGACTGCAATCGACATCAACCATCACCCTCCTCCCCGCAACCATTTTGACGCTCCGAAACTAATAAGGCTACCAGTCAACGAACCTGTTCAATTTCAAAGATTACTCCCTGAATCATCAGCGATCCGAACCGCTACGCTTTCTTTGACAGAGATTGACATTGAACAGAAAACTTTCCGGGAAATTGGATTTTTGCATCGCCGTCTCTTTCTCATTCAGAATTTTTCTACTCCGACAGGTTCTTTATAATCAGACAGTGGCGTCTTTCCGCTGTTCCCAGTGCCCGGTAGATATCATCGCACAGTCGAATACTCGTGAAATCCTTTGCTTCTGTTTTCTCTCCCTTTTCCGTTCCGATGCGTAATTCCGTAATTTCGCTTGCGCAGCTTGAAAATCGCCACCGTCATCGGCGTCGTCATCAGCGTCGTCATCAGCGTCGTCATCGGCGTCGTTATCCGGCCATCCGAAATCCCGGCATTACGAACGATCAGACTAATTGGGAGCGAGCCGGGAATTATCGGGAAGATTTGGGAGGGTCGGGCGTAAAATCAGGGCTGGCCGGCAGTTAAGCCTTTAAATTCGGTTCCGTTCGATGACGCGGAGGTGGGTGGGAAATAAATTAGGGTCGAGGGCTGCTCAGGCGCTAGTTCTGTTGGGAAAAGCGATTCGCGCGAAAAGTGGAAGGTCCCGGTTTCAATTCCTGGTTCGGCCGAGTTCAGCCGAGTTCAGCCGAGTTCAGCCGAGTTCAGCCGAGTTCCACTCGTCACCGCCTTCTCTCGCCACTCGTTACGCCTGCACACAATGAATGGCCCGAGAAAACTAAGTTCGCCGATTAATCAACTTACACGCAGCTGCTAAACCGAGTTATCATACTTGAACCGGTTCTCATTCCATTTAGGAAGTTTTCTGGGACGTGCCGTCTGTCGTTACGTGCTTGCCACCTGAGAAACACATTTTGACGGTATCCTCTTTTCTTTTCTTTCAGCGGACATCTACGACAATCTCACGGACACGATGGCCAAGTATCCCAATCTGGAGGCATCATCGTGCGGCGGCGGCTTCATCAGGCACTCTCCGGAGAAGAAGAATCTTAAGCTATATGGAACCTCTCAGGTACTATAATGTTAATCGTGAGAAAGCCGGTGGAGCGTACACAGTGCAGTGCAATTACTAAACTGTTACTTTATTTCAAATCTTACTCTATAATGTAAGATGTTGACACTATTGATTTCGAGTCGATCATTGAAGAACGAGGCTGTCACGTCGCGGGGGTGGATTAAGGGAAGTGTCAGATCGTTTAAGGGATGAGACGTTCGACGGGATCGATTCTGAAAGCGCGAAACTACCCTCGCCTTCCAGTTCCCTACTCCTTTCGGTGGGATGCTCGAAGGGCCTCCCTTCCGAAGGAAGTTGAAAGAAGTCAAACCCTCCCGATCGGAATTCGAACAATTCGGGCACATTATTAAACTTATCGATCGAGTGTTTCCCCCCAGATTTTTCATATCCGTTAAATAAGTGGACTCCCATCTGCGAACATCTGCCTTACGTTTTCTTATTCCGCGAGAAAAGGGAGGCGGGAGGGGAGAGAAATGACTTGTTCTAGATAAAGACTAGTGAATCAATATTATTATATTAAAAAGTCTGAGTGAGGTCGGGATAAGGGAGTGTGGGTGCGTCATTTCACGGGGAAAAGAAACGAAAAGAAAAGGAAAGAAGGGAGAGGGGGAGGAGGGAAAAAGCAGACGGAGGAACGAAGGACAGAGTCTGCTTTTTTAAAGCCCGACCCGTCCCGCTGGAAGCAATTTTAACATCGCCCGCGGTGTTTCGTTCTCACAATGCCACCGACGGATATAAACGATGGTCGATCGAGACGATAAGAGAAGCCACCGGTCGTCAGTAGAATAATTTTTATCCTTCACCGGCCTGCATTCTTTCTCTCTCTCTCTCCCACACAAACACACACATGCACACCTCTGCTGCTGCTGCTGCCAGACAAAACTATTCGGAGCTCTCCTATCGGGTGCGGACAAATTTATTTTTCACCGCCCGATCGAATGGTCATATTGTCAGGCTATTCTTTTCGCGTGAATGTTACATCGCGTCAGTTACACCGCGGCGTGGCCATGAATTTTTCACGGCAATCGAGACGCGACCAATTGAATTTGTTCGTACAACGACGTTAAGCGCAAAGTTCGAGTTTCATTAGACTTTGCCCGTTTGTTGCCGCGAATTATTTGACCGAGCCATTTGTTCACACAGCATCACACCGAATGCACTTTATAACTAAATACATTATAAGCTCCCGCGTCATTACAAAAAACGCATAATCTACGTTCATTGAATTTCATTTTCTCTCTGTATTTTCAGGGCTTGGGCCTGGCAGATCACCGGATCGGTGTCGAAATCCTGAAGAATAAATATACGGACTACGAGATCACCTGGTCCAACGATCACAGCCCTTAATGTGTAAAACGTCCCGGTATTAATAATGCACAACATGACGTTATAATTTTATCAACGCTTTGTAACTCTATAACGACATTTATTGATGAATAAACTGCTTATAAATGCCTCGATTTTGCTCTTTGTTTCTGTGCAAGTATTTTATAAGTTTTGACTGATCGCTTTTGTTGAACGTAAAGAACATCTACCAGCGGTTTGAACAGTTATATTTGAAAAAAGGAATGCAACGCTATCCAGTGTTGATAATACGTGTCCTATAAAAGGTAAAAATTTTGGAAACGTACACAGCTGGTCTGGAGACATTGACTAAGTATGGTATACACAACATGCAATACTAAAATTTGTACTACGTCAAGGGGGCTACTATCATAGGTTTTTATCGCTGCTTCGAAAGTTACAGGCGATTCTCTAAAATCGAGAAAACAGTAATTGGTTAGAGCCGAGGTAGTGTTGACTGCGTCGTAGAGATGGCGCGGCATGTACTGCCCAGGAGGTGCTGCCCCTGGTGGTGAAGTCGTGAACTGCGTCGAGAACCAAGTGAATTCTAACTGTGCCCTACAGATGGCGCCACATGTACTACCCGAGAGGTGCTGCCCCTGGTAGCTTTCTTGTGAACTGCTTTGGTCAATACGTGGAGCGGGTTCAGCCGAATCTCTACAGATGGCGCAACGTGTATTAACCGGGAGGTGCTGCCACCAGTGGTCAACTCGTGAACCGCATCGAGCATTATCTGAGTTCTAACTAAAATATCGAGTGATTTGAGGCGATTTTGAATTTAGAGTAAGCTTAGAAAATTATTTATTTATAGACGAAATAGTAACATTTCTTAAACTTTTACGGTCTCGGAAATGTGATTAATACTCGAGATACTTTCCTTCATTAACTGACTTCATCACATCAATTTTCTTAATTTTTCTGTTATTGAATCTTCAATGATTCAAGATTTGAGAGTCGCAAAAAGAGGCGGTCGTCTTTTCTTTTAAAGACGTGTGCTTAATAACTTGTCTGGAGTCGTAAAAGTTTCTAGGAAGTCAGCGCATACTCTTCTACATTTGAAGAATTGGGTAGATGTAAAGAAAGACTCCGAAGTAAAGTAACTCCGAAACTAATGCGAATTTTGACCAATGAGAAACGGCTTTCTGACTTATTTTTGTTCCTCTACAACATAGCAAAAGGAAAATGCGATCCGCCGACTTTCGATTTTTGGCAGCAAAAAACGGCCCTTGCCAGAGAAAATGGTGACGCCGAATGCCGATTTTTAATCGGTAACATTAATGTTTTATAATTATTATATTATATACCTACCCTATTCTTGATAATAATTGGGCTTATTCTATTTCTTACAGTACATATACCAAAAGAAGCGTTCACTGTTGGTTTCTTTACTTAAAAGCGGCACGTTATATTGGTCTTACTTAGCCGCTTCCACAGCAAAAGTGTTGATCGTTTCAAGACAGATTTTAGTGTGTTACTTACTTATCATTTGCGACTATATTAATATTAAATTATTAAAGATAATTGTTATGTAAGAAATTGTAGGTATGTGTGTATATATGTGGCCTGAGTATTATGTACGTAGCATGTATACGAAAAGTACAACAATTGTATGGGAATTAGATTATAACTATGTAAGAAACATTTTTTACTGTATTATGTATGTAGCGTGTATGTGAAAAGTACAACAATTGTATGGGAACGAACTATATAAGAGACATTTTCTACTGTATACTATTTTTCCTTACAATATATGTATTAAACGAAATTCTGTGTTCTCTAATTACTTAGTTATAAGTTCCCATATACCCAATATCCCTCGCCGAAACCATACCTCTTTTTGTCGTAACAAAATTCACTAACTTTGATGAAATCTCATGGGACCACATAGAAATGCTATGGGAGAAGAAGGCAAGTGACTCTTCTATTCATTTCATATCGTAAAGGATTCCATTTTAATGGAAAACACAAAAATGCGAAAAATTGTCGAAATTCTCGATCAGGCGTAAATCAGTCAAGCGTGAAATTTCGCAAGTTTGTCGAAAATCTCGAAAATCTGACCAAGTATCAGGAACATAGAAGTAGCGAAGAGGTGGCACAGCGAAACTCGGCGTGTTCAGTCAAGCGTGACGATCGAACTTTTCGAAATTTTATCCAAAATCAGGCGATTTAACAGGAACATAGAAGGAGCGAAGAGGTGGCACAGCGAAACTCGGCGTGTTCAGTCAAGCGTGACGAACGAACTTTTCGAAATTTTACCCAAAATCAGACGATTTAACAGGAACATAGGAGTACCGAAGAGGTGGCACTGCGAAACTCTGCGTGTTCAGTCAAGCGTGACGATTAACGTTTTCCGATTCTTGCCCAAATCTCTGTACTACTCTATGTTCCAATTTTCCTATCTCGTCCGTTTTACATATTCTATAGAGTTCCCATAGGATATTTGTAATTCTGATTGCTTTTACTCACACTGTACGTGTAGCTTATGGGTTTCTTATGGTTTTTGCTAATATTCTTATTTCTTAAACTTAAAATTAATTCCACTTGTTTTCAATGGGTTTCCTATGGCGTTTCGGCGCTTGTAGTATTGTATAACAATACTTACCGTATATTTGATGGACTTTTTGGGTTTCCTTGAGTTCTGATGGTGTCTAATTATCTTGCCATTCTCGAAGTATTGTTTTATGGATCTTGAACTTCCCGAAATGAACAACGATGGACTTATAACTATTGTAAACGACGATGGGGAATAGGTGGGTTAGGAAAGTAATTGCTCAACGCTAATTATGGTTTAATTTCTAGTATATTGTAAAACCATTGAATAATATACATTTCATGTTCCTTAATAAAAAATATTTAAACTAAATAGAATATTCGGTCGTTCCTGCCGATAGTCCTATCCGATACAGTGCGTCAAAAGCTTCAAGAAAATGTATATGTAATTATCATAGGTTTTGATGGCTGGTTCGAAAATAAGTCAGAGAGCCGTTTGTCGTTCGCCGAAATTCGCATCAGTTTCGGAGTTACAGCCGATTTGCTAAAATCGAGAATAAATCGTAGAGTGCACTCGAAATTGTCTGCTGTTTCATCGAGTCGGTATTTCAGAACATGGGACACGAAGGCCCATGGGGTGATCGGAAACTACATTATCCATTACCTCAAACTTACCGAGAGTTGATAACAATTTTGTTGAACCTTATGGCGGGTTTATCAAATTTAAATAGAAGCGCATAATTAGAATATCTTAAATAATCCATTCATTCTCAACATTATTATAAATAATTCGGAAATGTAACAGTTTCTGATCCACTGACGGTAACTCAAAAATCCTTTTTCCGTACATATTCCGCTGGTAATGCACTCGCCGATGCCAGACAATTTGCGCAATTGATCAACTGCAAATCGATAAAAAATAACGAAATATAAAAAAAACGTAAAGCAGGAAGTTGTCAAGCGGATTTATTCTGGAAACAAACAACCCGGTTGCCACGTAACCGGCAGCCGAGCAGCCCGTCTCGTGCCTTGGAAAAAACGGAACGTTCAACCGTTTGCCTGACGACAAAATTGTCACTTTGGAAATGTCGGGCGCCCGATGAAGGCGTTTCAAAAATTACAAGTAATTCACCAACAATCTTAACAATGTTTTCCCGGGCCGCAAAATCAGTCGTTAAGACCCTTGGGCATCGCAAATACCACGCTGGCGAAGAGAACCTTAAGGTGAGCGAGAGATAATCGATCTTTGCAGGCGGAGCGAGGAGACATAATTGATCGGGACTTCCTTATCGCACAGATAACGGTCCTCGGGGCTGCCGGCGAAGTGAGCCAAGCGATATCCTTGGCGCACAGGACCCCGAAGTTCGAGGCAATCGCTCTTTACGACGGTTCGACATTGGCCAAGGCAGCGAGCGCAGTCACACCGGTGGCCAACAGCAACATCGGCAGCGGAATCGGTACCGGAATCGGCATCGGCACCGGCAACGCCACCACCACCACCACATTCCACGAGGCGGAACCCTTCCAATATGCCGTAAGCCATCGACCGAGTCAACTCCGAGACGAGAGTCGCATTAATTCTCACCATCGATTCTCCTCCTCCCCCCTGCACAGAATTCGCGGATGTTAATGATGGCGGACAAATCACGACCGGTCGAGGCCACGCAGGAGCTGATCGACAAGCTACAACGTTTGCCCATTGCCGAGAAGGCAGACGTGCCGAAAACTGCGACTTCCCAGGTAAGAACATTTTCCTCCTTCGACAACCGACGCGCATAGAATTAATTTGTCGTCCGCGAGATACGCGCGCGTGCCACGCTTTGGTGATAACGATTCGTAGGACCGGTGCTTCTCGCGATTATAGTGCGAGTGTAGTGCGACTATAGCGCGATTATAACGCGATCATAAAGACGATTATAAGACGACTATCGCGCGTCGGGCGATCGAGCTGCCGGAGTGGTACTGAGAGAAACGATGAAACCCTGTCCGCAGGGGAAGCCAGTCGGGGTCCGAGCTCGACACATCGGGCACGAGGGTCCATCGGCGGCGAGCCTTATTGCCACTCGGGGAGCTCAGATCGCCAGGAGTCGGACGGCGCTCGTTTACGCATTCGGCGATCGTCGAAGAATTCGCGATTACCTCCGGCGCGGCTTCCTGCGTGGCTTCCTGCGTGGATCTGACCCGACGCAGATCCGCCTCGCGAGGACTTTTCACTCGGACATGTCCGAGGGCCCGAACGCGGCCGGCCCGGGGCCGAACGCGCGTCAGAAGCGCGTCATCGGCCCGGACTATTGGCTCACCGAGCGGGAGGTGAAAGTAATTAGGAGGAGGACGGCAGTAGCGGGCGGCGGGAGGTATCTGTGGCACGTGCACAAGTCTAGGAGGACCCCGAGGGAGTTTGGCAGTGCGAACAGGAAGAGAGAGTGCCTGCCTGGCTCGATACTCGGCCCGCTGCGGAACATGAGACACATTCCGGTGCCGTACGACTGCGTCGGCCCGTCTCTCCTCGCCAGACTGAGGACGAAGATCCTGAAGAACTGCTCGCGACTGCTGTTCGGCACCAGGAGAGGAGGACGAACTCTCATGGACCGGGAGGAATTTCGTAGGATTTATCCGCGGCTGCAGAAGCTGCGCGTCACGCTGCTCTCCTGGATGCTGCTCATATTCAACACGATCTCGCACAAGGATCTGACGGTGGTCAGGCAGATAATGAAGGACAAAAGGCAATCGATCTGCTGGACGGTCGCCAGGACGATGGTGTTAGAGGCGGCGCAGGTCTTCGAGCAGAGGATATGGCTGAGGAGGCAGGAACTGATGAACACGGCGAGAGATAGACTCTCGGCCCGGATTAGTCCCATTGTTCGCGAGGGGAGGAAGAGAGCGCTCGAAGCCAAGTGTCAAGCGATGCGCTGGGATGTCGCGAGAACGTTGTCCGAGATATCGAGGCCGGTTCTCGAGTCGCGGGAGATGAAGGCGACGAGGAAGAGAGTGTCGAGCGCGACGCGACTCTTGTGCAAAAGATGTGCCGAGTGCGGGAACAGTATAAGGGAGAAGCTCAATCGATAGCCTCTCCACCCCCAGACTGTATCTCGCCCCCGTAAAGACGTCTAGCTTATTGTAGTTGGTGAATTACTTGTAGCTACCTAACCGAAGAATTAGTAGATCTTAAGAGAAAGAAATTTTCGGGAATGTAAGACGAGAGACGATGGACGGTCCGCACTATCCGCGGAGGATTTTCGTTGATCGTTCTTACGCATACGAAATTATTGTTGTACGTAATATCCGATTGGCACGCATCGTCGAGAAAACCCTGAAATCGTCTCTCCGTCTGTCCCCAGGAGGACGACTCTTGCACGGCTGCTCGAGTGATCGGCAAGCTGACCGGAGATACGAGTCTCAATGTTCCTCATTGCGATCGCTTCGCCGTCGAGCTCTTCAAATGGTATCCGGACGTCTACTTGGCACCGGAGGCCAATATGTATTGCCAGCATCCGCATCAGACCGCCTCGAAGAAGAGAACTGTCAAGAGGAGCAGGAGGAGGGAGCAGAAATCTTGCAAATCGAGAACGGCCGCGCCACGATTAACCTCTATTGCTCCCTGCGAGGCTAAGACGGCCTTGGAATTGCCCAAGGAGGATAGGAAGTCTAGATCCATGAAGAAGAAGAGATCCAGCCTCGACCTGAGGCTGGTGACGCGCTCGAAGGTGCGCGAGAAGAAGCCACCCGCCGACTGGACCATTCCCTCCAACATCTCTGACAGAAAGTTGAGACCGCTGCTCGACTTCACTGCCAACAAGATGAAGAGTGCTTGCAAGAGCTTTCACGACAACATGCTGCAGAACTTTCAAGGCCTGAAGGAGGCCATTCGCGAGAGGAGAGGAATTCTCTCCTTCAGGAAGGACAGGCGTGCACTGACCGACGATGAAGATAACTGCGCTGGCTATCGACAGAAAGTGAGCAAGAGCTCTGGAAACGATGCATCAGGGAAAAATATTGTCACTTCAGCATCGGTGCCTCACATAACCTCCCCGAATCTGTCATTACAAGCTGCAAAGAACTTGTCAGGTACCGATATCGCCGGCTCGGAAGAATCTGCTGACATAAGTAGGCTTGATTATCCGGAGAACCTTGATTCGAAATCTATTTCTTTCTACGAAACGGACGTGCCGGACTTTGTCGAACCTGACGTAGCCGGGACGAACTCAACGAAAGTGAATAATAGGGAGAGTTGCTTGCAACAGAGAAGAAAGTGTAACGATTTTATGTCCGATGTGATTGAACCATATCGTCCGACAATGAGAGTTTCCTCGAACGTAGCGTTACTCTTACTGAATCTTCAATCGAATCGAATCAGGTCGCGTTCGATGTCCACCTTGAACTCGTACCATCTGGACAGACTCTTCAGGGCGAGAGATCACGACGACAGACGATATCAGAAGTTCTCTACCAGCGGAGCATCTTACTCGAAGTGCGAGGACGACGACAACTGCGGCATCAAGTGCAAACTTGAAAAGTTCTGCCAGAAGAAGAGGGAGGAGCGCGAGAGGAGGATAAGGAAGGCAAAAGGTACTTGTAAAAAACTCTTCAAAACTGAGGACAGTTCATCGTGCGGAGCCAAGACGGCTAGGGGAAGCTGCGAGAATAAGACGAAATGCAAAGAAAAAGTGGAGACGAGGAAAGCCCCGAGGAAGACAGTGAAGTCCTTGTCCGTTCAGCGTCGACCTGAATCTGAACAGTGCAAGAAGACGCGGAAAGGGGATCAGGGGGTACCTTGCACCTTGCCTTCAACGGAGAAGGGTTGCTCGAAGAAGAGGTCGAGTGGAAAGTCGAAGTGCGGAAAGGTGAAGTGTCAGAGCTCCTGCGAGAAGAGGAGCGAACGATCCTGCGGCGGGAGCAAGTGCAAGAAATCGAACGTCGACGACGTGCCAAAAAGATTCTCGAGCTGTGGCAAGGGTGATGACAAGGATCCTTGCAAGAAGTACAGGAAGGACGAGCATCAGGGTCCTCCCTGCAAGGAGTACAAGAAAGACGATATGAGCAAGAGCAAGAACGACCCGTGCAAAAAGTATATCCACGACGAGTATCAAGGACCATCCTGCAAGAGGACCTCAAGTAAGGAGAATAACTGCGATCCTTGCAGGAATTATCGAAGGGACGAGCATCAAGGTCCTCCTTGCAAGGAGTACAAGAAGGATGAGAATCCTCTCGAGGGAGGCGATGATCCTTGCACGAAGTACAGGAGGGACGAGCATCAGGGTCCTTCCTGTAAGAAGGACAATTCTAAGAACAAGTGTAACAAGAAAGAGGAAAGTAGATGCGGAAAAGGGAAGAATGACAAGAGGGCGGATAGTAAATGTTCGGATATTAAACGGGTGGAACCTTGTAAGAAGAAGGAGTGTCCTCCGGTAATCAGAGCTCCAGGTTGCCCCGATGAGGGGGGGAAGAAAGGAGGTGGCGGAGGCAGTAGTCCGTGCAAAAATCGAAAATTCTCCACCTTGACGGCCGAAGATTTTGCCAAGGAATTACTCATAAAGACACCCTGGCAGCTGTGGAACATCAGACGCTCCCTTTCCTCCAATATTTCCTCCACGGACGGATACCAAATGCAGAGCAATAGCAATTTAGACAATAAAAGTGAAACTCGGGAAAGTGTCGCCGATACTCCCAGTATCGACGTCTTCGGAATACTGTCGATGGACGATGCGTGACAAGAATCTGTCTATTTGTCTCTCGCGATCGAAACGGTTCACTGTCTCTAGTATATCATAAATCTCTGTGAATCGTGAATCAATGTAAATTTTTGAATAAACCTTGCATTCCACATACGTCTGTCTTTCAATTAAATTTCCACCTTACTCCGTAAGCGACGCATGAAATTCCTGATGTTATCAATGTCTCATTTAATTTGCAGCTGCTATCCAATGAGGACAGTACGACCGCCAACTTCCACGAGGGTATGGCTCTCAACGAGGTATGTAACTTACGAGATAATCAATTCTCTTTTTTAAGCGTTTGCGACGTTACCGGGTAAAAGCACAGTACTTCAATGCCGCCGTATGAAGTCACTTGTTCTTAAGAAGTTTTTCATAAAATATCATCGCTGTGGCTCCACCTCCCTTCTGCCTCTTTCTCGTCAGGCCAATGAATGGCCAATTTTGCCCGGAACCCCAATTCGACCAAAGAACGAGCATATAACCGAAAACGTTTGGCGAGAACAGAGCGAAAATAAAAATAACACTAAAAGCAAAGCCTAATACAATCACAAAAAAAAACACATAAGTAAAACGAGCGAGAATCTAATGAAATTTGATGACTGTCATGTTCACCCTCTCTCCCAGAAGAGCCTATCGAAATTCCAATCGCACAAGGAGCACGCTCAAGTCTCAGACGACTCGGCCGCGAGTTTAAGGACGAACTGGTGGAAATCTCTTGGTTTATCCTGTCTGCGTCCCTCGAACGAGGTGACGTTCAGTTCTGGCGACAGACAGCGGAACGACGATTATTTCCCACAAGGTGAGGAATACGAGGACGAGATCGGCGGCGACCCAGGCCAATTGCAGCGACCATCCTTCCCACGGAAGAATCCGAGCGGCGAGGACGATTACGATCGAACAGTGCCGACCATGCTGGCCAAATTCTATAACGCGACAGTTAAGCAATTCAACGTGGCGCCCGATGAGCACGGCGCCCCCGTCCAAATGTCGCACGAGAATCCCAACAAAGACACCGTCGAGAGGCTACAGGTCCTCGTCGACAAGGTGATGGAATTCAAACGGAAAATCGTGCGTGCCAAGTGCTTGCAGGACGTGAAGATGAAGTGCGGCATGCAGTCCAGCTGCAAAGAGGTCGAGAAGCACGGACAGAAGAGCGAGGCCGATGGCAAGTCGAACGATCGTACGGACTTCACTTGCCAAAAGCGACTGCTGCCGTCATTTTAAACCAAAAAACACCCTTTATTAATCGTAGAACAATTTATCCGAGACTCTTTCTCTCTGAGACACCGTATCCGGTTTAGTTCCGTCGACTCCCAGGTTCACTCGTTCACCTTTGCGAATCTATTAAAAAAAGCCTATCGAAGAGTGCGCTCTATGAGAGAGAGTGTTATCTGTTAGTTTGCGCGGAGAGAAGCGTAGGAGCAGGGAGGTGGGGCAGAGGCTAGGGGCCAGATGTGGGGATTGAGAAGAATTTGACGGAATGATGATTTGAGCGAAAAATAATTGTGCGACAAAAATATTCTGCCATCCGCGAACAGCGCATCACAACACCGAGCCGAGGCAGAGAGATGCGACTCGGCGAGCCTGATTGTGGCGAGGATCCGCCAGACTGGCCGAAAAAGAGTCCCTGCCATCCTCCGAAGGGTCCCTGCGATCCTCTAGGCCCGCCAGGATATCCGGAGAAACCGAAACCAAAGAAGAAGCCGTTCTGCGTTAAATGCCCTGCCAAGAAGCCCTGCAAGAAGACGAAATGCTAGGCAAATCCGCAATCAGAGACAGGGGTGGAGACAGGAGGGGGAGGACAGGAGGGGGCGTGGAGAGAGCGCACACCGCCAAATAATCGGGCTTAGATTCCTATTGAAAGACCAACTACTGTCTTCTCCCCAAACGCAGGACGCTCTCCAAGTCGAGCGCAACTCGACAAACATAGATCGGCTAGTGGCAATGGGATACCTGCAAAAGTCCTCGAGCATGCAGATGAAAAAGCTAATGCGAGCCAATACAGCTGTCGTCAGGAGCTTCTCCACGAGTAATTGTCCCCTTGTACCTGTATCCGAAGAATCTGTCAGCAAGTCTGGAAAAATTCGCCAATGGCTTCGGATGATAGGAGACGGATTGACCTCGATCATCGGTAGAATCAGCGGAGGCACTGCCAAGCGAACGTCAGCGGCCCGCTTGACCTTGCGACCGATCAGTCACAAGCACTCGCTTCCTGCCGGACTGAAGGCGGACTACATCTGCGGCGCCGGCAAGACTCAGGGACAATTCCTGAAGACGAACACTTCGTCGATGCAATTCTCGAGATCGTACGGCTCGGGTTTCGATTCCCAATCGGGAGACGACGGCGGGGCGGGGATCAAGAAACCACCACCACCACCCTGCAGCGCGCAAGCCTCCGGACAGCGACCCTGCCGACGACGTCCGAAGAATCCGAAGTGTCCGGAGCAGGCGAAACAGTTGGCGCCGAGGCCGCCGCCGGTCAAGTGTCCGAAGATTAAAATACCGCCGCCGAAGATCTGCTTCCGGAAGTGTCCGCCGCCACCGAAGCTGCCCAGGCTCCCCAAGTTGCCGAAGATCCCGGCTCCGCCGAAGCCGCCACCACTTCCGAGGCTACCGAAGCTGCCGAAATGTCCTGTGCCCCTCGCACCACCTCCGCCCCCCGCCCCGCCGAAGCTGCCGAAACTTCCAAAGTGCCCGGAATGCCCGCCGCAGATGGAATGTCCGCAACCGCCGCCCTGCGAGCCCTGCCCATGTCCTCCTCCTTGTCCACCACCCTGCTGTCCACCCCCGCCTCCCTGTCCACCCTGTCCAGCTCCGATACCTTGCCCGACGCCCTTACCCTGTCCTCCGCCGCCGCCGCCCAGGGTATGCCCACCCTGTCCACCGTGTCCAGCCTGTCCAGCCTGCCCTGCACCGAAACCTTGCCCACCTCCGGAACCTTGCTGCCCTTGCCCCTGTCCTCCGCCACCGCCTCCCTGTCCTTGCCCCGAGTTCGAGGAGGTTCAAGCCAAGTGCCCGGACGACGCCGCCTCCTGCTCCCTGGCTCCGGACAAGAAGGGCAAAAAGTCTGGAAAAGCCAAGCCGCCACCCTCCAACCGAGAGATGTCCACCTATCACAGGCCCTCTTCCTATCTACGCTCTCTGCGTCGGGCCCGATCCAGAGGATTCCACACGTCCGCCCATCTGCTGGGTAAGAAGAAGAAGAAGAAGACGTCCACACCCTGCGACACCGGATGCAAGCGCCAGTCGAAGTCGAAGCCATCCGCGCCCAGCTGCCAGAAGATCTCGGACGTCTGCGCCTCGAAGGACGGGAAGAAGTGCACCAAGTCCTGCCCGGGCAAGGGGGGCGATTGCTATGCGAAGAAGGGAAAGTGTGACGATAGGAAGGTGCAGAAGAGGGAGGAGAGGAAGTGCGCCAGGGACGACTGCCCCAAGACCTGCATCCCCAGAGGGAAGTGCGATCATCCGAATGTCGCCCCGCCGCCGAAACTGGAATACAAGAAGCCTGTCTGTCCCCCTCCGAAGTTAGTCAGCCCACGGCCCTGTCCGGATCATGAGGCGAAGGATTCCGACGTTGGCGAGGAGCAGCAGCCCGTCAAGACCAAGAAGAAAGAGGTCTGCCCCCCGCCCCCGATGCCGAAGCCACCCTGCAAGCCGATCGTACTCTGTCCCTGCCCGCCGCCTCCCAAACTTCATCCCGGGGCATGTCCCTGCTACGATTTCAAGGAGGAGTCCAAGGTAACGCCGACACCGCCCTGTCCGCTGGTCGACAAGTATCCCTGTCAGAGGGATCCGATCTACTGTCCGCCAAAGTCGAAGGTTTGCGAGAGAAAGAGCGCATGCGATAAGAGTGGCAAGAAGAAGGATCAGGATCCGAAAAAATGAGACTCCCGGCACGGCACGATCAATCGGTCGGCACAGTTTCTTTCACGAACTCTATGAAATTTGCGGTTCGGTCTCCTGGATCGACGAGTGTTATCGGATTATGGTCGACTCCTTCATCTTCCGGTAATCGCGAGAGTTTTCATCGACGATCGGAGGAACGTTGTCGAAGATGGATGAACCGACTCTGTACGTGTATTGACTGCCACGAGATTCTAACGTGTCACATTCCATTTGAGATTATTCCCATTTGATACTGTTCTACCTTACGCGGGAAGAATGTGACTCCGTAGCACGGTGGCATTCGATATACGTTCGATCAATTTTTATAAGAAAAGTTCAAGTCCAAATTCGTATAGGTTTCGCGGCTGACTTTGTGCAAAGAAACTGTGCCGCTCCCGCCGCGTTTCGTTCGGCTAAATCGAAATATCGCTTGTTAACATCGATAATTGACTACTGCTTCCGAACTGGGTTCCATACGGAAGGATATTATTTGCGAAAGTGCCAGGCTCGGGAAAACGCTCATTTTCGGCATAATAATATAGAAAACTAAAAAAAAAAAGAAATTTCTCCCTGTCATCAGTACTCAAATTTTCAGTAACGTCGAACACGTTTGGTTATGTATCATTCGATGCAACGTGTGAATAAACTATCCAGAAATACCTATCGCCTACTTATTTCATATTCCTTCGCAAATACACTCTCCCGCCTTAGTTTACCTCTCGCATTTCACTCTCAAGTCTCGGCAAAAGTTTCGGGGCGAAAGATAAAAATCGAATTTCATTCCGATGCACCTTAGAGGGGGGAGAATAAAAATTGTTTGCACTCGCTTAAACTCTGGCGAACGACGGCCGGCATGAGGGACGGCTCGTTACAATAATATCGACATTTATATACGAAAAGCGCGAGGTCAGCGAGGCCGGAGAAAGTCTACGACCGACGATTGGCGCAAGAGGACGAGGACGGCAACTACGAGGGGTTCTTATCATTTTATTATTGGGGTGAGCGCCCCTCCGCCATCGAAGAACGACGCTTTACTTTTACCTACCATTGTCTGTCTCCCGGCCGCCCTTAAAGGCTTAAGGGCCGTTTCCGAATGCCAGATTTGATTATCCGACCTCCTTTCTTCTTTCACTTTCTTTTTAACCCCCCCGCGTGACGCATCGTTACGTCGGCAACCATTCTACGAAAACGCTAGATCGAGATATAAATCCTCTTACAGGGCCGCAAAACAAAGAAAGTATAAGTAAGAAATCCATAGTCACAGTTTCAATCTTCTATTATAAGTGAAAAATGCATACAATTTTATATATTATACAGTTAACTTCGATTGGACTGCACGTCAGTTTTGTTTCCACGTCCTTAACGTTTTGCATTGGCTTCCTTCGGAATAAACGTTTTCCGCGTCTATATCGAAACTTTCGGCCGTGAAACAGATTCCCTCGTGGGCCTGACTGAAACAAGACGTCGCCGGAACATTATCCCAGCGGTATCGTTCTCCGCGATTGGTCGGATTCGTGGCTGCCCGCTCTTTTTCCTCCCTCTAGGTTCGACCAATAAGTGATGTTTCCAGCGGAGAAACGGGTAGATTGCAGAGGAAAGGAGGAACGGCGCGCGAGCGAGGGTGGACTCGGAAGAGGATGAGGCTGAAGGAAGATCTGCAGATAGGGAGAGAAAGAGAGTGACAGGGAGAGGGAGAAGGAGAGGGAGGGAGAGGGAGAGGGAGGGTGAGGCAGAGGGAGAGAGGGAGAAAACTCTTCGGGTGGAAGAGAGCCGCGCGGAGAGGCAGGTTGTCCCGGATGGAAACGAGCGGGATGGATAAACTTCGAAGCGACTGTCCCCGAGGCTGATGCATAATTCAGGAATCGTCACCGGCGAGGATATTGCCAATTTGGCGTCGATGAAAATACGATCGGATTTGTCGGCTACCACCTCCTCTCCCTGTGCCTCTCCCTGTGCCTCCTCCCTCTGGCTCTCCCTCCTCCTAGAATAGCCTCGATGTCTCCCTCTTTCTCCCTCGCTCCCTCTTTCCCGTTCACTCGGTCACGCTCCAACACCGACGTACCATCCAGTGAATTTAACACCTTCGCCCAACGTGCGCCACCCTAGCGTGCAAAATTGCATCGAAGCCAATCCGCGGCGCGTTGCCACGTCGGCCGGAAGTTGCAATACCCGCCGTTGCCGTTGCCGTTGCCGCTGCCGCTGCAGTTGCCGTCGATGTCCGCGAAACCTCTTCTTGGATCGTGCCGAGACCACTTTCCGTGGATCGCGATCGTGCGATAGAGGCGCAGGGATAAATTGCGAGGAGATGTTTTCGACCGGCTCGTAAATTGCCAACCTATCCCTTCCAACCCGTCCAATCCTCCTTCTCCTCCTCCTCCGTCTAACCAATTGCAAATTTCACATCCTACATTTTAACACCTTCGCCGTATTATCACCTCCCATGCGTCCGCTATTTGCTTTTCCGCGTCCACGCAACTTTATTTCAGACGATAAGGCAACGATGGACACGCTCGATAAGCGTGTGGGTTTTGTACATTAAATTCGGTCGAAAGTGAGGCGTCAATGGCCGTTCGTTCACAAGAGATTAGTTCCAGCGGATTTGGCGCTCAATCCTGACGGCTGTGGGCGCGTGCAAACAAGAGGATCACTCCGAGCTATACTCTTTTTCCCTCCCGGCGGCAAAAGCCACCGCCAGCGCTTTCATATTTCCCCGAAACACGCACGCCCCACGCTCTGATACTGATTGATGAAAGATTATCGGCTTTTCATGGCTCTCGCCGCGCAAAAATTCGGACGTCCGAGCATGCTCTCTCGCCTAGCATGATCTCACCTAGCCTGATCTATCCTAGCGTGATCTCTCCTAGCTCCAGGCTTGTAAGGGACGATGATTGTCCGACGTTCCCTTCGATTTTCCACGGATGCGAGGGACGCCAGACGGCCATGAAATATTTATGGCGGAAAAGGGCCAAAGTGGATGCCGGAGGTCGGCTGAAAAGAATAAATTCGCGATCGATTCAATTTGTCAGGGCGCCCGCTAATTATCTTATTATACCGGATGCTTAGCCGCAGGATCATCGTCAATCATCGCTAATCCATAAACTGTTAGACACGCACGTCTCTGCGTCTCGTGAAAAATTGCAGATCTAACCAAGGTTTGTCATTGCTGATTCCTGTACAATGACTCGTTCACTTTGACAAAGGAGGCAGCTTAACAGTAATTATATCTACGCACGGTACAGTCCCGGTACGTAATCGATCCTTCATCGATGTATCGACTGTACCCAGCCACGGAATACAATACCTAGACTTACTTCTCTGTTATATGAAGATTTGAACAAATGTTGCGTAGATCAAAAATGTGCAAGGTTGTAGAGAATTTGTTTGAAAAGTCGATTGATCGCGCCGGATCATCGGATCGGTGGGTAAGGGAGCAAGATAGATCTAGATCTTCTTTA
The DNA here is from genome assembly GCA_914767735.1 of Anoplius nigerrimus. Taxonomy (NCBI): domain Eukaryota; kingdom Metazoa; phylum Arthropoda; class Insecta; order Hymenoptera; family Pompilidae; genus Anoplius; species Anoplius nigerrimus. Next base: position 17,694,067 of record OU612083.1, read on the forward strand.
CCTGCGCACGGTACGGTGTCAGTCTGGCTCTCGATCACGGACTTTTCTTCGTTCTCGCGTCGTCCGAAGCGGAAGAGAGGGATCGCGAGAGTGGAGCCGGGGGTGGAAAAAGTGCGGCACGCTTGCAAATTTATTCCTCGGACAGACGGAGGGCCCGGTTGACTTGGCCACCGGTTACAAGGAGGCGGGAAGAGACCCGGCAAGATTTATGCTACCGGATGCGCAAATACGGTAAAACTTCCCCGTATCCGGTTTGGCCAAAACTTTTCTCCACCAAGCGCGCCCCTCCCCCTCCTCTATCTCCTCCTACTCTCTTTTTCCTTCCCCTTTTCTTTCACCCTCCGCGCCCCGCACTGGGGGATACCCCGACATTTTTCCATTACTTAGCCGACCAAAATTTCTATCATCCTCCACAAATCTCCCCCGATCTTCCAGCGCATTATCGATGCTATCCGAACAGGAACATGTATACGATCTCGCGGCAAATGAGCTAGAGTCCGGAAAGTTGGCAAAATATTTCTGAGACATCCATCCACTCCGTCATCGGAGGAATAATCTGTCCGTTAAAAGAGTCTTTGCTCCCCTTCTCTCTTCAACCTTCGACGGGAATCCGGCGGAAATAAATTCAGCGGCGGGGGAGAAGCCGTGGGCATCGAGCGAGGGTTAAATTAGATTTCGTACTTCCGGGAGGATACAAGAAGCGGAGGAAGAAGGTAAGCGCGGACAAACGTCCCCCTTTCTCAGGGCGCGCCGATACTCTTACTTCTCCCTTCAAGCCTCCCTCACCCCCTATAAACGCATCCCCCATCCTTTCGCGCAATTCCACCGACAGCGGGCGACTCCTTGCCCAGTGGACTCCTACGTGGCAACGCTTGTTTTTCCAACTTCTTACCGACTCTGTCGTTTTCTTCGACAAATCGTTAATTTACGAGCGCCGAAATGTACGCTGGCCACGTAGCTCGCCGATAAAAGGAGCGAAAATAATTTGCCAAGATGACAGGGCGAAAATAGGTAACAAAGGGGGAACGAAAATTCTGTTTTCTACGTCTACCGCCTACAGTTGTACAATTCTCATTGTTCGCCGCTTGCCTTTTTTATTTGTTACGCTGTAATGCGCCAGACGCGCACGGCGGAGAGCCGCAAACTACCACTGTTACTTTCCAGGGGTGATTTCGTTCAATGAAGATCTCAATCGATCCCGGAGAGCCCTCGTTTCTGCACTTCATCCCGGTAACCATCCACGTATCTAATCCGATCCACCTCTGGGCCACCCCGAGCCACCCCGAGCCACCCCGAGCCACCCCGAGCCACCCTTAGCCCCTTAGCCCCTTGGCCATCACCTAAGCTACGCTTGATTTAACAGTTAGGTACGTCGAGCTACTTCTTCGCCTCTCTCTCCCCCGTTCTCGCTTCTTCTTCCCTCGGATGAAAGGCGTGTCCCAAACTATTACGGAACGGTTGCAAATTTATCAAAGCGTGAGCTCTCAACGAGTGGCGCACTCGAGAAATCTTACCCCTCTGCGAGACTCGGATGCGGATCGTTTCGTGGGACCCACTCGAGAACTGTTCACTTTGCGGCTCGACTCGCAGAAAAGGTGCGCTCGCCAAGAAAATATCAAGTGGTTCGATTTCATCGCGCCAAACACTCCTAAAGCCCGCGTTGGAAGACCGGATGGAAACATCGTTTCGACGTGGAAAGAGCAGCTACCGTAGTCTATATATATCCCAGCGCGGATACATTGTAGCGAACGACCTTATCGCCGCCGCAAAACGAATGCGATTATATAAATTAACGGGGGTTAATAAAAGCGTTCCCGATAGAAAGTTAACCGTTCGCCGCACTTAATTGATTTTCCTGCAACAAGATCGCCTCGATTCTTTCCACTTAATCGTGAGAACCACTTGGCGGAGTGTTCGCTGTATAATTCGTATCGCTCGAAAAGAAGCGCTCAGGTGGAAAAACCTCAACCTGAGCATGGCGAGAGAAGTGCGTGCATCGCGCGCGCAGGTAGACCCGGCAACAAAGAAGTTCACAGAAGATTAATTTTTATACGCCTTGGAAGTTACTGCATCGTGGCGGCCACAGCTTTTGCCTCGCCTGGCCAGCATGTAACCGGTAGCGCAGTCGAGGAGAGTGAGATATATCGTATATTTATGTATCGTATGTGGTAGACGCCCTCGTATATAAAACCGATCGGGCGACGCTTCATTAGCTCGCTATTAACCCCTTGATATTTAACCTGGTAATTACCGCCACGTCAACCCTGCAATAATCCCCAACGGTGGCCGTATGTGTACACGCCTATAATGTGTTCCTACGTGGCCACGTATGAACCTGCACGTAACTGTATACGTCTCCGTTCGTGGGTCTGCGTTCTGGATGGACATAAATGGAGGGAGGCTGATAGAGTGCGCGCGTTTCACATGGATGAACTATGGCAGATAAAGAGTGTGAGGCGAAGGAGGTTTGCCCGAAGGGTGGCGAAGGGTAGCGGAGGGTGGCTCGGAGGGTGGCTCGGAGGGTGGCGTAGGAAACACGTTATGACACCGATGCCGTGTTCCGCAGACTCTGTGCAACCCCTGCGCGTCAGGGGGTTTCCGCGTTACTGTGATTTTCTGATTAGCGGCGGGTCGACTGGCTGCGGTTAACCGTTGTTAGGTTACCACTCGATTGGTATGCATGGGCTGGGATTCGTGCCCACGGTACACGCGGACCCCTATCCCCCTCCTACGCACCTAACCTTCTCCTACGCGAGCCGACGGCGCCGAACTCATGATCGTCAGGACCGAACGAATGTTATCCTGCGTATATATTTCCTTGCACCTACGTACGCGCATCACAAAGAAACCAACTATCAGGCAGACTGACGAAAAAGGGAGAAGACGAGAGTCCGGCAATCGAAAACGATGATTAGAGTGGGGATGAGGGCGTACGGAAGCGAGAGGGGGAGGATTCGCGGAAACGATCTTTATAAAGTGTATCGATCGCCGGTACGGTATCGTTCGTGACAACTCGCAGCCATTTTTCAGCGGTTGACTCCGCTTTGACACTGCTGCGCCACTTGACGGCCCCTCCCCGTGTAACGCGCGTTACACGAAAACTAAGAGAGGGAGGGGTTTACATAATGACCTTTCCCCTCGCACCCTCCGCGCGTACACGGCGGACAAGTGAGAAGGAAAGGTACGGCGGGCCGAGGAAGGGAGAGAGAGCGAGAGGGATTACGAACAGACACACTGATCCGAGTCTGCGTACGTGAATGCCTCTATACATAGTCGAGGATTGGGGGTTACAATTTCCCATGGATAATGGCACTTTGATTACCCCGTGACGCCGTGTGTCCTGTCAAGTGGCACGCTAAACCATAAATGGCTGACGTTGAAAAAAAGGCAGGGTGGGAGGGAGAGAGCGGAGTCGGAAAGGGGAGGGATGGGGAGAGAGGAAGAGATAGGTCGTTAGAACTGGACGAACTAAACTCCGAGTGTTATTTAAATAAAAGAGAGAGCGCGAGGGGGAGAGACAGAGAGAAGGAGAGATAAGGCGGACCGATAGCGAGTCAAAGGAATTAGCATACTGGATTGCGTCTCGGCCATTAGATACATGCGATCAGTGTAATTTCATTGCCCGCCGCGATTACTCCCGTACCAGCTTTATTTTCCTTCGAGGAACCTACATGAAGTAATCTTTCGCCCTTCGGCCGGATAATAAAGATGGAGGAGCGGATAATAAAAATTACAGAGGCGGACTAGTGGAAACGGTTAGGGGCCGAGGGGGTGGGATGGTACTATGGCGGCTCTTTCGAGGCGACTCTCGGCATAAACGACTAACGTTACGTAGACTGGATAGACGAAGGGCGCCACGAATTTACTAACCGCCGCCAATGAATCTTGACGCCGTTTACGCGAGCCGATAAAATGCGAATAATTCGTGCACGGTAACCTCTTTTACGATACCGGATTTAATGCCAGCCACGAGGGCTCTCGCGGTCGCGCAAAGTGGTCACGTTATTAAAAACTTTTCTCCTTTTATACCGTGCCGCGCGCGATTCGTTCCCGATAGCGCGCGACGCCTTTCAACTTCAACCTTCTGCCCCGTTCTAACGATACCGCGACGTGACATTTAGCGGCCGCTTGATTTCTCGTAATTGTCTGAGAATATAAAATTATTCCCCTCGGTTCTCGAAAGTCAGCCGAACAGACCGCACCGCTGCCGGTAACTGTAACCGAAGCTTTCGAGCTAACCCAGACCACCCGGTACACGGAGGACAAACGAAAAGGCACAATTTCAAGTCGTTGCACACTCGACGCTTAAATACATTATAGAGAGAACTTCATTCGTGGATTTACAAGAGCATCCACTCGACTCCTTCACCCCATTTCTCTGTCCCGACATCAGCTTCTCTCTCTCGCTCTCTCACACAGACACATACACACTCGCTCTCTCGATGGTCCTCGAACATGCAACTGGTAGCGAGCGATTTGGTGCCGCCAACTACTCGAGTGGTCCCTTTTGTTGGCCGTCATGGCAGAACGTAAAGGACCTGCGAACCGGTCCTCGAGTGCCAGGCGACAATGCAATTTCTCTCGGCGAGTTCTACGTGCGTGAACGTTGCCCTCTCAGCGCGAACGCGTCGCATGAAATTCAATTAGTCTCAGACACTTCAATCAGTGTCCTTCTGCCGGCAACTCCGCGGATTCACGGTAATTATCGGCTGGCCGCCGTCCGATATGCGTACATTGAACGTACCTCCGAGCGAATCTAATAACATACGATTAGCGAAGAGCGAACGTCATCGATCAAGGGGCCGCTCGATTCGCTCGAGCTATTAAGATTCTCTTCCGCGTTCCGCAGGAAAGATGATCCTTCTCCATTCTGCTTCGCAGTCTCTACGATTCTCGACTTCGTCGAACGTCGAACCGAAGTTAGATTCTCCCGCCGGCAGGCAGGGAAAAACCGTCTGCTTTTTCGAATCGTCCCTCCTAAAGGCTCACGATGGCGAAAGGGCACGTGTCGTCACGTGTCGTTGGCTGCGTTACGGGAAAGCCAGCTCTACCCTCCGATTTGCCTCGGCATGTCCACGTGCTCCAAATGAGCAACACTTTGAATAATACTCGTGGCACGTCGTTACTCCCGGACAGAAGCAGCCAGGCCAGGCCAGGCCAGGCCAGGCCAGGCCAGCCAGCCAGCCAGCCAGCCAGCCAGACCAGCCAGCCAGACCAGCCAACCATCTACTCCCTCTGGGTCAGGCCGTTTCGACTACTCCGCGCCTCGCCTAGCCCCTCATGTAATGCATAAATCAAAAGGACGGGGCGAATGACATTTCCCGATGGTGTGTATCACCGTGAAGCCATCATGAACGCGCCGGTCCGGGAATCGAACGAATTGGCTGCCGGCGAAGAATATTATGCGCCGCTGTAATACCTGTCGATTGCATTTAGACCCCATCCCGGCTCGCATGGAAAGCGGAACGAGAATGGCGCGCCGGCAGAATGGGAGACGGAACAGTAGGTAGAAGCTACCTCCCATGGAACGGCTGTAAGGGAGAGGAGCGTAGGTAGAACAGGCGCTCACGCTTACAACGGGCCGATCACGAACGCGACTACAATTCGATCGACCGGTAAATTAAAATGATCTCTCCCGATCTCTGGCATATGCCGCGGGGTTACGAAATTATATCTTTGAATGTCATAACGAATATTGGCTTAGCCGCGTATGGATCGACGATCCATCGATTCGCCCGCTACTCGCCTATTGCCCTCTCCATATATCGATCCGATCCACCGTACCGCTCGATGCATACGTAGAACGCGCTACCCGGTAGTCCATCGATCAATCTACCTTCTGTTCCATATACCACCTCCTCTTATCCGGCCAACCGGCATCGCGGTAACGCCATCTAATTTTATTAGGTATTACCGCGGGCGTGTCCGCCTGCACGTATCTGATTACGGTCAGGTACGATCCGGCGGAGTCAAAATCATCATAGATAATTCTCTCCGCACAATCCAATTTCCATTTCTGGCGCGCGCGCGCGCACTCCGCTCGCATCGACGAATCCCATCCGCCTCTGCCAGACAAATATCAGCCCTGCGTCATGTCGGCCGAGCTGATCATGCGAGTTCAACAAGTGCTGCCCAGTCGCCATTTCTCGTCGACACCTCCTCTCACATTGTCCGATCTTACTTTCCTTACCGTTGACGATCTTTAAATAAGGGACAGCTAACGTCAGCGCGAACCATATTTCGTTCATCGCTGACATGCCGACCAACTCTTACCGATTAGTATCCGCTTTGACAGAAAATCGAAGAACGGCCAGGATTAATCGAAAGATAAGGAACGAGTTTACGAAACATCGGCAAGCAACGTTCGAAGGCTGAATGCAATGGGAAGCGTCTAACTGCGATCCGGCAAATGGCACTGACGCCGTAAAATCGACAATATTGCAAGGCGGGGATGGGCACAGGACCGTTTGGAGACCAATCGCGGAGTTCGTCCGGGGGTTGAAAGTCTCCGCGGCGCCAGACAGACAGGCGAAATAACCTCGGCAGCCCCCTTACGACCCGCTACGGAAAAGGGGTGAACGTTGGAGCTCGCAATCCTTCAATTCGCGCTTCCATCTCCTCTAGTTAGAAAGAATTATTTCGTCCTGTTTCAGCAAAAGAGATTTGCCGCTACGAAGAAGGGTAAGTTCTACTGACGCGCCATGTTACTCTTTTTAAGGGTATGTAGATGGAGTGAGTGAAGTAAAATGTTGTTGATGGGACGCGATAAAGGAATGCATGGAGAAGAAGGAGAGGAAGGTGAAGGTGGTGGCCGGAAAAGAAACGGAAGAGAGCGCGTCGAGAGGGGTGGGAAGAGGGTAGTCAAGTAGCGTGCTATTCGAAGCTGAGGGTGTTAACTGCTGGACGTTTTACGAGGCGCGGCTTCGGAGCTCTTAACCGTAAGTACGCAGAGACGATGACACGCACGGAACGATCGGGAAGACCGACGCCGACGTCGACGCCGATGCCGACGCCATCGCCGAGCGTACCGACCGTGAGGAAAGTCATGAAAGAGGGTGACGGGCTGGGGGGTAGCTGCTCGTTCGGCCCGACGGATTGTTTCTCGGCACCAAGTATTCATTGTAAAAACCCTCTAAAACCGTCCCTCTAAATCGTCTGACGGCCAGTAGACAGAAAACGAAAACTGAGCCCGCAGACGCCGCCAATGAAAAGCGTCCAACGCTTCCACCCCCGTCTACCCAGCCGACCTACCCACTCTTCTTTTTAACGCGCCAAGGGCTGTCCTGAATACACGTCCATTTTATTCGACCTACGCGCCGAATAGAAGGTCGAATGTAATCGCTATTGATTCATACCCACATCATCGGGGCTCTGCTTTTTGGGGAGAAAAAAACACTTTCAGGCCAACGTCGAGTCTGAGCAGGTGAAATATCGCAATTCTTCTCTAACGAACTGCTTAAGCCTTATCGGAAATTTCCATACGGTCATATTTATCCGTAGCACCTGTGACCGATTGCCCGTTCCATTTCCCGGCGAGCGCGATCTAGAAACAACTTTGAAGTGCGCGCCAGCTCGGACAGATAGAGAAAAATAGCTGTAAGTGCCAAACTAATGGTCATTCAGCGCAACTGGTTAGCATAACCTGCGTTATCACCGACCAGCGAAACGTGCCTGCTGACAAGTTGCGCGGCAAAATCAATCATTCTCACGGACGCTTTAATGTCGAAGGGCAAAAAAATAGTTTTAATCGCGGAAGACAGACAGACAGACAGGCAGGCAGGCAGGCAGGCAGGCAGGCATGTAGGCAGGCATGCAGGCAGGAAGATAGGTATATGTAACAGGTAAGCGACTCGATCGCAGTTAGCTCGTCGAAACGAACGATCGTCGCCCGTCGAGGCACAAAACGACGAATTGTATTCAATCGCGTCCCTTCATAAAAGGACGACGGGCGAGCCGCCCTCTCGTCAGAGGGGGTGAAAGGGTGGGATCGAGGATGTCGATGTCGACATCGACGTCGACGTGCCGCCATTGACGAGCCTCGATTTACGACGTGGGGTGTTCACTGCGTGGGCGAGCCTCGGCTTTTCGTGATTTCGTCCAGGACACTCTCTTTCTCTCACTCTTTCACTACGCGTCTCTCGCTCTCTCTCTTTCTCTACCCCGAGTTCGATTCAGCGCTTTCCATTGTCGCGGAGAGATTGCCGGGGACAATGATGCCGCGAATTTACGACGTCACGTCCTCCTTAATGCCTCTACCGAACCCTCTTCCTTCCTACCCCCTAGCTCCGCATACCGTACATACGCGGAATGTGAAAAAAGTCTCCGGCTAAACTCGCGCAGAGGCCAGTAAGAGACAGAAAGAGGAGCAATTTTTCTGATACTTGCAGTTTCTGCCGTTGATTATTCAAAGCGCAACGCATAGAAACGCCGGGACGCTTCCCACGCCGTACAGTAACGGCAAATGTTAACCGTCTTGAAAACAGTTCACATGTACCTGCCTGCCTAGCTACCGCTCGCTACTCGGCAAACATAGAAAAAGTGATGAGGAAAGGAATCGAGAGCAGAATCTTCTTGCGATAAGTAGCGTGTAATTAATCTTAATAGATGCTTCGAACTCGCCTGCGCCAGCACGATATAGTGGCAACCGAGACCTTTTGCAATCCGTTCTCACAATTTAGATAAGTTTTCTCTAACACGTACTTTCTCATAACGAACAAAGACGATAGAATCGCTAGGTAATTGCAGCAAAAACGTAAAATCTCGTAAAATGACGGTAGAGCGAGAAAGAGAGAGGGAGTGAGGAAGAGATGTTCGGACGGAAGTGAATAGTAGCCGATAGCTAGTAGCGCCGACTACTGACTGGCAGCGAGGTCCGATCGGAGAAGAGTTACCGATCGCGGGCAGGAAAGCGGATACCTTGGATTTCCGGAAGCCCAGTGCGCGGGACCACGCCTTACGGGGAATCGTCAGAACGTGACTGGTGTGGGATCGGAGTTTGGTCAGTCATGATATTCATGGCCTGAGACCACCGCGGGGCCAACCGAGGCGACCCGATACCCTCCGCGAGTTATTTGATCTGAGGACGGGAGATTTGAATATTTCCGAAAAAAAGAGGGAAAAAGCTAGGCGACCAGAGTGGAACAGACAGAGAGACAGAGAGGGTAGGGAGGGGGTGGGAGAGGGATGGATTCATGTATATTTTATTCTCGTCCGTCGCAGAAGGCTCGCGGAACGTGCGCGAGAATGAACGGACGGGCAAAAGAGGAGCTTTCCGCGCCAGATTCGACCCTCAAAGCGTCATCGACGAATAGATTTCCATGATTTCATCGCCGGAGCCTCGCTGGGGAGTCGGCCGGGTTATGCTCAAATAAATCAGCTCGACCGCGATACCGGCCCTGCCAAGAGACTCCTGCCTCCCCGTGTCCTCATTTCAGCCGGATCAAGGCGAATTCTCCTCGAGCTGCCAATACTTTTCGCTACAATCAATCTTCGAAGGAGCGAGCGAGTGACCGTTCGCACCTGGCCTCGCGTTTAGGCAAGAAAGTGGAGCGATTAGATCGATACATCTGCCTGACGAGACTCCTCAAACTTGTTGACGTTTCTTCCATAGTTCGTTTTGAGAACCTACGTCGGCGCAATCGAGGGAAAGAGGCCGAAGATCGAAGAAGCGAGTTGAAGCGGGCAGAAGCGGGCAGAAGCGGGCAGAAGCGGGCAGAAGCGGGCGGCGTCTGTCGGCGATGTTTTTTGCGTGTCGGGCGCGTATTCCTGGCATTGAATCGAACCCGGGGCAAATTCATTCAAGGAAGCACGAACCTCTCGCGAGTCTCGGCTCCTCCATATGGCGGGGCTTCATTGTCCGAGAGTGGACACGCGTGATCTCGATCCCAGTCGGAGCAGGTGCCTAACGCCCCTCGCGGTTTCGCCCGGCCGGCACCCCATTCACGTGTCCGATCAATCCACTGATTTCCAAGGGTAACAGATTTCCTCGCGGCCGCGATGATTAAGCATATGCCCGCGAGGAAGACAAGAGTGACTATGCGACTCGGCGAGGGCGCGTGCACAATGCCAGATACTTCCTACCCACATGACGCCCGCCAAACCGCAACCCGATTCCGGCAAAAGCAACTGTCGCGACCCATCGATCCCTAGCACGCGACTCGTCCCAATTCTCCTGCTTTCAGCCGGCCATTCAAGCCGGCAACCTGTCCTTCCTCCCTCCTTTCTCGCTCCTTTCTCGCTTCTTTCTCGCTCCTTTCTCGCCATCTCACCAACTTTCCTCATCCAATCCGATACATTAACCTTTTTGCCTATCTCGATATTGACGGTAACCATCGGCGATATTGTCAAGAAGTAGACATTTTTCAGCATCATCAGTCGACACCTTCACTGCTCTTCTCTCGTTCTGCATCTTTTTCTCTTTCTTCTCTTGCTTCTCTTTCCTCTCTTCCTTCTCTTGATCGTCTGGCGTCGAAGCACCGATGGCTGACGAACAATTTCGCGCTGTCGAGACCGTGTCGTCTCGCAATTTTCGGTCACGAACGCTAGCCGGGCGAGAGTGAATATTTGGCAGGAGCGATGAAAGGCGAAACTCGGCGGGCTGTTAGCTTCGCCGATATGTTATTATGTAACATTATGTTCCTATCCGTGTGTATTTTATCTTCCATTCGAAAGATCGTGCGCACGCGATCCGCATCTTTCCTCATCCCCGTGCGTTTATGTACATTGTCATGCTAATGCACTGAGAACGAGAGTAAGCGTAACGATGAATTCGCTTCAGTTATCACGCGGCCTCGTCATTATTAAAATTCACCTCCGAGTCGAGGCGAAACGTCTTACGGAGCAATCTCGACGCAGAGAGTGGACGAGAGGGAGAGAGAGAGAGAGAGAGAGGGATAGAGGGGCTGTTGCCAATCTTAATATTAAAATGTCTACATCAAACGAACGACGACACGCGCTCTCGTCTGGCATTCTCGACGAGTAGGGTGGAAACGATCGTGTCCCTCTCCGTTTGCGACCTGCCACGCTACCAACCGTCCCAGGAAGGTGCAAACATTCTCGAGCGACAGATTCGAGCCACTCACGCATCGCGAATTATGCATAACGCAGCCAAAGAGTATTGTTATCTACGCAATCGCGTACTAGCGGCTTCAGTTTTCATATTGCCAACACTTCGAATTCGAATGCCTGAGCAGCGCTAATGGACGTGAGATTCCGTGGAAAGCGCTTTCGAACTGTCGGAAAGTTCGAGCAAGGAAACGGGCGAGTTTCCAGCCGGTCGTCCGAAGCCTGGCACCCCTCTGGCGAGGGGTGATTTTATTTGAAATTCATCCGGCGAACGGTTCAAAGCCGTTCGGTATCAACGGCTCTCTCGCTTCCTTCAAAGGCAGCCCATCCGGGCGTCGATTGTTTCCAGTCCCGATTTTCGCGAGGCTCCTCAAAACTCGACACACGCCTCCCTAACTCGATACGCTCACGAATTCACCGAACAGACAATCGGCCGCCTCCAGCCGCCTCTCACTCCTCAGACGATTCGCTCGTTTTCCACGGCCAGACTTTGTTATCGCCCTTTGTAAGAGTCAATTTTCTACCCAAATTGACAAAACGATGACTGACACTCGTCCGCCGCCCACGAAACGGACGGAATCATTAGGAACGTCCACTTTTGTTCGGAGAGGAGGTCGAAGCGAGCGGCGAAAGAAAGGCTCTCTTGGAAGCAATTTGCAGAAATTGCCGAAGGTAAATGTTCGATAACCCGATGAGACACCCACTCTCAAGGACACGTCGCCGAGTCGAGTTGCGTGATTTTACGGAGTGACGCGGCCGGTATAAAAATACGCTCCGCCGACTATTGAAATAGGAGGACTTAATTGGCGTAAGCGCGAACGAGTGATCATAGCTCATGCCATTGGCGAGGCTCGAGAATCGAAGAAACGGTTTTTCATGCGAGGCAAAAATCTCTCTCCCTCCGTCCTTCCTCCGCCGACATTGTCCTTTATCCGGCGACAGTCCGTAAACCGCGTCGATCGCGTCGGCGAGATAAATAATGGCTTGTAGGAAACGATTTCGCAGAGAAAGAATGGGCTGCACAATGAGGCGGGACAATTACGAAGAAATTACGCGGACGATCCATGACTCGAGGACGGCGATTATAGCGCAACCGCTCTTCCAGGATTTTCGCTGCGACAATCGATCCCTCACCTTGGAACCTTTTGCCTCGCTTCTTCGTGGCCCTGTCAACTCTCACACTCATCTCTATCAATATCGTCAAGTTCCATAACAGTACTAAATATTTTCACTGGAGGATGAACATTTTCCAGCACCTTATTTTTATCCGAAATGACTATTTGAGCAAATGGCAGCCAAATTACGATTATCCGCCATTTGCCCTTAGAAGGGAAAAATTTGGCGATCTTTGACTTTACATCGGGACGCGCACACGATCCAATTCAGTATTATCGCGCACGCTCGATCGGCAGCGGTTAAAACGATGAGATTCGTCTTAGCCCGAGCCACGTGGCGTGTTACATGCAATGAAAATCGTTGCACCTACTTCCATTTTACATAAACGTTCTCTCGCAATGAACGTTCGCTAGCGTTACCGATCTATAGCGTACGCCAATTTTACGCCTGCCTTTCTTTATCGCGACAGTCTGAATTCTTCTTTATCTGAAGCGGAATCCTTAGAAGCTAGTCTTCTAATTCGGTCAGTATTTCCAACGTCAGCTAATAAAATGGGTACGACGAAAGTTAGACAGCGGACTCTTGAACGAGTGGACTCCCATTGAAATGATGATCGTCGGTACGCGGTCACGCGAAATCTATAGATCTTAAATCGCCACGTGACACGTCGTACACATTGCCGATAAGATCGCGAGCCCGAACCGATTACAACATTGGCGCAGATTTGCCCTCGCTCGCATTAAGGGTGGCTCGCACGACTTTTTTTCGTTCGTTCCTCGTCGCCGTCGTCGTTAAGTCGAAACTTTTCCGCGATTAGCCTAATCGCGAAAGTCACATTCCGTGAAACGGCCGGGAGTCGATTCCGGCCACGGATAAAAGCGACACGCGATGAACATCCGGATGCCGAAATTGGTGTGGCGTACCCTCAATTTTTCTTTATAACTCCGCTGTACGACCACCCCGCCCGCCTTCTCCAGATATATCCTCCGACAGTGTTAACCTTGTGCCTAAAAATGGAAAAAAAAGTCCGCGCGCCGCAATTATCGAGTTACCGAATCGCCGAACGGTAAATCGACGAAAGATCGTCGCATCTGCCGACAATTATCCTCGAGTACATACGTATCGGATGAAACGGAAAATTTGTGCGGTCGTGGCGATGATCGATTTCCAGGAGCAAGGAGGTGTGTCGTGTTTGTCACTGTACCTGTGCTCTCTTGGCTAATGCGAAACGGCGCGAAGTGGCTCGCGAGCGAGAGGAGAGATATGGGAGAGATAGCGAACAGATGGAGGAGAGGTAAAGGAGGGGCTGAAGGTAGGTAGGTAGATGATGCGCGATCGACGCTCTTCGTCAAAGTGCCGTGGTCGTGAGCGCGACTTAATGCCTCACAGTCGACTAACAGGAATCAAGCAAGGATGTAATTAGGGACATTAGCGTCGTGGCCAGCGGTTGGCGGCCGCAATGAGGGTAGTCAACTATATAAATATACATTGGAACGCACACAGTCTTCCCTCTACATGCACGACGGTACACCTACGATGAAGGCACGATACACGTACGACCACATAGGAGTCCCGGTCAGCCATGTATGCGAGCCGATCATTTATAGACGTACGGCCCAACACAGACATGCCGCTGCACGTACGTATGTGTCCGAGCAAGTCCAATATCGGGCAGTCACGCAAAATCAAACCACCGTAACTACAAAAGCACACCGGACCGCGCCACCTGCCCCGTAATAACAACGATAACGCACGGCTGAAATGTTATTAATTTTAATGTTACGGCCGAACGAGCCGACTCGAACCGGCCATGACGCTTCGTCGAACCGCTCGCGCATCCTCTTTGTCTCTCCTTCTATCCTCCTTCTCGCCCCCTCCCCACGCCCCTCGCCTACCCTGGTCCCATCAACGCATCGCTGCCCTAATGACGACGTCGGCGCGTTGCACGCGGTGCAATCACGATTTTGCGCACCGACTGCAACTTGCAACTCGCCTCCTCCTCCTCCTCCACCTTCTCCTCCACCTCCTCTTCCTCCTCTTTTACCTCCTCCGTTCCTTTCATCCCGCTATCTCGAGCCACGCTCACCTTTTAATCCCTCTCCCTTTACTCCCTGTCTTCTTCCTTTATCTTTACCCGATGTTAGTTACACGAGCGAGAGTTTCTCGATTGAAATGATAGGACGATCAGTGTCCGTGGTTAAGGGTGGAACGTTCGCCTTCTTAATGCACGTGCGAAGAGAACTCGAAGGAGCGCATGAGCATCGGAGATGGACGCGAAGATTGGCAGAAGGGAGGCATCGATATTTATCAGCAGCGAACGGTACTTTCAAAATTCGCCTCAATTATTCTCTCTCCCTCTCACCGTCTCACTCCCACTGGTAGCTTGCTGCTTGACCATTCGCAAGCCGCACTGGGCAAAAAGTAACTCAAATCCGTGAGAAGAGCGAAGAGCTTTATAACTCGAGAATGGCAGTTGATCTGACGAGAGCAGTTCGCAGCTTGAGGCGACTATTCGAAGATCGTTGATTTTTTGGTCGCGCGTCGGGGGGAAAAAAGGTAGGCGCAACGGATGGAAATCCGATTACAAAGTTTGAACGGGACAAGAAGTCTGTCTCGGTCCGCGAGGATAACTAGTGCGGACAAGGAGAGTGGACAGCGAGTGCCGAGAAAGCGAATAAGAGAGAGAGGGAGAGAGTGAGAGAAAGAGAGAGGCTGTGGAGGCAATGGCAGGAATTGGCCGATCGCGGAGAAGAGAGCGAGGGCTCGCGGAAGTATATGTGCGGATCGGAATCCTCGTAACGATCATGAGGTATCACTGTAGTGACGCTAATGACGGTACTTATAGTTTCTTGGACAGGCAGTCGGGTAGCACTGTAATTTTCAGCCGGATTGATAGTCAACGAGAGAGCGTCGTTTTTATTAGATCGGTAACTGCGAAACGATCGTGATCGGTCGGTTCAATGGATCCGGAGGATCAGTCGGATGCACTCGGACGAAAATGATAGGCCAATCATCAGCGGTGGGGGGCTCCGCGATTCGCGGACTCGAGAAATCGAGCGGACTCGCGACTTCGATCTTTGCCCGATCGGCCTGCCTACCGAAGTATTCTTCGATCTTCGACCGTACCTTGGACGCTGCCATCCTACCTTCGATCGCGATCGAGGAAGCACTTTTTCCGCCTCGCACGGCCAGATGACGCGCTTCTTTCGCAGAAACTCGCGGGTCGCCGCGAAAGTGAAAGGTAACGCAAACGTCTTTTCTACCGTCCCGGACAAATTGAGGCCTGCGAGCGTTATGAGACGGGCGGTAAAAGTGCACGCGCAATGCATCCCAGTCGAGGCTCCGTCCCAGTGACAAATGTTAATTGTCGCCAATTAGAGAGGCTCGCATAATGGCTTCCTGCAACGAGCTTCTCCGTTTCTCCGGCATCTTCTAGTAGCGAGGGGTCGAAGAAGCGAGAATCGTTTTCCGATCCGATCGACCGGAGAACCACTGCAGTCGAGTGCCGAGGAATGGAGGAAGTATCGGTGGTAGGTGCCAGGAAGACATTTCCAGCGGTCGGCAACAAATTTCGAGCGATTAAACGGCCGTAAAGCGAGCAGGGCCGAGTTTAACACGGATATCCTCTTAAAAGAATTGCCTGGGACCGCCGGATCTAAATAGAGTCATGATTAGGCGAAGATTAAGCCGAACGACGGAGACCCGTTCCGTACGAGTGCGTCCGTACCCTGTTCCAGATAACTCGAGTGCCTATACTAATCGTGTCCCTTTCCTACGGAGGATAAAGCGTTTTAGGCCGCGACTCTCGTGTTCGGAATGAGTTACGTCGTTAAGCGAAGAAAGAGAGCCGGAGGGGCTTCGACGCGTGAAAAGATCAGCGCGCAACAACCGTTTGACCATTCCACTTCTCTTCTTTTTTTACCCCCTCTTCCTCTTTTTTCTTCTATCCGATGCCTCCGTCCTCTTTCGAATTTTTCACGCTAACAGGATGAGGCTGTCAATCGATTACCGTGCCGTCGAAAAATCAGCCGAACGTTAAACCTCGTTGCGCCGATAATATTTCCAATTTCCATGAATTAAAAAACGCGCCACTTAATTAGTTCGTTTAATTACTCGATCCCCGCTGCGAAATTTGAATATCGAGCGATTCTTACGCGCGTTTGACGTGAAAATGCGTTTAATACCGGGCGCTTTAAAGGACAACTCTGCCAGGTAAAATTCAACATTGACTCCGATCGCGTAATAATTAAAAGCTAATATACCGGGAAGGCACGAAAAACGTGAACGGTTTATCTGACAAGCGAGATCTGCGTCGTTAACCGTTCGGAATAGTTTGACTGGACATTCGAGGCCGGTAGATTTCCGGTACCGATCCCTCTATCGGTCATCGAGAAGTCGGCGCATAGCGGGACATCTTTTTCAACGAAGCCCCGCGAGCCATGCCCATTAGACGCAGCACCGTATAAAGTCGCCGTAGAGGCTCGTAACTCCGTTCCAAAACGTTTCATCCTCCGATTTACGGAGAAGGCAGCACCGCCGCTCTTATCTCCTTATTTCGCCGATTTACGAGCGCACGGTCAACAAATTACAGACGTATACGCAACTGAAAGCGCACCGTGTACCATGAAAACGGAACGCCGGTCGTCACTTACGCGATTTCCTGATTCCTAAAGGCCACTCGACCGTCCACGCGCCTCTGCCTTCGGCCAGCGGGCTGGACACACGCCGCAATAAAAGCCACAAAGGACCGCCAGGATAGAATCCATTGTGCAGAGAAAAATGCCGAGAGAAATGCCGAAAAGCCCGTTACGTGCCCCGAACGTATTGGATCGCCGTACTTCCCTCTCATAGAACGCCAGATAGAGCATAATAAAGATGCTCTCTGCTCTCCGTTAAATTGTCGCGAAAATAGCGGGAAAACAGTTTCTGGCACTGGCCGATGACGTAGAGGGTGGGAAGAAAGTAATTCTGACACGGGCCAGCGCCGATAACTGTTTCCCAAAGGAGAAGGTGACGACAAAGGGGGTTGTACTCCGAGGCGTCAAGAGGGGGGCGATTAGCATTTATCATGAGTGTAAACGGCAGGATGGGCGAGCCGTTTTTAAGCATAAACGTGAGAGAGCGAAACATTAAGAAACTTCGTCCGAAAGTGATACTGGCCAACGGGCGCCGACTCGAGCCAGCCTACCGAACGAGAGACAAAAGGAGGACCGTTAATGGAAAGCAGGCTTTATTTCATGAATTTCAAATATTCCTCGTGGCCAACATACGCCCAAAGCCTCCGATGCAACACTAATTGGCGCTGATCGGTTAGTGATATTAGTTGCGCTCACTGTTTTGCATATGTTGTCCATCGTCGTTGGCCGATTATCGCGAGGATCGCACTCTCGCGGAAAGATAATACGCTTATAACGGAAACGGGCGAGATCCTCCGCCCGCAGGCTCACTCCATGCGCAACGTTATAACTTACAATGTCAAATACGTATATAAACTTTTGAAAAGCAAATTCCGCGCTCAGACCCGTACATCCGGCTTTCAAGAGTTCAGATAGCGGCGATAATGACTTTACAATTCCTTTTTATAGCTGCGAATAAACGCTCGTGTAGCGATTATCAAAGGCCGTCGTGGCGATAATACGTTTCACTCGACACGCACCAGGAAGAAAAGACAAAAGGAGAAGCGGTAATCGAGGCGGTGGTCAGCGAGAGACCGAGAGAGTGCGATGGTGTGCGATGGTGTGCGAGAGACAACGAAAACAAAAAAAAAATGATAAAGAGAAGGGGGAGTCGAGTGCGAGAGAGCAAGAGAAACAGAAAATGACAGAGGCAGAGAGGGATAGGGAGAGAAGGGGGGAGAAAGGAAAGTAATAAAACTATGGTGAGCGCAGGACGTTCGAAATTTCCTCTTTTCTGTACACAAACGGCGGGAAGAGGCAGATGGAGACGTTTAATTTGTGAACAGGTCCCTCCTATCGCGGCGTTAACTCGCCTTATAAATTAGCTACAAGAGCGCGCGGTACGATAAGCATGTGCGTCCCACCTCTATAGCGGAGTTCCTATAGGAACGCACGGACACAGTTCCATTCACGCACGAGATCATCCTCTCCTCTCGGCCTCTTCGACGAGGTAAATGTTCACGAAATTAAGATATCGCCGGGCCCGGGCCACTAGGCTAAATCGTTCCCATTTATATAAGGGGGCCGCTTTTCGAAATCGAGCGGAGAATTTATGCTCGCCCCCTCGGACAATGCGCGCGGAATCCCTGCCACCGAAGACGAAGACGGCCCGTTTATCGTTACTTAAAAGCAAATTAATTCCTGCCCTCGCGCTCATTAATTTTACGCTAAACGCGCCGAACTCGCCCGTCGTCGGGGAAGATATTCTCGTCCGGCTGCATTAACGTCTCGCCCGAGCGTATTTCGTCGAGTTTACCGTCAGAGCCTTTCGTACCTGAACAGATCTAAACGTCGGGCTGTTAGATACCGCTGCTGAAAAGGAAACAGAAATTTCGCGGTACGCGGCGCGCGCGAGTGACACGTCGAGGATAGGTTAGGCGTACAATGTGCGTTACGTAAGCCGCGATCGGACTGCGAGCGGACGGCGAGCGGACGGCGAGCGGACCGCGAGAAAACACGTCTCGGCCCTCAGTGTCCCCTCTCGGTGTCCCCTCTCGGTGTCGCATCGGTAATCGAATATAACAGTCCCGTCTCTTTCTCTCCTCGGTGTCATTATGTTACCGCGCGCGAGCGCTCACATCGGCGCAACGTAATCAGCTGCGATTACCTTCGTTCGCGTTACTGATTTTCATTCGACGCCTGCGTCCCGATCCGTCGCACCTCGAGGTCGAGAGAATCCAACGGCTCTTTAATAATAATAATGACATAAGTATATTTAAGCGGAGCGCGATTCATCCGCGCGAATCTTCGTTCCTCGCAGCGGACCTTAAACGTTCCTGCCGATCGAGTCGAAGGTGAGGATGCCGAGCAGGAAAGTGGAGGGTACGGAGGACGATTGCCTTACCTTTCTTTCGTGCACCGTTGAATCCTCGCAATGCGAGGAGTGTCAAAATGAGAACTGCTGAAAGAAAATCCGGTTGGCGAGGACGTGAGCGCGGCAAGAAGGATACCCCGTCGGTGTAATGACATAAGTAACTTAAACGTTCCGCACGAACGACATCATCGGGCCTACACTGTCGAGCTGCATTCTATGATACTTTCTATCGCGAGCCTTCGCCACCTGCGCCACCTTCGCCACCTTCGGCAACGTCAGTCGAGATATTAAACAATATTTTACTTGCGACGATTATCGTCCGAAATGAGTATAGGGTCTACCTTACCTTACCTTACCTTACCTTACCTCTTGCCTTGCCCCTTCCGTATCTCGGCACCTCATGCAGATCATTCCTCCGTCGCCGGGTGGCTGAGGTACGAGCGGTGTTTAATAAAAATAACGATAATATGAGCATTTCGTGTCCTGGTAATGAGACTCGTGAATCGACTATCTCCTCCGGGCCATGTCCCTGATAACCGGGCAGCATCAATCATTCCCCCTCCAGTCTTCGGCTCCTCTCCTGCATCTTTCGCCTCCCGACGAGAGACTGAGAAAGAGAGAGAGAGAGAGAGAGAGAAAGAGTCGGACTGCCGCCCTCGCGCTACCTGCTAAATAAAGATGAAACTTTACGGCGTCCGTCCTGGCATCCGTCCTGGCATCCGTCCTGGCGTTCGTTGTGGCGTCCATCCGGGGGAGGGAGAGTGCGGAGAAGATGCGCGGACGAGTTGATCCCGCTAAGTGACAGATTATCCCCCGACAGATTTCAATGGCCGCGAGACTTCAACGCTGCCTACGCACCCCAGTGGCGTATCAATTCCTTCTGCTCCCATCAGTACCTACCTTCTTACCTACGTACCTCCCACAGTATTCTATCCTCTCACGACAGATGCCCGTTAGCTTTCCAAGGTCCCATCGAATTTGGCGCACTTCGCCTTCTGAAAGGAATAAGAATATTATTGGGTGGCAATCGTAAGTAATCGTAATCGCGGCTAATGGGTGAATACGGCGAGCAGTTAGATTGCGTATATGGAAGGTCGGCAAGAGGCAGGCAAGAGGCAGGCAATAGGCAGGCAAAAGGCAGGCAAGAGGCAAACAGGCAGGCGAGCAGACAGGCAGGCCTCGAGTCAAAAAGCCGCGAACGGCCACGCTCGCTCGCCTCGTAATAATTGACTCGGCAATGCGTATAAACCGCAGCATGGCCGACGGACGGATAATTAAGTAACAATTAGGCTTCAGGTGGGCAAACGCGGCGAGCTTGGCTGGCGGCGAGAGAGGGAGGGGAGGTGTAAACGGGCGGCATATGGCGCGCACACTGCAACAGACTCGGGCAGACCTCGCAGACCTATGTATTTCGTTCTGCCGACGATAGCGTCTCGACGCGGCGAGTCCTTCGAAAAATTACCGACGTCCCTCGTCCGCAACGTTGAATAAGCATTTTTCCACTTGGCCTCGCTTTTTAATTTCCTCGCTTTCTAGACCGAGCCGACTGTCCGTCACACTCTGTGACGAGTTCACGGGAAGACGACACTCGAAATCTATCGCGACGCCGAATTTCGCTCTTACGGGACAGAAATCGTTCGGGAATTAATTGACACTCGCGCATTAATTGTGACTGACCACGAGCACCTCCGGCGTAGCGTGAAGGGGGCCCACGCAACAGGAGTGTGTAACGATGTGTAACAGCTGCGCGTGTAATCGGCCGTTCCACGGGAGCCAAAAAGCGCGGGTAAAAATTGTCGACTCATCCAGGATCCTTGACTCCTGCCATCGTGAGTCTTCGCCTCTTTTACTTATTTCGTTCCGAGCTCTCCGCCTCTCGACTGCCTCTCTTTTCTTCGCTTTTCCCTCCGGCTGTTAGCGCTGTCACATTGTCAGCGTCCTTCTTCCTGTTCCCACCTCCCGCTCGGCACCCATCAGCATTTTTCTTTCTCCACCTCCTCCTCCTCCTCCTCCTTCTTCGCTTTGCTCCCGATTGCCACTCCGCTCACGAAACATTGCCGCTTACAAAGTGGCTGTTACTCGGAAATAAAGTATGTAATTGCAGCGTGCGTAATCGGCTTCTCGAAAGTAGCGTTAACGAGTATTCATTACCATCGGTCGGAAATATAATTGTTCGCACTAGGCTAAGTGCGCGGCCGGAGGAGCCCATCTAGCGGCGTACTTCCGCCACGGAAGACAATGGGCCCGAGATTCACATTGCGACGGAAGTCATCGCTGCTCTCGCGAAAGAGTATTTCCATTATAAATTTGAGATCACTCAAGATCCGCGAAACGATAGAAAAATGACGCTCGCGCCGCGGGAAGCACTTTCACGCGCCGCTTCCATTCGGGAAGAAAAGGAGGAAACGGCGTCAACCGCAATTTCCATCCCATGGCGGCAACTGGCTCTCAGACAGTGGCCTATGACTAATGACGCGTACGACGGCCTACTATGTTCCTGGCCTATGATCAATTAACGCCGCGTATCATTCGTTGCGCGTAGAAATGAATTCGCGGAATAGTACCTACCGCAATTCTTCGCGAACGGGAGGGTGAGTAATGTATCAAGGAAAAGAAGGATGATCAATCAAGGATGCGCCCATTTTCACGGAATGCAGAGAAGTCGAGATGCGAATTAGGGACTTTACTTTCGAAGACCGGATGAATTCCATCGATTCCGCGAATGCAGCGAATAAATCACGTATGAACGAGATTTTCCAATGGATTCGATTAGGGAGAGCGCTCGCTCGGACGAAGGCTGGTAATTGGTGTTAACGAACAAGCTCTGTCATTCAGGGGAGCGAAAATGACTGCGGCCCGGTGGAGCACTTCCGGCTTAACCGGCGAACTTCCGCGGCGAGAACAATGGGAGCGCTTAACGCACCGGCGAAAGTCGTTAGTCGGTATAACGCATATATAATAGATGCGCGGACTCGGTCATAGGTGTACATACACACGTACGCGCATATCTGTATATAAACGTGTCTGTCTCGAGGCTGCCGAGAGCGGGCAAAACGATCGGAGCGGCGAGCGTTAATCTAATTTTCTGGACGTCGATTAACGATCGCTCGAGATGAAACCGGCTCCCGTCCACCTCCTGTCCCCTTTCGCCTACCCTACCCAACCTCCGCATTCGATAGAGGCGATCATTATAGCCGCTGCCATTGTTACGTTCGTTGCGATCCGTCCATTTGTTCCATTGCGGCGAGCAATTACCGGCGTAGGCTGGAAATTCTGTTATTATAATAGAAGAGCGTGGCTTTTCGGATGCGAGGCGAGGATAATTAATATTCCGCTCTTCCTAGATCTACCCGAGCCATCTGCCGCATTTTTCTCTCACCTCGCCTTAATTCCTCGTATAGAGAGAGTGAGAGAGAGAGAGAGAGAGAGAGAGAGAGAGAGAGAGACTAGTTACCCGATCTAGGCGGAATTTCTGCGCGCGAAGGAAAGTTGATCGATGCTCACCTGCGACGAGGACGCGTTCCCGCGTCTATTATCGCCGTCAAGAAGCGTGGGAGTGACGTTAATCTTAGCGCCGGATGTTGACACTTTCGAATTAACATTCGCCGGGGCAAACAGCGAGCGAATGAAGCGTCTCCTACTCTATACAAGAACGTCACTTCTTGCAAGAAGATTAGATCCTCTTCCACTTTCGATCTGCCGACACACGTCGGCCAACGTCAATTCCTTATTTTTTTTCTTACTTTCCGCGCGTCATTCGACGAGGAAAAGCAGCTTTCCCACCTTCGACGCTACCGGTCTTACAATTTTCCTTTCCTCCTCCTATTGAGCCTCGCGATCGTCCGAGAACGGAATGCGATTGAGCCTTTGAATCGTCGAAAACAATGTCGCTGAGAGTCCGACGAAAATTGGTGAAAATTCGGTGCGGTCGCACTTTCTGCGTTTTGGTACGGGCTCGTATAGGCTTCGGCGTTGAGCGTGAAATTCGTCCCGGGACAAAAGGCGAAATCGGCGATCATCCTTCGTAGGTTTCTCACTCGATCCTCGGTCGCGCCGCGGGGGTGCCACTTTTCTCCGGGCTCCTTTTATCTACCGAATTGAAATGGGATTAAAAAGGTGGCGGAGTGCCGCGGTCGGTGCCGAGAGAATGAGATCAGAGACGAATGAAATGAAAGTGAGAAAATTGAAGCTACTGAAAAGGCCGAGCCGATGAATAGCTCGAACCTCTGACGGTACAGTTATACAATTTACTCGCATCAGCATTGCCGAATGTGCAATTGCGAACTCCTGACTCGAGGAAGACAAAAGATTTGTTCGTCTCTGGGATCCATCTACGCGTAGGAGTGTCAATGGATAGGAAGCGGCTCTGCGATCTGAATGAGCCTGCGGCCAGGTAGAATGAGGATGAGGGGAGGAGGAGGGGGGAAACAATGTCTCCGGGAATTGGACGAAATTAGTGAAAATCCTCCCGGTTATATAGAAGCCGGTGGCCTCAACGGAACCAATTATACCTCGGTCCATTCATGCCAGGCCCGGTTCCATGTTTCGTCGGGCCCCCCTCGGGGCATGGCATCTCAAAATCTCTTTTTAATGGCCCTCACAAACAGCTCCGTCCACAATTCCGTGTTCGCCTCCTCGAGAGAGATCTATCGCCACGTCATATCCGGTACGATTCCCCAAAGAATCAAATATCCGCGAATTATTCTCGATTCCAACGATTCCTTCCGTACAGACTGTCATTTTTACTGTATTCTCGCTGCAAAAGTTACTTGCACCGATAATTGAACCGGTCGAGGGTCGTAAAGCGCAAGATAAAAGAGCAGGAAATCGCAGCTGTCAACAAACAATCTTTGAGCATCGACTCGCCGACTTGTAATTATCCTAAAGGAAGCAACGCGAGGAAAAGCGGAACTTAAAAATCTATTAGGTCCTCCCGTTCTCTTTCGAAAGGGAGTGCAAGGGCGCGCGCGCCGCCAGCTTTGGGCGGGAAAGTTTCGGTGGCGAAACGATACATTTAAATGGCGATTTGCGGCTCGGCGCGTCTGTGATTTCGGGCGATAAATTAACGGCGGCCGCTGTCAAGGCAGAGAAAGAGGGACGTGGCAATTACCGCGGATTTCCGCGGCCACCTTCCTCCGGAGCTGTACTTTACCAATTTTCTCGATTACCTGGCATGAAAAGTCGAGCCACAGACCGGCACCGCCCCACCCCTCTCTCCCTCACTCTCCCGCACTCTCCCGCGCAGGTAACGCAGGCCCCGAAGAACTCTCGGAAATCGAGCTATTAACCCTCCAGTCACTTTCCTCGCCCGGAAACGGTCGTAATTTAAACGCAGACGCACGCTTGCCAAGAGAGGCGAGTAGCGCAAGAATTTCAGCCGCCTATTAATCGTCGGTAACAGGTGCAACTCTCTTCGAGATACGACTATCGATACCGGGCCGCCGCGAGGAACGAAATCTTCCTCCGACCGAGAGAAGAATCCATCGGCCCTATTGAGCAAACGTGAAAGTATAATGGCTTGCGTCAAAACGAATTAATCGCGCGCAATTACGGATAACAAATCCGTGCCGGGGCGGGCGTTAATGAGCGTCGCCGGAAGTGTTGCCGTCGTTGGAAAGGTGAATGAGGGAGAGGGCGGCGGAGGGGTAGAGAAGGGGTAGAGAAGGGAGGGAGAGCCCTCCCCGCAGCTTCCGGCTTGCCATTGGGGTGGGGAGGGCAACGCCGCAAAGGGGACAGAATGCACCGGTGGTGCGCCGCGATAAAATCACCTAATTGTTTCGCTAAGCGTATGTGAATGTCCAACACGCCTGCGTCCGCGCACGCAGGGAGTCCTTTCGTGCAGCACGTACCTCCGCCCGACTTCGCTTTTGCCAACGTACGACAAAAGCCTGGGGGAGATCTCGGCTGAAGGAGGGAGAGGGAAGCGGACGGAATCACGCCGGATCGAAAGCGCTCATCGCATCAGTCTAGTCGTGTATACGAACTGCCTTTCGTTAAGCTAGCCGATTAAACACTAGCAAGATTCTTGCGAGATTCCCGGTATAACTGTGAGATTGTACGGAGGTTTCATTGAATATAGCGTTTGCCTGAATGGAACGTACAGAGTAGACTGAGACTTACGGCTAGAGGTAGGCGAGCGTAAGATGCGCGTGCGAAAGATGAAAGGTGAAAAAAGTATGAAAATGGAGAGGGTAGGGGAAGTTGGCTGCGCCACTGCGCGGCCGAATTAGCTTGCTTCTTGGAGCATGAAGCGCATCGCAATTACGGCAACTAAGTAACGCGGCTGAGGATAAGCTGCTCTTGTAGAACAGCTCTCGTAGAACAGCGCCGCGCCGCGCGGCAATGAGTCTTTTAGGACCCGGTGTAGGATCGGGTTCGCGCTTATCGCTTAATGAGGATGCCTCGTCGCGATAAATCGAGTATGCGAGTTGCGTGCGACGCCGGCGTCGAATGCAGACGAGCATCGGCGCATGCATGTGGCTACGTTTTGGTCTACCGGAACGAGCCGTTTCGAGGCCGGGGACGTGTATCGGAATTCTGCTCCGCTCGGCTTCCATCGTGAAGCTCAGCGTCAAACAGACGCGTGCTTCATTAATTTCCGGAAGCGTCTGGAGCCTCCGCGTCTCGGCAACAAAGGAGAATTATCGAGACGGAGAACGGTCGGAGGGGGTGCTGGAGGGGGTGCCGAAGGAGGTGGAGGTTTACCGAACCGAGCCAGCCCAGCCAGCTTCGAGTCAGCGCAAGCATAAAACCGATCGGTATTATTACCGGCTACAAAGAGCTGCGGCGCTCGCCCGCGATTATTAATGCCCCGCATCGCTAACGCTATACCTATATCCAGCTGCTCGGACGAATACCAACCGTTTTACGGCGAAGCTTGCCTTTCTCCCCGGCAATACGGCCGTATCGTACGTACGATCGTATCGCTTCGGCCGCGAGGTTGTGCAACAACCATTTTTGCCCCGATGCGCGAGAAAGCGATTGTCTCGTGCGCGAGCTAATTACCGAGATTCGAGCGTATCGATAAACGAAAGCTCGGCCTTAGCCGGACATTCAAACCTCGGGTGCCGATAACGAATCCGAATTTCGGATAAGCGAAACACAGTTCGGATTTCGGTGAAATAAATCAAAGGAGAGGACGTGTCCCGAGAGTCGAGGGCAGCCTGGCGGGACAGAGAGTGTCGGGGGGTGAGTGGCGGGGGTGAGCGGCGGGACTGTGAACATAATTAGATGTTGTACCTCCTTCGTGGCGACGATAACGCCACGGTCATTATTTCCATGTTTAGATAACCGGCCTAGACGGGCATGGGGTTCGTGGGACAGCGTACTCTGGCGACGACGACGACGACGACGGCGACCGAAGACGACCACGACCACGACCACGATGACGACGACACAGTAAGTAGAGTGTTCAACCTGGATGGTGTGTCGCTTCCAACGAGGACCGTTTCTTCCTTGCGGTTACGTCTACCAAACTTCCTTTGTAATAGCCACTCCTCGCCTGCCGACACATAATGTTTACGAATCCGCTGTCAATTACCTAGACCGCAACCGCTATCCTACGTTTTACGCACCGGTAAAAAGCTCGGTAGAAAACAAAAACACGTTCCTACGTGGCACCACGCGACGTCATCTAAATTGGCCGCTATGTACATACAGGGTCTTTCTTTTAACTCGGAACGCTCGATCTAGTGAAAACGCTAACGTGGCAACAGCGCTAGACTTGATACACGCGCCGCCGGGGACAGTGCGCCGGCGGTACCGCCACTCTTAACCGTATCGACTCTAGCGCTGTTGCCACGTTAGCGTTTTCACTAGATCGAGCGTTCCGAGTTAAAAGAAAGACCCTGTAGAAGCGAGCATCGGTTGTCGTCTAATCTCTCTCCGCAGCGAAGTACCTTTAAATTGTCAATTTCTGGGGGTAAATTATATGGCGACGACGCCCGATGCCAGAACGTAACAGATAACGCTCGACGGGTCGCATAATTGCGGGGCAGGGGGGGGGGGGGGGGGGGGGGGACAATGAAAGAACAATAAAAGGAGGAAGAATAACATCTGCAGGAAGTGTATGACAATGGGGCGATCGTGAAGTGCGCGCTCGCATAAACCGCGGGCCCGATCGAAATGATACGCTTGAAATCATTTAATTTTTGGAACGCGCAACATGTGCGCGCAAAAGATGTATCGCGCGATACGCACGAACGTGCATTGTGAACGCAGGAGATAACAAAGTTCACACGTAATCCACGCGTGAACGTCAAGACCAATCCTTCCGCGCAGACCGTGCGTACGCACGCACCTAATGACAGAGCCTGTCACGTTTGTTTTCATCGAAAATATCGTGTCATTACCATATGCTCGAAGCTGAACGCTATCAACGTTCCCCCTCGTCAACTCCACCCCTCCCTTCCTCTATCGTCCTTCCAACAATCCTCTAATTTTCTTCTCGGCCAGACAGTGCATTTACGCTTGCCCGGTCCACGGAACATCCGGTTCGAAGGCAGAGACACCCTGCAGAGGATGACCTTGATCTCCGATGTGACCTCGCGCGTCCTCCTGCGAATCGGCAGAGATGCCCTCGATACGCCCCTGAAGGATCGCGCGCGCTCACCGTTCGACTTACGAATTATACTGATCGAAGTGGAGTAGGCGGAGGTGGGGTACGCGGATGGGGGAGGGGGGAGGGGGCCAGGCTCCGATTCTTTTTCTCATTCGAAGCGACGAGGCTCGTTTGCTCTTATTGGCGGCCCTCGCCGCGTCCACCGAGCGGAGTCCCCGTCTTATTCCCATGCGCGAGCCTCACGGAAAGGTGGCGGATCATTATAAAAATTAAACGACGTTCATACGATTGATTATCGAAATAACATATCATTCGCGGGGCCGCTCATCCTTTTCTGCGAGACGTCTTCTGCGTCTGCGAGCAAGGGGCAAAAAGGATAAGGAAGAGAAAGATAGAAGGGGGGTCCGTCTCCTCTTATAGGGTCTCTCGACGTATATCGCGATCGTTTCTCGGTGTGCGTCCGCATCTTCGAGAACCTTAATAAGTCGTTTTCGAGAGATAATCCGCGGCGGGTGTGTCATTTCATTTCTCGTAATTTCGTGCTCCTCGCGGCCGTAGAATACCACGTACGCCGGCACCGTTTCTTTTTCTATACGAGTGTGTATAAAATGTCAATTATGTAGGTGTGCTCGGATGCGTACCTGCTACGCTCCCCTCCTGCCCCATGGCCTCCCTCTACATCGTTCCTCTCGTTTTCCCTTCGGCCACGAGATTACACTCATTCAGAGATTTCGTTCGGTCCTCTCCGTTTCCTTTTTTTTTGTCCCCCCTCTCCCGCGCTCTTCATTCAAAGGACCGAGAGTCTGACCGCTGCTGCAACTTCTTCCTTCCCCCTCCCCCTGCCTTACCTCCTCCTCCCGTAGGCGTACGGCGACCAAAACTTTTGCCCCCGGGGAGTCATTCATTCAGTCGGCGAGACGGTCCCGAAATCGGGCCTGTAACCAGAGTCCGAATGGTGAGCCAAGAGAGAGAGAGAGTGAGAGGGAAAATAACAGCGTCCGAAGGATTCGGGAGGGGCAGGGAGTGAAAGCGTACGACGTGGGACAGAGATTTTTGTGGGAGGAGGCCACCGAAATGTTTGGAAATGAAGCGAGCGCACCGTACCTGTTTCGAGAGCAATCTCGTGTCTGTTTCCCTACTAACGGCCAACGAAGAGTTGTACCTGGCGCCGAGGTGAAAGCGGACGGGGGTGGCACGAATTAGGAACGAGTTAACAAATTGGCCCTCCACAACCGGCACGTAAATGCGAGCCATCCTCGCCCACGCCGACGCGAGATAAAAGCGAACAAGCGCGCACCGTTCTGCATACATATACAGCAGATACATATACAGCTGATACCTACTCACGTCCTCTCCCCACGCCGCCGTTCATTCGTCTTACGAATATGTATTTCGAACCGATCTACATGTCGATTATACTTGCAAGCCCTTTTTTCGACCTCTCTTCCAACTGTGCAACTTTCCTGTACGCAGAGTCACTTTTTGCCGGCGAAAAATGCATCGCTCAGCTAATCGGCAAAAATCCAAATGATAATCGTAAAACTCAGAGCGATCTATCAAGATCACGGGGACAGGGGGGGACAATCGTGAGGTGAAGAAAGAAGCAACGGCAACAAAATGAGCCCGCAGCAACTATATGCAGAAACATGATACTCGAAGGGATGTTCCGGAGGAGTGGATGCGGGGAGGCGTCCGGCGCGAGAGGGAAGGAAGAGAGAAGGAGGAGGGGAGGTATATGGAGGTGGAGGGGGAGAGATTGAAATTAAATGCCGGTGAAAGAAAAAATGATCGCGTAATGACAGCGACTGGTATGCCTGGGCAGTGCCCGGGCTGACGGCGGTGGCCGAGTATATCTTCGTCTTGGGTGCAGACTTTGTCGAGGAAGAGAAGCGGGCGAAGGGAAAGACGCGGGAGACGTCGAGGGGACTCCGGAGAGGCCGAGGGGTCGTGGGGGGACCGTGTGATTACCCATCGACCAATAGCCGTGCTCAGAGCGGCCATCATGGTCCAGCCGGAGACGTGCAATCACGCGGCCCATCCAGCATCTCGCCGAAGAAGAGGTCTCCTCTTCTCCTCGAAGGTAGAACGTCCCGCTCTTCCTTCCACCGTCCTCCTGCAGGCACGTACCGGCCCGTCCTCGGGACTTTGTAAGGATCGCTCGCTGAACGTACAATTTAATGCGCATCGAACCCTTCGCGGCCGTTATCCTATTCGGCGGCCCAGCAATCCACGGCCCGGCAATCCAGGGCCCAGCAATCCAGGACCCGCAATCCAGGGCCCAGTCGTTCCGGCACAACTTTATCGCAACGCGCCAGCTCAGAAAATGAAACCTATTCCGGCAGTTCGCATGGGAAACTCGTCCGATGGTAAAGTTGGACTCGCGGGCGTTGAATTTTGTTTAAAAAGGATAAGCAGCGCCGAACGCGAGGATATGCGCTTCGGCAAAGGTGTAACATCGTTGCGCAAAAGTAAAACTAGATAATGGCCGCTTTCACGTACCGTAGCCTCGCGCAGTGGGCTCGTCGAACGTATGTAATGTAACGAGCGTGCCTTATCCGAGAGTCATCGTTGGTAAGCAGCGGACTTCATAACGCTAATTACCGAGCCCGATGGTTCTCAAACAGTCTCAGAATTCTTCCGCCGGGGGAGAGAATTGCCTAATATCCCGAAACCGTATTTTTCTTATTCTTCTGCTACTGCTTCCACTTCTGCTTCTCGTCGCTCGATGCGACATACCTATATTCTCATCGATTTAATGCCGTGCGAACGAACGAACGTGCCGACTCGAATATTTCGAAGGCACAAAGTGTCAGGTTCAATTTGCTTCGCACTCGACCGGAGGACTTAGACGCGTATAATTTCAAATAAAATTGCCGGCTAATAAACGACTAAATGCCAAGGACCATTACCTTATTAGAAGTCGTTACCCGTTACGGCCGACGTCGAATTTCGACAAGTCCAATTTTCTCCCATCGCGCGATGAAGCGACCTGTTTTCTAACGGTCGTCGCTCCATCTAATTGACTATCAGCGAAGGCACAGTCGCCATTCTGTCGGGTCGGACGATTTCGTTCGTAGAGGCGACGATATGAGAGCCGCCATTTATTAACGAACATTTTTCGTTTTAACGATAACACTTAAGGCCGGGTGTAATTGCATCCTGTCTTTAAGGCCCGTGCACACAGAGAAGTCTCGAGGCGCGGATAGGATCTCACGCATTCTTGCGCACTACTCGAGAACGAGAGAGGTGGAGAGAGAGGTAGAGAGGGAGAGAGGTAGAGGGAGAGGCAGAGAGAGAGAAAGAGAGAGAAAGAGTAGCCAGCAAAGGCAAATATTCATAGTTGCGCATAGGTATGCAGAGCGATAGGGTGGGCAAAAGTAGGCTTGCCTACGGGATAGGTGTATACCATAGGTGTAATATCATAGGTGTAATATCAGGTTCGGGCAGCTTCCAGGTGTGCGCGTCGAGTTTACGCGCTCACCACCGTGTTTTCCTATCTTTGGCTCATCGCTGAAAGATTTCACTCGGCGCTCGTGTGAAACGCGGATAATGACGAGCGGCGTCGAAGCCGGAGAGGATAGCCGGCGCTTAATAACTCGTTAATTATCGTTTTAGGAAATCCGCGGTGGTACACAGAACAGGCGTCCAATTACTTTACGTAACTCCCGCGCGTTCATTTCTCCGTTGGTCGCGGTAATTGGTTTAATTGCGTTTCGCAAAGTGGCAGGGTTGAGAGAGAGAGGGGGGGGGGGGGAACAATTGCGGAGGGAGGGGAGATGGGAAGGGGAGGATGGAGGTTTTCGCGGTTAGAGGATCCTCCTTCGCAGAATGGATCGTTGTCGCGTCGCGAGGAAAATGAGAGGAGCGCGAAGAAAAGGCGAACGCTGACGTCGTTAGGTCTGACTTCGGGTCTGACTTCGGTCTCAGTTGGCTTATGAGCGGGGGAGGGAGGATCTACAATTAAGAGTGCCGCCTTTTGATCGCGATTCCATCCACCCCGTACCACCCCTTCCTCGACGATATCACGCGAGATAGCATGCCGCCTCGAGCGGATAACACTTTGTTGCGCCGCTCGTTTCTTCACCTGCCTTTTCCTCTTTCTTTTCATCCGGCTCCTCCGACGCCGACTTTGGCCGCCAGTCACTCTTACGCGCAACGCTCACGACATCCTGCCAGCGCGATCCTATCGACTCACGACACTTTTAGGTTATCATTAAGAGGCCTGTCCTTGGAATTTTCCTCCTACCCCCGGCAAATTGTCGCAACGCGCGCCGTTCCACCTATCTCGCTTATTTCTACCGCCTTGATTGTCTCGTTCGGGGAAACTTAATTGGGAGCCGGCCTGCCGCGGCAACGAGAAGACAAATGCGCGAGAATGGGAGTGCGCGGCCGGAAAGTCACGCTGCGAAGGAGAAACAAGCTCGCCAAAGAGATAGCGCGCACGAAGCTAATCAAAGCTAATCAAAGCTCAGCCAAGAGTCGGCCTAAGGTCACTGACGTTGTTTCTCTACTTATTCGATCTTCCGTTTTCGTTTCTGCTTCGTTGTTCGATATGCGCGCATCGCCTTAGGCTTGCTTCGCTTGGCAGCGGAATGGTGCCCGGTGGCTTCGATCGCGATACGGCGAGGGCGCGAAATTGTAACAATCGGTCAACGGAGCGCGATCGGACCGATTACAGGGATTTATGTAACTCCATTACGGTCGCATGCGATTTACGGTACATAGAAATCGTGTAATCGTTTGGCCTCGTTGTACGTCTGCGCACGTACTGCCTGGCATACGTGTACGCGACAAGGGAACCTGTAATCGGCACTCTCTCGCTCTCTCACTCTCTCTCTTTGCGTGTGTCTCGCACTAACGGGATGCAAGCGGAGCCATGAAAAAAGGCACGCGGATCAGATTATTCTATTACGTTGACCATCGGACGTTAATTCTGTTGTCACTGCCGCTGACAAAGTGTGGCACCGTCAATTTTGCACGGGCGGTTCATATGCGCCTCGCGTGTGCTTTAAAATCAATTGAATCTCTCGGGGGCAAATGAGTCGAAATTTCGTAGCAAAGTGTCCGGTAATAACTGCTCGGCATTTATTCGAAACCTGGAACCAAATTGCAGCCCGTCGGCCGTCGGTCATTCGCTTTACATAATACTCTTTCTAGCGGCACGTTTGTTTTCGCCCTGTGTTTCATACATGACGTTATCGTAATCTCGTATTCCTACGCATTCATAATCATTCATGAATACAGAGTTGCAGCGCGTTAGCCCCGCTCGAGATAGGGTGCGAGAGCTAATGGACGGTAAATCGTCGTAACGGTGGGCAAGCAGGGCTAAAAATTCTTTGGGAAAAAAGCTTGGGGAAGGCAAAGGAGTCCTCGGTAGCTTTCGAGAGAAGTTTGAGGTTAACGATCGAGCGTTAAGCGGGCAAGGAGGCTTGAAAGGTCGGCCTTCCGGTGGCCGGTTCGATTAGCGTACCGGGCAGGGACAATAAATCACGGGGCGGGCGATTTTTTATTCCGGCAGTTTTCGGCGCAGCCACTAAGCGTCGCCTGCCGTGGCATTACCGTCGCTTTTAACGGCGTATAACGCTCCTTAACAAGAAGATCGCGTGTTACGCCCTTCTGCCCGCTCACCTCCCTATCATCCTGCCGAGAGAACGTTCAAACTCCCACCCCGTCCGCAGTTCCTGTTCTCGGCATACGTATGGCCTCCTACCGCCCGACTTTTTGTCACCCTCTCCTTCGCAATGGCTGCACAAACACTTTCCATTGTTTAACGCCACCGCCGACCACTACGGTAATTCCACCGCTAACGAGCGTCGCGACGACTCACCGTGAACTCCATCCTTCGAAGACTGCTCGAAATCATATTTCTCGTCTGGCGCTTCGAATCTCTCGGCGCCAAAGCCGACGCAGACGCCGTTCGCCACCGAAAAGAGGTACGCTGTCGGCACCGAGAAGAAAGTGCAAAGAGGCGGAAGTTCGGTGACGTTTCGTGATGGGCCTCACCGTTAGACAATGGAAGAGAGCTCGGCGAAGGAAGTAATTCGCGAGGGAGCCTGAGTTTCCTCCCGACTTAGCTACGACGTATATGTTACTTATATACCTCGGCCTGCGTACGTACCATTGTCTTGACAACTTAGCGGTTATTTTACACGCTGTTAGCTCGGTAAGCTAGCCACGAGTTTACCGCTGTTTCTATGCTAATGAGCGAGGCCGAGACAGACGGAGGAGTAAGGGATCGCAGAGACAGCGGAGTTTGCGACCGAAGAGGAACGAGGGAGAAGTCGGTTATCGTCCTCTAAAACAGTCTCAAGTTAATACGGAAACTTGGTCCTACTTACGTGAGGTAACTCGGGGCAAAACGAGCACTTGGGGAATGTGTGCACGTACCGGCGGCCTGGCATCCTGGCGGCACGTGCACTCATACCTAGAAGCGTACGTACGGTACGTACGTGCAAACATACATACAGCCGCCTCTCAACCCTTGTACGCAATTTGTCGCGCCCTTCGCGAATGACGAACGGCAAGGCGTGAAATGAAACGGCCAAATGAAATGACCAAATGAGAGAGCCGAACCTAACGGGCAAACAAGCGTCCGCCATTGAAAGGGAAGCAAATTTTTGCGCCGCTTTTCGCTCTGAGTAGCCAATCGCAGGGCTCGAGTTCGATCGCCCCCCGGTCAGACAGAGATCCAGCCAAGTTCGAGCGATCATCGGCGCATTCGTATGCCGCGATTCTTATACACGGATTCTTCCACACGGATTCTTATACTCGGATTCGTACACAGCGATTCGTATGCCGATCCCGTGGCACTGACTCGCACGACCTCGAGCATTACAGTAATGGTCATAACTGCCTTAAAAAGGGGTCTCGGGGCGCCATCGGGTGGTATAACATGCAAATTGCCAGGTTCGATCGGCGAGGGAAATCCCGGGATTCCTCGATTGGCTATTCGAGCACACACCGTTCCGTATACTTTGCCAAGACGCGGTAGTGGTGGTACCCGACGGACGCTAGGGAAGGGAAAGGGATGCGAGGGCCAAGGGGGGGGAGGTATAGCACGGGGCGATCCGTGAAACCGTAGGAAATTGTACGATCGTGCAACCGGGAAACGATCGGTGAATTCGAAGAAACTCATTGCGCCGTTAAAACGCCGGCCAGACCAGGCTTCCGAACTTTCCCTCCCCGTTCTTTACCCCCTCCCTCCTCCCACCTCATCTACCCATCTAAACCGTCTTCGCCATTTCGTCGATTTGCACAATTTGCGCGAGATGCTTTCGCGTCGTCGCCGGCGATCGATCCACTCCCGCCGATATGGAAAGTATACCGAAACGTAACGGGACCTAACAGCGCGTACCCGGGAAGCGGCCGATTCATGCCAAAGGCCAATTACTGCACTTATCACTTGACTTTTCGAATCGAGCCCGCGCTGAGAAGGGACGAAACTATTCGATCCCTCCGCCGCGTCCGTGTACGCGCGGCTGGCTACGCGAGTGCAGCCTACCCGGCTGGATCTGTAATTACGTAACGATCTTCAAACGCACGGAGTACATCCTCGACAAGTTTGCGGATCAAGGTATCATCCCGAGGCTGATTACAACCTCGCGCCAATTACCGGATCGTTTCGGGAAAGAGAGCGGTGTACGGCCGGAGAGAAGCGTGCGTTTCGCGGCAAGCGGATGGATCAATGGTATTTTCGAGGAATGGCGGAGGTAGGAAGAAAGGGCGGGATCGGGTGGGGAGGGTGGCCGAAAAACGGGAATAGATCAGTCGCGCCGATAAGAGCCGCGTTGCGAGCGGATAGCCGTCCGGCGTAGGTGCGTACTGGGAGGCCATGAAGAATAACGAAAAATTTCGTTCGCGGGGGGGAGCCGGGCGCAAAAGCGATTAAGTCCATTATACAGTTTTATCAGCATGAGAAAGATCTAATAGCGGTGGCCGCCGTCGGCCGACCCCTACCGTCCACCCCTCTGTCCACCCTCTGTCCACCCCACGAGAATCTACCCTTCGGTTAATTTCACGTGTAAAGGAACCTCCCCCACGATGTGTCATACGCGGCCGCTCGCCTTCCCCGCCGCTCCTCTCTCTGTCGAACGGCAAGCACGAAATGGCGAATCGGTGTAAAGGTGCGTGCGGCACCCATTGGCGGAGTCGAATTTTTGAACGTGCTCGCTCTCCGCCGTTAGGGCCAAAGACAGTATACTCTGGACACCGGTAGCAAGCAGCTCCGTTCAAATTTATCGGCGCTTATGGCGAACTAACGTGTAGAGATTAGGGCAATGAGTCGGTCGAAATGAGCGATACTCATGACATGATAGGGGTTTCTTCAAAGCGGCCGCCTATGGCGTGCAAGCTCGCTCGAAAAGAAAGACGGGACGACACACGTACGTGCATACACGTGGCTCGTTGGTGGTGAGCGCAGTCTGACCGGGCACACGTATATAGGCGCGATATAACTAACGAGACTTTGCTCGCAACCCCTCGACAGGGCAGCAGCTCGAAACACCTGCAGGAAATCACAACCCCCGAATGCAAATATTATCTTAATTGCAATAGAAAACTACGGCCATTACCTGGAAACGCTTTTTTCTTTCCCACTCGAGTGGCTACAGCGCACTAACGAGCGAGCGAGTGACCGAGATTCGAGAGGGTGAGTGGAAAAGTCGAGTCTCGATTGTCGACAACTTGCACTGGGACAATCGGTAATGGTATTACAAATAACCAACAACTGTAAGATATAACAACGTAAAGTAATGGAAAATAATACTGAAGTATAAGGAAATTCTCGCAAGTATGAGTAAAAGATGATAAATGTGACAAGACGGCGTTGAGATAGTTAACTAAGAATCGCCCGGTAAGAATATGTACGCCAAACGACTCTGGAACTCGCAAGGCGGGGGGGTGGGTTAGTTAGTAGAGTACCTGGCTCATAAGGCAGCGGACCCGGGTTCGATTCCAACTCAGGACAGAAATTGAGAAAAGAGCACGCTTGACTGAGGACGGTAGAACGCCGACTAAAATCTGCTCGCGCTCGCGGCGCAAAAGGCGGCAAAGTCAAGCAACGTCAACACGCACCACGCTCCACGTATATCGGATCTATATATTATTTTGCTCTTCATCTCAACCACAGAAATTCGCCAATACTTATTCCTTGGCCATTTAGAAATGTAAATTTTCCGAATCGTTAACGATGACCGGTCGAAAGTTATCACGGAATGACTCTTCTTCTCAGGCTCGCGAAACTCGAGACGCGGAACGTAGACGGGACAAAGTGGGCTTTAGATTGGCTCGCTATCAATGCAAATTGTCGGTAATGGAGGCTCTTAGCTGAAATCGGATCGTTCGTTGCCGGTAGCTAATTCGGGGTAGGTGACGCTTCTCTTTAGACGAGGAGAGCGAACGCTCGCAAGAGATTACGCGAGTCGATGGCCGATGAAAAACGTGTAAAGCGTGTTTCTAGACTAGTCCCACGTTATTTATAAAAAGCTGGCGAGGAAAAAGTGCTCGCGTTACATAGCACCGCGCTCCGGGTAGAAAGTGTCGGCGCGAGGAAGGCGGAGGAAGCGAATTTCCAAACGATTTCCTTTTCGAAAAAGATGGTCCGCTACGCGTGGCAAATGGCCGTCTGGTTCTTTCATAACGCCTCTCTAATTGAGGCACCGCATATAGCGTCTCGTACAAAATACCTTTCGACATTGTTCGACGATCGCGTTCGAAAGATCGGAATGCAAAAAGCGGCAAGGGGGGGAGGTGGTAGGTGCGAATGACGGCGAAGCGGTGAAAGTTCCGCTACGCGGAACTCGACGGGAAAGGGAAGGTTTTACGATCGTTTTGGATTTAGGAAAAATGCGCTTCTGCCCGACGCACTTTGCTCGATGCGCCTCGGCCGATGCGCTCGACGCGCTTTCGCAAGCCGGCCGCAGCATCGGGTAAGCGATACGTCTACAATGTTAACAAACGCCGGCTTTCGACATCGAGCGATGATGAATCGTCGATTTGGCAATATCTCTTTGGGCAACGTCCGCTTCGTCGTATCCTTCGCCTAGGTGGGCCGCGCCGTTATAATAGACTTAATTAATTTCTCATGCATGCCGCGACGATGGAAACTACTCCTATATCTTGCGCATAGGATCGAGGCGTAATGAGTTGACGCAAAAGAAGTGTCTGATGAACAAATAGGCCCGGGGTTGACGTTGCGATTGTTCGGACGGCCAGGCTCTGCGCACTTTCCCTCCTTCCGCCTCGTTATCCGCGCCAAATTGAGAATTATGCCCTCCGCCGTTATATAATACCTAAGCCGAGACGAGCAAATACGAAGCGAGTCGAGCAGAAAAGAGTCGAGAAAAAGGCGCAAGCCTCTTGTCACTTTTTTTCCCCCCTCGCGACGATAGAATTCCCTGGGGAAGCTTCGATGGCTTAATGATGAATTTTAGGCGAGCAAAGAATTGCGCGCAATTCTCAGGCTACCTGAAAAACTGTCTTAATTGAGCCGCACTATCTGCAGGAGTGGCGCACGGTCGCACGGACTCTACCCGTAAGGGTTAATTACCGGCCTTTTAATGCAGAGAGAAACGCCGACGTCTGCCGTTCGGGCAATAATTTTTCCATCAACCTTGTTCCACGTTCAACAACCCTCTCTCGCGCCGACTCTTACCGCTCTCTATCCCTCCCTCGCCTTCGCTCGCCCTCCCTCACCCTCCCGCAGGCCAAATTTCCGCTGTCGCTCTCATGAGAACGCATTACGATCTTAATGAGCACTTAGCATAACAAACCTAAGATCGG
Organism: Anoplius nigerrimus; assembly: GCA_914767735.1. NCBI lineage: Eukaryota > Metazoa > Arthropoda > Insecta > Hymenoptera > Pompilidae > Anoplius > Anoplius nigerrimus. The sequence continues at coordinate 17,732,576 of OU612083.1, forward strand.
ATCGGGTTGCTAAGCGGAGCCGCGCACGCACCCACCCACCAACACATCGATCTATTCGCATTGATAGGGAAGCCGGTAGTAGGCGCTCGACAGAAAAGCGCACACCTACGAGCTCACTACCTAGGCAGGAGGGAGGAAGAGGGGAATAGGGAGATAGATAGGAGCCGAACGATAGGCTAACGCGAAAAGAGCCGCAGCCGAGTGAGGGAGAAAGGGTGGTAGGGATAAAAAAGGAACGGGTGTGCAGTGCGGCCTTTGGTTCAGACCGCGATGCGCATGCGAGCGCCTCCCGACTTATGGAAGTTTAGCCGTTAACTTAACCGGCGTTTACCTTAATCTAAGATCAGCTCTGGCCTGCCCCGCGCGCTGCACGGTATAATGTATTGCCGTATGAATATGCATTGGACACGGTATGAGGTCCACGGGCGCGTGTACGTACCTACTCGCGCAGCACACAAGGACACATGCGAACACTCGAGCAACACACGCTTCTATCCTATCCCTATCCTATCCCCATCCTATCCCCATCCTATCCCCATCCTATCCCCATCCTATCCCCATCCACAGATTCGCCAATTTACGCTCCCGATATTCCTTCTATTAGTCCGCACTACTTTCATTCCACTCTGCCAAAAGGCATGCGCGTGTTATAGGTACTTATCGCTCTCGGGGACACATATTCTATCCTCGAAGCGTCTTCAATGTAACCTCTTCCTTTACCACACACACCCTCTTTCTCTCCCTCTCTACCTGTATACTTAGCTACATTTGTGTTACGCTCACGCGTGGGTGTGAACTATCTGTCCTGAGCGCGTCCTGTGCCCGTGCACGGTGCGGAATAAGAGAGAAAGCGTGAGGAAACGACGGAGGAAGGCGAACGGTGGATCCTTATCTGCCGGAATTTTACGAGCGTTTTAAGGGATCGTTAATTTCCAGGGCTTTTATCGTAACGCCGGTCGCGACTCCGTCCTGGGATACGTTGCCTTCGCCCGGCAGCAGCTGCAGCCGCTCGAATTTAACGAAAACTCTGACACACGCGCGCACCCTTATCCCTGCACCCCGGTGAATAATATTGTCACCGTGTAGCCTCGATGCAATCATTGCCACTAATCAAGAGCTTACAACCGCCGTTATCGCTTCATTTCGGACTCTCTAACTGCACTTATCCTTCTGGTTGCGATTTTAATGCGTATCAGCCGCGAATTAGCTACATACTTATGTATCTTATGAAGCGATAGACTGTATGTAACATGTTCTACTATGTTATTATAACATAATGAGTGTAATATTTCGTTTGACTACTGTCGTTCGTTTCTCAACCTTTAACACGTTTAGATTTGTCACAATTTAGTGCATACTTATGCATGTGTTTTTGAAACTACTACATCTAGAGCACCCCAACTACGATTTTTGTGATCTTTGTGCACCCCCCTTTCACACTGTAAAGGAATTATCAGGTCAAAGAATTGTACCTGCGAAAGGGGCGACAAAATAACCATTTTTAATGTTTTTTAAACACATTTTTGCTTCTATTTCGGAAACTATTGCAGTTAGAAGGCTCGAGTTGCGATTTTTGTGATCCTCGTTCGATTCTCTTTCAGCATGCATATCCACAAGTCGATCGGAAGACTTTTATTTTTCGCCCATTTGTCGACCCTCATTTTTTCGATGGTGTTTTGGCTGTAACTCCGAAACTAAAGTGAATTTTGACCAACGGGAAACGGCACTCTGAGTTATTTTTGACCCCCTACAAGGTAGCAAAAGGGCGATCCGATCCGCCGACCTTCGATTTTTCGCAAAAATGAGAAGGGGTACCCCTTAGAAAATTGGCGATTTTTTAAATCGCCTGTAACTTTTGGACGGGCAATCAAAACCTATGATAATCATACAGTTTTTTGAAGCTTTTGACGCGTACTTTAAGATAGGACTATCGGCGAAAGTCGATCTTTCAATAAAATTTTGTTTGACCTCGAAAAATCGCTGTATCTTCGAAACTATTGAGAATTCGGAACTTCGCTTGCGACCAACTTTCAGGGCGAGTCAAAATCTATGGGATAGGGTAGATATAGGTAAATCGAATTTTTTACCAATGAAATATTAAAATGCGCCCCCGCGCTGAGATAGTACGGGTTAAGAGGACATAGGAAGAGTGAACGTGTTAGTCGCTTCCAGCGAATGCCTAAAGGAACGTTCACCCTTCAGATTTTGCGAAGCCATGGAAAAATTGGAGAGAAATATACAGCGACGAGGCGACGAAAAATTCATGACTCCCTAACTGATCTTAAATTACGCGATTCTCTTACTACTTTTCACCCCTGCCGTAACTCAAGACCTCACGCGTCGGTTTAATTTATTTTAACGCGTGCCACGTTACAAAGTATCCGTTTCCCACGCAAGCAGGTTGGCAGGATTGACATCCGACGTTGTTACGTAGCCGGGCAACATCGGACGCCTAACTAACAATTACTTGCATCGAGTAATAGAATAGCGCGAGTCCTGCTCGTCACGTTACTCCCAAACTGCCATTGCATGTCGGCTGAAATTTTCTCGAAAATATTTAAATTTGTCGCACCTTGTCCAGCCTGGGCCTCTTTCGAATTCATGAGCCCGCCCGTTGCCGGGAGCGATTTAGAAAAATGTTTTCGCTCCTCGTGGCTCACCTTCCTCGACGACGTCGTCGTCTATCGCCTCTAGGATTCATGAGACTTAATTGGCAAGTAGATAGAGGCAGTTTTTACGCTCTTAACTTTTCACTTCGGCTCGGTGATCAGGGCTGACTCACTTCGTGTCGCGCCGCCGTCTCATGTATATTTAACACATTGGCCGCCACGTGAAATCCGGCAGTAGGTACGTTACCCGGGGTACCCAAGGCTAAAATAAAACTTTTCATTTTTTTAAACACCTCCCATTTAAAATATTCCCCACGTTTGTATTGCATAAGGAATCAGCGGAGAGGCCACCGGGCTGGAATTAGAGCAGCGATTTGACACTGTCACTCGTACGCGACCGTCAAGGTTTCAGCGATCTAGATGTAGAGAGCCTAGTCTCTACATTGACCGGACACATCCATCTTGAAAGAACTTCACGTTTGTCGCTCGACAAAATCAGGCTCTTTTTTGTTAAAAATCCAGGATGATAAATAGCTCGGCGGTCTTTTCACGGCATTGATTTTTCGCTGAAACAACGTCACTGTAAACCAAACGTCTCTTCAATCAGTTCTCTTCCGCTCTACGATATTAAGACGACTCCTTGCCTCGCAATTTGCCCCGATAATTTAAGCGACTCGCCAGAACAGGCTTCCTCTCGAAGAAACTCAGGAGGCCAAGCGGAGAACTGGTCGAGAATCTTGAGCGGAGAGTTTCCGAGCTTCAGCTCTGAAGCTGACGACGATGGTGGTGGTGGTGGCAGCTAATTGGCAAGACGATAAGTGCTCTCTTTAACGCCTCAGCTTAACTTTTCATTTCGTCGCCTCCCGGTCGACGGCGACACTCTCGGCTACCTCCTCATGTTTATTTAATGAGGATAGCGCGTAGAAGAGCTCGGCCGCGCTCCTCCGACTCGTGCAACTCTCGAGAATATGTATAAATAGGCGGGCGTAGATCCGCGGAAGGGTACCGCAATGCTCGCCAGCGTATACGGCCAGAATGCAGACCGACGGAGACGGCCAAGTCCTGGAGGGAGGGTGGTAGAGGGGGGGAGCGTGCATTTTCTTGCGAGTTAGCGAGTCCCGAGATCGTGTCACGCTTTGACGGTCGCATTACAGGCTCCGTTAACCTGTTTTTTTTTTTACATCTCTCCCCCTCCAGCGCCTCTCCCCACCACTGCGCTCCGAAGATTTCGTGCGCGGCGAACATTCCGGATTATCGTGTAACTTCTTAATTTTACGTCGTATTACGGGTCTCGATCGTTTTTCACGTTTTAGAGCGGCGGACTCTTTCCCTGGAAGTCGGCTGCGCGCTCGCGCGGAATCGTGTACCTAAGTATGTGAGGAAGTGGCTCGGTATCCTGGTGAGCGTGCCATATGGCAGGATGGCGTAGATACATCTAGCTATCGGCAAGAGGCGAGCTTCCCCTGGCCATATAATTAAATGATGTCATCGCCCCCCTAATTTCTATAATTCCTTGGATAGCTACCGAGTCCGCCGTGTCTAATTCGATTTCGACTCGGTACCGCTAATGCCCTAATAATTATTCCTCTCGATGCACGGCCCCAGCAACACGCTCGTCCGTCCCGACACGCTCGAGCTGCCCCATTTTTCCCCGGTTCCGTTCGTTTCCAGACGCTCGTCATTGTTTCGCGCGGGGCCTCCGGCCAAATCGCTTCCGAGCCAGTACGCTCTTTCGTTCGCAAAGAGTCAGGGCCGTGCGTAGATCGTAGCCTGCTGCGCGACATCGGCCAATAACGCTTTGCCAAAATGATTCGACCCTTTAATCATTCGTTGCCTAGCTCGGCGAGCAGATTGAATTCTCCGTCGCGAGCAACGGAAGCGTCGTTAACTCGGACGCGACGTCGTTACAAGAATCAACCGACATCGATGAAAGAGAAAAAGCGGCTAGCCGTTAGGCGGAGAAGGGAAATAATAAAGGAGAGAGAGAAAAAAGGGGGAGAGGTGAGCTGAGTTGATTCGGAGGGCGCAAGGCTCGCCCTCTCGTGAATTGGTAACGTTGCAGGGCAAGCTCTCTCGAGGTAGGAGCACCCTCCTCCTTCTCGCTCGATGGCTCTTCAACCCCTTCCAGGTGGTCGCCGCGATCCTCTCTTCGACTGCTCTCCGGGCTCGCTGGCCCGACTCGAGGCTGAAGGGAAAAAAGGCGCGAGGGTAGAACGGGAGAGAGCGGGAGAGAGCGGGCGAGAACGGGAGAGACGGGAGAGAACGGTAGCCACCAGACTGCGAGAGAGAGAGAGAGAGAGAGAGGGAAGCCAGGGAAGGAAGAACGGAGGGAGGAACGGAAGAGAACGGTACGCGGAGGAAAGAGAGAATGCCGAGGAGGAGGAGGCGAAGAAGAAGAAGAAGTGGGGGAGAGAGAGACGGCGTGCTTGCCGTTGGCCCCCACTCCGCGAGTCGAGCGAGCCACCCCTTCCACCCCTTCGACCCCTTAGACCCCCGGCGGGCATTCGCCAACAGGGCGAGGAGCAGCCTCCCCGCCACCCACCCGGACTATAATGAAAGATATTAACTACAATTTTATATCGAATTACCGCTGAAACACATTTCAAATTACTTGGGCGTAGCCGCGCGACGTAGCAGTGGCGCCGAGGTTGCCGCGTCGAGGATTGGCCGGCTACTTAGCGCTGGCGAGTCTGGTTGGCGGGCAAAAGGTAACGGTGGGGCGACGCAGGGGCGTGACGCCGAGCCGATATGGCCGCCCAAGGGGGTGAGCGTCGACGTCGAGGATAGTCAGTCCTGACAGACCAGTCGAGGGAACCCGATGCGCCACGTACGCCTCCTCTCAACTCGACCCCACACGATATACGAGCGAGCGCCAGGAGGCCGACCGCTACCTAACCGGAGGATCTCTCCATCAGTCTCATCCCGCGATCGCTCTCGGCCACTCGTTATCTCGGACCTCCGTTGACTCAACCGAACTGACCAACTTCGCAGTGCGTCCGTCCTTGCGACGCGGAAAAGTGAGTTCGACGAAAATAAGTGACTCAGAACCTCATCCACGATCGGGCGACCGCAGACGTGATTAAAGTGTGCTCAAAGTGCAGTCGATCTCGACTGGCGGACAGCTGTCAGTGGCAGATCTCGGCGCAGAAGATTTCTCGAGGACTCTGGGTCTGCTCGCGTAAAAGTGAGAGGAACGTAGAAGGAGTGCGCGTCGGTGGCGCGGTGGCTGGCCAGGCCGCTCTTATATAAAAATAATTAATAATTGAACGAGCGAAGGAAAAGGAGAAAAAGGAAAGCGGAAATGGCCGACGGCGGGCGCGCTCCTCTGCGCGGCAATTATGTTAAGTGGCCAATTAGCAATTAACCAAGGAGCCGAGCCGCGAGCGGCCCCTTAATTGCGCCTGAGAAGACTACGACGAAGAAGAGGAATAAGAGGAGAAGGAGGAGGAGGTGGTGGCGGAGGAGGAGGAGGAAGAAGGCTTCGGAGGAGGCGACGGTGGAGGGGTCGTCGTCATCGTACCTCGGAGGTGGTGGTGCCGGTGGTGGTGGTGGTGGTCGTGGTGGTGCCGGTTGCCGAAGAGAAGTGGTGGTGACGGAGGCGGCGGAGGCGACGGAGGCGGAGGTGGAGCGAGACAGAGTGAACGGGAGGAAGTGCAGGCCGCATACGGATCCCCGCTAGACGAATATCTCTCCCGAAGACAATATCCGTCCTGAGACGCTCGACTGCAGGAATTTGCAAGGAATGCGCGCGCGTCATCCATGTGAGACATCGTAGTGAGGAGAGAAAGAGAGATAATCGCGAGGGTGTGCGCGCGGGGGAGGGTGTGCGGGACTCTTCTCCTGGCTTCGAAGTCTGGCTGGTCACCGTCGGCAAGATTCTGTCTCCCAGGTACCGCGCGAGTCCTGGGGTGGCGACAGAGACGCTTCCAGGTGCCCGTAGCCCAGCGGCGGAAGCACCAACGGCAGCGTCTGCCGTGATGACGGTCCACCATCATCAGAACCACCACGGGGCGGCTCTGAGCGGCGTCACCGTGGCCGGGAACGGACTCAATCTCAGCAGGATGTCCGGCTTGGAGGGCCATCGGCGCGACGGCATCGTCGACAGGAACGGCGCCCTCCAGATGGGACGCATTGCCGCCAACGGACTCGACGCGCGAAACAATAATCATGGCGGCAACAATGGCCTCGAGCGCGGCGACGCCGCGACGACGATGCCCCAGCGATCGAGATTCATGATCACGGATATCCTCGCCGGGGCATCCAGCAAGGTGCATCCATCCAGCAAGGTTCATCCGGCCTCGGGCCTACCGGCACAGAACCCGCCGGGCAGTCCACCCTCCGCGCCGAAGGATCTCAGTGTCAGGCATCAGTCCAGAACGTCCTTGAGCAACAGCAATCTCGACGAGGACAGCGACACCAGCCATCACGACGGAGCGTCTGTCACTTCCAACGGTAAGGGAACTTCCAGACACCTTCCATCCAACCTATTTGCCCGCGTCGAGGGAGGGCCTAGGTGCACCTAACGTAAAATTACGTTCATGTCGCCCTACGACAAATCCCTCGACCTCGCGCGGCGAGCCAGAACGTCAAGCGAACCGCTTAACGATCTCACTCGGGCGAAACTGACCCGCGGAAATGACCATTAGATTTTCCGAGCCAATGCTATATCCCTCTATGTCGAAGATATCAAAGTGTAGCCGTCGCTTCCGTTCCGGGCATCCTTTTTCGTGGGAGCGAAAAAGAGGCGGTCTCCGAATCGTTTGTTGGGCAAGTTTGATCGGCGACGGATAGTTTCCGCGCGTGCATTCGGTTCCGCGTCGCTCTCTTTCTCGCCGTGAAAGTGCAGACAGCCGCGTTCACGTGGCCAGAGAAGTCAGCGTAGACGTCTCGGTCCACCTGCGGTATTTGGCGTGGGCCGGAGATGTCAAGGACACCGCGTGTCACGTACGCGGTGCGAGCCGGATGTTCTCTCCGTCGGCAGGAGAACTGCGTGGCCAGAAGGCAAGTAGAGGAGGAAAAAGATTGAAGGAAGCAAGGGTGCCAAGGAAGGAGGCATTCCTGCGGACAAAAGGGTCTCCGGTGGGTGCCGCTTGTCGGACAGCGTTTAGGGTCCCTAATGGTCCCAAATTGGAGCTCGGCACTCGGATGCTTTAATTATGTTACCCTCATTTGTTTCATTCATCTCTCCTCCATCTACCTGCGAAGTGGACGCGTACCGCCGCGTCTCCTTAACCCCTCGGGCGGCAAGTGCCAAGTGGACTTGCCACTTGCCGACAATTTTCAGCCGATTCCCCCGATTCCGTAAAATTGATCCGTCCGATTCCGGCGCCACCGTCATTAAGGAGGCATGAAAGTGCGCGCGAGGGCTCGCGACCGGCCGCCTTTTTGCCCGGCCTCTCATTTCGGCCATTATCCGTTATTATCACTGCCCATTATGTCATCTTCGCACGAAGGACACCGGTCTCGCTCTGGCAAGGATGCGCGAGCCGTTGATCGCGGAAACGTTTCCATCTGATGATGTCTTTATCTTCTCGCCGTGCGATCACCGGCGCGATCACCGGCGCGATCACCGGCGCGATCACCGGCGCGAGCATCGTGCAATCTCTTTCCGCACTTTCACTTAATTCAAATGAGACCCGGTAACGCGACGCTCGCCATATCGTACAGAGGCAGAAAGAGAGATGGCTAGAGAAAAAAGAAACAGCATCAACGGCAGCAGAAGCTAACTTGACGGCGGTCAATAGTTGAGGCGCCAAGTGTAAAGTGGTCTCAGGGCGATGAATGCGATTATTCTGGATCCCACGGGTCGATCGCGCGCGTGGATGGGCGCCGTTAACGATCGCGTAACGCCATTTTCGTCCTCCGCCTAACGCACGATTAGTGGCACGCAGGTGTTTTCCCGGATTAACGACGTCCTGATGGAAGGTAGATTTATCGGGCGTGTACCTCGAGCCACGCCGAGCTACGCCGAGCTACGCCGAGCCACGCCGAGCTGACCGATCGTCGCGCAGCCCGCTCATTATGTCGATCGTTCGTTCCGTTCGGCCTTTATCTGCGGACAGCGTTTTGTCGTTAGTGCCCTTCGATCGAATGTAGAACGGATCTCGAGATTAGAGATTCTCCCTCAGATTAGCTCCTACCGACGCGAGACTCTCGAACGGCGCGGGACGATCATTACGCAATCGGGTGTGACGTGTATTTCAACGCTGGCCGGTATATCTAATGGGTACCTGTACAGTGGATAGTCCGGATCAATCTGACGGAAGCGTTGACATGGCGGACAACGTTGGGAATTTCTTTCCTTCATCCGAAGTGCATGTTCCAATCTCTTGATCGTTCCCGCGACTTGACCCCCTCCGGCCTGTCGCGGTGGCGAAAAAAAAGCGCATTAGCAGCGATTAGGCGCCTCGGCGCGTCATTAGAGGCGTTCAGAGCTTCGAGTGGCAGCCAGGACCGACAGCGAGCGCTAATAGCGGCAGCGGAAAGGCAGCTCGCCATTATGTGGCCAATTTTTCCACGACAATCTTCCGCCTCCCAGCGCCTTCAACAACGCTGCCTTCAACAACGCTGCCGTCAACGACGCCGCCGTCGCCGCCGCCGTCGCCGCCGTCGCCGCCGCTGGCCCGCTCCAATTTATGCCACTCTCAAGTGTTTCAAGGCGCAACGGGGACAAGATCAATGACCAGTCCGCGTCGTGTTTGGAAAGTCACGAAAGTCACGTTACGGTAATCAATAATCCGTGTCCTTGTCGAGGCGACACCCGGAGGGAAAGCGATTTGCGATAAGAGGACGGGCTCGATATCCGCTGGAAGCGCCGACGTGATTGTGCGACACCGTTCGAATTCGGTTGCGCCAGCCGTACGCTATAGTCGCTAACCACTCAGAAAGAATATGCATTCCAGCGAGAGTAATCGATCGCTGAGAAAGATCGCGAAAGGATCAGGTGCGATACCGTCGCTGACGAACGGTCTACGAATTTGTAAAAAAAACTGCTTGAGACTGGAGAAGGAATGACTCTATTGGCGATAGCGAGTCGTATCGGTTACACTTAACCTCGCTGCCAGCTAATTGTCACGTATAGGTGGACGCAAGCCCGATCCGCGCACATGTACGCACTCGGTATCCAGCCACCTCGCCCCCTCTCTACTCGTCGGATAAAGAATTAATGAAGGGCAATTAGGAGGAGTAACGCCGATGTAATTGCCGTCGGACACGCCGCGAACCGATCGAGGGGGCGATTATTCAGGATCGATCGTCAATATCGGGTGCTGTTTCTGGCGCGGAACCCGACGACTCGATTAAATCGAGTGCTCAAATTACTGCGTAAACAATGGCCGCGGGGCCGATTAATCAATTAACGAAAGCAAGTGCATCCCAGCCGCATCCTGCTTCGGCTCCGGAGCGGGCGAGAAACTCGCGTGCGGAAAACGATCGGATTGCCGAGAGGGCGGAGAGGGCGGAGAGGGCGGAAAAGAATAAAGGCTGCTACTCTTTCCGGCGTCATTCGATCATTGACGCGGCCATAATGGAGAGCCGCTTGACGCCGGGTCGTTCGACATATTTCAAGCCTGTCAATCGTCCCTCGCTCGGCATACCTGTTAGATTCTCGTAAAGCGAGCGAAACTTGGGAATTGGGAAGGCGTCTGTCGGTCGATTCGTGCAAATATCGTTTTTTCGGGCGCGTGTACCGCTCGCTTGTAATCCGCTTACGAAGCCAACACACCGGGACGCCGTCGTCGGGCTCGTTGTCAGGCTCGTTGTCAGACTCGTTGTCAGACTCGTTGTCAGCGTCGTTGTCAGTTCCGTTCCCGTTGCCGATAGTTCCACGGCCGAAGGTAGAGAAGAGGGCAGTTTCACGCCCTTAGAGCCGGGGATCGTTCACTTTCGGCGCGCGACTAATCCGAGAACCGGAAATGATTGGCAACCGTTTAGATCTCGGGCGAGGATTAGGAATTGTGTGCGAGCCGCCGTTTTGCCGGCGAGAAGCCGAGACGAAAGTGCTTTCCGAACGAAAGGGGGCTCCTTCCTTCCTTTCTTTCTTTCTTCCCTCCTTTCATTCTTCCTCTTTGACTTTCTCGCTCTGGCAGCAGAGCCTCGAACCAGCTGTCAACTTTCCGACGACACAATCTGCGAGCGGATTAATTCCGAGTCGTGGATGTCGAGCGCGAGTCAGAGGCGCCCTCGAGAGTCGGCTTCAAAGGGGAACGGATCCCGACGACGGATTCCGACGACGGATTCCGACGACGGATCTGACGACGGAATCCGACGTCAGTTTCGAGTTATGGCGAGTGTCAGTGTCGCGTGTAAGACGGTTAGACGCTCGAACGGGCGAAAGGGAAATATCTCCAAATTAATTTCCATAGACGTCTCCGTAAGCTTTGCCTACACGCCGCCGTCGGGGCGCCGTCGAGCTGCCGTCGAGCTGCCGTCGGGCCGACCTCGCCATGACAAAGTAAGCCCGCGCGACGGCTAAAGTATAGAGATAAAGATATCCGCAGGTATTTCTGATAACGAGTCGCAGCGCTGCGCGGTCGTTAGGATTCGCACGGTTGCTTTCCAACATTCGCCTAACGAGATTCGCGGCCGCTAAAGCCTCTTAGCCGGCCGCTACCGACGTTGACAGTGCTGACCTCGCTTTGCACACGCCCTTAAAAAGGCGACGTGTTACGGGCTCTGTTTGAAATCGCGCGACTGGAAGTAAAGCGATCAAATCGACCGTCGGCGGGAGCGAAACGCGAAGAGGAATTAACAGCCCTCTAATTTGAAGGAACGAGGTGTCATGCCAGGCCTCTTCTTCCCACCCTCTTGCCGGCCCAGACAAGACGCCGACCATTCGCCGACCATTCGCTGACCATTCGCTGAACATTCCCTGACAAGCTTACGCACGGTTATAGGATAAGAAGAATGCGGTTAACTCAAATATTGGCCTGTGCTCTCTCTTCGTAAGAGCGAGCTCACGCGGCATGCACGCCTACGTACCTATATACCTACATATAGCCGTCCGTATAGATCGCGTACTCTTTGCTTGACCTACGTACCGCTCGTAGGGAATATTTAAATGAAGCGTGGACGTTTTCCTCCTTAACTTCATGCAAGTCGAACGAGTTCGGCCCGCTTACTACTTTCTTCCTCCGAGAGTCACGTTTTTCGACAAACCACTTTTCCGCTTAGCACGCCTACTTACGACAGTTGGCTCAGTTAGAAGGCGGCTAAGTGCCCTCCTGCCTTTTTCGTTTAAAGGTACCTCGGGTCCCGGGGCATGTTGCGAAAAACATGCCTCTTCTCGACGTCTTACTCGCGGAGAGCCCATTTTATCCGTTTAACGCGCCGTCCTCGAGTATATCATTACAAAACGGCGAGTGGCGAAAGCGCACGATTGAAACCCGAGTCATTAACGAATCCGCGATATAACACTCTACAGGAGGGAGAGAGGTGGGAGGGTGGGGGCGAGGGGAGAGGGACGCACGCAGCGACCGACGAAATAAGGTCTCGCAATTACTCGGTAAACGAATCCCTGTAATCATTTAATAACTAAATCCATCAGTCATCGACGCGCAACACCTTGCAATTAAGAGGGCCGTTAATCGCGCGGATACCGACTCGGACGGCGGTACTTTGACCTTGAATCGATCGACGATTATTGCGAGCGGCTACTACGACTGACGATCGATGGATCCATTAAGCGGCACAAGAGTTTAGCCCCCCCTTCCCTCCCTCCCTCCCAGTGGGAGTCGCCTCTCGGCCTCCTCTCGGCCTCCTCTCGGCCTCCTCTCTCACTCTTTCATGTTCGCCGAAATTCCTTTCACGTCCGCTTTAGCAATTTTCAGGACATATTGCCTTCGTCTCGTAACGAAAGAAACCCGAAGGCTGTTACATGCTTAATGTAACGGCGGACGTTGCGTCTCCCGCAAGTACATGCCCACGAGTATCAAATTCACCCCACGCCATTCTCGTCGGCATATTTTTCTTATTTCGCCGCTTCTTACTTTCTCCCCGCATCTTCTGCTCGCGTCGTTGCTCTTCAAGCGAACTCTGCCACCTTCGTTCCTTCCCTTATAACTCGCTTGTGCTAAATCGCGAATCCTTCTTCTCCGTTCGGAAGCATTCTTTCCGCATCCTTCTCTTTCATCGCGCCGGCAAAAGAGAAGCTACACGTGTAGGCAAAGCCCCTGGAGCAAGGAGTCGGCGAGTACCCGGAGGCCACTTGCCGACTCGCTAACACGGCTTTCGCGTGACCGGGCTGGCCTTGCCAGTGCCAGAAGGACCGACTTACCGTAACGTTCGCAGCCTTTCCGCGAGAGACCCCTTTGCCGCAAAACAGACGACCGCCTAGATTACCCAAGCACCGCCAAAGCGGTCGTCATCGACGTCCACGACGTACTTCGGACCGAAACTTCCGACGGCTCGAGTCGGTCCTTCCCTCCTGAAAATGCTGTTGCAAGGTGCTGAAGACGTAACTACGATTAGACTCCACGGCACGGGAGGGTATGGGAAGATTGGGAGTGCGATTAAAGGTTGGAAGTGAAAATGCAACAAACGGCGAGATAACGAACGTGTCGATGGCAGTCCAAGTCGGAGTTTCTAATAAATTTCCATCTACGCGCAATATCGGCGCGCGGCGGCCACTTAAAGTTGGCTGTAACTGGCGGAAGTTTGATTGCGAGAAACGAAGCAGTTACCGTGGCACGGATTATTGTACGAGCTCTGCCGAGAGAGTTTCCTATGAAACGTACGAACGGGATGGATGCCCCGTGCGATTCGGGACGAGTTTCTTTTATCGCCTACTTCGACGCCGAGCGTCCAACAACGAACGTTGCATCGTGGTATAAATAAGCACGGTGACATCGATTGTCCATCAGCCGTGCGCAGTCCCGATTAATAATGAAGGCGGAGGGCGGAAATTACCGGCGGGCCCCTCTTTAATTTCGCGTTAAACCCCGAGCGTCGCTGACCTGACGTTTCCGGGGGGGGATGGCTGGGCCTCCCCCATTCTGGTAGAATTTTAATCACGATGATTTCAGGACTAATGATCGATCCGCCTTGAGGGTACACGCACTTCGATTCGACATTGCAAACAAATCTGTTTCGAGGGGTGGAACGATCGTCGGCCTTCCCATTGGCCGCTCAACGATTAGGGCGAGCCGGCATTCATTGTTCTTGACTTCTTTCCCCCTCGTGACCCGACTCTATCCCTACTACCCTCCCTCTCTCTCTCTCTCTCTGCCTCTCTCTCACTCCACTCGAAGGCTTCCGCACTTACTTTTTCGACCGTCAATCGAACCCCGTGTCCTAGGGGACCTTTTTCTCACAATCACGTTCAAACTTCAAACACGGGGAGACGTTTGATATTTTTACTCCTTCCTGCCTGGCTGGCTGCCTAGCTGCCTGCCTGCCTGCCTGCCTGCTACGTGACCGACACTTTCTCTATCGAGGAAGAAAATTGTCAAAAAAGCGCTTATGTCACTCGACCATTACGAACAGTTAGCTTCGATTTGATGGGAGTATTTTTTTTCGAGGCCACCAGGTCCCCCGCGCCAATATCATCGTTGGCTCGACGAACAGTATCTGGCAACTTACGTCGGTCGCGCAACGATTAGTTCGCGAGTTGCGTCTCGGCGTCGTCGCAGTCGTTGCATTCCCATTCACCGGCTCCGTGGAATGCACCCGTGAAATTCGAGAAACGCCGAGCTCTTGGCTGGCTGACTCTGTAGGCTGGCTGGGCTCTTAGCTAGCCCACTGTTAGGCTGCTAGCCTAGCCTGCCGGCAAGATTCGCGCCCGTTACGCACCGCCCCGCGGAAACCTTAGGCTCGCATAATTCGATCTGACAGTAACTCCCGATTGCATTTTTCCCTATAATGTTTCTACGGCGCACGACAGATCGCTCTACGGCCAAACTGACACTCGACACCTATTCCCCCTTCCATCCCCCCACTCCCACAACTCTTCACTTTCCGTCCAGGAGATCCTTAAAACGTATAGTTTGCTTTTGAAATCCGTCGCTACCGATTTGTCCCCCCCTGGCAGGGGGTCCTTCTCCGACTGCCGCTGGCCGGCCAATAAAACCTTCGCCCCCATAACATTATCCCCGCTCCATTCTTCCCCAAAAGGTGACGACACGGTAACGCAATACACGAGAGGGGTCAGATTCCCTCTCTCTCCTTCCCTCGCTTTTCTTTATCCTCTCTTTATCTACACCCGCCGAGGGTCGCTGCCCCTGCGCCCGATACAATGAGAGGGTGTGCACGGTCACGGCTGAGAGAGTCAGCAGAGAGAGAGAGAGAGAGAGAGAGAGAGAGGGATTGCTACATGACATGAGTGCCAACTAATGGGGGTGTGAGGCGAATTGAGAAGCGAGATTCCATGGCGAAGTAGATTTCAATGACGTTCGCCGCGTAAAATAATGAGAACAGTGGATATGATAGAGGCGAATAAACACGCTACCAGGTGTGTAGCTAGAACTGGGCCGACGGTTCTCAACGACAAGGGGCAATCTGCGCGCCCTCCCACGCAGCTCCTTTTATTGCGTACTGTTATTTGCCATCTACAGGAGCGCGAGAGGGAAACGTAACGCCGAACGTACAGAGACGCGCACCTGCAGGCTACTTACTTAGCGCGCGGCGCACACGGGGCGAAATAAAGCAATAAGCAAATAAAATCGCGGCTGCCCGAACACAATGGAGACTACTCCTGGCTGCGAGCAGCACCCTCCTTTTCCGGCCACCCCCTTATCTGTCCACCTGCCATCTCTCACTCACTCTCTCTCTCTCCCAGTCTCTCTCCCCCACTCTCTTTCAACGGCCCCTATCTCCGCCTGTCATAAAGTGCAAAGCAACGCTTTGCGAAAGTTTTATTAGCACCGCGTTTACGATCCGACTGTTCCGCGACGGCGTGCGACCGCTTCCTTCGTTACGAATCCGATGGCATCCGCGAATGAGTGTCCAGTTCCACCGTTCCACCGTTCCTCGTCCGTCAGTCCTGACAGTCGTCGTCTCGCTCGTTCGAGACCGCAAGATTGTCGTGCGGGCGGCAGCCTGCCAGGCAGAATGATATTGTCCGAGCACATAATTCGCCCGTTCCGAAGCGTAATAGGAGTACAAAGTAGAATAAATGGACGGAAGGACACGGGTGAGTGCTTGACGAATACGGTGATTCGCGGTGGGGGCCGACACGTCGCAGCTTGCAAAAAGACGGTACACGCTCGGCGGAGTGCGACCGAGATGACAGAGAGAGCTCGACTCGAGACTCCTGACTGGCAAAGCGCGCCAGAGAGCAATAATTGACCGGGCGAAAGAGAGCGACGGAATTGGCGGGCTCAACCGCTAATTGCCCGGAGGCGCATAATACGTCGATAAATATTCCGCCAAGGAGGCCTTTCCGCGTCGCTGTTAACGCGAAAGAAGCAGGCCCCCCTCTCTTGGGCGATACATAATGGCAGGCCAGAATTTTATTAGCCGTGAGAGACTCTCATGGGTGCCCGTCTTCGAAATTTCCTGGCGAGCCCGCCAGGCACGACGATTAGGCGCGCGTTTATTGTCCGAAGAACGTGCCAACTATCTGCCCTCTGCTCGCCCGACGGCACTCGATACACTTGACGCCAATTTATCCATCTCTCTCTGTCTCTCCCTCTCTCTCCTTCTCTCAACTTCTCCTCGGCTACTATCTACCAACTTCTCACAAACTTGTCGCGTGCCACTTGTCAACGGATGAATGACGTTTCGCTGACACCGACGCCGACGCCGACCCCAACGTCGACGCCGCCACCGACGCCGACGCCGACATTGACGACGACGCACAGTAGAGCGAGACGGGAATGACCACCAGCATGGTCGGTATAAATACGCTGGCTATATACCGCGCTCGCCTATGTACGCGCCGCGCCGTACATACGTCGACGACGAACGGCCATGCTGGCACTAATTGCGCCCGCTGGATAATTGCTCGATAAACATCCTGTTAATTTCACTTTTATACGCTATACATTATACACCGGCAGGGCCTGTAGCACGCGAACACTTCTCGCTTCCTCTCTCTCCCTCTCTCTGCCCCACCATTTGTTTCCATCTTTCGCCGCTTCATTATCTCTCTTTCACATTCGCCCCCCGCTTTGCCCTTTGTTCGTCGCCTGATTTTCTCGTCCCTCTCCACCTTTTCCTCCCGTCCTATGTTACCGTTTTACAGCGACAATTTTCACCGCGCACCGAGAGCGCATCCGTTCCGGCGCCATGTTTGCGACAACATGCCGCGGTACTTTGCCTCCTATATGGAAAACTGTGCGGAGGTAATGCGCTATTCGTCAGGGCAGTTCGTTGAACGTACGAGCGCGATGTGCGCGAGGCGGCGGCAACGGCGTACACTCCTGTCCGCGTATGCACCTATGCATGCAAGTATGTATGCCCCTATGTATGCACCTATGTATGTACGTATGCGTGCATCGCGATCCCACTCTCGTGAAACGCTCATTAAGCGCATTAATTCAGATAACGCGTGCCGTGTGCAAATGTATCCGCCGCGAGCATCGGACGATTTTCTTCCTGCCGCGATTGTAATTGAGGGATCCCGCAAAAAGGGAACTCGGCAAAACGCTGAGTTAGCGAGGAAATCGCCGGAATGAGGTGCGACAAATCATGCGGGAAGTGGGGAAAAAAAAGTGTCTGCCAGCTGCGCCTCGGTAGGCGACTCAACCTCCGTCAGGAAGGAATTATCATCGGACGCGGAAGCGTTCTCGTTAATTGTCCTTCTTTGCGGCGCGGAAGGATAAAAGTAGCGATTCGTTGCGCTCAGTATTCGCACGTAATGTGGAACTTCTTCCACTGCCAGCTATAGCCGTCCTCAACATGGCTTGACAGAGGGTAGGGAAAAGGGAAGGAGGTGGGTATCCCCTCGCGATGGCGGGTACAGGTTCTCAAGTTACTCGAAAGCCGGTTGGAAAAAGTTCCGCCTAACGTCTTGGAAGTGTCTCAAAAAGAGAACTCTCCTTTCGCCCGGCGGGGGACCAGCCAGCCGCGCCTCTAAGTGTATCACATAGTAAATTTAGTTTTCCAACCTCCGTTTCCACCCTCCGTTTCCACCCCACCCCCGAACAGAGTCCCGTCTAGCTCATTCTCCGCGACAGCTTTTCCGAGCAGTCTCGGGAGTCAAGCTCGACTACTCGGCATGCTCCTCCGCAGCAGCGAGCAGCTAGCAGCTAGCAGCTAGCTGGCTAGTAGCTAGGCGAGCGAACGAGCTGGTCCGGGCGAAATCTACCTCGAGTCTTCCTTCCTTCCTTCCTTCCTTCCTGGGGGGATCGTCCGCCATGTTTGCAGCATGGCGGACCAGTCCTCGACCCGTTCGAGCGAATCTGGCCGATCAAACGGGGGCTAAGAGCTGCGCTTTCGTCCGGGTTAACTCAATCCTCGAGCTCTCTGCTCGCCCCCCCCCCCCGCCTCCCCTCCTCCCACCTCATCGCAGCCGGATGAGCCATCCTCTCCCTTCTCCCCTCTCCCTCTGGCTCACGCTTCTGGTACTATGTTGCTATTCCGCTGCAGCCACCACCCACTCGGCGGCCTCTTCCTTCGCTACTATTCCGCCCTTCTCCACCTCCACCTCCTCCTCCTCCTCTTCCTTCTCCTATCGCGGCGTCGGGCAGCATCCGCCACCGTCCCGCCACCACCCCGCCACCATCCGCCACCCACGACCGTTCCAATCGATGAGCTCGCGACAACGGGCCTTTAGATACTTTTAGAAACCCACAGGTCATCCCCCCAGAGACTGCGGAGATCTGAAGAGGCAGAGAGAGCTTCCGCTCGCCTCTGTCCCACCTCTCTTTAACCAACTTTGCTCCTCCGCGTCATAATTAATTTCCTCCCGCCCATCGAGAAACTTGCATCGCCGAGACATAAATAATTTAAAGCGAAAAGTGAATGAGAACTAGACGGATTTGCCAACGTAGCCGAGCGATTCATAATACCTTGCTGCGCAGCCACTTATCGGCAATAGAGAGGAGACACTAGTGGGGCTTTGATGCTTTCAAAAGGCCGCGGGGCAGCTCCCTCGGGAATTTAGCTCAATCAAGGGAGCCCCTCGCAGCCCCCTTCGAGTGCGAACGTCCTGGGCACGAGAAACATCTTTCTAGACTCGTCGACCGCTTCCGAAACTCTCCTCCTACAGGATCGACACATTCATTCCTTCGCGCAGGACGAAATTCAAATCCTCTCCGACCTCGTAACATTTGGCCATCGCGATTCGATCAGAATGCCAAAATGAAGGTAAAAAGTAGAAAACGCTAACGAGATTCGAGGGGGATGAAGGCGTTCGGTGGGGGTCAGATTTTTATCCGTCGGGCATGGACGCCGCGCAATAGAGAGGGAGAGAGAGAGAGAGAGAGAGAGAGAGAGGGAGAGGAGGCTGGACACGCACGAATACTGGGAGGAAGAGAGATGTATGCGTGATACGCCGCTCGCTGGCCGGCAAGCGTTGGAAGAGGCACGACTTGCCGACGTGTATCGGGTGTAATCGGTTTCCTCGGGGAATCCCACCCTCTCGCTCGTTGCCAGCAAACCGGGGGGATAATTTGCGGTGTCTCGACGCGGCTGCGTGGTCCAATCCGCTGTACCAACCAATCGCGTCTCGGCTGCGCGGACTCGAACTGAGAACGAAAGGACATCTCCCTCGCACCAGGCCCACCCTATCCGCGTCTCGCACTCTCACTCTCTCCCCCGCTCTACACGCCACCCTCATCCCTTCCATCCCACCCTGTCTCCCTCCATCTCCCTCCATCGCACCTCCACCACCTTCCTCCGATCTGTCTATCCGTCTATCCGCGTATCTCTCCGATCCACCTCCTCTTCACCTCCTCTCCACTCTTTCCCTCGCTCCACCCATGCAGGAGCCAGCAAAAACGTCCATCGATTCCTCCCGATATTCCTGTCGAAAACAAAAGACTCTCGCCTCGTAGTAGATCGGTGGCAAAAAAATTGCAGAGCCTATGCAGTTACTCTTAGGATGCTAGAGAGAATTAAATAGTTATCTGTCCTTTTGCCAAACGACATTTTTGCCGAAGGAAGGAATTGAAGAAGGTATGTGTCGGTTCTGGTTACAGGCGGCAAGGAGGACGACCCGAAGAGTTCATCCTCGAGTTCCCTGAGCTCGGCGCAGAGCAAAAAGCAGAGGAAGGCCCGGACGGCGTTCACGGACACTCAGCTGCAGACTCTCGAGAAGAGCTTCGAGCATCAAAAGTACCTGAGCGTACAGGACAGGATGGAGCTGGCGTCGAAACTGAACCTCACCGACACGCAAGTGAAGACGTGGTACCAGAATAGAAGGTAGGTGAAATCACTGAGATAAAAGTGTCAACGACTCCGGGATTACGTACTTTCATGTGAAACTTAACGACGCAACGCGAGCATTATTTCCGTCTGCCAGAGATGAGAGTCAGAGAAAGAGAAAGAGAGAGAGAGAGACACAGGATTCCTTAAAATAAGAAATTTCAAGCAACTAGAATTCGCGGAATAATAATAATTGTAATCGGTAAAGCTGTTCGAACAGTAACCTAAGCGTAGATCTGTATATTGCGGAAGGTTAAAAAAATCGGAAAGCAGAGCGAGACGTGGTAGACTTCTCCGACGTCGGTCCAGCCTTAAAGCCGTGAAGGAGGTCCAAGGATCTACGTCGGGATCGACGCCGGGATCGAAGGCGGCGGCGAGCCTCTTTGTGATCGATGCGTGGCGAATCCGTAAATGAAAATCGCGGCGCCGAACAAAGACGCTGTTTACGTGGTTAAACGTTCAGGATCCTCCGAAGTTTCTGAAGCGTAATCGGAACTTTGTTGGTAACGGTTTGAAAGGCGGTCGTTGAGGAAACTCGAACGGCAAACAAGATTTCTTTGTTCGCATTAGAGCGAACTAAATTGGGAGGATTCTGATATGCTCTATTGCGCGCGAAACTATTCTTCGCATATACTATTCACCTCTTCGGGAGGAACTTTTTGTCACCGAAATATTGGTAACGAACGGTAGATAGAAGCTGTAGTGTCCGTTAGCCGATACTTGAGGGGAGAGGAGGGTCAATTTCAAGATCCGTAACGGCGCCCTTTGGAGACGACATGAATTTCCCGAGTCATCCAGTGGCGCCTCTCGAGCCCTTTCCCTCCCCTCCACAAGTCATCCCTCTCGGCCCCATCACCGTGCTCGTTAGCTTGCCGAAGAAAGATTTTCGTTTGCGTCGAGCGCATCCGGGTAAAATTCCGATTGCACGCCCTCCATTGTCTTTCGTCGCTCATGACCGCCATGTCTCGAAACTGTAAAAGCCGACCGATTTCACGCTCGCATAATTGATCATCTTTGTTCGGACGCAGTTCGGCGGTTTTTCCACTTTTGTCAGCGGTCGGGTATATACGCTACTGGTACCATAATTTCGGTGCACTCCGCCGTGTTCTACCTGAAACGTGCCGACGATTATAGGCAAGAGGCGGAATTGAACGGTGACTTCGCGACTTGGAGTCCGTTTAAGCTTAGACAAGGGACGATCGGCGATCAAAGGAGGCGAATCGTTAATGAGGATCCTTAGGGTAGATCGTGACGGTACGTTCCTAAGCACGAAGGAAGTCGTAGTTGGTAGTCCGGAGCGGAGCGGTCCTCTCTCCACTGTGTCATTAGACTGTCAATTACCATTGGGGCGAATGGCGTAATGACGGACGTCGGCACTCCGTCAACCGTTGCAGCACCGAGAAACGAGCGACAGAAAGCGAGAGAGAGAGAGAGAGAGAGAGGCAGGGGGTGGGGAAAACTGGCTGGCAGCTACCTGCATTTCGGTGGCTGCACAATTTTTCAAATCTAATTACCCACCGGGCGACCGACTTCGAAAGGCGCTCATTTGCCGTCTCAAACACGGCTTCGCATCACGTTTACCGCTCCTTTCAGTAATCTCGTAAAATCCACCCTGCCACTTCGCCCTCTCCACCCGCCAACAATGTAAATACCCCTGCTCGAGTTGCAGATCGCCAAGCCGACAACAACGCTAACGGGATCGGGCAGATAGCGTTTTAAAAACTCGAATATCATCCGATTATCGTTAGAGTGACTTTCTAAGACTTCGGGGGACCCGATCCACCTTTTGTTTTTCTTGCCCACTTGTTAGCCGTTCTTCGTCCAATTTCGCGCGCCCCCGGCAGCCCTATTTCTGATTATCGAAAGTCGATTATCGATCTTCCGAGAAGGCGATTGAGTCGCGTAAATTGTCGAGAGAGCCGACGTGGGTCCCGAAGAGTCGCGGATCGCTTTCAAAGTGGCGCGCCGCGTTAATTAATTTCCGAGCGCGCTGACGCGTCGACCCTGCCGAAGCTTAATTAGCCAAGTTCGTTTGGCGAAATGACCGAGTCACGCGGACGCGTGTGCCGTTAAGGTCGGCATCGCCGATAGTTGCGACCGCTAGATCTTCGATGGGTTAGGAGGAGGAGGAGGGGTGGCGAGAGGGTGGCGAGAGGGTGGCGAGAGGGTGGCAAAAAGCGTGAGGAAAATTAGTGACGCTCCGGCGACGGCGCGGCTTCTTTAAGTGCCCGCTTAAACTTTTGTTGCTCCCACCGGCTACGGCCCTGGAGTGACTCGGCGCCTTTATGTCGAGGCGCCGGCCACACCTCGGGCGCCACGACGACGGATTTCGTCTCAGCCCTTTCCGCCGACCCACGACACCCTCATCCCGCTCCTTTGCCCGAACACGATAACGGATCGACGCCCGCTCGTTAACGATCAAATCTCATATTTTGCCAACGAGAGGACGAACGCGCTACCGTTTCTATCGTTTCTACCGTTTCAACCGTTTCGACCGCTCTCTCCGATACCCATTTGCCTCTTGACTGTCTGACTTCTACCCCTCTTAGGCATAAAGGTTGACTTTGCCGCCGGTGCGCAATGAGCCGCGATTTACAAATGGCCGCTCGTAATGTCTCGCCATTATCGACTGGCCCGCGTGCAGTTCCTCCGATTTTATGCACTTGACAAATTGCGAACACTTTTACGGACTCGCGGATGGCATGAGGAGAGTCGGCGCGGGCGAAGCTGTAAATTATGCCGATCCGCGCTTATCGATTTCAAAGAGCGGAAAGAAGAAGACGAAGAAGAAGTCAGAGAAAATTTCCTTCGACTCTTCGCGGACATTATCGCGACTATTAATCAGTCGAGGCGCGCGCCCCGCCACTCGCTCGCCCCTAATTACTGTCCCGGGGAATGCAATTAACGATTAGGAAAAATCATTAGCGCGCCGATCGTGACTTTTTGTTAATTATCGAGACGCTGGCACGGATTGCCCAATGCCGACGGCGTCCACAAGCAATCGCAGCTTTCCACCGCTTCTTTTTACCCGCGGAAGCGAACGATTTTCCGAGCGTGCGAAACAGTGCCGTGACAAAAAGATAAACGGCAGATTTGAGCGAGAAAGAGGAACGCGCGGATGCCTCTTATCGCCGGCAAAAGGGAATCACAGGTTATCCTCGGGATAATGTCATTAATCAAGTGGCACGTCCCGTGCAACGCCGTTTGACGGTAATGATCGGCATGACGTACATAATCGACGATTAGAACTAACGGTTAACTCGGCCATACCGCGACAATCTTTGCCGGCAGTCGATTCGACGCAACGCTTCAGAGTAAAAAAGGGCAAAGGAGTAGAAGCTGTTTGTACAGTTTAAACTGTTGTTCGTCCGCGGAAAGACTTTTCCGAGGCAGAAATGATAGACGATGGGTTTCTCGCTCTGTCCCGTCTGATTCCCCCCCTCCCTCCCTTCGTCGACCTTTTTCGCGATGCATGCCGCATAAGCGTCCACGAGCCGGTCGTTTAGTTATTTAGAAGTCATTAGGACTCGTTACGTTACTCACGGCAAATCGTCCCTACTTATCGGCTAATTACGTGGATGGCCATAAGCGAGAGCCACGTAAGTAGCGTGTGCTCCATACACACACATATAGGTACGTACGTTGCCCGATACCAGCACCTCGATCCGGACGCTATACGCCTCGATCTTTAAGCCCCGGCGTACTTAGCGTGCAGAAAGTGCATTTTAATGAAATGCCGCGCCGATGGAGAGAGAGACGTACTCATTTATGTAATTCGTAATGCGCGTCGAGATTTATGCACGCGCGGCCCGAGCTTTCATGATTATTGATAGCTGCCACTCTTGTAATGCCGCGAAACCGTTTATATTCTCTTATCGTATCGCGGCGGCGCGAATACAAATAAATGCCCGCGGCGCCGAAGGTGATACATGCGTATCGGTATAATCCGCTTGACGTCCGAGTCACGGCGAGCATTATTCGGTGGCGAGCGATTTGAAAAAAAGCGTCGCTCTCCGGCGCGAAAGTAGCGTCGAGCTACCGCATAATACTCTAGAATTACGAGTCAGCTCCCGAGGGCAGGGTCTTCTCTCACGCGTCCGCGCAAATCTGTCCTCCCTCCCCTCCTGCGCCATTTCGCTAACACGCGGACATGAGTCGCTGCCAAGCGAGTAACTTGCCAGTTGCACGGAACGAAACTCGTGTGTCTGTACGGGTGAAATCATCGACAATGTTGCCTTAGATAAATAACGCCGCTAACTGCCCTTTCCCACCCCCTGCCAATCCACCCTCTTGAGAGAGGCATGTGGAACGCGATGCAACGGCACGTTTTACGCTGATTCGACCATCGAGCCGTTTTTGCGACAGACTCTAACGCTAAACGTTGCTTTAGCATTAGACGAGGAGCGAGCGTTCAGCAATTTACGACGAAATAGTTAAAGTAATCTCGTATAAAAGGTGGTCATAAGGGGAGGGCAGCAGGCGGCGTTGCGAGACGTCAAGGCAACTCCTTCACACGGTTTTGCGCTCGTTATACACCATCGGCCATTAGACCGTAAACACGCTATAATATTTTGCCGGGCGAGCATCTAGTAGCGGTAAACCGCAGTGCGCGCAACAAGAACGTATGAATCCAGAATTAACACGTTCAACCTATCGCGTCACTCTAGAACGACCGGCTTCCGAGTTTCACCGAGTCACATTACTCCTTAGAGCTGACGATTCTCTCTAAGCGACCGCTCATTTTCAATGGATTCTCGATCGTTTGCGCGGCAAATCTAATCTCGCGCAAAATTGGACAAATTGTAATGGCGCGCGCTGAGATGAGCAAAGCGGTTCGGCGACCAAAGGACATCGGTAGTGTAGGATCTTCGGGATACGTTCGCGATACGTTTGCCGTGCGTTCGCGATCGTGAGAATACGGGGCGCCGTTTTCTCGCGCGCGCTCCTGCCGGCGCATCAGAAGGCAAAGCGGAAGAACGCGCGAGTCTTCCCACGCCGTTAGTAAACCGCTTCATAACGGATCGTCTTCGTTTCGCGAGCAGTCAAATGCGCTCCTTTCGACGACGATCTATTAAGCCGTCTCTGTCTCTCTCCACCTTCGATGTCAGCCCTGATCGTCCTGCTTGTTTGTCCTTCCGCGGCTACTCTGTCCACGCCAGTCTCATTGTTCTCCGCTCTCGAGTTAAGCCGACTCGTTTGCCGGGCACCGTTCCGTTTCCGGTTCGACGCGTCTACTCCTCGCCGCGTTCCCATCCGCCGACAGACCGACCTCACCCCCCCCCCCTCTTTATTATCCTTCTCCACCTCCTTCTCCTCCCCCGACTCGCTCCCTCTTCCCCCTCTCGATTACTTGCAACTGCTCGAAAAACCGTTTGGCCAGCCAGCGTTCGCGCGTCCTCGACTGAACTTCGTCACGGATCGGGAGAAATTTCCCTCACGAAAGGCACGAGCGAGCCACGGGCAGATCTCGTGCTCGATTTGACCGAGGTCGTCGGAATTTCACGAAATGGCTAGAAAAACGAGGCTAATCGGCCAGCGGCACGATAACGAAGGGTGTGCGCGGTAACGGCGCACTTTGCATGTGCATTACCTCAGCTCGCCTCCTCCAATGACGTGATTCCCTTTTTCCTCCTGCCCGTTTCCTCCTTTCTCACCTCTCTGTCCTTCCGTCCTTCCTCCTCTCTCGTCTCCCTTTTTCGGCAGAATATAGAAATATTCGAACATTCGACGACATTCTCGGATAGACGGTTGCGCAGTTTAGAGCGATCCACCGTCTTCCTCCTCCTCCAACCTTCTATGCCGGGACAGTAATGAGGGAAGGGTGGATCGGTCTAACCGCATAATCGTCGGACGACACGCATTCGTTTCATCGTCGCAGACATTCGAGAAATAGATACAGGCTGTGTCATCCGACAGACAGGCCACCGCGCAAAGCATGTGTCTCGCAGTCGGCGAGGCAAATAATAATTTGAAAATACCTCACCCTCCTCTCCCCAGGCTGCTTTCGAGTCGAAGCTATTGCCACCGCTCCTTCCGTCCTTTGCCTCGTCCTCTCTCTCTCTCTCTCTTTCTCTCTCTCTTTCTCTTTCTCTCTCCCGACCATTGAAAGCGTTCCGCTTCTCGCACTCCGTTTCTGTCTCCTGTCTCTTCTTTCCTCTCCCTCGCCATTATTATCACAAACCGACCTGGCAGCCTCGGTACATTAGTGTCGCACGGGCCTGTAACCGCAAAAGCAGCGGCCAGACCCGACCACTATTATAAATGCATTAAGTCTTCCCCTCTATTTTATCCTCCCTCGAGAACATGGGTCGCCCGTGTGTCACGTACTTCTCCTCTTTTTTTTCCACTCTCCGCCGCTGTCTCCTCTATTAGGAAAACACACAGTGTCCGCGAAATTCGAGAGATCTCTCATTTACGACCGAGCAGGATGTTCAGCGGTTCGGTTAAGACGCTACGTTCAGATGCTTGGAGGGATAAACGGATAAAGTATGGAGGAAGGAAACAATACCGTTGCGCCCCTTCAATTTCGTCCTGCGCTTTATATAAAGCGAGCAGACAGTTGGCAGATGATTGGGGCAAAATAAAAATATTGAGAAACTCTTGATTATCATCCGAATAATTATTGCGATAGTAGGCGCATCAGTATGCGCGCGATGATCGTCGGGGAATGCGTTGAGGGGGGAAAAAAATGAGAAAAGTTTGGGCTGTTAATTAAGGACGCGTACCGTTACGCTCGCACGATAATCATCTTGCATGAAACGTAATTATGGATGGGTAGACCCGGTGACCCAGCGGAATGATGCGCGGAATAATTTTCAGGACTATTAGATATCCTCTCGATGCGCATTGCGCCCTTATGGGAAAGGGTGTTGCTCTCTGAAAGGAGAGGAGAGCCTCGCACCCCTTGATCCGCTTTGCGTCTCGGGATCCGACAACAGGTCGCCGAACGATTGTTAGAGGCACGCTACTTCGAAGATCGATCGTCCAGAAGAAATCTCACGCGAAGCGTGCACCCCCCGGAAGAACCACCCCTCTCTCCTTCCGGTAGAAAAGTCGGCGATCATTAAGCCTGACGGAGAGGATCGTTACACTTTCGCAGTATCCTCTCTTTCCGTCGTTCTATCCTACGCTAGCTACCTTCTTCCAGCCCTCTCCCTCTCACCCCTCGCCTTTATTCGAACAAGATCGTGGCAGACCCTCGAACTGCCGTCTCAAGCAATAAATCAATGACTCCACTTTCTACCTTTCTGCCGGGGCCGTAGAGAACTAGCCAACGGCAGTACAAAGAGCGAGTGCGGCAATTAAGGGTGTTTTAGAGTGGCTGCACTCGAAATGACCGAACCCTCACCCCTCCGCCACGGTGGGGGTATTAAAAAACATTACTCATCACATAATCGCACGAGCGGTTTTCATCGCGTCTATCTTCCTTCCTCTCTCTATCGCGCGCGTGCATCCTTTCAGCAAGTTCTCTCCCCCCCCCCCCCCTCTCTCTCCCTCGCGGCAGCCGTGTCGGCAGAAAAATGAGAAATGATCGTGGCTCGATTCACGAGGCTCCTGTTTAAAATTCATGAACGATTTTACTGCTACCTCTCCCCTATATCGCGGAGCGTCACAAAAGGGCGAGCAGGGGCATATCGAGAGAGAGAGTGGCCCACATTTTGGACGAGCCAACGGGCGTAGCTAGCCAGAGAGAGGTATAGGACATGTGTATATGCCCGCGCTATATAGTTATATAGTTCAGGGGAGGACACGTTGCACCCCACGAAATATATTAATTGTCGAATTTTCCGTGCGAGCTGCATATCCGTTAGAGGTGCTTTGTCCCTTGCCAAGCTCGGATCTCCTGATTATTAATTACCCTGACAACGAACCTACCCCCTCCACCCCGCCCTTCAGCCACCCCTTCCCGCCGCATCGCAGCGGCAGCCACCACCACCAGACTCCTGTGATCCGAACGCGTTACCTTTTTTTTTCCTTCTCTTTCGCTATTATTTCAACCCGGGGGCTGGAGTGCTTTATGAACAAAAAAAATGAAATATAATGAATGTTCGCTAGTCGGTAGGCGTTAATTATCCCCGAATTTTACCTCGACAGGTATCCCTTCGGTGGAAGGGAGCGAGAGATCGAGAATACACGGTGACAATATTCTGATTTATCGTCGGCACGAATCGCGCATCCCCGAGGAGAGTTCCGCTGATAAGCCTCTCTTTTATTGTATTATATCGGCGTCCGCCACTCTCGCCGCCACTTTTGCCAACTACCTATCGTTTCGCGGGAATGAAAAATTTGGCCGCTTCCTCTTTCGCGAGAAATGCCCGGGCATTCGTTGTTACCCCCCTTTGGCAAATCAATTACACCGACATAAATCTTCCCTTCTTCCGAAACGAGAACGTCGCGAATGAGGCTGTATTAACATCGCTCATCGGTGTAACGCTCTTGGCAAAGAAAGATTGACTTCGGACTCTGCGGCTCCCCTCCGGAACCGCCATTGTTTTCTACATGCTACCGGGCAAAGAAAAGAAAAAGAAGAGAGAACGCACAGCTCTCCTTCTCTCTTCCACCCTTTTTCTTCCGAGCCCGTTGCACCTATCAACACCGAATTGGCGATATATCGCCAGCACGTCTGAGGGCGCTTTTACGCTCTCAGGTGTGGGTTCACGTCTCTCCCTTTCTCTCACTCTCTCTCTCTCCGCAAACCCTGCTGAGGGAATGCGCGAGCGCGCGTGTGTGTGTGCGTGGCATGATACGCGATGATTAGGCACTGAGCTCCACGGGCTATTTGTTAGTATAATAAGCCCTCGCCAGTGTGGCTAACGTAACCACTTGCCGGCACGCCACCCCGTTTTAGCGTAATTGTCCCAGATCGGAATTTACATACGTGGCGAAGGAGGAGGAGGAGGCGGAGGAGAAAGGGGGCAAAGTGGCGGCGGAGGGCGGCGTGGGGTGGATAAGGAGAAATAGAGGAGACGGAAATAGAGAAAGACGGGCACGATGGAAGGGTGAATGTTGATCGTTGAAAATTTCCTTTTTGCAGAACGAAATGGAAGCGGCAGGCGACGGTGACCTTCGAGATAATGGCGGAGAACAATTACACGATAGCCGCTTTCCAGCAGCTCTACGCGAGCGGAGCGGCAGCGGCGGTGCCGGCCTATCCCGGAACAGGACGATACTGGCCGTATCCGAGTCCGCACGCGCTACCGTCGAACGGCATCTTCTACCAGCAGGCCGCCTCGGCGGTGACCTTACAGAAACCGCTTCCCCAGAGGCTCTATCCGCCTACGATGATCCTAGCGGGACCGAGCACGCCCCTCGGCCCCCTGTCCGCCAGCTCGAGCCTCAGCAGCCTGAGCAACTACTACAGGGACAGCCTGGAGATCGTCGAGGGTCGGGAGAGGGAGAACGTCGAGAGGCCGACGATGCGGAGGGACAGGAGCAAGAGTCGCGATCGCTCGCCGACAAGAAGGGAGGGCACGCCGCAGAGCATAAGGGCCGACAGCGATGACGAGAGCATACACGATATCTAGGGCAGAGACGGGGCTCAGCTTATCGCCGATGAAGCGACCGAGACCTACGTCGACGTCGATCGAGACCATCTATCCGGGGAAGACTGATACGAACGATCTGACCAGTCAATTACGGACGTTCGCTCACCGTCGGCCTGTGGCCATTTTTCTCCAGTCGAGGATTGAGCTAACGTCGATTCTTTCACGACAGTCAAAGTTTCATTAAATCTCGTACGGAGGCTGCATAACGCCCGATGAACAGGCGCGTCACGATGACACGTACACGAATATACTTCGTTTTAAAATGACTAATCCCAGTATTGTGACAAAGAGGATGAGGGAGACCACCGACCAGTTTATCGATAGACTATTTAATTCTAAGTACCGACTCACGGATGTCCTAAAGATGTCAAGTGTGCTGAGGCCGATTCCGAAAATTGGAAAGAATCGCTAGGCCGCAGGACGGGATCGCCTTACGGAGTGACCGCGAATTTCGTTGAGCCAAACAGGAAGTGTGACTGCGCGATACTTCCGGGACTTGCTAGACGATGAGACCGAAGCAGGAAGCGGAGTGCGGTTAACCGTAGTTCGTGATTCAGACATTCGACGGAACGACCAACTTTATTGTGTAGCTACTTGATCTCGATATGTCATAATCGATGTACTTAACGCGTTGCCTGCCACGTCAACTTATACGCCACTGACAACCAGTGGCTCACCATAGCGCGGACGATCATCTATTTTCAGCAGAAATTATTTTCTGTTGAACAGCGCCGATTCCCTATAGAGCAATGAAGTTAACGATAATTGTGTATTTTGAATAATGATCGCTCTCACGTAAACTAAAAGGTAAGGAAGTCCGTATACGCCTTGTACACCTTTTTCGTCAATTTTCTACCTATTTTTCGCCATAACTTAACTACTACTGTACTTAGAACAATGCGGAAGCGATTTTTAGAAAGCGGTTTGATTTCTCTTTCACCCTATCTGTCAATAATACAGTCTAATTGCTGAGTTCCCAGTACAGCTGGTGGAATGTGCATTTTTCACTGGTTTTCATCGTTTTTTCACTGTTTTTTGGCCATATCTCCGAAATTATTGCACTTAGAAGGCTCGGGTTTCGAATTTTGTGATCCTCGTTCGATTCTCTTTCAGTCTGCATATCCACAAGTCGATCGAAAGATTTTTATTTTTCGCTCATTTTTCGGCCCTCATTTTTTCGATGGTTTTTTGGCTGTAACTCCGAAACTAAAGCAAATTTCGACCAACGGGAAACGGCTCTCTGAGTTATTTTTGACCCCCAACCCGGTAACAAAAGGGCGATCTAATCCCCCGACCTTCGATTTTTCGCAAAAATGAGAAGGGGTACCCCTTAGAAAATTCGCGATGGAAAACATATTAGGTTTGACGTGGCAGACAGCGTGTTAAATGAAACAGGGAATAAACCATGTTTCGCGATACAATCTTTCGTACATGAAAATCAAACATGACGGATATTTTCCACGGTAAGGGCAGAGAAAGCGATAACATGTCCAGGAAAATCGTTAGAAATCCTACACCCACCGAGAGAAATTCACCTCTATTACAGAGACAGAACAAAAACTGATCATATCGGTACGATGAGATAGTTTATTAAGTGAAAACAGACAGTGCACGGTACGGCTGAACGACTTGTAAAGTTGATTTCCATCGGAAAATGTGTGAAACATTGTAGCTAGCCGGTAAGCGCGCGCTGAACGATCGAAAACTTTGCGACAGCGAGGAGCAGCAAAACGATACTCGGGGTAGAGGTAGAGGTAGAAGCGGAGGTAGAAGCGGAGGTAGAAGCGGAGAGCAGGGCCAGGAAGCGAACGAATCGCGTAGGAACGCGAATCTACAATTAATATGACATTAGAGGGGACTTGGCCGCGGGGGAAGAAATCCGAAATGACACGAAATTATACGCGGTCGTCCGGCGAAAAAGTGCAGGGAGGAAGGAAGGAGGGAGGGTGGGACAAGGGGATAGCGGTATAGAGGGATAGAGGGAAGCAGGCCGGCTGGGGCCCAGAGTAGCGAGGGTCCTACACTATTCAAAGAGCGCACGCAGCGTTCATTCTCGGCATCGGCAACCGGCATCGGCAACCGACAAACGGCAAACGGCAAACCGGCACTTTGCGGCTTTCTCCGTCGAAG
Source organism: Anoplius nigerrimus (assembly GCA_914767735.1). Classification (NCBI taxonomy): domain Eukaryota; kingdom Metazoa; phylum Arthropoda; class Insecta; order Hymenoptera; family Pompilidae; genus Anoplius; species Anoplius nigerrimus. The sequence goes on from OU612083.1 coordinate 17,764,164, forward strand.
GAAACCGAACGAAACCGAAGGAAAGAAGAAGCGAAGGGACGAACGAACGGCAGAAATTGCCCCGGCTTAATTAATATCGGAGGAGACCTGGAATCGTTCGGTCTGTTTCGAGAATCGCAGGCCGCCCGTTAGACGGTCAGATTCGTTCGTTCGTTCGGTTGCGGCGTAGTAATCGACGGAGAGGGCCGTTCGAATTGAAGGAGCGTCGCGACGTTCAAGTAATTATTTCGCGGAACGATCGACGCGTGCGAATTAGACTAGCGGACGGACACTCGACGCGTCCATTTAATTATTTATAAAGGTTTCAGTGCCGGCCACGGTGGGACAGAAAGCAGCGAGTGCTTTTGCCGAAGAGTATGAGGATGAGGGGTGGGACGAGTAGGAGAACGGTAAGAGGCACCGATTCGGATGAGGATTCAGATAAGAATTGGGATGAGGATTCGCAACCGGTACCGCAAGCGATCATTCTCGAACAGCTCGCTGGCTGCGGTGCGCGCCGTGCGAACGGCCTCAATTTCCGGGGGAGACTATTCATTTTGCGCCGCGAGGCAACGATTATCTCGCGGTAATTAATCAAACGTTTCGTCTAACGAGTCGCGATCGGGTCTAACGCGGCGCGATCGCCTCGCTGAGACTGGATACCGTGTACATAGAATCGAAGGATACGATAGGCGATCTTGTAAATACGTAGATGGCAGTGGATGCGTTAAGTTAAGTAGGAGGACAATGGCGGGGAGGCGGAGGGGCGCGGGGGGATTGTAATCTTTGTAGGATGTAAGCCAAGAAGCCAAGCTGAGATACAAAATATTTCGAAATATTTTTCAGATTTCAAGTATACGTAGGAGAGCGGCCGGCTGAATTTCTGAACGATCGAGCGTCTCATATTCCTTCGGAACAATTATCTCTTAATTTTCCTCCCTCGTTCCCTCCCCTTTTTCGTTCTTTGATCGACTCGGACGAAGGTTCGACCGAGCAGAAATGAAGTCGCAGCGCTCGATAAAGAAATACCAGTATTATGAATGTATAAAATTAGTTTGTACGGCGCGTGGGACACGAGAATGGATATGAGGGAAAGAAAAGGGTGGACGAGTGTGGCGTGCACCATTGAACGGACGTCGGTAGGATAAACGCGACGCCTCACGCCGGCGTCGCAGCGATTTAAATATTAAGTACCGCAGCAAGAAGTATATAGTATAAAACATGCTTTGTAAAATAATGTCTGTATAGCGAGAATTATTATATGGAAAATATATTATACCAAATTCAATCCTGTGTCAGGCTGAAATGATAATGCCCCCCACCCCATCCAATTCCTCGAATCCCACGGCGAGCCTCGCTCAAGTGGAATCGATCGACCGATCCGGGATTCATAATGAACGAGAAATTGATTGGCGTTTAGGAGGAAGCCTTAAATCTTCTCGTAGAATAATCATGGTTCGATAAACAATTTGCCAGCGGCGGCGTATAAAATATTACGCGCCATAATCATTGAGAATAATGCAAACGTATTGATGCGCCGAATGCTAATTTTCCATTTACATAATAACGATTAACGTTGCCGTTTAACGTTCACCGCCGCCTACGCGAGCGCACGGATCCACTAACAGCACTGTGCCTCGCATACTTTTTCTCCGAACGTCAAATTATACGACGCGAGAAATCTCATGGGGTTGAGCTCTTAATTAGCGATAGTGAGGCGAGTCCGATTAACGCCGAGCTTCTGGGCAAAGAAAAAGAGGGAGCCCAAGAAGAAGAAGAAGAAGGAAGAGAGAATGCGGGAAAAGTGTCAGGTTGAATTTGGACGGTGGCTCGCGAGGGTTTAATTTGCAAAACCTTTAACGATGTCGGTCGGCGAAGCCGGCGAGCGTGACAGTCTGCCCGAGACTTAATCGCGTTTGCTTATTTCCGCCGTCGTTGGTCAGTCAGCCAACGCTGGAATTATGTAGGAACAAGCTCTCTCTCTCTCTCTCTCTCTCTCTCTCTCTCTCTCTCTCTTTCACTCCCCCCTCTACCTCCCTCTGCCTCCCTAGGTCGCGCTGCCTCTCTCACGCCTCCTGCGTAAGGGCTTATTTTATTCCTATTAGGGTAAAACGGGTAGCCGGGAACGGCGCACACTCTCTCGCGTACCCCCAATTACGTGAAATTAATTTGGGCCCCATTAGCGGTCGGCCGCTGGCAGGCACTAACGATTTTCCCCAGCGGCGGACACGCTCGACCGAGGCGCCCCGTGCGTTATAAGCGTTTCCGTGCGACTTATTATTCCAGCAGAAACTTGTTCCCGTCATCAGCCGGCGCGCAAGTTCAAGTCCGCGCGACTCCTATCCCTCCCCTCTCTCCCCCACTATGCTTCTCCCACTAGGCCACCTATCCTACGTACACACCAGCCTCTATGCTTACCTTTATGCCTACCTTTATACCTCTACGCCTGTCTCTACGTCCGTGTCTACGTCCGTGTCTACACGCCCCAGCCCCGAGCGCAACTTAACGCGCGAGCCAACTCTGATCGCCTAACAACTATACCTAATCTCCATAATGTGCGTAACGAACGCGAGCGCACCTACTTACCTACCACCTATCCCGACATCTTACAAATTCGTCATTTGTCACGGTGATACGACCCTTGCCGAATGCGCCGGAAGCGTTCGTTAGTCGTGGATCGCCCGGCAAGTGAAAACTTTTACTTTTTCTACCTTCGATGACGATAGGCCGGAGACTAGGAGGAGCACCCGGCTCGTTTCCCGATCTTCCGACCGAATGGAAACCGAAGAAGAAAGGAAGAAGGGATTGGCGCGGAGGATGTGGTTAACCCACAGGCCAAATCGACCTTTTGCCGGGTTTCTGCATCCTGAATCTGGCGACAATGGGGGGAGCGAGAGGGCGAGAGTGGCACCAGCAAACAAAAGTGCGCGGTACGCTTCCCCCCCCCCCCCCACCCCTCCCTGCCCTCCCGTATCCTGCATCCTGTTCCTGCATCCGTTCCTTCCCCTTCGGCTCGAATGGTCGATACCGGACCGCGCAATCTCTGCTTTCGAAATCGGGAGCGAAATCGGATGCGCGATCGAACCGGTTAAAAGCGATTCCCATCGAAACGCGAACCTTCTGACCGAGGCTAGGCTATTTGCCATGCCGCAATTTAACAATCCGTCATTCGGTCAGGCCAGGAGGCTCGTTAAGTGCGGCTCTCGATTTCAGGGCCACACACGACACCAAATTGCTCTTACCCTGCTTAATATTGATAGCCGGTCGCTCGTCGCGTCGAGATATTATCCGGCACGTTGCGGATAATTAACCGCCGATATTTAATACAATGCAAATAAGCGTCCGGCGTGTCTCCGTACTCTTTCGACTACCGACGTCGAGGATGCGAAATAAAGTTATTTGGCGACGGGAGGAGCGCGCACGCTTGGGACATGAAAGGACCGGCATCGGCCGAGAAGAGGGTAGAGCCTCAGTGACCAAGCTGAGGAAAGCTAAGAGTACGAAGCGTCTGGACGACGAGAGCGGGAGAAGGGAAAAAGTTGTAAGTAAGACGCGCGTCACTGAGGAGAGGAAGGTAGCCAAAGTCGAAAGGGGAGAGACGGAGGGAGTGAAAGAGAGGATCGAGGTGGGTAAGAGCGTATAATGTGTCCAAAAGGCACCTGCCTTCTTCGAGGCCTGGCTATCTTTCCATCGAGTGCTCGCAAGAAAGGAGCTAGACTCGAGTTAACCGATCCTATCTTCGCGCCGAGACCAGCAAACCACTTATATCGTTAATTGCTCCCACTTCCGGTCTCCCCTCTCTCTCTCCCTCCCTCTCGCCCGATGACTGCGTGTGTGTGTAAAGAGCAGGCATTACGCCTCTGCTACGACTTCGGAAAGGCGAGGGCAGCTAAGCTTATGCCCTTTTAAGTCGGCCCACTTCTGCCTCCCTTACCGTTCCTCTCGAAGGGAGTAGGATGTATCTGCTGTCCTCGTCGAAAACGGACAGCGCCGGGTCCAGAGAGAAACAATGTGGCCAACCGCGCGAACCTATTTATTATTACCTTTATTTATATCGGAACGGATCGCGGCCAGTTCCACGCGTATGCCCCGATGATTGATGATACGCGCTCATTGTGAAACGTGTAATAAATCCGTCTTAATGCATTACGCTGGGTATATCATTTTCCGTTAGAAAGAAAAAACGAGCGAAGCATTAACTCTCGAGCTGAAGATCTGCCAACAGGTCACGATGTACGAATGCATGACAAGGATTCCGTGACGAGGGGAGGAGCGTCATGATGATGATAATGATGATGGTAATGATGATGATGATGATGATGATGACGACGACGACGATGATTTTGGGAAAGACATATTTTCCCTGCATACAGAATGCGCGAACGTAGGACGAAGGTCTCGGTAGTCGGCATTCCTCGTGGCATGTTTAAAGGCTTCTCTCCTCTTTTTACCTGCGCGTGAGAGATTCGTCGAAGAAGATTAAGACGAAACCAGTCCGCCGGCTCGCGGGGCAGGAAAGCGAACGTGAAAAAGGAGTAAAAGAGGAGTTGTTGACGAGGAGGGGGCGTAAGAGGGAGCCGTGAGGGGAAGCCCGTAAGATGGAGTGAGAAGAGGAGAGATGAAAAGGTAAGCGGCGCAGGCATAATTGAGAGCACGCACTTGCGTAAACGCAAGCCCAGCGAGATTCACCTCCCCTCCTTCTGGCACGACTTCTTCCTCTTTCGACTGCAGGCCTACGGCACGGAACGGAAGGGGGAGCGGAGCCCCGAAGAGAGCAGAAACAGGTCATTTACGAGAATGACCGGCGTTAACGGGTTTCGAGCTAACGAAAATTGTTTATAAATTAATGTCTCGAGCAGCGAAGTATCCGATAAACATCGTCTTCGCCGGGCAAATAACCGACATTTACGGGCGCGTTAATTATGAGAGCGTAACCGTTTCTCGAAAACGAAGCGAGCTGGCGCAAAGTGAGCGAAGTACATGAAGTGTACGGAGCGGTATTAATGAAAGATCGAAATTACAACGGCGGCTGCGGCGGCGTCGTCGTTATCGGAAGATTAATTGGCAACGGTATCGCGTGGCGCTCGCCGCGAAATGATTAAATGTTCTGCTTGTTCGCATCAGGCGAAGGACTGATTCGCACAATAATTTGAGAGAAGTGACACCCGGGCGCGGGGCGCGGGGCGCGGCCACATAAACGAGGGCCGATATAATCGATGGCCGTCGCGCCATTATCGTCCGTCGAATTATCGATGCTCGTCAATGTGCCAGACGAGCGAGATTTGTCGCTCGCATGGTCGCACACCCGATGACAAATCATCGACGATGCGCGCACGCGACCCATGTGCACGCGGCCCGCCACGGAGCGGCCCGCAAACGTTATCCCAACGATCATTTCGTGCTTCGACTGTTCGAAAAATGTCGACCCCCGCCATCGATCGATCCCATCAGGATCCCACTTCGATCCCACTTCGATCCCACTTCGATCCTATCGCCATACACGCGAGCGCGCTTCTCTCTCCCACCATTTACCGCGCCCGTCCAAATTGAACACTTTCCAATTAAGAGAACTTGACTTTCGATTAACCGTAATTCCGGAAATTACAAAGTAGCGGTCAATCGCCGGCAAGGAGACCATTAATCTCTCTCGTCGATACAGATGTTGCGGATGGCGTCAAGTTGGGAAAAAAGAAACTCGCGCGAGAAAGATGTAATCACCCGATAATGTCACTGGCCGAGCGGGCAACACCTTTTCGGATTGACGACGACCGGTGGAACAATTTCTGGGCGCACGAATTAAAAAGTATGTCGCAGCGCGGCGATGCCGTCCGCGCGCCAATTTTCGAATCGAAATACCGTAATCGTTTGTCGTGCGAGGGAAACGGTAGCTATACGTAATTCGTTTGGGCAGGCGAGCATTATCGAGCGAGACACATAGTGGGCCAATCTAACGAGAGGGCATTATCTGATCTGCTCGAGCTTAAGTAATAAGTTATCAGCGGGCGATCGCGATAACTGTCGAATGTTTAGCCAACAGTTTCCTGCGGGCAGCCAGTCGGGCAGCCAGTCAGGCACCCAGTCAGGCACCCAGTCAGGCACCCAGTCAGGCACCCAGTCAGGCAGCCAGTCAGCCAGTCGGGCAGCCAGTCAAGCAGGCTCCCTCGTAATTTCCACCGGCGAATACGCGGACAGTGTCTTCGTGCGGCCCGAATTCAGGCCGGGGCGCACATGTCGGCGGAATTTAAATATTGTAATTAGGAAGAGAGTGGCCACCCGTAATCGCGAGCCAATCGAGATGAGCCGGCTAGGAGTTTCCTCGCGCCGAACGTTTCGGTGGGCGAGCATGAAGCGAGCATATGGCAGGACAATTATACCGCGCATTGCTGAAACAACGAGTTGGGACACACAACCGCTCTTATCTTCGCTGACGATCCGAGATATTTTTGACTGGCCCGTCAGTTAAGAAACTCATTCCTCTGCTCCTTCAACGTTTCACGAGACACGCCGCGTCGCGGTAGCGTGACATCGAAATTCCTCGAACGTCATTTTAAATGTTATATCGAGCGAAGACAGGCTATCGGAGTCGGGAGGCTAAGAAATTGAGTGCGTAAAGCAAAAATATCCTGAGAGCGTGGTTCGTCGTACGATCGAGGGTCCGATGCAAATGTTGCACCTTAGCCTGCCCGATTACCCAATAATTATGACGCAAATTGCGAATTACCGGGGACGCACGTAACCGGTCTTATCTCCTCCTCGATCCGAAGCCAATTTTCAGCCGATCCGTCAGTTAAAAGAGCTGTCAGCCGAGGAATATCCCCCCTCCTTCCGACTTCCCTGCCGACGAGCCAGACTGATGATACGAAAAATTCGGTGGGAACCTTCCCGGGTTCGGCCAGAAATGGTCACTGCGTTCGCAGGTTTATGCTCGTTCTTATATTTGGGCAGCACTTGGAGCCGAAGGACGATTAGATTAAAGCTGACCGGCTGAATTTCCTCGCTCCTGCCTCTTATCGCGACCGTTTAGCAATCGGCGCGAAGACAGAATCATTATTTAACTCGATCCGCCTCGCGGTAGGTAGAAACTATAAGTACACAGAGCGGATAGCGACTTGACGCGCGTACCGACGCGGTCTCCAGCGGCGGTAAATTGATAAAGTGGGTGACAAGTCGTTAAATCACCGGCGGCGGGTACGGTCATCGAGATGCGATTGCATGTGCACTCGCAGTCTCGCGTGTGCCCAACGACAGGGGCGAGCGAGCTAAAGTGAGTAGGACAGACCGGGAGCCAGAGAGAGAGAGGGAGACAAGCTAAAAAGGAGAGGAAAGAGTCGAAAATTTTCCCTCCTCCTCGTTTGACAAATTATCATCGTACGCCGGCGGTGGCTTTGCCTCGCTAGAACATGGAAGATGGGAATGAAGGATCGAATTATTTACCTAAGGCGTCTTCCAGCGGATGCCGCGATTAACGATAGTCTAAATTGCTCCGTGTATTCCGACTAGCCCGGCGATCGTCCTTCGACCTTCTTCCCTCCACCTTCGTCCCTTCCTCTAATCTCCCTCTTCTAGATCGGAATCTCTCGCGCTAAACGGGCTGATCGCAGATGGACTAGAGGGAAGCTCGGTGGTGGGTTAAAGCGAAGATTGAAATCGGTCGTTAAAAAATGTGTAACTACGCGTAAAGTCCCATCCGGTCCCATCTGGGACTGGCTAATTTCTTACGAGCTCACCGATGTAGGTCGAGCAATTTTCGCCAAGCTACACCGTCCGTCCTCGGGGCAACGTACTCCATTAACGGTTCAACGAAACGAGACCTCTCAAAATCCGAGGAAACTTATCGCCCATCATCCTCGATCCTCCTACCTCCTTCGAAGCATCCCTCGGAAACGAATCGGAGGACGCCGAAGAATATCGTCGACAGAGAATCGCTGCCATTTCGCTCGATGACTCGACTTGACTCGTGGAAGAGAATCGGAGAATTGACTTGGGGCACATATCGGCCGAAAACGTGGAATCGTTTTTTCTGGGAAATCGAGAGGCCATGACGTTCGAAAGTCGAGAGAGCGCGATGATGGATGAGGAATCATTTAGGGACGAGAAGTAGCGCTGACGCGAAGGACCAGCTGGACGAAGAAGGATGGCGATAGTCTATTAATTACGACAAAAGGGACCGCAGCATCGGCATCGGCATCGGCATCGGCATCGGCACAGGCTTCGGCATAGCCTTCGGCATAGAAGGATATATAAGTGGCGGCGAGTGAAAAGGGCGAACGATTAGTTACTTTAACCAAATTATCTCGCGGACAATGGGGACTGCGGCGGGGGCCAACAGGTGAGAGGTCTTCCTTCTCGCATTTTGCCCCGCTGCTTCCCTTGCCCCGGAAGAGGAAGGCACCAGAACACGTCGAATCGATCGTCTCGATCGACCGAGAGAAAGTACCGGATTTCTAATCGTTCCCTATCAATTACGTACCGGCTCTTTACGACACGATGCTCTCACCGAATGTTTTAAGGCGAAGGGGGATAATGAATGTGCGCTACACTTTTAAGTGTGGACCGATGTTACATTTTCGGACGAAATGTCAGAGTACCGACTGACAAAAAAGAGGAGAAAAAAGGGAGACGGGCAAGAAGAGGCGATAAAGAGAGAGAACAGAAGCGCGGTTAGCGCAGAGAGGAAGGGAGGAGGGTTAGAAAGGGATAATAGAAGAATGAATAAGGAGAGAAGGAGAGGTAGCGGCGAGGGGGGACGTTGCACAAGGCTGCCTGTAATTTCGTACGTCAGCACCGAATATTAATTCGAATTCCTCCCCGGGCCGGAGCGGCACTAAGCGTGCAAGTAAGAAGAAGAAAATTAAGAGGAGGCGGAGGAGGAGGAGGTGGAGAAGGAAGTGGCGCGGGGAGGGACACTTTTTGTCCGGTAAATGAAATATCTTCGGTAGCCGGGCGTCCCGCGGCGATCGCGTTCGCCTTCCACCGTCTTTTGTGTTGCGCCCGTTGGATTCTTTTCGGCGGACTCCCCGCCGTGGATAAGTGGAATCACTTCGGCGATCCACCAAGATCGAGGCCAGATTGCCAGCGCTACCATTGCCCCGGCTACCAGTGCCGCTACCATTGTCGCTACCATTCCCACTACCATTGCCACCACCATCGGCCGACTTCTACCCACCCTACGACCATCGAACGCTACCATCAAACGCGAGCAAAGAACAACCTGAACGTCCGCGCCTCTCAATCTCGTTGACACGCTTTCAATCTGCAGTGCATATTGCACTCCCTTCCTTGCTCGCCTCCTTGCTCGCCGCTAAGTGAAATTACCTCGGAACACGTACAATGAATGAATGCGAATGGGATGGCATTACGATAATTGAGCCGGATCGTCCGGTCGGATATCAATGGGGAAATTGATGAGAGTCGAAATGAAGAACTCGAGCCGTACCTATCCCTTTTAGCCCATTGCCAGTAGAAGTTACGAGTAGGGTCTTACCGGTGTGGGCGCATACGTCGACAAGGGGATAAAGGAGAGGAGTAGCAAAGTGCAGTGGCACGAGAAAGTGTCGGTTAAAGGAGCGCGAGGAAGGTAACGTCGCCGACTGTGAATGCGGCGGTGCAGTACAATTTGTATATGGCTACGCACGTTGACGTTTGAATCGGCCACCAAACCACATGTTCCTCGCTTCATACCCGCTACTTATGCGCAATTTTGTCGGGAGTCAACGTTTTCAAGCGCATTGTGCGCAAGATGGACACATGATCGCGCTGGCTGATGAACGCTTTCGCACAATTGCGTGCGATCATATCCGACTCGGCGAGTAAGGGAGGGTGGAGAGAGGAAGGATGGGCGAAGGGCGACGAGGTGCATCTTTGTCGGTTGAGGAATATTATTCTCGCCGCGCGTCGAGCGTGTCGAGAGACTCCGTCCTCTTGTTAGTACAAAGAAACCGATCGCGGAGTTCAGTGCGTTAATGATACGGCCGTCTGCACCCCCTGTGCCTTTTCTTCAACATCCGTGAGTTCTTCGCGTGCCTCGCTTATCTTCGTCACACCTCGGATAGACTCCTGTATTTCTTTCTTTCCGTCCTCGAAAGATTGACTTTCCCCCATAATCGACGTAGACCGATTTTAGCCAAGCTACTTTAATCGCACTCGTCCACTCGTGTACGCTCTGGGCTAATGAGCGATAAGAAAGGGTGGCAGCTGCCTTCCGATTCGCGATTTGCTCGGCGCGGGACACTTTAAGTTTATAACGATGCGAGTCGGGTCGTTAGAAGGAGCGGGTCGATCGCAGAAGATATCAGAAGAGTGGACGCGCCAAAGGAGAGGGCGAGGGAGATAATTAAGGCGCTATGTAGTAAGCGCGGTACCGATGATGCCCGTGTGCGCAGTACATAACTCTCTGACGCATATTGATGATGGTAGCACTGGCATCTTTTAACTACCGCTCTCCTTCCCCTATCTTCTACCCAATCCTGTCCCCCACCTCCCCCCCTTCAATCCTCCCCCCAATCCTCCCCACGTTGCGCTCGGGAGAAAATTGTACCGCGCGATAGCTCCTTCCGTGACTCCCTTTAATGTTCGTACTCGAAAAACATTCGCGCGCTCCTGAATACTAATGGGAAAGTGTGCGTGAGCGAATTTGAGTTCCGATCGGGCACAGCTGAAATTATGTACGATCGCGTCGAGAAGCGGGCATATTATGAAACGATCTTATTACCGGCGACACTTTGCCCGCACGGACTATCGCGTACGGGCGTTATGTATTAAATAATACATACCGACCGCGCCGGCCGTCGAGTGCATAACTCCTTGACACGTATTGATGACGGTAGCATTGGCCATCCTTTGACTACCGCACCCTCCTACCCCTCGTCCTTCTCCTTCTTACGAGCCGCTGCCCCCCGACACTGCCCCGACACTGCCCCGACGCTGCCAGGCGAGATTTGGGACGTGAGCGGCCGGCTCGGTGTGTGGGGGATACTGCCTTCTGGAGCTGAGTATATTAGGGGACTAATTTGGCAGCGTGCCGGTTGTTAATTTTAATTACAAAAATAATCCGACAAAAACTTTTGCGCTCAATTCCGAGCCCGGGGCATCTCGCTCGGGCTCGGCACCGGCATAAACGAGCGTGCCGATGAAATTCTGAGTTACGAATTTGCTCTTGGAACGGGACGCGCGCGTCCCACCGCGCGGGCTCAGAATTTTTGCCAACTGCGCCAATTCACCTCGGCGCATCTAATTATCTCCGATAAACCTCGGAATCAATGGCCGAGACCCTCCTCGCCTCTGTTACGCGAGAATTATTAAAATTATCCCAATTTCGGTACAAGGGTACTTTTTAAATGTAGGCACGCTGACGACGGAGGATTGATAAGGTGCCGAAATATGACGCACCCTACGCGGAGGAACCTTTCGGCGGGTAAGATGCCGAGCGCTGGCAGCAGGAGGGGGGAAGGAGGAGGGGGAAGAAGAGAAGGAGGCCGTTGCCAGTGCAGGCCGCGTCCGAATAATTTGTCAAAGTTGTCAAGGAGACAGCGGTGCGAGCGTGGCTCGGCCTAATGAAGCGTCACGAAATTCCGCTGCGAAACACGTTGACGATTTATCCGGCCCATTGCGCCCGGACTGGCGCGCCATGAGAACGCTCTTATTTCACGGGACGTTACCAGCCTTCTACCTTCGCGCTGCCTCGGCACTGCCTCGGCACTGCCTCCGACCGAAAGAAAACCACCTTCCCCCCCTTTCCCTCGCAAAACCGGCGACTGCAGATTGTAAAAAGAGTCCCTTGCCGCGACATGCGTTCGCAGGGACATCTGATCGTGACGACTCTATCCTGACGGCTCTATCGTCCGACGAGCATGAATCTTTGGATATGATTGGACATCTGTACACGGAGGAATTCCGATCGGTCTGCGTCGGCCTAATGGATTCGCTGCTAGACTCTGTCCGAGCTTTTGCGCTGCCCATACGAAGCTTGACCGTTGAACGCTGACTGACAGAGTCGTTGACGCCTCTTATCGAGGCAACGGTCTTATTTCAAGAGACCCTACGACGTCCCCCTCAACGCACTCGGAGGATACCTACCCTGTTGCGGTACTCGGTAAGTCATCGTCCTGCGGTCGTTTGATCGCCGGTCATCGTAATAGCCAGATTCCAGAGCCTGCACGGAACGATAATATGCGAGGCTTCGCTGGTCCTCCGATAAATATCAGCGTACGACACTAATTTATCCGAGTACAGGTGGCTCGTCTAATCGGGCTTGCCCGAGAAGCAATCAATGCTTTTCCCTGGCACCGTTCGTTATGTCGGAAAGTACAGCTCTCTTATCCTTCTCGACGGGCTAATACTCTGTTAGCCGGGTGACTACAGGTGATCGCGAGGATGCATAGACAGCTGAGAGTAGCGGTGAAAGAGTAGCTGGGGGTGCGGGCAGGTGGGCTTAAGTGAAATTAATTGGGCCCGATACGTTAGGGATAGGAGATAGAAGGTAGGAGGCAGAGGCAGAGGTAGAGGTAGAGGCAGAGGCACGTGTGTAGATGCGGTTTGGTGCTGTTCGGTGCGTTACGCGTGCCTATATTGCCCTCTGCTCGCTTCTTCGCGCCTCGGCAAGTGTAGGTGCACTCTTCTCTCGCACACCGGCCGGCTGCATAAAAGGCCAGCTCCGCACATCGCCTTTATGATGCAAAGAAGGCCTGCATTAACCGGCAACAATGCCTCGACCACTGACTCCCCTCCCGCAACTCGCACTCATCGCATCCTCCTCTCGAGCCAAAGCAAAAGCCCCCCCCCCCCCCCCCTGCCCGACCGCCCACCGTACACCGGCATTCTAGTTTCCTTTCCTCTGGTAACAGGCTTGTTAAAGTAATAACTCTAATTACACACCGTTCGGATACACCTTCTCACCTTTTTGAATGGACTGCAGAAGAGCACCTCCTTCATTCTCATTCCTTCTTGTCTTCTCTTTCTCTCTCTCTCTGCCCTCCCCCCACCGCCCTTCGCGTTAATCATCTCGTTTCATCGTTCGCCTCCCCGTCTACATACTTCTACTTCTGCTTGGTCGTCTACTAGCCGTCGCATTCGTTTGCGCCTCCTCTCGTCCGTACCTCCGAGTCCTTCTTGCACAGGGACGTTTCTTATTTCATCGACCGAGCGATCCACTGCTTTGGCGCGCAAACCGCAGTTTCAAAGTTCCGGTTACCGGCATCCGGTGCAAAATGGGGTTGAATGTAATGCGCGGCTACATGCATAATTTATACCATTCAGAAGTGGAAGAGCATCGAGCGATGAGGTTAAGCGAGGAGGAGCGAAGAGCAGCTACCTCGTCGCTACCTCGTCGCTACCTCGTCGCTACCTCGTCGCTGCCAGCGGCACGTTTCGTTCTCTTACTTTCCGGGGGCATTGTTGCGCGAACGGCGATCCCCGAACGCGCACAAAGGGTACAGGAAATTGACTCTTGAATTTTAATGGCGCGTCCCGTTGTTCGCCAGCGCGAAAATGACTGTGCGCGGCTTAATCGATTAGCGAAATACGCGCAGCCAACGACTTAGATCGCGCGAGCTTATCCGCCTAACGATACCTTGCCCATCTCATTATCGTAATAATCTACGACATGTCGGGAGTAGTTTAACCGCTCGGCAAATGATAATGACGAATTTATACCCTCGGTCACTTTATGCTCTTTGTCTCTCTCTCTCTCTCTCTCTCTCTCTCTCTCTCTCCTTACTCCGTAATACTGACTGGTTCACTTAACGTCCTTCCGTCCGAGCGTCCGTTCGTCAATCAGTCGGCTCGGATATTAATGAAAAAGAGTGTCAACCCTTCTACCCTCAGCGACTCTCTTCCGAGGTCCTTTCAAATGCCGGGCACGAAGTAAATGGTAACCAGAGGCAAGCGGAGGTCCTGTCGAAGGAGGACGTGCCGGCGCAAACAATTCCCCTTAAATCCAATTAAGTCAAGCCCGAGCCGGTCGGCGGTCGCAACAATAACACTTTGCCCTTTACAATGTGGTGGCGCGGTTGCTTAATACCGCTTGCGCCACGCCCCCGCACAACCTTCTCTCACCCTCCTTCCCTCTCTCTCTCCCTCTCTCTCGAGAGAGAGCCCCATCCCTCCTCCCCCTCCTTCTTTATGCCCCGCGCTACGTGAGCTGCTCCTTTGTTTCGCGGTTCATTTGTCTCTCGGCCTCCCCCACCCCTCTCCCTCTATCTCGTTCTCCCTTACACTCTCTCACTCCCCTCCGGTTGACTCTGCTTCCTTCACCGACACGCTGTCCTTTCTCTCCTTTCCCCTCTGGGGGGCTCGTTCGCTTTTCGTCGCCGCTTCCAGTCTACGAAAGCTCGGCCCACCGCTTCGATGGGCTCCTCAAACCGCACCACGCTCGCTGCGAGCATGGGGCCACCCCCGAAAAGGACCATAAAACGATAAATTAAGCCGCACCGCGAGCAAGAACGGCCGTAAAGGCATCATTCATGGCGTACCGCACATTATTGCCGATCGATGACGAAGATGTCACCGGACGCCGGCAGGCATTTTCGTTCGCTCGCTTTTCACTGGCCTCTCTCTCACATTTCTTTCAGCTGTACCGGACAGCTCGTGGGCTCTTAATTCGTCCCAATCCGTCTAGCAATAATCGAAGATACGTCCGGATAGTTTTTTCAGTGCGCGAGGGAGGCCGTGAGCGAACGTGATCGTTTGCGATTGGTACGATCGGTTGATATCCGGCAAGCATCGTCGACTCCGGTCACGGTTAGCCCTTCGCTGCCCTTCGCAAAAGTGCATCTTACCCGTTAATAATATCCCCCGTAACGACCGGCACGATACCTCCGAAGGCATTTCATTTTCGCCGCTCTCGACGATCCCCGGCTTCCAAGACCTGTTACTTATAGGCCACATATACAATAACGAGAGACACAGGGCATCTTCTGCAATCGTCCCGACGATTCCCCGTGGCCCGTGATCTGAATTATTGTCTCCGGATCGTGACGGGTTCACTTTTCTCTCTCGTCCGCTCAACTCTATTACGGCTTCCTTCACGGTTCGCTCTCGCAAAACACTATCATCATAAGTAAAGCAGCTCTGATAGTCCGGGTATTGAAATAATTTCGGGACGAGTTCCCGATAATGACAGGACGATTGAAAGTCTCTTAGTTTTAAGGACATGCCCTCTCTCACAGCCCTTCGATGCCGAGTTCGAGAAGGTGGAGAGGCAAAAGGAGGAGGCAGAGGAGGAGGAGGTTGAGAAGAAGTAGCACGCGAGGGAAACTTTGAGAAGGCAGGGCCGGCGACTAGACAAAATAGAGCGACACGAACGGAGAGCGACTATTCATCCAGTCTGGAGCAGGTAATGAGGGTCAGAATGGCTCGCGAATGCAATTCGTCGTCGTAATTGGGCACGATTCAGGATCGACGACAATCCTTCCCGTAGCGTCGTCTAGGCGGCGAGCTTTTTTCGCTCACTGAAACGCGATCGTCGGTAATTGCCCCTTCTCCTCTTCTCCCCCCCCCCCCTTTGCAGCCCTCCTACTCACCCTCCTACTCGCCCTCCTACTCGCCCTCGCTCTCATCTTGACTCTCAATAATGACGGAACGATCTGAGCCATTTAATTTCCAGCTCTCTCTCGAGGCACCGTATTTCTCGGTGCGAGGGAGGAATCGTCCCAGCCCGAGAGGGGGCGAGTCCGTTCAAATGACAGTAATATCGTTGCCTTGTGGTTTTGTGCACCGTGGCCTGATTATAGCCCACTTCCGCCGCGTAAACAACGGTCTGGAGGCGGACCTCTTTAATAGCCTTTACCCCTCCGCGGCAATGGGCAGCTGAGGTACTACGGGGGTAAATCCGCTGCAACGTCAGTTACCCCTCGCCGTAGACACGATCCATGGGTCCTTCATCGAAACCTTTTCAACCCGCTCGGCAAGAATCACCGAGTGCAACGTTTACGTACGAAATAGTGACCGACGCGAGTCGTGCGGAAAGAGTGCCTTGGAATGAGCGAACTAACTACGGTGAACTGCCGACATTTCGGTGGTGGAACTTCGCCTACGAGGTAAAAAGAAATGGCAATAGGCTTCTCCCTACGCAGGAGGGAGAATCCGAAAGCGGTCAGCTGCGGCGGTAGTTTCGGAACTGCCGACAATTAGGCGATTCAATTTTCCTTTGGAATCCCGCAGCTGCGCGCCGAGAGCAATTCGACAGTGAGCACGTAGAACGTAGGCGGAAGGTGCCGATGCACTCGCCGATGTATTCGCCGATGTACTCACCAATGCACTCGCCGATGCACTCGCCAATGTATACCCCGAAGCATCCCTCGCGCAAAGAGCCTAAAGGCGGAGGCCAGCCTAATGAAATGTCTCTCGTTTGAGTTGCTTCGAAGCTGGTAATTATGTCGCCCCGCGTCGATCTAATTAGGCAGGGACATCTGTGAGCAAAGGGCTCTCTACAGAACGGTGGGTGAAATAATCTATGGAAAGGATCGGCTTTACGCGATGAATTCTTGGCGTCGGCCAGATCTCGATCCGCATAATTGAAATAACTCGGGCGAAACGTTTTAATCTGACGCGATGAACTATGCGCGATACCCGGCGGAAACGTTTCTCTCGGCTCGGGGCGAGTGATTTCCCGAACGAAGGCGGCAGCCAATTTTCGCGGCGCGATAATCATGCGCGCGTAGATTCTGAGATCTCGCGAATTATTTACCGGCGCGGCCGCTCGGGAGGCAAAACGGTCTCGAGAGCCGCTCGCAAAAGGCGACCCCGGCCTTCCCGAGGCACGTCTCTCCTCTGGCCTCTGTAATTTTCCACTAATCTCAGCTGGCAGCCAGCGAATCGGTTGCCAGAGCGGGTTGCTCGAAGTACGCAAGAGCGCGCGCGCGCGAGCACGCGTTCTGCCTCTTGAGAAAATCTTATCCCAACCGAGTCCTCTTCTCAGCCATTCACCCTCCTCCCTCGCTATCGGCGGCCCCCCTACCAATCGCAATGTAATCTCTCTATCTATTACCGACGCAGACGCGGACGCAGCCGCGGACGCGAACTTTCGATCTTATCGTCGAGCAATATTACATCGCGCCGCGAATTCTTCATTCACGCGACGCTAAACTCATCTGAATGTTTCGTTGCGCAGCCGCGACGAATCTCGCCGCACCGTGTAATCTCTGCGAAACCATCATGTTGGTAATGCTGAACGTTGAGCTATGCTCGAAGATGGGTACGGAGAGTCGAAGCTTGCGCGTCGAAGGTACGCCGGAAAAAGAAGGAGTACGGGCGCAGTGGAACTACGTACACGGGTAGCTATCATGTACGGCAGGAGCGATACATTTGTTACGAAGCGCGCATCCACACGTACACCTACACACCAATCTAAGCGCACATCTACGAGCACATCTACGTGCCGTGCACGAATTTCTGATCTTATCGGCTTAATTGCGTGCGGAAATGTAAAAGCGTTCGCCTTTCCAAACCGTCCGTAATTGTTTATAAAATCATTGCGCAGCTTGTTAAAAAATATAATTGCGCATTACGGGGTATAAATGTGAAAAATGAGACTGGCGTGGCTCCGCCGTTCGGCGCATCGCGAAATTAGTTGCAGTACACGCACGGGAAACTTTGTAAATTTATATCCTCGCAAATTGCAAACCGCTTTCCATGCGTTACTATTACCGTGCGCCAATGTAACTTCCCTATTCGCTATCAATTGATCTTGCACCTTCGCGTTGCGGGAACATTATTCAGGTGGAATTTGACTTCTGATCGTCGAGCTATTGCGCACTCGGAATGCAAATACGATGAAACAATATGGTCGGTTAGCACGGACGGCAGCCGGCAGAAGTGAGCGGTTCCTTAACGGAAGGCACTCACATTCGACCAACATTAAGAGGCAGATATTGAAGATGCATCCCTCTTACCAATTGCAAAATAATCGTCCCGTCCATTACCCAAGGTCCAAGCATCCACTTATCTCTACCCAGTCATCCGGCCCTAATCGACGCGCGCGGTTCCGCGAATCGAAATTTTCACGCTAGCACGCGACGCGCCTCGGATCGGAAAGCAGACTACGCGCGGGGCGCAGCTTTCAAAAAATACTAATAGGCAGCAGACGATTCGCCGATTCGCCGATTAGTCGGCGCATTACCGCGCCGACGCAAATTAATTCGATCGGCGAGATATTTTGTACGGAGCGTGAAATACGTTGCGCAACCTCTAAGTTACACACGCGCCGCTTCTAATCAGCGGCCGCGGCTTCTTCCATAACTGAATAACTGAGCCCGCTGATACGCTCTGCTCACGAACCGTATAAAACCTCCGACTGCATCGTATTATCCGACGCGAGAGCCGACTCTTCCGATCGGAGGAGAATTCTGCGGAACCCGAATCCGAAACCTTGCGACCGGCAAATTCTAGGTAGGCTGTTGAGGGACGGAGGTGAGCGGGGGAGGAAAAGTTGTGGGCTTCGGTATAAGCCGTGTGACAAATTGGCCGACCGTTAGCGACGGCCGCGTCGTACGGCGGCGGCGACGGACGGCGTCGGGCCTCGTGCCCCGTGGAATTGAAAATTTGCAATCCTTTATTTGGTCAACAAGGCGAAGGGACACCCGGTTCCTACCATTGTCGCGACACCCTCCATTAGTGGCCCTCCCTGAACATTCCCCGCCCTCAAGGCTTCTAGCGCTGGCAGATTCGTCCCCGGAGAATTTTCTCGCTCGAATTTGACGATCCGTCAGCGATTCGCAACGGACGCGAGAAGAGGCAATAAGACGAAAGGGTGGAGGACGACGGTAATGTTCCCTACCTTTCGCCCTCGGCTGCCTACGGGGAATTCCCTTGGCTAATACGCCTCTGAGTATCCGCTCAAATTACATTTTGTTCGCGCCGCGCAACGAAAAGGATCTAAGGACGACGCTTAAGGAACCCATTGATCGGAAGACACTCCCGATCGCGCGCTCTCACCGACCTCTCATTGAGGCGTGAGAGACCGTGAACAGGTTCAAATTGAAACTGTAACAAACATGACGAAACACTTTATACGAATTGGCTCCAGTTGCTCGGTTGGCGCGAGGCGGCCTCAGGTTAAAATTGATTTTTTCCCCCCTAAAGGCGGTCTGGCCTTTGGTAAAGCCGTGCCTCGGCACGCATAAATGCCCTAATCTCGAGATTTCTGGGGTTACCGAGTGTCAGCCGGCTATGCTAATGTGCTAATCGTTCGGGACAGCTCGACACTTATCTCGTTCCGTCCGGTAAAAAAGAGAGCCGGACAACGATCTCGTATCACGATTTCACGTTTGTATACGTGTGCCCTGCCAGATGATCGACGATCGCCAAAGTGATCTCTCCCCTCTCCCCCCCCCCCCCTCCTCCTTCCTCAGGCTCGTGTTACCCGGGATGGATCCCCGTCTTTTCCAGTTCGTTCGCCCAGATTTCTCGCATGGCCGCACCCGAATTCGACCGCATCAGGCACACGGACACCTTCCACGCCATCGGCAGGCACAACGTAGTCAGAGATTTCGCATACCTGTGTCCATTAGCGATTACTCGTCAACCTCGTCCGTTATGTCGATCGATCGATCGATCGACCGATCCTCGTCGCCCTCCATTTACAGCTAGGTTGCGCAAGCCGAGAGGTTGTAGTAGAATTTTACATGTCCAGCGTCTACCATGCGATACTTTCCGGCCCGGCAGAAGATTATCGTGTGTGCCAGCGATATTTCTTGCGAGAATGATCTCTCTGGCGGAGAGGGAGACTGTCGTTTTTCTCGAAAGGAATGTTATTCCGAAGTTGCAAAAGCGAAGGCACGCCATGGAAGCCTCTTACGGAGTTCCACGGACTCATCCTGTCGGAAGGGACGGCGGGGACCTCCCACGTTGGAAATACGATACGCGAGGACCCGGGTGAAGATCCCCGATCGCTAATTGACCGTGCCGGCCACGGCGATGATCTTTAAAAACATCCAGACGAGGACGGTAATCGCTCGCGACGTGGGACCTATATTGTCCCAATTTAATGGCTCGAGCCGCGTCGATGGATACCGATAGATCCCGATCGATACAACCTTCTCCCCAGACCTCCCCCCTTCTTCCTGACACGCCTCGCCCTACATTAGAACCGAGGAAATTAATTGTCTCGTCGCGAGACGAGTTCCGAACGCTCTCGCGACTCGTGTCGCGACGTACGCGCGCAGGCCTCAGAATAAACACACACGTTGGGTCTGCGCAAATGAGACCGCCAGGGTGCGGAGGCGAGTTTGATGCCCGGTCAAAACGATTCGGACGATTGTTTTTCAAGCGCCGCTTTTCGACCGCGCGCTGACCGGTAGCAGAATCAGGCCGGCAACACGAATTCCGCGCAATCACGGCGAATTACTCGACTGATTGGATCGTTTATGCTGATCCTTTGATCTCGTGCCCTCCCCCGTCCGCCCCCCACCGTCAGCACTCCCCCTCTCGAGCCCCCTCCTCTACCCCTTCTACCTCCCTTGACCGGGCACTCGATCCACTACCGCGAAATGGCCAGGCCTTGGATCCGTTAGCGTTTATCATTGGCCAAATAAGGCAGGAATAAAATAAGGAGCGCTGCCCATTCGCGGATCGGCCGCTGCGGTCAGGGACAATCAGCCGGCGAATTACCGATATGATTGCTACTGAAATATTCTCGCCGACAAAGCTCGAAAATGCCTCGACGGATCTCGCTGACCATCGTCCACCCGCCCTCCTCGACTCGTTCAAACGGAGCCTCTCCTACGCCCGCGTTAAGCGAAAGATATTTGCGAATCGATTTTGCAAATCTCGCCCGACCGTTACCGCGCCAACTCTGTTGCCGAACGGAACCGTTGGCGATGGCTGGGAAAGGAGAGTGACTTTCGGCTGGGATGTACCGAAAATGGAATTGGGTCTGGCCTCGTATGATCGAGAAACGAAAAGCGAAGATGCAATGAGGTTGCTGGACACTATCCAGATATATAGGAGCGAGTCACGAAGTTCTTCAGTCGAAGTCTTTCGTTTCGCCGATCCTTCGCTCGTCCCATGCCAGCTTTGCCCGGAACGACCGCCGACAGGGGGAAGGCAGGAACCATGCATATGCATAGGTACATATGTATGGACGCGCGTCGAAGATGATGATAAGAGTAATGGCGCGACGAGGCGCCTCCTTAGCGTAATTATATCGTCGTTGCTTTATTATCGCCGTCGTTCTCCCCGTGTAAATTCGCCTCGTTATATCGCTCCGCCGTTAAACGAGAGCAAAGGACTATAACGAAGTTGGCTTATGAGCCGAGAGAGGCGTGAGGCGGGAGGGCGAGGGAGGGAGAAGACAGGATAGACGGCTAGGGCCGAAGAGCCTCTTCGCCGTGAATTAACATGAGCATTAATTCCCATAGACACCTTCTTAATCGTCCTGTTCCTCTTCGCACCTGTCCCATCTCCCTCTGTCGCAAGTTACTCGCCCCTCTTTAGCGTGAATTCATTTTGCCCCTCTGCCTTGCGCTCTGCGTCCTCTACGAAGAGTAACCTGACTGACGTTCCTCGGTATGCCAATCAATGAGAACAAAATTGAATCAATTCGCCGATTCGAAATTTCGGATATTCGCGAGCAGCGAAAATTCGAAATTAAAGGAAGGGTGGGGGGAAGAAATTAGCTCGGTGAGTCGCGAGTCGAAAGCGCGGAAACCCCGCGTGGCCGGGCAGAAGAGATGGATTCCCGGCAAAGTTGGTGCGGAACGACGGCAATTAATAGCGGGAGCTATAGGGTGCCCTGCGGAAGTAAAAATAAAGCGGCACGAAGCGTGCCCCTTTGGCGGCGCTCCGGCGAGTCATTAAGTGGCCGACGTTGCAGAAGGGCTGCGCGGGGATGGGCTGCGCGGGGATGGGCTGCTGCCCCGATGTTACGGTGCCGCATTGTATAATATCTCGTGCGTTACCGAGAGACCGAAACGTCGTGCCGCACTCTGCATGCGTCTGCATGCGTCTACAAGCGTCTACAAGCGTCTGCATGGATCCGCGTACCTATCTGTGTATGCGCGCAGAAACGGAGGACGCGATCGGAAGCACGCGGTCGCGAGACAAAGGAAGAAGGGAATGATCGGCCGCGAATACGAAATTTATAGCCCCGACGAAAGGCGGATATTATTTGATGCCGGGCGTAGCGACGATAAACTGACGAAGCCCGGCCTTTAATTGGTCCTAAATTATTGACCGGCGATCCGTCGACAGTCGGTGGCTGTCGATCGATGGCATTATTACGGCAGGCGAGGTTCGGTTCATTTTTCGCGAGCGAGCGGGCGCGAACGTTTAAAGATCGTCGAGATACCCTACGAGAGGCGTGAATGTGTGCACGTCAGGGTACGTGTAACACAGAGCTTAATACGCTCTGTGTTGGTTCACGTTCGATGCAGCTGCGGCGGGCGCACGTAACGCGCCAGTGATATAATAAAATTTGCAACTGCCTCTGATTGTCGACCATCCAGCGGCGCTTCCTGACAGACAGGCAGCACGCTTTTCCGCGTTTGTTTTCGACTCCCGTCGACCGCCCCCGCCCCCGCCTCCGCCACGAGTCTCGGGATAATGGCCCTCGCGCACAGCTTACACTCCCCCCCGGGCGATTTGTCACGAGCGTATTGTCAGCGAAACGTGCTTAAAAATCCGCGCTCCCTCCGTGCGCGCCGCGCAAAAAACATTTACCATCGACCTTCCGCCGGAACGATTTTTTCCACATAGAGCGCCCGCGCGACAGAGACGGAGAGAGAGGGAAAGGGAGATATTGAAAATCGTCGCGAGCATTCTTCTATTTAGACCGAAAGCTTGCTTAATCATTCCCTTGTCCATCTGTTGTCCACCGAATGGCACGTGGAGAACATGCGAATTTCGGACTCGCTCGCCTCACAATGGATCCGGTCCCGAAGCGAGGAGGGAAAAATCTTGGAAACAGCTGGGGATGGTATGTGCGAGGAGTAGGATAATCAAGGTTCCGAAGCCGCACGCGTCGCAAGGCGGCAAATTTTCGGTCTCTCCCGCAGCCGCGCGAGGCTAATTGTACCGAAAATGATCGACGGAGCGGGGCCGGGGGGAGGGGAGATCGACGAGCGATCGTCCGCGATCAAGCGACGGCAGGTAGCCCCGCTTAATGAAGGTAATTAAGTTTTTCTGCATCTCGAAGTCACCGCGCGCATGATGGATGCATCGTCGGATCTACGCACGAAAGTGGTAGCGGGGCCAAATAGAACGCGAGGAGGAATGAAAAATTAGCCCTTGGAGAGCGAGCGTTTTTGCACCTTTCTCGCTAGAGCTCCCCACCAGGGGAAGTGAAGGCAGCGGAAGGTGAAGGCGAGGAAGGAGGTGAAGGAGGTGAGGAAGGAGGAGAGGGAGGAATTTTATTGCCGCCTAAAGGCGCTCAGCGTCTACTTTATCGAGCGGACGCATCCTCCTCTCCTCTCCTCTCCTCTCACGCGCTCGAACGGGCCAGAAAGTGGCCGGAAAGTGGCCGGAATAGGCAGTGGCCAGAATAGGCAGTGGCGCCCGCCAATAGAGACAGCCGCAAACGATCGCCCATAAATGTTGCCGCCGATTCATTGGCACGCATCGCGGCCGCCTGACGGCAGAGAAATTTCTGCCACGCGCATAATCGACGCCGTCAATGGGACACAATGGGAAACGGGCGAAGAGCCGTAAAGAGCGTGACATCAAACGTCAATGCAGCTGATGCACTTCGCTGACGACGCATAATCCCGATTCCCGCTGAAAGCGTCCGCAATTGGCGAGTAAGGAAGCTCGGTAACGGAAAATTACGCGGTCCATTATCGTTTCGGCTAATCGATGAGAATTAAAGGAGTAAGTGGAGGAGGCCGGGAGGGAGGGGGATCAAAGAAACGATCGGCGAACGAGTGAATTCGTGATTTAACCGAGCGCCGAGCGCATCTCTCGCGGATAGATTAAGACGCGTAACGAAATTGAAAAGCGAGATGAATCGAGGAGGAGTAGGATGCGAACGGTGAGAGAAGTGGCATTCGAACGGCGGGAGGGTGAGCCACGGCGGTCGGGAGTGTTCTCAGGATAACTTTGGAATTCTCGTCCGGCGATTACGCCATTAGCAGGAATGGCTCGTAACGAGAGAAAAGAGACGTTCCAGGCTTGGTGCGTGCTCGCGAACGTTGCGCGCGAGCGGACGAAAAAAGGCTTACCTTAGTATATCCGCCTTCGCAAATACAATTTATAAGATAGCCCGTATAGGTACGATTGCATGACGAGCGAAGGTATCTATACGTATATCATCTATACGTGGCCAGGCGGATATGACCGTGGATGTGGCTGCGATACGTGTGCGCACACAGGTGCGCGTTGGCATGCGGATCGCCATAATTTTATCAATCACCGAGGAGATAGAAGTCAACTCGCGGCGGTAGCCACGGCCGCAGGCCCATAGAACGTAGAAAATGCACATTAATTGAAATAACAACAATAAGTCTGGCGCAGGGGGGGAAGTGCGCGGAGGGGTTGCGCGGAGGCAGTTTTGCCGGGAGAGGAGACCGCCAATTTAGATAATACTCCACAATGGGAAAGATCGCCGCGCTACCTCTCCCACTCGAGAAATGTCAGCGCGCTTTGTCCCTCTTTAGTCTCGAATGCGTTCCGCCGATCCTCGCAACGATTACGACTCGCTGGCCTATCAGTTTCAATCGCGGCCCAAGATTTATCGGAGCCAAAGGCTCCGCAAGGAAATATCTCCCCTGCCCACTCCGAAGCTGATCTTTAGACTCCGCTGATGATGGTTCTATTCTCTTGAGAATCGTTATAGTCACGATTCCCGTCATTTACCGAGTTGCGAGACGATGATTGACGTCCATTCATTGTCATTATTCTAAATGAATTGTTTTTCCTCGCTGGAAACTCGTGTTTCACAATTTTCGCTGCGCTGAGCCAGGAATCGACTCGAGGACAGGATTGAAATAACAGCCAAAGGGTTGCTTGTGGCCCACGACAGAAGGGTCGGAAGAGAATAGCCACGTGCGCGATTCTTTACGATCGTAACGAATCGAAAACGCATTCGTCGCTCGACGACTACCCGAGGACAATCGTTACCGGCATGTATTCACAGTGGGGACAGGCATGTCCTATTTGTCGCAAGAGGAGCATGCGTCGGGCAGGATCGAGCGGCAGGATCGCGGTACCTTTGGACACTTCTTATCTTTCAGCGCAACTGGATCGGGGTGGGTGGAGGAAGACCGCGCGGCGTTGACTCATTTCCCTTAGAAGGACGATTACTCGAGGCAGCCTACTCGATTATGATACCCTTCATGTAGGAGAGGCTGCGACGAAGCCCGATCCGGCCTGCCAGATCGTAAAAATGAGCTGCCCCCCCCCCCCCCCTGCATTGCCGGATCGGCGGATTCATCGATGAGATCGAGCCGACGAGTCGAGGAGCCGACCAAGGGGACCGGTTAAAGGCGGAATGCAGTCTTGCCGCAAGAGAGACTTTGTAACCGATCGGCCAATCGACCCTCTCCCACAAGCTTGCGCAATCCGGCATAGAAACGAGACGCGATGGATCGTCTACCATCGAGTTCCACCCCCGTTCAAACTCCTTCTCTCTCTCTCTCTCTCTCTCTCTCTCTCTCTCTCTGATCGCACGCACCAAGATGATTCGCCGGAAACCGCAATGATTTGATGCCCGAAGCCATTGTTCGCCCCCCTCTCCCCTACCTTCCACCCCTTTCTCATTCAAGCAGAATTAAAAATCAACGATACACCATCGACTTTTTTCATATGTCATTAATCGCAAACGAGACGGTTGACGGCGCTAACGTTGCAGACTCGAAAGGCAGGAAGTTGACCGCAACCTCGATCCCCGTCAATGCTGCGCATCCCTTCGATGCGCGCCGTAATTCGAATTTGTTGCCACCGCTGCCAACTTTGCAGGGATGTAACGATACTTTCCCGCCGATCTCCTTTTACGAAGGAACGGCTGGCTTTTTCGCCGAAATAATTGTTGATCGGGCAATTTTCTTGTTCCATGCGGCCTGCGTGCCGCTCAAAAGCGGAGCGAGCGGATCTCGTAACCGTTACATAGTAACGTTATTAATACTTCCTCGGATTTGCAATCACGTAAGGGTATCGAGGAAGCGAGGAACGCGGATTCTTGCCGCAACAGAGACTTTGTAACCGATCGCCGCCAATCGACTGGTTCTCGCGCTTACGGGCTTACGCAATCCCGAGTTTAGGTTCCGAGAGTTGGTACCGGCACGGGAGACAAGGAGATCGACTATCGATACGCGGCACTACCCTTTTGACTGATCGTTCGCTTCTACGCTCCTGCCGATCCTACCCGACCATCCCGATCAACTTCAAACCGCAGTAATTTACCTGCGCAACGCGAATTGTTTCTTGGGGATAAACTCATGATTGCTTTTCGCTGAATTTTAAACTCACCCTATAGCCATCTCCTCTCCGGCAAGATTCTTTAAAGAAATAACCTGGCCAATCGGAGTCGTTCGGAAGATTGCGAGTTTCCCGACGTTCAGTCGTAATACCTACTTTCCTCGATCGTCGGTTCAGAGCTTCCACGATAAGTCATAATA
Source organism: Anoplius nigerrimus (assembly GCA_914767735.1). Lineage (NCBI taxonomy): Eukaryota > Metazoa > Arthropoda > Insecta > Hymenoptera > Pompilidae > Anoplius > Anoplius nigerrimus. The sequence continues at coordinate 17,790,686 of OU612083.1, forward strand.
ATTTAGTTTAACGTTCTACGTTATCCTTCCGATAGCGAAGATAAATTCTAGTTGAAAAGGAGGGCCGAAGGGGCTTTCACAATCCTTCGGCTGTCATTGTATAACGTGTCTTGCCTCTCGGTGCGCGGTGATAGGAGGCACTGTCGGCCGTTTGAGCGGTCCGTTCGCATAAGTTAACACGTCGTTTGTCTTTCTGTCTCTCTCCCTCCCACTCTCTCTCCTACTCTCTCTTAGTCTCACCGTGCAGTTTGTCCGTCGAGGCCCGCCTCTCTATCGAGAGGACCCTTCTGCCGGGTACGGCCCTGGCCACACGTTACGGGCTTCAAACCACAGAGCCTAACGTTCCCATATGTATCATATGTTGTGTCCTACCGTGCAGCATCGACACGCACACGACGGCGCGCCAATTCTCACGCACTCCTGCACGCACGACGAGCCCGAAAAAAAGAAGAGGGCCCTACGAAACTTCGTTTCTTCGGGGCATTACGAGCCGGGACCGAGGTGGATTTTAGAAAAATCTTCCCTCCGCATTCCTTCTACCCCCGCGGGAAGGCTCGCGGTCGCGTGTTATCGTGTAATTACAGCTTTGCGCCGAGCTCGCCCCTGCGTACCCGAGCGTTAAAGGCAATCGCTCGACTTCGCTTAACAACTTCTTTCTATCGTTATCAGACCAGGCCCACGAATTGCCGTGCGAGCCCCGTGCGAGCCGTGCGAGAAAGCACGAATTACGTCGTCCTTCTACGCTCATGGTAGAGGGGTAGATTTTCGAAAGAGAAGCGTAATCCGCCGACTCTCGACCGTTCCAACAATCATCGCCACCATTTGCAGCGTTTAGATCATGCGAGCTTCCTGCAACTCTCTCGATACTTCGCGTGAGGTCATGGTCGTGTGCGTCGCGGCCCGACTTCTTGACAACTTCTTTCGTTATCGAGCCCTCTCGCGTGAGCGTCGGCCCAGGCTGCATGTCGATTTTCACGCACTCCGACACCTTCCACCGCTCGACTCGCTTATGAACTTCGACAGGAAGTTCCTGTAACTTTCCCAACTTGGCAGGAAAGTTCGCCGAGTCTATAGAGACATTTAGAGTAGATAGAGGCAGGATAAGAGGGCACGGCGGAGAAAAGTTGAAGTTCGTTCGCAGCTAAGGAAGTACTTAACATCGACTCTCGCAACGCAACTCGAACGTTTGTGGATTTTGATAGAGGTTAATGTGACGAGGATATAGAGACAGACAGACAGAGGGAGAGGGAGAGGGAGAGGGAGAGGGGCTGAGCAAGCAAAGAGCAAAGATACGGTAAGCGAGTATACAGGAAACTGCGCCCAAGGCGCACACTGTAACTGCTACAGAAGAGGCTGCGGTCTTTGCGGCGTTATATTCGTTTACCTTGCGTTAATCATGGCGTTTTATGGTAATTCAATAGCGACCTTCTCTTCTGTCCTCAGCACCGATCGGTCTCCCTCCCCTTTCAGATCGGTCCAGTTCGCTCGCTCTCCTGCAATCGATCCTACGGCAACGTCCATACGATTCCCCTGCGCAGCGAGGATCGTGCACGCCGGTAATCCGATCGATCGATCGATCGGTTGTCGTCGTGCCCCCGCTCAGCTTATGGCTCGTCGATCAAAGTGCTCCTCGTAAGGAGAGGCGATTTGTTCGTTAATAATAGCCACGTCGCCGGTTCTTAATTAATGCCTTCGGCGGTAATCGGTCGACGTAGTTCGGTGAACTGCTCGATAGTCGATCCTGCCAGCGATCTCGATCGTGACCATTCCTTTTCCTGCCTTTAACGTATTGGACACTCGTTTGTTCTGCGTAAAGTCTTTCGCAGCTCGTTGACCTCTTTCCGATTGTTTAACGCGGACAGTTCACTTCTTATCCCCCACTTTCGCGCCGGCCGACAACAACGTACGTCGGTGTGGAACAAAAGTCATTGCTCCTCGAAGGACTGCTCGCGGAGGTTTTCTCGAATATTTTTCGACACATAATACTCTGGGCGGTTAGCTCCGTGGTGCTCGCTCCATCGGGTTCGATCAGATCCTACGAGTAGGACCGGGAGAATGAGTGAACTCGAGGGACCCTATAATAAGCTTAGACGTCATCCTTGAAAGAGGGGGGAAGCTTTCGCGGTTAAAGTGTATTAAAACGACTTCGATGTAATCCTAGGAGAGGCACGAATTCTATACGTTCCGCCAAAACACGAGTAACGCACGCCCTCCCCTCTCTCTCTCTCTCTCTCTCTCTCTCTCTCTCTCTCTCCCTCTCTGACAACGGTGAGACAGGAATAACGGGAGAAGTGGAAGAGGCGAAACGTTTCGAAGGCGAATCCGAGGCGTGCAAATTTGTCCGATGCGGTTTTAATTTGCGTGTGTCACCGGCGGTTTGACGCGGGAAAAAAAGAAGAAGGGAGAAAGAGGATCGGAGGAGTCTCACGAGATCATTGGGTGCGGAGCGAGCAAAGCGCTCGTTCCCAAGCTCATAGGATGTGGAAGAAACCGAAGAAGACGATGAGTATCAGGAAGAAGAAGACGATGAAAACGGCGGCGCGGGAGGCGAGGAGGCGAGAGAGGAGGCAATAGAGGGAGCGAGAGGGAGAGAGAGAGAGAGAGAGGGAGAGGGAGAGAGTCGAGGGAAAAGAGGAAGGAGAAGAAGCCAATGATATTTTTGCGGTGGCGCAAAGTTAAGGCTGTGGCCGCAGAGCAAACGTCGGTCGGCCGCAATCTTCGGTCAATTTCCAGGCAAGGGGCAGGCAATCTTACTGAGCAAACAAAAAGGTGGCCACCGTGGGGTTATCTTTCGAAAAAAAGGAGCTGCGCGGAAAGGGGAAGAGTATAGAGGGAAGAGAGAGAGAAGAGAGACAGAGAGGAGAGAGCGAAGTAGGGATAGGCAGAAAGGCTGATCGACCCTTTGTCGGTGGGCCCCCGGGGGGCGCCCGGGGAGGGTGGCGGGGCGCGGGGGGGAGGAGAGATATTTCTCAGTGGCAATCGCATCGATAATTTCACTTCGTTTCACGACTACCGTGTGCAAGAGCGCGCGTCCGCGCTAGCTCGAGCCTTACTCCTCGTAGAATCCAATCCTCCTACCCACCATCTTCTCCCTCTCGGCGCTGAAAGCGTGCGCGCCTCTCTCATTTTTTCAAAATCCCCCAACAGCATTCTGCATCGCGGAATTTTCATTCCGCAATCTCGCCGGGGCAAATCCTCCTCGGAATTTTCGCCGTGAGAAAGTGCCGACGCCGCGCCGACGCCAGAGCGGACGCCGCCGTGCCGATGCGTGGAAACCGATGATGCGCGGCGAGAAGGTTCGTCTCCTACGTAGGTCATTCTCCCGTCAGATCGTAACGGCCGCCAGGATCAAAATTTTCGACTCGGCTGCAATCACTTTTTCATCACGACTCAATTACCGGGCCCGATCTAATTAACGTTTCAGAGAGAGAGTTTCCTGATAGAAGTTGATTCCGCGTCTCAGGAGGGAGAGAAGAGGGTGGAGGGGGGGGGGGGTAGTTCAAGGGGGTTAAGACGTCGGGCGATCGATCTTACCGTTGGCCCGCGGGCGGAAAACAAATGAGCTCCGGACAGGCCTCGGGGCAGGGCGGCCCTTTTGAGGGACCCGCGATATGCCCGGCAGCCCTTCAGGGTCAGCGCGGGCCCATTCACGGTAGCCGACTTCTCTCCTGCCTTCATCCACGACCCTCGACACTTTTCTTATTCTTCTCTCGCTCCTTCCTTTTTCCCTCCTTCTCGCCGCGACCATCCCTCCCACTTCATTCTCCTCCTCCTCCCTCTCACTCCCAGCTGGAGAACTCCGGTAATGAACCCGCCAGAATGGACAATCGCCCGATGCGTGGGGTGTTGTGCCCGCCACCAGAAGGGGCTAATAACAATCCTCCGCGATCCCCGACGGTAATTACCCCTTCTATGCCGGAGCGCCTTCGGGGTTATACGGACTTTCGACGATCTTTTGCACGTAACGCTCTGCCGACCGAGTCGATATCCACTTTTTCTCCCTTCCTGTACACGCTTTTCCCTGCGTTTCCCCTCGAAATCTCACTTCCCAACTGGCGAGCCGCACCGATATCGTTACTTATCGATACGTTCCGAATAATCTGGCGGCAATTCACTTGGGAGAAAATTTCGTCCAAGATAATGATAGCTGCCTGCTGCTACGTGTTGCTCGTAACGCTGGTAATTGTACGCGTATTGACGGCGAAATGAGAAGTGTGTACAGAGGGCCCGTAATCCGTAACAATCGCCCATGGCGCGGTCCATTGTGGATGATAATATTGATTAATTACGGAGCGGGAAGCCTCTGCGGCCGGGGCGAGCACCTTCGGCGCGTCTTCGAAATCATCAGCGCGTTCATTAATAAGGAAAGAGTCTCCGGCGGGAGGACCCGTTTTTTCTCCCATCGGAGGGGTGAGGGGCGGGGGGCGGGGAGCAGGGAGAATCTAGTCTGAAAACGACACGCTTTATCCGTGTCAAATTAACAGACTCAAATATCATACAAACTTCATAATGCCCGCGTAATGATCGACATCGTGAAGAAAGTAAATCAGCCGTTAAATTAGGTGAGTGCGTCAAAAGGGGACGGGTAGGTGGAAGCGATAAAACATTGAAGGTGCGTATAAAATATTAGCCGCGGGATGCGATGTTAAAAAGGACGAGACTCGAATGGTGTCAGCGGGATGAGCCGCGGAGGCTCGTCGGAAGGATAATAGAAAAGTTATTGGCCGGTGCGACAATGACAAGAGGGGGTTCGGTAATTAATAGACGCTTTCAAAGAGTGACACTTCTGACACTCGACCGGGAAAGGGGACAAAGAGCGGTGGAAGTAAAACTTCCCGCCGTTCCTCTTCGGAAGGGAGTGATAACGATTTGCGTCACGTATCCCTGTAAAGCGGCTGATTCGTGGAAAAAGGTGCACAGTCTCCGATAAATGGCGAAGACTAATGGCCGACGGTGAGAAGTATCGCGAGTACCGCCCATTTCATAATGCGAAAACTCGCAGAAGCGAAGGCGCAGAGTCCTCTCTCTTTCTACCTCTCCCTCTCCCTCTCTCACTCTTCCCCCCGATCCTTCGTCCTCCTGCGTCCCCGTGTGACCCTGAAGGGTAATTAATTAAGTTTGACTTACCGCATGAATTACAGGGGCTCCAGTCAGTTAATTAATTGTAACTCAAGCCGCCCCAGCGGCAACGAGTCTCGCTCTAAGAGGATTTTGTCACCTTTTAAAAGATCTTACAAAGACGCGAATGCCCCAGCCATGAAAATAATGAATGTCCCTCGGAGGACGGTGTAAAACCATTAGGCGCGATCGATTTATATAGCTCGTCGCCGAAATATCCGAATCTAATGAAAGATCCTGGAAGAGTCGTCGAAGACATTATGAGGCTTTTCGTGAAAGTCGTCGAAAACGACGTCACTCTATTACGTGAGGCCTAGTCGACTCCCGGACAGATATAAGAACGGAATCGTTCCGTTCAATGGAGCAGCAGAAGATGAGGAGGAGGAGGAGGAGGTAGTGGTGGTGGCTGTGGAGTGAGAGGATGGCGGAATGACAGAGAGGATAGAGGCGAATAAAAGAAAGGCAGCAAGAGTAATGCCTCGGGAAGCAGTTAAATCCGTTGCATGTGTGCCCTCAAGAGATCCCGTTCTGTCTCCCTCACTCTCTCCCTCTCTCTTACTCCTCACCCCCCCGGGCCAGTCCGACTCCCACCCCCGCCGGGCACCCTTTGTCTCTGCGTTAGGTAAGCTTTTGTTTCGGTTATACGACCGAGGATACCGCCCGGGCGCGGACCAATAAAACGAAAAACGGAGACCCCCTTTACAATGCCGGCCATTTGCATAATTTCGCGTAATCTCCGCCATTTTCCCTCTTCGCGATCCGCCCGGCCAGCACCCTCCCAACCCCCAAGCCGCCCCCTCCAACTCGCCGTCGCAAACCGAGGGCGAAGTTAATTTACGACCGCCATCGTTTTTCTCTAACGCGTCCTCCTCTCTTGTTCCAGCGCGCGCACCCTCCGACCACCCCCTCCGACCTCCTCTCTCTCTCGGATCCTCGAAGAAAAACGCCGAGCAAATAAGGGAAAAAGGTGGAAACGTAGGACGGGGGAGTTTCGGGCGTTTGAGAGTGAGGTTCGGTAATATTCGGTAATATTCGGTAGGTTGGCCCGCTCTAGATGAATTCGAATGATTAAGAACGATTGGATTGTAGGTGCTCGGTTCAATTATGAGCGAGGCACGCCATTCCCTCGTTAGATCGGCTGAGCTCTTCTGGACTCGGGAGCGGTGTGTTTGGTGGCCGAGTGCTTGGTGGCCGAGTGCGCCGTAGCCGAGTGCGCCGCAGCCGAGTGCGCCGCAGCGGAGGCGCGAACTTTTAATACGTGTGAACGCTCCTTTATTAGTAGCGTGACCAATGAGCGCTGACGCTATTAATCAAACGTCTAACGCCGCGTCCTGTGTGCGTTCGTGTGACGCTTTTGCCGCGAACGCGGCCTTCTATTCCCTCCTCCACTCCCTCTCCCTCTCTCGGCCGCCATCCCTCTATATCTCTCTGCCCCTCGTCACACTCACATCCTCCGATAATTGGCGAACGCTACCTCGCGAGTCGCAAAGACCGGCCATTGAAAGGCCCGATTCGGCCAATGCCGCGACGGAAGGAGGAAGGAGGCGCGCAGACCGTTCGAGAATGATTAAATTCCATCGGCTTTTGCCTCCATGCCATTGTTAATTATCTGTAATAACGAGCGGGGTTGGCACGTTTGACCGAGTAGATGGATGGGAAAGCGAGGCGGCGAGAAGCGCGCGCGTAACTCGCTGCTTTGCCGCGCGCCCGCTACCGCCGGATATAAATCTTTAGGCGGTAATTAATTATGGATACGGTTTCATTGTTAGTGAAAGCGGAAGCCGCGGAGGGATCTCGAAGAAAGTTGGAACGCGGCGGCGACGCTGACGGCGACGCTGGCGGCGGTCCGATTTTAAGGATCGATCTCGCGCATTCCCACACTCGAGGTAAGAGGTCCGGTAGCGATTTCGAGGATTGGTAGGCATGATGCTCGCGAGCGACATCAGAGTTCAATCAAGGTGGCACAATCGGTACACACGATCGATTAATTAATCAAGCAGTATCTGGGCACTTAGGCTCACCCGCGCTCATACGACTAGCCTCGCCCCTTTAATTAACGTCAAGCAACGTTCTCCGAGTGTGTATGCGATGGTGTATGCGACGGTGTGTGCGAGTGTGCAGTACGTTACGGAGGACGGAAGGTGCGTTCACGTGTGGAGGTTGCCGTTTATTCGTGAACGAGGCTGTGTAGGCGTGCATGTAAGCGCGGCAGTCGCATGATTCGCGTCGCTTCGATGCAAATCCGAATGCAATCTGGCGATCCCGGTGGCAACAAGTAACGGTCGAGAAACCTTAGGTGATCCGGGGCGATCGAATTTCGAAACGTATACGCGCGGACGACGGATAATGGCCGCACGGTTTATACCGGCTTTATATCGGCCTCATACCGGCCCCATACCAGCCTTATACCGGGCGTGTCCGCCTCTCTCTGTCTCCGTCTCCGTCTCCGTCTCCGTCTCCGTCTCAGGATCGTTCTCACCAATTCCAATCGTTTCCCCTCTTTACTCCCACCTCCCTCGCCATTTTTCGCTCCCAAAACACTCGCACCTCCGCCCTGCCGTCCTTCGGTTCAATCCAACGTAAGAAAGAGCCTAATGTCTCTCGTTGCGCGTCAAGCAAGTGCAATCTGGCGCGTGAGGAAGACATTTGCATATCTCTGACGGTCGAGATTAGGGGAATATGGAAAGAACGTTTCGACTCGATTCGACAAAGCCGAGCGAGATAAGCTCGAGCGATATTGGATTTGCCATCTGTCGACATGTGCACGACGATCGCGTGTCCCTCCGTGGAGTAAGTTGCGAGAAGCGCGTGACGGGTCTAAGCGGCCGACAAAAGGACCGGCCTGCCTGACAAGTGAATTCCCCGCACGCCGACTTTTTCACCTCCGTTGCATCGAATGCGATGTGCAAATTAGCTCTCTGCCGAACGGCAAAGGTAAACGCGTGTCAATTGGCTCGCCATGCGTCTCTGCGCAGACTGTCGACAGTTGCCGAATTCGAAGTAAGGACAACTCAGCCGAATGCGGCTTTTAGTGTTCGAAATAACCCTATGATAGCTGCCATTCGGTGGCCCCCGTTTAACCGGGCCCTTTGAAGCGGCGCCCACTTCGAACTCGACTGCCAACTCGACTGCCAGCTCGACTTCGCCTTCGAAGCCCTATTACAAGCTTGAAAACGCGAATCCCAGAACGCCGCCCTCGTAAAAGAATCTTCCTATGCCCGATCCGCCGGAACCGCTCGTAATTCGTTTACCGCGTTTTATACCATCCACCGCCTCGCGCGCCCTTTCTCATCTTTATGCGCGCACGCTGCGTCTCTCATAAAAGCTGAATTCGAAATTCTCGCCAATCGCAATTAGATAAATGGTCTAATGCGATCGCCGCCGAGACGTCGACGGTGCCACGGCGTCGGAAGTAGCGAAACAATGACGAGTAACTCGATCGAAGATATCGGTGACAATTAGAGTTTGGACAGTGAGAATGCGCGCGGGCGCACCGTCCGCAAGATAAAGGGAGGGTAAATTCATTTAGATTTGTCGTCGATAATTACGGGCGGGGAACGTCGAAACTTTCCACGACGAAATCTTTAATGCGAGACCTCGGACGGGCACTCTCGGATAGAATAATTTAACGAGCCGAAGCACCTTTAATCACAAACTTTTTCCCGCCGCAGGCTTGAGTTTCACCCGGTCCATCCCTTCTCCCTCCTCCCCCCCCCCCCTACCCTTTCTCTCCCTCGGCTTTATGCCCTTCCACTGTGTACTTCCTGCAGCTTCGACTCGGCAATAATTTCCTTTTTTGACGGAAGAACTTTTACAGAGAGGCGAATTGAGAAAAACGAAGGCTAAGGGTTGCCAAGGTGAAAGGAGGAGGGGGGTGCCGCTACTCGCTTAAAAGAGGTTCAAAGCGATGGAAGGACAAATTACCGGGAAGTTTACCAATCCCACGTATTTCTCTCGAACCATCCCCGACCGACCCTCTCTCTTTCTCTCTCTCTCTCTCTCTCTCTCTCCCCCCCTCTCTCCCCCTCTCGCCCCTTCGCTTCCTCAACGCGCTCGCATCTTTTTCCTACCAACCCTCCCGCTACTCCTCCTTCACCTTTTCGCCTACTATCGTTTTTTCCCTTCCTTCTCTCTCGCCCGAGCGCGCCGCTTTTTTTTATATATATTTTAATCCCACCGCAACGACGCGAATGCTGATAATCTTGGAAGGGGCTTTTTTAAATTGGCTTCTTTGACGCGATACGCCGCGCGATGAGTTTTATATCGGAATAATTTTCGAGCGCCCTACCGCCCTCCGCAGCAGCGCCTCCCCTCCCCTACGCCCCTCTCCATCTCCCTCCCGTGCCCCCTGCCTCTCGTTTTCCTCTCCGGCCCCTTTTTTTCGTCCTATCGCGTCCGCGCCGTTTTTATCCACGTAGAAGAGAGTCGGGCATCATGCTGACGTTTCACTAAACGCGCCAGCGGTTAGCGGAATCGATCTGTCGCCGGCAACGAGACAGATTTTCATCGGGAAAACTGGTACGCGCCCATGGACCCACCGTATACTTCCGCTCAACTTTCAAAACGTTATCGGGCCAGCTCATTCCCACTCGAGTCGAACTTCTTCGGCTGCGAAACAGTAGGTATCGGGAAGGTTGAGCGGCAAAATTATTTTGTCACCCGTGTTGGCCTCCGTGGCGTTATTATCGCGATTATCGGTCGTGGGACATTAATCAGGAAAGGCAGAAAAGGAACTGGAAAAGCGGCCGACACATTGACGTAGAACAAAAGAACGCGGGCACGCCGGCGTGTCATGATAAACTCACCGCCAGGCCAATTAAGTCCCCGGAGTGTCGTTAAACTACTACTCATTAGAGCTAAAATGTCGCAGCGGCACGGGCAATGCGACTCTAAAACGAGGAAACGGACGTGAAAAACGACAATCATCGCGCGACGCGCGTAACGTTATCGTTTCAGGAAACCGGCGGCGGCTAACGCAATAACGAAATTGTTACATAAAAATCCGCATGTCGCATGTCGCGCGGAGCAACAACAGTTTCCTAACGCCACGTTTCCGTAATACTTATTATCTTCATTTGACTCAAATCCGAAACGCAATAAACTCGCCGAAACGTATGTTTAACTCATTTACTATGTTTCTCTACTCGAGTGATGATTACCATGTTCCTACAATAAATTTTAATGTTCCCCCATCCTCTGTAAATACTTTACATTGTTAAATGTAATAATTGTTGGTTACTTGGGCTTATTGACGTGTTTGCACTAACAAAGCAACCATTCAACGCCAATTTGAAATATGTTTGACCACCTTGTCTTTCTTGATCTTGATTTTCTTCATACTTTTAGACCACTTGGCACTAGTTTACACTATTTTACATTGCTATATGTAATAATTGATGGTTTTTTCAGCATTTTGGGGAGTTTTAGCCGGCAGAGCTGCAATTTAGCTGCTATTTGGAGCATGTTTGACCACCTTATCCCCCTTGAACTTGATTATCTTCATACTTTTACATTATCTTACGTTAGTTTACACTATTTTATGTGGTTATATGTCATAATTGACGATGATTATTGCCTTTTGGGGGGTTTTTGGCCACAAATGCGCGCGTTAGCCCATATTTTAAGTAGTTTTGACCACCGTGTCCTTCTACTATGCGACTGAGTGACCAACGGAGGGTACTTTGGCACTATTTGGACCTATTGAAAGGTGATAGAACGTTGAAAATCGTCGAAAAATGCAAAAAAACCTTTTTGTCTTAAAATGGATTTATAAGTACCTTATCCCATAGATTTTAACTTGCCCTGAAAGATCGACATTCGCCGATAGTTATATCTTAAAGTACGCGTCAAAAGCTTCAAAAAACTGTATGATTATCATAGGTTTTGATTGCTGGTTCAAAAGTTACAGGCAATTTAAAAAATCTCGAATTTTCTAAGGGGTACCCCTTCTCATTTTTGCGAAAAATCGAAGGTCGGCGGATCGGATCGCCCTTTTGCTACCTTGTAGGGGGTCAAAAATAACTCAGAGAGCCGTTTCCCGTTGTTCGAAATTCGCATTAGTTTCGAAGTTACAGCCAAACCAACGAAAAAATGGAGGTCGAGAAATGGGTAAAAATGAAAAGTCTTCCGATCGACTTGTGGATATGCATACTGAAAGAAAATCGAACAAGGAGCACAAAAATCGCAACCGGAGCCTTCTAAGTGCAATAGTCTCGGAGATATGGCCAAAAATGTGCGAAAAATCGGTGAAAAATCGCTATTTTGCCGCCCCTCCCATAGATAAAGTTCTTTGATCGTATAATTCCTCTATAGTGTGAAAGGGGGATATACAAAGTTTACATAAATCGCAACCGGACCGTTCTGGGTTCAATAACTTCGAAGATATAGGCTAAAATATATGGTAAATGAGAGAAAATACAATTGTTTTGGGACTTGTGCGAGAAGGCACCATAATTCCCATATACGATCGTTAGCCACGACGTAATTAGATTGAAAATGAATATACACAGAGCACTCCGAGACAAACATATATGGCTGACATGGGAGTCAGTGTGTTAATCGCGGAAAACCCGGTGATATCTTCATAATATAAGATACACGCGAAAGCGCACGTGTGGGGGACTATGAGCTCGGGCATGCGTCAAACCCGGCAGAAAATCATCATCGCCATGATCGCAGATAAGCCACCGCGATATTCCGCAATTATAATTTCTACACTGCCGAGGGGGAGAGAGAGAGAGAGAGAGAGAGAGAGAAAGCGTTCGCATGTATATGACGAAAACACCACAAGCGGGGCGTAGGTAGCTAGAATTATTGCTAAGCTTAATCCAACAACCGCAAATAATCTCTCGCAATCGCGGATGCGCCGCAGCGATAGACGGCAATTAAAACTCTCCGAGGCGGGAAGATAAAAATCGTGTGTTCTTTAAAATAGTCTAATCGCGTATCGGGTGCATCGAGCGTTAGTCCCAGTAATTCCGAGACGATACACTCGTAACGAGGGAGCTGAATCATCGAATCGTCGCTTCGCAGCGTGCCCACTGTGATTTAAAATCAATAATGGCCTAATGAACAAGATAATCTCCGATGGGACGAAGGAGGAGTGCGACAATTAAGCGACGAGGACCGTAATTTCCGCGCATGTCGAACGGTCAATCGTCGAGGTTCTCCCTGCCTGGAAGGAGGTCGATCGTAAAACGTTCAGCCCGGCAGCCTCGTAGTCGCAGAAGGCGCGAGAAGGTGGAAGGTGTAACGATGCGGCAAAAGCCCGCCATAGAGAAATGATCGCTACGATCGGCGGATAAGCGACGCGCTGTTCCGCAATTATAATTTCTGCCTTGCGGAAGAACGGAAAAGCCTGATACCGACCGTAAACAAAGAGCGCGCACAATGAACACGTAGGCCTATGCCTAAATGCGAGCCGCGCTACTCCGAGTCAAAGGCGATACGCGCGCTATCTTCTTCCCGTCGAGACAGACAGACCTAGCCACCCACGCGTCGAGAGAGAGGGAGAGCACGAGAAAAGAAAGCCGGGAACGGTGCGATTTCTTAATGCGGATATTTAAAATTCGAGGAAATGAAATTGCGGCGAGAAGCGGCCAATTACTCGTACGTTTGAGAACCGGGAAGATGGTAAAATAAAGTAATTGTTGCTATTACCGCGCGACGCTGCGCATGTAAGGCCGCTTGTAAGGCTGCCTTGTAAGACCGCCTTGTAAGACCGCCTTGTAAGACCGCCGCTGACGCCGACGTCGGTGTCAGGTCTGCCAGGTGCGTGCGCGCATATTTATGAATTTATGCGAGTGTGCCTCTCGACGGCTCTAGGAGCGTGACCGCAGTTCCTCCGACTCTTTCGTTAAACGCTCCTCGACCGATTTAACCTACGAAATAATTGCTATGATTGTCCATCACTGCCTGCCACCCTTCCGTTCTTCCTTCCTCCCTTCCTTCTTCCACTGAAAAGTCAAGTACTGAGGTCTAACATGTCAGTCGCAGTACGCTTACGGAAAAGAGGGTGCGTTCAGACAATTTCAATGTACGGCCCTGGATTGTACCTGAGGCGGCGCGCGTTATTCTCTCGTCGCTGTATATGTATCTGCCTTGTGAGAACCCGGGCAATTACGTGCCTCTTATTCACCTCCTGGTATGTATCTGGCTTGTTTATAACGAATTAATTTAGATGTCTTAATTGCGATCGGTTAATTGTTCTGGAACGTCGGTGTGTAGTAAGAAGTGAGAGAAGGGCCGGTGGGGGAGGGAGGGGAGGGGAGGCAGAGGCGGCAAAGATGGGCGCGAAAAGAGTGAAACGAACGAATCGCGGAGCGCATTCAAGCGAGCTCTCTCGCGCACCCGGAATCCTTGAAATGGGATTGTTGCATTGCTTTCACCGCGTTACACGCTTCCGCTTTAACGATCGTTCATTACAAGCGCGGTGTGCGAGGTAGCGCGCGCGCGCGTGACCCAACACACTTCAACGTTCGCGTGAAATTTTTTTCCTCCCCCGGCGGGATGTGCTAGCGGGCCAGAACGGCGCTTCTTCTGCTTCTGCCTTCTTCTTCTTCTTCTTCTCCATCGTTTCAACCGCCTTCTTCTGCAGCGCCACCTTCGCCTTCTACCTTCGCCTTCTTCGTCCTCCGTCTCTTCCTCGACGTGAAAGGACAAAGATGCGAGCACGGAAAAAATTGCACTCCGCTATGGTAATAGCGTGTATACATTGTAACGGTACGTTAATAACGTGTATAGGCCGGTATTCGTATCGCGAGTGAAGACTCCTACACGGGCTAACCAGCGACGTGGGTCAACGCATTATGCGCCAACCAGTGAGATTGCTTCGAGGCGTAGACTTTAACGCTCGATCCCGGTTCCTCCCCCCTATCACCTATCCGTTATAACGACTCGACGTTTTCACATTTTCGGTATTCCCATTGTCGTGGGGCCTCCGCGGAGCGTTACTCAACGCGCACGGAAGTCCGATTACGTGCAATTGAGAGAGGAGGCTAGGAGAGGGGAGGCTAGGAGAGGACCTAGGATCGTGCGAACAGTCGCGTAATGCGAGTCGATCGATCGCGATTACGAGCCGGAGTCACGGATCAGTGGGACGCAGGCTAATTTTTTTTCGAACCGGCCAGATCTACATAAAGATCGGGTGGGGCCATTGGCCAATTAGAGCGGCTAAGAGGCACATTAAATTTCGTAATTGACGGTCGCGCGACGACGCGGTCATTAGCGATCTTCGAGGAAGCGACGGAATTAAATGCGCATCCATACGCCGACGATTACGGAGGCGCGGACGATTATTCTCGCTTTCCTCCCGGGAAAGTTAACGCGTCGGGCGTGTTAATTACGATGATGGACGTTAAGTAACAGAGAGCCTCGGGATTGCCCGGCCAGCCATTACCCGTTTGTTATGCCGGCAAACGAAATCGGCATAGGGAAGCGTAGAAGTTGGGTAGGAAAAGCCGAGCGAGGGCATTCGCGCCGGGAACGGGCACTTTACAGCTTGTTACTTTAGACGTTATCGCGATAAAGCGCTGTAACCTCGCGCTAATGCACGAGAAATCCTATCGACCGGCAAATCTACCGTCAAATTGACCGTAATCACATTAGAAACGGTACAATGAGGTAACGCGCATTCCTTCTTCATTCCCTAGACGGCGAACAGTTCGCCTCCACTCTCCTTTGTCGGGACCCAACACACACTCTCCTGCCCCGCGAGTGAAAATCGCTCCCTCATTCTCCTTTTCGTCAAGGCGGCGTAGGCGAAAAAGAATCGAGCCCCGCGAATGCCATTGCTGGGTGACCCAGATGTTAATCGCGATTTAACCGTTGACCCGTTCTGTCTGGAATCGCGCTAGCCTGCATCTATAAACTCGCTCGTAATACGGATGAATAATTTAAGGCACGCAATATACACGCGACCGTTTCACGCCGCTGTGCCGTGAAACTCAGAGGTAAAGGGAGAGAGAGCAGCTGTAATTATCTGTCGCGAAAAATACGGACACGCATGGACGATCGTTTCATTATCGTTTACGGCCTACGTCGGAGTAAAGCGAAAAACTCTCGTCGTTACCCAATCCCTTGTGCTTATAGGATCCGTAGGAGAGATATTGTTTGTTCATTCGCAGTAGGCCTTGGTGCGAATGGAGGACGGAAGAGTGACTCGAGGGAAGCTAGTGTTGCCGTTTGCAGTTTGCAGTTTGCCGGTGCAGTTTGCCGCTACCGTGCGAGACAGCCCTTTCCTTCCCAGTGATCGACGCAATGCCTATGGCTCCTGCGCACGACAGGCCAATAAAACGTTTCCACGGGATACCCGCCGCCTGTAAATGCTAATCGCGCGAATTCTAGCGCGTCTTCGGTCGAATCCTCCGGCGGCCACGTTTTCTACGCTTTATGGGAGGAGGAAAAAAATTCTCTCCCGACAGAGGTTGCGTGCCTCGATCTTGCAAGAATCGAGAAACGCGCCCAGCCGCCTGTCATTGTCTTTTATTGGACGCAGGAAGAACTCTCTGTCACGAGGCTGTTTTCCCCCGGTCAATTAGAGTTATCCGATATTCGTATCTGCGGAAGTACAGATGGCCACGCGAATGGGTAAGAAGACTCTCTGACTTCGCAGCGGTTCAATTATTCGATCGGTGCACTTGTCGTTGGCCAATGAATGCCGTTCGACACTTTCTCACCGCTCTGTCAAAGCCAGCCTATTGCGCTCATCCTCATATTTTCTTCGACGGGAAGAATATCAGAGTTCTCTCGCGCCGTTGCGTGCCGCGAATGCCGAGTTACAAAAGCCGCGGATGACAAGGTGAGCCTCATTGTGTGCTAATTGGGCCCGCGATGAGGTCTCATCGCAGAACTTTGAATTAGGACAGAAATTAAGGTATCCTACGGAGGACGAGGCGAGGCGAAGCGCGCGAGGACGCATCGTGCACGCTTTCAAAACAAGGCGCTTACTGTTAACATCCGGTCGCCCATTATTACGCTCTATCGCGCGAACTTTATTCCCGCCGTAATTTTCCGCGATTTCGATCATTTAAGAATCCGTCCTGAGCCGTGAACGGAAGAGAGTGGAAAAGAACTGCGCTGGCGGCGCATCGCGGATGCCGGCTGCTCGCCGGACTTTGACAGTAATTTCCGTAATAAATCGTCGTTAATTTCGCCCGTGAAATCGAAAAACGTCGGCGGCCCCCTTCTCTATCTGCCGGCGAGTCCCGTTTTTGCCGGATAGCCAATACGCTCGCGCGCGCGGACCGTCCAACTTTTTCCACCGATATGCCTCCGTCCGGATTAGGCTTGGCCTAGGGAGTTTAACGCGCGACTTCTGCGCTTCCGAGTTCGGCACTCGTCGGAGGATTAGCGAGGCTGAGCAAACGATATGGCCGAATAATAATCGGCACTGACAATTAGCCGAAAGTTTAAACGGAGTCGAGTGCCGATCGACCGCTGAAACCTTTCCACACGGCTCCTTTTTTTCTGCCCCCCCTTTTGTCGGAGAGTCGGATATCGATTCGTCATAGGAGCGAGTCTATCGACCTCAATTCCGTCGAGCGTCTAGGCGCACGGGGGGATATAGGGGATCGATGCCGATTCGAGGCGTGAAATCCAAAGGCAACGAGCGAGATATTCACGGTAATGACTCGTAATAAGCGGCATTGCTGCGGCTGCCTCTGCCACTAGCATAGCCACTGCCATAGCCACTGCCATAGCCACTGCCATAGCCATTGCCATAACCGCTGTCACAGTCACCGACACGCGTACCTCCAGTACCAAGCTAAACGATCGAAAAACTCGTTAACCGCTCGCAAATCGGTAATCACCTAGAATAAGCGGCTCCTCTCATAACTGCTCACGTTTTTTTTCCCGATGACCGTTGATAGAGCGAACCGTGACAGGCCTTACGACGGACTATTTGACTATCGACTATATCGACTAACGGCAGCGCGTGTGCAAATGAAAATTCAATTACGAAACTACGTACGTGCCCCCGCTCGCGCGAAGTCGGTTGAAGTTGAAAAATAGTCGGAGCCCGGCGAAAATGATTGATTCCTAATGAGCTACCCGTTAAGAAACGAAGGACGTCCCCGACTAACGTTGCGGCAGTCTACGGCCACTATGTCGCCAGGGTGACTCGCGCACGGGTAATTACGAGGGCTTGATTTGTCGCTAAACGCGCAAAATTCCTATCGTTGGCTGCCATCCAAGGCATGCATTAACGATTACTTAACGGAACACGAGTACGACCAAATGCAGCGAAACACGCGAGACGGAGCTCTCTCTCTCTCTTTCTCTCTCTCTCTCTCTCTCTCTCTCTCTCGTTTCTTTCTTTTGCCTCGCTCTCCTCCGCCTCGCCGAAGGCAGGCGTTAATCGGGCTCAAGCTGAGCATACCTGCCGGTAATAAGGAATTACCTCCCCTACCCCGCCTCCCTCGAGCCCTCCCGCTCCAGTTACTTTTTACCTCCTCGAAGCAATCCACGCGTGCCCCCTTCGTCGCTCTCGCGAGGACCCTACCTAGTCTGCCGGTGAGTACCGAGGTGTATTCGCCGAACGAACGTGCGAACGAACGGGATTATCGTAATCGTACGGTTCATTATGCCTTGCCCCGTGCGTGCCGAGCACACGCTCGCGCACACGCTCGCCAACACTCGTACACTCCGGCGCACGTTCGCTCCTCCGAACGACACACACACGATGACTATGACTGATGCCACTATGCCGCCACGACGAATTGCGATGCACATTACGAATAAATATCGCGCTCTTTGCTTCCTCTTTGCCGCGTCTAATGTGTCGGCAGCGAGGGAGAAGAGTGCAGATGACCACTTGGGTGGTGGTGGTGGTGGTGGTGGTGATGGTGGTTGACGGAGGTGGTGGCGGCGGTAGTGGTGCCGGTGGTGCACTGGCTTTCGAAAATACATTGGCCGCGACGAAAGAGCGCGCGCGATTAAATTAAATCTCTCGTTGCCCGGAACTCGAGGTGGCCAATTCTCATTGCAATCACGGATCAATTTTTCGTAACAGCTCGCGCTCGCGCGCTCTCTGCTCGCCCCGCGGATAGATCGAGGCAATGAATCGACCCCGAGTCTTTTTTTCATCCTACCAGAATAATCGACTCGATCATCGTAATAATTTACCGAGTCATTCTCGCGCGGGAATAGACCTTAAAAGGAGGAGAGCCGAGTGGGGAGGGCGTACTTATAATTTGAAACGGCAGCCGGATTGTCGCCGCTCGCAGAAATCCAGTAAAATTCCGCGCTCCGCAATCTATCTTGCGGGGAGCGTTGGTAGCGAAGAAAAGAAGGCATAATTAAATTAAATTAAGCCCGGCTGAGCTGTTGACCTCCCACCAGCTCGTAGTCGTTCCCCCCCTCCACTCTACTCCGGTTACATATATGCGGTTCGCGCGCTTGTCCTACCGGCGATAGTCGACGCCGCCTTTATTTGCAAGCAGTTTGCGCGGCAAAAAATCTCAAAATAATGCTCGGGTATTAATCATACCCCCCCCCCCCGTCCACCCCCCGGCCGGCCACCCCGAGAACCTCCATCATCGTCTGCTCCTCCATCGCCATTTCTATCCCTCCCCATCGGGCCGAATCTACTTGGCACTGACACGTACGCACTCGCCGACTCTGTGTTCTCACTCGCATTAAAAGTGCATTCTACATACACGAGGCACGATTCTCCGCGCAATGCCGTGCAATTACGTTGCCAACAGCATTGTTCCCTGGCGCACTAGTGGTGGCGAAGGGGGGGCGCGATCGTGAAAAACGACGTTAAACATCGGCTAATGCCGTGACCGCGAATCTGGCACGCATCGTCGGCCGAGGAGTTGCAATTATCCTCGAATCGTCATGATAATTTCGGCTAATCGCTCCTCGCTGCTTCTCCTCGCACCGAAATGAGCGCGGATCTTACCCGACCTCTCTTACCTTCCCTTCCTCGTTGTGCCTTACCTCGAATGACCGAAGGCCGAGCGGACCCACGAAGTGCCCCCACATACCTTTGCCTGCAACGAAAACTGACACAAAGCTGACGGAATGAAATAACGCCGTACCTTCGAAAACAAATTCATATTTCTCCAATATGTACATATACATAAACGTCATACAATGATGGAAACTGAAACTATTCGATCGACTATTCCCTCGACGGAATATGAAATAACCAGATTGCGAGTGAAAACGATTGAATGGAAGAGACTAACGACGCCTTTTAAAATGGAGCAGAGCGCGACACAGATCGGAATGGAGGCGCGTCACGATCGTAAAATCGCATTTAATTAGCGACACCAGTCGAGAGAGGCGTAACGTCGTGGTCGTGGTCGTAGCGAGACGGTCATGATTTCTTTGGCTTCTTGACCGACTCGAGGCCGCTACCGTACTCCGAGGTGTTGAGCATCCTGACGTTCCTCAGCATGCCGCCGATCTTGTTCCTCTGCGCGCCATCTTGGTCCCTCCGTTTCTTCAGCAGCGTGGCGTCATTCGCCGGCCTGTAAGCACACCCACGGCACGCAGGGCCCCTTGATCGTCGCATTAACGGGCTAACCCGCAATTTTCGGTAATTCGACGTAAACGACATGTGGCGTGGACAGAGCGAGGTAATCGGAAATTGACAAGAAAGGAAGGGGGGAGAGGGGTGGTCGAAATTCTGGTGTTGAAAAAGCGAGGAGGTGGCAGTCGTCTTCGTCGTAGTTGCCGACGCGGTGCCGGGCGGAACCCAACCACCAACTGCCGTGCCGAATTTCACCTTCGTCACTGACTTTTTTGCCGACCAACCGGTGTGTAACGCGGTCCAAGCACGCGCGTCTGTCTCTACGTGGCGCAGAAAGGAGCGCGATTAGGTGCCGAACGATGAGGGGGGACAGGAAGATGTGGGAAAAAAAGCCGACCGGCCAGGAGGGCACAACCGAGAATTAGCGTCTTCGTCTAAGAAGCAGCTTCAAATCGCTGTAACTGTGCAGAATGACTTTCGATGGGCTTGTGGGAAGAAGCGATATAATGCACCGCCTTAATTGGCGAGGGCCTACGATTCTCGAGAGCTACCGCACACCTATCGAAAGCTGCACGAAAGGAGAAACTCGAAATGGACAAATCTGGCCTGGGACGTGAATCTATGTTGATCGTCGAGACAGATCGGATCGAGAATGGTGCTTTTCTGGGCGCGTCCGAGGCGCGTCCGAGGCGCGTACGAACCTGGAGCGCTCGGAGGAGACTTTCTGAGCACATAGTAGACGGATGAAAGGAGGCAGATCACAGTGAGGGAGTGAGAGAGAGAGTGGTAGGCTCTCATGCAACACAAGCGTAATCGCAGCCACAGAGGCGTACACCGCGGGTCCCTCGATCCATTGGACCGTCAGCGCGGTGCCCGCCTTTCACCCATTAAAACCAACTTGCTCTCTCTCTTTCTCTCTTTCTCTCTTTCTACCACGGGGATGGAGAGGGTATCCGCCGTCCTCGGTTACCCGCCGTGTGCACCAAAAGCACGCCCATTCAGATCGTATTAAACACGTTAATGCGTAATGCCGGCCTCGCCGACGAGCTTGACGACGAAGCTGGCCGACGAAGCTGGCCGACGAAGCTGGCCGACGAAGCTGGCCGAGTTTGCGGCCGCCAAGAAAAAGAAGATGCTCGCCAAGTCGAGTGGCACAAGGTACGTAAAGAGATTACCGAGCTACACGGATGTAGCGAGATGCGGAATGTATTTATCTTGAGGAAGGACAGAATGGGAAACAGCGACCCTTGAACGCTCTCAGGCGCACGATTAGGGCGCGAGATGCGGCGCGCGAGGAACTCGCCGGAGGGATGGGGGGAGATGATGCTGAATTTCAAGGGAGAGGGAGGGAGAGGGAGGGAGTGGAGAGGGGTGCCTGTGCTCGTCCCGTAACTTCCGTAAATGGCACAACCCGGGCCGGATGCGACGGTCGCATCAGTCTGTTTAATAGCCGTATTGTATAATTATGAACAATGGAGGGACGAAGATGGCGATAAAGAGGGAAGAGGAGTGAGGCAGAGAGGGCGGCATGCAGAGAAGGGCAGAGAAGGGCAGAGAAGGGCAGAGAAGGGCAGAGAGGACAGCCGAATGCGATGCGAAACCGGTGTGCAGCCAGCGACAGATAGAGATGGGACTCGCGTTGGGGAGATATTGTGAGTGAGAAGGCGAGATGAACGAAAGAGGGAGCGAGAGAGAGAGACAGAGCGAGAAGGATGAGAGGATGAGATGAGAGCCGTATGGCTTATGGCTGCTGGCAGCAGTGCACCGTAGAGAGCACGTCCGTCTCTCCGTCCGTAGGTTTGTCCGTTCGTTTGTCCGTCCGTCCGTTCCGTCGTACATGACGGATGACGCACCGCCGACAGTTTTGACGTCCAGCCTCTCTAGGAGTCCGCGACCGACGCGTTAACGCACACCGAGCTACGTTCGGCTCGTACTCTCGGCTCGTACTCTCTGCAAGGGATCGAGGGGGTGGAGGAGGCGGAGGTAGGCAGAGGGAGTCGGAGGTCAGCGGACGTGTGCCCACCGGCGGACATGTGTGAACGCACGGCTGTGTCCCTATATCGCGGTTAGCAGGTTAAGCCACGCGTGAATCCGTCATTAATACCGGGGAAATCTCTCCCCCACCCCCTCTCGTCTTTGTGGCACAAGTTTGTCCACTGGCAGAACGACGGGCAGCCGTATCGGGAGCAGCATCTACTAATGACTGAAAAGCAATGCGAACAATGCGGGCGTCGAACGGCGCAACGAATAATGTGGTTCGGTGAATGGCACGGTAGAAAAAGCTGTTGACGGTGTAGGCCAGCTTTCGTGACCGTACACGGTGATCGTCAGGTGACGGTCAGGTGACCGAACTCGAAACGGTCGGCACCGCGGCTGACGACAGGATAACGGGAGGTACGAATACAGGTAGAAGATTCAAAGGACTCACCGTTCGTTGGTCAGCCGATTGTTGTGCCGTGGCCTGGAGTCAGCCTGTTCCCGCAGCGTCTTCCCGATGCTACCGATTTTCTGCGGCGGATCTCTCAGGGCAAAGCTCTTGGCGTAGTGGCCCAGATGAAGCTCCTTCCGATTGAACACCTCCCTCATGTCGCGGGGGTAGGTCGTGTAGAATCTCACCCACGACACGTACGCTGTAACGAACAAACAGCAGAATGCCCCTGTGTGACTTGTTGTTCCAACGGAGGATTATCGTTCGCTTATTATACAGTCCGCAAAAGAGAGTATTGAAATAAATAAGCCGGAGTACCGGAACCTGTGGGCGGTTCAATTAATTGCCCTCCCTCGTCCTCCCTTCGGTCAATTATCCGATTTCTCGGGGTAATAACAGCTTTAGTTTGCGTATCGTCCCGCCCAAAAAGTCCGTGGTACGTCACGTGCATCGTGTAGAATACGTACGTAATGATCGGTTACACTATAGCGTCGGGTACTTATTAATCGCGGTTCCATTAAGTTCTACGGGGGTTGGCGAGTCGGGGTATCGGATAGGTGTGCGTGCGGGGCGCGTGCGTCAGTGTGTGTCCCGCGGTGAGCTATTAAGGGGCATTAACAGGGGTCGAGTCAAGTGCTGTGGCTAATAGTCAGCCCCCTACTACCCTCTCTGCATTTCCTCTCTCCTTCTCGCACTTCGCCTCCAACTTCCGAACTCGGGTGAGAAACTCGAGGGTTCCTCGATCCTGAGAGAACTCGACATGTGTCAGGGCTGCTCTTACTGTTGGCCGCGTGCGAAAAATCTTCCGCCGTCAATTCGTCTTTCGCGCCACCGAATCGATCGACTTAGCCTCCGTCACTTCGTGAGAAATATTTTTTCAACCCTTCATGCGGACACTTTTCAAACCTTACCCCCCGCATTTTAATTATTAGCTGTCAATTTCAATTCATTTCAAGGACAAAGGACT
Organism: Anoplius nigerrimus; assembly: GCA_914767735.1. Lineage (NCBI taxonomy): Eukaryota > Metazoa > Arthropoda > Insecta > Hymenoptera > Pompilidae > Anoplius > Anoplius nigerrimus. The sequence goes on from OU612083.1 coordinate 17,813,681, forward strand.
CAATGATTCAAGGATAAAGAAATAGTAGAAAAATTAGCGTTGCGCTGGGTCTATTTTACAGAGCTGAGGAGAAGGCAGCAAAAAAGTTAGCGATGGACACTTTTAGACGTAGTAAAGTATCACTACTATGAGAGTCAGTCTGTTACCTCGAAGCGTATTATAATTGGGAGCTAGCTACCGTTCCGGAAGCGTTACTAGCGAAGGCAATTCGATAACTCAGAAGGGCAGACCTTATGTCTCGACGTTTTTCGCCCTGATTTCCGTCGGCATCCAGTCTTGACTCGTCACTTCCGGCACATAAGAAAGCCCGCGGCGATCTTGGCAGCGCGGCGTTGAAAAGAGAGGAATGTTTTTCTCCATTTAGCGCATAAATCTCAGACGAGGGAGGCGTCTCGCATGGAAGAGGGAGAGGGCAGGGAGGGTGAAAGAGAGATTCGCCAGTGTAGGTGTGCGCGCTCGCGCACGCCAGAGAGAGTGGGTCGCACAGGGTAGCATTGTTCCTAAGTGATGTAACTGCGTCTTATTGTATTTGTATCCTGTATCGCATTGTTAAGAGTCTCTCGCCACAAAGCGTAAGTGGTTTTGGCGGAAGCCACATTCAGTGGCTGGATTGTGTCGACCACCCCCTCCGGCGGAAGGCACACGAACGATATAAACCGGATTCGACGTAACTCGGTATACGCTCAGAGTCCCTATTTATCCGCTTACTTCGTTTGCAAAACCGTTGCACACGTTAATCTTCCCTGGTACGTCGCAACAGAGGGATTAACCACATTTTTTAAATACCTGACCGGCCGTAACCGCATTCTGCCAACACAGGAGAAAATACGCGAGCAAATTTTCCGATGTCTCGTAACGGGATTAAGCATATCGATTCGCAGCTGGGAAGCAGCGATCAATTCCGAGAAATGGAAAGTGTGCGAAGAGTTATATCGAACGCAGTCTAGGGACTGTGATATCGTAGTCGCAGGACGTGTGTATGGAGGTGAGTGGATGAATCCCTTAGCTTAGTGGCGAGGGTCGGAGCCTGGGGGGTGCTCTGCGGAACTGTACTCGCTATTGAGGGCTGTTCGACTCTATTGGGGTGATAATGTTACGAATTAGCGAGATTTCCACTTCCCCGCACGCCTTATCCCCCCCGTTCGACCTTCTCTGTCGGGGACGAATTTAATAAATTTCAGCCGGACGTTCGGCCCGAGGTGTCCAACTGCATTTTCTGTATCATCGCCCCGGGCACAATGACAGAGTAATTGTTCTCTGCCGACTATTGCCTATATCTCGCGCAACGAAAGCCGAAGGAACGAGACGTTAACAAATGAACGGATGTTTTGATGGATCAAGGAAATTAATTTCGTTGATCCTGTCCGCCCGTACCGGCAGAGTGCAACTTCGATGGCCGTGGGACGGGCGACAGCAATTAATCCATCAATCACCCCGGGTGCGTGCGTAGGAACGGTCAAGTGGTTTGTTGTGTACCGTCACTCAAATCTGGCACGGCTAAGCGCTCAAAAACCGTGGCTAACCTTCGTGTAAAGCCGCGCTTGATGCCGCGCTTGATGCCGCACAAGTACGAAGCTCGGAAAGCCCCTCGGAAAGATTTATGGCCCGGTCGGAGTTCGCCTTTTTTCGAATCGCTCCTACTTCGCTTCGCGCCGAGAGTACAGCGACGAAACTCGTTCGAGTTACCGAAACGGCTTCCCCGACGCTCACTAAAAGTTAGCGCTTGACGGACAGCCATAACGCTCTTATTTTCGCGGACTTGAACATTCTTTGCAACGATCCGCCGAACCGGGCGATGTTCGGAAAAAAGAAATGGCGTCGATGGCTGGATAGAGAGAGCAGAGAGAGCAGAGAGAGAGGAAGAGTTGTCGCGCCGGAGAAGCTCGACACTTACGTGGAACAATGCACCGAGGCAATTTGAACGTGGCAATAAGGGGGGAAACGTCTTCGTTTGACGAGCATTAGAGTGAGCATTACGACACCCCTGCGAGCGAAGGATGAATCGTACGCATCGTAATGGATTTATTATTGCAGCAAATAAATTCCTCTCGTCGTAACGACCCTAATAGAGTAACCGTGGCATGGCAAACAAGATCATCCCTCCTCGCTCATAGACTATGTAAATATCCGAATGGCAGAGCGGTGAGCGAGGCGGGAGAAGGAAGGGAGAGGAGAGGAGAGGAGAGGAGAGGAGAGGAGAGGAGAGGAAAGGAGAGACAGACGAGCGAGTCCCATAACGTGTCCGCGTCGGGAGGGGTGCTTGCTTTATATTCGAGTGGGGTGCCCGCTGGAATTGGCTTAGTCTACCCTGAAGTCAGCCCGCTTTCGTTCCAATCCAACTGAATCGGAGTAGGTGCTTCCTCATCCTCCGTAAGTTACCGCGAATACGTATCCGTGCATCGCGTGCGGCCGGTTTCGAAATCGTGTTAAACGGAGTATCGTCGCCGCGACGTGCCCGTAACTTGCGAGCCTCAAACTCTGCTCGACACGATGAACTGGCCTACGTCGCAAACGTATCAATCATCGAAGCCCGACAATTCTACCGTGACGAATGACTTTAAGGTTCCCATGCCGATTTTGTAAGCGTAACGTCGGCCGACGCTCGGGACGCGCCGCGTTAAGCGCCGATTTCGTTTAAAACATTTCGAAATAACTCACCCTTGTACGCCATGTCCCGAAGCCTCTTATCCTCCAGCACCAGGGTCTCGAACTCGTTCTGGAGGGCGATCGCGGCTGCCTGAGTGGAGCGATGGGTCGAGAGGTGAGTCAAAAGTTTGTCCAGGACCTCGTTCATGTCCTCCTGCTTGATCCTGATTCGCCTCGACTCGAGCATTCGTACGAATTGAACTTCCGGCGGTGTGAGAAGAATGGTCGAGACTCCGGAGCAACCTGCACGGGCCGTTCGTCCGATTCGGTGCACGTAGTCTCTCGCTGAAAGCGGTCCCGTGTATTGAACGACACAATCGACCTTCGGCAGGTCCAATCCTCGGGCAGCGACATCCTGCGAAATGTGCAAAGCGTTCCATTAGGAAAATTCTCGAGCTACAATTAGGTTTGCTCTTTTTTCAGCCCCCCCCCCCCTCTCTTCCTCCTCATCATCATCATCATTATCATCATCGTCGTCATCTCGAGCACGCTGGATAGAAGAAGCCGAGGAGGAGCGACTTCGCGACCTGCTGAAACAAATGTCTTACAAAGCGTGTCGATTCGTCGTTTTGTAACGACGTGAATGCACTGCCGGTACGCCCGCTGTGGGACCCCAACGGCGAACGTTTGAGCACGGCCCTGATTTCCTGTGATCGGCCCGCCAATGATTTACCGTGGCGGCTACACGGAGAGTTTCTACTTGACGGCCCTGGAGACCTCTAATACCCTGCCGCCAGTGGGGGGGCGAGACGGCTGTGGGGCCCCGAAAATTCTTTCGCGGCACGATACATACGCATATCGGGGCCGAGTTCTTTTTCTTCGCTTCATCCTTTTTCTCAAATTAATTCGACGCTAGCGTCTCCGACGGCGCGATCCAGGCGCCAGGGTGAAGGAATGATGAGAAATACACAAGTCGGGGCCACCGCAATAAATAGTATACGCGTCTCTACCATCGTTGTCTGATGGAACTCCCTTGCATCCGACGCTTCCCTCTCCTCCCACTAACGTTCAGCTAAAGTCCAGCCAAAGTCCAGCTAACGTCCAACTAACGTCCAGCTAACATCCAGCTAACCGTTCGTTCAAGAGTCGAAATAACGACGTAATGTGAATTTAATCCTCCCCAACACCTGTCCGCCCGTAATCGCCCGCATACACCGACGATTACGGATATAAAGCCGGACAGTATGACTAACGCCGTTAATGACACCTACCCGCGAAAGAATATTTTCACACGATCGCGCAGCCGCACGCCTGACCAACCGTCTCGTCCCACGCGCATCTGCGCAATTTCCAATGAATCAACGTCGATAAGGCAAACACGCCGATCAATAAAGAGCGAGCCGATTACGGAGAGCGCATCGCACGACTCGGCAATTACCGAGATAACTTTATTATTCCTCGTTACATCCGGATAAGTCACGGTGCAGATTTCCCATCTCGCTCGCGCCAATCCTGATCCGATCCTATCCCATCCTATCCTCCGACAACTGTTACCCATTGCCGCTATGCGAGAAGGCTGGCCATGATTGATTCATGCCGCTTAATCGGCAGATATAAATGCGCCTTGCCACGGAGCCACCTATCCAATCAGCTGTATCGAGCCGGTCGTCCGAGCCGGTCGTCCGAGCCGGTCGTCCGAGCCGGTCGTCCGAGCCAGTCGTCCGAGCCGGTTAACAGAGCAATTCGACGGTAGGATATACGCGCGTACCTAGATAGGCAGGTATATGGCAACGGCGATGGCAACAAGCAAGATAGTTGCCACCGTTGACGATGTCGCCGCGAAGATCTTATAAAGGTAAAAGAGGGTAGAGGCGGGGAAGGTATGGCTAACAGGGGGAGAGCGATCGATGACGGCGATTAAGACAAACGATCGTTTAGGACCGGGGCCACGATCCTTCGAGAGCCCCGGGATCGAGAACGGATAGCCCTCTCAAAACATCTCACTCGGCCCATAGATCACACGCCAGTGGATCCGGATCCAGCACCGCTGCTGAGAGGGACCGTGGAGGACGCCCTCGTGTGGCTTTTCAACGTGGAAATTAATAACGTCGAGCATTCGAAAAAAGGAAGGGGAGCCTCCGACTGGAAGTGACGCCGTAAGACGTGGGCGGCTTCCACCTTCAATTCCCCTCCGGCCGATCGATAGAAAGCAAAGCGAGTAAACGGTTTGCAGCGAGTGTAACGAGACGGCTGCGAGCGAATAAAAATGGAGGGAAAACAAAAGGCCGAGTCGCCCGGGAACCTGTATCCGTGAGATTCGTGTCGAATCGGGCAAAACGATCGCCTGATTGAAACGAATTAATTCTCACGGCTGAGTAAGAGTGTCACTCGTTGCGTGACGAGGCTCGTGAATTTTGCGATTCGAGCCGCCTGCTGCTCGACTTTTTCTTCCCACTCGCTCCAAAGCTTGCGTATCAATTGCAACTCGGAGTCAGGCTACTTTTGGCCGCGAAAGGAGGAGGAACCGCACGCTAGCTAATCGACCTATCCTCGCCGATCGCAACTGAAGTCGGATCGTAGGCAAGTGGGGTGGCCTTTAGGTAAATATATTTATTCCCTACCCGTCGCACGTGTCGAAACCAATATGCGTTTATCTCGATCACTTTCACCGACCATCGCGATAGGAACGCGAACGGTTATCGTGGCCCACCGGATGGGATCAGAAAGTCGATCAGAAAGTTGATCCGCGGACCGACTCCCGGTTAATTAGCCTGGCGCAATTCACGGTTAATTAATAACCGCTGACGGAGCCCGCCCGCCGACAGACGGCGAACGGTCTGTGTCATGTTCTCTCGCGTAATAATGACGAGAGAATGGGGATCTTACCGTGCAAATTACAGGATAAGTAATAAGTCATTTAATCCGGTTATTCCACGTCTTTTATCATTTTCAACGGACTTTTTTGCCAACCCCCGAGCGTAATATAGAGAACCGATCATTCATCAGGCTCGACGCTATTGAGATACGCGTAAAAAGAAAAGATGCCCGACGCTCCAGTTTCTCACGAATTTCGAACTGCCATTTTAATGTCTGAAGGTAGGATGAAGACAAAGGAGATTGGCGCAGGGCGAAAAAGAGGGAAATAACAGTGAATGTGAACGCTGAGCGGCCTGTTAAGAGCCCGCAATAGTATATAAGGGTTAAGAGTACGGAACAGTTAAAGAAACCACTGGTACAGAACGAGGCAACGATCATAATTATACTCGTTACGAAGGCCTCATGTGCGCGCATAATTTTTAACCTCCAGACGCAGCGTGGGTCCGGAGATATTAAATTCCCTCCTGAAAGAATAAGCCACGGCGTAATTTACAGCTCTGGGAGTGCCGGACGGGTATCCCTGGGCTTTTCTTCCGTTCTACCTCTCTCTCTCCCACTCTATCTATCTCCCTCCCGCTGCCCTCCTACCCGACTCTCTTTCTCCACTCTTTTCTTTCCTTCATATCACTCCACTAATTCCAGCAGCCGCGCATGCGGTTATTCTAGTTACGCACAAAGTACCGGGCAATTTCAAGAACCGTTCGAAATTACCAACTTATTCGGTCCCATTCTTTTAAATATTATCATACAGGTCTATCAGCGCGCCTCGCTCGCACTAACTTCAAATGGAGCTACGCAGTATATAATCAAACTCACTGTACAAAGAAGAACGCCGCTTCTCGCTTGTCTGAATGTTTTGAAGACCTCCGTTCGCTCCTTCTGGGACATGCTACCGTGTAACTTGAAGAACTCGACGTCCACCAGCGGATCCGAATCTTCGTCCTCGTCGTCCGTTGGCTTTGTCAGTACTGATGACAAAATTTCAACGTGATAATCCACCATGTCCTGCGTACCCATGAAGACCAGAATCTTGTGTTGACCTGCTGCCTATTCAATGATGGGAAAGATTTCCCTGTGATCCAGCGTCGACTTTCCAGATAAACAGTTATCATTTTGTTCGACAACGACAAAAAATATTTACCTGACATTTCCCAGTGATGTATGCGGCCAATGTCACCATTCTCAATTTCGGCGGTGTGACAATATAACTTTGAACGACGCTCTGTGGTACTATTAAATCTTCGTTTATCTCGCCGAAACTACCACCTACTGCCTCCAAATTTTCTCTCGCCGCATCAACAAAGACCGGATCATGCATCGTGAGACCAGCCAATTTTTCAACAGCTTGCGTCAGCGTAGCAGACAATAAAATTGTTTGTCTCGGCGATGCTTTCGATGTATCGTCATTTTTCTCTTTTTGATTTACCAATTTCTCAGACGTGTTCTCAGTCGTATCTACTACACTCTTCTTCCTTCGACTGCTCGCCTTCTGCCCTTGTTTGGAAGAAATACATACTTCGGCCTCATTTTCGCTGCTCGAATGATATTCTTGTCTTGCACTTTCGTCCATATCAGATTTATCTGATTCTCTTTCAGCGTCTGATGTTATTTCATCTTCAGTAGGAATATTTTTAACATTGTGCTTAAGCATTGCCATCGCGTCGTACCCTGTTTCATTACTATCAGTATTTGAGACCTTCAATACACTTACAATTCTAAAATTAAGATAGAGATTGAAATACCCAAGTTTATGTGCTCTCATCAGAATACTGATAATTACAAACGATATGTAACTTACTCCGAAATATCTTTTTCGTATCCCATATCAAACATTCTGTCAGCCTCGTCCAAAACGAAATATTTGACTTCGTTTAATTTTAGAGCGGTCGTATGTTTTACATGATCTAGTAACCTACCAGGAGTTGCGATTAAAATATTACATCCTTTCCTCAGTCTAGCTTTTTCTGCCTTTCTTTTTTCCCCACCTACCAAATATCCAGGCACAATCCACGTAAACGGCTAAAAAGAAGAATCACCAACAATGATTGTGTCAGTGAGGGCTAACATGCTTTCAAATTAACTCACTTTGACTAATTTCAAAAACCATTCATAGGTCTGTAAGGCAAGTTCTCTAGTTGGTACAATTATGAGAGCCCTCAAACCACAATTTCTGGTTACTTTTGGCCTGATCCTATGTAACAGTTCAACTATAGGAATTCCGTAAGCTAATGTCTTTCCAGACCCTGTCTGAGATCTGATTAGAATATCTTTCCCAGAAAATATTTCTGGTATTGCCTTTTGCTGTACCATGGTCATTTTGGTAATGCTCATGTTTTGTTCCAAATTGGATACCTATCAATGATGTGATAATTGTAAGAATGACATTTGACCTAGAAACAACAGCTACTAAGAGATACGAACCATGAATGGGTGCACGTCAAGTTCGCTAAAATTCTTTGCTGTAAAAACTACTTCATTAACAGGTTTGACAAGTCTCTGTCCAATTTGAGGAATTTCTGGATTGAATCCAAATAAGGATGAAATTTTGCCTGACTGTCTATGCTGAGGTTTCGAAACTTTGTGTGTTGTATCAGCATCTGCTTTATCAATTTTATTTTTTGAACTTGTCTCTTTCTTATCCTTAAACTTAGCTTTCTTTAGTTCTTTCCCCATAGACAATGGTTTCTGCTCTTTTTCTATAGAATTCTTTGATGGGACAAAACTTTCTGGCTCCTCTACTCGTTTTATTAGACTCAGTAACTTTGCATCTCTATCGCCACTCTCTTGTCTTTTAGAAAATATATCTGTCAAAGATTTCTTTGATTCAGTTGGTTGCAGGGTTCTTTTCTTAGCCACAATTACTTTGCCTGCATTTTGATTTGTAACTTTTGTGAATGATATAAGCGATTGACCCTGTGTATTGTCATTGACATTAGACAACTTGCTCGACTGTTCATTCTGTTTAAGTGACTTAGCGGGCCCAGATAACTTTGGTGTATTATTGATGCCTTTTACTTCCGATGATGCCTTCAATGGCTTCTGCAATTTCTGAGCCTGATTGACACTATTGTTTAAATTACGAGCAACTATGGTGGATAAAAACTTTTGCTTGACTCTCTTCTTGGGACCAGCAAGCTGTTCAGTCGACACAGCACTCGATACCTTTTTACTCGCATTTTTGTTCGATAATTGTGTTTTTAATTTTTTAATCGAAGTGTTTACGTAATCCTCGTCACTTTGTTTTCGCTGAATAAAATTATTCACTCGATTAAGAATGAAATCACGCGATGCGTGACAAAATTTCTAACCTAACACCTACCTTGAACGAAGGAGTGACGCGTTCCGTCGAGATGTTTAAACAAATGTCCATGTCTTTTACCGTCATTGGTCGAACTGGTTTTACGCGCCGGCTTCGTCACGAGTCTTCTATTCAAACACGAGATATCACAAGACAAATATCATACCGACAGTCACATAACCTAACGAACACATGTCACGCATGCAGACTACTCTCTGCCCCACCTGAGGCAGCACTGCGCATGCGCCTCATTCGCACATGGCGGGATAAAATAACATTTGTTCGGGTTAATAATTATTCCTTGTACCCCAGGGCCATGACCAATCTGACATATCAAATGAAAGACTCGTACTTTCATGGACTTTACTCGAAATCTCGACAAAGAAGACGCTGAATCACTATTATCGTCACGTGCATTTTCGTACACGACGTCTCGAGTTCCAACACCGTCGACAGAATCGTGGACGGAATTGCGCACGGAACCTGAGTGATTCAAGGTGCGACGATCGGGAGGAGCGAATAAATATTAGGATCTTTCCATAGCCGATCGGTTCAGTAATCGTTGAACAACGAGCGTCGAACGAGTGACATCTCCTCAGTCCGGGAGGATGTGTCAGCGTTTCGAAGGCATGATTTTGAACTTGACGAAGTTCCTTATTTAGCGCTCCGACAGTCAGATTCGGCGATACGTTTGCGAGAGTGACGAGAAGCGTACAGGGGGAAACGAAAGATAATCGGGAAGGAGAAAGAGAGAACAAAGTGTAATAATATCGAAGACGTTGCCGCTCTAAGCGTGTGTTTACTCCAGACCATGTGTGTTTACACTTTTTACGAAGTAACGGCCAAGTGTCGTCTGGCGAGGTGACGAAGAGTGCGATAGGCAGAACGGGTTGGCATTTCGTGCGCGTGTTTCGACCTGACGAGAAGAACGTCCGCGGTGCTCACTTACAATTTTTAAAACATGAACAAACTTTGCTGCATCAGTGTTTCGCTAGCGGCGAGAATCATCGGGACGTACACGATGGTGAGTCAAACTGAACGCATTGCAACGAAACCTATTCGTTACAATTACCTTCTCCTCCTCCGTCACACAAAACAATTACTGATGTCATGACCGGTTGACCCAATTAAACTGACAACAGATCCCATAACGCTCGCCAACTACTTTTCAAATTCTTTTCCCTCTCATATGCCTGTGTCGACAGTTGATATTTACGATTATTTTATACACTACCTATCGTCATGACTTGTTAATCATCGAGAGTAACGATATTTCTCCGGGTAATTTTCCAGTCGCTGTCTATATTAATGATAAATGTGCTGATGAGCAACTACTTCTCGCGAGTCATGGACGAGGACTTTTTCAACGCTATCGACTCGTGGGCACTCCTTGGTTTGAATTGGGCCCAAGCTTTGAGAAGTTCACAATTACAGAAAAAAGGTAAGCGCACCGCATAAGATAAGAAGTAATCGTGATCGTACTGAATTTCATAACAAACAACTTATCACAGCTCAAATAGCAATGGCGTGCTTCCTCATATATACGACGTTATTTTTGCTGGGAAGCGCATACCTCGCCCTAGGCTCAATATCGGTAAGTGTTTCTTTTAAGAAATCGTACATATCCCCTTAGCGAAAAACTTGTCTGCTCAGTCGGATTGCGACCGGCCAAAGTAGCGTTAAAGGCAAATTATTAATCGGAAACATCGCTTATTCCCAATACGTATTTTCGGCACGTAGTAGCCTTGCCTAAACTCGCTAACGATCACGCTAACTTCCGCGTACGTCCGCAGAGAAAACCTAAGTGCGCCGTGCCTTGGATGTATTTGCAAATGATTAGCATAATAGATCAGACGGTGGGGCTGGCTATTCATCTGACGCACGGGCCCCACTACGACGTTTACGACAGATCCTTGTGGTACATTCCAGTATCCAGCGTCTATCTACGTAAGTACCCACATCGTAAATTTCAACCGTCAAAATCTTATTAAGCCGCTTACAATCTTTTAATCGATGAAACAACATCTACGAGACTCCTCTACGTTTCTCCGCTACTCGCGTTGGAATTTTCTTAAGACGCGCGCTGACGTTCGCAGTTTCACCGATTGTTAGCGACACCTCTCATTATTTGCAGTGCTCTGCACCTACTTTTGGATGGTGGTACAAGCTGCGAGAAGAGATTGGGCCAACCAGCCCGACAATTGCGGCTCCCTCAGTCCGAGGATAACAGTCGCTTTACCGCCGATCGCAGCATCCAACGAGGCCAAGACACCGTCCTTCTTGTCGCAAAACTTTTCCATGTTCGACTCACCCAGGCCGCCGACGATATTGCCAAAGTAAATCGGTGACAGGCTGCGCCCGAATACGTATGAAACATTTACTGCCAAAGATTCGAGTGGTTTCCTGCGCCACCACCTTGCCTCGATTGGTTTTCTCGAAAGTGAAGGCATGCAATGGGAAAAGCAGCGAGTCTTTGATTTAACGAACAATGCGTTGGACGACCGAGAGGCAATCGTAATAACTTGGCTGTGTTTGATATTGGTGGGAGTTGATAAACGTTGACGTAATTTTAAAGATTGGCTTTGGACGAGAAGAGATGAGAATCAAAATGCGAGTTCATTCGTCCATTGTCCGGCACGAGATCCGTACAAACGTGACATTTATCTGATGATCTCGTGCCGTTAGTTATCGACCTATTTATTTGTTAATTATTAACCCCCTTTTGTAACATGAATAAACATCATTGACGTCTCATACACTGGCTACCGATCGCTTTTAAATGTTAAGACGGCGTAATAACTATCAATCTTGTCCGTTTAAGGTCGCATAGCTTTTCGCATTCGATCTTCACCGTCTCTCTTTATCCCCCATCCCCTTTTATCGCCGGCAACGAATGTCGACCTTTCGAAGCACGGGGAAAGCGTATAATAATATGGGCGACTCGATAAATCAGTCGAGAGATGCGACTAATAGAGTGTATCAAATGCGCGACCCACGAAGGAGCGTGGCTGCATAGAAAATAGATGAGAAATGGTGGACGGTTTTAACGTCGGAATACTTTTAAACTTCCGGGAATGCGAGTGGCGGGCGCTAGCATATTCCCATGTAGAATTGCGGTCTCTCCAGAGAACGCCTCCCACCACCGATGGAAGTCGATTTGTCTGTAAAATGGTCTCAACTTTTCCCCGATACTCCCCAATATAATGATCCTCTCAACGATCGAGCACGGCGAAGGGCACTCTTTCGCGATTTATTCTATACCTATCCTTCGGCCAGCCTCGCCCATCTTCCCTCCTTCGCGGAGGGAGAAAAACTGGCCTAATCCGCGATGCACCACGAAAAGTGGAAAGTTAAAAGATCGCGACGGCCCATTGAGCGTAACTCAAACTTTTTCATTTACCCTCAACCATGTTTGCCTCTCCATTCCCCTATAAACAATCGTTCCAACTCCATTAGAGGATAAACTTCGCTGATATTTATCCGCTAACGGACTCCCTCGATAACGTATGATGGAAACTCGAGATTCATTGTCGATAAATTAGTCGAGCCGATCACGTCGCCCGGACTCCACGACCAATCGAAATATCCCGAATCTGAGAATCGTTTATGAAAATAGGGAGGAAGTACGATCGATGGATGTACTCTCGCGAGAAACGCGATTGACTGGAAATGCTTAGGAGCGTCGCCGATGGAAAAGGAAAAGCGTGACCGAAGCCATTTCGGCGACACGTAAACTTGACACGGCCCTGAGCATGGCGGATAGATACAGAGGAGTTGGCCCGATGCTGATGGCGGTGCGGCGGTGGTGCTTTTAAAAAGAACTGAGCGAGTCAATTTGTAGGCTGTCGCAAACTTTTAAAACACTAGTTGACAGCCGGTCCGGGGGTGGCCGGAGCTTGGAGCTCGAGGGGGGTGGAGGGGTGGAGGGGAGGAGGGGAGGAGGGGAGCTGTGGCTGCGCGTACCAACTCCTCTACCAACCCTCCGCGAGAACGCCACCAACCATCCTGACGGATTTTACCACCCCTTTCCATCCCTTCGCCACCCCTTCCGAGAGCATGCCATTCCCCCGTTCCTTTCGTTCCTTCTCTCTCTCTCTCTCTCTCTCTCTCTCTCTCTCTCAGCCAACGTTCCTCTCTACTGCGGGGGTAGCGCGGGGGTTGAATCCACCACCTAGCTCGTGTCGCCACTCGTGTCGTGGGAGCCGATGGATTGTAAAATAAAACTAACTTAGCTCTTTCGTGGCACTGGAACGGAGTACCGGCGAAATCTCATTCCCTCGGGTCTCTTTTATTTTCTTCCGCCCCTTTTTGCCTACCGTGTCTTTTTTTATCCTCTCAAAAGCCAGCTTTGCGTTTACGTAAGTATATGTTTCACAATAGTTTCGATGATATCCGTGGCGTGAGTCATGTGTTACTGATACGCTTCCAATGTACCAATGTTTGAATAAACATTAGTTTACGATGGGCAATGTTTAAACATTAATTACAAAACATATGGCTTAGTATTTTAGTCAATGAGTAGGTTTGTTGTTCGAATGATGTCTAAACGACCTAATGTACATTCAGCGTATGCCGTACTTAATTTTAGACACTGATTAAACTTGTGGCGTAACCGATAAGCCACTGATGATAGAAGATAAATCTTTCTCGTTTCCTAGTCAATCTTTACAGTTCTCGGTATACTACAAATATTTCGTTCAACTTTTCTTCAGCTCCATATCGACCAACTTAGTAGTTAATGGTTTTGACGCATATTGAACAGCCAAAGAAAGGGTTAGAGCGACTCGTATGACACGCATAAAAGCAGTGTGACGTAATTAATCTTGCCGTATGACAGTTTGGCTGTGGTTACGGTAGCAGAGCTTGCCAGGATCCGGAACACAACATCCCACTTAACCCGGCGGCCCAAAAAACAATTAATACGAAATTGATTAATAATTTGACGCGACCCAATTTCACCGCTCTGTCAACGCCAGCAGATAGAATATTAAAACCATTCGGTGTCAAACCGATACTTTGATATTAATAAAGTAAATAACTGGGTTCGTTATGGATGAAAATCTGAAGATTCCAGTAAATATAATTCCATAATAGCGAGAAATCAAATGTAAAAACAATTCGGGCAATCGTACTCAATTTTGTTCACTCTCGAATTTATTCGTCCAAGGACTGAAAAACGGACGGTCGATTTGGCATTACTTTTCCAGACAGACAGATTTTATTGATCGGCGCCCTCTCCATCTCTTTCTCTCTCACTCTCTTGGTCGGAAAAGACGAAGTGAGGTAGCGATGCGAAGAAGAGAGATTGAGAGAGAGAAAGGGAATAGCGGAACTGAACGCCCCATAAAGCTAACCAATGCTAATACTTCGCATCTACGCATTGGCGTCGTTGCGCTCAGTTCCCGATTCGCAACGATTTCGATCGTTACCGGCATCCCGAATAATCGAGATCGACGCCAGTGCTCTGGACCGGAATCGGCAATAAACGCGTAACCGAGCCTAATTCGTAATGTTGGCCCAGTCATTGTGGCCCATTGTGAATCCTTTTCCCCCCCTGTCCTGCCGCCCCCCATCCCTTTCTCTCTGTTTTGGGGGCGAACGCGTATAATGTCCGGGGTTATCGCAGGAAACTGCCAGTAACAACGCTGGTAAGAGTACTTTTACGAATGCGCCCCGAACACTGCCCGGTTAGTCGAGGCAAAAGAATAATCGCGGCGTGGAATAATCGTGGCCAATGCTTCGACCTCGAGGCGACTCGTCACCGGAAAAATCAGAGAGTCGCGACCCAGACCGATAAACAGTCATGCGAGAATCATTGACTCGACCGTCGAATCAATGCCGAATCAATGCCGAATCAATGCCGAATCAATGCCGATTATTCCCGAACGTTCTCGCAATCGGTAAGAATATCAGCGCACCTCTCGATCGGCGAGCGGCATTTCAATGAGCTCATAATCGTGACACTTTTGCGGCATCGATCAACTGCTCCGATCGTTCCTACCTATTTCGCATTCATTCGATCGGCGAGCTCGCCTCGCCGGCGAACGATGGCGAGCTACCGAAATTCAAATCAATCACTTCCGTTCGAGGCCATTCCAACGAACCGTTGGACAACTGCGTCAACGTTTTTCCGCGTATTTCCCGGCACCGAGTATTATTCACCGGGCGAACGCGAACGGCAGGCAGAGCAGAGAGAAAGATAGAGAGAGGGAGAGATCTACGAAATTCTGCAAACTCGAAAAAAAAGGCTCACGATCGGGTGGAAGGTCGAGGCATTCTCGAGACGGAAAGTTTGTTTGCCAAGTATCGTTGCACGGATATCGGCCAAACGTCTTAGCATATGAATGCCACAGGAGAATTCTCAGTGTCCCCATTCCCTCTCTCTCTCTCTTTCCTGTACGATATACCAATTCCTTTCTTGCCCCATCCAAGGATGACCGGGGGTACGGAAAAATGGGGGATTCCGGATATAGGCGGGAGAAATCGCATCACTTTCGAATTTCTCGACTCGAGAAACGAGGATGGCACGTGCTACGCCCGTACCATTTTTTCTCTTCACTCTTCTCGTACGGCTCGGAGGGAGGAATGGCTGTCTCTCGACATCGATCTAGGGGTGGATTCTGACGAGGAAGTGAATTTGTGAAACGCCATCGACGCTCGGACGTACAATGGCTGCGTTTAATAGTACATTAAGCACGTCCCTGAAACGGCCCGTACTATAGTTATAACCGCCGTGACGAACCTTTTTCTCGGACAACGGGACCCGACGACTGTGCCGACGGAAGGGAAGAGAATCAGTTATGGCTGGACACCACGTGCGTCCGTGCGTTCGTCGGCGGGAGCAGATTTCCAACATTGGCAACCGTTTCCCTCAAAATCTCAATTCCTTCGAACTACCGTATGAAAAATGAACGCCCGGAAAGACTTTGGTCAAACGCCCAAACGTAAATCGAGCCAAGCAATTAGAAAGATATTATCTGTGGTCTCGTTGCCTCCTCGGCTTAGGTTTCATCGACAGGCCGAATTGCACCGGTCATTATCCACGAGAAGAAAGAGAGAAAAAAGGCGACAGGGCCGTGTTCCCTTCGTTCGACTTCCGTTCTCTGTCTCTCCCTCTCTCCCTCTCCCCCTCTCTCTCCCCTCTTCCTCCCTTTCTCAACGAGGCATCGACGTTCCCGCACGTACGTCGACTTGCAATGGGAGCAATTGTGGGCCCACCTCCTTACGGCACCACGGTAATTGGTAATTGGTAATTGTCGGCAATTGGCCGAACGATATCGCGCGCCGATGGCGTACACACACGGAAGTGCAGACGTGCGATTACGGATCAGAAAGGATATCGCCGAGAAGTGCGTCGGTGAAAATGCAATTTCACACTGGCCGCTCTCGAACCGTAACCGAGGCTGAATGCCTCGCGAGATATCGCTCTGCTCGTTGACTAATGGTCTCTCCCTCGGCGTGGCGCATTCAAGCCCGATCTTTGTTGCCGTTGTCGTTGCCGCTGTCGTTGTCGTTGCCATCCTCAACGACCTCGCTTCTGGTTCCTTCCTTCTGCGAGGGTATTATCGTCCAGGCACGCTAAGAGATTCCTTTCGTCACGCTGCCCATTCCGGCCATCTCCACTTACTTTATTTGACAAAAGTATTATTGCTCCCCCCGACACTCGAAGTTACCTAATTACTCGGCCAACTCGAAGAATTTCAGCTGGAGGCGTACGAGTGGCGAGAGACGATTAAATTAATCTCGGTGCTTTCTTCGTAGGAGGCATCGATCACAATTTGAGAGAGCGTCGTTATCAGGTCGGTCGATTCAAAGTGGCGGAAGCGAGGGCCCGGTAGAGGGGAAGAGGTGAGAGGGTGGGCCGAACTAGTCGAAGGTGCGAGCCGCTTTTTCGAGAATGGCTGCCGTAGGTGTCGAAGGGACAGCGAGAAGTCTCGAACGAGGCCGCAATTAGGCGAGCCCGGGGGTCGCTCGGCGAGAGCAGCGGGGCCGAGACGAGGTCGGGAATTATGCAAAGCAGATTTTAAATTTAGATGTGGCTAACGCCGTGCCCACACGTATGCGAGCGCGTGTCGCGCCTCCCCTCCTCCTCTCCTCCCCTCGCACCCGCTCAGCATCACATACGAGCACACATACATGCAGAACGACCAGGAAGACACATACGGCCTCGTTTATACCGTGTACGTACACGTTTACCTACGAATACTGATGAGACCGAGAGCCCCGACGTGCCACAGGGACCTACAAAACGAAGGTAGTCGACTCACTCATGAGCACACCTAAGGGGATGTACGACGCGTGGGTCGCGTCGCGCTCGACAAATTAGAGCGTTTTAAATCCAATCCAAGCTGAAAGGGGAAAGAGAGGTGCGAGGGTGGCGAGCCGTGGGTGGCGAAGCAAGAGTATTCGGAGGGAGGTAGGGAGGGTGGAAGGAAGACGCGGCCGGAGGGAGATCTCTCGTTGGACTGCTTTGCATTTCTCTCTCTCTCTCTCTCTCCCTCTCGCTCACCCACTTTCTCCCACCCCTCTGTTCAGGCGGCCCTCCTCTCTTTCGCTGTTTCTCGCTCAGGCCAACATTTGAGGTGTAAAATATTAAATCCGGGTGCCTCCGCCATATCGCCTACGTCCTCGAAAGAGGAAGAGGAAGAGGAGGGAGGGAGGGCGAGAGGAAGGGGCTTCGGGAGGGGGTTGAGGGGGCGCTGAAGAGGGGTGGCAGACTGGGATATGGCGAACGAGGTGGCTCTGCGGCGCGCACTCAGCGAGTTTACATTTAAATGTAAAAGTGCCGAGTGCCGGCGCTGCTAGGCGAAAGCTCGGCTGTTTTGCATTCGAAAGCTCATGATTGCCTCTGAGCTTTGCTTTTGACGGGAAGCATTCCGGCTGCCGACGCCGACGCCGTCGCCGTCGCCGTTTGCCGACGCCGCTCACTTGCCTTGCCATCCTGACAGCGGAGAGATAGAGATCGAGAACCGGCCGTTGCCGGATCATCATGGCCGCTCCTTGCACGCTCGACTTTGCCAAACCTTCCCCGGCCAAACAAGGACGGAGAGGAAACGCTCTACTTTGGAAGAGGCCTGCGGAAGCGAGTGTTGCGGAAGCTTGCGAGATCGGGGAAAAAATCGCACAAACGGAATGCGGCAGTATTATTCTAAAAGCTCGCCGCTCCGACGGCAGCACTTTCTAGTATTAAACACTTCGGCCGACAATTCTGATTGAGGGTGACGCTATCATTGTTTTCCATAGCATTCTTCCTCTCGGTCAGAGGATCATCGTCCTGGCGAGCACGCGAACGCGGTAGGAAGGTACAGGGAGGTAGAGAATGGTAGAGAAAGGTTGAGGAAGGCAGAGGAAGGCTACGCTGGGCGAGCTGGATATAAGCCAGGTTATGGCAGACTATGGCAGACTATGGCAGACTATGGCAGACTATGGTCAGGCCATGTCAGGGTAGGTGCGCGGTGCGAAGTTACGGACACACGCGGGCGATTTATTTCCGGGATCTAATCAATTCTCGAGAACGGAACGACAGACACGGGTTACGAGCGGGCGAGCGAGCCCCCTGTTATTCTTCTAATATGTATGTTTCTTATGAGCGCCGGTAAAAGGGCTCCGCGCAATTTCCTATGATAGATCGAGTCCCGCGGACAAGTTCCATTACGGCCGGGCTCTGAATTATTGAGCTGGCAATTCCCCGGGACGACACGCGCTCCGGTACACGCCCTGCATCAAAGTGTCAACGGGCTCATTAAGCCTCGAAATCAGGTGAGCAAATGCGATAACCGCTCGACTGAGAATTCCCCGATAAACAGCCCGCGCTAACCGAACGCTTATACTTTCCGCCGATCCTCCGTCAAAAACTTTCAATTACTCCTACTTTCATTCTCCGCCGGCCGCTTCGTACTGTAACGGACGGCGACAATTTTCGAAAGTGTGCGAGTACTGATGACGGCGGCCGAGAGGAATTTCTCTAGGAAGAAAAAGAGCGGACGGAGAGGAGCGTTTTCGACGCGAAACGTTTCGACGCAATTATTCACGGTGGACAGATTGCGCGGCGCATCGTTGTAAATGAAGATTGTGCCGGCCATTAGCGGTCGGTATCAATCATATTTTATGGTAATTGCAACTGTAGCGCGCGCGACTCTTTATCACCGTTAGCCGGAGTAACGTCACGGGGTTGATGGGAGCCAGAGAGAGGCCGAGTTCGCAATTTGGATTGTAATCCTCGAGCGAATCCGTTCGATTAACCGTCCTCTCCTCCCTCCTGGAATTGCGGCCCGGACCCCTCCTTTCATATCCTCCACTTGAGGGCCGCTCGAGCACCGCTCGGGCACCGCTCGGGCACCGCTCAAACCCGCCGACAGAACGCTCATTATCACCGACCGATCTAAAGTATTCCGAAACGTATGAAAGGATAGGTGAAAAAGGGTCCAAAGTCTACTGTTACGCGCGGCACGTTCCTCCCTTGCGGTTGAAAAATAGGTGGCCATTTGCATTTTAGCCTCGGTCCGGATGATAAAAAAAAGAGAGAGAGAGAAAGGAAGAAAGCGAAAGATTGCCGATCGATATTACGGTTATCTGTAATCCCTTGAAATAGGACCTGTTGGTAGAAAACTGGTACGAATATGCGATAATCGGTGGCGGGAGTGAAAGGGGGAGAGATACGATCGCTATCTAAAATCGCCCTTCTGCTCCATATGCTGGGCTAATAAGAACCCTAATAATGGCCAGACCCCTCTGATCCGCGCGTACGTGGGGCCTGTCACTAAATATTTTTCCTCCACGACCGATCGCTCTGGGAATTGGTACGTGACGACGTCTACGACCTGATACATATGTCGTTAACGGACGATACAACTATTTCACGAGCGGATCGATTTTTCTGCTCAGACGGTTACGCTGAAAAAAGGCATCCGACCGTCGCTGCGGCAGCAAGTATTCTCCGTGAAAATTTGATACTGCCTTTTGGCGCAACCCGAGAATAGTACTTCTCGGATGAAGGGAAGCTTACGCGTGTCCAGGCTATAATTGAATTGCTTAACCTTTGAAACCGACGGATGGAAAAGCTTCGATTATGCCGATGATTGTTTGAAAACGTATATGAAACGATGAATAATAGAGGTAAGAAGGATACGATAAGCTCGACGAATCGATTGTTGTCGAGGAGGTAAGCCATAAAAGCGGCATGGAAGCGGCATGGAAGCGGCATGGAAGCGGCGAGAACGACGAAGTCAATTAGGAAAAAGCGGACAGTCACTTTCTCGCTGCCTTTGAAGTAGTTGGGCAAACATCTATTTTTCCTCCGTCAATCCGGGAGTTAGTTCAAATGCAAATGGTCCAATCACGCGTCCGGGGAGGGCCTGGGAGAAAGGGAAATCGGTAGAGCGGCCGAGCGAGCGAGTCTGACGCTTACTCGCGTAATTTATTCGTAAGGGCGTTAAAGTTTCATAAGTCGTGCACATAAAATGCACTCGAGAGTGGAGAAGCAAGGGTATCCGAGCCTGGCCCTGTCGGGCGAGAGGCGCGACCCCCATTCCAGTCACTTCTTCCACCTCCACCCCCATCCACCCTTCATCCTCCTCCCATGCCGGTCACCCTCTTCTCGCCTCTCCATCCTCGCGCGGTAGAAAATTATGCAGATGGCAGAGAAAAGCTTTGATAAACACGACAGTCTCTGATCGTTATGCAGATCCGCGCCACTGTAAAATGGCGGCAATCTCTCCCTCTCACTCGGCCTCTCTGTCTCTCTCTCTCCCTCCCTCCCTCTACAACCCTCCCTGCCACCGACTCTCCGTCCTGTATCACTCTCTTTCTCCGCGTGATCCTCCTCTGCAGCCTCCACCTCCTCTGCAACCCGCTGGACCGAGGGGTGTTTCAGCTTCTCACCCTCGTCCACCCTCCCCTGCAACCCTCCCGCCCCCCTCGGTCTCCACCCTACCTTCCCTCTCTGTCTGCCTTTTACGCCTCTCCACCGCCGCAGCTAGCTCCTGATTTTCACACCCCGGCCACGGCATTACCACCCCAAGTCGAGGGTGGAAATACGCACCCCTCCTCCTACGGCTCCTCCACCTCCTCTTCGTAGCCGTCCTCTCCCTCTTTCATTGCTCGTTCTTCCCTTCCCTATCCGGGAGCCCGTCTGACTGCGTCTGCGCCTGGCCGTACCACCCGGTATATATGCACGACCATTTCATTGGAAGATCCCGGTGCCACTCGAAGACACACGCGCCTCCGCGTCTGTGCATGAATCGCACCGACAACGTCTACCGAACCCACCCACACCTACTGCGAACCCCGACGCGAACCTCGATGCGAACCTCGACGCGAACATCGACGCGAACATCGACGCGAACCTCAACGCGAACATCGACGCGAACATCGATGCGAACGCGCCACTGCGGCCAATCATTGGGACGCGAGAAAAGGGTTATATACTTTACACTCACCCCCTCCACCATTCCGGGAGTTGACGGCGAGCGACACCAAAATGGTCGTGAAGACGGTTTATCGTTTCACCCTTCATCCAAAATCCGTGCATTTCCGATCGGAAATTTTTCTTTCACTCAGGGCAATGAAACTGATAAATAAATTTCTCGATCGCATTCCGCGATGAGGAAGCGACTCGGGCATTAGATTTTTGCGCGAATCAGTCGCGAGGTAGGGTAATTTGTGCGAACAAGGCAGGAGCGACGCGCGGCGAGCAACGTCGCGACGAATTGATTAGCCACGTTAGGAGACAATTAGCGGACGTGACATAATTTGCCTCGGGACGGGGATGGATTGGTGCGTCGAAGCCACCCTCCGTGACGCCTCGGGGAAAATTCATTTTATCACGCATTTTAAATTCGTCCAGACTCCCCATCTCCGCGGCGCTGTCCTTCCGTTGTAATCAGAGTTACACGGGGGCGATCGCTTACTTCGAAATTGCCAGCTTTGCGGATTGAGCGCATGCGCGCGTCATACGTTTCCTCGCCAGTGGCTTTTGCCGATGTTTTATTCATAGCCAATCCCGAGGCAGCGTCGAAAGCGTTCGGCTCGGTGTGTCCATCGGGCAAATTACCGAAACTCCTTTTCCTCGGAATCGCGGAATATCTTAACGCTTCGACTAATTGGCCGGTTACATGCCACGTAGAACGAAAGGAAGTGCGAAACGGTCTCGGGCCACGCACCCGTCGAACCTTTTACGCTTCCGTTCTGTTAGCGAACCGAACTCTCGACCGTTCGGCTTACCGCAGTCTCCTTCTTTGCCGAGTTTCTCGATTCTAAACGGGGGCCGCCGATCGATGCGGGAAGAAAGTAACTTCTTTTTTACCGATAAACGATGTTCGCGGACGAGGCTGCTTAACGGCAACTCTTCCAACCAGAGCTTACGTAAGGGGAAGAGTGCCGCGGTCGAACGTAATGACGGACAAGACGGTACAAGACGGACTTGCGAGAAGTAAATGGATCGCCGTGCCGCGCGATTGGTCGGCGTACCGAGAGTTGTCTGGGCGTGGTTCGGGTACCCGACTCTCTCGACCAACCGTTCTCACTCCTCTCAATTATTATTTAATTACGCTAATTGCCCCCGGAGTACCGGCCTTCCCGAGCATCGGCGAGCCTTTCTCGCGCTCCGATCCGATCGTTAGAACGGACCGAACCGGCCTCATGCCGCCTATAGGTATCTTCCTGCCTATACTTTACCGCCTATATTCTACCGCCTGTATCCTTGCCCCTGTGCCGTCACACGATATCCATATAGGTACGTATACGGTACGTATACGGGCGACCGACTCGTTTCTTTCTTCGCCCGTGATGAATATGAAAAGCGTCACAGACGGTTCCCGCTCCCGTCATCCCGCGAGCATTCGAGGAATATGGAGTGTGTGTGCATTCGCCATTTCGCGCGTCTCTTTTTTCCCCGCAAGCCTGAGGGTAGGTAGGTAGGTCGGTAGGTGGGTGGGTGGGCAGATAGGTGAGTTTGCACCGCGCTCTATGCTCGACTCGTAGAAAATTTCGCGGAATTATGCAGGACAACATAACGTGGCCACTTCGCCGAGCGGCCAAGAGAATCACGGTGCACAACGACACATCGGCCGCCCGCACGTGAGCATAAATTGGCCCACAGCGAAATTGGCCTGACAGTTTAACTATGACAAAAGTACAATAGAATGCGTCGTTTCCTGAACGCAGCATGCGGCTGTAATTTCTCTGTCTGTCCGTCCCTTCTTCGCCCCTTTTCCTCCTCTCTCTCTCTCTCTCTCTCTCTCTCTCTATCTCTCTCCCTCTCCCTCTCCCTCTCCCTCTCCTCAACTCTTTTTCCCCCCGACGCAGAGATATCCTCGTTATCATTCCGGTGCACGCGCGCACATCCTCTCTCTCCCCTCCCCCTCTTCCCCTTCGCTGCCCGCCCATTTTTCGTTCCGTATTTTCCTAGCGTCTCCATTTTGAAATGGCGGATATCACGGACAGTTTAATGTCGCGATGGCATTATGTGGGCTCGTTAGCGCACGATACCAGAACTTGAAATGAAACGGGCACGTACAATGGCCTAACCGAAATGGCCTAACCGGAGCCTCCTCTCGGTTCGCTCTGTGTATCATTGGGAAGCGAATGATGGCGGGGAAAGAATTTTTCGAACGGAGAAAAATATCTTCTCGCCGACGCGAAGAGCGGCGACTTTGTCGAGTCTAGCCTCACTCCGTTTCACAGTCAACGATGAAACGTCGACGTTTCCACGAGACGTCCTGTCTAACCCGATTCTAAGTGGCTGTCGTTTGATGACAGTCATTAGCGTGACGCGTCGTTTCCTGCGGCCATGACTTACAAAATACGCGCTGCCATGATGCTACCTTAACGCGATCCCATGACAACGGCGCATCTCTCTCTCTCTCTTTATAATACACCTCTCGGGACTGGAACGATACGCGAGCAAAGATCGATTGGCCAGATGTCAGGCCCGCGGTATATTTTCCCCGAACAATGTTACGGCTCGTGACTCTTTTGCGAATGGCCGTCTTTACTCTGCGATTTTAATCGCACGCCCGCTTCAATGTGCGACAATTGACGTGACGTGTCGCTTCCTGCGACCGTGAATTACAAAGTACCTACCTATTGTCACGGTATCATTTTTGAGCAAACTGCTGTCCAAATCATCAACTTTCTCGTTACGATTACAACATTTTTGATCCTGGTATTCGCTCAGACTTGCCGAGGCGAACGTTTTTGACATCCTTGCCTCGGACCCTATCCCACAGATTTTGACACCCTGTTGTTAAGTTCACGTATGGCCAAAAGAGAAATTGTCAAGATATTGCAGAAACCATATAGGTACCTACTATTCGTATGTTTGCTCCAATAGATAAGTGAGGAAAATTAATATTAACACTCTAAATGACTGAAAAATGAGCATTGGGGAATTTCTATGGTTGAGGTAAGGAGCAAAATAATATATGGACCCGATATGCGTCGAATGTGCTGCGTGTTGCCGTCGCTTGAGTTTGCCGCCCTTTGCGCCGCGAGCGCTTCTCGAATTCGAGTCGGCGCTCTATCGTGCTCAGTCAAGCGTGCTTTTTCTTAATTTCTGAATTCTGTACCTGGGATCGAACCCGGATCCCTTTGCATATGAGCCAAGTACTCTACTAACTAAAATAACTCGGAGAGCCGTTTCCCATTGGTTGAAACTCGCTTTAGTTTCAGAGTTACAGCCAAAAACCATCGAAAAAATGAGGGTCGAAAAATGGGCGAAAAATAAAAGTCTTCCGATTGACTTGTGGATATGCATACTGAAAGAAAATCGAACGAGGATCACAAAAATCGCAACCCGAGCCTTCCAAGTGCAATAGTTTCAAAGCTATGCCCAAAAATGTACTGAAAATGATGAAAAATGCAGATGTCAGGGGTCCACTGTGATTAGGTATATGCGGACACTGACATATCCAATTATTGATTAGAGCAGAGTCACGCTACACAATGTAAACATACCTAATTCATCTTATTCATCTAAAGGATTAAATTTGTCAGTCATATGTGGCTGACACGGCAGTGAATGCGTTAAAAAACGTCAAACTCACCGTACTCGTTACACTGGCTGCTTCTCTAACAGGTTGTAAGCGGTGCTCGTGTAATGCCAGTTATTCACAAGAACGCGTCGTTTCCTGTCTCGGAAACATAGAGAAATATAAGGAATATAAAAATTTGAGAATAGGAGAGTATTCGCCGCGTCGTTGGCGTACGAGAGCGCCGCATGCCGCGAGTAAAGGAAATATTGAATGTGAGGAGGAAGAAATGAAACGGAATGGCGATTCGTGGAAGGAATTGCCTATGACGTCGGGACCAAAATTTTCATCGAGGAAACGGCAGCGCGCCAGTGTCTTAGCCGAGCCAATCCGCAGACAATGGAGGATAACGATCTATTGCAAAGAACCCAGAATTACGGGCACGCAATTTACAGTCGATGATAAAACGACGAATTTTCCACGAGCAGTCCGGCCTGGTTCTAAGTGGTCGTCGTTTGATGACAGTTATTACCATGATGCGCTGTTTCCTGCGACCGTGAGTAACTTCCACCCACACCGGGACAGAAAGAGGGACACGCACGCTTGTATCCGCGCGCGTATTCGCGCGTGAGCACGCACGGCCACACATCGCGCACACACACGCAAGCTCTCCGTATCCTTAGCTCGGACACACGCGATCTCCGTATCCAGCTCGTCCGTCGCATTTCATCATTATATAATATACTCGTTTACACAGAACATTATTGTCGCAAATATGTCATTAATGTCGGAAATCAGCGGTCCGCATTGTAACCGAGATTGCGTGATGCGGTTTTCCAGAATTTGCCTTCCAGTTGCGAGTCTCTCCCTGGCAAAGGCTTTTGCCCGCCATCGGCCTCCCTGCGGATGACTTTCTGTCAGGAGGACTCTCCGCGTCGCTGACTACCCTCCCTCCCGGCTGAATCCGCAACCGGAACTCGCTTATACGTCATTGTTCCTGCTAAACGAGCGGTCGCGGCGGTCCGCTAAAATTCTTTCATCCGACGCTCTTCCGTCCGCTCATTCGATCGCCGCCGAAGCGAGCGGACGTAAATGAAAATAAAATGTCGCGCGCACGTCGCGGATAACGAGCGGTAATAAACTCGTTATTCAGAATTCGAGTTCGGTCCCTCCGATAGATCCGCGCCTTCCTCCCTCCTTATTCTTCGTCTTGGCCAAGCCTCTCCTTCCCACCCTCTCCGCCCCCCCTTCGCTCGCTCCTCTCCTCCCCTGCTAATAATATAATTTCATTGGAGAGAACGAGCGAGCGAACCAATAAGAGGCTCCCTTTAATCGGGTTAGTTCGTTACCGCGTTACTCCGTTACTCGCCGCGGTGATATCAGCGGAATATCAATTATAGTGATTAACCAAGACGCCCGGCTCGGTCGCAAACTTCGTCTCCCTTGGGATAAAGAGAGAGAGAGAGAGAGAGAGAGAGAGAGAGAGAGAGAGAGAGAGGCGTTGAAGGCAACGTCGGAAGATGTGACGGAGATTGGAAAGGTGGAGGGAGGGAAAGAAAATAATGTCTTTTGTTAGCCCCGAATTAGCAGGCGGAATATTCAAATCCCAGCGACCTGCCCGGCTACAAAGATCCTCGGGGCATTCCAATCACTCGTCGGACAGTCGATAAAGTTTACCGAACGCCCTTTCCCGACGGAATGCTCCGCGCTAATTTCGGCCGACTCTCTTCGTTCCCTCTCATATCATTAGGAAGCGCGAATTTGTCGAGTACGCGCCGCACGCACGGTATAATTGCCGAGATCGGGACCGGATGTTGTTTCGACGTAGCGAGCCGACGCTCGGGCAAAGGTATCAAACTGTCGTTACCTCGGGAAAGAAGCGGTTAATGACACGCGTGAGCGTCCCGGGCGTTCTCCGTTCCGGCGCGAAGGAGGGCTAGAAAGTAAGTTCGAAGGGGGGGAGGAATTTTAGGCGAGCGTCAATTATTCCGTGGCAAGTGTCTGCCGATCTCTTTCGGGCGGCGCTGGATGATCACGCGAGTGCGGAGCGAGGCGGACAATAAATTAGGCACGGCTTCGTGATCCCGGTAGAAATAGGCCCGAGGGCAGATTATAATAATGCGAGAATCGCACAGCCGCAGGCCTACGAGGCGCGCGAGGCAGAGGAGTCTGCCCTCTCTTAGGGCTTCTGCTATTAGGGCAACGGAGCAGAGGCTCGAAAGCGGAGGCTGGAAAGTGGAGGCGCATTCGAGACAGCTGTCCAAGAGACAGCCATCCAGCCAGCCATCCAGCCAGCCATCCAGCAAGCCAGTCAGCCAGCTAGTCCATTGTGCGGCCCGCGCCAACGCTTAAACCAACCGTAAACGGGCGGAATCTAATTTGTCGAAAATTCAATTTCACCCTCGACAATGCTCGCCGACGCGAGATTATAGCGGCGAACGACTCTATGTCTCGGTCCTCTCTGCGTCCGCATAGAGGCCCGGATATCGCGACAAGATCGGCCTCCCCTCTCTCTCTCTCTTCCCTCTCCGATTCACCCCAATCCCCGACGATTCCCGTGACGACGATTCGAAACGGCCGAAGGATTTCTTCTTCATATTTCATCGACGCGGCCACGTGCCTGCGTCGAAAGCATTGGCAAACATTTGAGCAGCAGCTTCCAGCCTTCTGCTAAAAGTTACGGAAAAGAAACGACTCCGCTACACCCTCGCCTACTGTCTGCCAACAGATTTGAGGGCTGTACACGCGTAGGTGTTGCGATCGGCCGATGAAAGCGATGAAACCGATCCTCTGACAAACGAATCGTCGATGTTTCCACCACGCCCTCCCGTTCACCGTTGCCGTTCCGAGATTACGCGTAAAAACGTTCGGTCACGTAACAGTTGCGGTTTCCACGATCGATTCCACTAATCCCACCTCGCGTATTCATGGAAGGGCAGTCGTCTCGCGCCGCCAGGAAGCGCAGACGAATTTCCGCCGAAAAAGATTCGAACACGCTGCTCGCCCCCTCCCCCCTCCCCCCTCCCCCCTTCCCTGGCCCCACTTCCTACGCGGGGGAACAACGTATTAGGGGCGAATTATCGCAGAATCAAAATAATTCGATAGATGGGGTGGGCCGACGCATTACTCGAGGGGTCACCGTTTCAGCAGGCAGGGGTGCCAAAACATCGACGCTTCGTGCGAGCAAGTATTGTCCCACGGATTACGCGGCACGGCTCTTTTCCACGCGCCATTCGTACGATCGAAGCCGATCTTTTCGAGATCCTACCTCGGCCAGCCTTTTGTCTTCCGTTCGATGGCGGCCGCAAACTATCCGTCTCCGCGAACGTAAGCGAATAAGAAGTCGGATAAGAATGCGAGCCGTCAATACTTTCCGCGCGACTCGGGAACAATCGCATTTATTCGCTCGTGCTAATTCTTTGGGCGTGGAGCTGCCTATTAGATTAGCGTCGAACGCTTCGGGGCAAATTGACGCCGTGGCTTGGAAAAACTAGCCCGCGCGAGAGAGGAATGCAGCTGTCCGAGTACGCCTACTGCGAACTTTGGATACGGCTGGCGCATTCGAAGGACGACGCGTTCGCCGAACATTAAATATTTCAACCCTCACCTTTTCCGATCGCGGCTGATTTCATTAATTAGCGCCACGTGAGTGCATACTAAAATCCTAATCGTTGAGTAGAGTCCGAGGATAGACGTTATATGCCCTTACATTTCGTTCCCAACCTACAATGAGGACTGTTTTGACACTCGTGGTTTTTTTCCAACTCAATTCGTAAGTGGACATGTTTCTCCCGTTTTCTATGCAGATGAAGCGTGACAAAATAGTGCGTGAGCCGAACGATTGCAAAACTAGCAATGCTCGCGTGGCTGACAACGTGCTAAAATGCAGAAAGGCAAACGGTAGCGTGTCAAGAGCCGTCAGGTGGCCAGTTTTTAAGCGCTAACAATGGCTCAATTCCGGGCGGAGAAAATCCGCCGAGCTAAATCTCCTATTCAAATGCGTATCTGAATCCCCCGGGCGTCAAATGGGACCTAAGTAGGTACTTAGTTGCACATTTGGCTCGAGATTCAGCCGATATGCCGCCGCTCCCGATCTCCCTCCCCTCTACTTACTCGGCCGCCACCACATCGGCCACCCCATCGACCACCCCCATAGGGAGGCTCGTCGCGAGATTGAGGCGATCATCTATGCTTCTACACCGCTCAATTCGCGATGCTATCGATCTACCCTTCCCTCTCTCACTCTCTCTCACTACCAACCATTCGGAAACCGTTACCTGACCGTCACTCTAATCTATTTCAAATTCATCCAACCCTTATGTCGCCCTATTATGTTACACATTACCCTCTGTTATGCATGCATAGATACGACGAAGCGAATGATAGACGAATATGGAGCGTTCCTGTTTAGGAGCAAAATTAAATTTTCATAACGCCAAAGGAATAATCGTACAAGCGTCGAACGGACCTAGGCATCATGTTTACGTTCCATTGGTCTTTCGTGTATAAGTGATCGTCGATAAAACGCGACAGTCGTTGGCGTTCACCAGATTCTACCTCGGGGAAATAGTTAATCTCTTCACAAGCGGGATCACAGTCATTACCTCCTGATTCCCAGTTATTTACGGGACTATGAATACGCGAAGCTAAGTTTTTGACTCTTATCGTTACATTGTCGTGACTGCAACGCCGCGGACGGCAGATTATCTGTAATAACCGCGGCAACGTCGGTAATTAATACCGCGATTGCAAACTTGTCTCAACCATGACGACGCGTTATATAAACGTAGGAGGCGATTCGCCGTGTCCACATTCTGTCTAATTCCGCACTCTGCTACATTTCCTTTTGTTACCCGACTCCTCGCAATGGCGCACAAACGCTGCACAAGGAAAAGTAAGAAAAACCGACACACCGACGTAACGTAGTCTGAGAAAAATTGGAGAAATCGAAGAAACATTCTCTATTTATCGTACGTAAGAGAATTTGGAAGCCCGCCCCCGTATTAATTAAGCGTGATCGGTCGCGGGAGAGCTCCGATTACAGCTCAGGACCGGGAGGACGGAGAACAATTAGTTTTAATTGCCCCAGGCCACCCCCACCCACCCTCTCATTCGCCCGACATCGGCGGCACCCGGTAAGTTATCCCCTCCCCGAGGCCCCTCCTGTTGACGCATTAAGACCAAAGTTAGACGGGCCGACGGCGTACCTATTCCACGCGAGTGTATGTCTATGTATGTGTGTGCGAAACAGAGAGAGAGAGAGAGAGAGAGAGAGAGAGAGAGAGAGGGATAGAGAGAGGAGGTGGGGAAGGCGAGCGAAGCGGGTGGGTTTTAGGTTTTGCGAAGCGTGAGCAGGTAAGGGTGTACACGTACTACGTGACACGGTTGGTAAACCCGAAGCTGGCTTTGTTAAGCTCGGATTCTGAGTGCCTTTGATACGTGTACTTGCACGCTAACTAACCAACCTAAGCTATCCATAGCTGGCTACGTGCGTACGTGCAAGCTCCGGCCGTCTCCGTGTGAAGGTGCGTCAGCGTATCTGCAGCTGCAAGCACGTCTTTGGCCCAGGGACGACTCTCTCTCTCGCCAAACGAGTCCCTAACCGAATTTTTCCCCCGGAATATGATCCCTGCCCCGAAGAGCGAACTCTTCGGACGCCGTTCGCGCCTGCGTCTGCCCGTCGAAGAGTTCGCCGACGAGTCTGAGAGCGGCGTCGGCTGAGAGAGGCGTAGAGAGTTTCCGAAAAAGTTTGACCGGAAGTGTCGCGATGCGGACGAGCATGGCAAATGAAAGTGATCGCGGCAGATCTCATTGAAGCACCTTGCATGTCCCTGGCACCTTCGGCCCTGAATCTTAGCTACGCAACTGGCGCGCCCGAAGAGCGTGAGGGTACGCGAGCGCGATACATTTCCAACTGGGAATTCAATTTCCCGGCTAATTTTAATGCCATTGTGGCAGAGGAGCCGCGGGGGCGGTGGAGAGGAAGCTACCTTCGAGACAGAGGGTATCTAGCGCAACCGCCGAACGCGCATCCCCTAACCACCTCGCAGGAGGTGAAATTTAGTTGGAGACGAATGCGATACCCTTGCAATTCGGCCCGCTTCACTCCCTTTGCCCTCCCCCCTCGTACAATACCACTGCTGATCATCGCAAACGATTCGCCCACTCGATTTTCAACCGCCCCTTCCTCCATATACTTAGCGCTAAAAAAACTCAGCCAGTTGTTCTAATCAGAGGTATCCCACTCGGACAAAGCAAAATTTATGTCTTGTTTGCGTACTGGTAGAAATTATGACGCCTGAGTGTAGGAATAGTTGCGCAGCGAATTGTCTAATGACCGTATTAGCATAACTTTCGTTTGGGAATGAAAAATTCATAGGTACGATAATTTCGCATAACGCCTGCTGTTGCATATTTGGATATTTGAAAAGAATGTTCATTGTGCCATTCTCGTTGAACCACTGAAGATATTGCGGGCAACTGCAGGCACTGATACTGTCGCGGAAGCAAAATATTCCTACGCAGCTCGTTGACCATTAATTTGCCAACTTGTCGATACACGTTACGAAACTTGGACATTACAAACTAACGGCTCCCAGGGACAAACCAATACAAGTGTCTCTACTGCACATCGCTCACGACCGTTTGCCAGGACTGAATTTACTTCATTTTCGACCCTACTTTAGCTTAACTTTCGAACCGTACCGGACGTACCGTTGCCCACAAAAATTTCGCTTCGATTCCATCCCTCTTTACTCTAAAAATATAGAGCACAGAAACGACTTCGATCCTTTGCAAGCTTGCAAAACACATTACCGAGACCATCACGAAACAAACAATGTGCATATTTAAAAATCTACCCTCCTACAGTCTTAAATATCAGCTAATAATTTATGCCACTATTACAAGTACAGAGTCCTTCCTATTATCTCCCGTACCTTTGATAGCTCTGCCCTTTTCGCATCAACGGTATCGACATCCTTTTGCACTATGGAGTTTGAACTGAGCGGGGAAAAATTACGGAGTGCGGGCGAAGACTGCGCTCTCTGCTCTTTATGCTCCGGCATAAATCTCCAAAAAGAAGCGGCAAGGGGACCGGGAGCTTTATTTCCGACGCTTCGGCCGTGCCCGGAAGCCCCTTGAATACAAAGCCAAAGCGCTATAACCACTTAAGGAAAGTCTCGCTATACGGAACGATGAAATCTGCGAATCGCGGCGGAAAGCGGATTTTCCCCGCCACCTCGAAGCTAGTATGGCGCGGTTATATCTTTATAAATGGAACCACTCGCAAGGCCCTCTCCCAGCGCAAACAGCGGGAGGGGGGAGGGTCCAGGGGGAACAGGGAGTGACGACATCCCATATCGCTCAACGGATTTGCAAAATCATACCTTTGTTGTCCGGACAGGAGCGTTGAAACTACTTTTCCAGTTAGGACCTGCCAAACTTCTCTCGGCGAAAATCTTTACTCTGCCATCTGAGAAGAAAATTTATGATGAATAACAATCGTACGGGGGTCGAACGTGGAGTGGAGTTCTAATGACGATTCCTAACCAATTAATTTCTAATTTGCTCCCACCCATTTCGTGTGACTCTAATCATATGTATTTCCTTATCGTGCTTTAGCTAAAAGACGTTACGACATTGTTAACACAACAGGTTATTATCGAGTTTGTAATTAATATGAAATGTTAATGAAAATAAATAACGAGTAACGCTCACCGAAAATTGTTCAACACTTGTAACAGTGATGCACTACTGAATGTATTTGCAAAATTAACGGATGAATTCAAACAGTGACGAATGCCGCTACATCTGGTGTTGACAGAAGTAAACAGTCTACGGATATCGCTGAGCCGTCAGGCGTATACAAAGTTTGTAAGGAATTATAAAATTATTTTTATATTTGTAGAGCCGTAGAAAATGAAAAAAAAAAGGAATTTTCCAGATCGGTATTGGAATATTTTTTTTTGCCCCCGCCCCTTCAGAAACCATATATTTAAATCGGATAAATTACCATGAACCTATGAAACTAGTCACTGGCGCCATCTACCGTCGGACAGTAAAACTTAATTGGCATGTTTAAGTTCAACAGGTAACATCAGATTTTATCATTGCTTTTAACAGCTTCTGTTACAGCAGCTTCATCATCGTCAAATGATCATTCTTTGACAGGGCGCAGCACTGTGAAGAAGAAGCAATGGCTTGGTGCAGGTTATGATTAAGACTTGTCGCGTGTGAAACATTTTGTTAGATTCGGTGCACAATGTTGGAAAAAACGTCAGGCACGGACAGTCAATTGTCCAAAGAAGATTACTTAATAATGAGAGCGAAAGAAGCTCTACCAACCGACATATATGCAGCCAAATCGTGGCTAATCACAGCCCGATCCCTATTTCCTCACAGCGCAAAAGTGCAAGTTAGTACCTGTTGACATTTCGATCCTATGGTATTTAGCAAACTATCATATTTCACAATTATTTTAATCAACATGGGATTTTACCGATTTTAAGTAGTTAACAGTTCTTTTTTCCTAATATATTTTTTTTAATTTACTCCTAGTTTGAGGTCTACAGAATTGAGAAGCTGTCGAAAAATGTCAAAGAAGCTGCAAAATGTTTCAGTGAAATGTAAGACCCACATATACGATACGGCTTTAGCAGGCATTGACAAATGATTCCTAAGGTGCAAAAACAGTTTTCAGAATTTTCCAGATGACAGGGATATATGGAAGGAAATTGAAACAGTGACAACTTGTTTACGTTCAGAACAATGTGATCCTGAAGCGGAGTTCTTATGTCAAATGTTTCAGCATATACCTCAAGACCTTCAACACCGATTGCTTGTCATGACAGCTGATCACAGTGAAGACACAATGGAACATTGTAAACTATTACTCCTATTACTAAGGCGCTTTCCACAGACAATTGCCACGCACGGTGTAAGTATACCATTACATAGATTGATTAGCTTTTACCTTTCAATATCTCAGTGTATCACATTTCCAGCCCCGCTTAGTAGAAACTCTTCTCACCGCAGAAAAACACAGTCATCCTGGATGTTCAGTGAATGGTTTTCGAAGATTACTGGCATGTGACGCTTTACCCCTTCTCGGTGCTGCGCCAGTTGAACTGAATCCTCGCCTCAGTTTGAGACTGCTCTTCAAAGCAATAGAATTTTACTTGGCATATATACAACAACCACAAGATTCTCAAATCCAGCAGCCATGGGACCGACTGTTTCAGGTTATTGAATTGATAGGAAAAAAATTGGGGTGGGAATTGAGTAGCTTATTTGCCACGCCATGGAATCGGGAAATGTACAGTGAAAAGTTGCAACAATATGCTGTTTTACATACATCAGAATTATGTGATGATCTTATCGCCAGACAGTTGCTGTTCTGTACTACTGTGACACTAGTAAGAATATTAACTGAACATGTAGCATTAATTAGTAATGGTGATACAGCATATTGTCTAGTAGAAGCATTTGGAGATCCTGCACATTCTACTGCCGGTAAGAAATGACATGCCAATTAGTTATTATAAAATTGCTACAGTTGATAAATATCGGAAATTTACAGAGCCAAAGATTAAAAAACGTAAACGAGAAGACAGTGTAAGTATCATTGTAACGAGCGATAACGATTATAATGGTAATGGATTAGCGTCTGCCGTAAAATTGTGGGATACATTGCACAGTTCCGATTATTTGCAAAGAGAAACGACGAGACTTAACCAACAATTGCGCTTAGAAAATTGGTTAAATCTTTTTTTAACCGATCTTGCAATGTATAAAGGTTTGCATCACGAAGTATTAGCCAGGTTACCACAAGAAGGTGCTGGCCTTTCAGCGCACCTACGTTTAGCTAGCACGTGTTTCTTCTTAAAAGACTATAAGGTACATATTCCACACTGTAATTTCTAATATCAGTATGAGAAAACATATTTTATGCATAATTCCTTTTCAGAGTATGCTGGAATATATTGTATTAGCTGCTAGTGCACTCCCCTCTGTCTCTGGGACAGTTTCGCATAATTTAACAGTGCCTAGCGTACGGCACATGCATTATTTAACACTGGCGCGCTTTCCAGTTCTACAGTATTGTTGTAGGCTGCTTTTACTAGCGATAAAGGTATTGGGAAGAGGATAATCAAATGCGGCGTCCAAGATGTTTTGTAACAATTTTAATATGTACTTTTCTTGCTACAAAGGAAAACTTTTCTCTACCCGGAGGTGTGGGTGATCTCGCTATCGGACATGCATTAGTTTTAATGCAAATTGACTGGCCACAAGAAGCCAGCACCTTATCAACAATTACGGAAAGAATTGTTAACCGTGGTTCCTTTTCATATCCTCTGTTCCAAGCATATATCATATGTGTTGATATATTAGAAGAATTAACATACTTATGGACTGAACATGGTGGGGGTGTGTCCTTAGATATAGCTACTGGCTCCGGCGTTTTACAAAGTAAGTAGGAATACATCTGCCAGATTTCATCTGCGCACTTTATAAAAATAAATCTTTCACTTTATCTCTCAGGTCGTCGAATAACGACACGTGGTGCTGACAAAGGTGTACGAGAAGAGGTGAAACAAGCTATGAGACGGCAAGCAGCTAGAGACGGTATTGATCCGTTAGATGAATTATTACAAAAATTCATTGTCAACGAAAAAACCGCAATTTTACATAGTTTGATCATTCAATAAATTTTTTTATAACATTTTACATTTCTCATTCCTCTCCGACATTGTAATTACGCGCAACATAGTCTACATCTTAGTTTACGCTTTCGCAATATTTGCATCGTTTTTTTCATTCAGTTATGTTATTGCACTCGTACCCGCTGAAAGTCCAACAAAAATTGAACACCTTAGACAATAAAAATATATGATTTCAGCAATAAAGATTTCAATCACTACAATAGAAATGTGGATTTTTCGATGCAGAATAAAGTTCCTTTTTCACATTTCCTTTAAAACCAACTTTAATGTCGCTGTTTATGTACACATTTTCGTTAAAACAAAAAATTCTATTAATAGTCTCCTTGTATTAACATTCAGAATTAATGCACCGTATATCGATGACACTTGCAATCATTCCTCTCTCCCTTTTTACATACATCCTGCATAATCTAACTGCGTCTTATGTATAGTTTATAAAATTATAATGATGCAGGATTACGTAAAAGCGTCTTAAATGGAAAAAATGTATAAAATATACTTAATATGAATTAGAATTATCGGAATAGCAGAAGTGAAAGCTGAACGAACTATGGTATGAGACGACAGAATGTAAGCTTTTTATGACGCATCATTAGTAATATCAAAATTTCATGACATAATATAAAATTTGTATTAGACGCCGTTAACATTGCATTCTATCCAATGTAAACGCCTAACTGAAGGGCACTTTGTAGTAATACTTTGATACCAGTCATAAAGGAAGATATTTGGCTGAAGTCAGGACCCGATGCTAATTCCGTGTGTAGATGTAGTCCTTCTGTATAATTACCGTCTTGAACTGTTTGTGATATTTGATGCAACACTTGTAAAGTTGTTGGTGATAGCTATAATTTAGGACAAGATGATTAGCTCCGAACTTCTTAGCAGCAAATGTTATCGAAACTTACCTTATTCTCCCGGAGACAATCGTATAACGCTTCCAGCTTCCTCGAGACATCTTCGATTTTTCTTTTAATTTGCTTAATATAGAATATAATTACTATTATTTATACCCAAACGACACAATTTTTTCTACTACAAACAGATATTATTTATCAAAACAACTTACAGGGTGTTTAGCATTTTCGTAACACTGATTCCTCAACTCATCAAAAACAGTTTTAAGATGTGAATGTTGTTCAGGAATGGGTGATTTAGGTTTTTCTGGTTCAGGTGCTCTGGTGGGCACTGCAGCTTGCGCAGGGTCAATTGGTTGCATAGGTTGCATCGGTTGACCCGGTTGCATTGACTGCATCGGTTGCATCGGTTGCATCGGTTGCATCGGTTGCATCGGTTGCATCGGTTGCATCGGTTGCATCGGTTGCATTGATTGCATAGGTTGGAGCGGTTGCATTTGTTGCATCGTGTGCTGTTTATTAAAATCGGCACCGTATTGTTGCTGGTTATACTGCGTCTGAGAACTTTGATACATACTATCCTGTGGCAACATCTAGAATTCAAGTAAAAATTACAATACCAACTTATTAGCTACAAGCTATAAACCTCATGCACAAATCTTAACACTTACATCTGACGATTGCGACACAGCTCCATGTAGGGGATGTAAAATAGGATTTTGCTGTACGTCTGCTTTTGGCTAAAAAAACACACATAAAATAAAAAATTGAAGGCAAACAACTTGTGCACACAGAATAACACAACTCCTAAAAATTTTGAAAGCTGACATAGTTTACATTCCGCGTCACATTTTTCATTGAAGTATATGGGAAAAATACATTAACCGACTCATACTTTTATGATTGGAACTGAAAGCAATATGGCAAGTTATTGTTTTACGCAGCACACTAATGTATTCATTAATTCAATGTCACTATTAGAAAATATTAGTAAAAACTTGGGTATTTTCTAACAGGAAGTAGAGCACTATTATAGAATACAGCGGATATTGCACTCTCAAAGCTGGAAGCAGACTACCTTTACGTTTAAGTTCTTCGAATGCTTTGCTTTCCATTTCCGGGTACCAGCATGTTCAGCAGACATTTCGTTTTTGTTGTATAACGCTAATACCGGCTATATCATTCGAATATACAAAGCGTAAGTACTTGACATGACAACTGTCATTCTTATAAATCCCTACCATATTGGCAATAGTGCTATATTAAAAAAAAATCTAATTGAATAACTTTGTGGTCAACTTACCGGTGCCCTAGATCTTTTCCCAATCGGTGGATCATTCCATCCCGACGGTTGTGGGGGTTGTTGATATATAGGTGCGTTCGCATAGTTTTGATTCTGAGAAAATGCCTGCATTCCCGCAGGGTCGTACACTTCCGACGATGTCGGATTTTGTAATGGTGACAGTATACTAGGTTGCGACGGCGCTGTGAATGGTTCCGATTCTTTAGGGTTCATCATAAAATTCTGTCCAGGATACGATGTCGTAGTCATAGAAGCTTGAGGTTGATAAGAGTTCTGCATTGAATAACCGGGTACCGTGGCTTGCGAAGGGTTGTACATGTGAGATTGTTGTTGAAAGTTAGACTGGCCATACACAGGTGTCGATTTCACAGACGGATCTATAAGATATTTCGATCTAGACTGTGGGCCCACGCTAGATGGCCTAGATCCAGTAATACTTCCACCAGATGTAGGAGGCGGCGGAGGCATTTGAGGTGCAGCTGCAGGTACAGGTGGCTGATTGTATTGATGTGGTGTATATTGATTGTAAAGAGACGATTGTTGTGTCTGAGACTGAACTGGTGCTGTATTAAATGGTTGTGATTGAGACATGAATGGATCAGTGGATGAAGGGAAAGATGCTTTTGTAGGCGCAGTATTCCAAGTACGCGACCCCGGCGCTGGTGGCTGTCCAGTAATATTTGTATTCGGCAAAATTTGCCCGGTTCTCCTCATCTGATCATTAAAAGTCTGTGCTGCAGGCACCTTTGCAACGTTTCTAGATTCTTCAATGTAACCTAATGCTCTATACAAACGATCTTTCAGCATAATAATTCTGCTATCCTGACTATTTCCAAGATAATTTATTGCAGCTTCAAGATTTCCTTCTGCTGCTAGCATCTCTGCATATTGTGATAAAACAGAGGCAATTTTTCCTTCCGTTTGTACTTCTCTAATTCCCTGGAATTCTAATGCTTTCTGCATTATTATTACCAGTTCTACAATCTCTTGAATCCCAACTTCACATGCTTCGACCATTTTATTCAAATTGCCAGAACAAATATAACATATTTGTGCTTGCTGCTTAAGAACTGAGCTATCGGATGCCGCCAATCGATCACCAAGCATGTCTATTTATTTGTGGGAAAAGAATTGTTTCTAGTTAAGCAAAGGAAACTGAAGCTATGCGAAACTGTTAATTCATTGATAGTTTGCTTACCACATAGAGCAGATCTTTCTTGTGGACTGGAATGCGTAAATATACCGACTAATACTTCCTTCCAACAATTGACATCGCAGTTCTTAACCATGTCGGCCCAGTTTTCACTGATCAATGAATTAATCAAACTATTAAGAGCGCCAGAGTGTTCAGCGAAATATCTGTATTGCGTTCGTGCTAGTAAGTCTGGTCCTCCAGCCATAGAAAGAATAACAGCATCCGCATATCGTTTATTTGTAAAACACAGCGATACAGCTGCTTCAATGTTGCCTAACAAGATTGCCTGTGTAATAAGGCCATCGTCATCTGTAATGTATTGAATTCTTCAATGATAAAAAATACTGTCATACTATGAAAAAACTATAATTTTGAATATACCATCTGTAGTATTTATCCTGTAATTACTGTCTGCGGGTTTTTTGGGCATCGCAGCTATTTTAGTTTGCTCTTGTGCAATAGCATCAAATGCTGCACTCCCATCAATGACATTACCATTCAACATCTATATAAAAACAAAAGTGTGTCTTAATAGGTTTTCAAATTTTTTAAACGCCATAATAACAGGTATAGGTTCGCGGGAAACTTACGTTATTCACTCCTTCTGTAATATTATTAATTTCTTCTTGTGGCACATGTTGGTTTAATTTATTAGTCATCGCTTCTATGTTGTACCCTAACAGATCCAGTATATCTTTCGTAACATTGTTCCCAAAATAGGCATTTATACAACTCCAAATCTTTTTGCCATGATCATCAGATGCAGTGTCAATTTTGCCCTTGCAATAATCGCTATACTGCTCGCTCTTCAATGTAGCTTCTAGTTCATTAGACCTTTGGATAAGATCTGGTTGAGTTATCACTTGCGATATAATCACTTTTCTATTTGAATGCGCTGGTAAATTTGGATCTGCAGGTTCATTTTCAAAGATAGTCAATTTACCACCAAACTGAAAGCATTAGAGTGGCGATTTAGGCAAAGGTAAATTTAGTTATACTCGTACATCAAAGTCTTAGTTGATCATATTATTTACCCCGAATGACGCTCCAAACGGTCGTTTCAACCATTTTGGTGCTTTTGTTAACAGAGGTACAGGCTCTGTAGGTGCTGGCTTAATTGGTTGAGTGAAAGGATCCATTCCAGGAAATGAACCTATAATCTTGTCAGATGTCTCAAGGGCTAATTGTTGTTGTCCACCTAGGAGAGAATACACTACTGCATGTCCGTCGAAGCTGGTACCCACTACCAAACCAGGGTGCCTTGGACACCATGACACATCGAAATTCCACTGATTGGTTTGTGCTAATTCACATATCACTTCACCATTCTACATTGGGATTATCAATTAGATTTGTACACTTAGTTAAAAGGTGTGAAAATAATATGTAGCAAACCCACATACTTGTACATCCGAGTTAGGATTCCAACATAATATTCTATTATCTTTTGCACAACTCAATAACAGATCAGGGTCATGTAAATTCCATGCAATTGAAAGTACACCACGTTGATGACTCTGTAACGTTTTGAGTGGTGAAGTTGCAAACCTCAAGTCCCATAATTGAATTATGGGAGCTTGATCTTCTTCCGATGCCAAGCATAGCTGTGTTGCAACATCCGGATGCCATTGCACAACTTTCCATCTGACCTTTAGATGTAAATTATAATAAACTGATAAAATAACTTCTCCAGACATTTTTAATAATCCAATGTGATACTTTACTTACTTTTGAATTTGCATCTGTCAGTTTGATGATTGGTTCATTCTTTCTTAAATCCCATATAACACAACGTTGTGAAAATGTTGAAGCAATTATATGCTGTACTGCAATGCAAATTTGTATGTATCAGGATGCCTCACTGTTTTGACAGTATGAAACTATTAAAAACAGCTAACAAAAACCTTGTTTATTCCATGCAATGTGTTGGACATCCTCCAATGGTTGACTTCTTGCTCCAGGAGTCATTGGAGTATTTGTGTTCACAACATCCCATATATAAATTTCACTTTCTGTAGCTCCAGTAGCTAAGAGATTCGCTTGAAATGGATTGAAATCCATTGCTCTGACTGGACCACTATGTCTGTCAGGACTACTTATTAAGCTATTACTGTCATTGTTTAGCATTTTTGAAGCAGAATAAATTTTTATCATTCCATAATCACAGCCACCGACAATTATTCCAGCTGAATTAGTACCATGGGAACCCCAAATGATTTTGTGAAACCTATACATTCAATGAAAGCATCCTTATGATATGTATATAAACTGTATCACTTATTAATAATTGTACACAATAATGAGATCTTTTTTACCTATGATCGCTTGCTACAGTAGCCTTCAATTCCATTTCATATCCAGGTTGTTGCAGGTTTAGCGAATACAAGTCTAAACTGGCTGAGGTATTAAAGCTGGCATCTAGTTGCTGTGCAGCAGTTCCTGCAGCCAGCAAGATGGGATGTTGGGCAGGTGGAGACCATGCCACATTGACTGTCTTCAGCAGCTCTTTTACCTTCATCTTTAATAACAATCAAGACATGTAACAATCTGTAACCACATAAGGTAGAAACCCCAAGAAACCATTGCAATTCAGATTGCTTCCATTCCGTGACATATTTTCAGACAAACATTTATTTTGGAGTATCCGTTAAAATACATGTGACATAATAGTGTGTAAAAACTTACACTAAATGCAACACTATACTATCTTCACTGACTTATTATGTGCTGAATTATCATAACAGTTTCTAATGTAGAAATGAGCACCCACGCTAAATGCTTTATTGTAAGAAATAAATACAACATTTCATGACGTTTACAGAATTGAGCAAAAAGTATCAGAAATCATTCGGCGCACTGACTGAAAGGTTCACCGACCTTTTGCTACAGGACGGTAACGGCGAATTTGGGCATAACCACATTGCAACGGTGATAGCGATGTATCGTTAACCCGTTAACATTATCCATCCTCACCTTGCTCTGTTCGATTGATAGTAAACAGCTGAAGTTTGTACAAAACGGTTCGCAACGTCAAGCAATCTGCGACAAGCCGTCAACTCTTCCAACGTGGCTAGCTGCATGCTAGGACTACTGCTGCCATCTTCAGTCACTAAATGCACTTCATGTGCATTGCAATGTTATATAAACGGAGCAGACGTAAAACCTGTTCGGTAATCGGCAGTAATCGGCGAAATAACGCCAATGCAGAAAGGGCATGACTTAAGGTACTACGTGAAGGCACAAGATCTTTCTTAACGTAGTATACAATCGAAGTAAAAATACGATACTAATCTGATACATTAAGAATGCGAAAAGTGTAATATGTTTCAAAGGAAAGATATTTGACAGCCGTCGTGTGGTAAACACACTGCAAATGGACAAACATACACCGGTTTAAAAATATTCTGAAAATGAAGCGCTACGTTTTATTAACAATGTAAATGCAATTTTGTATTTAAATATATTCTATTTCCGCATCAGCTGTATACACCGTATACATATATATGTACATACATATGCATAATCGTGGTTTGATTTTGTATGATAGTTTACTCTTTCTTACAGTGGAGGTCGCTGGTAATCAAATTTAGAACAGTGTCCGAAAAGATTTTTGCAAAACTGTATGAAAGCTTTATCTGTAAAACACTTTGTATTACTGACAATTTGCGGATTAATTTTGACGGATTGTCACTTACTACACAGCGGAAGAAATATTTATATGAAATAGCATACAATTGTGTATAATCAAAACATCTTAGAATTAGTGCTACGACAGAAGACCACTGGTCGATTGTGTTTACCTTTTCGATCAGTTTTCATGATCAATCAAACAAAAATACTTTGTAATAATTGAGTGAAGTTCTATCAGATTTGTCACGATTACCGTTGACTGGCGTATTGTCATTGATTCCTCCCAATCGAATATAATAGCAATGGCTAACAATGGTTCGAACTTTTAATATAAAAATTTTTGGGTGCTATATCGAACATATTTTTAAGGTTAGGTATATAAAAGATTTATTTTTTTAGACGACGACAGAAGCGAGGGATCTGTCGACATGGAAGGAGAAAATGAATTAAAAGATGGAGAAGAAGGAGAAAAAATAGTAATCATAGATCCTGATAGTGAAGTTCGTAATTCTAGGTTGATTGCTATTAGCATTGCATATAATAATATTGCGAAAAGTATTGAGACCACATAAATAATGTTTTAGGAACTTGATTTTAATCACACAAGATTGACAAAACTAGAAAATCTTGAACCCTTGACTAAAATACGAAAGCTCTGCTTCCAATGGAATCTAATA
Organism: Anoplius nigerrimus; assembly: GCA_914767735.1. Taxonomy (NCBI): domain Eukaryota; kingdom Metazoa; phylum Arthropoda; class Insecta; order Hymenoptera; family Pompilidae; genus Anoplius; species Anoplius nigerrimus. The sequence continues at coordinate 17,856,796 of OU612083.1, forward strand.
AAAAAAATTGAAAACCTTGATACTCTCACAACACTGGTTGAGTTGGAAATAAGAGATAATCAAATTAATAAAATAGAAAATGTGGATTGTCTTGTTAACTTGGAGTATGCAGTTTCTAATCTAACATTTTTTTCTATGTGTATTACAGGAAAAGTAATTTAATGTTTGTTATTACGTTTTCAGACAGTTGGATATTTCATTTAATCGTATTAAAAAGATTGAAGGATTAGAGAACTTAACAAAACTACAGAAGTTAATTTTATCCTCGAACAGAATTACACACATTGAAAATGTGAACCATTTGAAAAACCTTATAGAACTTGAACTGGGTGATAACAAGATTCGTGAAATTGAAAATCTGGATGGTTTAGATAAATTGACAAACTTATATCTGGGTAATAACAAAATTTCCAAAATTCAGAATTTGGAGACACTACAAAGTCTTAAACTTCTTAGTCTACAAAGTAACCGCCTCACTGTAATTGAAAATTTGGAAGAGCTAAGAAACTTGGACCAACTGTATTTATCAGAAAATGGTATATGTTGTATCGAAGGCTTAGAAAATTGCAACCGTCTTACAACATTAGATTTAGCTTACAACAAAATAAAAAAGATACAAAACATGAGCCATCTTCAGGTTTTGGAGGATTTATGGGTAAGAAGAGCAAATGAATCTTTCTCAGAAGTCAGATATACATTATTTGGAGCAAGAACTGTATTATTCTATTTCTTCTTTTTTTGTAACAATGTATCCTATGTTTGCTTTTTCCATTAGATGAACAACAACTTAATAGAGGACTGGACAACAGTGGAATGTTTAGCAGAGAATAAAAGACTAACAACAGTATATTTAGAACATAATCCCATTTCCAAAGACCCAAATTACAGAAGAAAAATTAAATTGTCATTACCATGGCTACTGCAACTAGATGCTATTCTTTGCGGATGAATTAATATTCCTACAGCCGTTATATTAGCGAAAATAAGAGGGAATATATAGCGGGTAATATGCAAAATGTTCAAATAATTTTTATGTGTTTTTACATTGCCCACGATCTTTTAATATTAATCCAAACATTGACTGTGAATCATATATTATAAGACAAAATATCTTCCCTTCTGTTCTATACGAATGTTTTACAAGAGTTGTGCAAATAGCTCTTTCTTAAACTAGAATAGATATATTTTCTTTTATATTCTGCAAGAACTTGTCTTAGCTCCTAACTTTTATTATACGTACAATTTATCATCTGCACCATTGAACATATTGTAAACCTATTCTCTTTACCAATGCTTTAAAATATTATAGATATTTCAATGAAACAGTTTATTGGCCTTAAAACATTAATTTATTTCAACAACATGTATTCATTCTCACTATAATCCATCAAAAATATAATTCAATTGCCCCACAAATTACAAATTAAGTAATTTTCAAAAAATTTCTTTTTATGTGTATAATGCAATACGTATGAAATAAATCACTATTTGTTAATACATTAGTTGTCAGAAAACAACAATTCTTTTTCTGTTGAACGTATATTTGGAAAAGAATTGTCTACCCCATGAAGAAAATATTACATATTAATGCATATGTACTTCAAAAGATGCATAAAATCGATGAAGGCACGGCGAATAAAGGAAGGAAAGATATAAGTACAAGTGTAAGTACAGAACACAGGTAGAACATTTTCTAAAATGACTGCAAAAGAAACTGCATTATTTTTAAATATTCTTTCCCTGCTCATTTACAATATAAAGAAGAGAAGGAGAGAGAGTCAAAATAATACGAAACAGTGCAAATCATCTCCCGATATTTGCAACAGTTTTAAAGTTGGAAGGAAGAATGCAGCAATAGTGGATATTTTTCGCCCCAAATTTTTTTCTCTGAGACAAATATACATCAATCAATAATAAATTCAATATATTTATATTGATTTCCGGTTGTAAAGCGTAACAGAAAACATAGATGTCACCCCAACGGGGTGCCAATATATTCAATGTATTAAGTTTACTAGACGTAAGTTCATCCACAGTGTCTGTGTTTTTAATTCTGAAAAGAAACGCGAAAAGAATTTATAACATAGTATGTCTTGAAACTTCGTATTGCATTGTTTTAAAAAAATCTTTTTAATGATGGCGGGTCGAGATAACCAGTAAATGTGCGCTTTTTACCATAATGCGAAGATTTTAAATTGAAAAACCGTCTTTAGGAACGATACACTCTGTATGCAATCACGTTTATAACGCGCTCGTGGCCGTGAACTTATGTGATGCCTAGGCCTAAAAGTGCTAGAATATTATTTTCAATGAAACAGAACAATTTACCTTGGCCAATACGGTAATTAGGATAAATTAGATGATTGTGGCATGGTACCTATTTACAAAGCTTATATGCAAGACAGCACGGTAGAGACGCAAGTAAAAATGAAATATATTAATACGTCACGCGTATATTACAAGACCTTAACACGGTTAGATTTATTTTTATTACCATCCTGACGATGACGATTTAACCCTTATACAACATAAAAAACAAACGCACGTGACTATACGTTTACCGATTTTTGAATTTTCACGCGGATGAAAAATGGGACGAACGGGGAGCAGACAATTAATTATTAGGAAGGTGCTCGATAGGTGTTAATGTATTGATTATTTCTGGCATATTTTATTGAACGTTCGTGGATAGATTTTTGGCTGCCAGATTTGGAAGGTACATTGTCACTGTCACTAAAATATTGCAGTTGTAATCACATTGTATGCAGTAGCGGTTAAGGTAAAAGTAAAGAAGTGGCGTGAGTGGTTAGCTCAGTCCAAAGACGGGCGACGATTCGTCAGTGCGCTTTGGGAGAGCCAGCGGGCGCACGCATGAATTGACTGTGACGTCACCGTCAGCTCTCGCAGTCGGCCATTTTGTGAGCGTGTGCTCGATTGAGATATTTGTATTGGGAGGCTTTTCCAGTAAAACCGAATGATTTAGTTTTACGAACAGGCTTGCTCATCGTATCACGTCGTATTACATGTGCTAAAAGTGTGGCATAGCGTTGAACTTTGTGTAGATTTGTACGATGGAGGAAAAGGCGTCATTGAAGGAGCTCGACCAGTGGATAGAACAGTTGAATGACTGCAGACAACTGACAGAAAGCCAAGTGAAAACTCTTTGCGATAAGGTACTCCATCCTTTTGCTCAAACAATTCCCATCGAAGGCAGTGCCCTTTACGATAAATTTTCTAACGATCGGTTGCCGCGCGTTGTTACACCTATAGTTATAATCGAAAAATGGCACGATAATCGGCGCGGATACATCCGTTTACCGCTAAACACCACTCTCTTATGTGTCACACGTATTTAATTGCAGCCGATTTATAATGCGCGGCCGAACCCGATGTTCCATTGTACAGACACGGCAATTATCTCGACATTACAATATTCACCTTGTCCGTTGGACTTCCTTGACACTTTCCGCTCTAAATACCGTTGAAAATGGTATCATCCTCGCCCACTTTTTTGCCGAAACACCTTTTTTCCTTTTGCCATCTTCGTCAATAACAAAAACTAGCTCGTTAACAGGTGTACATTGCACCTTACTAAGCAGATTGTACTCGGCTTTTATTAACGATATCCGTCAATATAAGATTCGTCAATGCTCATACACTAAGATGATGAACTCTGATTGTGGGGACATCCTATTCCATTCGTCCATAATTGTTATCTATTGTTTCTTCAAAATATTAATGCTAAGAAGTATTAATCGTTCGCATGTTCCAATGTTATGCTATTCCCGTTTCTTTATGCTTTTACTGTAATTTTGTTATTGTTATTTTAAGTATTTCAAAAATTTATACATTCAAACATGCCAATCTTATCAGTAATGTATGAATCATTTATTGCACAGGAGTAAGTAGTCATCTTTTCATACAATAAAAATACATTGTTCTGAACACATTGTTAACAAAATAAATATTTGGTGTTCGTATTGGGTCGTGATTGCAACGTACTAGAACTATTTTACCCTTGTATTTAAAATCATTATTTGCATTTAATCAAAGATCTTGATAATCCTATTCACAATATGATATACTATTTTCTGAATATCCCCAACTCAGTTACAAATATATAGTCTTGCGTAAATCAATTAACTGTTTTCAACTAGTTCTACCATTAGCATGCATATGCATATATTAATGATACAAGTTAAAGGTTAGTTTAGCTGTCCATGTCTTCTATTCTTAATCTCAGGGAAAATATCATCATATATTTTGGATTAATGTTATATCCTAGAAAATAGTTACATTGCCCCCTCATACTAACGTGAAGAATGTTTATTGGTAATAGATTACATAATTAAATTAATCTTTAAAATAATTAAATTTTTAGGCAAAGGAAATCTTAGCTAAGGAGTCAAATGTACAAGAAGTAAAATGTCCTGTAACAGTGTGCGGAGACGTACATGGACAGTTTCACGATTTAATGGAACTCTTCAAAATAGGCGGCAAATCACCAGATACAAACTACCTATTTATGGGTGACTATGTAGATCGTGGTTATTATTCAGTGGAAACTGTTACTCTACTTGTTGCCCTTAAGGTAAATTAAGGAAAACTACTGCAACAACTTAGCGCATTTGAAGATCCTTGCTGAGATGAATAGTACTTTTATTATTTAAACAGGTAAGATACCGTGAAAGAATAACCATTCTACGTGGTAATCACGAGTCCAGGCAAATCACACAAGTGTATGGATTTTATGACGAATGTTTACGTAAATATGGGAATGCCAATGTATGGAAATTTTTCACGGACCTCTTCGATTATTTGCCACTCACTGCTTTGGTAGATGGACAAATATTTTGTTTACATGGAGGTTTGTCACCTTCTATCGATACATTAGACCATATAAGAGCCTTAGACCGTCTTCAAGAGGTGCCACATGAGGTAAAGTAATATATCTCACATTTCTCCAACATGCAATAAAGGCAAATTCTCAGTTGTGTCTTTCAACTTGTTATCTTTAAGGGCCCCATGTGCGATCTTTTATGGTCAGATCCTGATGATAGGGGGGGATGGGGTATTTCACCTCGTGGAGCAGGATATACTTTTGGTCAAGATATTTCAGAGACATTCAATCATTCAAATGGTCTCACGCTTGTATCAAGGGCTCATCAATTGGTTATGGAAGGTTACAACTGGTAGGGTTACTGAGATTATTTCACAGAAAAATAAATGTTTTGTGGAAACACTATTCTAATTACTCCACTATGTACTTCGTGTTGCAGGTGTCACGACCGTAATGTTGTTACCATATTTTCGGCACCTAATTATTGCTATCGCTGTGGAAACCAAGCCGCAATTATGGAATTGGATGACGCTTTAAAATATTCATTGTTAGTATTTCTGAGTGATGTCAATTTCGTACTATTTATATTAGAAATAGGTCGTTTCTAACTCTCATATTCTCGTTACAGCCTTCAATTCGATCCAGCGCCCAGGCGCGGGGAACCACACGTGACGAGGCGGACACCGGACTACTTCCTGTAAAGAACTTCTGAACACCAGCGGGGTAGACCATAAGGTAGGAAGTGGAAATGATACTGGCTTTATAGCAATGCCACAAAACATAACTTATGATAGAACATCGATATGAGTGTGAGGTACCAACAGCCCTTACACGCCATATATAGTCCCAAGTATTATATCATGGCTCACTTTGTGGAGTCTCACTGAGAGACTAAGAAAACGTACACCCACGCAATGTCGAATGCGTCCCACACCATACATGTAGACACAACATTACTTGTACACATAAGAGAAGAAAAAAAAACAATAATGTACACACGTACCAATTAAATTCACATACAGCATTGAGCTTTACAACTTTCATTGTACCGCTTGTATTTTTATTATAAAGAAAATGAAAATAATACACATTTGAGCGTAATAGTTAGTGCGAACAAAACATGCACGGTAATGTGGTTTGAAACCTTGGATGAATGCAATTTATGGATAATAACAGTTTGTTACATGTAATTGAGGATAAAAAAAATCGTAATGTCCATCCACGGTTCCGAGAGACATACCGGAATGGTCATAGTATGTATTTAAGAGAGTGTCGCATTATTATTCGTGTGAATGGAGCATGAAATGTTCCACTTGAAGGAGATACAAAATGGGTTGGTGCAACAGTGAATTGATATACAAAGATCGTGCCATACGAAGATGCAGAACAAGCTCACGATTTTAACTGATTCTCATAATGAATTGAATGTGACATATGTGTGACGTATACATTCATGAGTTCTAACTTCCGTTTTTATGTTCATACTGACATATATGCACGAGTTTTAATTGCTATTCATTGGGGTTCTCGTTACAGTTGTAGAGGGAAATGTGCGGAGTGAAATTTAACACAACACGCTTAGCTCCTCATATGTTCATCAAGCAATAATGCTGATATCTAATTATAACACATCAATGGGACATGCCACTCTTGCATCAATCTCATCAAACTTTTGAGTGAAACACACACTTTATACTGAATGAATTTATGCATTCACGGTCGTTAAATTGAAAGTTAATCGCTTGTGAAGATATCGATGACATTTTTACTAATTAATAGGTATAAAATGATGCTTCTGGTAAATAAACATGTGTAATGCAAGCCAAACCAACCTAATGCGTTGTGTCAAATCATTCATTAACGTCGATACAAAACATTGTATACATAAACATCTAAAAACCGGTTTGGATGTATCCATAGAAATAAGCAGGCAATTTGAGTATATGCATAATGAATCAATAACGTAGTAGGGATGAAGTGAACTTGAAATGTGTAGATGCACATTATAGCAATTTACTAAGACTGTAAATCTAAAATGTAGTATGGGGAAACATAAAACCATTGAATACCGCGACTGTTTTTGCACGATGCAGGCTGAGCATTTTTCTTATTTTATATTATACAATACACTTATTCTCTGGATTATAACAATAAGGATAAATTTTTCTATAGAATGACAAAAAAAAATTGTAGTATTATAATACACAACAAAGAAGTTAATTAGGCGTACTTCTTATATATTAAATAATTACATAAATAAATAAATAATAGATTCTAGAAATTGTATAGCTAATTTTGTATTCGCTCTATTTATTGTCTTCATGAATATTTCATACAACAGATCAATTCTGATATAATCAAATTTGTTTATATGCAGTTCGCTGAATGAAAAATCTTTATAAGTTGTTACTTCTCATCAACCGATTTTCACCGGAAGGAACAACCTAAAGTACCACTGAACGTATTGCTTTGTTCAATATAAACGAGCATACCTGATTACTGTTTATAATTTTTCTATTACATTGTGACTCTGGCACCAAATATATTCAGCCAGTTTTTTCGTATATGGGACTTTTGGAAAACGCCTTTTTGAAGACGGACTTTGTCTACGTGAATGTTAAAATCATAGTTTGATCGTGCGAGCTGAATGACCAACGACCAATGCACACGCGCAAATTCTATCGGAGGCTATCTATTCCGAGTACTATCGAATTGTTGTTGTTATCTACCATGTAAGTAGCTTAAACTCGCTTATAAAATTTTAGAGCTCTTTGTACAACATGTACAACGCAACGTGATGTAACACAGTTTTTTCCAACGCATTTTGAAGTTTCTAATCGAACACGATGAAACAAGCAAAATGTATGCCAATTGTGCGTGTACACATGGTTCCTGTGCTATCAGCCGGCACCTATCCTTTTAGACGTTGCATATTTTGAAATTTTCATTTACATAATTTAAGCGTATTCGCGAAATCTGCGTTTAGCAGACGTTGCAGGAAAGAGAAAGAGAAATGCCATGGAACGTATGATTATTATGTCATCTCATTATAAAGATCTAGAGAAATAAAGAGATGTTATCATATTTAGTCAGAGCTTTAGTATCATTTTTCAAAATCAATAACTCATATATTTCCTTGTAAGTGCGGGTTTGACCATCATTTACTTTTTACAAATAATTAATATTATCCTTTTTATATTATCAGGAAGAACCGTTTAAAATACCCTAAGATAATATAATGATTATATTAAGTACAAATAATATGAACAAAGACACGATGCTGCACATTCAAGAAATCGCTGAAGCAGACTACACTTTCCCTTAGTTACTTCAGAATTGATAGTCATCACAATTTTATGTGGTACATTACATTTTGTATGACAATACATTTAACTTTCCTTATATTTTGTGGAGTAAGGTACGTGTAAGAATTATTAATGGAATAAGGTACATTAAAAAATATATATATTTACTTCTTTTCTACAACCGCTCTAAACGTACATTTTTCTTTTCAATTTTTCCTGTGTTCACAATCCTTTGAATCGTTCATTCTTACAAACTGACAAAATCACTTTTCACTGCTGTACTTTATGCTATAATTACATAACATGAACGGAGTATTATTTCGTTCGGATTTAGGTAATTCCAATTTTTTACATTTTATTTTGATTTGTGCTAATATCGATATTGAAATATTCTTGATTAAAATTCTATTCTATCACAGTAGTGCATGTTTTTCGAAGCACTCCGTTAATTATTATTCCAAACTCTAGGGAAATACACTCTTCCATAAAATGTTACACACCAGAGGTTCTATTAAATAAATACTACATTATTTAAATAACTTAGTTTTGTACTCATGTCCTTGGAATGGAAGCTTCGCAAATAATATCTTTAAGTATTTGTCACTACCGTGTATAACACTATTTAGCTTTGTAATTTATGTTATTCACATGAAATTAAAGCAGAAATTGAATAGGTTTTTAATCATGTCTCCCAAATATTTGTATGCTCAATGAAATTTCGTCTAAATCCCAGTCATATTTAACTATTTTAATTCACTAAATGCTGATAGACTAGGTATAGTAATAGACTCGTTATTCACTGTAATGTACCTTGTTTCGTATATGTACATACGTATACCCGTTTTAATTGTTGTGCCCTTCTTCCTTTCAGCGTTACACTGTCTGAACATAATCACTTATACATTACTGTGTAATGTCGCTGCATTCGACACACAAGAATGCGAGTTATAAAAATAAGTATAACTTCCACGTCATAATCATCTAACTCAATTTCATACCCGTATCTAAATCGAGCGCTTGTTTCATAAGTTCATAAGTAGCAAAACTTACTGCTACCATAGGAACTGCTCGTATATAATTTATGCTCATACCCCGATACAAACCTTTCATAACACCATTTTCAGAGTAAATCATTTTCACTGTCGATAACATTCCAAACCTAGAAGAAATGTACTTAGATATATGCTCTTTGTTGTGGAATATCGACGCGTTAATTACAACATTTATTTCCTTAGTCTATTCACCCGTATTTATGTGTAGCAGGATTCATCATAGCTAACTGCATTCGTCGCCTGGTAACGTCTAAAGGGTAAGAAAAACTTTGGGCTACAGCACCTGCGACGCCGCCGCAGAGCAATTTGGCTGGTAGCGTCAATACCAGGCCACCTGTATCATTTTAATGTGTAAACATTAATACATTATTCTATCATAAATTTTTCCCTTGATTATAGTTAACTCACCTGTATTCCTATCGCATTGGTTACATAGATAGTTTGGCGCATACTTCATACACAAATATTTTAACTGCTCAAAGCAATAAAATGAAAATCCTGCGTATGGTATCATGCCAAATACTGTAGGCAAAAAACCTCTGTATAAAGCTTTAAATCCACCTTCCTATAATAAATGCAGAGTGCTAATTTCTTATGTACTCTTTTTATAGACGTAGATAAAAAAAATGTGATAAATTAGAATATTCTGTTCTGTGGTCTGTGCGTTAACGCTGTTATCAGTAACTCTGATTTGATCATGGTTCAAGGTCCATGTTAAATAAAAAATTTACTTGTATCTACATGTCCTGATAAATTTTTGTTGTGCACCTGACATTGCTAATTGATATAGATTACTTACATCTTTAAATATACTAGCTGCAGTATGCACTATTCCAGAATATAAATGTGAGCCAGTGACTTGGAAAGCAAGTCTTGCTCTAATAGTATCCAAGGGGTATGTGATTGCAACTGCTGTCACACCGGCTGCAGACCCAGCTACAAATTTGTCTATGTGCGAGTGTTTTCCAAATACACTACCTAAATGCTTGAAAAGTTTACAAATACTTGTTGTATATACAGTTGCAAGTAGTGTAATATAATGATTCTCAATAATGATGATTCAATAGAATTACCTTTTTATACAATTCGAATGCTGTATACTGTGTAGCAGCATATGGAAATATTCTAACCATTTGAGCCCAATTTCCTTTGTACAAGGCAAATACTGTTTCCTTTTGAATAATTTCTCTCAAGCCGGAAAAAACCCCTATGATTAATTAAACAATTGAAATTTCGTTTACACAAATTCTCAGCATGAAGATATTTACCCAAATGTTTATAGTGCTCATTGTGAGCTTGTAGTAAAATTTTTATTCTATCTAATGGAGCAACTGTTGTCTTTGAACACATGCCAGCAACACCTGTTGATCAATATAAGCTTGTTATTTTACTGTAATGGTCCATATGTTATATGTGAAAAATATCTATTATTTTGTTAAAATACAGCCTCCTGCAACAGCAAGATTGTGAGCAATTACATGATGAAACTTTTGTGTGGCAAAGAGCCAAAGGACAAATAGTTGACATTCCAACATACGGGGAGTATTAAAGTTACGTCGAATGTTTGATTAAAAATATAAATCAAGTATTCTGTTAATGGGTTAACGAAAAATTAGTCGATGTAAAATTTACGATTTCACTTTACGCGGTTGTAAGGTGGTATAAAAGAGTTCGTCTTACCGCCAGCCAAAATGCTTTTGACGAAAAATTCGAAGTCCCTCTCAATCTCGACGAGAGTGGCCATGGTTTCGATATTGTCAAATTGTATGACAGTTGTTGGACTGAAGGAAAAAGAGTGAGACTCTTGGAGCACGATGCATCAAAACGACTCGCACTTGCTTGCCGCGTGTCACAGCAACTCTAAAGCAAGTCGGGTCACCGACCTTGACGGAGCTGCTTTTCTCTTCTCTAAAGAACGTCTGCTATTTAGGTTAAGTTTACCGTAAGTAACGCACAAGATACATACTTCCAACCTACTTCAACACGTTTTCTTTTCACCGCGATCGTAACACCACGCGAAAGTCTGCCTCTATTACCGTTCCCTCTACGCTTGTCCATCTGACTTCCTAACTTGAGACAGCGCTGCATAACGAAATGGTGGGGGATTGAAAGTTTCATACGAAAGTGCTCACGCGCCAAACATTAGCGACACCTCTTAACGAGTTTATCAACTTTTTACTTATAATGTCAATTATATCCAGATTACTGCCACCGACGAGATATACTTAAAGACCGCTAGCCCTGGGTAAAATTTCGGGCACGCAAGGGGGCTCAAAGGGGCCCAAATGCTCTGTCGGCACGGAAGAATTCCGAGGTTCTAACTTTGTAGGTAACACCAAGCACCGACGAGGAATTCCTAAGAACCACTGTCGTGACGGGCGTGGTGGGGAAAAGATGTACATTGAGATGTATGTATACGTGCTCTCAGTCAGCGAGTCGTCTACTACGTACCGAACGGAGACAAGAAATAAGCTACGGCTCCGACTCCTCTCCGACACGATTGCATACAAGTGTTTCCTTTGGTATAAGCCAGCGGTATTAAAATGCTTTTTGTCCCTAACCTAACCGATAATCTGATAAAGTATCTTATTCGAAGGGTGATGATGGGGCTCAAAAGCGATCCCAAAACAATTATAAACCAAAAACGTCATTCGAAAGCTTATTAAAAAATTCCCATTTTCATCATGTGTTAACGTTGAATCTGCAAGGGCGATGGGCAGTGAAGTGTAAATTGAAAACTTCCCTTTTTGCTCATTTTTAAAAAAGGGGTGTCAGTGAAAAAGTCAAGATCATCCTTTCTAGTCGTTTACTGGCGTGTTAAACTAATTTGTAGAACGAACTTTTATACTTTATCGAATCCCATCACTCCCAATTTTTGTATCGTGATAATTTTAAGTGCTAGCAGCACCGACGAGGTTGAAAATGTTACAAAAAGTACTTGTTAATTAAAGAAGTAAATGCCTTCCAATACACTTGCTCTCTTACATTGATTATTGTATTCCATTTCATACAAATGATCGGAACATGAGAAACGAAACGACCCTGTCTGTACGCAAAACTTGTTTATTTCTATCTTTGCAATTCTAAAGTTTTTCCGTTGCTCGTACATACATCCGGTGATTTGACACGAATGTCGTCTCTGCGCCACGTTGCCGGCCACGCTGGGCCACGCGCCCGTCTCTTTGTAATTTGCCGACACCGCCAAACGTAGGGACAGTTGATATAGAAAGAGGGAGTGAAGGTGAAGCCATTGTTGAATGATTGAATTCCACATGACGATGAGGCAACACTAGTGCAGCGAAGAAATTTTTACAACTTTGAATTTTTATGAATAAAAATGTCAGTACCGTATTGCTAATATTTTGCCAAGTAAAATGAGACCAAACACGAAACCAATCGGGTTATATTTTGTTACTAATTAAAACTCCTATTTACATATAAAATTGCTTGCCACTTTATTTGCGTATGAGGAGTTTAAAGCCGTCTAAACTGTAGCAGGATCCCTGTGTGAGTTTGTGAGGAGGCACCTGCCAATGGTGTCCCTACACGGTAAGAGACGCAAAAAAAATGCCGCCAAATGGGCTTATAACGAATAGGGGACATTCATTCCACTCAAGAAAACTTTGTTTCTCATCCAGCTCCACGGTAAGCGTCGTCGATTCATCCGCCAGGTACTTGATTCACATCGAATAGAAGTTCCTTCTTCACACCACATTGATCTCGCGACGTTTAGGCGACAGTGTGTTTGACAAGCCAGAATAGCGAAACCAAGTGTCGTAACCATTTCGTATTTGGTCTTATTTTTATTAGAAAAACGTCTCCAATATACCAGTAAACTTCTTTTTACCGAAAAATTGCAATTAACAATTTTTGATTTCTTAACTAGGGTTAGTGTCTCACCGATAGACCGCGTCGCTGTTCAATTGTCAGCATCAAAAAATGCCACTGCGATACAAGCGACGGGGAACCGCTCGGCCGACGACGACCCCTGTTTGTGAAAGGGGCATCCGGGGACAGATATCGTGTAGCTCAAATCGGACTCATACATATAGAAAATCTACTGTAGTCGAATTCGTTCGTTTGCTTTTTGCCGATACGGATGATCAGAAGTAGAAACGGCAGATAAGGAAAAAAGACGGACTGAAGACAAAACATATTAGTAATATTATTCCGAGTAAAATGAGACCAAACACAGTACAACTCGGTTTATATTTGTACTTATTAAAACGTTTACATATTACACGTTCGTACATATGTACATAGTCGTTGCTGTAGCAAACGCAAGCCGGCGCATGTCAATGGACGCTAGAGCTGGCGGCCGCTGACGTCACCGAGCAGAATTTGCACGAGGGGAGGCGCGAAGCGCGTTTCTTTCCGGACGGCACCGGACGGACACGGACGGACAAGGGATATAGCATTTTGAGTAGTAGAGCAGAGCAGATGCAAGGAAAATCAGAGTTAAACCGAATAGTAGTTGTTTTCTCGAAAATCACCTTACATTACTTATAAAATTATCAACTTTTCACCACGTTACGTTAGTATTCAAAGGAATTACGCTGCGATATCAGGCGTGACAGTTGCCGAATGCGAGGGGGAATCCCGCCTAGTGGTGGGTTTTAAGCGTCAAAATTTATCTGGGAGATCTCAGAAAAAATTCATCGGGCCTCCACTGTATCGCCTCCGCGAACTCTTAAAACTTGGCAACTAATAAATGTTAATAACAATTTATGCAGGATCGGAAAAATTTCACACTCAGGTGAGGAGTTCTGAATCGTAACCATTGGATCCTGAAGCCGGCCAAGTACATTTACTAATAGACATTTCGCATATATATTAATGTTTTTCTTGTACAAATACATTGTAAGAAGAAAAACATAAAAATGCACGTAAAGAATACGTCGAAAATATGACAATCGTCAAGAATACGACAATCGCATGGCGGAGGGGTGTCCCTATGTCTAGTGATCTTGAGAGTATTGAATTCGTGCGCAGATACCGAAAGTGTAAATGTAAGTGGGTACGTGTTCCCGGAACGCAGCAGTGGGAAGGTTTGAATCGGTCCGGTTAACATTAAATGCGCTTGAACATTACATGAAATATAATTCGGCGCATGCACCGCATTCGTTTTATGCGGGGGGCTACAGAACATGGGTCAAAAAAAGAAGCTGGCTTTAATTTCTAATTGAATATAACTAAACCTAAATATTATGTTAACTTATATCTAGGAAAAAGAAAAATAAAGGATAAAATACAGAGAGATTATGCTGCACACAAAAAGAAGAAAAAGAAAGAAACGACAAAATAATAATAATAAACTAAAGGAAAAAATAATAAAGAGAGCAGTACTGAGAAAAAAGACGTTATGCCGTTGTGCAACCGATAATATTAGCGGAACTACAAATATTTTAGGATATAACAAGCGCCATTACTACATATTCTCCTTGTTTTAGCAGTTTTCTTAGCATCTATATTTGTTTATTGTACCCCATCTCATAGCATTGAATATTGCATAATATACTTATCTTATAAAGGATGCATGAAAATTCGTTCTACAAATTAATTTTAACACGCCAGAATCGGCCAGAATTCTTGATTTTTTAACGGACATCCCTTTTTTAGAAATGAGCAAAAACGAAAGTTTTTAATTTACAACCTACTGCCCCTTGCCCTTCTAGATTGAACGTTAAAACGTGATGAAAATGGGTATTTTTTAATGAGCTATCAAATGACGTTTTCGATTTATAATTGTTTTGGGAACACTTTTGACCCCATCATCCAACTACACCCTTCGAATAAAATACTTTATCAGATTATCGGATAGGTTAGGAACGAAAAAGCATTTTAATACCGCTGGCTTATGTCAAAGGAAACACGCATACGATCGTGCCGGAGAAGAGTCAGAGCCATAGCTCATTCTTTGACTCCGTTCGATACATTGTAGTAGACGACTCGCTGACTGACAGCACGCATCTGAACTTTCCCCCACCACGATCGTCACGGCAGTGGTTCTTCGCAATTCTTCGTAACTTGGTGTAAAAACTGGAATCAGTGAGTTCGTTGCGTTGCCTTGAGTTTCCTGATTCGGCCGCTCTATACGCCGAGAGGGCGTCCCAGTACGGCTCAATTTTCGTGCGACACAAAGTCCCATAAGGCTAGCGGTCTTTAAGTATATCTCGTCGGTGTTACTGCATATTGCAATTTACTGATGTAAGCATTGAATAAGTATAGGATGGACATAACATGCAATACTAAAATTTATCCCACGTCAAGGAGGCTACGTAGTCAAAAGCTTCAAGAAAATGTATGATTATTATAGGTTTTGAACGCCCGTTCAAAAGTTACAGGCGATTTTTTAAATTCGAGAAAAAGGTAAAGGCAGGTGCTGCCCCTAGTGGCGAAACCGTGAACTGCATCGAGAGCCGAGTGAGTTCCGACTCTGTCATAGGGATGACGCGACATGTACTGCCCGGGAGGTGCTGCCCCCGGTGGCCCTCTCGTGAACTGCTTTGGTCAATATGTGGAACGGGTTGAGACAATTTCGTAGAGATGGCGCAACCTGTACTGCCCGGGAGGTGCTGCCCTCGGTGGCCTACTTGCGAACTGCTTGGGCAATACGTAGAGCGGGTTCAAACGATTCCGTACAGATTGCTTTACGAAAAAGAATAGGTACACAGGATGAAATTAATTGGTAATTTTCATATGAATTGTCACACGCTCAATTTCTCGGTACGAACGTATAACTCTCACTGTAAAATCCGTCTTTTTACCTTATTAATAGATTTCTTCTTTGAATTTACAGATGGATTTGGGCATAGGAATTCAATCAACCACGCTGCCAGCTTCTGACTTCACAAATAAGACTGTATGCGTGTACACTGTTCAATGCAAATGCAGTTTAATCAACCGCACCGAAGTGATTGAAATGCAGAGTGATATAAGCGTTATTACAGTATATCAGTGATACTATTTATAAAATACAATAATTACTAGTATTATATTCGATTATTATGTACGACTGATGTACTGCGTACGACAGATATACTCTTGCATACTTACTTTGAATTGTACAAGCGTGCGAGAACGTAAGAATATTATATGTAGTTTAAGTACTTTTTATTATGGAAAATGAAATGTATATTATTCATATACATCGTACAATATACCAGAAATAAAACCAAAATTAGCGTTCAACGATTACTTTCCTAACCCACCTATTCCCCATCGTCGTTTACAATAGTTATAAGTCCATCGTTGTTCATTTCGGGAAGTTCAAGATTTATAAAACAATACATCGAGAATGGCAAGAAAATCAGACACCATCAGAACTCAGTGGAAGCCATAAAGTCCATAAAATATACGGATAAGTATTGTTAAAGAATACTACAAGCGCAGAAATACCATAGGAAACCCATTGAAAACGGTAGGAATGAATTTTAAGTTAGAGAGATACGAATATTAGCAAAAACCATAAGAAAGCCATAAGAAAACCATAAGCTACACGTACAGTGTCAGTAAAAGCAATCAGAATTACAAATTGCCTATGGGGAGTCCATAGAATATGTAAAACGAACAACAAAGGAAAGGTGGAACATAGAGAAGTACAGAAATTAGGGTAAGATTGTGGAAACGTTGATCGTCACGTTTGACTGAACACGCCGAGTTTCGCTATGCCACCTCTTCGGTACTTCTATGTTCCTGTTAAATCGTCTGATTTGAGGTAAAATTTCGAAAAGTTCATTCGTCACGCTTGACTGAACACGCCAAGTTTCGCTGTGCCACCTCTTCGGTACTTCTATGTTCCTGTTAAATCGTCTGATTTGAGGTAAAATTTCGAAAAGTTCATTCGTCACGCTTGACTGAACACGCCGAGTTTCGCTGTGCCACCTCTTCGGTACTTCTATGTTCCTGATACTTGGTCAGATTTTATATATTTTCGACAAAATTGCGAAATTTCACGCTTGACTGATTTATGCCTGATCGAGAATTTCGACAATTTTTCGCATTTTTCACGCTTCGCTGATCCAGTCCTGACCGAGAATTCGCCTCTTCGTATATTTCATGATTTCTCGCTATTCCCATGGTGTTTTCCATCAAAATGGAATTATCTACGATATGAAATGAATAGAAGAGTTACTTGCCTTCTTCTCCCATAGCATTTCTATGTGGTCCCATGAGATTTCATCGAAGTTGGTGAATTTTGTTACGACGGAAAAAGGCATGGTTTCGGCGAGGGATATTGGATATATGGGATCTTATAACTAAGTAATTAGAGAACACAGAATTTCATTTAATACATTTATTGTAAGGAAAAATAGTATACAGTATAAAATGTCTCTTATATAGTCATAATCTAATTCCCATACACGCTACATACATCATACTCGGCCCACATACATACGTACAATTTCTTATATAATAATTATCTTTAATAATTTAATATTAATATAGTCGCAAAAGTAAATAAGTAACACGCTAACAACTGTCTTGAAACGATCAACACCAACCATTTTTTTTAAAGATCGACTTTCGCCGATAGTCCTATCGTAAAGTACTCGTCAACAGCTTCAAGAAAATGTATAATTATCATAGGTTTTGATCGCTGGTTCGAAAGTTACAGGCGATTATCTAAATCAACGATAAATCGTAGTGTCTTGAAATTGTCTGCTTTTTCGTCGGGTCGGTATTTCAGAACTTGGGACACAATCCCCAATGAGGTGATCAGTCCACCCACATGGTCGATACAGCAGATCCGTTGTGTATCCATAAACGAAAGGACGAAGAAGAAGAAGAAAAAGGTGATCAGTCTACCCCAGTCTACCCTATATCTGGTCGGTGATGAAAGTATATTTTCATCGTCTTTACACAATTGTATCGACCGTTCTCTGAAATATTTACGGGTATTGTACTTTCTGCAAATATATTAGATCAAATTCTGGGAAAATATTTTTATATGAAAACCCGCCATGTAGAATAATGACCATAGTAAAACTCAGTACACAAACGTAGCATTTAGATATAGTCAAATGGCGGCAATATTTTTCCCATTTTTGTAAGCAGTTGTATGCACGTTAATACAGAATAGTGACAGTTAAGAAGTACAAATTTTGTGTCATTTGGTTTCGAGTGTGTCTTAGAAAAGTCAGAATCATGCTGATTGAACCACAGCTAACTAATACGTCAGCCAATTTTGGAAGGCCTCCCGATAAGCAGAACCCGGTAACTATTGCCTTCTAACCTTTATTTTTCCATGATCAACACGTGACTTAATTTAGTATTGCTTTTATAGTTGCTGCAGACATTAGGAACTCCGCATATTGATTCATTTAACTATATGTTAGAGGATGGGCTCACAGAAGCTGTAAAGGAGATCCCACCAGTTTACGTAGTTCTTTCTAGCAGCGAAAAAGTAGCATTATGGGTTGAAGACATAACAATTTACCAACCAACAGTCCCTTCTGGCACAATAGGCGTGAAGAATCATAAAATATACCCCACAGAATGTAGACAAAGGGGTGCCACTTATAAAGGAAAGTTAATAGTTAAACTAGGCTGGTCTATCAATGGTAAGACTCAAGAAATGTTGGAAAAAGATTTGGGTGAAATTCCTATTATGGTTAAGGTAAATGAAAGACTGTTCTTTGCACTGTAGAATTATGCTTTCTGTCATAACATCCATTACAATGTTTTGCATATATTATATTTGTAGTCCAACAGATGTCATCTTAATAAGATGAGCCCCGCACAACTTGTAGCGCATGGAGAACATGAACAAGAATGGGGTGGATATTTTATAATCAAGGGTTTTGAAAGATTAATTAGAATGTTGCTTATGACGCGTAGAAACTATCCCATTGCTATAAAAAGACCAAGCTGGAAAGCACGTGGCACAAAATTTAGTGACTTAGGCTTACTTCTCAGGAGTGTTAGAGATGACAACACTGCATCGGTACGACCAGAGATTTCATTCTTTTCTGTTATCACCATTGGATATTGATCGAATTTAATAATAATAGTTTTATTTTTCAGAATAACACATTGCATTATGTCACAGATGGCTCTGCAAAACTAATGTTCTCACATAGGAAGGTTCTTTACTATGTACCACTGATCTTCATGTTAAAATGTCTAGTAGATGTCACTGACATTTTTATTTATAATGCATTAACAGCTGGATGTGAGGATGATCTTTATTATAAAGGATGTATCTTGAACATGTTGAGAGCTGTACATGAAGAGGATTTACATACTCACGAACAATGCAAAGCATACATTGGAAAGATGTTCAGAATCAAATTTTATGAATTACCTCAGGACATAAGTGACACAGAAGTTTGTGATTACATTCTTAAGTATATAAAAAGCATTCTTTTCTACTCTAATTCTCCTGAGATTGTTCTTGTATAAACATATTACGATTCTTGTAGACACTGCATTGCTATTCACCTTGATGATCCATTGGACAAATTCTACTTACTTGTATTTATGACAAAAAAATTGTTTGCACTTACTAACAACTCGTGCGCCGTTGAAGGTGCTGATGCTGTTATGATGCAGGAATGTTTATTAGGAGGACACTTGTACTTGCAAGCATTGAAAGACAAATTAATTAATTGGCTTAATGCCTTAAAAATGAGTATTTTAAAACGCGCAAGAACTGCCGGTAACAGGTACACTTTGAGCGTTCGTAAGTATCTTTGGAAAAAATGCCCATATTATTTAGTATAATATCAAGTAAATACAATTAATGAAACATGTAACATAAATACAGAGGAGATGTTAAAAGTGATGAAGTTTGGTATATCGTCACTGGAATCACAAATGGAAAATTTCTTATCTACGGGAAACTTGAGGTCATCATCTGGTTTAGGGCTAATGCAGAATACAGGTCTTACAATAGTAGCAGAGAATATAAACCGAATGCGATACATGAGTCATTTTCGCGCAATTCATAGAGGATCATTCTTTCAAGAAATGAGAACAACAGAGGCACGGCAATTATTACCGGATGCTTGGGGTATTCATTGTTTTATTATGTCTTCCTGGGCTTGTTCAACAGGATAATTAAATTAACTTTTGCGTTATTTGTAGGATTCATTTGTCCTGTTCACACACCTGACGGTGCACCTTGCGGCCTATTAAATCATTTAACTATGAATTGTGTTGTCACAAAACATCCCGATCCGAAGCTAAAAGCAGCAATACCCACTGTGTTACTGGAACTTGGGATGCTGCCACTTTCTATTGCTGATAATTGGAAAGATTCTTATACTGTAATGCTAGATGGAAAGATAATCGGTCTCATCGATGATAATATTGTTCACAGAGTTGCTGATAAGTTAAGAATAATCAAGATAAAAGGAAAAGAGGTATGATTGAAAGAAAATTTAATTATGGCGCGAAAGAAATCATTTATATTTTAATCAATTACGCTACCAGGTGCCTAATACAATGGAAATCGTGGTAGTTCCCAAGAAGAAAGTACCGTCACAGTATCCTGGATTATATTTGTTTACTGGTCCAGCGCGTATGATGCGACGGGTGATGAATTTAGCTGCGCAAAAAGTAGAGCTTATCGGAACTTTTGAACAAGTGTATTTGGATATTTGTGTTTCACCCGAGGAAGCATACGAAGGGGTATGCTACATATTTACCAAATTGGGATAGTTGATATAATCCTTGCAAAATATTTATATGAGCGCCTTTGTTTTTTAAGCTTACAACACACCAAGAATTATCAAAGACAGCTTTTTTGAGCAATTTAGCTTCCCTGATACCTATGCCCGATTGTAATCAAAGTCCGAGGAATATGTATCAGTGTCAGGTATGCCATTTTATTTGTTCACTAAGATCTTTCTAGATTCTTCTATTAAAAAAAATGTCGTCGTATAATAGATGGGTAAACAAACAATGGGAACACCATGTCACACCTGGCAGTTGCAGTCGGAAACTAAGTTATATAGGTTGCAGACACCAGCTACTCCTTTATTTAGGCCAGTTCATCACGATAACATTTGTTTGGACGATTTTGCAATGGGTACGAATGCAATTGTTGCTGTTATTTCATACACAGTAAGATCAAAAGAAAATTTCTACCCTATGTTTACCAGCAGTGCTAGACATGTCGTGTGAAGCTAATACGGTATTGAATCTGTTAGGGCTATGACATGGAAGACGCAATGATTATAAATAAAGCAGCGTACGATCGAGGTTTCGCGCACGGTATGATATATAAATCAGAGTTTGTCGATTTGAAAGATCAAAAAAGTTATTTCGCGAGGGATCCGGAAAAACCTGCGTATGCGGAGAAATTGGACACTGATGGTTTACCAATGCCCGGAACTATAATTAAAGAAGACGACGTTTATTATTGGTATTCTTCCGGATCAAATATCATTAATAAGATCTCGTTTTTAACATCAAGATTTGCATGTTTGCCTAATCTTATCTGATATATTGTTATAGTTATTATGATGCGGAGCAATCTAATTATGTCGGCGGCAAGTACCGGGGAAAGGAAACAGTATACGTCGATAGCGTAAAGCTTTGCGGAACATTACAAGTTAATGTTCCAAGGAGAGCGTGTATAACTTTCCGTGTTCCTGTTGGTATAATATGATTTCATTTCGTGTATGTAATGCACTGTGAACACGAACAGGTATGAGATAGTAAGTATATTTATTTCAGAGAAATCCGAGTGTTGGCGATAAATTTGCATCGAGAGCTGGACAGAAAGGAATATGTTCGCAAAAATGGCCGGCAGAAGATTTACCCTTCACGGAGACTGGTTTAATTCCCGACATTGTATTCAACCCTCATGGTTTTCCAAGTCGTATGACAATTGGTAAGATACTATTTGATATCTTCTTACCTGTAAAATCTATACAAATATGTAATTATTATACTATGATTTTACTATCAGCTATGATGATTGAGGTGATGGCTGGTAAATCAGCAGCTATACATGGATTGGTCCATGATGCCACACCATTTAGGTTCAACGAAGAGGAAACAGCAGTAGAATACTTTGGAAAATTATTGGAACGCGGCGGATATAATTATTATGGAACAGAAAGGTTGTATTCGGGTATTGACGGTCGAGAAATGACAGCAGATATTTTCTTTGGAATTGTACATTATCAAAGATTACGTCACATGGTATCAGATAAGTGGCAGGTCGAGTATAATTTTTTAACATATACTACAACGAAAATACTATTTTATGAAGAAAGCTGATACCAATGAGAGTAATATACTTAATTCAGGTGAGGAGTACTGGGCCAATTGATGTATTAACAAGACAACCTATAAAAGGTCGACGCCGAGGTGGTGGCGTTCGATTTGGAGAAATGGAACGGGACTCGTTAATTTCGCACGGTTGTTCATTTTTGCTGCAGGACCGATTATTCCACTGTTCTGACAAAACAACGGTAATACTCTTTTTCACCCAGTCCTACCGATATTACATACACGTTAGCTTACAAGACTTTATTCTAGACCCTAGTCTGCCAGAAGTGCGGAACATTACTTGGACCTGTAATGGAATTGTCATTGTCCACTTCGGGTACTAGTGAAAAAAGAACGAGGTGCCGTTTATGTGGGGACGACGAATCTGTCAAAGAAGTGGATATACCGTACATTTTTCGATATCTAGTAACTCAACTCACGTCCTGTAATATTAACATTAAGCTGTCGTTCACACAGAAGTAATGGCACACAGGCATATGTAATTATTTATACATTACATTTTTTTAACATAATAATACTTTATTTCTTCTAACATTCCATTGCAAGGTATACTTACAAATCTATTCGGATAGTTTTTATGAACACGCTTAGATAATTTACAACAAATTTACGATAAAGCGTGTTCAATACTTTTACCTACGTGCGACGTTGTATATACATAATCTGGTTTAGTTAGAGGGTAGTAGGTTCAGAAGACTTGGATCAGATCGAACGCAGAAAAACAACAGAGACTTCGAAGGGCATTAATTATCTGTTTGTTTCAATCACGCCCGTGGTGGTGGTTGCACAACCCCAATTAGCGTCGTGGATTGAGCGGAATGTAAAAGACAAATTTCCATTTGCGTTGCCCGAGTTTTGATCAAATTTAAAAGCGTGACTCGCGTAACATGCAAGTAATGTACTGAAGAATAGGTGGCAATCGATTAGTTGAAAATTCGCCCGAAGAAAGCATTAACTTACAGATTATACAATTGTTACGAATACTTAAGCCTTCGCCGGTACTTGCGCGCCAGGCTTACTACCTGGCGCTCCCGGTGCTCCGGTTTGTTCCTTCTCCAACTGCTTGCCAAGGTATTCCCTGTAACAAGGGATTATAGAACCAGGCCAGTTTCATAATGTGATGATCATCTGTAATACTACTACAACCAGAACGTACCAATTATGAACCATGAGTTTTTGCACTGCCAACAGAGCTTCGTATCTTACATTCGGATCGTCATGACCTAATAGCTGCATTACACGTTGTTTTCCACCAAGTTGTTCAATGATGCTTAATATTAAAAGAAACATAAATGTGATGAAAAATCATAATAATAGGATTACGTAAAGGTGAAGAAAATTGCAAATACTACGTACTGTTTTCCTCTAGGATAATGTCGCACATATTCGCCTACGTCAAAGCTGGCCACACTAAGAACTAGCGGGTCTTTGCTTGTATCCAACAGATGAACCAATATGCGTAACAGCTCGTAGTTCTTCTCGTTTAGGCGGCTAGCATTTTCACGCCAAAACTTGCCTGATTTGTGGACAGGTGACCACTCAAGGCGACCGGACTTTACTTCCGTCGAATATTCATCGAATGAACTGAGATCCTGTACAGATGCTTGGAGTTTGTCGTTCAAAAATTCGATATCATCGACTATATCTTCATCGTCAAATTTCCGTTGACCCAGAATAGAAAGTTGCTTTAACACCTTACACTGAACCATAGCAATGCAATGCTCCTTAGCAACTTGACCATCTTCCACTTTCTCAATTAAGTTCTGCGAATTACCACAATGATTACATTCTGACTGAAATAAATAGCTTTGATCAATAGCTTACATCTACGTACCCTGAACACCGCCAGGATAATACGTGTAACTTTCTCTTTTACGGAATCACTCAATATGTCTGCGAGTATAGGTATGACGTTAAATCTGTGGGATAACACACAGAATACATTATAATTTTCATATTTAAAATGTTGAACATTCTATTGTATGTATTGCCCATGATTACATACTTGTTCATTTTTTCCGCCAGTAGCGGATTAAATGTAAGTACCCATAAGCAGAAGATGAGTTGATATTGCACTTGGAAATTTACTCTGCCGGAAAGAACACTAAGAAGAGTTGAAATTCCATCGACGGACACGAACGCGAAGCGGTATTCGTCTATGCGAAGCATCATTTGCAGACATCGTGCAACAGACTGAATGTACTCATTGTTCTAAACAGAGTAGAAAGAAGCGTTACGTACCTTCTACAATTCCACAGTTCTATTGGACATGTGTGTGCACGAAATGTGGATAATCTACAAACGATATGCATAATTTCTCAGTACATTTCTCATTTCTCTCATGGAATATCGAACAATGCAAACTACTGTTTTTTTACATATTTCGTAAACTGCTAACAAGATGAAATAACATATGGCAACTGTAATTGTGTTGAACTTACGATGAACCGTATGTTGAATGCTAACTTAGTATGGTTCAGTTAGAACGTTAGAAAAAATTCGGTTACGCAAGACAACAATCGAATAATACACTTTATACCTCAATTTCGATTATTAATAAATACGATTAGTCATTATAACGAACCGGGTTGAGTAATTCGTGCAGTTCATTAGCCTCCTTGGCCTCCTCCACAGTCGTTTCTTGCGCTACTTCTGCATGCAAGCCTGTGTCCTGAAGAGCCTCAAACTAAAACCCCGGTTGACTTTTACTCTTTCAATTAGCTATTAGGAGGTTCACATTAATCCCTTCTTCTATCTAACCCACAACCCAAGTACAAAAGCAAAATGTATAAAGACTTCAAGGTGAGTCATGGTATAGTTTCATTCTTCCTTGTTAGTGTTATGTTTGATACTCTTCTAGCTTTCACACTAAATATATATCTTTAACACACTGTTTGCCACAGTTAAGTAAAGGTCAAGGCTTTGTTCTATGTGACAATAAGCCAAATTTAATGGACGACTAAAAAAAAAACAGTGGATAAGGTTGCAGCAATTCACAACAAGTCATCCTCTTACAAAAAAAAGTGGCATTCAATGTGTTAATGAAAGAAAAGATTTCAGGATAATAGTGATAGACCCAGACCAGAGGTTAGTCATATGTAGACTGCACAAATTACGTATTCCCCAATATTACTATATATCAACAGCGCAGTACTAAGTGTAGGCGATATTATTTATATTATTTCCGCATATCGTTAACTTTCGAGTTAAATGCGCACGGTTACTACTGCGTATATGTAAGTCTTGTATGCCTAAGACTATCCACATGTGCACACACATTGCAATAAACGTTGTTTTATATTACATAAGACTAAAAAGCAAAGCAAAGAAGCAAGCATAGAATCAGACTGCAACTTAAGAAATAAGACCTGCAAATAGAATCAAAATAATTATGGACAGCATGGTGTATAATGGATAATTCTGTAACAAACAATTATACTCTTGCTTTCTCGAATCAAGATACATCAAAATGCAACAGAAATCTTGATTATGGGCAAAAGGGACTTACACTAAGTTTCAATTGATCCTTGAGCCAAGTCAAATAGAATTGAAGATCAGTTTTCTCCATGAGCGCATGACTCCAGCATGCAAGTTTTGCTATAATTCTAGATGTCATATTCATTATGAAGCCATCCTGCCTGTTCAACAAATTTAAGAACGGGCCCCAGACAGATTCACGTTTCCTGCTTGAGTGTTCACGGAATATTTCTACACGGCTGGGTTCTTCCTGTGAATTGTCAGATTATCAAAAATTATTCCAAACTCTGCTTGTTAAATACAAGATAGAATAATCTTCATATTAATATAAAAGGATAAAGGAGTTTCATTTCAAATGACATATCTTCTGAAAATGCTAATTCCATTAGAAAATTATATTGCAAAACGAAAGTACTACAAGTGATATATACCTGAAGCATATCATCAATCATTGTTAAAATATACTGAATAGTTGAATCTTTCGAGACATGTCCAAGTAAATTAAGGAAAGTTTTAGCAGCCTGATGGGGATTTTCTTTTAATTTTGCCTCACGTGCATTTGCATCATTAGTATCAAAGGCTACAATAAAATCATAGTCTTCTTTTGATATCATTTGAGACCTGCAAGATAAAACTTGTTCAAGTTTGGCTTGTGCACAAAAACTATTGTAAAAATATTATCCACATATTAGATTAATACAATGTATTTACTGTGTATAGGCTTGCCAATTAATCCTTTGATTCCTGATGTCTGCAGCTTGCTGTTGTAGAACACTGGTAGCAGCAAGCATATCTGTAATGCGTAAAACCACATATTCATACCAAAGGTTGCAAACAAAAATGTAATTGAATATATTACATCTATAATAATTTCATTAATGACAAATTTAAATATGCGAAATATTGTTACATTCTTTGATACAAACAGTCCGCTATATATAGGGAGGGGCACTGTCAATTTAGAATTTGTTTTTATTAATAAGTATTTACCGATCTTTTCATCCGGCAAAGCCGGTATGATCTCCTTGATATTCGTTCGGTCCACCATATTTATTGTCAATTAATTACTTCTGCGTATTTAATTGTACAACTTTAACTAGTAAGTAAAAATTTGTATTGCTCTTAGCTCGTCTGCTCTTGGTCTCATTCAGCTGTTCGATCACAAGACCGACAAGGTGCCAACACTGATTGCAACATTTTGTCGCTCAAACTCCCTAGTCCCTGACAATCACGTACCACAACATCAATTTGACTATTGAAGATACTGCGGAAGAAATTAGTTTTCCCGGGATTTCCCGTGTAACATAGATTGATCGCCACACTGACGCCGTCGTAATTCTATCGTGCATAAGGTATTTGGAATATCTGTTTCAGCTTTTACGTCATTTTACACTCTAAGAGCAGCCTTGAAAATATAAATTTAAACCCATCTAACGATAGCCGTTGCTCCTTTTTTTCTCAATGCGTTCGTAAATTACAGTGAAAGCAGACAAATATAGTTACTTTTTAATTGTTCCTTTCTTTAGATGGTTTGTTTTATTCTATGCAAGATTGTTCTGCGTTTCTTTCTTATCGATCAAAAGTTAAATCAGCCAAGATTAAAACTTGAGATATTTTCAAATTATACGAAGGTGGCTAGTGTATTTTTAAAACACTATCATAGTTTCATCCAGAATTGCGAATATAGTGTTTTTATCGTGAGATTTTGTCGACATTTTGGCTTTCATGAGCGTTTGAAACTCGCAAATATAACTGATACAAAAATTGCACTGTTAACCTATTTCTATGTTGCAGAGCAAAAAACAATAAAACGTATTAAATATAGCCAAGTCAAAAGCGCAAAGAATAATAACAGCATTCAAAATTTCAATGACGCAGAATGAGTTCCCCAGGGACATGATGAATTTTTGATTATAAAACGAAAACATTGGTTGAAGTTATCAATATCCGGGGCGTTGTCTACAACAAAATTGACGTTTTTCTCCGAAATAGTACGTCAGAAGGATGGAGAAAGACGAAATCATCTGTATCTCATCAGGCGATGAAATTGAACCGGAAAAGGTTTGATTCGTATTTACAAAACTGTCGACCCACATTCTTTTGTTTCTCACTTCTGGCTTTGTTTGTTTATTAGTACGGCAATACATAATATGAAACAACAGAGCCCGCGTGATATGATATATTTGATGTATTCATGAGAGTTAGGCTCTTTAGAGTTTGCTGCTTTTGTTTATATTCCATTTCAAAAACGTACACTACCATAAAGGGTGTATATAGAAATATTTGGAGTTTGTACAAATCTTTATTTTGCACCAAGCTTTTTATTTTATATTTGCGGTGGTGGTTGATGTATACAGTAACTGTTACTTCTTTAGTTTAAGGTTTGAAATTTTATTATTATTGCAGGAAAGAGGCAACAATTTGCCAAAAGATGCAAAGCCTATCACAAAATGCACAATTGAAAATGATCTTTGCAGCAACAGTAAAGAAAGTACATCCAGTCAAAAACGTAAGTCATCGGAAACAAATGATATTAAGCCTTCTATTCCAAACTTGATTGTGAACAAAAAGATTAAAATGTCTACTGTTGAAAATGTATTGATTGCTATGAACTCTATGAGCTCATACCTTGAAGAGGGAGAAAAGGTGGCAGACAAACCAATATTGGTGGTGAAGGAGAAAAAAAGCCTGCCTCTTTTAGAGCAAGATACGTTTCCACAGTTCATTAGTTTATGCTTACAAAAAGATCACTCTGAAGATATGAAAACTATTGTAAATAAATTAAAAAGGCGTTATGAGCAGTTGCAGCCTGCTCAAGCTATGTCTGATAGTTTCATATCGTTTTTAAATGAGAAGAGAAATGCTATATCAATCAGCACAAAGAAACTTTATGTGCACATATCTGAGGTTATGAATGAAATGAAAAGAATGTCCAAAAAGGACAAGCACAGTACACCGGTGGATGCAACCAGCAATGATGCAAAAAAGCAATTAGATACGACAACATCATCAGGATCACCAAAAGTGTATGATGATAATGATGAGCACGAAAGTCAGAATCAAAAGGTTAGCAAGGAAGTCAGAATGTTGCAAAAATGTATGAAAAAATGTGAGAAGAGGATAGCTGATCTTGAAGAAGAGGAGGTGGACTTCAATGAAGAGACTGACAGTAGCTACATGAAAGTGGAAAGATACAAGCGAAGAATGGTGGAACTGTGGCACAGATACTGTAAATTGACAGGAGAGAATATTGACGCTGGACGCCCATACTTGAGACCAAAACATTTGAGTGCAACGCGTATTGTTGCCGTTGATCAAGCTATCACAAACTTCATTAACTCACAAATATCCAAAAACAATAAACAGCCAAAACTAGGAGCAAGTGTAAATGCACTAATATTTCCTGATTATGCTGACATATTAGAGTGTATATCCAAATGCAACGATTCACACAATCTCGGTTTAAACAGGAAACAACAACAGAGCATAGGTAAAGCTTGGCATGTTGTACTGTACTTTGTATTTTTTCTCCCTTTCGTATGTCTACATTTTGACTATAACTTGTACCTTTTATTACAGCAAAAAGAGCCTTTACAGAAATAGGACAACATTTACAACTAGTTAGACGGAATGATTATTGGGATACATTCTCCTTATTTCTAGAAAATAAGGATGATGATCCAGCTTTAAAAAATACGGAACTAGCTGAAAAACTGAATCAAAATCGAAAAGTTGGAGAAAAAAAATTGGCTGAAGTATTTGAAGATTTCGTAAAAAAGCAGGATTTACGGAAGAATGATTGTAGTTCGACTTCGGAAACTGAAGACGAAGAAAGCAGTAGTGCGGAAGATGATATTAAAGATGAGAATGAAGATGAAGATGCCATAAGTGACGAAGAGGATGACAGTGACACAGATGCGGAAGTAAAGAGCGATGATAACGTATCTCAAACAGCGATAAGCGAAGACAAAGTAAAAAAGAAAATTAACAGCTGTAATGAGAAATCAAATGGTAATAAACAGGATGTTCCAAAGAAGAGCGCGGAAGCCGCAGCAACACCCGACACTAAAATGATTGCCAACAGAAAAAGTGGCGTAAGTCCAAGTGTTAATGAACACAGCAAGGATAATAAAGTAAATAAGAAAAGTTCCGCAAAGTTGGAGAATAGATTAAAAGAAGACAGTAATTTGATACGTGAAAGCACAATTGTTCAAAATAAGAATGCGAAGAGTATAGGAAACAATAATGGTGCCGTGAAAGCGACAATCGAAAATAAAACGCAAACATCAGAAAACAGTTCAAAAAAAGCACCGGTCGAACCGCGGAAGGAAGTATTGCCGATACAATCTCCTGTAACTGTATGTAGTATTCCAGCCAAGGGAACAGAAGGTTTGTGAATGAATATAATGAAAAAGTGTTAATCTTAAAAAGCACAAATAAGCGAGTATATCATTTATTTGTACCTCGTTATTTGTGTATGTGTGTGTTCTAGAGACAGTAGGGGTTAATGTTTCGGGAGAAGTGCAGAGCAAAACAGATTGTTCTTCTGAAGAGGAGAAACCTTTGTTGAGGGTACGATCGTTTGCAAAGCCTCCGACGACCTGGAAAGATGAGTGTCAGGGAACGGCCAGATCCAACGAAATTGTATTGAGTGTGTTACAAAAACCTCGAGTCATAACGACAAGCGAAAAAAAAGGACCCAGTGATAAAAGTGCAACGACATCTGCCAAAATGTTGAAAAACGTTATTATTAGAGGTAATCGTACTACTACCGTACTACGTTTGCCCATCGTAAGTCAGAATCAGCTGGTAACAAACGGACAAAATTTACCAAACAAACAAAATGAGCTAGTGGTAAAATTACTAAACGGAAATAGGGTTTTGCCAATAATTATGCCAAAACAATTTCCAGTACAAAAAGTCACAGTTGCAAACACCGATGGTACATCGAAATGACAAAAAGAGGAAGTAAGATTTCAAATCGTTGCTTTACGCAATTATATGATATCATTATTAGGGCCAAAAGTCACTGCGAGATAAAACAGGGTTTAAAGCGCTGTTCGAATAGTTTTACTGCGTACGGCTCATGATTTTTTATATCCAAATATTTTGTACATATGTTTCTTAATGAATTTTGTAACAACACTTGGGGCCTTCGCGAGTACCATGAAGAAATGCAGTGCCGTCAGATATTTTACACATCCGTGTAAATCGTTATTTTATTCCTTTTAATTCCATATTCGGCATTGAATCGCTGACATGTTTTGCAAAATTAGTTTTGTTAGAGGAAAATCTGGGTTTAGAAGGTTCTCGACTATGTCGAAGTGATCAACATTATTGCGTAGTAAGATGTATTCCACGTGATCTACCACCGTCGTAAGCTTCTGTAACATGTGATGAAGACAAAGTTGTATGAAATTATCTCGAGTATTTAGTTGTATAAATTCGAAACAAAAATAATGTACTTATACCTGGGCGTATATACGTGATTCATCGACGAACACCGGTGAGTCGCATTCTCCGACTGTGATTATAACTTTTACACCACGTACTGTCTCAATGTGTTTGGCATCGAGGTTTGCAAAACTGAAATCTCGGATTTCCTCTCTGTAAGATAAACGTGCGGCATCATATGCTGTTACAAGCGAGTGTTGTCTCGTTATTAACTGTCTGACTGCGCACTTACTCGGTAAGTTGTAATTTGTCATTAAAACTGGTCGTGAGGACAGGCTCCAATCTGTATATCCCACCGATTAATATCAAACCCTGTAATAATTTAGCATATCCCAGTTGAACCATGCGGTCCATCCAAACTTTATCGTGCAAGAGACTTGCTGCAAGATGAGCACCAGCGCTATGTCCCGCTATCCAAACACATCTGTAACATGTGGCAAAGAGTGAAATCCTCTCAATCGTACTACGCCGAGTTTTCGCTTAAATTATGTCCTCACTAAACTTTGGTAACGAACCGAGATTCAGAAATGAACGCCGATTTCAATATCTGTTCAACCGCTGCTTTAGTTTGGGCCACGATATCTGTCAATTTAACTGAAACGATCAAAAAAGAAAGTATTGTCATCTCATAAAACAGTATCATTAACTTAATGGGGGGTAATATCATGTAAAAGGTCATTGCTAAATAAGTATTACCGTTGGGGCACAAATCGTATCCCACTGTTACAACTTTAATTCCATTGGCCACGAGGACCGGTACGGTATACCCTGTCATTTCTTTATTAAGTTCCTGCCAATATCCCCCATGTAGAAATACGAAAATGGGGGCATCTGTAACGTGTCAATAGGTAATTCAAATTCGTCAATCGACGTCGAATGAATCAGAAACACGTTTAAACTATACCTTTAGGTAATTTCGTTCCGTATACATCATATTTTGTACGCTCCGTTGATCCATAGGATATATCAAGCTGACAGGCTGTAGTCTTACGAGCTTCAATCGTCGCTATAATCGTCACAACGTAATTGCAGAAAATTATTCTGTGCGGCCTATCCATTTACGTTTCAATGCATGACTACTCTTAACATACTTACAATCCCGGGCAAGTTTCAAAAAATGGATGAGCACGTCGTCAGGCTTAAATCTTTTACTCCATTCGCTTGGATTATACAGAATTTCATGTTCCTAGTAAGCGATAACAGACATGTGCCGGATGAATTTGGTAGTAACGATGAAACGTACTTATATGATAAGGTCTCTCAGTAGTATACATACGGAAGCAGCCATTATTACACAACGTTGAAATATAGGCGGACACGAAGTTGCTTGCTGAATTTCTATCGCTTATATAGATTTCAAGCCTATGGAATATTAATAATTGGAGAGCAAGTATTCCCTGTTATGTCCGGTCCCCTCGTTATTGCTAGACTGAAGTGGATAGAGCCTGTTACTTGAAGAAACCTGTGTCTCAGTGTCGCATTTGATATCGACTTACAGCAACGCGGGAGCAACTCAGGGCCGCAGAGTACTTAGCAAATAATGTTGCGCTAAGACTAATCAGCGTTGCCCCCCCAAAACATCCTCACTATTATATCAGTTCCAGCTGCAATACTCACTAGCGCTTCATATCAGGATGTCTGAAAAAACATTTGCTACAATTGGAATCAACCAAAATTCCAGCCGGTAAAATAGAAAATTTTAAGAACATTTTTTGTGAACAGCCTACACCTGATTCCCCGAGTCTGTTATTTGTCACATGTTTCAAATGCAAAACATAAGCATATTAGTAACGATAATAACGAACTCCTGAATTAGTGATCGACTACAGAAAGTATGTACATATATATCTGTATCTTATCGAAGCAAGGCAAGCAAGCCTTTACGTTTTACGGGTAAGTAATGAATAATTTAACTGATTAACATTTTTGTACATTGTACTTGTTCGATGCAATTGCAGTTGATTGTCGTCGACAAATAGCGTTGATACAGATGCTTTACTAGTTCATGGTCATCTCTACGCAGTAACAATTAAAGAACCGATTAAATCCGGTGTGACGAACGACGACACCGCTTAATCTTAGGCTGCTTTATTTCAATTTCTATTGCCCGATAGAGCCAGTATTTTCTCATTCTGAATAATGTGTAAGAAGCGTAAATAATTAACATAAAGTTTGACATTGTAAGCATTCGGTCGCAGACCACATTGACGCATTATTTGCAGTGATATGCATAGTTGGGCAAAAGAGGAATTAAAAATATTATCCAGCGCATATCTTACAATAAGGGGGGAAATTTTGTTAACGGCAACGTATGCGAGGGTGGACGGTATATTATGTTCTCCGCATAGACAAATACTCGAAGGCATGCACAACTCATTGTAGGTACTCTGGCACGTTAGGCAGTACGTACGGGAGACTCGAAGGCTCCGAAGGTTCAAAACCAGAAAAACCGGCCCCCTCCCTCCCCCAACGCGTCTCCTCTTTCTTCCCCTTCGCCGGTCCACTCGTTCGGCGCTCGCTTTCCCCCCTTTCTCTAGACCTCGCTCCTTCTCACTCCCACACTCTTTTACTTGACCATTCTGAAAGAGTCACAGGTACACGTACCAGCTGATGTATCGAGTATCGCGCCACGTCGACGCCTGTCCGCAGACCGCAGGTAAGAGAAACCCATCCCAGTCAAAAAGTCTTGGGCCGATTCGAAGGAATGCACCTTCCCAGGAAATGTAGTACTACCGTGAAAACGAATGCCCGTTCGGCTTCGACGACGTACACGACCATCGACCCCTGTTCGGCCTGCGGCAGCCAAGGGACGTCGATGGGCGAATAAAATCTGAACAACGGCGAGTATCTCGGAGAGCCGATAATACCGCTAAATAGAGCTTACGTTCGTCTCCGTACGTAAAATTTCAACGCGACACGTAAAAATAGAAAAATACCCCTGCCCTCTCCCGTTACCATCTTTATCAGCCTCCTTGATGACTCCCCTCGTCTTACGCGAGACACCATGACCAGTTGCTTTGTGCAACGAGAGAAGAAGCGACCGGCGGTGGGTTAATTTATTTGACCCAGCTACCACACTCACTTCCAATTAGTTTTCGAGCGAAGTAGATGTTCTTCTATTCGTGCCATGGTTGCACGGAAAGGCTGAATTGTAAATCGGAGGATCCGTGTACCGTCCTATGAAGAGCCGGGAGTGTTGATACTAATAATTTTTCCTTATGCCCATTCAGCATCCATAAATATTATTTTGATTTTTCGAATAGCCCTAAAATGATGTGAAGTTAAGAATGGAGTACTTGATCTTTCTTTCCAGATGACCTGTCCTTCGAACGGCTGAATGCTCAGAATAGAGAGTTGCCAAAGGTACGCGCATACCTTTGTCGTGAACACCCAACTCGTGAGAAACGTGAGTAAGCGGTGACTGGTCAGAGGTTCTCTTTCCTCGTACCTGGTTATCATCAATAGACCCTGTTCACGTTAAGCATACATCCTGTTTGTATTAATAGTATTCATCAATCTTATATGTATTATTAAAATATATCAAAATGTATAAAAAAAAAATCCTCGATCCTGCCAGGATTCGAACCTGGAATCTTCTGATCCGTAGTCAGACGCGTTATCCGTTGCGCCACAGGACCGACCTTGATTACATTGCTCTTGATACCTCTGAAGAACATTGCAAGGTATATGTTACAGTCGTTTATAGACGAAGTTCTAAAACAGATATCATTAAACATTAATGGAGAATGTGGTTGGGACTCTACCTGCTAGTGTATCTGATGGCTCATGAGAGTCATTTGCAATCTGATTTATCAGAATTCCTAATTATAAAATTGAAAAATTAATCGATGATTAATATTTACTATTAGACTGATACCAGACTAATACATCCGCTGAATCATTGCACAAGTTGTTCTAGAAGATTGTTATCTGATACTTCGTTTCTGATAGCGAAGCTATTGTACTCATAAATTCGTAGAATCAACGTATCACGACCATCATTACTCATGAACCTTCTTGCCGGGACGTTAGGCGTTCGGTAATTACTGCAGTTCTACGATTAAGGAGCTCAAGCCGGACTGGTTGCTGAGAGAATGTAGCTATTAATATCGGAAATAAAAAATGAGAAATGACCCCGGTGCGTAGCGTGACACGTCTCACGACACGTACCCGCGACACGTACAGCTTATAAACATTGTGCCCATCCATTTTATCGCGTACAAAGTGGTTTCGTGTTCTCGATATGTTCCAGCGAATCGCCTTCCTCCCATTCATTCAAGTCGTAGGCAGAGTAATTCGTAAACAAACGCACGCGCTCCACACTGTTAGCAAGTGTCGTGCTTCTGTTAGTTCGGTAGTCGGTCGCCATGGTAACAGCCGCACGCAGAGTTACGCTCATCCACGCTGATCTGAGGCGGTGCGCATGCGCCCGGGCAATAATGGAGAGACTTGTGCCGAGACTGGCCGAGGCCGATCGCGAGAGCGAGTCGAGTGTACGTACAGCGTGCCATAGCGGAGAGGCTGAAAGTTCCCCGCGGTTCGAAGTTGTCCGTTAAAAGGCTAAAGTGGGGTTACGGCGTGACGTAGTGGGACGCCAGAGTAGGGAAACCGAGTGCGAGAGGCGAGAGGCGAGTCTCGCGTGGGGGTAAACTCGGCCCGTCCTAAGTGGGGAGACACGTCTCCCCGTATAGCAGAAGCAGCCAACAGTCCTCGGTCCCCGACCGGCCTGTACAAGAGTGTGTAGAGAGAGAGACAGAGAAGGAGAAGAAGAAGAAGAAAGCGATAGAGAGAGAAAGAGAGAGGCAAAAGGGAGCAGGAGTAGCAGGAGTAGCAGCAGCAGCAGCAGCAGCACTAGCAGCAGCAGCAACAGCTTGTGGAACGCCGTGTCCTCGCGTGCTCGTGTCGTACGGCGTCTCCTGAACGCAGCCATTACGACAGAGCCGCTCGGTGACGCTCAGTTGCGGTACATCGTACTCGCGCGCGTAGTATCTCCCGATCCGTAGCCAGAAGAGAATACACGCACGTGCTCGGCAAAAAAAGGCGCAGGAGAGGGACGCGCAGGATCGAGTGAGTCGGCGTTCGTTGAATCGTTGCTCGAATTTCGCCGGCTGTCACTGTCACCGTTAACGTCCACGACTCTTCGGCACCGCCGAGCTACTCACTAGCCACCGTCGGAAGTGGTTCGAGGGTGATTTGTTATTGTGAGTGAAAGCGAGGGGACAAGAAGAGACGGCCGCGCGCTCTGTCTCTCTCCTTCTCTCCTCTCTCTTCTTCGGTGAAGACTGGGTGAAGATTCGCGGTGGAGGTGCCGTGCCGTCACGTCGCCCCGCGGGGACAGCCAAGGACAACGAGATTGTGAGAGCCCATCGACATCCTCCTCCGTCGCCATTGCACTCAGTTAACAGTGATACGATCGCGGTAACTTCATTTCTTTTCGATTCGATATATACTACACCGTTGACCCGGTGATCAGTCGTGTGACGTGTTTCTTCTTTTCTTCCTATTTAAGCATCACCGAATAGACATCCTGTAACGAGAAACACGCGCCGAGTGGAAGGTTGCAATCATGTTTGACGTATTTGGCTCGGTGAAGGGGCTGCTCAAGCTCGATTCCGTGTGCATCGACAACAATGTTTTCCGACTGCACTACAAAGCCACCGTGATCATCCTGATCGCGTTCTCGCTCCTGGTCACGTCCAGGCAGTACATCGGTGATCCGATAGACTGTATCGTCGATGAGATACCCCTCCACGTGATGGACACTTATTGCTGGATTTACTCGACCTTCACGATTCCTGACCGTACGGGTGTAATTGGCAAGGATGTTGTCCAGCAAGGCGTGGCGGCGCACGTCGAGGGAGAGGACGAGATCAGGTATCATAAATATTATCAGTGGGTATGTTTCACCCTCTTCTTCCAAGCGATACTTTTCTACGTGCCACGCTATCTGTGGAAAACGTGGGAAGGGGGCAGAATCAAGATGCTCGTAATGGACATGAACGCGTCGGCTATAAATGAAGAAAAGAGTGACCGGCGGAAGCTCCTCGTCGACTACTTTGCTTCCAACTTACACACGCAGAACTTCTACGCATTCCGCTTTTTCCTCTGCGAGGTGCTCAACTTCGTCAACGTGGTCGGTCAGATCTATTTCATGGACTTCTTCCTGGACGGCGAGTTCACGACGTACGGCTCGGACGTGGTGAAGTTCACCGAGATGGAGCCGGAGGAGAGAGTGGACCCGATGTCTCGCGTATTCCCCAAGGTGACCAAATGTACCTTCCACAAATATGGTGCCTCCGGCACGGTGCAGAAGTTCGACGGCCTCTGCGTCCTACCCTTGAACATCGTCAACGAGAAGATCTACGTCTTCCTCTGGTTCTGGTTCATCATCCTTTCGATACTGAGCGGCATCAGCCTGGCATATCGCGCCGCCGTCGTCGCCGGTCCGAAGCTTCGATTCGTCCTGCTCCGGGCGCGTTCTCGCCTGTCCAATCACACGGAAATCGAGACCATCTCGGACAACTGCCAAATCGGTGACTGGTTCATACTTTACCAGCTGGGAAAGAATATCGATCCTCTCATTTACAAGGACCTCGTTTCCGATCTTGCCATGAAGTTCCAGGGCAAAGAATTAGTTTCCGCTTAGTCTCAATCCTCGTATCGCTGCCCTCCTGCCTGCCACCTCTTCCGTCACATATGCTCCTTCTTCTTTCTTCATTTTAGCTGACTCCCGAACGATATCGATGACAATTATCGATGACGATCCTCTCGATCACCGTCCAACGAACACGGTGACGGATTTAGGAACGCGACCGCGTTTCAAGCACTTGGACCCTTGTGCTGTACACACATTCCACGCGCATTCCACAGGTTGTTGATCTGAACATATTGAAATCTGATTATATTGAATTCCGAATGGTCGAGGTACGCGCAGGACGGCTAGATTCTCTTCCGATCAAGAGGGTTACCGCCGATCGGGGACAATCTGGTGAAACTATTGGATTAATTAATCAAAAGGGTAGTGTCATTAGTAGAGTCATCATTGTTTCTTTCCATTTTTTCTCCATGTCTTTGCACCTTCGTGTGCGCACAGCTTCTGAGCCAGTGAGTTAGTAGAGAAGCCGGTAGATAGATAATGCTATGCTCATGCAATTCTCCTCTCCTCTTCTCGTGCAATTTCCCCCCAAAAGAAAGTATCCGCTCATCTTAGCGTACGTACAGTCCTAACTCTCATTCGCGCGCCGTTTGTAATAAAGCATTTCCGTAGTGGCAAAGTTTACTGTTCCCGTCGACGGATGTAGGAGAATTTTCAAACTCGGTAGATTAACATTTCGCGATGGCTCACGCAATATCTTGATTTTTACGGTTTACCGTGGCATTCAACGTTCTCGCTCGGTCAGTGCCTTTCATTGTAGAAGATTTCGCAACGTTGACATTTGCCAAATTTATGTAAGTGCTGACTCGTGAATAACCGGCTCGAATCCGTGGTCCCGGTCGAGGCATCAATTCTGAAAATTAAAAGCGAAGAGACATCTGTGAAAGAGCTTAGTATTAGGTACCTCCTGGAAATCCCAGAGGCCTGTTTCAGACTCTGATCGTGTGATAAAGCGGGGGACGGCGTTTGCGCTTCTTTCCCTTTCCCTCTAGCTCCCTTCGGCGGCTTTATTTTCCTCGCTTCGGAGAATTTCCTTACGCAACGAGCTTATTTTCTCAGAGGCGGCAGGGGCCATTCTCCGCGCCGATTCGGAAATTCTGGAAGCGAGATAAGAAGGGGGCAAAACGTGAATATTAGAGGGAGACGTGAAAGAGTCCTACGATGCCATATGGGCTCTGCTTACCTTGTAGTTCTCATCCCTTTTTCATTTACTAAAACGCGAATAAAAGTGTTCCCTCCCTCACATGCTATTATTGCCTTGTGGTGCCTGAGAGAATGCGGCGCACGCCGTCCTCCCAAGAAAAGCGTATTTTTCTCTTTAATCTTACCAGTTACTTTTTTCATATTATAGGCGTAGAGATATCTGTATATTGTAGCTCGACTTACGATAGAGAGTATAAATATATACATAAATATAATATTATATATAAATATGAATATATGGAGAGGTAGAGAGTGAAAAAGAAAGAATGAGAGCAGTGAGACGGAGGGGAAGGTAGACGAAGAAACGGTGACAGGTGGTCATAGGAAAGAAGAGGCAGGTAGGGAGGGAGGGAGGGAGGGAGGGACAAAGGGAGACGAAAATATGATATAGATAGAGAGACACCTGTAGATAATTGACATCCGTCTTCGCTGAAATTCTTCATTCCGAGAACAAAAGCATTATACGCACAAATAGTACATTCATAGAACGCGTAGAAGGTTCGTACGTCCGTACGTCGTGGTCGCGTTTTGTCGAGGGGCCAATGCGTAACAAGTGCGACCGTTTTCTATCCCATTTCGAAAGATGCCCAAATGTGTGATCTTAAACGTTGTCGCTTTATACTACTGCCGTGTTATCACGATTACTGTAATACCGTCCTGCGTACTCGTTTCGTACCGAATATATCTGCGTACCAACCGAACGTGCGTGTGTGACCTTAGCTCACTTTTCTACTATTCTAATTAACATTTTTACGAATCGATTAAAACGACGGGGCTATGGTAAAGAAAAAGTTTGTATTCATTAATGTGAAATAAAATGATAGAGGCAATAAATTTAGACCTAAGTGTGTGCGAGAAAGAAATTTGCGTAGGAAAAGAAATGGCGTCCCTTCGCCACTATATAACTTTACCTTTCTTCGCTGTTTACGACCAACGCTATTTCCCTTCGAGAAATTTATGCTCAATGTAAGACTGCCAAGAAATCGAGACACTCCATTTATCATTGTATTCGTTTAATTTTATTTCTCTTTATGTACGGTACGTGGGTAAAAGAACGACGGATTTGTAATTGCAACTCTTAGTTTCCTTCACTGCTATCTTTTGCTTCCACGAAACGGGTGAGATGTGACCCGATTTTTTTATTTTCAGCCGCGTACGTGCGC
Source organism: Anoplius nigerrimus (assembly GCA_914767735.1). Taxonomy (NCBI): domain Eukaryota; kingdom Metazoa; phylum Arthropoda; class Insecta; order Hymenoptera; family Pompilidae; genus Anoplius; species Anoplius nigerrimus. The sequence goes on from OU612083.1 coordinate 17,897,190, forward strand.
GACTGCCTGCAATTAAAATAACGAAATCATAACGAAAGCCTTTTGACGTTTCTTGTTCATTCATTTGCCACGCTTTACTCTTATTTTCATCGTGACGCCGCTATCTGTTGTTCATTGTCTCGCTCTATAAAGAAAAAAAGCGTTTCCGACAACGATGTATGTCACGACGACCGTTCCAAAAAGTGCCTTCGTGGCGGAAGAGTCTATCTTTTATCCGTCGAGAGAGAAAAAGGGAGAAAAGTGCAGAATCACCGCTCGCTAATATAAATCGTTCGTTATCCCCGCGTCCTGCGCGACGCGAAAGTACGTAGCATCTGTTCGATATAATAATGTATACACGCGTATATAACTAGCAAAGTCATAGCGAAGAGCTGCACAATAGATAGGATTAGCGTTACTATCGGCGAATTGTCTGGTTCGCGCTCCGTTCTCTTACGAAAGAAGGATAATGCGAGATATACCTTACTGTAAGCCTGACATATTATATACTCCAGACGTATACGTATCGATACGTATACCGCAAACAAGAACATACATATCGAATATATGATATATGTATGCGTAAGACGGTTAAGCCAGTTGACGACGATCGCCGAAAAGAACGAGTGATAATCGATAAGTAAATGACAACTCAAATGCCTTCTTCCTACCTTATTATTCCACTTCCTGCTCGTTGATATATAAATGTAATGAGAGTACTTGTAAGAAAATAGATAAGAGAAAGAAAGACATGCGCACACTTTTCCTGCGATATATCCATAGCGATTAAGCGTGGTGAGTTCTTTCCATGTGCGTCCACTTCCTGATCGAAGAGATACGAAATCTCGGAGATCGGCAGTTAACCGTTCATTTCTTCAGGTTAACGGCGACGGTGATTGTAACGTCAATGACGATGACGGTTACAATAATAATAATAAATGATAATATTAATGATAATAACAGTGAACAAAAAATGTTATTAGGGGGAGAAAGGTATACTCACCTATGCACTCGATGGCGTAATCTTCCGCAATTCCTTCGTTCTGTTCAATTTTCTTTATAACATTACTCGCCGTACGTCATCGGGATGTAGTAGACCCTAATGCCCTCGTAAACAGTGAATATTATATTTTAATACGAATTTTCTTTGTGAAACTGAACAAATAAATATCAGCGAGTATTCAATGCTTAGCGCATGTCATTTCCTAGCGACACCTTCATTTCCAGAGTAATCCGTTGCGTCAAGATCATTTAATCCACGTTAATGGGTCAATGGTAAGAAAAGACGTGGGCGGAGGAAACTCGTTGACACGGACTGGCGCAGCCAGCAAACTATGTAAAAGTGGATGTAACGCGTACTTAATTGCATCGCCGGGATATTCTTGTACGGCTAATTTTCGCTGAAATTCAGCGACAGACGTACGGCATGCAGTTCCACCCAACGTTGCACATGCAGCGGTATGACCTTTGGTCAGATTCTGAGCTGCATAAACGATTGACCCTGTATGATTTCTACCTACACATTGTCTGCACTCATTACGGCTCGTGTAGGTGCGCGTGCAGCGAGGGGGGTCCCTGCGCACGTAGACGTACTCTCATTCTCCTCCGCTTAATGATGATCGGAGAGCAAAACGTTCGTTGAATGCATTTGAGGGCCAAACTATTTCAGCCCCCTCCGCAGATTATTGCTATCTTCGCAAAATTAATCCTGACCACTCGCAACGAGGCATAACTGTTGCAGTAAGATTACCGGATTAGCGAATAGAAACAACGAACAGAGTATGGTCTGGCTTTACGTGCTCGTGAGCCCTAAACCGTTCTGAGAACTCGTGGCGGGCACGGGTCTCGTGACCCGTAGGAAGAAAATGGAAATTTACCTGAATTTACCTGCTCTAGGGATCCGATTGTGTGCTAGGTAAAGCGACGAGAGCGCTTCGCGGTCGGGGAAAATTTACAGCGCTGCCAGATTTTCTTTTCCCATTTACCGTTTCTACCTCTATCTCTCCAGTTGAGTGATTAAATATTCCATTCTCATAAATGACCTCAATTCTCTGCACAATCGTTTCATTATTAATTATTTGCCATTAAACGTATCGAATCGGCGGTCGATAAATTTCAGGGTCAACTCAAGCTAGAAACAATGGGAAAGCAGATATAATATAGCGTGGTATATTCAGGGCTAAAATAAAGTATCTCCCTCTCGCTGAACATTGACGCGCTCTATGAACTGCGCGTGTCGGCTATTTCCCGGCACCGTAACGTAACGCTGCGCCGGGCATATTTATTGCTCTCCATTCTGCGAACCAATGGCTGATTAATGAATAGAAAGAAATGGGAATACGAATCTCTTGACCACCCCTCCTCCTGCGCAAACAGCTTTAAAGGGTAACATTCTCTGTTACATGTAATTGATCGATAATTGCGTTGGTGGGAGCCACCTGTTGCTGGCGGCGTTGGCGTCAGTGAAAGAAAGATAATCTATAATAGAAATCGGTGGCTGGAACGTGGCATCGGTCACGTAAACTCGGCATTCCGTGTATAAAAGGTTCGATAATGCCATCTCGCCGGCTGACTGAAATCCTTAATGACCGACTTCTCGGCACATCTGACGTAATGACAAGTCAATGATTTTATTTCGTCTGCCGTCAATTCCGCGACCGCGATGCACGAGTAAACGTGGCCACGGTAAGTTTTACTCTTGGCCTGTGCCAAGAGTGGTATGAGGATCGACACGTAAGGACAGGTCGAATGCTGATGAAGCGACGGGATACGGTCGCTCTCGAAGGAAGGAGGAAGAGGAGGATAGGGTCTTCTTTCGAAGACTCGTTCGCTCCGACGACTCTCAACTTGCGAGCGAGAGGGCAACGGCCGGTCAAAGTCCCACCTTCGACGTTACTGGTTCTACCCTCTCCTCCTGCCTCTCCTCTTGCCTCTCCTCTTGCCGCTTCTCTCCTCCGGAGTTCCACTCCGTCTCTTTCTTATTCAATCTGGTTTCCTCCAGTCTCCTTTGGCCATTTCTCCTACTCGCTCCCATCCTCCCTCTGCGTATTCCCTTCTTCGTCGTGCCGAGCGACTCTTCGAGGCTTCTAACTTCTCCGTGATCTGCCGTCCTCACGATTGTCTACGGATAAGCCCGCTCTTCGGCTATGACTCTTTCGACGAAATTGTAGACATACGTGGGCACTGGATGCCGGGGAACATAAAGCGCTGCCAATGAAATTACCATCCTCGGCCTCGACCGGAGTGGCATCCCAGCGTGGCGTCCCAGAGCGGAACTACCTGCAAGGGGGAAATATTTTACCGCACTCCTCGATGATAAGACAGCAAATATGAAGAGGAAAGGTCAAACAGCTTGCGAGCGCGGATCGATGAAAAATCAGTTAAATTTAAGATGCACGCCCAGCGTGATTCGGCATTGCCGATGCGTACGCGTTCGTAGAGTTACCGATACTCAACGGGCACGTGAATACGTAATGAGCGAATACGTGGGAGTGTATGTACGGTCGTAGAAATGGGATCGTGAGTAGAATCATTGAGAACGATTGGGTGTGCTGGTTATCCGCATTGTTGTGTAACGTTCGATCGCCATTGTTAAAGTTGAGTATAACTTTTAGTTGTTTACGCGCCCGCACCGTTTCCCGCACCGTTTCCCGCACTTGTAAAATCAGCTCGGACCGTGGTTCCATTTCATGCCCTTCGGCTGTATCGTTCATTTGCTCGACTCGTGAACGCTTAGATTACCGAAGTTTCGCAACGATTTACCGCTATACCGAGCACGTGGATTATGATTTGACGCAGAAATATTTCGGTTATCGAGCTAATAGTCCGAAAGTGATTGTAAAGATAATTCTCGATACAGACAGCAAGACGCGTGACGCATTCGTTTAATACAAAATTGAATTTTATATTACTTCGTTACTTTTATTCAATCTAATAACTGTCGGTAAAGGTTTCGAACTTTGACCTCTTTCGTTCTCCAGAATCAGGATATTCTCGCCTAATGTAACCTCGATCGCAACAATCTTGTTTCACTTTTGTCCTCGAGAACCTCCGGCTCGAAATATTTCGAGATTATGGGAGTTTTTCATGCTTGATAACTCATGCGCCGCGATTCCAAGAACGGAACGGAGAGAAAGAGAGTGGGCGTTGTCATTGTTCGCGGGGAATCAGGCACCCATTACTATTTCGTTTCCTATAATCTGACGTTATCAAATCTTATCTCCGCGAACGAGACGCTCCACAATAATATTATCACACCTCTCTCAATGATACAATATCGTAAGGAGAGTTTCGTGAAACGGTCGGAAAGTTGGTGGCTGCTGCGCAATCGTCGTTCGGCTGATAAGAGAAATGAGAATTGCTCCCTCTAAGAGGGGTTTAGTGCGATCGGTACTCTATTGGTTTCGAAACTCATAGCTGCGAAGAAACGGCAGGAACCGGTAAATCGTGAATGCCGTTTTAACAGTTTATTGCTGGATATCCGAGGAGGGACGGTCTCGTGATAAGACGCTGTGCGCGGGTGGATAGGTCAAAGACTGTCACTTCTTTCTTCTACGTTGAGTCAACAATTACCGGACCATGGCTTCCACCGTTCTGGCAACTTTTTCCGTACTCAAGGACCACGTCAAGCTAAAAGTTTCACAGGATGCTGTACACATTGATAACATCGGTAAATAGTGTGATACGTAATGTCCCGTACGATGATTTAATGTACCGTTGAACACGTTACATTGTCGTTACCATTAAGATATTTACAGTGTGCGTAGCCCGTAGTGAACTTGACCCAGTTCTTTTGCACATTCTTGCGCCATTCAATTTTCTAAACACGGCGAACGTGAAGTGGTAGGCAAATAAGCCTTTCTCGGTCAGTTTTCAGGTTACATTACCGAGCTACGTTTTTGATACTCCTCGTGGGCAGCCTTTTGGTATCGTCACGGCAATTTATTGGAGAGCACATAAGGTATCAGTTCGATATCGTAGCTTGCGGAATGTTCAGTTCATATCGTAGTAAATCGTTTCGCTGCCTAAATAGAAAAGTTATTTTTAAATTCATAATTAAATAGTAAATCGTCCGTATTCCGAAAAGATGCATTGCCGACACTGCCGTACCTTCCAACGTTATCAACACTTTTTGCTTCTTCACGTCAACCTACACGGTGGTAAGTTTAACATTGAGAGCAATGTTATTGAACATTGTTACCTTCTCTCGAATATGGATGAAAAATATGTTCTCTGTAATATCAGGTGAAGCATATGAACGCCACAGCCGTTCACCTAGGCCATGTACCACATCCTGGTGTCGGACCAATGACAGAGGAAGATTCTGTCACTCATCACGCTTATTATCAATGGGTCCCGTTTGTCCTCTTTTTTCAAGCATTCCTATTCTACGTGCCGCATTACATATGGAGAACGTTGGAAGGTTCGTTCATGCGATAGCTTCTATATGTTATGTCACTTACGCGCTCGCGGATATCAATGTTTACCATAACGGTGGCATACTTTTACTTTCGCCACAAGATAAATCAGGATTAATTAATCACTCAGTGAGCCACGATTGCCGGGCTTAAGAGGTACCAATTTGGTGCCAATTTTAATCAGGTTTTCCGTTTGCGTGACGTAGGAGGTCGACTGAAGCAATTGGTATCAGGCTTGCATATGGCATCGCTGGCTTTGCACGAAGAAAAAATTAAGATTAATAATAACATCACCGTACCTTCGAAGTACGATCGGGATGCAAAAATACAGGACATACGAACTGCGTTCATGAATCGGCTACATTTGAATCGATCGTGGGCGTATTATCTGGGTATATGCGAGGTACTCAACCTCTTGAACGTCTTGATGCAAGTTTACTTGACTGACTGGTTCCTCGGCGGAGCATTTCTCGGACTCGGTCAGGCCGTATGGAACGACAGCTTGGAATCGGAAATCGACCCACTCGACGTCGTGTTCCCTAAGGTAAGATTTTCTGCTATTTATGTCAATTAATCTACCACCTCAATAACTGATAACATAGTTCTACTCTCAGCGAGAATTTATGACTGATCGCAAGTGCGTGACTCAGTGACTGATATCAAATGTACGGAGAACTATTGTATCGTTGCCTCGGGAACAGATTTAATGTCAGGTTTAACTTCAATTAATCTTCCCCTAACATCGCGTTTTTGCGGGAAAATCGCATTAATTAAAAGCCGACGATCCTACAAGTATACCTATTCGCACATTTATTGTCTTCGTTATGTCCTTTTAAAATCATAACCGGTGTGGAGATATATATCACTCTCGTTTAATCTGTCCCGGCAATTACGTGGCACTTAATTATAGACCCGGGCGATTTAGTTACACGATGCTTCATTTCATAGAGTATTAAGTGTCAATCCAACCGGCCGTCGTTACTGAGTTGATAATGAACTATATATATAGCAAATCAACGTCGTGATAAATCAGCAAAAATACTTCTCGGTACTTATATTTTTTCCTTGTCAAACAACGAAAAATGGAGTCAATTGTGCCAGATGAGTACAAACGTTTAAACTGCCTCGAGCACCGATAAAGATCTTCGGTATCTAATGCAATTAAATCTGTCTTCAACGCAATCGCGCTTTCGAATTATGGTCATGCTCAAAAAGGATTCGTATTCAATGCCATAATCGATTAAGTAGGTGACGAAGTGCACATTTCACAAATACGGCCCTTCCGGTACGATACAAAAACACGATGCCTTGTGCGTGATGGCATTGAACATTGTCAACGAGAAGATCTACACGTTTCTTTGGTTCTGGTTTATCATTATCGGAATAATAACTACTCTGGGTCTACTCTGGAGATTACTAACCATGGTCCTGCATTCTAGGTTTGTCGCAATTCACATCCAGTACTATAATTTTTCAGTCTGTTACCGTTGAGCCTGTTGACGTTATCAGCTATAACTTTGGCCTGTTTACATAGCTGCTTTGTAAAATGGCATCGCGACAGCGTACGTTTATGCCTTTTCTGACAATGGCAATGCCTACGTAAATGTGTCGCAGGCTCGACGTTGGAACAAAAAGTAGCATAATAAGCGCCAAGCTTACAGTTTAATCTATACCCGCCGCTGAGTGCAATTTCACGGGTAATATTTCTCTGAGTTGCAATTTTGTCCGCGCAGGAGTGTAGCATTCAACAAGATAGTCTTTGCCATGGCTTGCCCGGGCAAGTACAATCCGTGGAATGCGCTGAAGGTCACCCACGAGTACTACTTCGGTGACTGGCTGTTCCTTTACTACATCGCCAAGCATCTCGATAACTACGTTTTTAAAGAATTGTTGCAAAGGCTGGCAGAGGATCTTGACAATATACGACAAGTACGTTATAAACAATTCCCGGTCATTGAAGAGGAACCGTTAACGAAAAAAGATTAAGCCGCCAATCATAGAACAATACGGAGGCGAACATTTTTACCCTCATCCTTCAAGGCTGCTGATGAAAGTAGAACTTTTGCGTTTATCGCATCTTCTACTGTGGCTTAATTTACTGATACCTTAGATCTCATTTGGAAGCATATGTGAGTTAGACACTGCTGCAGTGCACTGTTTGACAAACAGCCTGTTAATAGGTAAATGCTTCACCACGACAGTATTGAACTAGCTAAAATACGTATGTATACATACTCAGAGGACGTCATGCATATAAGTATCATGTAGTCATAGCATTCATCTCGTAGCACTTACATCAAGAAACTCAATGGACAGTGCGTTGCTTAACGAACAGTATTTGTATCATTGACATGTATTATCGTTGTAATGCATAGAACTGAAGTTTGTCACTATTTTGTATACAATAAAGCGTTCCATCTCACGTTACGTGATTACATATAAACCTGAAACAAAGAGTGGGACGTACGACTACGTAAGTACATACTTCACGTTTATGACAAACATATCAACGTTATCGTGCTATCTACCTACTCTTGCAGCTGCAATTATCTACAACTGCCTCTATCGTGTTAGCTGGTTTTAGATATTGCAAGCTTATGTTATCGATTAGTACGTTGTGTTCCTTTTTCATTCCTCTGACACTGTTGCACGATTCGCGATAATGAGATCATTTGGTATACCTCGACAATTAATAATTCTATTAAATGCTCCAATTTCCCTAACGTACATGACAGTGCAAGTTCCTACGGATACGACCAACGGTTATAAGTATATTTTAACAAGTGAACAAAAAGTTCTCCGAACCGTTGCTCTCACGTATGTAGGGTTTTCCTTTCTGCAACGGTATGTACCACGTAAAACCGCAGACCGTTGTTAATCAATGTCTACGCACAACTTTATGACGCCGGAAGAATGAGATGTTGGGACTATACCGCGTAACATCAATTCGCTGAACTAAAGGATTTCCTAAAGTTCTTTACGCTAAGGCGAAGTGAAATCGTCGGCCGTTTTGTTCGATCGATTAGCACAGTTTTTCAACGGACAAAAAGGAATTCCCGGCGGAACAGTTAGTCTGGGGCAATGTTTGTAGAATGAATCGAAAGGCAATGGACTGGTCGCGCGGAAAAAGTGTAATAATTGTAACCCGCTTCACAATTATTATTGGCCATCGAAGCCACAGGTATGCTCGAGCATTAGTCACGGTAGGAAACCGCGTGGGCCATAAGCAATTTGCCTGAGTCTACCCAAAGTGGACGAGACCACTTCTGACACAAAGGAAGGATCGGCATTCGTGTGGGGGAAATCGTAAAAGGAACGAGGTTTGGGTCTGTCGCGCGGAAAATCTGGTAAGCAGCTGTGTATTTTCCAGAGGTCGTTACCTAGTAGAGAACGTTTACCGCGGCGACATAAGTATAATAACTTTGGATTATTTCGGGGACGTAGTATCTTTCTCACGCAATCGCGATATATTCCTACTTTTAGTCCAAGTTCAATAAACGTCGTTTAACGTAATGGGGAAGACTAATATCAAAATTTATCTTTTTTTCTACTCTGCTCGTAAGTTGCCTAAGTGTGATTCTTTTTGGTAAACGATGTACTATTCGTGAACATATCAGATGAAAATTCTTACCTACTCGAATTAAAAAAATGTTCAAGTGTAATTCAACGCAACTGCATATTTCAGTCTCCTTTGTCACCTTTATAACAACGTTCTGAAACGAAATAAGGAATGTACATATATGCATCGAAATTGATATGAGTTTGCGTGACCGCCGGTAAAGTTATTCGTGATAGGCTTGTAAATGTGACTGAATTGTAATCTGTTCGAGACATCTTACTGTTCCTCATGCTTGGAATGCACGCTTATATCCTGACCGCTAGCGGTTCAAGGCGTTCCCAATGCAAGAACGCAGACAAGAAGGGATGAAAGTGATTTGGCATATTGAACCATATCGAATATAAAAGAAAGTGATCCTTTCACTGCTAGATAACAAAGTAGACAACGTGATGGAGAACGCTTTCTCTTTTGTCTATGACGCGTTATCTGCTTCGTATCTTTGATCCATCAAGACTGTCGACATATAATCTACATGTATCATTAAATGTAACAAGTTACGAAATCTGAACTACCTTATATATTCTTCCTAACCTCTGTTTGCCTCTTGAGTCGTCCGGACAACGGCGCAAGATATATTACAACGTATATATGCGGGCAACAGGTTGCACGAACTTTAATTAGAGCACCAGATGTGACTTGCTGAGCACATTGTTCGAATCAAACACATCTGATTCCATGCACAAAATGTTCCGATCTGATACGAAAACTGAAAGCTGAAATCCATTGTACACGTGTAGACGTTAGTCTCGTGGGGACAAAAATTTTGAAATTACATTCATGAAAACCGGTAGTAAACCTTTCGATGATGAAACCTCAAAGTATTACGTTTCCCCGTACAGCACCTCTGGCAATTATTTGTCTATTCCGTTAGTGAAACATCAATTGTGACTATGTAATGCAGAGAGTATACTGGCAACAGGTTGCTGGAATCATTTAAGTAGGTCGTTTGCGGTGTCCACAAGGCAGTATTATTCAGACTTCGTGTCTATAGTAGCAACACCTTTCTTTTTTGAAACATACACCGATGCTTTCCTTCGCATTTCCATAAAATTTGAACGATAAATGAAAGAAATATTACTAAACGCTAACTTAAACATCTGGGCGTTTTACGAAGTATGTTGCTAAGATAAACGCGAAATATGCACACGTGTGCGGTAATCATGACGTCGTTCTATCCTCATCTCTTTTACTTTCGCTCGTATACACAAACGCCTCTAGTCGAGTCACAACCTACAAGTTTATTACCCGAAAACTCCGCGCTGCTTTTTATAATATCATTGACGGTAGGACAGCCGTAAGAATTCGGTGTTTCTGTTTTGTAACATATACGTAACCTAATTTGGTATATACTCTTTGCGTGGTGTAAGTCGCGCTCGTGCCTGAGGTGTGCTCAACGTTGTGCAATAGGGTAAAAACGAAGGTTCTTCGACTTGTAATTGTATGGTACTGTCCAAGGTGACGGAAATTATTGCCGATTTTACCTTCCAATCTTTACAAATAGGGAATCGATGCCGATAGAGGATGTAAGTATGTACTGTACGCTTGTACGCAGAGAGCGGCAAACAGACTCGACATACATTCGTCACAATTGACACGATTGACCCACAGAGGTTCTCATTCGTGAAGGATGAACATCATCCGTGGACCGGTTTGACGAGGTTCAGAGAGTACATTCCAAAGATCAGTGCGCGAGAGAATGGCTTTACGAGGCGAGAGAATCCCGGGCTTCAATCCCGGGCTTCAATCCCGGGCTTGAAGCGGCTCCTTTCTTCTTCTTACCCGCCCGCAGACATACCTCGTCCTTCGTAATCCTCGGAGAATTGCGAACCTTCTAGGGTCTAGACAGTGTCACTCTCTGCTGCAATTTGGCGCCCTCTGTTGCACCCTTCGCAAAGTCCCTCCCGGGCCCAAGTTATGGGCAAGCAGCAAATTAACGTTGCGATTCGATCGTATTGCATAACGCTAACCAAGAAAGTGAAAGGTACGTAATTGCTGTACAGATGAATGGCAAGTCCAAAATTTTCGGTTCTTCCCGCAATTTGCGCACGTACAAACCGCTATCTACAGCATTTCGGTCTGTGGTCTCACATCCGTTAATGCGAAATGCATTCTTTCCTTACGATGAATCCGTAATGATCTACCGTCTAAGAAGTACGCATTTGACACGCTAAATTCCTATTGGACAACAGTCGTCACGTACGACGAATCATTGATCTCGATATCATTATAATCAGTTACTAATAAATAGATACTTGGCCAATGAAAAAATGATTATGCAACCAATAACGGCATAAACTTGTCAGTATGAATATAGAGGGTCGGAGTTGTCGAAAATGAGACGGTTCAATGTTCCTTTCGAAAGTGTTCAAGTATTTCCGAGGCAGTGAACGTAAACGGCAATTGCGATAGTTACGGAGTAATATCGAATTTTTGCGTGAGTACGTGTTTTACCTCAGTTACGTTCCAAGCCTTACCGTTCTCCACATTTCTCAATGTGTAAGATAAATTTCAAGCGTGTCCTTTCAAATTCATGTTACGTCATTCCCCTTCCGCTGCATTGCAAAGATTTTTTGAATTTTAACGGAAAGACGTGTCAAGGGGTAGATAAAGAGGAGGATTATGTACATGTAAATTTGAAAGGCATTGTTATTCAGATTACATGGATAACCGTAATACATTCTCAGGCGTGGAAAAATGGGCCTCCCTTAAATCCTTGAAACAACAGATCAATAGGGCGATATACCTGTTGCAACGAGCGAAGATATATGTATACACATGTGGGTAGTGAGAAGTTGCGGGTAAAGCGCCGAAGTTAAGAGCTATTTTTCGGTAAGCCAACACGTCGCACAACTGACTCATTGTCGTTCGTCCGTTAACGGACTGTAATTAAGATAATTGCCTCTAAGGACATTCATGTATAGAGAATGAGCGCAGTAGGGGAGCATGGGACACCGGTCGTCCATTAGCTTTTGCTACAGCGGTATTCGATATATGCGTATAAATAGAATAGAGAGAGGATGAGACAGATATGCATTGGGGAGGTACAGTTAGTGCATGGTAAGTGAATCGTGTGAAACTCGACACCTCTCGCGTCGATTCATTTGCGACAATTTTATAAGGCTATCGCTCAAAGTTGGCATCGCATGGGTACAATGTCCAGCTAGTAGTATATCAATCGCCAACGCGTGCATTGTAGATCCTTTCCAGACGTCCTTCTCATCAGGAATCTGGCGAAGATGAAAGATTATCTTGTAGCGATCGTAGGACGCACTTGCATTAAGTATTATAAGCTACTAGAAGTTGCTTACACGAAAGGTGAACCGGTTGAATATGTTCAATGTTTTCGTAAATCATGGACATGCATATTCAATATGGGCAAAGTTTCTTTTCGGAAGTTTACAATATAAGACCGACGTGAGGATATTTAGATGACATCAAACGACGATATAATACTAATATACTATTGAACACGATAAGTTTTTATTGCATTTCGCTCATTTGATTTCATTGTCGGGTAATGCAGGAAGGAATGAAATATCTATTGGACCCGACGATAATGGAGGCATATGTATGTGTAGATTTATGGGTATTAATATCCTGTGTAACGAGTAAGCGAGTCGTTCTCGATACGGTTAATCGGATTATCATTACCACTTACGTTTTCCTTGCTCATTCGCGTGGTTCTACGTCCATGCCCTATCAATTTCAGACGATATCCATTGCGCTAGTCATAAAGCTGGAGACGACGTAAGATCGGGCGTTGTTGCTCTGGAAACGGAGATGCCGACAAGTGCGTGCTGTATCACGTTGCCTGTATACGCGCCAGAACTAGCATTGCATCATGTTGCACATCTGGTCCAACTGCTGCGACTGACTGCCCATGTGCCCGTACAGAAGAAGACGAAGAACTTGACGCGTAACGGTGCGTCGACAAAGTTCGCGTGATCCGAGCAAATTTTTGAAGTGCGTGTCTCTTTGTTGGCACGATTCTGAATCATATGTTGTTCTTAGCAAAGTCCACTGCGCGTGCCTCCTTAACGAGCGTGAGAATGCCGTTATTGTCGATGATACGTTAATGAAGGCGAAGAATGTGATACCGTTAATGATCTTCACATAAGTATCAACTGAAAAATAATATAATAGATATTATTCTGAGAGACCGTATGGAAGGGATTGGCTGGATCGAATCAAAGGCAATTCTGGTAATGTTGATGCATCTACTCTATGTGAGTCACGACTAAATCTCGGAATATTATAAAATCCATCTCCTTCAACACATTACTCATTGCAGCACAGTGTGGACAGCGTTCATGAGTCGAGCTATGCAGTTTATCAAGAAAGAAAGAGAAGCGTACGGGAGCCTCATACGTTAGGAGACTCAGGATCACGGAACGTAAGCTGTGCTCCAATAATGCTTCAAGGAGACTGGAGAAAGCGAAGCTGTGACGAAGGTCCATCGTAAACTCAGCACGCCCTGCAATAACGCTGAAGGTTCAACGATTTTTCTCTTGAAGACCTTCGGTATAGTAATTACTTTTGTACAAGCAGCGTGAGAATTACGATGGAAGGAAAGGGACTGTAATAAACTTTTGTTCTACCACATGTTTACAAGACTTTGCACCACAAGAAGGCTGACATTTGTAAGGCCTCGCTTACCCCAAAGCGTGTTAAACGGATGTGTTTTTATGACCAGAGACCAGAAGACTTTGTTTGCGCCGTAAGGTATTTACAATGAATGCATGGCATCTTATTCACGCATGTTGAATCATTGGTTCATTATAATGGCACTTTATTTCCGCGGATATTGCAAAAACAATGACGCCAACGCAATGACGTTATAAAAATAATTATTTCTCTTTACTTTCATAATGTGCAATGGATATTGCCGACCCACTGCTTGTCCAAGGAGAGAGAAGGCAGAGACGGGCATGTAATTTGAGGGACATTTGGGCGGCATCTGGCCCTGGGCCCGAGAAATTCAGGCATTTCCGTCTGGCCAGGGAGAATGGTGCCCTCGATGCCTACGTGCATGTGGGCACGTAGAGTAAAAAGGCCCTTTTCGAACGAACGATGTGGACAAGAGCCGGGCGGCTGCGAGAAGGAACGAGAATCAAAGTAACGGTAGTAAGTAGGATAGGCGAGTGAGCGTACGAGCACGTACTGTGGAGCTATTGTTGGGTAGGGATTACTGCTGAGAGAAGAAGGGAGAGGAGAGTAGCGAGGAGAGGAGGAGAGAGGAGAAGAGAGGAGAAGAGAGGAGGAGAGAGAGGAAGAAGGGGAGTGGGTCGGGCACCGATCGTCCCAACGAGGGGTCTCCCCACCGTTTTGTACCCTTCCCCATCCACAGGGGCCCCCTTCCATTTCTACAGCTTCCCCTTCAGCCACTCTTCATCGGGGCCCCCCTTGTACCCTCGACGAGCCCCCTCTGCACGGAACTCCTCTCCCCTCGCCCCCTCGTCCCAAACAACAAACCACCGCGACTCTCGTCAGTCGCTGCTCAAGAGAGCTGCTACGTACTGTACGTGTAACGCCGACACAACACGGTATTCAGTGTTGCGAGCGCACCCTGACCACACGATATACCTGGCGATACCAAGTGAAAAAGCTTGGCGAGAAAGGGGGAAGAGGAAAGGTAGAGGAGGGAGGTGTGGAACGGAGAACAGAAGGAAGGGCGTGTGGGTCGGAAGAGGAGGAGGACACGTACGCGGCGAGAAAGAGGGAGAGAGAAGAGGAGAGTACTGGGGGAGGGAGCGTCTCGCGGCCACGAGGTTTGCCTTGCGTTCTTCAATTTTGCGACAGGTTGTGTATATCCCAGGTGATATACATACTACGCGCGAAACATGGAGAGAAGGAGGAAGGAGCAGCCTTCCGCGCGTTTGACAGTTTAGTGAGTGTCGCCTCCGTAACACGCGAGAGAGGCCAGTCGGTATCGGTAGGTAGCGGTATTTCCAATTGTCAACCTCGATTTATCTTTACGGGCGTTGTACGTCAATCGTCGAGGGGACGAAAGCCCGCGTATGCCTTGTAAGAGAAACGTATGAGAGAAAAAACAAAGGAAGCTTGATCCGCTGTCCAATAACGAGGATCGAACTTTCCCGACATCTGTCAGTGCTCTACGCCGTAAGAGACTACGAGTTTGTTTACACGAGAGCCAAGAGTGTGTTTATAAAAATTGTCGCGGGAGGAATCGGCTGAGATGAGGCTGCCGCGTGTTCACGAATGGATCATCGGTGGAAGGTAATGGGATGTGGTGACTGCGAGGACGGAGGGAGACAATTGGAGATTCGTACGACGTCCTAGAGGTCGGACGACGGAGAGGACGGAGAGAGAGCGTACGCAGCAAGGGAATCGCTCCGGTGGGTGAGGAGTAGGGCGAGAGGAAAGGAAGAGAAGGACGGCGAGAACGGCGGCGGCAACCAGCGGCAAGAGCCAGGGCAGCAACCAACGGGAGTAAGAGGAAAAGGAGGAGGCAGCGAGAAAGAGAGGTGAAAAGGGGAAGAAGAGGAGGGAGAG
Organism: Anoplius nigerrimus; assembly: GCA_914767735.1. NCBI lineage: Eukaryota > Metazoa > Arthropoda > Insecta > Hymenoptera > Pompilidae > Anoplius > Anoplius nigerrimus. The sequence continues at coordinate 17,912,718 of OU612083.1, forward strand.
GAGACACGCCGCGTGGACACACACCACGCCAGAGTACGAAGGCTCTTCTAGCCGTGTTCTGGTTCGTTTTTCCGCTTTTGTAACGAGTAGATGTGGACGCCGTACGGCCGGTAGCTTTCTCGAGCGTTGCCGGCGTTATTCACGACTTCCGCCGGCGGCGACTGTGTCCGTCGGCAACATCGGGGGAAAAATTGGCGCGATAACCGCACGGGCGACGTCCTCGAGCGTTGTTGTTTTTGTTATTGTTGAAAAGACGAACGGGCGAAGATGTACAAGTTACTCGGAGGATTGGGGCAGTACCTGAAATGGCAGGAAATCACCACCGATTCCATGGTGTTTCGGATGCACAATCATTTCACCACGGTGCTATTATTCACATGTTCGGTGGTGATCACGGCCACCCAGTATGTTGGTAATCCGATATCCTGCATCGTCCAGGGACTACCCACGCACGCCATCAACACCTACTGCTGGATAACCTCCACGTTTACCATGCCGGACGCTTTCAATCGACAGGTGGGTAATCTCTGATGCCTTGCCTGCCACTCTTCGCATTTCTATCAGAGCGGTTTTAATATCGCCGCTGCTGTCGGCCACGCGAACCGATTTGCATGTCATTCGCATATGGCACCCCGCTCGAACGTCTAAGAAATGTATCTTTCGGTAATTGTCAAGGGAGCCATGTTGTGTCATACTAATTTATTTTGGTCCACTGATAAGCGTTAGTTGATGGGCGAGTTTCGTTAGGCATTGAATTGTCGATGCAGTCCGATCAAAGCATCTCTACTACCGGCCTTGTCTATCGGCGATCTACAATTATTATGATACTTTACGCATGAATACCAACCGGTCGTCTCAGCTCTCTGTTTATGTCAGCATTCATTCTTCGCGTTCCAAAGAATGTTTCATTAGAATGTAAGCGATAGATGAGACCGCGCGAAGGGGCAGAGATCAAAGTTGACCGTTATATCGAGTCAGAAAAAGTGTGGAATGACCATACAGAATCAGCGTCATGGTCGTTTAGGATAGGCAACGAACTCTGCCTCTACTAGAGTATATACACTGTATACTCTCTTATTTTACCCTTTCGTATACGGATCACTTTTTGTGACTCCTTCGCTAGACCGTGAAGGCATCTCGACCTTTTTTTCTCCAGACACATGACGAATGAAAAAACGCGTTTCATGAATTTCATGAGTCTTTCTGGCGAAGCCTGATAATAGTCTTTACGGGTACACTAACAGATTTGTTTAACGCATACGGAATTAAAGTAACTTAATGTTCATTGAATGTGGCAATGTTGGAAAGTGAGTCGCTTAACGTAAAAATCTGTAACCCGAAACGTCTGCGTCGCGTGATAGACTACTAAACACCATACGGCGACATACAATGCGCCTGAAAGATGAGCGTACGTACAATCGGCTCAGTTTATATATCGAGCTGCTAAGCAGGCCTCTCGTTACGTACATGCCTTTAATTGTCTGCCAATTATCAAGCAGCCAAATTGCGTACACACACACGTGTCAATCCACCGCGAATGGCATACATCCTGTTATGCAAACTAATGGCAACCGAAGAATTTTTAGAAATCTGCTTACAGCTTTTCGGCCCTCTGTTTAATAGGTACATACGCGTAATAAGTATAAAGCGTAATACGTGTTTGTCAAAAATGTTCTCTTATCACTTTCGCCATGTTATATTTCACTTTAGTAAAGCGGTGCGATTCTCTATGTATGTCCAGATTGGCGTGGAAGTGGCACATCCAGGAGTTGCGAACGATTTTGGGGACGTCGACGCTAGGAAATACTACACCTACTACCAGTGGGTCTGCTTCGTGTTGTTCTTCCAGGTAAGAACTCCTTTATCGGCAATCTTGCACGTGCGACGCTGAGCCAACGTAGATAACACTGGCAGATGGAGAGAGAGAGAGAGAGAAAGAAAGAGACTTAAACTCTCTGTCTGCTTCCAAGTAGTCTTTTTATTCACGTCGACCCATCCTCTTCAGAGTACCTTTTATAACTGTTATTCGACACGAGCATTCGTGCATGCAAACGACGCGATAGATCAGCCGCGATTGCATTACCTTCTTTGCTTATACAGTCAAGTCCTGTTCCTTCGCGTCACTCTTGTACTTCTCATTTTTACAGGCTGTCCTATGCTATGTGCCCCAATGGCTCTGGAATGCCTGGGAGGGTGGACTAATCAATTCGCTTGTTATGGGTATGAATCATGGACTCGATACCAAGGATAACATCGACAAGAAAAAAGATATCCTCATGAATTATCTGACTAGACATATACAGGTGAGAGAAGTATGATGTTTACGAAAACTGTATTCGTCTATACGAGGATCTAAGTGTTTACATCGAATATCAAAGATCGACTTACATTAAATTTTGAATGAGCAATGGATTTCTAAATGTTTACTTTGGCATTGATAGTACCTGTGTTTTGTAGAACGTACGACCTATAATGGGCATGTGCGTAAAACGCACATTTAAATATTGCAATGTCGTCTAGAGGAATAATTGAAAGGGCGGGTGGGTGGGAGGAGAGGAAAGATAGAATGATATGGAAAAAGGACGGGGGGGAGTAGGGGGGCCATGCGTTAGATCCAATTCGGCCTCATTGAGTCCAATTCGCCTCAATTCACCGATTGGGTCGGTCCTTTTCAGACTCACAACACGTACGTGTATCGGTACTTCGCCTGTGAGTTTCTCTGCCTGGTGAACATCTTCGGTCAGCTGTACCTGATGAATCGTTTCTTCGACGGCGAGTTCCTCAGCTACGGATTGCGAGTTCTCCAATTCTCCGACGCCCCCCAGGAAGAGCGGATCGATCCGATGGTCTACGTGTTTCCACGTGTCACCAAATGCATCTTCCACAAGTATGGTGCGTCAGGGACGATACAGCAGCACGACTCACTCTGCATTCTGCCGTTGAACATTGTCAACGAGAAAACTTATATCTTCGTATGGTTCTGGTTCGCCATTCTTTCCGTCCTTTTGCTCGGTCTGCTCGCGTACAGGGCGGCAATTATCTTTGCGCCCTCCGTAAGGCCCAGACTGCTGCATCTCTCCGCCAGGTTGCTCTCTATAGAAACATGCCGAAGCATTAGCGCGAAGGTGGATCTCGGAGACTGGTGGATCCTTTACGTACTCTCGGCGAACATGGATGCCCAAGTTTTCAGAGACTTTCTCGAAGAACTAACTAAGAAGACGAGCGATCACTATTGGCAGCCAGTCAACGCATAGACTTCGTTCGTTTGGTATGTCACGCGAAAGGCGATCAAACGAGAAGAATTAATAATCTAGATTTAGGTACACGGACTGACTCGGGCCACAAGGATGGTTCGTTTTCTTCTTTTGAGCTCCTCCGTCTTGCAAAGCTTCTGCGAGGCTCTTCGTAACGTGCAGAAGCGCGTTGATAACGAATGGCACGGATAATAGAGTGAGCTCTCTCTGGATATAAATATTTGTCATATCTAATAGTTTAAATACCTACTACACTATACACGACTGATGTAGAAGGTCTTAGTAACGTGATGAAGGAACGTATTGTGTGGTAGTCAGGAGGCGGCTTAGAATCTCATTTGTGCACATATCATGTGCGCCGGGAGGAGATCGTCACTTATGTTCAAAACAAATTCGCATGCAACCGATAAGAGCGCAGATATCTTGCAAAGTGCATCTATCGTGCTCTCTGACATTTATCAAAGCAGTCTACATAATTCATCATTATTCAATATATCTGTTTTTAGATAATCTCTCTTTTTACTCGTCTACATTTGGAATTGATCAATTTCAATATTTACGCATCGGAAAATGTGTTAACATTTTCCCTTTAATGTGAATGTTCTCTTCCCTTGTTATGTGCATTATGCGTTTCAATAGTCAAATGTAACACGTTTGACGATCATTTAAGTATGTACTGTTTCTTCTCCCCGAAATAAGCATTTGTTTCGTTGCTCAAAGCATGCTACTGATTTTCGTCTAATTCTGTCTCTTATAATTGCGCTCTACAATCCAGTTTGATACTGACGATTTTCCCAACACCCTAGTACTTTTTTATTATTCAAAGATTTTTGTTCGGATGTTGCTTAGTTTACATCCTATTAGAAACATTAAGACACAGAGTGAGCAGCTCGCGTCAGACAAATAAGCCACCTAATTAGTGTATACAAAAAATGTATTGTTTGGTTTTACGTAATATTTGGAACGGTAACCAGTTACTGCTACTTTTTTTTCGTTACTTTTGCGTAACAAATTATGAGCAATTTTTATGGCTCGATATAAGTCGCACATTATAATCTTGCGACGCACCTTGATATTACAGTTTTTGTTCAGTGGTTTTTATGATAGCAATGCAATGCTCACGAGGTTAAGGGATTCTTATGATTCTGAATTATAGAAACAGATATTTTTCATAATTTTAGCGTGCGTTTCACTTCTGTTCGGCAGAGGATTCCAGTGTCTTATGGATTTCAAACTCTTTACCATTTATCGATAAGTCTCAAATGATCTTTACGATTACATATCGTTTATCGAATTACTTTGCGTAGTGCTTAGAACGTGAATACGCTTTGAACTGAAAGTTTGAACTGAAAGTTACGTGAAATATGCATGCCGTGGATTCCCGAGGCAAGTTGATTCGGCGAACACCACTGAGTAGAAGATATTTACCCGTTTGTGTTCTAGCGGTGACAGTAGATCGCCGATGAAGACTTTCAGTGTCATAGGTCTTCCACAGCTTCGTAGTACGTAAGACCATTCCTGCTTTCGTTTAAGCAAAAACGTCCATGTACCTATCGATACGGCTGTATAAAGATTAAATGTAAAGCTATTAAGCGATTACAAATGATAAAGTCATTCCGGTTTCATACGTGTCCATTTTATTATATCCATCCAACTGTCGAGGATCAAATGTGTCGAGTTGAATGTGTAAATGCAAAATATTTCTGCGTCACATTTTAAATCCTGACGTCACCCAAACTCCTAAACGTTCCTTTCGACCGTAATTAAGAAGCGTAGGTCATCGACGCACAGGTATACTATTGCATTTATATTAAGCGCCCAACGACTGTTGGCTTTGAAATATTTTCGCGCTCTAACGAATGTATGTCCGTACATCGTTATAGAGTTAACGGAAATTGCCTCTTACGTCCGTACAATCATCTGCCGATGAGTGTGCTTAAGTCGAAAACTAACTTAGAAGTTTGTTTACCGATAGCGCGAGTGCTGTCAGTATCTCATTAACGGTCTCTTTGTTGCAATTGTTTATCCCTGTCCACTCTGTTAGCCGAGATGGCGGCAAATTTGAATGGGCGCCAAATCGATTTAAATGAAACGCCAACGTACGCGAGTGTCCGAATTAGAACTCTTACGCGACCGGATTACTACCGATGAATAATCATGGCCCGCAAAGATTGAGGCACTCTCCGGTCGCCCACGATCAGGTTAACGAACGGAGATCAAGTTCACCTTGCTAACGAAAGAATCGGCCGCCGTAAAGCGTACATTTTACCTTCGCGTCGATGCCAAAGCGTACGAGAGCGGCACCTGAAACGCGAAGGGCAAAGAAGATAAGAGGAGAGGAAAACACGCACAGTGATAAAATCAGCGGCTAAATACTTGGGATGCGTCACGGCGAACAGGTGCAAGATTCATCTACAACCGCTATTAGTCCGTTCCGACAAATATTTCACAGGATGCGTCATCGCGTAAGGCACAATGAAGCCGGCGACTGAATGATGTCGTCTTCTTCCCGTGTCAAATTGGCCGGCCGGTGCATCTTCGTCGTCCCTGCGGATAAAGAAAAGAAAAATCATTGACAAATTCGACTGCCGACTGCTATGTTATGGCAGACAGGGATGGGGAGGGAGAAAAATAACGGCATGACAGGGGGACAAGGAGCTAAAAACATAGACGTGAAAAGTTTGAGACGTGAGAAATGTTTCCTCCCGTAGCTGCCTGTGCGGACGTTTCGAAAGAAGCGGAAAAAAAGGAGGTGAGAACGGAATGGGACAGAAATTGGCAATAAAACGTGGCCGGGGCGGGCTCCCTCTCTCTCTCTGGCGCGCGCGCGCGTCTCGCAATGAGGAAACGGGAGACGCGAGACGATTCGGAAAAAAAAGAGAAGGAAATGAAAGGGGCTGGAAAAAGATAGAGGGACTAAGTGCCAGATTTATCTCGCGTCGAGGTATCTCCCACGAGTCGGCCGTCTCGAGAGAAGATGAGGCGGGATATCGTGTTGGGCGTGGGTGGCCAAGAAGTGCGTGCCACTCGTGTCGATCGAGTGTCGCCTGGCCGCGAATGTCCGCGGGAGGGGAGCCAAAGAAAGAAAGAGGGAGGGAGACAGAGACAAGGGTGAAAAATACGAAAATAAAATTTGGCCGAGAGATCGGGATTCTCTGTGAAAATGCGGCGGGCCGCTCGTTTGGTCGCTCGTTCGGTCGCTCGTTCGGGCGCTCGTTCGGTCGCTCGTTTGGCCGCTTCTTTGCCCGCGCGATTCCTCCACTGTCGTGACTCGTGTTTTGGCAGCGTTCGAGGAGGGCCAACAAAATCGTTCGGGCAGCCTCACAGTGGGTCACGCGTCGGTCGTTTTCAGTCGTCCCTCTTCAGGGATCGCAATCGTGCGGCGCGTTATCCGTTTCAAAGGCGCGCCGCCGTCACCTCCACCACCTCCTCCTCCTTTACCTATAGCTCTACCTCCGACTCTACCTTTACCTCTAATTCTACCTTCACCACCGCCATCTTCTCAACTATCCAATCTATATCCTGACAAATCTGTTACCTATCCTGTCGAACATTTTCGCCGACGTCGTCTCACCTAAATAACGTAGGCATTGAAGTCGTCAGATTTTGGCCAAGGATCGTCACCCCTGCTGCGTCATTCGAACGGCCCTCATTGTTGGCCCGCGTCTTCGCACCCGATGTCACGCGGAAGAGTTTATCGTCTCGCCGTCGAGATCGAACGTCGCCGTACGAAAATTGCGCGGATCCGGCAAATCCCATTGTTGACCGAGTGAATCACTCCCGTGAATCAGTTTGTTCGACGATCAGTGATAAAATTGATTTTCGCGGGAAGTACGCCTGAGAAACGAGCGTGGCCCGCCTACGCGGAACCTGTGTCAGCGGAAAGTTGCAATTGACGAAGATGTAGGTACTGTGCTTTCACTGGCAATATTTTGTCGTACTTTCGGATGTTTAGAGAAGCATTATAAAGGGACCATCTGCCGGCTATTCATATCCGTGCTCGGATTCAAAGACGCGCCAACCACCTTCCTCAGTGTGATATTCGCTCTATTTTCAATCGAAACAAGGAGGTTTGGGTAGCCGAACGCTTGCTAACAAGTAGAACCGGAGTGATACTTGGCCGAATGGCCTGTAAATCTATTATATGGGGAGCGAAGGAGCCATCTGCTCGCAATTCATAACGGCGCTAAAATATGACATCCGTCGAGGATAGTTGGAAGATAGCTCGAAGATAGGTTTGGGGGTAATCGGGGCAACGATTCGTTTGACCGGCGATACAAGCACGCTATTCGTGCCATACCGCGTAATCTAATGAAGCCGTCACAAAACTTGGCATTTACCCGTCGCTCTAATTATATCCGCAAGGGTATTCGCGGCATTGCAAATATTCTTCGGGAAAAGCTAAGGGCGTGAGCCGTTGAATTTAACCGCGGCCGCGCCGAAACTGGCGCCAAGATGAAGCGTCCTGCTTCGCCACTCCGGACAAAAGGCGCGGCGACAAGTTATCCCAGAGGAATGGTACCGTTCGGCGGGCGACACTCTGCGAAACTGTCGAACAACCGTTTGTCAAGATATTGAGTCAAACCGATATATGTTGGGAGGAAAAGTTATCGATGGTGACGGTAAGCAGCAGCAGCAGCAGCAGCAGCAGCAGTCGGAGAACGGCGGAACGATGATCGACACTGTCACAGGACTCTACTACCTCATACGTGTGAGTCTCGAGTGTGAAACTTTTCTAAGCCATTCTCGACGATCCTCGACGAACCTCGACGTCTGATCGACTCGCAATTCCGCAGGTATCGCGGATAAAGAACGACGGCCTCGTCTTTAGGCTGCACGCTTTAACGACGATCTTGATACTGGCATTCTCCGTAATTATTAGCAGCAAACAAACCGTGGGAAACCCGATTGAATGCGTCCATACCAGGTACTTTTCTACCCGCTAACATCGACATACTCGAGAGAAATATTATTCGCTCTGCGACGATGCATACTGTTGGCTTAATCTCTTTGCATGAATTTTCTATAATGACTATTGGCTTTAGAATAACCGTTTGCCGTGACGCGAACAAAAACCGTCTTCACACAATCTGCGCCCGATGTTTTACGAGCGCATAATTTGTCTCTGTATCGCTAAGGGAACTGGGGAATATCTGAGAACGTGAGAGCGGCGAACAAAGAGAGAATTAGAATAGATAACGATTAGCGCAGAAACGATCGCTCGCGCAGATATTTTAGCGCGTAAACGTTAACCGCGCGCACTTCCTTCCGTATTTATCGCGGAACATGCTTGCAGCGTACAGATTCTATTCTTCGCAATCGTAGTACCGATTTTACGATGTGCTTCATTCACGGACATTGCGTAGTACTATCTTTACTACACCGCTCTGACGTAACGGGCATAGTCAGGGCCAACGGACAGGTCAAGCTCTGAGATACTTTCAATATACGATACCTGCGCATGATGCACGTATTGGCGAATCAATCAAACCCTACGTTTCTTCCTGCTCTGCAGAGACATTCCCGTAGAAGCGTTTAACGCTTACTGCTGGATACACAGCACTTACTTCATGACCAGCGCGATGCTGGGCGTCAGTGGTGTCAACGTAGCTTTTCCCGGGGTGGGACCATCTTACGGTCAGACTGACAATGACATTCGATCGGTGGATCGTCGGAGGATCGACGACGGACTCACCAAGCGAGTCAAATACTACCAATGGGTTGCATTCGTACTTCTATTTCAGGTAAGGAACACCCCCCCGAAAAATCTTTACACTTGAGCGCCAATAAAAAATAATTCCCTCGCCGTGGGACGCGATGCTTTTTATAGCGAGCCGATACTTATTCTTCGTGTTTAAAAGATAAATTTGAAGAGTGTTATGCGATTGCTCTTCAGCGGTATCACTGATCAGTGTTCAAACGCAGAAGTTTATAGACACATTTATAGCTTAGTATCGTTATGCAAACATCTGGCTTACCGTTTCGCGCGAGTGCGTCGAGAAAGCGCGGGGTTAAAAATATCGCCGGCCGAAGAAACCGGCATAATCGGGTGGCAATTTTCATTTTCAATCCCCCACGGAGATGTCGGGGATCGATTTGTCACGGACGTGCGAATGATGAATTCTTTTTTTGCCGCCCCGAGGAGGAGGCGCACTCTGGCGGGAAATGGCTCAAACGTCAGTGAATGCATCCGCGCCGGTAAAGGAAGGTCACCGTTAAACCTTTCGACCCGCCATTCGCATTACCTATTAACGGTCCATAAACGTTTACGCGCCCGTTACATACCCGAGTCCGGTGCGTAGGCATCGGGGTTGCATGAAATCTAACGCTAAAGACACAAACGTAGACTGGAGAAGCCTTCATTCGTAGAAAGCGAGCAGGTTCGGCGATCAGGTTTGGCTTCCTCGGGCAGCTTCCTCGGGCAGCTTCCTCGGGCAGCTTCGCCGAGAGGAGCATAAACAGTGACGCGTTAATATGGATATCTGATTGACTCGTGTTTAAAAAGCGGCCCGACAGGAAGGAAGCGAGTTGACGCATCGGGGCACGAGCGGGGTGGCCACTGCTTATTTTCATTCTCCCGATCCGGCGGCCACACTCGAAGGGGGCCACATCTCCCCCTGACTGACTAACATCATGAGTAACCTGCGCGAACGAGATCCGCGTCTTCGCCGTAATTACCATTTATTCCGCGAAGCCTTCCTCCCGTAATTTCCCATGAAGCAAGGTTGCATCGTAGGTGCCGGAAGCGTAGCTTGCGAGCGACTGGTTAATGAATGACTGAAGGAAAACTAATCGTTGCTTCGGCATAGTGACGTTTAGGGTGGTACTGGGCTGGATTCAGTCTGATATGTGCACTGATAGAATGACCATCGACGGATGCAGGATCGGAAATAGGATGATTTCGGTGGATCATTAGACAGACGTTTGGATAGGTAATTGGATAGACGTTTGGATGGATGATCGGACAGATGATTGGACAAATGATTGGACAGATGATTGGACAGATGATCGGACGGATCATTGAGCCTTAGGACGCTGGCGTGGTTCCGTCGGCGCCTCGCCGCTCTCGAGCCAGCTTAGCCGTTTTAACGTTTTGCGCTTACGCACTCCTACGGTTCGGGTTCGGCGTTTCTATTCCTGGAGCGCCCTGACTCCTCTCTCTCGGCTCGGACTCCTACGGGAGGTGCCGTGCCCTGGCCTACGAGGCACGAATCGTCGTTTGGAGTCGAGCGTGGATGAGCGTGGCGTGTGGAAGGTGCCGAATGGTGCGCAATGGTGCGGAATGGTGCGGAATGGTGCGGAATGGTGCGAAATGGTGCGCGCGCGATAGCGATCGCCCTGGCCGGGGACGCTTCTCCGAGAGCGGCAATTAACGCAAAGCCTGCTCATTGATCGTCCCACGCCGAAGAGTCTCGATCCGGGAAGGTATCGATCGCCCTCTCTCTCTCCCTGTCTCTTTTTCTCTCTCTCTCTCTCTCGGTGCCACTGTGTTAGACAAATCGGCCCAGTCGCGGTGCAAGTTCGCGAACTATCCGTCGCTCGTTAACGTCAGCCAGCCAACTAGGCATGGCTCGGCAGACCTCGTGCGCCCATTCCTCACGCCCGTGAAGAGAGACAGGAGGAATCTTCGACGGCGTCGAACGCTATGTGAACTCTTTGACTCCCGATCATAGTGTCTGTCGGCCAACGATTCGAGCCTAATCGATCCGAGCGCGACGACGCGTTCCTCCTCCTCTTATACTCTCTTCTTTCTTTTCGTCGTCCTCCTCATGTTTCGACGCGGACCTTGCCATCCGTGTAAATCGTCATGCTGAGCGTCTGTCGAACGGCGCGTGTGTCAGAACGAATCTTCCTCCTACTGGTGAGGCACCTCTCGTTCGCCGAACATTGTTTACTATGAGCCGCGCACGGTGTATCTAATTATATCGTCGCGTGGTGAGCATTGTCTTCCTCTGGCGAGCATGTGCCAATGAGTTTAATTATATGCGGTGCCTGCCGTCATCCTGCCCTCGCACCTTCTCCTTCCTCCTCTTTTTTCTCTCCGGCTTCGAGAACGAAAGACCGATCTGAGATCTGATTTCGGGGGCTAACTTTACGTTTACTCCGTCGTCATTGACGGCTCCTCCTCCTCTCCCGACTCCGTTAATTGGCTTCGATCGATCTTAGGTATGTTAATCTGCACGTGGGGCAGATAGATTCGCCGGAAAGGAAGAGGGAGAAGGCGTGTGTTCGGTAAAGTCGACGTGGACGATGAATCGAATCGAATGCTTCCGGCGTGCTTTATTTAAACTTTACGGTCGGCGAAGTTTACTACGAGTGTCGGCTACTAATTGACAAGATAACCGTGTACGTTCGCGCGCTATAGCTTCCGAGGAAAAGAGGGAGGAAGAGAGGGGTCGGCAGACTGCAGACGTACTGCCTCCAACTTTCCTCCTCTTCCACCTCAGCTCACCCTATCTTCCCTTATCGGCCAAATCGTTCTACGAACAATTCTTCCTCCCTTCTACATCTACGCGTAGATAGGTAGAAGTAGATATTTGCAGACGGTGACCGATCGCGTAGGATTGAGCGACTCGCATTGTCCGTTTCCTGTCCCGTTCCGTGGAGGTTAATGACAACGGTGTCCGTCGACACGTCGCCAAATAAGACAAGGCCGCACGTGCTGCCGTTTAGGGTAACTCTCGCTGTCGTTTGTTTCTCTTTCGATACTGACAAGCCCGAAACTCCGAAGACGGTAGTAGGGGCAAAAGGGGAAGGGAAGATAGCAGTGCGCGGAAGAAAGCGAGAGCGGGCCAGGGAGAATGTAGTTGCTCTATTTCTGTATTTTGTCCTCACGCATTTCGAACGTGGCCGATCCGTTCGGCGCGGTTCCGCCGTTAGCGAAGTGCAGTCGTACACGTAAACGCTAAAATAGAATGGTGCGCGCACATCAAACAAAATTACAAAACTTTGAACACCCTTTCGGCGGGTAAGCGCGGACGACTCCCTCTTCCACCGTCCTTTGTTTCAGTCGCACGCGGACTCTCGCGCTCGTCTCTTTCTCTTTCTCTTTCGTTGCGGTTTAATAGCTGCTGCTGCCCCGAGAGTCGGCCACGCTGCCAGAAAAGACGGTGCTTTCAAGTGTGTTCCCACCGCGCTAATCGTACCCGCGATTTTCTAGGCCGCGTTCACTCAGATACGTCGCACACTGCCAATGCATCGCGAGACGCTCAACAATAGACAATGTTATCATGCTACCGAGAAGCTCGTCGCTCGGTCCAATCTTCTGTCAGCGGCATCGAGGACATTCGCCGAATTGTGATCGGAGTTTCAGTGAACGGAAGGGAAGAGCCGATCAGCCGGCACTCTTCGTTAGAGGAATCGATTGATCGCTGAACCTTTCCGCTTGCCGAGCAAACGGACCGATCCTACGACCGTGATCGTAGAGACCTCCGACTTCTCGGAATCCTCAAACTCGAATCTACCGACAAGTGAGTATTTTCGTGCATCGTGTCCTCCCGAGACTTTTGCGAAACGTCGCTCTCAATTGTCTTCTCCTTCTCCGCCGCCGCGACCGCCGCCGCCGCCGCCTTCTTCTTGGACGGACGGGCTGCGAATGAAGAGATCCTTGAAGTCTCCTAGAAACTGGGACGACGCCGTAATTGAGGATCAGCGAGTGCTTCATCGCTCGGAATACAAAGCGAAACAGATATTATGATTCAATCGTACGGAGAAGAACGAAGAGCGAAATGATATCGACGCACGATTTGTTGAATCGTTCCAAGATCTCGAGGCTATGGATCGTTGGAAGAGTCCTACGGCCGACGGAAGACTGCGGAAATAGGAGTGATAGACGTTCGAACGTCTAATTCGACCGTACGTCGTTGCCAAAGAGTGTCTCTAGTCATTAGAACACGAGATTGTTAAAATATTATATATTCGAGAGTCTGAACGAGATACTCTAGTCAAAGAGTAACGTTTAGTCGAGAAAGAACTAAGTAGCCTCTTAAACTTTAGTTGAGAGAAACCATGATCGTATCAGCCTAAGAATTCGGAAAATTGAACTTTCCACAACATTTTCGCTTCCTTTTTTCGGGGAGGGAAAATGTAGGTACTGAAGGGTCGAAAAGGATCGACGGACGATCCGAAAGTCGTTACCGTCCTTGGGGCGTCAGATAATTCAAAATGCTGGACATATTCCGCGGCCTGAAGAGCCTGATCAAGATCTCCCACATCCACATCGACACCGCCGTATTCCGATTGCATTACAGCTTAACGGTGATCCTATTGATCGCCTTCTCGCTGATCGTCACGACGCGGCAATACGTTGGCAATCCGATCGATTGCATTCACAGCAAGGACCTGCCGGAAGACGTGTTGAACACGTACTGCTGGATCCATAGCACGTACACCATTACGGCGGCGTACAGGAAGAGGGAGGGATCCGAGGTTCCCTTCCCGGGTGTCGACAATTCCAAGTCGCATCCCGAGAGCGAGAGGAAGGAGTACAGGTACTATCAGTGGGTCTGCTTCATGCTGTTTCTCCAGGTAATCGAGCCTCACCACCTCTTATTTCGTTTCTTTCTCTCCAGCCCCCTTCTGCCCCACCCCTCCCCCACCCCTTTCTCATAAGGTTTTCATAGGCGGAAAATGACAGAGTTTAGGGCGTAATAATCGGGATCGTTTGGCACTCGGCTGCGGCTACGTCGAAGCAACTTACCCGATGCTTACAATGGCTTATATCTAGTTCATTGCCAAGAGGGAAACCTTAAGCATATTAACCCCTCAAACCTTCTAGCCGTTAGAACGTCTTTGAGGGTCGCTGTCGCAGTCGTCGCCTTGAGGCGGCCGATCAAAGACGTTCCACCCTTTTCTCTTCTCCTCTCTTAGCGGGTAGCTCTAGCGGGTAGCTCTAGCGAATAGCTCTAGTGGGCCTCTCTAGTCGTACCCTGTTGTAAATCAATCTAGTTCCTCGTCTTTTCCATACGATCCATCCCCCCTTTCCAACCTACCCGACAACTTTTTCACCTCTTCTCCTATTCCATCGCCAGCCGTCTCATCGTTTTTCCTCGACTCTCCCTCTCCGCGACCCCTCCCTATGTCCATTTATACCCTTTTGTCTCGTTCACTTTTCAACACCGTCCCCTTCGTTGTTCTTCTTTCGACGGAGCGAAAACTCGTTTATTTTCCGCTTTTTTGCCCCCGCGACGTTTTTTCCAACGTCGCTTCTCCTTTTTCATATCCATTCACGCAATTTCTTTCCTCAGGGCGATTAGCCAACGGGTCGACGTAATTTTACTATGAGCAGCGGCTATCGTGGGAGGCCTATAACCGGCCCCGTCGCCTTCCTCTTCCGCTTCTATTTCCTCCTACCGAGTCTATCTTCGTCGGTCGTTCCCCGTGGCAGGAATTATGCCAACGTAACCGCGATTATCTCGAGAGGATCCGAAGAAGGAGATAAAGGGGTGATTTAAGGAGTTTGATCGACTCGACACTGTAGTGTCAGAGACGATCTAACTATAGAGTGACAATGACCCGAATGCCACGTCTCGAGGTAACCTGTCTCATTCGTTTTTCTCTTTCTTTCTTTACCCCTCTCCTTCTCTCTCTCTCTTCCTCTCGGCCGGCTTTTCTTTTTACTCCCCTTCATTCTTTCTCGCGACAGCGAGTACGCCGCTGGCCAGAGGCCAATATTCGAATAGATCGAGATGTGCCTTTGCGCGGGCAATATTGGCTGCCAATATCGGCCGGCAATATCGCGCGCCCATCAAAATTTTGCGTCTCACTCGTATCGCCTCGACTAATTAAGCGTCTCCACGCGATCTCGACGCCGGAAACTGAGTTATGGCCTCCCTTCGACGATTAGACCCTCTACAAGAGTCTTTACCGCACCGCGCGGCGCGCACATTTTATTTTTGGACTTCTGACGGATTGCGCGATAATTAGAGAAGGACGTTCATTATTGCCCCGCTCTGGCAACGGCGAGCGAGCCAAGCACGGCCCGCGGACGGTTTCGTCATTCATATCTTCGCTGGGATTTAGAAACATCGTACGCCTCCTCTCATGTTTTATACATCAACGTCCGTCCCGGAGATATACGTTTAACAAACAACTTCTGCATCAAGCCAAACATTTACCGCCGGCCGGCGCAGCGCTCGTCGCATATAAGTACTCCGCGCACTGGAAAAGAAATACAAACTGGCCTGCCCACGTGCTGCGTGGCGAAAAGACATTTGGCGAGCCGTTTCGCTACTTCGAATATGTTCAGGATTATGGGACAGGAGAGAGAGGGAGAAAATGTGGAACTAGTCGCGCAGAAGGTAGATAGCCGTGAAGGGTGAGAAATCCTTGACAAACATAATCCCGGCATATCGAGTCGCATCGTGCGGTTCGAGCTTAAGCTATGGCCGTAAGCTGCCTATGGCCATTGGCTGGCCGAATATGATTGACAGGTTAGGTTGACCACGATGTTGCGCGACAGGGGGGTTGATCGGAGATAATAATGTGAGTTATGTGTTTGGTATCGAGGCCAAGGGATGCCCCTCAAGTCCGGGCAGTCTTCCGACGACTTGCTTACACGCACCACGTGCCCCGCCCTCGTTGTAGTTCTCGCTTCTAGCTTCCACTTGCCAACGCCTCGTATTCGTTTTCTCAACGTTGCCCGCGCCAAGCGACTCCGCTGCGAAAGAGCTTCCAAAAGAGTTTGCGAAACAGTTTCCGGACGAGTGATGAGAAATCGTGAGTCGTCCGCAAGTGCGATCCTCGCGATTAGATCGGCCGAAAAAGTTTTGTCGGCCCGTCGGCTCGACGCGGCAATTTCGACTCCCGATCCTGCCCGGAGCGTCCAGAGGAAGAGGGTGGAGGACCGGAAGTGTGAGCGAACGGAAGAGAACCGTGGGGAGAATTGCGAGAGGAAAGGGAGAGGATTCGATGGCGAAGATTCGGCACGCGGCCGAATGGAAGTAGAATTGGCCTCTTTGTCGTCGGGGACAGGAAGCGGAGTGACAAAATGCGCGCCGGACAGCTTCTGTCCTCCTTCCGATCGAGAAACTCGGTCAGTACGCGCCGAGATGAGTCGGCCGATCAAGATCGAGACGATCCTTGCCGGAGAGATCTAGATCCCCCGCGAACTCTCGCCTCGCCTCCCTCTGCCGCCACTTATCACCGTCCGCTGGGCAAGTCGGGGTTGGCATATCCTTCCCACAGCGACAACTGTGTGATATAAAGATGAGACGCCGATGAAAGAAAGAGAGAGAGAGAGAGCGCGTGTGCGATATCCAAAGTGATAAGCTTGGCTGGGATTTTTGTCGGAGTGATTTGTTAAGCCTTTCGAAGGATTATCGCGGGTGCTTCGTTCCTTTGGAAGGAAAGGGAGAGGCCTTATGGCGGAGTACGGAAAAAAGACGAATGGAAGTTGTTGGAGCGTCCGTCCTTCGGGAAATTGGCTTAGCGTCGTGGCACAGGCGGCGGACAAACCGCGTAATCTTCTCGTTCGGAAGAGCCTCGCTCGAATGAAGCACGCTCAGGGATACTACACGTGTCACGGCGTAGAGGAATAGGCCAAGAGGAATAGGCCAAGAGGAATAGGCCAGGAGGAATAGGCGAAATGCCGGAGGGAAAATTCTCCTCGCCGAGAGGAGCGATCGTTGGGAGCGTAATGTAACGTAGAGGAGATAAGGCGATGAATGGCCGCCGCCGATAGAACCTCTCTCGCTATTCGCCGACTATTCTCGCATTCGAGAAAGAGCAGGAAGAGGGCCGTTGTTTCTCTCCTCGCTCTGCCGGAGAATTGGATTATCTCACGTTCAAGGCAATTTTTCTATACTCTTCGGTAAAGGCATAATTCTATTATAAAGAGCTTTTGCGTCATTATACCAGCGCGAGAAAGCACCCTCTCTACCGATCCGGCGGCTAGTATGCCGGAAACAGGAACCATGCGACCAACGATCATCGATGTCACACCAATCTTCGACAATGTAACGTGATACGCGACTGCCGATTCGACACGCGAACAGTAAGAGGATGCATTCGGAACGGTCGTACATCGATTATTTCTCTATCAACAGATCTTGCCTTCGCCCTAACTGGCGTCGACAGCCGTCAAGTTAGCTTGATCGTCCGTAAAAACGAAAGAGATCGGAACCGAACGAGACGACACGACACGAAAAGAGACGAAATAAAACGAAACGAAGGGAGCGGAAGAAAATCCCGGAGGTTGAGTTGAGCGAGAGGATTGTGAAAAAAGAGGGCCTAAGATGCCGCTTATGCTTAAGATGATCGACGTCTTTGGATCGATAAGATCGCTGTTCAAGGTGCAGAGAGCGTCGGAGGATTCGATGATATTTCGTCTCCACTATCGTGCGACGGTCGCTCTCCTCCTGACCGGCTGCCTAACCCTGGCCTGCAAGAGCCTTTCCGGCTCGCCGATCCACTGCGAGGCTTCCGGTTCCGTAGATAAGGTTGTGCTGGAAACGTTTTGCTGGCTGCACACCACCTACAGCATGGTGCACGCCTTCAACATGAGCCTCGGACACGCCGTTCCCTATCCCGGCGTATCGAACAGCAAGGGGGACGGTATGCACGGCAACGTTCCTCATCCACTGGTCAAACAGCACAAGTACTATCAGTGGGTCATCTTCTTATTGCTGCTGCAAGTAAGAGGGCGTGTACCTATCCCCTTTAGTCATCCCGAGACGTGACCGGTTACGGCTATACCATTCGATGTCCCACGCGATTAATACCGCACTATTGCCCTCATCCCCCATCTTCCATCCCCCCACTGCTCACCCCATCCCATATCCTTTTCCATTCCACCGAACCTCCTTCTACTCATAGCAGCGAAATAATTTATCGGCCAATTAGCACCGATTTATATATATTCCTATCGCTCCCTCATCTTGACAGTGAACCGAGCAAGAGGGCGTCTTCCTTTCTTTACCCCTTACTCATCCTTTGACACCAGTCGGAACTTGACGTCTAACGTGATTAGCCCTCGACGTACATAGTATACTTTTCCCTGTCATCCGTCTTTGTTAAACTTCGCGCTCCTCTCAATCATTTCGCTTTAACAAACATCCAGTCAGGCAATCGTTTCCACCGAGGAAAAGTGTGTCAGCCCACTTAATGCCTTGACTGACTCTGTCACTTACACGCCACTGACAGTATAAATATTTCAGGCGAGTTTGATGGAACGTTCACACATTCTGCAACGTGATCATAGTTTAATTGTGGAGTATTTTTGCGCTATTAAATTTGGTTAATAGGACTGGACCCGACCATAGTTTCAATTATTTCTACGATTCTTTGTATTTTTTCTCAATTTTTCTCAATTTTTCACCGGTTTTTTGGACATGTTCCCTGAACTATTGCACTTAGAACAGTCGGATTGCGATTTTCTGAAAGCGGATGGAGTCCTCTTTCACCTCATAGGCCAATAATTAAATTAAACTTAAGCCCCTCCGCGGCCGCCGGTCCAATACGCGAATTTTACCGTTTTCTAACCATTTTTTCGCCATATCTCCGAAACTATTTCACTTAGAAGGCTCCGGTTGCGATTTTTGTGATCCTCGTGCGATTCTCTTTCAGTATGCATAACCACACGTTGATCGAAAGACTTTCATTTTTTTCGCCATTTCCGGGACCCCATTAAATTTTCCTCGCGTATCTATTGCAGCTATCATACAAATAGTGTATGCAAAGTAAAAATATATTAGACCACGCATTATAAGTGCAAGCTTGTCAGACATCTTTCATATTGTAGCTAAAACTATTATTGCCATGTCATCCTCAGTCCATACTATGTGCAAGGAAATTTCCCTGGTGAGTGGCATTAAGCGAAAGGGAACCTGTTCGCCGATAGCAGAAGGACTCTGAGTTTCGTCTCGGAAGAGCTTGCAACGCAGGTGGTCACATTCTCGTTGGCACTGAAACGATCCGCTTGCTCATCTTCTACTCCGGATTGGCACATTCCGAGGATGGGCAACTCCTTCCTCCTTCAATTAAATTACCGATCTCATGATCAAAGCATGTCAACAAACAAAGTGGGCACACTCCTCATCTCTCATCTCTCTCTCTCTCTCTCTCTCTCTCTCTCTCTCTCACTCACTCGCGGATAACACGCTGCTTTAAATGATGACTATCAACGCCGGGGCCATCTTCTTGCTGCCGCGAGTGAGAAATTACATCGGTCTTACGGTCTCTCGTTTATCTTCTTGCTCCGAGTCCTACGGATCTTTCTCGCTCGGTGTAAAACCAATTTCTCGTTTAATTAAACTATGCAGATCTCTCGATCCGGAGTGCGCGGCCGGCGATCACGGCCGCGATTAAAATGCGCCGGAACTTTTCTCGCGGCGAAACAAGTAATGGCAGTTAAAGCTCGCAGGCATAGGTGCGTGCACGCACTTTATGCACTGTTCGCCCGCACGGATTATTTATTCTCCGCCGCTTCTCCGAAGCTAGCTTTAATCCGAGATCGCTAATGTCATCATCGCTTAATAGAATTGCGCCTGAAAAGCGCGCTAGGCATACTATTTATGTAGATCGCGAGCGCAGAGAGTTGCCGGCCCGTATCCTGTTTCTGCCATTCGCGGTATCCCCTGATTATCGTCAGCCGATTAACTACATCCGACGCTGGAACTCGGAATTCCATGTCGCGTGCACTCTGATTAGAGTCAAGCGTCGAGACCGTTAACAAAGTAATCGCTGTCCGACTGTTTCGACGCAGCTTCCTTCTCTCTCGCGTCGCGTCCATCCCTCGTCCGGTCGCGAGTCGAGTCGAGTCGAGTCGAGTCGTGGCACCCTATCGCTTCTTCCCCTTGTTTAGCTAAATTTACGCGGGCATCGGCTCTATTCTTCCGAAAGGCACGCTCTCGAGGCACTAGACTCGAGCGCACGCTTTCCACGCACGCATTTGACGCACGCTTTTGACGCACGCCTCTCGACGCGTCTCCCTTGCGGAGGGCCGGGGAAGCAGCCAGCGGTCTATTTCCGAGCATGGATTTTCCCTTTTCTCTACCGACCCGCCAGCGGACGTTGCCTCGCAGAGAGAGAGAGAGAGAGAGAGAAGAGAGGCAGAGTGCGGCCGAACGCAGGAATCATCCGAAGCGCCCAACATTTACAAATTTACAGACGCACGTACTTTGGCTGCGGTCGTTACTTTCCTCTTAATCGAGCCAAGGGCGAGGTCAGTACTCACTCTCTCTCCTTCCCTCTCTCTTCCTCTCGCTCTCCTTTCACCCATATCGATTCTCTCTCGCAGAGAGCTCTACGGGACAAAAAATTGCTATCAAAGTTTTCTTAGGGAAATTACAGTTCTTCGCAAAGCTTCGCTTGGCAAAAAAGACCGGTGCATTCTTTCGACGCAACCGTGATCCAATTTGAGGGTAAAATTAATGATCGGCTCCGACGTCAGGCGCGTCCTCGGCTTCACGCACCTCCCATCTTTCTCCTCGGCGGCTGGACATGGGAATTGGGACTGTTTTAATTGGACTACTGACACAGCGCTGTTTTCACGGCCGGCCGCGAGAAGTTTTATTCGGCGGTCAGATGACGCGCGCGCGCGCGGCGAAGGATGTAGGGCAATATTTGGGGAAGGCGGTAGAGTCTCGGTAGAGTATTGGACGGTATAGTATCGGTGGGTAGAGTATTGGCCGGTAGAGTCTTGGGTTGGCTGGCGATCGGCCAGCAGGCATTTATGTATTACGCTTAGCCTTCTTACTCTCGCCCCCCTCGCATCCGATAGGTGCATTGACATCGGACAGCGGCCGAGTTCCTGGCCGACCTTTTCAGGTGCACGGGGCGCGATTAGCGCGACGGATGCGCCGAGGCGCCCATAGGGTCAGCGATATAAATATATCGCGGCGCTAATCGCTTTCAAAATAGCCGTAACGTTCCACTTAAAATAGTTGCACCGGGTGGAACGATTGGCGCTGTCCATCTTATCTTTCGCGCACGATAGTCGGATATTTCGATGGACGCCCATTCTGGGTTCGCAGGCGATCCTCTTCTACACGCCGCGATGGCTCTGGAAGGGCTGGGAGGGTGGCAAGATTCACGCGCTCATGATGGATCTCGACATCGGACTCTGCTCCGAGGTGGAGAAGAAGCAGAAGAAGAAGATGCTGCTCGACTACCTCTGGGAGAATCTTCGCTTTCACAATTGGTGGGCATACAGGTACTACCTATGCGAAGTTCTCGCTCTGGTGAATGTGGTCGGTGAGTAGTTTCACGTTTCTTCTCTTTCGCGCATGTTTGCTCACCCTTTCTCACTTCTTCGACACCCTTCTCGAACGCTGCGCTTACGCCTTTTAACTTCTCCACCCATTATTCTCACCTTCCTCTCTGCTCTCGATGTATTCGTGTTGTTCATTGGCCGCTGTCGCCGTCGTCTGAAACCCGCTTACACTCCGATCCGAGAGAATTCCCCGCATTTTATTTCGAGGAACATTCGTCCCTAGCGGTTCCACGAACTTTTTTTCCCTCCGTCCTCGTCAAGACGGCGCTGATCCGTTCCATGTTTGTTTTCGAACATCGGGCAAAGCTATGTATCACTCTGACATTAGTAATGTTTGCTCTGCAGAAAGTTCCTACCCGCTCGCGCTGCTTCTTTCCCTTTCCGTCTGGCGGCTAGGAAAACACAAACACGGCCGCGTCAAACGAGAAAAAGGAAAACGCGGCTGCGGGCGGGCCGGGATAATAGAATGAGCGGCGAATGAGCGGCGAATGAATGAACGATTCACAGTAAAATTTGGCAGCGATACAGCTGGCCACCTGCTTACGAATTCGTGCGGGGCGATCGTCTTTTACTACCTTCCCTTTCCCTCCCCCTATCGCCAATGTCGGAATTGTTCAACGTTGCGCCTCTCTGCCTTACGTCGCGCTCGCCGTAAGGCCGAATGAGTAACGATGATCGATAAAACCTTGGGGAGAGGTTGTTGCTTTGGTGGCTGCATTGGTGGCTGCATTGGTGGCTGCACTGGTGGCTGCACTGGTGGCTGCTTCGCTCGCTCTTGGCTGACGCTAGCGTTAAGCGGCAAATTGGACGGAGCGAATGAGGATGCGATGATAAGCAATGGTGATAAGCAATGGTGACGGGCGCAGGCCAGATGTTCCTGATGAACCGCTTCTTCGACGGGGCTTTCCTGACCTTCGGCATCGACGTGCTCAGATTCCTCGAGTCCGATCAGGAGGATCGCATCGATCCCATGATCTACGTATTCCCCCGGATGACAAAGTGCACCTTCTACAAGTACGGCGTGAGCGGGGAGGTTGAGAGGCACGACGCCGTCTGCATACTGCCCTTGAACGTCGTCAACGAGAAGATCTACGTCTTCCTCTGGTTCTGGTTCCTCTTTCTCGGCATACTCAGCTTCGTAACGGTATTGTACAGGGTCAGTAGACAAGGTCGGTCACATTACTATGATAATCCATTCGGCGGTCCGCTCCTATTTTACTTTCGTTATTGTCGCCCACTTTTCGGCAACAACAAGAGCTGATTTACAAACAAATTCGCTACCTTTCGTCGCTACTCGTTGTCGTCCAACTATAAATTCTGACCGGTTCTCGCACGAGGCACGCCCGATGCCGATTTCTTTGCCCTCTTCTTGCAGATCGTAATAATATTTTCGCCGCGAACGAGGGTATACCTGCTGCGACTGAGATTTCGACTAGTGAGGAAGGACGCCGTCGAGACAATAGTGAGACGTAGCAAAGTCGGCGACTGGTTCCTTCTTTACATGCTCGGCGAAAATCTGGACACCGTGATATACAGGGACGTGATGCACGAATTGGCGAACAAGCTGGCCTCGAGGCATCATCATAGCGTGCCAGGAGTTAAGGGCGAGCTACAAGAGGCCTGATCGAGGTGAGTCTCGCTCTTTTTATTTCTCCCGCTCGCCTGTCGCTGGAAAAACGAATAAAATCTCGGAAGGACGTACGGCCGAACGACAAAATTGCTCGCGCGGACGTATAAATCCTTCGGGATGCGCCGTAATCGTCGAGAGTGAATTATGCTTCCCACCGGAATAATTCCCGTGTTTAATTTGCCCCGCGCGGCGTCGTACGGGACGGAACGGGCCGGTAATGTACATCGCATAAATTGCAAATTATGCGTTCACTGACGCAGTTGGCCCATATCCGAATCCAGCTGATCTATGTGAGGTCATCCGAAAAGCAATAAACGCTTTCGAAAAGGCGATTATTATGCGGGGTACGATACTGGGCCGTGCGATACTGGGGCGCGCGATACTGGGGCCGATTCTTAAAATAAAATGTGCTCGCTAAGTGTCCGTAGGCTCGATAACCTTCGCCTCTTCCAGGACGAGCGCTCCGCGCGCGCTACACCTACTCGGCATATTTAACGTCTACCTACTCGCTGCAGAGTCGCTCCTTGTATTGATTTAACGTTTCTGCACGCGTCCGTCGACGATCGGAGCATCGCCAGGGCCAATCTTTACTTGTCACTCTGTCAGAGTTCGCGCGTCCGAACGTGCGTCCGAACGTGCGAAGCAGCCCGAGGCGTCAATCTTCCCAATTACGTCAGACCTGTTGGCCAGCTTCTTAGCCCCATACACAGGTGCATACGGAATACACTGGCGAAAAATGTTACGTCACCTTGCTCGCAACAGTGTCGCGTACCACGACTGCCCGAACGACCGAAGATATCATCTATTTTCGCATCAAATATCTTTTGGCGCATGTCAAGGCACGGGACCGAAATATGCATTACGATGACAGAAAAAACCGGTTTCGCCTGGCGTCCGCGAGATTGGCAACTTTCTCCGAGTACGGAATGAGTCTTAATCAATAAGCGGCGAGAAGGAGATGGCGAGGAGGAGATGGCGAGAAGATGCGGACCGCAGACGTCCATTACGGTCTTGATGGCGTTGCCAAAGCACGTCTTAAGCGAAGCCTCGAATCGATTGCCGAAACAACCATTGAACCTTATTACGCGGCCAAAAATTCATTACGTCGAGTCGAGAAAGATAGATAGACACAGAAAGAGAGAGGGAGAGGAAAGGAAGCTAACCGGTCGTCCGGCCTGTCGAAGGATCAACGGTCCGTCTCTGCAGGACGAAAAAGTAGAAGGTGGTGGAGGACGAGGAGGAGAAGGAGGAGAGGAACGACGAAGGAGAGGTTCGATTACGACACATCGCTCGGCTCCTATTTAAAGCGTTACCATTCTCTGTCTTAAAATATTCTCTCCATCGCGCGCGATGGATATGTCGGTAAGGTTGGCCCGTCGTTTTCTACCACCTACGATTGAACGATGGAGCCTGGCGCGTACCTTACGGCACTCATACACGCGCCATTCGGCGTAGATCTGAGCGGCGAAGCCAATATGATAGCCGGAGCTCATTGGGCAAGGCAATTTCGCGGGGCACTCGTTCCCTCGTCCGATATGCGCTCACGCGCCGCCCGGTATTAAAGTCGGCGGGCATAAATTTCGGCCCAACGAGCCTTGGACATTTACACGTTGTCCTATTTTAAGCGGGCCGTTCGTTTCGCGGGCGAGAGGACCTCTCGATGTTCGGCTGTAAAATTTCGCCCGCGTATCCGCTCGATCGCCGATCAATCGGTACCTGAGCCATCTGCGATGCCGCACGATCGACGTCCTATTGCATCCCGGTAATTGGCGGAAGGCGGCTTATTTTAACTTGACGATACGCGAGTACCCGCTTCTTCTCGTCTCTGACGTATCGAAGCCTTTTTGTCAGTCCGCGCCACCACCACCCACCCCGGGCGAATTTGGCAAGTTCGGCCAAAGAGTCTTGTTTGTCGTGCGAAATTGCCGTGCGAAGCCTCGTTTGTTGTCGTCGGCAGCAGGTTGCTCCTCACAGGTTGCCCCCTCACAGGTTGCCCCCTCGCAGGCGGCTGATCGTGTCTCTGATCCTTCTGATTGCAGGCTGCCTCGGAGGATGAACGAATCAAAGGATTCCAGGCGTATCGCGAGGTCCGCGCATGCCGCCGACATCCTGGACTCCGATTCTCTTTGCCCGGCTCTGTCCGCCACTATGCCAAAGACGATGCGCTACCAAAGACGCGATACCAAAGTACGCGAGACCAAAGTACGCGAGACCAAAGTACGAGAGACCAAAGACGCGAGAGCAAAGATGCGAGGCCAGAGAGCAGGGAAGCTTCCTTCCACCCTGGCCACCGAAACAATACAATTGTTATTCGAAGCGTCAATATTTCATTTTCATTCGTCCCGATTCTTCGAACGCAGCGCGCGCTTTGTTTGCCTTTGAAAATTTTACGATTTTTTACGGGATGAGATATGCGTTCGTTCGAAAAATCGCGAAGGAGAGAGAGAGAGAGAGAGAGAAAAGATGGAGAGAGAGGAGAATAGGGTAAAAAAGACAGACTGCTGGCGTGCAGCGCGCCATTGCCCAGCGTGCCTTAATCGTTGTTAAGTAAATTAAGACTACACACTTTCTTCGTAACGGATAAGTTTTCAAGGTAAGCGACGCGACGGGTACTGAGGTGGACCAAAGAATTTATTTTGAGCAACCGATTTTTCCGAGTCTTTCACAATCGTAATGCCTTTACGAAAAATTGAGTGCCTTTCGTGGGCGAGCATAAGGGGCCGGAGTACTTGAGCGTAATATTAGTCTATTAAGTGGATCTGCGACCGGGATTGCCACTGATCTATTTAAGAAAAATCGAATGGTGGCGGGCGACTACTCGGAACCCGTCGTTTTTCTGCGATCGCCGAGCAACGATAGCGTTGGCCAGCGATTGATAATAAATTATCCGCCGTACGCGCTTCACTTATGTAAGCGCTTATATGTATAAATGTCGATATAGTGTGTGCATATCGAACCGAGAACACGCCCGTGCCGACGGGTACACTGCCACCGGTTGATACCAATGTCTCATTCAAAATAATCGAATAAAGAAAATGTCGATCTCGCAAGCGAATCTATCCTTCAATTTAGTCTCGCACCGAGAGAGCGGCAAGAGGCGTGCAGCGTCGAGAGGTAGGTAACTTTATGGATTTTCTCTAATTATTCCGATTGAGAGACTGTAAAATTCGATGCGCAACCGAACCTCAGTCGACTCGAAAGTCTTACGACACGGATTTCGCTGGACGCGCAGGCAGAGACCGTGGGCGATTCCGTTCCGCCGTCATATTGACTTTTTCGATAATTCGACGCGTAGGCCTACGCCTTTCCGCGATCCGTGCCATTCTCTGACTCGGCCGAAGAACGAAGGAGAGCGCGAGGCTGACTTTAAGGGAGGGAAGGCTTTAAGCTTTCCTTTTGCTGTAATAACCGAGGGAGCCGCACGCAACCACTGACCCAGGACAATTAACCCTGAAAGATAGCCGAAGATAACCTCGGCCATATGGCCGAGCGGAATAGGGCTCACCGTGTATAAATCACGCCCTAAGACTTTGCCGCTTTTTCGACGGGGCTTCAAAGCTCGAAAGAAGACACTCTCAAGAAACTCTTTCGAGTTCGGCGAAAGGAAAGTGGCGGCACTCGCGCGAGCCGTTCAACGATATTGGCCGTACTTCGCAGTTCGTAAATAAATTACGCGCCGCGCGATACCTGCGCGATACAGTGCGCGATACAGTGCGCGATACACTGCGCGATGCTCTGTGCAATACTCTGGGCAATACTCTGGGCAATACTCTGCGAAATACTCGGGGCGAGTGATGCACGAATGGTGCGCGAGCCGCGGATGCTATTTCACCGTTGCCATTGCTGGAATTTTAACTGCCGCTTCTAGGGTTAAGGGAAGACCTCGAATACGACCCGCGGATAAATAACGACTCTGAATATTCGAACCTCCCTCTCTCCCTCTCTGCCTCCCGCTTCTTTCCCTTTAAGCTGCGTGCAGGAAGACGCTGCGGCGCTCGAGTAGCCATATTCGGAAGTCGAGGGACGACCAGGAGGGCCAACCGACCGGTCCGTTGCCCCTTTGCAGCTCGATGCAAAACCGCACTCGCAACTTCCATCTTCCAGGTTATATCGGCAGCCTCCGATTGACCCGAGGCTCAGCTGGATTCGAGATCGACTCAACGTTTTGTCACAGCCCCTCGAAGTGCCGAAGGGCGGCTGACGAGTCGAGGAATGAGGATGATCGGCCGAATGAACGAAGCAGGGTATGAGGCAGGGTATGAGGCAGGGTATGAGGCAGGGAATGATGCACGGAATGAAGGAAGGTAGGAGCGAACGAACTGGAAGACGTCTCAGTGTATCAGCGCACGCTTCGTCCTCCGGCCGGACAAGGGACGTCTTTCGCTGATGGAGTTTCGAGTGGTCTTTCCAGTTTGCAACACGACCAAAATGGCGCGACTGTCTCCATTTCTCTCTGCCCCCACCCACGGTTCTTTCTCTCTTTCTTGCGGAGCCGCGCTCTCGGCTCTTTGTCGCTCCTTCGCCCGCCGACCCTCCCGTGTCCGGCTTTGCCTTGCTTTGCCGGCCCGTAAATGGCGAGCAGAAGGCCTTGGGCGCCCACGCCCAGCCAGGAGAGCGACCTCTCACTCTCACTCCCAGCCTACTCGATCCTTCCTCTTTCTTTCTTTCTTTCTTTCTTTCTTCTTTCCTTCGTCCCTTCCTACCCATCTTCCTTCTGACTCTCTTACATCTCTTATCCCATCGATGGACAGCGACGCCGCTTTTATCTTCGCCTCACTCTTTTCCATCGATCCATCCGTCGATGGGCCCTGGCCACACTTTTTGCCCAGCCTGCGTCCACATGCCGGAGCTTCTCTTGCCCCCTCACTTTTCGACTCCCGATCGGACAAAAGTTACATCAGATCCCGCTCAGACCTGAAAAGGGGTTGCTATCGTTCCCAGCCTTGCACCATTACGTTTACCTAGGTGCAACGGTGAAAGGATATTCGGTAGGGGGTTCTTCACTCAAAGTCTTTCGTGCGATTAAGATTTTCGCTGTCAAACTTTTACCTATTACTTATGCAGCGAGAATTCTCGTTTCTGCGGACGTCAGCTTTAAAAATAGATGGAAGGAGTAGGCTGCGCGTCGTCTTTATTCGGGTAAGAACAAATGGAAACTTTCCTTTCTTTACGGAGACTAATCTTCACGAGACGTAAGACCATAGACGGTGCGGAAGAAATGTTTCCAATCAAGCTGCAATGAGTCCACTACTTATTGTCCCTCCCGTGCAGGAAGAGAACTTGTCGCGGTAGGAGTAAGCGAGCCTTTCCCTTAATCGGATTCGAACGTTTCGAACGTTTCAAACGGAAGGAAGGTAAAGAGGGAAATGGTCCCCGTCGAGTGGAAGACTCTACGTTCCTCTCGGCAAAATGAAACGACCGGTTGATATGGAAATTTGCCTGCGGGCGTATCCAGAGACCAGGAAGACGGATGATTGAGGCGACGTGATTGAAAGATTCTTCCTCTCGGCTGAGATAGAAGGAGGCAGCTCTCGTTTCTTCGGAAATGATTATTCAGTGAAAACGATTATCGAGCCTCGACTCCGGCCGGTGGAAGCCGCCGGACGAGGATGGGTCTT
Source organism: Anoplius nigerrimus (assembly GCA_914767735.1). Lineage (NCBI taxonomy): Eukaryota > Metazoa > Arthropoda > Insecta > Hymenoptera > Pompilidae > Anoplius > Anoplius nigerrimus. Next base: position 17,941,431 of record OU612083.1, read on the forward strand.
CGTGGACGCGTCTTCGTGGACGCGTCTTCGTGGATGCGTCGTCCAACGTCCCCCGAGGGTATTGGTAGCAGGGCCCTCCCTTCCAACGGAGCAATGGCCACCTTCGACTGCTCCCCCCGACCATCAAAAGAATACCTTCGCCCACCCGACTCTCCGTACTCTTCCGCGCAAAATTTACCACTCAAAATTCTCCGCCGGCCATTGCCCCTGCAAGCCAATTCGCAACTCGCGGGAGCAATAAACTTGCCGAAACGGGAAAACGTCGAATCTGACTGGAAACTCGTCAAAGAGAGCCGGATGACGTCAGTGAATTATCGCTACGAATTCGGTTAGATTCGAATTCGGTTCGCGGTAGAAAAAGTTGCGTTCGGAATGTCGAGGAGGCGAGAAAAATGCGTGCGAAGTGTGCGAAAGTGGCGATGAGCTGGTAAGGATGAAAAAGGATCGGAACGGGAGAAGGACGGGTAAAAATGATTAGGCGGCGTCTATAGGTCCAGGTCTTGGTCGTTGGCGAGGATGCCGTCTCGGAGCGTCCCCCGGGGGCGTCGGTGGGCGAGCCTCGCCAAGGAGAAGAGAGCAAGGGAGAGGAAGGGAGAGGAAGGGAGAGGAAGGAGTCGAGCAGAGAATTCTCCTTTACTACCGACCGGCACTCGTAAACGTGCACGTGTTCGTGCGGATTTACCGTAGCACATGTTCCGTGTGAACATTCATCCACATTCAGCGCTCGTAGCTCAACCACACTCAAGCCTGGCACGCTCGATGCTCGAATACTTGAAATACGTTTACGTTTGCCATTGTACGATCGCTACTCGGCGGAGCTCGGAATACAAGCGTTCGAACATAATGAGGGACTCCGACTCCCACTTTCGATATTAATTTTTCATCGCACTCGATAAACTTTGACGGCGGCTTGCGCGTGGGCGAGTGCGTCCGCGCACTCTTCCGAACGGAGGCGCGCGCCTTGTTATTCATCGTTCACCGACGAGAGCGGTGACAGTATCGGCGACAGTATGTTCCCCACCACTGACCAGACACAGTAGAAATGCCCCGTACCGCGATTCCACGCCGGCAGACGACAGTACAATTCGGTCTATACCGTAGGTACATTCCCACGTAGACGCTAACTCGATCGCACAATATAAAATCGTGACGCGCATTCCGCACGGACGTCGAGGCACTATTGCCTTCGAGTGCTTGCCAGCGAGAGTAGAAACTGGCTATCTCACGCATGTGTTATTCTACAGCCGTCTCCCCGCGGTTAATAGATAGGACGGATCCTCGGATCGCCGGACGCTGTGTTGACTCCGAGAGTATAAAATCGTAGCGCACTTTACCGAGATCGAGTGGCGTGGGCAAGGAAGAGGGAGGAGGAGGGGAAGAAGGAGGAGGAGGAGAAGGCGGAGGATGAATCCTCGCCAGCGGTTCTGTCTCCCTGTGTCGGTGTCGTGCACGTACATCGCAGGTGAAGAACCGCGAAGGCTGCGGCGGCTGAGAGAGTGTGCTCGCGGAATAGGAGTTTTGCACGGAGGGAGATATCTGGCATGGCGATGTGTCGGTGTTAAGCGGCGCTGGAAGGTAGGTAGGTAGATGAGTAGGTAGAGGTAGGTACAGGTAGAGGGAGGAGGTGGCCGTTTAGTTCGTCGAGGCCGGCAGGGGGGGCTCCTCGGTCGCAGGTGAAACGCTCCCTCTCAGTCGAGCGGGCTCAGTCGCAGTCGCGCGATCGCCAAAGAGAACGACGACATTTTACCTGTGCGCGCGCGCGCCTCGCTCTCCGCGCACAGCCTGCGTGCACCAGGTGACAATCGGCGCGAGACAGTTCCGGATCCGACGAGCCTCCGCCGAACCTCCGCCGAACCTCCCAACAGGATTCCTCCATCGAGGTACGATCATCATCATCGCCGCTTTCCGTCTCATTCCGTAGCCGCTCCTCGGCTAGATCCTCCTCTACGCTCTCCTACCGTCCTTGCACCTCTGACATGTCAGATGTCTCTGCCATTTGGCGCGCGATACGTTTCAAACTCCTCCGCGCTTCAGTGGCGAGAGACGCAGGGAAAAGTTGAGTAGAAAAGAAATTTGACCTGATTGGGCGGATGGAGTGATCGCCTCGGACGTTGGGTGGGCGTCGAGCCGGACGTTCTCCAGGTACGAAGGATTTGTTGACCTTGACGGTTGAGCGACATAGCGGTCGGGGGGAGACGCAATTTTCGAGCGAAGGTTCGCTTCGATCCACGGAGGAACATACCGAGATAATGCGTCTATGTTCTGTTCTTATTATTTCAACTTGAGTAAGCCTCTCACTCTCTCCGACTCACAGCCGGAGGTAGAAAGTATCGTAGACGAAGCAGTGAATGTCCAGTTTTGGAGGAAAAGGTGAACGTCGCTCGTCCGAGCCATACTCTCTCGCGAGCCGCGCGCAGTGTTTACGTCACCGATAAACATTCGTCCCGTTGGCGAGGGTATTACGAGGCGAGTTCCTACGAGACACGAGCGAGGACCTCGAGCTTCCTTGAGAACGCTAACACAATGTACGGTTCTACGACTAGGATGTCGCCTGCATAATTCCTTAACCGCAGTGACTGGCGTGGAATTGCGAAAGTGAAGGACACGGAGCGGTTGTAAAAGAATGTTCGGTCAGTCTCTCTCGCTTCTCGTCACAATCCTCGTAAACAGTTTGGAGGGAGGGGCAAAGGGGCTGGTGAGTTCGCAATTTCATTGACCCCTCCGAGTAGTCAGCGTAAAGGGGTTGGAGGGGGGCGTTTGACAGGGTTGCACGCGTCGTTGGCCGTACGGTTCTCTCGCGGCGCGAAAAGATAGCTGGCGGAGCGGTCAGTGCGTGCGCGGGGATAAACAGTTGCAGGCCGAGCGAGAAATCCGATCGAAACCGCTATGGAAGAAGAGCGCTCCGAGTGAGAGTTCCACCGAACGGTGACGGCCGGCGCGGCGCACGGTAAGAAGAACGGTCGAGAAGTTTTTGGCACGGTGCGTGCGTACGCTCGCTGATGCGTGCCCCGCACAACTTGCGTGCCTTCGACGCCCGTAGAAACTCGTTGACCTTCGCGCGCGCGCGCGCGCCCGCGCACACTCCGTTCTCGCTGCAGAAGCACCGAAGACGACCGGCTCCTCACAATAATCGCTCCCAATAAGCCCTTTTCAAGCGTAACTATCGCAAATGCGATTAGCAGTTCAGAGTTGAAGCTCGACTCCTCAAGAAATACCATTCTGTTGCCCCGATAAGATCGTAGTGGGGACCGAGGCCCAGGAGAGCTACTTTACGGCCATTGTAGACGTAAATAAGAGATTAGGTTGCTGCTTTCGCCCGCGCAGGGAAAGAAGGAAAAGTGGCGCACGTGCACAATGCGCCCCCATTGCCTTCCCTTGCCTTGACTCGTCTTGACTCGCCTTGGCCACTCGGAGTGCGACAGAGGGTAGACCCCCTATTAGAGCGCAGACCCCCCATACTACCCTTCGTCTCGCCGCCCCCTCGACAAACCGGTCCTGACGACGCTGCCAAGACGGCCGATTTTGCTCGGCGAACGCACGCGATCGCCATCTTGGATCCGGCGAGGATGACGTCACTGGTACGGGGCACGGTCGCTTACTCTCGCACGGTTACTCACTCCCACTTATAGACAAACCTATCCGCGGCTCTGTCACTGTCTATTCGCTCCAGGTGCGTATTGCATGGGCGCACTCTCCACCGTTCCTCCATTCGACCATCGCCATTCTTCTCTGCCGATTCGTTGCCACTGAATTCTATTAAGCGGGTCCGGCTTGATTGATTACGTTGTTTGCCAGCCATCAGAGATCGGTCTCTCGCTTTTGATCGATGCCTCCCTATCGTCGCTTCGCTCCTGTCGAAGAAGGCAAGACGGCCAGCTGGTTAGTCACACCGCTTGTTATGTATGACCATAAGTGGACAGGAATGCGCGCAGAGCCTGTATTTAAATTTAGAAGGAAAAACCACGGGAAGTTGACATTTAGATCCTTCGTCAAATAGGGTTGTGCCGAGTCATCGGTTATTTTTACGGAACTCCGGTCAGGTTAGACGAGGGTGTCATCCACCGTTTTCGATCCAATTACAGTCATAATGACATACCTTTCGCGTACTCTGCTCTGACCTTGGCAGAATTTCGAAAGGGAAATGTTACCGGATCGTATACGCTTCCTCTTTCCCTGTCGTTGCTGATGTCGCATACATACGTATTATGCATACGTAACGATGTCCGGCAATTCTCCGCGAGTAGATACCGTCGCGCAGCGACTAAAAGTTTCAACGTTACGAGCCATAAAAATAATAGCGCCCCCGCTTTGGCTAGCTGCTTTCTCGCTCGCCGCCCATTCCGCGTTTCTCACTTCTTCCTCCTTCCAACCGCGAATTCAAACGTGACAAGTCGAACGTTCACTCGGAAGGCGAGGAACGATCGTAATGATCGTGCAACCGCTAAATGTCGCGCCGATCGGCAAAAGTAACGATAGCCTCATTGCCGGCTTCCGAGCGAGAACGTTCTCGCGCGTGTCCTTTTTCACCTCGCTCTCCTTTCTCGGTTTCCTCTTCTCTTTAATTTTTTCACACCAGATCGAGCACGCAACGAGCGGCCTTCCTTTCGTTCCGGCGAATGCGTCGCTATCCTCGTCCTGTCGATGCTCATAAAAGAGAAGTTGGCAGCGGCTCTCGATGCATTCGAATCGTCCGCGTCTAATTGCCTTATGTAATATCGTTCGTCCACCGCGTGACGTAATTTTTCTATCGACGCTTCATCCTCCCTCTCCCCTCGTCCCATCATCATTATCATCATTATCATCATTGCCGTTATTCTTTTCTTCCATCAACTCGACGGCCTACGTCCCAGTCTGACCGTTGTCCGCTCCTGATCGCTGTACCACAAAGAGAGAGCTTCGGACTTTCAGTTTTCATTCGGCCGTTTCGCTCAAACTGCCGCTGACCCGTTAACGATGTAATAGTCATTGACATTTTCGCGTTAGCTTTCGCTCGCTCAGCTCTCCGTTTCGTCTTTGATCAGCGTAACGCGCAGCCGCGCGCCATCGCGAACCTTCGATTTCACGCGACCGATCGAGCCGCATGTCCGAACGACAGCTGAACTCGTTTCGAAACGAGGAGAACGACATCCCATTAATTTCGAAAGTCATCGATCTTAGAGCGACTTACTCTTTTCCTTTTCTCCCTCTGACGTATCTCGTCAGGATTCATCCGTTTGCGCGCGCGGGGAAGGTGCAGCGCGGCAATTTACGATTAAACGAGTGGCGAGAGAAGGAGGATTATGGCCGATCCGAGTAGGAGGAGTAGGAGGAGTAGGGGGAGGGACGGCGGTACTGGCAGTATAATACCGCGGGCGGTCGCCACTGAAATTTCATTTTTCCTTTCGCTCACCGAGTCCGGCGAGTCCGCGTCTTTCTTTTCGCGCTTCCAGCCATGCAAGACAAACGCGAGTCTCAGTGCCCTTGTCCAGGCTCGTACGTGTGCTTACGTGCGCTTACGTGCCTGTGCACTCGTGTGAGCGCACTCGCAAGCGGAGAAACGAGAGGCCAGTTGGCGAGGAGTTGGCCAGGAGTTGGCGAGCAGTTGGCAAAGAGTATTGGCGCCTTGGACGTGTACGAGGCACGTTATACATTGGCAGCTGGGCGGTTGTCTCCGAGTAGATGTATGCGCACGGGCAGTGAAAGTTGAGTGGCGCGCGCGCGCGCGCGGACGCGAACGCTCGCCTTCGCTGCCTTTGCGCAACGAGATCAGCGTTGTCTCTTCTGGCGAGTACTGGTTCGACTTTAAAGGCTCGAGCGAGGCTGGCCTGGGCGTCGGCGTTGTCACACCTTCCGAGAATGTCGCGGATCGCCGGTAATCGTCAGCGGGCCGGAATTCTTCTCACGGCGCATCCGACGTCTCGGTTGCCGTCTCGGTTGCTGTCTCGGTTGCCGTCTACGTTGCCGCCTTCGTTGCCGCCTTCGTTACCGTCTCGGTTAACATCTTTCGCCGCCGTCCTAGCCTTTACCGCACCGCCTCCTTTATACACACAGCTCTCGGTCGTATTAGCTTCCCGCGAGATTGAATTCACCGCGAGGAGGAGTCCGGAAAAATTACCTCCGCGCTATTCCGAAGAGATTTTCCTGCGGCGACGTCGCTCGATTTCCTGCCGAGATTATGCTCGTACCCCGCTTTCACGTGCAATTCAACTTGCTGCGAAAAAAATTGGTTGAAAAGGATTTTCTAGAGTAGGCTAGTCCCCCCCGGCCGATGAACGATGAGGAAGACGAAGATGAGGCAGAGAGAGAAAGAGAGAGAGAGGGGGGGGGGGGGGTGAGAGATCGGCTCATTGTAAACTTTCCAGAGTCACTCTCGGCGAGCTATTTTACACGAGTGCGAGGAAACTCATTAAAAGAGGTTACGCAGGTTCCTTACTCTACTATGCCCCTTGCTCGTCTTAGGCCATTGTCCTAGTACGGAGGACTTTGACCGAGTGTAGGCGCGAAAGGTGTCGTACTTTTTGAAAGAATGCGAAAGATAAGAGATCTCGTTAGCCGATAAGGAACCTCTTTTTCAACATCCGTTGGTCGTTTCCCTCGTTGGTCGGTTCTCGGCTTCCTGCTTCGCGCTAGCCGCTATCTCCCCGGTTTTTCTACGCTCAATCTTTGGCGCGAAACAAAGCTCTTCCCTTTCCGTCGAGCGCCGTTTCCGAGCGCCGCCGAGAGTCTAGGAGCAAAATTGAAAGAAGCGCGCGGGCAGCCGACTGTCTCGAGAGCGGATCGTCAATCGTTTCCGCTCAATTATTCTTTTCCCATCGCGGCACCGCCCGCCGTAGTCATCGTCATCGTCCTTTGACTCATCGAATTATTCGCCAGGCCCATGCGTTCAGCATCGCTTATGACTGTTTCGATGCCATATTGTTCCGACGCCCAACGACGCCCGTGGACGCAGACCTCATTATTTCAGCGCTGATTCGTGCCAGTGCTATTATTCGCCCGAGGAAAGTACACAGGGGGGGGGGGGGGGGGGGAGATATTTATTTTCGCTTTAGCGTGATTTACTTTACGATAGGCGCAATTCGAACGGCACGCATTTGCCCGAGGCATCTAATTAACTGAAGCCGGCCTTGCCTGAGACCTTCGGCGGAACATCGAGCGGACGTGACACCCACTCTGGGAATGAGGCAACCTCACCTTTCTTAGGTCTTCCGATTATTTTCTAGTTCACGTATAATAATGCGCCGTCAATATTTTCGCAACCGCTCTATCTCTCGGCCGGGTCTTTACGAGCTAATCCTTTACGATGGCCTGTCCGTCGATCGTTTCGGGCGGTCACGGCGAATTCTCCGTACTTATTCCTTCCCTCATAAATCGTGGCTACCATTTTTCAACGAAAAGGCGAATCGCTCGCGCGTACGTCGACGTTCCGTGGAATCGCGAGGCGCTGGCCATCGAAAAAGATTGTCGAAAGAATGCTCGTCGCGAGGAAGCGATAAATCGCCTCGGCAACGGGACGAAGAACGACTCCGGGCTTCTCTATTCTTCGAAAATTGCCGCCGGTCCTCCGTGACGCTCGAGGGTTCACTAAATCCGTTCCTTTCCTCTGCCCTCCCCACATCCCCCCGTCGCAGTGACTTCGCTCATCAGACCAGTGACTCAATCCTCGAAGCGCGACTCGGTGACAAAGAGTTTTCATCCGTCAGAATATCCTCGTCTCTCGCGGCCGCTTCTATAATAGTTACGAGAAACCGTAAGTCACGTTGTCACTGGCCACGCAACCGACAGAATTTAAAGTACGCTCGACGCCAGGGACAGGGCTTTAATAAATGTATCGTCGTCGTTGTCATCGTCGTGGCAGTCGTCGCGGCAGTCGTCATTGCTGTCGTCGTCGTTTCTTAGCTCGTGCCACGCTCGAGCCACGCTCCTCGCCGATAATTCTTCTCTTTTACGTAAGACTCACAATTATTGAATATAGCGCTTCGCGCGCCGAAAACCGGTTCTCTTTCCCCGATGACGGATTCCCTCCAGACGCGCGATACAATTACATAATGGGATTGGCGGCGAACGGTTCCGCGAACAAATGAAATCATCGAGTAATTTCGAAAGTGAATCAACGCTCCTCAATTAATCGACCGCAGCCTTTTTCTCGCTTCTGCGAAAGTTGCAGTGGTATCGATTCGATGATTACCGGTCTCGGTAGTCCGACGACAGGAAAGAGTGAGACCGCCAATAGACAAATATGCGCGAACGGCTAATCTGCTCGATAGGTAATTCATGTTTAACTCCCGAGAGTCGTCCCATCGATCTTACCCAATTCTGTAACTTATCTCCGCGTGCGGTAAAGAAACCTTGTTCGAGCCACCTTTCCCACTCCGGCACCCCGCTCCCCCTCGGGCAGCTTCCTCCAACGTCCCACTTTACGAACGATTCATTGATTCCGCTGTAATGAACGTATCGGCCAGACGTCTCTTACCCGTTTACCTCTGCCCTCTTACGTCACGTTACATAATCCGAGCCCATGAATACGCTGATCTTTAGCCGGCAGCCTGCACGGACAAGTCCATGGCGCCCATTGTGAGACTGTCACGAGAGTGCCGCGAGAGTGCCGCGAGAGTGCCGCGAGAGTGCCACGAAGGTACCATCGGCGGAGAATTCGTTGGGCTCGAACCGTTTTCCATGCCAGTCTACCTACTCCTTTACATTTCCGCACGCTACATCCTCGACCCCACCGCTCTTAATATAAAGCCTTTGCGCAACAGCAATTATTCTACTTCCTCGCCATTTATGCCTTCCTCCATTCAGCGGATCCCTCCATTCCTTGCCTTCTTCCCCCCAATGCCAGCCATCACGTGCCATGAATCCTTCGAGTACCCCTCCGAGTACTCCTCCGAGCACTGTCTCTTTATGCGTCCCAAGATTGTTCTCCTATTGAAAATTTAATTTCACATAAGATATTCCTGTCGCGCGCCGAGAGTCGAGGATGCAGCCGAGTCCTTTACGCATTCTGAGGGAGGGAAGGTTGAACGCTTAACGATCTGTCGATCTCGGGTCCCGCACTCGGGTCCCGCACTCGGGTCCCGCACTCGGGTCCCGCACTCGGATACTTTCTCGTCTCGCGCCGGGGAATATTAAATTACGTGCACGTACCGGGCTCTTTTAACACGACTCGCTACACGCTGCACCCGTGTCGACATAACTCGCAGAGGCGTGATCGGCACGACGGTCACGTGCCCTCGAAACGCGCGCCTTCGAGAATATACGCTCCCAAGGAGGCAGTCGTCCGAGACTTCCTACCAAAATCCTCACATCGCTATCCACTCATCTCCTCCTCCTCCTTCTCCCCCCTCTCCATGGAACCTAATCGCCCGACACGCTTTCCATCGGATTCCCGTCTCAATTTTCACTTTGGCACGTCGTGCGTGAAAATCACCTCCTTCGTCCTTTTCATAGCTCCATCGGCCCTCTTTTCCGACGGACTGCGTCCTGCGTGTCGGAAATTATGTCGGAAACGGTGTCGCTTGCCCTGGCAAATTAATAACTCCGACTGACTGTCATTACGGAGGCTGGATGTCGTGACTACTTGCAAGAGCCCTTTCAGCGAGATGACGCCATCGACGCGACTATCGGCCGGAGTCGGTCGAGGTCTTCCTCGAGAGCGAAGAGACCGGAAACGGGCAAGGCTGGATCATCCAGAAACGTGACTCTGATTCGCGAGGAAAAATCTTCGCTCACCGATCGGTTGGCAGGGCGCCGCTGGAAGTGCGTCCACGTCGCAAAAGGTGGCGTCGTACAAACTAAGCGTCGCGCACACCCTGACTCGCCCTCCTACGTGAGACCACGTTAAGCTCCCCGCATACATCTTTTATGAGTACGTGAAAACGCGCTCACATCCAGCGCTCGTTAATATTTCCACCTTCCCAGGGAATCTACGCCGCGCCACGTTCTTTGCTGGGCTAATAAAAAGATAGCAAGGTGGCGGTACGTAGGTGGTGAGAGCACATCATCCTTTCGATTTAACTTTACATTCGGAATGGACGAAACGTGTTTCCACGAGGAAAGCGGGGTCCTCGTTCAGTTCCAGCCGGACTCGGGATCGGTAACAAAATACCCCCTGGTCGACCTACGAAGTCGTTCGAGGAAAGTTTCCGAGAGTGGACAGTACATATAGCGATCGGCCGGGCAAATTTATTAAGTACGAGAAAAAGAAGCGGTGGCCTAGTCCACGTAAGACTTTTCGCGTCTTGTCCCGGCTACTTCGATGGCTGTATGCGTGATCAACGTTAATTAAGCCGACGCGTTACGCAACGAGGAAAAGCGGCGGCACGTTTCTCGCTTTACGACTGGCGCGCACCGGTCAGTTCATGCCCCGCTAGTTTCGTTAACATTCGAAGATTACCTCAGCCCCGTTCGCAGAATCCGTTCGCGGAATCCTATCGGCCGACAGTTTCCCGTTTCTACCTTGCGAGTCCGTCTCACTTTATCGATGCACTTCTCTTTTGTCCAGGATTGCGCGCAATGAGACCGTCGTAGCGAGCTGCAGCTGAGACGGGGAGAGAGAGAGAGAGAGAGAGAGAGAGACAGAGGGACAAGAAGTACGAGCCGTGAGCTGCAATGGCAAAGGTACGTAAGGGAAATGGAGGAAAGGCGGAAAGCGAATGATTGGCGAAGGGAGGGCAAGCGTTCAAGGTTAATTTATGGCAGGCGGTCCGAGATCGGACTCCATCGAGCTCCATCGCGTTCGTGCCTTCCGAGTAATAAGGAGTTTCGAGTACCAGCGTTTCGCTTACATGACGCTACGGCTACGGCGTATGTACTGCCAATAGTCCGACATACGTGCGCCTATTTATGTATCGTTCGAATGCGTCACGCGTTCTATGCCGTTCTATGCGCCTCTATGCCGGTCTATGTGGCTCTATGCGCCTCTATGCTCGTTAGATGCAGAAACATCGAGATCCCGAGATAGGTGGATGTCGGCTATACGGATACACTGGGTGTATACGCAACTGGCAGACGAGCCTGATGCCTGGCTATACGCGTTACATGCGTGTACCGCGCAAATCCTTTCCTCTCCGAGTACGTTTCGCGTACGTTTCACGTACGTGTAGGTGCATGAGGCGGCCTGGGGAAGAGAGAAGGAGAGAGCGATTGGCCAAAGCGGGTGGAGGTAGCGAGCAAGAGAATAAGGATGGACAGTTTGGAGGGGCAGCGACGGTATCTAACGGTGCAGTCCGCCTGGTGCGAGTGCATCGAAGCGTGCCGGGGCTCTCCTTCGTTCGCGAGCCTCCAACCAACTCGGATTTGCTCGAGGAAGCCAGGAAGCATTCCGTATACCTCGCTGGAAGCGGCGTGAAACGGCGTTAATTTGAGACCGCGGATAATGGCTCTTAAAGCAGCCTCGGGCTCTGTTAAAAATATTCCCCCGGACGGCCTCTCTTAGACCGGCGACTCCTTTAATATCATTCCGAACCGTATTCTTTTTTTACCGCAAGTGCGGTACTCGCCGAGAGTGTAATCAGCGTGAGCCTGCCTGCCTGCAACAAGTCCTTCCTTCCTTCCTCTTTCCCTCTCTGCCTCCCTCCCTTCCTACCTCCCTCCTTCCTACTCTGAGCCGGGGCTACTTTACTTTACCTCCGACTCTTTCTCGCTCCCCAGGGGATACCGCTGTTGAAAGAAGCCGTCTCTACATTCTCTCCAGACAAGCTCTACAAATTCGAATTTGCCAACTATCCTCGGATTCCTCTGCGCGGAACGTAACGCGGATTCCGGCACGACAAAGGTTGCCCAAGTTCCATCGAGCGTTCCGCAAACGTTATCTTTGACGCGGCATTCCTCTCCCAGCCTCTTTCCTTCCCTACCCTACCCTACCCTACCCTACCCTACCCTACCCTACCCTACCCAAGCCTACCCTACTCCTACCACACTTCGTGCGGACATTTCCACTTACGCGCGTACGTACGCTCGTCATTGCTGCCGTTCCGGAAGAACTCGGGGACACGCAAAAGGATCTCGGCAATTTTCGATCCGCAGGAGGGGGGCAATCTTCCCTCGTCAAGACCATTCAATTGAATCGTATGGGAAAAGCACGGAGGAAGCTCGTCCCGTTTCCCTTCTTAGCGGCAATAATCGGCCGAAGTGCGTAAGAGGAGAGATGATCGCATATCATGAGCGCGCCTCTTCTCGATCCTTCCACCTTCTTCGACAGCTCGTTCGCGAGAGGATTCTTCGGCAGCCATTATCCTGCCCGCTCGCATGGGCCCTCATTAGAGACAATGCGCTGGCGGGCTGAACGAGGAGGAGGGGAGGAGATGAGGCAGGAAGTGATCGACCTAGCTCCCGGCTAAAATGGCATAAGCGGCGATAATCTCCCGGCATCCAGCAAATATTTGCACGTCCTTCCACCTATCGACTCTCCGCGGTTCTCCTCGGTCGACTTCGGTTCCGCGATCGGATTGCCGAGTGCGATTGAAACAGGATGTCGGTCAAAAGTACTCTCTTCCCCTTTACGGAATTACACGCGCTCTCGGCACACGAGTACGTGCTGAGGAACCGCGCGATTGTTCTTTTCAATGGCACCCTGACGGGAGGCACCTCCAGGTTTCCCTCGCCGCTCAATGAACGTGCTTTCTCCCTCTGCCTTCTTCTTGCCTCGCTCCCGACAATTCGCCTGCCTTACGAATCTAATGATCCGCGGAAACTCCTCGCTCCTACGATAACGGCCGATCCTATTCCTTTGTGTGTGCCAAAGCCCCGATTGTCGAGGAAAATGATATATTGAAAGCGAAACCTGGCTTACGGGACCGTTGCGTGACTGGCACGTGGGCGTAACGCAAATCGTTGGTAATTTAATTGGTTCGCACGGTAAAACGATCAGTCGAAAAAAAAGGACACTACTTCGGCCGACTACCAAAGATTATTCCGCTCGAGAATAGTTTTAATTTTTCTACGGTACCGCGCTACCTTTATCTTCGCCAGGATAAGCATGGCGAGTTCCGTTCATTACTTCACAGTGGAAAACAGCCGTAATATATTCGGCAATCGAATGAGTATGATAGCTTGTTTTGAGAGGAAAGAAGGCAAAGGCGAGTTGAGCCCATGCTCTTATCTCTGAAAGCTGCATCCGGAACATACGTCACCGGACATTCGATGTTTCTAATTGCAGATTTCTCGAGCGATAGACTCGGTGCCGAGTGATATATGGCTAGTAGCGGCGTTGTACTGTACATTGTCTGCCGCGGGTGTCGTTTAAAATCCTGTCCTAGCCGTAACGCGTGCATTGGTCCCGCGATCGAAGGCTGCGATCTAGTTCGTTTGGATACTGGTTCGCGTTTCGAAAGATAGTTATCGCGCGCCGCATGTCCTTCTGCGTACCCGACGTGTTGCAATCATGCTTATAGATGACGTCAGACCATTGAGAAATACCTGTCAATTTGATCGCGAGCCGCTATTAGAAAGGCCTCGGATTCGTACTCTGTTCGAATCCTAGCTACAGATACCACGGAGTAACCTATAGTTATTAATTGAAAAGAAACGAAAATTCTACGTTTTTTCATACCACAGTCCACGTTTTACGTTCTCCACTCGATATCACGCGGAATTCCGCTTCGATAGTAACGCCTGCGAGATCTGGCAAACGAACGCTGCGATCTAGCGCGATCGGCTTACGTTTCGCACTCGTGATATTAAGCAGCGTATGACCTTACACATTTTCAGCCAGTTCTGGCCCAAACGTACACATTGATAACTAAATCATAGACATCGCGTTACACAATCGCGTGCGTTCAAGTACGTCGCAACTGATCCATGACATTACGGATAGAAAAGTGTCGAATAACGTTACCACTGACGGCAAACAATGAACGCATTACGGGTCGAACCGAGATCTCGACCATTTATTTGAAATACGAATTGGAAACCTTGTTATTAATCAACACGCTCGGGGCGTTATCAGTCACAATTATATTCATATAAATACAGCAGCTCATTACTCCACCAGATTATGCAATCTGGATTTCTTAACGAAAGAACGATGACGAGGGATAGAATATAAGGAAAAAATGACACATTCGATCGATTTTAGGGGTAATTGGAAATTACTGTGAAGCATGTGAGAAGAGAGTAAAGTTAGTCGAGGCTCGTTATTATCTCGGGTGTGTAGAGCACGTTGCACGTGCATCGAACCTTGCGCCGGCCAGGGTAGAGTCCGTAATCCGGTTTGCTCGGCTTCAAGTAAGTCTCGAAACGGAATGTCGTGCGGGAATTGCTCTTTCACCGACCCTGCCCAGTGTCCGCCGATCGAATATCAACTATCACCTTAAGTCATAACCTTATCGTTCATCGGAGAGAGAAGTAAAGAATCGTTTTTCATTTCACAGATGTTGCAGATGAGATTGATAGCGGTGCTCTCGATAGCACTTCCGGTTGTCCTGTCTCAGAGCAACTATGCGTCGCAGGGCAACAGTATTGAATATCAGCCGGGACTACCGCCGAGCACCGTTCTCGACGGGAAAGTCACGAAACTGGACGATATTTCGCCGATCATATTTCTGAACCGAACGAAGGCCTACCTCAACTGTGGCCAAGGCAGTATGGAGGTCGAGCTCAAGTTCGAGGAACCGTTTTACGGTGTCGCTTACGCCGATTTCAATCGGCACAGCGCCTGTATGGTAAAAGGACGCGGACTGACCAGCGCCAAGTTGGATCTACCTCTTAAAGGTAAGGATTTTCACTTTCCCTATGGCCTCCCCGTGCTCTTGGCTCACTCTTCCCTGGCCATCGATCGATTGGCCTCTTCCGCGGCCAAGTTCGGCGAAAGTAACGGTACATCTTGCTTACCAAGGATGCGGCACGAGGCAGGATCCTCAGCGCGTCTTCACCAATAACGTGGTCGTGCGCTTCCATCCGGGCCTCGAAATGGACGGGGACGAGGTGATAACGATAGTGTGTAGATATCCTCCGCCAGTGGCACCTTCACCGCCCCAACCTCCGGCTGGCAGGTACGATATGTTTCTCAAATTGAACCATTGGGCGATTCGCATTTTTCTTACTCATACTTTTTCTATTTTTCCCACTTAGATCGGCCACAGAGATTCCTGACACGATCACTGAACCGCCGCTGAAGGGATTCCAAATTCTGTTGATAATATGCGCCATACTCTTCCTCTCGTTGCTTCTGCTCGGCCTTGGCTGCTCCTACATGTGCCTGAAGCGACGAAACGTCCGCGTCGTCCACCGTCATCCTTACGGAAGTGGCACCGGTTCCGAAATAACGAAACTGTCTGGCTCATCGCTGAGCCACATCACGATGTTCGAAGGTCTCAAGATACCCCGGGCGCACGCGCTTCTGCATACGACCGCTGCCTCCACTTCCGGCAGCGAAGCTAATCTCGTCATCGATCATTCCGACACTCTTCCCAGCGATTATCCCAGCGAAAGCCATTCCGAGGTGAGTGTCTCGTCTCTCAGTCTCTGTCTCCCATCTTTTTCATCAAGCACAATGAACCATCCCCCCCTCTACAAATTTCTTTCCCAATGAAACGCGGAACAAATATGGCCCGCTATTATCTCGATTAACTTCATAATTGGGAAAGAAAATTGTCACTATTTTTTCCCCCTCGGGAAGGAAGACTGGTAAACTAATGAGTTCAATATTCTCCAAGATCCAATATCGTCAACAGGTCGACGAGGAACGCTCGCTTCCGGTATCCTCGGCCGGATCGTACGATAACAAGGCATTCGTTCATCATCACGAGGCTCAGCGGCAGATCGAAGTGCGAACCGCCAGCTCTCTCTACTCGGAGAGCGTGGTGGCGGAAGTAGAAAGTTCCTCGATGACGGCGGCCAATGCCTCTCGCATAGCCGTCCCTCGACATCCGGTCGCCGTGTCGATCGAGCCCGAGCCCAAATTCGACGTCCAGATGAGGGTGAAGAGAGCACCCCCGCCCCCTCCCAGTCCGCTTCCCTCGGAATCGGACGTGGCCAGTGTGGCGCTTGAAAGGAACCTAACGACCATCCTTGAGCGAGAAGAATCGAGCGTCAGTCGCTCGCTGGACAGCCAGCCAAGGCGAATGACCACCTTCTCCTACGTGCCCGAAATCTATGGATCGCCCGGTGTTACCTCACCGGCGTCCACCATTTCGAGGCAGCAAACGCCGCCGGTCTACTCGAGGATCCTCCGCAAGCAGGCTGAGAGAGAGACCACTAGTACGAGTCTGATGCAAGATAGAATCGCCTCACCACCGCCTGCTGAGCCTCTCAACATCCACCACGAAATTCGTCGGCCCCGATCTCTTACCTCATTGAACACCGAGCTAACCGAGACCCGCTCGCTGACCGAGGCCACAGATTATTCGCATGCCAAGTACAGAGTGGCCAGCATCCTGGCGCCTACTCCTCCGCCCCCGCCGCCGATCGTACCCTCGACGAGTACCACGGCCACTCACACGGCTGTTCAGCACAGGGAACATCGTCTTCTGCGCGAAGAGATCACCGAGCCTCTCGTCGAGCCGCAGGTGCTCGCCCCGAGGAGACCCGAGATTACGACTCACGAGGTTGACGACGTCTTCCTCAGGACCGTCACCGAGAAGAAGACTATTGAGGACGTTGAACGTCATCGCCGGCAAGTCACCGAGTACAGAGCGAGGCCTCAGCAGCCACAGCAGCCTGATCCCAAATGGGATGTGACCATCAGGAACTATCCCACCGAGGACCTACCCCCTCCACCTCCCGAGTGGGAGAACTTCTCCGACGTGAGCTCCGCATCGAATCTCACCATAACGAACGAGCCAACTTCACATATTCCCGACATCGTCAATGATGACGAGCCTGACGTTACCATAGAGCCGACCTACACTGCCAGAGCGGAGATACCCTGCAGGCCGCCGCCTTCGAGCCGCCGACACACCCTCGAGACGGAGACCGACTGGTTCAGCAGACTCTCCCGCGTCCTGGAGCCACGCTACGCCTCCGAGCTCGGCGAGGAGGAGCGAGTCAAGTGGCGGGAGATCATCACCACGGAGAGCACCCTCAGGACCCTTCTCACCGAGGCGGTCGTCAAGGAGGACTACGAGCTCATCCGCAAGGACGCGAGGTACACCAACCTCTTCCCGCCGGCCAAGTGGGACGTCATCATTCGCATCTTAGGCCCGCCCTCGGCCAACGCCGGCTCCACGTCCTCCTCCAGCGTCCACGGCAAGAATCACAGATACAAGAGGTCCAAATCCTCCGAGTGGGACACCAGGTCGAGAAGATCCTCCCTTCCGACACTGTACGAGTACGAGAGCGACGGGGGCAGTTCGGCCCGAACGCTGGGCAATCAGAGTCACCGACTGCAGATATCGCAGTCGACGACAACGATGGCCAGTGGACTCCCTACTCGTCGTCGAGGAGGATCCAGCCATCGCGGCGTGGGTGGCGGCAGCGAAGCGGATCTCAGATCGATGTCCGAGATGACCGTCAGAGATTTCGCGAGGGTGGACAGAGACGACCTGACGAGTTTGAGCTCCTTCGAGGGTGCTGACTCGCTGGTGAGATCTTTGAGTCAGCCCAGTCTGGCGAGATCGGGCTCCGAGTTCACGGAACACTGGGGCATGCCGTCCGGCATCCTGGACTTGCCACCCTGGGCCGGCGAGGAGGGCGAGGAGGGACCCAGCTCCGTCGAAACTACCCCCAGGGCCGTCAGACGAGGCGAGAGGTTGGAAGTGGTCGCTTCGTTCGACGATCGAAGACGGACCGGGAACGCAACGACGAGCACGCGGTCGAGTCGCTTCATCGAGAGGGAGCTGAGCAGCGTTCGAGTCACCGACAGTCAGAGAACCTCGAATTGGTTCAACGACGACTCCGAGCCGGAGATGCAGATCTGAAGAGGATGCGCGCTGCGGTGCGATCTAGCGCAACCTCGATCCTAACTCCCCATTCTCGGCCGCCCATTCTCGGCCGCCCATTCTCGGCCGACCATTCTCGGCCGACCATTCGCGAATGAGGCCCCTCATCGGACATCGAGATGGCCGCAACACTTTTTCGGTTCCTATTGATTTCACTGCCCGATCCAATATCTCTGTCAACGGTACGTCCAATTTCTTGCCCATCAAATTGTCTTTCCCCTTCCCACTTCTCCATCTCGCACCGTTTCGCAACCGTGTAGCGCGAATGGTGCGGCGCGAATAGTGTAGCGCGAATAGTGATGCGCGAATAGTGATGCGCGAATAGTGATGCGCAAATAGCGGAGCGCAAGTAACTCGCCCATCTTAGGAGCACTCGTGAGCATTCATTCGTACTCGCGCTGAATGCCTCGAACGGCAGTGGCGAGAGCTCAAGTGCCCGTTCCCGAGGAAGGGCCGTCCGAGTAGTTGTGGCAAACTTGAAGCGCCCCGAGCATGTAAGCGTAGGGCATGCGACGCAAGGTACGGAACGCTCCTACCTTCTGGCAGAGATCCGCGAGCGCCGCGGCCACTCTCTTCACTCGCCACTCGAAACTTGCCGAAAGGGAGTCGGGGCTAATTGCCCGAGTCTCAAGCTTAACTAACTAACCGAGTGGGACTGTAGAGTCCGGCAGAGCCGATCGAGTCTCTGGCTGAAGGAGCCGAGGGCCAATTCCAGATACCTATATAACTACCCAAGTGGCCTCGAACCTCGAGAGCGAAGGGCGAAGAGGAGAGGAGGAGGCTGACGAAAATCGCTCGTCCCAGTCAGCCCCTCCCTAGTAACGCGATAAGGACTCTCACAATGTGAAAAACGTTCGGTGGTAGAGCTGCGCAAATAGTCTACTTAAGTAGGTAACGAAACATACGGTGCTGGGTAATACGCTTCAAACGATAGCTAGATTCCCCTCTTAACAAACGTACCTAACCTCAACCTCCCCCCTCGACCGACTATCCCACCCTCATTTATCATCCGTCCCATAATCTTCTCTCCGTGTCTCTCGCGACAAATTTCACGAGTATCTCACGAGTATTTCACGAGTATTTCACGAGTATTTCACGCAATATGCGCGAGTGTCGTGGATCGATCTCAATGATTCAGATTGAACAAGGTCGCGCGATACTCGCCCGTAGATAGATCCATTCGGATGAACGTACTTATATGCGTAATGTATGCTCGTACGTAGGTAAAGGTAACGGGCATAGTCATCGATTATGCGAATTATGAAAATGAGCGCAATCCTTGAATATGCTCGCCATGCAAGAGCGAGTAAGAGCTCGGATAGGCTGGCAAGGAGAGGGGTGCCTAATTTGACTACGATCAGCTGAGAAGAGACGTAGTCCCTCAGAAACCCTCTCGCCGATGCTCGAATAGCGATGCTCGGCCTAAAACCGTCCATTCAACGGGCACGCTATGAGCTTATAAGAAAGTTGCGGAAGGTGAAATTTTCATTATTTTTTAACGACGATATTTTCGCTGGACAAAAATAAATGTGTACATACGATTCTTTTTTTTACGAACGGAGGACGATGAAATTTTTATACTGGACTTTAAGAAAGTAAGGCCACGGTTGACGATTGTAAGAGAAATATCGAAAAGTATAAATATCCGATGAGACGACGATACGCGCAATGAACGTGTCCTGGCGACGCAGTTTTTTGATATTACCCTAATGCATTTTGATACGATCGTAACACGTAACTACGTAAAGCTTCCGATTCTTCGACAATGATCGATGCGTCGCTAATGAAATCAACTCTGGTTAGAGACTACCTGCGTCTTGTACTGACATTTTTATTGCCGAATAAACTTTAACGATGCTTTTACTAGCCAAGCATTCACTGTCCACGAACCCCATAAACTTCGTCACTTCGGCGTCCAATAAAGTTACTTTCTACCGAGACTAAGCGCCGCGATGCCAGATTAATCAGATTTATTGGATCAAACTACCGAGACGATTAATTCGAAATTCATTCGCTGCCTACGATTTAAATACGAGTCTGTTCCCTGTCAAGCGTCGTACGCTTCGAATAATTCATAAAGTTTACGTTCGCCGCCTGCTTTTCCAGGGATTACATATTTGTTCAAGCCTGCCGCAGGCTCATGTCTCCCTATTACAGTCATTACTTATCGCAGCCGGTTCCTTACGGCATTCGAGAGCTCGGTAATTATCGCCCCACTCGGACGCGCATTGCATTATTTGCATAAACAGATGGGCATAGGAGATAAATTGAGTCGCGCGGTCGGATTCATCGATCTAGATACGAATCTAGAGTAATTATATCCCGGCTGTCCATGGGACGATAGGTGCCTATAAACGATCGGTTAAAGCTGGACGTTCCAATCGCGAATTTCCATCAGCATTTTTCACACGCGGATGAGTCGCGAGGCCTTCGGCCATTGCGGGTAACGATCTACGGACCGAATCCTAATGGAGAGTCTGTTGTAATTGCTCGTCGGCCTAGGTAGATACGTCCCTTCGCAAGTTCCTCTTCGCAAGGGAGCCAACGTTACTTCGCGTTTCACCGTCCGCGCTAAGAAATCTATATAACCGCGACGCATTCATTAGATTGCGAAGGGACGGCCACATAACCAGCACCCATTGTCTCGTAAATCGATTTATGCCAGGTTAACCGTCGGATAGGTTACGCGACAGTGAGTCGTTTCGCACTAATTATAGCGGGGAGTTCCTACGGAATATGCAGCGACGAACAATCCTGCGATGGCATTTTAGTCGAGAGGCGATACGGTCCGGTCTCGCAATTAAAAAGGGGAGCGTACGTGAGAAGGCAAGTATTGCGACGATATCCCGGATTCTGCAAAACGGTTCGCCCGAAGGTGTGCGCCGCAATCGACCGCGGACTTGGAGATAATCGCTTGGCCTCGGGTCATCCCGAGTGTCGACCCTCCGGACAAGGTGAGTACGTCGTTTGAAAAGGCCACCACCTCGCTCCGCCGACCTACGGGCGATGTCAGTCAAAATTCAAATTGGTCCACACAATGGGAATCGCCAGTGACGACACTCGTCCTATAAATAGTCTCGCAGGAATCGTTTGCCGCCAATTCTCGACTTCTCTCAAGCTTATCCGAGTGTGGATAAAAGTTTTGAGCCCGCGTCATTTCGGGCAACGATGTCGAGGACGGGTTGAGCATTAAACCGGAATATTGGATCTACGTCCGTACGGACACACTGTGTCTGTGCGAGCGGGTCGATAATGCATTCGATAGAAAGAAAACATTGCTGAAAGGCATGTGCCTCGCGGACAACGATTTTCGAGCCCGACACAATTCCTTTTAATCCCCACTGTCAATTTGCCGGAACGATCATTTTCAAATAAACTTTCGGATAACCGTTTGTCGTCTCGCGCCATACATCCTACGTTCGCAGTCCTCTAACGTACGGGCCATGTTTCATAACCGCCGAATGTCAATCTCGTAGCACATGTAATGCACATAGGTAGGTACTTCCATTGAACTAGGACAGTCTCGGTCGCCTTCGTCGCGCATCTCTCCTCCTATAAATTCTACCCAAGTAAAGGACACACCTACCGTTTGAGGTCGCGGCAGTTAATTAGCTTGCATAACGATTGGAAATCAGTCGACCCCCTTCCATTCCCGCAAAGAGAGTTGAGCGAAGTAATAATTGCCGTACCCTCGTCTTAACGCCTCCGCCAACGAGCGCATGCAAATTCGAGGCGTACGTTCATTACCGTCCGCGACGCATTCCTCGGCGAATGCCGTCATTTTTCTCGAGCGGTCTGTCACGTCTATCGTGTAAAACGGTCCGAAATTCTTCGATAGACATTACCGATGCCGTTACGCAGCATCGACGTCGCCATCGAATCTCCGGTAACGATCTCGAAGACTAGGGTCGCCTCGTAATTGCTCGGCTCTGCGTGGATGACATCGATCATTCGAGCAGGATGGAGGAGGTGGAGGAGGTGGAGGAGCTGGAGGAGGGAGGGAGGATCTCGTCCTTGCCGGAGGATGCTCGAGACAACGGCGAGACGAGATATATGCTCCTGTTTTTGGGAAAACAAGTCGAGCGAAGTGGCACCGGTACCTCCTTCGACCACGTTCGCCGAATCGACGCATGCGTTTTTCCGCGACGGGCGCTTAACCCTTCGCGGAAATATCTTGGCCGTGAATCGAGCAGTCTTCCACTCGAACTCGGCGGGCTGACGACGTCGTCGGCGCGACAATTCTCATCCTCTCCGCGTGTCCTTCGCACTCGACCGCTTCAACGTCCGACCGACCGCCCGACCGCCCGACCGCCCGACCGCCCGACCGCTCGAACGCCCGCTATCCATTTCGTCTTGACGGATGTGGCTCTTTAATCGGAAACCTGATAACGGGCTACGCTATTTCGACGCGTTCGAACGTCCGCTAGAAATTCTCAGCCGTCGACGTCTCTCAGTGTTGCTCGGTGCGTTTGAAAAATGAACGGAGGCCCGTGCCTAAACCTCCTCCTCAACGTGGGTCCGAATGTGTGCAGTTTTGTGCGACAGTGCTGAAGAACTTCTTCTCCATCTGTCCAGTACGTAATTCTTGGGATATTTTCCTTGACAGTAAGGTTTGGAGGGTAAGGATCGTGCTCTCGAACGAGAACGATAATTGAGCGACGATCGGGGATGGCAGCGGAACCGCTGGCCCGCACGAGAGTGTAAACTAACGAGAATGCACGAGTGCACGTGGACAAGTTCGGCGCGAACGTCCCGTGCAGAATGAATATCGCACCGGTGAACTGGTTTTGCGGCACTCCGACGAGCGAGTCAAATTAGTCGACGGCCGATTCCACCTGGCGAAAGCGCGTCATGTGCCAAACTGCCGTGCAACGCCTGTATATGATTTTCCCTTTGAACTCTTTTCGCAATCATCCGTCTCGCCAGCGAATGAGAATGCACGCCGCTCGTTCCACGGCTCCCATTACGGAAAACGTTTGTTTCGTTTAGCGTCGAAACGGCTACACACATTTTGTCATTACGCATAGATTTGCCCGCGGGAGCCCGTATGGCGCATGAATCATGCTAAACTGCGTTATCGAGTTAGAGCGACAACTGATTTACGGGGGAACGAAGGAAATTTTAGTCCGGCGCGATAGTTTGGGCGAGCGAGAAAATTTAGCCTGGAACGTGTGTCGCGTTGTAGGTTGCTTCGGTGGAGAGTAAGGTGCGCTTAAAATTAGAGGGGGAAATTGATTGAACGGCGGTGGATGGACAGTGGCGGGCAAAACTCAATCTAGCCATGGGTATAGATTACGCTCCCGATGAAATTCGACGGTAGGAGATGCTCGAAGGATCCTACTACCTTTCTCGCTCGCTATCTCACTCTTGGCACACACGTGGGCCGTTTAACGCGCGTGACGTTTTCAAAGGACAATTCAGGCTCCGGAAAGAGTAAGTGAGAGAGAAAGATAGAGAGAGTAGCTAGGAGATTCTTTGTTGTCGCAAAGGCCGTTAGGAGAATGAATTTATGCGAATCGCTCGCGACAAACGGCGCAGAGTCGAAGATTTACGTCTGGTAGCCCGTTGTTACGTCGCATCGAACGGCACCGGGAACGGAAACGGGGCTACGAAACTCGGAAATTTCATTATGCATACGATACCCGAAGTTACTTCAACTCCCGACAAAGATGTCCCGGTGTGTATACATGTGATAACCGACTCCTATTACGAATTCAGTGGAACTTACGCGGCCAAGTTAAACGTAGGCCTTCGGCATAGGCCGCCGAGCTGGCAGATAATTTCTTCCCGCGCATCTGAATAAATAAATTGATCGCCGAACGAAGAACTAGGCGTCGCGGAGCGCCGTAAATTTAGGATGAAATTAAGAAGACTCGTCGCAATTTTCGCCTAAGAACTTTCGACGCTCTAAGAAGCTCGTTTCATCTTAACGATCGTCCGATATTTTCTTTCTGCGTTGGTCATATTTTTGCGCACTTTCGCTGATATTTTTATATGAAACTTTGGGCAGGTAGAGAAAAGAAGGCGATAATTACGAAATTTGGTGTAAGGAAGCGAGAAGCGTCTGAGCTCGAAGTAGTAAGTGGAGAGGCTAAGGCATGCAACAGTAGAAACGGACGAACTGCGTCGAACAGACGCGAGATAAAAAGTCGCAACTCGGTTGCACGTACCGTTTAGTTGCCGCAATCTTCGTGTTTATCCAAGCTAAACTCCGCCGGACCATGTGTCATGTTTGGTACGTGCCTGTGAAGATAAAATACGCTCGGCAAACTGTAAATTTATCCTCTACCTCCCGGGCATGTATACCGTGTACATAGCAAAATAGATTGAAAAATTGATTTAACGTCGTTCACCGGGTGATTAAATGTCCGAAAAAAATCTGGAGCGCCAGTGCGTTTGCGCCGAATTCTTGGAGAAAATTAAATTTCAGCTTACATCCGACGCATGTAACTCTCCTGAAATATTAAACTAGGCAAAGAAAAACAGACGCTGAACGCTCGAGCGGAAGAGTCGGAGGAAGAGAATTAATTTCTGAGCGTGTAAATTGAAACTTCTCTTTTTCCCCTCGGCCGAATGTCTTTTCGCTCGACATTTACCGCGCTCGTGTTGTTTCGCACAACTTAGCGGAGGATACGTTCCCATTTACTCTCTTCCCCCTTTCGCTTCGTTATATGACTGGAAGACGGAATCACAGAAGTTGTTACAAGTTTGAGGGTAACAAGGACGGAGGAGTGGCACCGGGGAAAACACGGACACACGTGAGTCTGAATAAGTAAAGTATCGCGTCAAGTAGAAGGCGAATGGAGGCAGGAGGAGAAATCTTTAAACAACACGCAACGATATCCTATCTTCAGTACGTTTACCAACTTTCTTTTGACACTCCTTTTTCTATACTAAAGAGTGACATAATTGGAATCTCATTCAAAGTCAGATCTCACTGTTCCGACTAGTCTCACGAGGTGTTCTCCGATAAGGGAGGCGAGAATATGCGGAGAAGAGGCATAGAATAACGGGGCTAGGATTAGCGTTGGCCGTCGGAACAGTCGGAGGTTTATATGGTATATATAGATTGGCGGGCCTGGGTCAAAAGAGTGACCCGGCAGTTTGCACCCGCTTCATCAAATCCAATGAAGTATATCTCTTTCGTCGTTCATTTGGCCGTTCATCTGGCCGGTCATCTGCTCTTTCGTCCGGCCGTTCATCTGGCCGTTCATCTAGCCGTTCATATGGTCACTCATCCGGCTGCTCATCCGTTCACTCATCTGACCATGCATGACTCTCTCATGCTCAAAGCAGCGAGAACGTTCGTGCGCCGTAGCTATATTCGTTATCAAAGTCAAACGACGAAACACGCTGGGCCGCGATGCAAATTGCACGAGGGCAACGAGATGAAGATAAACCCAGTGTTCAAACAAGCACGCGCGCGTACGTATACGCGCCGTGGAATAACGGTGGAGTGGGACGGGGGGAGAAAGACGGGTGAGGGTGAGGAGGGTGAGGAGGGGGGAGGAGGGCTAGAGACACGCTGTTCGCGGTTTAAGTAGGATGACGACGGGGACGCTGCTGAATTGTCGGTTGACATTTTTCCCGACCCACTTTATCCGCTCGGATAAAAAACCGAAAGGACGGTGAGTGGGGCGGGAAAAAAAGCGTCTCCGTCTCATCCGTCCCATTCGTCCCATCCGTCCCACCCCCCCTTCGGCCCGCACAATTCTCGTTCAAGGTTCTTCATTCGTGAGAATGTTCTTGCTTTGTCCTGTTTATTTGAGAAAGCCGAGCGCTAAGTGTAGCGGTAACTGCGATGAGAATTACGCCGGACGATAGAAACGGCATTCGGCGGTATAGAAAATGTTTCGGCCCTGGCGGGACCGCGGGGTGGGAATGAGAATGGGACGGGGAGGGTTTGGGAAAAACATGAGGGATGAGACTGGCGCTCTCTCCGCGATCGAAACAAGTACAAGGAGGGGGAGGAGAGAATAATAAGAAAATTGAGACTGAAACTGATCAAAGATCCCTTCCCGCCTATCCCGCAGTTTCCAACATGTTTGCTCAGAATCTCAGAAATGTTCTTAAGAAACAGTCGTTAGCCAACGTCACGTTACGTTATTGATGTTGGCGCATTACGTCATGCTATTTTTATCGCGCCATACTTATGTTATATTTATGCCGCTGGAGTCCATTAGTCTGATTATGAGACGCGACGGGAAAAAATCAGGGCAAAAGGAATCGCCGGATTAGCTGATGGATCCGATGAAAGTGAGAGATTATTGTGAATATTTATCGAATATCTGGATAATTGCGGGAAACACAGAGCGCTCGAAATACGTTCGTAACGCCGCTCTCGCATAAGCAACGTAAACAGCCAATACGCATTCGCTTCCGTATTGCTTCGTTTCGCAGCCACTTTATTGGATTGAATAAAAAATTCATCTCTTCATCCCCATTTCAGCGCCCTTTCATTCCTAACGCCACGGTTTCCAGTCAAAGATGCTGATTCAATGAGCGACAGGCATCCCTCTCGTCCAACGAGCATACGTATTAGCTGCTTTCCAAGGGAAAGAAAAGTTTCACTCCTATCTCACAACGCGCGTCAGAGTATAGATGTTTCCCTTACAAAACCCTATACTCTAAACACTCTCGTGTTTACCAAGAGAAAATAGTCGTCCCCGCTGCGTGGAAAGCCACAATTCTATCGTCCGAACGATTTCACGACAATGGTATGTAATCTGCGAAGCGAATGACCACGTTGGCTACTTTGTTAACTCGGAGGAAAACCACCGTCACGCACGATCATCGAATATTCATGCTCCTCGAGCGAGGGTTCTATTAAGCGACACGGTTTCTCGTGCATACAAGAGGGTGAGAGAGAGGGTGGTGAGAGGGGGGGAGGAGAGAGGGGAGGGACAAGCGAAGTGGCAAGGAGAACATAAACGTGCATTAAAGCGGAGTGCACGTTCGCTCGAGAGTGTTGGGGTAAAGTTGTGGGGTAAGGGAGATTGGTGGAGGGAAAAAAAAAGGGAAAAAAGGGGGGTCAGCGGTGCATACCTGGGCGCATAGAGGGCTTCGGGATGAAAAGAGAGGGAGGTGTTGGGAATGGCGTCGGGAGGAGGATGGTGGGGTTCGGTAACGACGCCGGACGGCGCCAGTTATGGTGGCAAACGACGCCGAATGGTGGGGTTGAAAGGTTGCGGAAGGTGGCAGCGCGGTCATTTATGGTTGTGCGGGATAAGCTCGCGCAGCTGTCAGGCAGTCGGGTAAGTCTCGAGAGCCGCGAGACAGGGCTGCCTTTCTTCTATCTCGCCGTGAGCGCCATCCTCTTAGAAAAGGGCCAACCGTATCGCTGACACACCAGGGACTACTCGATATTCTCCTCTTCACCCTCGGTGAATAATTTTCCTTTATACGGTTAATTAAATCTACGCGGCAAACTAGCGAGGAATGGCAAACGAGCTGGCGCATGCAAAACCAACCCCCCCACACCCCCACGTACCCCCTTCGACACAGCACTCTCGAAACGGTACCTTCGAAGCGGCACCTTCGAAGCGTTCGTCGAACAGCTTCGATATCCCTTGCGAAACCAAGTTTTCCACCTAGGCATACTGTTATCCGTAACCTAACTTTCCTTCCTGGCCTTATCGCTTACGGCAATTTCATCGGTAATCCCAGACAAAGAGAGTCACGCATGCCGTGCACAGAATCCGCGAGCGACTCGCAACGTTTCTCGGTGGGGGTAGAGAAAATATTTAGCGGATCCTTCTTCCGCTGTCACAAATTTCGAGCCACACAAGACCCTGCCAAGGCGGGCTTTGTACCCGCGAGGGCGCGCAAAACGTTCTCATAACTCATGAGAAAGTTCCCCCCGGCCTCTGGCTACGGCCAGAAGTAAAACGAAAAGAGTTTCGTACGCACGGCCGTTTCGAGCGGTGTTCTTGAAAAATTCTTCCTTTGCAGCTCTAACGGCATCAGCGGCGGCTAGAGCGGCGGCGGCTAGAGCGGCGGCCAGAGCGTCAGAGCATCTTTCGGCGGAGGGAGGGAGATTTACGATCGTCGCACGAATTGAGATGAATCGCAGCGGGAGTGTTAAGGCCGAGGACGAACTTGGGATGAAACTCGACAAGTACCGGTCTAACGAGCTTAAGTAGATCGGGGGCGGAAGGTGGTGCCGGTGGTGGTGGTGGTGCTGGTGGTGGTCGCGGTGGTCGTACCTTCCTCGAAGGTGCGCCAGATCTATAAGTGCGATGTGGTGCAAAGTTCCGCCGGTTGATCTCGAGCGAAGGTCACTGAGGCTATCGATGATAATGACGATCACGATGGATGTCGAAGGTATGAATGAAGGAACGCGGCGGAGGGTATAAAGGGCAAGTCGAGATCGAGAGGGTTCGCGGGCTAAAGAGGCGCCGAGGATGCCTTGAATGGGGGACAAGAGTATCGAAGATGAGCTCTTTGAGAAGAACGGTGAACCAGCAATCGACGAGGGAGGGCGCCTTCGCCAGGCGACACGCTCTTTCCAGTAGCAGCTCGAAGAGTGTCAGGAGTCTGCTTCACGGAAATACTGCGCCCGGATCGCCGCTCCGGCACAGAACCAAGTACGAGCTGCGTAGCATCAGCTTCGAGGGAAACAAAGTCTTACCATGGACGACCAGGTCAGTCGAATCCTACAATTCAAAGAATCTAAAGCTATCACGTTTGAACATTACGCGCTTGAGAAATTGGCTGACAATGAAACCGCACCTGAAACGAGAATCGCGAGAAAGTACTTAGCCTCAAATCTGGGCCGCGCAAGATATTGTTTAAAACGGTTTAGTTCAGGAGCGCTCGCACGCCACTACTCACACTACTTGCCCGTACCTCGCGTATTAATAGCAGACTAGGTGCCGGTAACTCGGGGCTGCTTACCGGGCGTCGAATGATTTTTTTTTCTCCTACGCGATAAGATCGAACGCCCCAGCGAGCATCCATTAAACGGCAAAGTGATCTGAATGCCGAGCAACGATTTACCCGTAACTTCCCTTGACCGCGACTTAACCAACGCGAGCAAAATTGACGATGTGCGTGCGGCGAGGGTATATTTCGCACGATGATTTATTCCTCTTTAATCACTGGCCGAAGTGCGGCAGACGTAACGACGGCGATCCCGAATCGAGCGATAATACCTCAGCGAAATTAATTCGGGAAATTGAGACGCGAAGCGCGCCTGACAAATGATCTCTCGAGAGCGCACGATTAATGGACACCCAGTGAGGCTGCCGTATCTAAGAGCACGTCTCCGACTAACCGTCTACCTATGAACAGGAAGGTGCGCGAAGGTGCACGCCTTGACAGTCTCGGGGATTATTTCGAAATTCGAACTAACAATAAGCACCGATCGTGTCGGTCGTGTCGTTTTAGGGGGATGAAAAAGCGGAAGCCGATCGAACTATCGCCGGAAGATTCTCTTCTAATTGGAGTGAAACTGATTTCGACGTCGGGAGCGCTAATAAAAAGAGGGTATTATCGTTCGCTCTCAAGGACATAAATGTCTTAAGCGGATCGGGCAAGAGGCTGACGGCATCGAGCTGTCGGGAACGTCGTCGGGACAGTCGGGATAGTCGGGATAGTCGGTAATTGCATTACCATCGGCCCCCACCGCTACCCTCTTCTTTCCTAATTAGCTTAAAACGCGCTCATTCGTTCTGCCGCCGTTCCGATTCCGGCGACAGGCCTGAAAGATCAACCCTTCGGCGAGCGATGAGAGCGAAGCGAAACGATCCTCAAAGGAAATTGGCATCCTTTATCGCGCCGGCTGTTTCGAGGCTGCTTGCGAAGCTGCCCTACCCCACCCTACCCTAAGACGGCCGTAAACCGTCAACGTTCGCTCGTAAATAATTGTTATCCCCTGGCTTCGCTCGCGAGACAATCCCGGGACGAAGATTCGAGGCAGATTCGAGGCAGATTCGAGGCAGATTCGAGCCAGATTCGAGGCACGTCCGACCAAATCAACTCCCGAGACGCGCTTCAATTGAGAGCTGACGGAATGCAGGTCCCAGGAGGCTATTGTTTCGAGTATCGAGTGACGGAAGGGTTAATGAAGCGGCACGTTTGCCGCCATTGCCGCCATTGCCGCCATTGCCGCCATTGCCGTCATTGTCTTCTCTCCGCTTCCGGATACTTTGGCGAAAGAAGAGGAATCGATGCCACGGAAAAAGTGCGAGCCCACTCACGTAGCCTCTTCTTGCAGCCTGTTGCAGTCCTTTCGGACCACGACTTCTTTCCATCTAACTTTATCGAGCAACCAACTGGACGAGACCGATTGTTATAGTAAAGCCATCAGCGCGAAGGGTGCGCTCCCTTCTACACTCCCGCTTCTTCCCTGTCTGCTGCACATTCCTGCCCATGATCTCACCCTCGTTATTCGCTTATTTATTTCCTCTTTTATCGGCCACTTTGAACGCGCCGGACACTCGCGCTGCCCGCCATTCCAGCACAGTTTCGCGAGACACATGTCTGATAGACGATCCTACGTATCGTAATGATATACCGAGACGATAAATCATCTATTCGGTGATCCACCCCGTTCTATGGCTATCGCGTTATTGTTCGAGTCAGTAGGTCGCGAGTCGATCGGGAGAGGGAAGGGGAGATAGCGAACAAACAGGGACGTGTGCCATCTTTTCATTTGAATCTCGAATGAAACAGCCTTGGCGAGCACGAGAGAGGAAACGGTTGCGCGGAAGGATTGCACGATTGCACGGGACGATTGCACGGGACGATTGCTCGCAATCGATTCGACAGCTTAATTAATACAGCTGGAAAGGATAACCGGATAGAATTTAGCGATATAACGGAAAGTCGGCTCGTCGTTTTCCCTCGAGGCACGCTCGCGTTAACATCGCGAGCCGTTCTACGGCTGACACGCGACATTGCAGCCGGGGGACGGCAATTACTTCCTTAATTACAACTTTTTCAAGATAATCCGTTTAAAAATATCAGACATATTTCATCGGGTGGCCGCCGTAATTCAAAGGTACATTTACTAATTGCATCCGCGCACTGAACTTGGACGAAGGAGAGGGTCGTGCGTGCATAATTTCTCTTCCCTCTCTTCCCATTTCATCTTTTCTTGCTAGACGAGGTTTGCGCGACTCTCGCGGCTTCGGAATCTGGTTAGGTCTGGCTTTGGGGTCAAAACGACAACGGCACCGCAGAAGGAAGGCGAATGCGAGATCCGAGCCAGGCAACGCCGTCGGCTGGCGACACGTAGCTTTTCGATATCGGATTTTGGTGCTCCGCTCTTTATAATTAACTCTTTTGCTATCGGGCCGGCTCTCTCGAGTCTCGGCCGCTGCCGGTCTTTTGTGCCGAGCCGATCGATCTCTCGATCACGCTCGGCCGAGTGGAAGTTGACCGCGGCATCTCGCGCTATGTGAACAGAGAGGAGCCACCGGAGACCCCTCCCCCCCATCCCGATTACAGCCCCAGCGAGAGAGCCAGCGGGGAGAATGAAGAGCGATGCAGAAGAGGGCTAAGATAAACGGACGCGCGTACACTGACAGAAGGCACGCGGTCGACGGTTTCCCTTCGCAAAGCTACTCGATGGATACAGGGAAAGAGAGTTAGCGAGGGCGTGGGAGGTAAGCCACGATGAAACAATGAAAACGATATAGGGACAGAAATGGATGGAAAGAAGGCGAGCGGCTATTAGTACGAAGCTGCCCACCATGGTTACGGGAGAACTCGGCCGTTTCCGATGACTTTGTCCTGGCAGCGTGTACCTATCGCGAATTGCGTCATCGCGATGGCCCGCATTCGAAACCATTCATACGACTGCAAGTCGAGTTCCTCTACCCACCCCCGTTCCTCTATGTATCGATTTTGTAGATGCGTTACGAGAATTTTCTACAGGTCCAACTGGCCATTTTTCCGCGGTCGTTCAAATTCTCAAGAGTTCCTGGTAGCCGTATCAGCTTGTGACGAATGGCGTCTTCGAATGTTCTGTCGTCGAACGATCTGTTTTCGAACGATCTCTCGTCGAAGACCGGTAGTTTTGCACAGCTCCGCGAATATCCAAAGAGAATCCTTTCCATCACGAGCTTTCTCTTTTCTTCGGAATTCCATACGTCAGTCGCATACGTAATATGCGCCTGTAACAATGGCCGCGTAGCTGGGGAAGTTATCGATGGCGCCTGCGGGAGCAACAAGTTGAGGAAATGGCAACTTTTAAGGCTTACCACGGTGCGCGTGTCCTTCGATGCATTCATGTGGCGTCCTCAATCGTTTCGCCACTGCATGCGAGAATGATTAATAGGTTGACACGGCTCGTTGAGTTGATGAGCGCGCTTTACTTTGCCGATGCCCATGGCACGACCGATTGAACCTTGCCAAACGTGAGAAGGGTCGAAAATCGAAAGGGCGGCTCACACTGTACTTTGTTCACCGTTCAGTCTCGATGGCAGCGCGTCAAAATTATGTCAGCTAAATGTGACACGAGGAGGAAACCAACCCTCTCGTCGACGGTCAACGACCTTTTACGATTTTTGACGATAGACGGATTAAGTAGTAGATCGTCGACGCTGGTCAGACGATTCTCGTATCGATCGAAACGTATTGAGAAAGTTTCACTCCGATACGCGACTTTCGACTCTACCTTCTTTCGCGTCTCTCGCTTTCTATTTGCAATGTTATCACGACCAGATCCATATTCCTTTATTTCCCTTTCCAACTCTAATCCCCGTGGGAAATTGCTTTTAGAATTCAGTGGCCGCATCTGTCCATTTTATCGTACGTGCGTCTCTTTGTCTCGATGTAAATGCGCGTAGATCCGAATTTGCTACACATCTAGCATGGCTCGGGGAAATACAGCCGTAAAAATATTATGAACGTACGCACGCGATGCCGTGGGTCTATAACACTGGCCGTTTCTCGCCAAGCTACGGAATCGACCGCTCTGGTCGATAAGGAACCGCCAGTCGCACAGAGTTAGCCAAAGGCTTATCGGGAGTCGATAAACGGCGAGAAAATATTGGCATGCTAGCACATCTGCCGCACTTGACAGCCAGACGAAAGAAAACAGACGCGGAAGCGTCGGTATGCCCTCGAGAATCAATCGAATCTACCGACCAAAAATGATTACGATCGACGATCGTCATTAATCAATCAGATTATTTCGATAAAACCGCACTTTCTACATTCGAGCATCGAGTTTCTACATAATCTCAATGGTATCGATCCAGTGAGTAGAAATCCATGTTCCAGAAACAACTGGACCATATTGCTTGTTACGGATACGCAATCTAAACCGAAATGCTGTAACCTGAGAGTGACATAGAATTCGAAATCTATCACTCCGACTGATTCTAGCCAATTTGCGACCACGAATCGTTTACTGAATGCCATCTATTTGAAAACTGACAAAAGGGTAAGAGTCCGTGCAAAGACACCGAAAAAATGTCAATTTTTTGTCTCTTTTCAATATATTTTCGGCTGTATCTCCCAAAATACTGAACTTAGAACAGTCGGGTTGCGATTTTCTGAAGGCGGATGGAGTCCTCTTCCACCTCATAGGACAATAATTCAATTACAATTAAGTCTGTTCGCAGCAGCCGGTCCCATGTGCGATTTTGACCATTTTCTAACAGTTTTTTGGCTGTAACTCCGAAACTAAAGCGAATTTCGACCAACGGGAAACGGCTCTCTGAGTTATTTTTGACCCCCTACTAGATAGCAAAAGTGCGATCCGATCCGCCGACCTTCGATTTTTCGCAAAAATGGGAAGGGGTACCCCTTAGAAAATTCGCGATTTTTTAAATCCCGTGTAACTTTTGAACGGGTGATCAAAACCTATGACAATCATACATATTTTTGAAGCTTTTGACGCGTACTTTAAGATAGGATCATCGCCGAAAGTCGATCTTTAAAAAAATTTTTTTTCGGCACCGAAAAATGGCTGTATCTTCGAAACTATTGAGAATTCGGAACTTTGCTTGCGACCAACTTTCAGGGCGAGTTAAAATCTATGGGATAGGGTACTTATAAATCGACCAAAAATTGTTTTGCGTTTTTTGCCCATTTTGATGGTCCTATCACGTCTAGGTAGGTTCAAATGACCCCAAAGTACCCTCCATTGGTCCCCCATTGCGATACAATAACGATAAGCGAGTCAAACATACCTCATATATGGGCTAAATAGCGCCCTTGTCGGCCAAAGTACGGTAAAAGTCAAATAAATGCCATAAATAAGCGCCAGACACCGTAGAAATCTTTGCATAATGTCAAAACAATGGAAAAAGTGCACTACAATAAGACTACGTGGATTAAATATTCCTTAAAGTAGAACAACGTACGGCAAACATAGTGTACGGGACGCTAGACACAGACTTTCCGACCACAGTTTCAATTACATCGTGTTTATTGAGGTCCACGATGCACTCTACTAAGGTATATGGACAGTCCGTTGGCATACTAAAAGGGTAAAACTCTCCGTCAACCTCAAATATTTTCCCAAAGTTCACCCTGGCAGCATCCATCAACATTTAAAATGACGTGGACCGCATTTCTGAACAGAGTAATAGCCCTACGATAGACGGCACTTCATTTTTAATACAAAGCGTTCTCTATCCAATGGAATAGGTTGAAAGAGCAAAGATATGATTCAATTTATCCCTCCGTTCCTAGCCATAGAAAGATTGGTGAGTTTCTGCAAAAATTCAGACTAACGTTCGCTCAACGTTCCTCTCAGCGCTGACGTTCGTCTTCTCGTCGGCGAACCGACCCGGTTCTTTTTCCTCTTCATCGTGCACTCGAGAGAAAGACGTAGGCGCTCGGGAAAAAGCGGTGAAAGACGGATATCAGAATAGGTCGTGCCCCGGAGTAAAAAGAGCAGCGCGGCGCAGATAAATGAAATGGGAGGCTAAACGTTAATTATGCCGCGCAGAAGGTTGAGGCTAGTTGATTCCTAAACGGCACCTTCCGGCTGCGATCGAGCTTCGACTCTTGATCCGTTTCAAGCTCTAGCCGCTAGCTGGAAATGGCGTTCCAATTTTGAAGGAGGGTGGATAAGAGAGGAGTAGAGAGGAGTAGAGAAGAGCAGAGCAGAGTAGAGTAGAGTAGAGTAGAGTACGGTATAGGTGTGCCGATTACGCAGATTGGCGCCGTCGAGGAATGCGGGTCACCGTACGCCGTAATCGACGCCGAATCGTCGTGAACCCGAGGGCGGCGTCGATACCTTCATCCCCCCGACGCCCCTCTCGCCCTTCCTCCGCCTGACGCCCCCGACTCGCCAAATTCGACGCGGCAACGAGCGCCAACACTGGGTAACGACAGTAGGGCAATCGGTTGCGTACGAGGGAAGGCAAACATATAAATGGCGCGAGCGATGCATAGACATGGGGTGGCAAGAGGGAGGGAGAGGGAGAGGGAGAGGGAGAGAGAGAGAGAGAGAGAGAGAGAGAGAGAGAGAGAGAGAGAGAGAGAGAGGGGGAAGAAACGGTATAGCGGGAAGCAGCTAGACCGTATACTGGCGCAAGAGTAAAACGTAATGAATGAGAGGGTGGGAGGGATGGGGCGAGTTGAAGCGGGGATAGGTCGCGCAAACGGTAAGAGGGAGCGGAACGGCGAATAGGAGAGGGCACGACCGGAATGTAGAGCGCGGTAGGGAAAATCGCGGGAAGATAAAAGCAAAGTCGGCGAGTATCGGGGAAAGAGAGCCAAGGAAGAAAAATCGGCATTAGAAAAGAAGCTCGTGGCGGACTGCTGCTGATGAGAAAGACGAAGAGAAGAGAAGAGAAGAGAAGCTCGGCGATGCGCTCGACGATGCGGCGCCAGTCTAGGTAGTCGTCGGAGTCGCCGAGTCGCCGTGTCACCGCGACTAACTTCCTCTCGCTCGCCACTTCGGCCCGAAACTCGTTCCCTCTTCGTCGCCCTCCCGGTCGCCCTCCCGGTCGCCCTCTCCGACGCCCGCTCCGCGCGAGGGGGCTGCTGCGTCGTTGGGTGTGCGTCGTTCGAAAAGGTTCGCGGCGGCGGGTCGTAGTGCCTTGGCCAGTAGGGGTTGCGGACCCGAGAAACGAGGAAGTTCGGTCAGTGCCGTCGGTCCACGTACTTTACCCTCGAATCATCGCTCGCCTCTTCCTCCTCGAGAAATTAACTTCTCAGTCTGCGTAACGCGTCACGCGTCACGCGTCACACGGCTCACTGGTCGCGTCTCGTTACTTCGACGCACTCGATGTCGATCTTAAGTCATCACTTTGCAAAAAAGTTCGTCGTGGCCTGCTCCCAGTAATGATAGGTGAACTATCGTGTGAACAGAGAACTCGACTAACGGTACTTGTTTGCCTTTCTTCTTACCCTCCGCTGACGGATCGCTATTAATTCCTTTCGCGAGAATAGGAAAAACAACTTTTTTCCCTTCAGCGATGCGTAAGGAGACGCGGCAATTTATCGGAATTCCGACGTTTTCCGTCTAGCGTAATTGGAGCGATAGTGGTGGTGAATTTGATCGGCGGGGAATGGTATAAAAGTCGGGCGGAAGAGTTGAGGCGGAAGGGAGCCTTTTCAATGTTCCAGTTTTCGCACGGTATGAATATTTTTACATTTTAACGAGATAGCCTCGCACGCCGTTAAAGCTTACGTCCTTTATAAGGACAAACTGGCGAGCGACAACGGGTATCGCTCGTTTAATTAAAATCACGGCTTGCCGACACGATTGATGAGCCACGGGATATAGAAAGATTTTCCGGCGGGGCGAAAAGCTCTTTATGTTAGGGCTCGCCGTCATAACTGCCCGCTGCGCTCCATTAGGGCGGCAAACACCATAAACGTAAAAGCCCCGGATAACGTTATTGTTCCCCGTCTCGGGCGCAATCTCTTGATAAGGCGCAAGAATTAGAGTCGTACCGCGGTAATTCGCAGCACGTTCTCAGAGACTGTAAATTGCAAAGTTGTAACAAACTTGGCCAAACTTGACCAAACAAACTGGATGCGGTATCAGTGCAATTCGCAGCTTGTCACTGACTCCGCCGATAAAGAATAGGTTAAATCTAAATATCTTTTCGAGAATGAAATATTGATATATAGTTTCGATCGAGTTGAAAGCATTCGGTCAACGTCAACTCTTTCGCCCGCGCACACGTTTTCCCCCGAGAAAATTCATCCGGCCGATAACGATGTAGCGCTCGGATTGACTCGAAGCGAATAAAAGGCTGATTCGCGACGAGCCACGAGAAATGTATCTACAGTTAGGAACTGATTAATCGACATGCCAGGCACGATCGCAGCACGGCTCGTGTCAGTTTCTCGCCTGGACAGCGGCAACAAACATCGGAGGAAGTCGAAAAGCGACCTGAGCTGAGCTACCGGAGTTTGCTCTTCTCAGAGACAACGAGAGTGGCAACGAGAGAGGCTACGAGAGAGGCTACGAGAGCGACAACGAGAGCGGAAAGGGGAAGAGTGGCGGGAGGGGGAGGGCAACGAGCGTCAAGAGTCGCTTAGGTGACGAAAAGGATCCGTGCCCGGTAATGTAATAAAGATGCACAGTGTGCAAACACATCGACCGGATGATATACTAGGGCACCAAAGTTTGCTTTGAGAAACTATCGGAAGGAGCATAAGGCGGGCGAAGTGTCTATGTGTCAGAGAGAGAGAGAGAGGGAGAGAGGGAAAGAGCGGGAGACACGAATCATTATCGACAACGAATATTGCGAGGATACCTACGTTGTTTGCGGACACTTCGGCGAGTTAAAGTCCAGGCTGATAACCGAGTTAGAGGCCGAAGATAAAGAGCGCGCCAGAAACAAAGGCACGGTCTTGAAATTGACACCTTTTCAGAGTGTTACGTGGATTTACCGGCGATCGGACGCAAATGACATTGCGGAGAGGCGGAACGGAATAAAGAAGAATCGAGAGGAGAGAGAGGCCAATTCGTACACCGCGTAGATTGTTTGCAAATAGTTCCGAGGCAATGGCGCACGCGAGCTTCAAATTGAGACTCGAGGGCCGACCTTGAAAGTGAAACAGAAACGCGGATGAGAATAGGGCTCGGTTTTGAGGAGAGCAAGAGGGTACATTGTTTGCAAATACTGGCAGAGAAGATAGTGTGTACGTGAAACCGCTTCGAGGAACGACCTTGTGGGGTAGGAGGAAGAGGAAGAGAAAGAGGAAGAGGAAGAGGAAGAGAGGCGGCGAGAGAGGGAACGGGGGGAGCAGGGGGAGCAGGGGCTGCGAGGGGGGAGGAGGAGAAGTTGCTAGTTGGAAGAACAACGAAACGAGTTGGACGGTGCATTGTTCGTGAGCGCGTCGTTCGAAATGTGCCGGTTGGACATGAGAGCCTCGCCACCGAGAATGTCCCTCGAAATCACGGTAAGCGGACAGACCGTTCAGCGGAAGCAGTGAGGATCGAAGATGAGTTGACGTTATCCGTATCCCCCCGATCGAACGACATTCCATTTCCCTAGAAACATTCCGATCCATATTCATGGACGGCCGGGCGCACATTTCTTCCGTCGCGTTCGCAGAGTGAGTGAAAATTGAATAATCATCTCGCTTAATCGGCGCGATAAGGAGCGCACACGCTCGGCCCCCCTCTCGGTGGAGCCCAGAATGAGTCAACGTTATCTGCACTTTAATTGGAGAGACTCGAAACTGTACGACATTCGACGAGAGGTTACGTCCCGCGGGCAAGACTGATCCATTTTCATCGAGCAGAGCATCGTAGGACGCTTCCGTCGGGGAGTCTTCTGCGCGCAAAAGGTGGCCGAGAGAAATTGAATAGCCTATCTTTGAAGGAGGCGCGTGTGAAAGAGCTTTGAACCAGGACGATCAAAGATGCTCTGTCTGGACATGAAGCTGGTCGCTCGTTTGCGAGGCGCAACGATGACCAGCGGCTCCTCGAACAATATATCCTCCGTCCTGCCGACGACGGCGTCGGGCACGAACAGCAGCTCCGAGAAGAGCAAAAGGAAAACGAGACGCAAGAGCACGGAGAACGGAAGTTCCACCACCGCCAGCGACAGCGATGAAGATCACGCCCTGCCGCCGACCCCTGCCGCCCAAGAGATCATTCGCAGGAACAGATCCAGATCGGTTTGCATGCCGGTCATGTCATCCGCTCAACTTCGTCAGCTTCATCGACGCGCCAGTCATCACGTCTACGTGTATGTTTTCCCATGTCATCTTCTTTCAAACAGCCACTTTTTTCTAATACCGAGCGTTAGCCGATTTCTTTCGTAAAACGGGACAATCCGCTACGTAATTCCGTTATCGCAACGAGAGGCAAATGAGAAATATAGCAGGGGAGTCGAGTAAGGAAGAAACTGTACAATTACGTGTCTGGGGGGGAGAGGAAACGAGGCGCGAATACGGTCAAGTTACACGATCGTCTGAACGGTATCGAGGAGGGTCGTTCTTTATTGGAATCTGATACGGATTACGCGCCCCTTGTTATACATTTCTCATTTCGTAATGACGAGAGCGCACGTCCACTTGCCTTTGCGACGGAATTGGCCCTATTTCTTTTTACCCCGCTCACTGGCAATATCCGTTACGACGGATGCAAGAAAATGTTCCCCGAAGCGAGAGGAACGCGTTGACCCATCGATTTTTTTTATCAATTGTCCCTAAGTAAGCCGTGTACGTAAGCAGCTGGCACGGATCCCTTCGTCGCGGAAATAAGCGACCTTTCGCGCATCTAAAATAAAAAAACGAGGTGCCGTTCGTAATCCGCGGCCGCGAGGAATAACGCGAGGAATAGCTGGCGGAATTCCGCGAACACGATCGCCGATACGTATTTTCGAAGCTGTCGGCTCCGGCCTCGATGCGTGGAAGGGTGAAAAATTGATCGACTCGCAGGCAATTACGATCGATGGAAATAGTTCAGGTGTCTGCAATCGGTGGAGCCATTACCGGCGCGTTAATTATTTTCCCCCGTCGAGCCGGGCGGCCGGCGAAGCCTGGAATTACTAGTCGGGAACAAATTACATGACCGACATAATCGAATCGCGACACGCGCTCATTTGCCGCAAACGGCCGCCAAATATAGAAGCGAGGCGCGCGCGCGAGCGCGTAAAAACGTAGGAATGAGAATAATTGAAGGGTAATAATTCGATCGGGAAGGGTGTCGTAAAAACGAGTGCCGCGACGGGGGTGGCTCGCAGTGGCTCGCAGTGGCGCGCTTCAATTAAAAGTTGCCGTCTCCTAAATCGAAACGACAATGACACTTGAAATTGTTCCCGGAATCCCGAATAATGTAATTGATCCAGCTTAGGGTCCACGGCAATCTCCGTCAGCAGACCCCTGCACCCCTTGAGCGTACCCAATTTTCGTTATCTCTCAATTCGCTCGACACCCCCCCCCCCCCCCCACCCCCACCCGATGCCGGCACGCTCTCCTCCCTCCTTGTATTTGTTATATCGGCCCCTTTCGTGCCCGCGAAGAGACACGATCTCGGCGCGCCTTCTCATTAACCCAGATATTCACGTCGCGAAAAGTGAGAAATAAGAGAAGGATCGCCGAGCGGAGGAGGAAGGAGGGGATGAGGGCGAAACGGCGGAAAAGGAGAAAGAGGGGTGGCCACAGAGAGGTACGGGGGAGCATTTAGAGTCGGCTACAAATACCGAGAGACACAAAGACACGGTTCGCAACCGGTCTCGAGAGCGAGAGACGCTCGGATCGCAGAAGGGATGAATTGTGGAAAATGACGGCGGAGGGCGGGCCAGTTTTCCATGTCCCATCGGCTCCCTTTTCAAATCCTCCCCTGCCCCTTTGTCCCTGCCAAACGCGGTAGAAAATTCTTCCTGCGAGGCACAAGTACTTTCTCGCGCGATATATCGTTTTGGCAGCGTCGGCTGTTAAGCGATGAGAAATGTTTGCGGCCGCCGAGTTTTATTTCTTCGCCCGAGCAATGTCTGCCCGCACTTTTCAGATCGACGACCGACGCCGTCGCCAGGCGGGGTGTCCTGTCAAGGCGCTGCTATGGAAGCGTCGAAATGGTAAGAGATCGCATATAGGTTGCATCGTCGTCGACGTCGTCGTCTTGTTCCAGTTTCAAGATCGTGTTCTCGGATAATGTTGTACGGGTCACCGATAGATGCAAAGTGTGTTACCGCTGCCTTTCACACCGTTACACGCTGCCCATGTATCCCCCTCGTACAGGGCACGTGCCGATGTCTCATACATAGCGAAAGCAAAACTATTATGCCGCGACCGAGTCTGCCTCTAGCGTCTTATAACAGCGGGGCGGAGTGCTCGCGTATTGTTTCCGCGCTGGGCGCGCATTGTTACATCTGAAGAACGTCTCGCCTCTAACTTCCAGTGCCGTTTAACGCGGCGTGAAAAATCACTTTTGAGAAGGTACGCTCACAACGATCCGCGCGGTTACGCCTACCTACCTTGGCCGGCGCACTCCGGCTCTCCCAGTATCAAGTATAAACCTACCGACAAGTATTTGCAC
The DNA here is from genome assembly GCA_914767735.1 of Anoplius nigerrimus. Lineage (NCBI taxonomy): Eukaryota > Metazoa > Arthropoda > Insecta > Hymenoptera > Pompilidae > Anoplius > Anoplius nigerrimus. The sequence continues at coordinate 17,982,702 of OU612083.1, forward strand.
CCCGTGCCCTACCGCTCCGCTAGGTAACACACTTGGCGCGAGCGTGTGCAGCGCGATAGCTAATACGATATTCATGGAGGAACGCTCACGGTGCCGCGACTGGATGAGCTTACAATTAGTACGTGCACTTCCTGTAATTTCTTCTATACCCCTATCGTTCTATCTATCGATCCCTCGCTCAACGGTCCCCATACTGCGTTCAATGCACTTTATGTCAATTGCTGATAACACCGTGTCCGCTCGGTGTAACTCGTCTACTTTTTTCACCCTTTTTTCTCTCTCTCCCTCAGTTGGGAAAGTGGATCGTAACACTTTTCCAAACGATCTGATAACTTTCCGACGAGTCTCTCTCAAAGACTCTCTTTTAAATTGTGTCCCGCCGCCGTAGTAGCGAGTTCGGCCCGGAAAACGCACGTAGCATCGATGCACGGATAGACGTCATTATACTCGACAAGAAAATGGGTTCAAGAGTAGTTTCCATCCTACCCCGGCGTGACGTACGGAGGGGAGAGACAAAAGACAGGGCATAGAGACAAGGATCTTTTTCATATGTCGGAGGCTAGGTCGCGTGGGAAGGCAGAGAGGTACAGATAGCGAGATAGTGAGAGGGAGAGAGGGAGAGAGAGAGAGAGAGAGAGAGAGAGAGAGAGAAATGCAGGAGTAAGAGTTTCGGGATGCAGGATGCAGAGCGTGCCCTCGCAGAAAAGCGGGAAAACATACTGCGTCTCTTTCTCTTCCTCAATCCGTAGAGCACTCGACCTTAAACTGGAACACGGCCTCTCGTCACGAGAGTGAGACTCGGGCGAGAGTTACTAATTTCGCGCACTCGAAATCGTCCTTTTAGCTGCCGCAGATCGAGCAGGACGGCACCGACAATGGCAGAAGATTTCGGGTCGAGAATGGCGACTCTCCCGGCGAGAAGGAGGAGGTAAGAGACGAGAATCTCTCATTTGGGATCAAAGATCAAAGAGCGGAGACCTTTTCCCGTAATTGTCCTCGTTCGAGGACCTTAGACTCGTAGGCCTTTCCTTCTCTGCCCGTCTCTTTCCCTCCCTTGTTTTCCATTACACCTTTTCTTCCCTGCTCTACTCCAGCTTTTACTTCAGCTTCTACTCCAACTTCTACTCCGCTGTCGTGAGTAGTGAAGCCAACGCCGAGCACGGCAACGTGTCAGACTCTCTCCTCCCTCTTCGATGCAAATGTAATGTCGCCGAGGCAGTTCAATTTGCAATCATCTCTTGCCGCACGCGCGATTCTTAACGGAAATTTAATTCACACGTTCCCTCGCTCGGCGCACGAATCGTAACATTTATTTACCGAAGCTTCGACAATGTACAGATGTTTGGCTCGCCGAGTACACCCATACTGGAGAATCCTGAGTATCAGACGCGCTGGTACTTTAAATATTTTCTCGGCAAGCGTGAGTATCCATTGTCATATTCCGAATGTGAGGATGATAGGATAGAAGTTAAAGAGCTGCTTTTTGAATGGACCTTTGTCGGTTGGCAGTGCATCAGAATTACGTCGCCGCCGATCAAGAAAGAAATCCTCTCTTCCTGTCGGTCGTCACCAGTGAGATCGGCGATCAGTGCGTGCCGCATTACAGAGTAATACTATGGAGACGAACGGTGAGTGAAAAATACGAGGGAATTCCTCCCGAGATCAGTTCGAGTGATCGGTCGTAAATTTTATCTAGGGCGCGCAAAAAATATCGCTCCCCTACTCGGCAAACAAGACGATGACAGTGAGACAGATCCTGAGGTAAATATGCCAACTCGGCGTTCGCGCATGGAAGGGCGCCAGTACCGTACTATCCTTGTGACCGTGATCCGTCAATTAAATATTTCAGCAACTTCTTCGGCCTGGAGAAGCTTGACAAGGTGCCACGCGAGGTCTTCTCCCCGGAACTACAAAAGGTATTATCCTTTCTTCCTTCTCCTTCTCCTTTCATTCTACCGCCACCCCCTCCCTCTACTTTCACTCTGCATCCGTCAGACGTGTACAATTTGCGCTCTCAGCGTCGAAAGTTTTAAAGATCGAATTAAAAAGTTTATCTCGCGCGAACTCTGTCGTCTGCCCTAACAGGATCTCTTGCTACTGGAGGAACAGGAGGGATCAGTAAACTTCAAATTCGGCGTAATTTACGCAAAGGAGAGACAGACGACCGATGACGAAATGCTCTCCAACGGTGAGTTTTCAAGCGAGGAGGGGATATTCCACTGGGCAAACCCTTTTGTGGGAAGCAGTTACGGTAACTTTATTCGATCTGGCCTAATGCCGTTGCCTCGTTGCCTATAGAAAAAGGCAGCCCCGGCTTCGAGCAGTTCCTTGAAATTCTTGGCGAGAGGATACGACTCAGGGGCTGGGACAAGTATCGCGGCGGCTTGGATGTGAAAGGTACGTCGATGTTGTGTACTCTAGTTTCGAGGGTAATGGCATCTGAGGGCCCGAGCACTCTTCGTGGAAAGAATATTGAGCGTCGGGGCTTGATTTGTACTGCATATATTCCGTATATGTAGCCCATACCGTCTATACCGTCTATACCGTCTATACCGGAGGGCATAGAGATATCCTCTATAACGTTCGTATAACCGGCGCCCGCTTCCAATGCCAACTCTACGAGCGTACTACGACTCATACATACGTAAATACATTTACGCATATCTGTCGTCCACGATTAAAAGGGGGACAGGCCCGATAAGTATAATCCCTCTTTTAAAGCGTCCTACTCGAAACTAGCGAGCGAGAAGAATTAAATGAACCGTGCCCCTGGGGTGAGACGGAAAATTTTCGGTAATACCCAGGCGCAAATGATAACTTGCGCGCAATGTCGATTCCGTGATCCGTGAAAATAACGACCGGAGTGATAGCGCGTGATCACCGGCGAAACGTAAAAATAATTGTTCGATCATGGAGAGCAGTATTTTGCTACGAGCACCGGCCCAACCCGTCTCCCGACACTTGCACCTTTCAGGCGACATGACGGGAAGGGAAAGTGTGTACACGGTTTACGCCGGTCACGAGGTCATGTACCACGTCAGCACGCTGCTTCCCTATTCGAAGGATAATCCGCAGCAGCTGGAGCGGAAGAGACACATTGGGAATGACATCGTCAATATCATTTACACCGACGACCCGACCGCCGTCGACACCTTCAATCCCAATTGTATAAGGAGCCAATTTACGCGTGAGTATCAGCTAATGGGACAGAAATGTCAGTTAATGTCATCTAATGTCCGCTAATGTCCGCTAATGTCCACTAATGTCCACTAATGTCCGCTAATGCCCGCGTAGAAGATAGAATATGACACGTTCTACCGTAGTCAGTATTGAACAGTTATCGGACCTTAAGCTTCGCTAGAAAAGGGTACCGATAAAGGAATCGCGCGTAATCGGAAGGGGATCGAATTTATGAGGGTAAATAATCGGACGATACACATTCCGCAGATGTGTTCGCCCTGGTGGCGAGCGAGGGCGAGGGCAAGGGATGGAGGGTGGCCATTTATTGCGACGAGAACGTTCCACTCTTCGGGCCGAGTCTTCCCTGTCCGCCGGTCTTCGAGGATCCGTACAATCTCCGGGAGTTCCTGCTCGTGAAGCTGATTAATGGCGAGAAGGCCACCTTCGATACGCCGACGTTCTCGCGGAAGAGGGAGAGGACGCTCGACGCCTTATTGCGCGACATGTACCAGGAACACGCGCAGGAGGGGAAAAGCAACGTGAGTACGATACGTTCGTGAAAAGTTTTCATTTATCAACGCACATACCTTGACCCGCACCCTTCCCGCCTTCATTATCTGTCCGTACATCCGTCCGCATATCTGTCCGCATATCTATCCGACGCAGAGAGAGATACCGTACTTTACGAATCGACGCCTCAGATCTGCGATCCGAATCTCTATCGATTACCTTTCTCTCTGCCGTGCTGAACGACGCAACGGCTCGGCTGAACGTAATTTCGAACGAAAATGTCTCGAATTAAGCTGAGGCGATTATTGACAGAGTATGCTAAATCGTCGAGCCCTGTCCGACGTAATGGAAGCACCGGGTCGACGGAGGGAGGAAACGCGAGCAGTGGAAATGGTGCGCGTCGGTCAGGCCCTCAAGTTGGAGGCGATAGTGCGCGGATTGGCGCCAACTTCTTTGGCCACGGTCGGTCCCCTGAAACCAAGGCCGTGGGAACCCACCTGCATCTATCCGGACTTTCCCTACGAGGTGGTATGCGGCGACGTCTGGCTGGAAAACAAATTGCTCCTGGCCACTGAAAACGGCACCTTTCTCATCGAAGGTAACAGCGTTCGCGAACCTCTTTATTTACCGTGCTCACGGTCATCGATGTACACTCGCGTACATTCACGTACATTCACGTACATTCACGTACATTCACGTACATTCATGCACACATTTCAGACGGCCTCTCGCACCGACTCGTCTTCGACGAGTCCGTACAGATCAAGCAGATCGACGTTGTCGAGCAACACGGCATTCTTTTGTTCCGCGCCGGTGACAAAGGGAAGGAAAGCAACGTTTACGTCTTCCGTCTGAAGGAATTCGAAAGTGACGCTGCCGCAAGATGCGCCGAGTTGTTCAACGACCGCGAGGAGGACGAGCAGGAGAACGAGGAGGACGACGGGGAGGAAGGGAACGAGGACGAGAACGGCGACGAGGAGACGGACGTCGTGGAGGAGGATGAGTTCGAGGGATTGTCAAGAGCGGCCGGCAGATTCCGTCCGGTCGGGCCGGATTCGCGGACGCACGTCAGGATTCGTGCGCCCGCCGTCAGAAGCCGAACGCATATTAAGGAGAGAAAGCTCGCGCGCACCCGTGGCTGCCATTTATACTGCGTTACCAGACCAGGCGGTTCGCATCTGCGAATGGTTAGTAGTTCTACACGTTACCTTATCGACTATCAGCCATCGGCTTCAATTCGCATGGCTGATAGATGATGGAATATCTAACGGGCCGGTACGTCCATGTATTGTACGTACTCCGAGCGTAACAATGTCGTTTCCAATGCCCACGTGCATTGCGGGAATAGTTGGAAAGGGAAAGTCGTGCTCGAAAGTCGAAAGAGACGTTTGGTTCGCAGTGCGTGGCAGTCGGACGGCGATTGTCGGTTCTCCAATGGAAGCACAATGCGGCCTGGACCACATGGTGTTCGGCGGCCGACACCGACACCGTCGAGGGCTTTAAACTTGTGACGGAGTACAATGCCAGCGAGACGCCCACGATGGTAACTATGATAGAGAGCGCGGAACAAGGTAACGAGTGGACTCTCTGCTGCGGTCTACGCCATCATTTCGAATTAATTACCGCCTCCGGACACTCGAGAATACTGCACCTAGAAGGGACTATAAAGCCACACCTGGTCGCGGCCTTGGATCTTCGCGAAGACGAGGAGCCAGAACTATTACTCTGCTACAACAGTGAGTCAAGTATTTCCGAAGGTTAACTCTGTCCTAATTCGATACGCGATAACGATCAATTTTTCCAGATACATGCCATTTTCAAAAACTGTCGGAGGAAAATGCAGCCACAACCGAATTCGACTTCCACTGGAATTCCGTACCAACCGCCGTAGGTACTGTATTCCCGTCTTAACGATAAATCCTCGAAAAAGCCGTCAACTATCTCTGATCGAGATCTCTCCGTTCCGCTCCCGCAGCTTGTGCCTTCCCGTACGTGATAGCGTTCACCAGTGATACCATGGAGATTCGACTGATAATAAATGGAAACCTCGTTCATACTATTGCAATGCCGAATCTCAGCTTGATCACCTCGAAACGAGACATATTCTTCGCTACGACCGCCCCAGAATTCTTGCCCGGGAAAGGCGAGCGCATACGACTCGACGCGAAGCCATTCGAGAAGGAAGAATTCGCCTGCAGTCCGTCTCCGTCTGCGCAAGTGTCTTCCTCTTCCCGATCGAGTCTTCCCAGTAAGTTCGTCCACTCCGATTTATCGTTTTCCCCAAACTGGGGAAGGAGAGGACGCAGTAGCGACAGGGCGGTTATACTTGCAGAAATTGCGGACAACCAGCAAGATTGGAAGCCAATACGGATCTATCGCATTCCGCTGCAAACGCTCTCGAGGAACGTGGCGTCGAATTGCAGTCAAAAACGTTGCCCGAGTCCGGCGGAGCCGGAAATTGTCTCGGCGCCGCCCACCAGCGATCGACACTTCCTAAGCGTCGATACGGAATCGCACAGGGCACTGAGCAGATCGTGCAGTAGCAGTCCGACGCCGACGCCCACCAGCGTCATTCCGCCGACCTGCAGGAAATAGGAAAGTGCGAGCGGCGCATTCCACGGAAAGCACAATTGGTCGCACAATTGGTCGCACAATTGACCGCAGGCCGGACAGAGTAGGTACCTGAAAGTACGTGCCTCAGGGAAGGGAGGTTTCTTTCCTAACGAGGAGCGAATTCTACGTGGGGGAGGAAAAGACTCCTGTTCCTCTAGTAGTTCCTCCTATTCGGCGATAGGGGAGGAAGGATTTCGGTAGAAAGGGAAGATTAGAATTTCGGGACTCGAAGCGTGTGGGTTCCGTTCGGGTTCTGTTCGGGTTCTGTTCGAGTTCTGTTCGAGTTCTGTTCGGGCACGGATAAGGCTCGAGACGCACGTGCTGCTCTCTACCGTTCTAACGAAGGCAGAACCTTCTTTTCCGGCACGCGCACGCGCTGCCGAGATTGCAGATGCGTATTCGATCGCATTGTCCTAGCTAGCATGCGCGCCCGCGTTAACGTTCAATTTGATGAAGGATGAGCTACGTAAGGTGTGGGCCTGTCGTTCGTCCAAATCTCCGAACCGTCGAACTAATTGAACCGGTTAGGGCTCGCCTCACTGCTGCGCATCAAATTAATTCTCAACAATAAGATACAAGTACAATATAAAGGACGAGGGGGGCGATATACGTTTAATAATAATCGTGAAGAAACATTAACTACAGGAATGAGCCGCGTTCACCGTTATTTTCAATGGAAATGTATGTAATACGAGTCGAAGATAGTAAACAAGCCGGATATTCGATTGTTCAGACGAAAAGTCATGGCATGTACACTTCGAGAAATGGATGTCTTCCGGTCTCGGTCGGTAAATTCCCCGATTGGATACTTGTCGCAGTACGTTCTTAATGCCAGTCCAATTCTAAACAAGTTTGGCAATAGTTTACACTGAGCTGTGAGACACCAATTTGTCGCCGAGGTGGAAGGCATATATTTTTCGATGTATAAGTATAGTTTAACAAATAAAATATAATTTATCGTTGCAACATTTTCACTCGTCCGACCTCGGTTTTCCTCTACCTTAACTGAAGCGAACCAATTCCTAATGTCCTTTCGTCTACAAGATATGATCGTCGACGGGGACAACGTTAGTTTGTTGCATAATTCGCAAGAACGATAACGATTCTTGGGAGAGTGCGTCTGGGACAGAGAGGAGGAACAGATCGAATTCGTAATCTACCGCATCCTCGCGCCTTGCGGTCGTGTAAATCAATCGGGCTGTTACCACAGGGCGAGCCTCTTCTTTTGACCAAAAGCGCATCTGCACCGCTTGCACCGCTTGCACCGCTTGCACCCCTTGCACCACTTGCACGACGTTACTGTATCCCGCTCGGTCGAAGCGGTGCTTCAACGACCCCGGTCAGTCTCGAGCGTTGAACCGTCATCATTTACCTTTACCTTACGACTTACATTTGGCTCGAATCGGCCATCATCGGTAAAACCGGCAAACAATCGCACCATCCTTTTCTCCGTACCGTAGAAAAGTTGTATGTTCTCCCGATTGCTGGCGCGGCTCCAGAATATTGCCCTTCAACGGAAAAGCCCTTCTCTACACCCTCGTACATAGGAATACTCACACACCTATTCGGTTCCGCAAACATCCCTACCGGTAGAAACTTTCCCGTATGTTCGAGGGTTTATCCGAATTTGAGTGATCTTCAATGATTCTGATTATGCGCAGAACAATGCTTAACGCAAGGAAGTTATGATACGTGAGAAGGATGTCCGGCAGTGGCTCGGACTTCCTTTAACAGATGGACTGCCGTGTTAGCCACGTATGGCTAACGTTATAAATATTTCACTCGACTAATGTAGGGTATGCACACATTCTGTAGCGTGATTATGCCATAATTGTTAAAATTGCACAGAGTAGTAAATGCATCCGGATTCAACGGACCCATCGCGTATGCATTTTTCATCATTTCTCATCTGTTTTTTGCTATATTATCGAGGCTATTGCACTTAGAACAGTCGGAGTGCGATTTTCTGAACGCGGATTTAATCCTGCTTCACCTCGTGGGATAATAATTCAGTCAAAATTAGATGTCCCCGATGCAGTCGACTAAACGTCCGATTTTTCACGTTTTTCAGCAGTTTTTTCGCCATATCTCCGAAACTATTGCACTTAGAAGGCTCCGGTTGCGATTTTTGTGATCCTCGTTCGATTTTCTTTCAGTATGCATATCTACAAGTCGAGCTACGGTTTAAAATGCACAGTGTCCAGGAGTGCTCGAAAACTTTGGTCGTAGGAAGCGGAATTCGAAGGATAGCAAGACGATCGAGTTGAAAGACTGTAAGAGTACGAAAAAGTACGAATAGACGTTCGTGCGTAATACGTAAACGATCTAACGTGGGGTAGCGAGGTTCGGGTTGAGTTATCGTTAGAGAAACAAGTTCGGTACGATAAGTAGAGAAATGCAATGTGAGGCGGTGTTGGTCGAGTCGATTTGATAGAGGCCGAGGCAGAGGCAGAGGCAGAGGCAGTTTCATAAGGAAGAGTTGATAGAGGCAAAGCAGTAGTGGAACGGTGGTAGTAGTAGATCGTTCTGGCGTGCTTGGGGGCACCATCTGGTGGCGATGCACTGTAGTGCCGGCGCTGGCTTCGCACGGGCACAGACGCAGGTACAGAGGAGCACACGCACGCACGCAGCCCGATCGTACGTAGTCTCGCGCACACATTGATAGAGCGAGGCACGAGAACTCGTGGTGTGGAGGTGCCACCAGCCAGCGCAGCGGAGACGGAGACGGAGACGGAGACGGAGACGAAGACGGAGAGTCAGAGGTAGCACCGTGCCTGTGGCTGCCTGTTGGCTTGTTGTAACTCGTTGTAACGTGACGCGAAGGTGTGCCAGGCTGTTTCTCGTTTTGCCCGTTACTTCGTTTTCACCCGCCCGATAGCCCGTGCCTTCGCCAGCCAGGGACGAAGTGTACTCGGTGCCCGCGCGCAGTATACGTCCTTTGCCCGAAAAAAGAGTGCATTCGCGGATACAGAAAGGAGCAGTGTGATGTGATTTTATTCCGCTTCTCCCCCGTCATTGTTGCGCGCCCGTGGTTCTCTGTCGGCTTCTTCCACTCTCCTCCTTCGCCACCTCCTTCTTCTCGTCCTCCTCCTCCACCGCCTCCTGCACCTCCTGCACCTCCACCTCCTTCTCCTCGTGCTGCCGCGCTGCATTAGAGAGGATAATAACCGAGGGCAAAGGAGAAAAGGAGAAACGGGGAAGACGGAGAAGAAACTCTCGCGACTTGGACGTACGTCATCCTATATCAGAAAAACTGTCAGACACTGTGTTCTCTCGGGGCCCCTGGCTCTCGTTGCCAGAGTTTCGTGTGCCGAGCAAGGAGCTACAAAGAATTCGAAGGAGCTCTACGGAGCAACCTTATCGAAGGGGGCACACAGCTCGACGCTGCACCTCCCAACAGCAAGGAGCATGAGGTAAGCGAATCTTCTTCCCTGCACCGAAAGCGAAGGTAACTTCTAAAGTCGTTTCACCGAATGCTTCAACGTCGTGCGTACGGAGGTTATGTTTCCCGATGACCCCTCGCGACTCCCTCCGCTCTCCTCCTCTCCTCGCCCCTCCATGCCCCTTCTATTCCCTTCCCTTCCCTTCCCTTCCTTTCCCTTCTCTTCTCCTCTCTTCTCTTTTCTTCTCTTCTCTTGCTAAGGAGCTACGTATCTCTCTCACTCACTCTCTCTCCCTCCATACCTTACTCTCTCTCTACACTTCTTTTTCAACTCGATGCAGCGCGTTCGAAGGAAGGACTCTTTGGAGTCGCGCGTGTAACGACATGAGAACGTAAATGATTCTTCCTTCGTCTCTTTAAATGGATCGGAGTCGTAGATTCGGCTCCTTGCGACAGACTGAACATTGGCACCTGACAGTTTCCTGCGACTCTACCATTCTCTACGCCCTCCAATTTTCCTTTACTATCGTCCCTTATTTATTACACCTTCTCCTCTCAGACTTTTACTTAGATAGTCGGTTAGCACGAGACCCGATGAACGAACGACAACGACAACGACACGACGGCAACGACGTGTTCACACGAGTATCGTGCGTCATGTAACGACACACGGGAGCGTGCGCGCGCGCGCGCGCTCGCGTGCACGTTCCACACACACGCGCACCTATACCTCTACCGCTTCTTTCCTTCGCTCGCGTCTCCTCGTACCCTTTCTCACAGCAATGGCTTTCGTAACCTCTCGATACATGTTTCACGAACTGTCAGCTGTCAGCCGCAATAGCTGTGCCACCTGTCCGAAAGTTAAACGCACTCTCTCCCCTACTTTCAGCTTTCTTTCTTTCTTCCCTTTCTTCCGTCCCTTCCCACCCTTGCCCTTCCCTCCCTCGCTTCACTTCCTTCCTTCCTTCCTTCCTTCCTTCCTTCCTTCCTTCCTTCCTTCCTTTCCCCATCGGCATGTCCACCTCCATCCTCCTTTCTTTACGCTTCGCCACTTCGAAACGTTAGGCTAAGTTGCCATTATCTCGGAGACGGGTTCGCGAATCTTTGACTGAAGCGGAATGACGTGCCATTCGTCCTCAATGCGAACGGATGAATAACAAACGAACGGGACGAAGTGTAATCGGAGCGAGAAAGGGAGGAAAGACTGTTAGTCGACGTCGTTGTCGCGGCGGCGACGATGACGATGAGTAGGAAAGGCTTGTTGATATTTCGGCGCGCAGGCTTTCTGGCTTGACAGCGCGTCCGGCCTTGAGCCCCTCCACACCTTCCCCTCTGCGCACCCTCTCCTCGTCCATCCCTCCCGTAGGTATACTATACGATACTCCGCGAAGCAGTGCCTCTCAACGTCGCCCATCGCATCTCTCCGATTCTCTCCCGCCGTCCCAGACGTTCGCCAAACTCTCTACCTTGCTGAGCGCGTGCGCTCCGCTCAAGCGAGATCTAAATCGTCGATTGATAAACGGTAAAGTCAATCGTCGAGGCTCCTTGGACAATGACTTGAGCAAACACGGCGAGTACCCTTCGTTTACGTCAAAACAGCAACTTCCTCGGCTCCGATATCAGATCGAAGGTCGAACGTCTCGCCATTTCGGATATCTTCATTTAAAAGTTAAATGGCGAGAAGAAGGCGGCACGCGGATATCGATGAGCATCGAGTCTCCAGGAAGGCAGGAGATGCAACTGTGTTGCTGAATCCGATCAATTCCAGTTCGGAAAATTGATTTACCTTACGGCGCATAAGACGAAGGCGCGTTCCGTGGAAAGAATTTGCATGGAAGGCTTTGTGCCTGGCCTCCTTATCAGCGGATTCGATTGTACGCCGAGGTGAACGTGCGAGGCGCGTCTACGCTTTGACGCTTTGGCGCTTTAGCGTTTTAGCGCTTTAGCGTTTTAGTGCGGGTAGATGCGGTGCGAGGGCAGACACGAGGTCGTCAACGTAACGTTCTCAAAGTCAATGCGGTAACGTAGAGACTGTGTAATAGGCAAACCCTCGAGTCCTCTTGCTCGCTTTGCTATCGTAAATGCACGAGAGGAGACAGAGAAAGAGACAGAGGGAGAGAGGGGAGCGGGATCGTCAGTGTACTCTTTACGTACACTGTCCTACCTCGTCTCCCGCCTCCACTGCACCTCACCCACTACGCTTCTCTTCTCTTCCCTCTTGATTCCTGCTGATCCTGATCTCGTCTCTCGTCCCGTCTCTCGGCCCGTCTCGTTAAATCTCTCCTTCCCTCTCGTTTCGACTACCGGTGCTCGGTCGGTCGATCGGTCGGTCGATCGGTCGGTCGGTCGTGCGGGGATCACCGAATCGCTCGCCGGCGCGTTCCTCAAGGTAGGAAAGCAATTGACCGAGCGCAGCGGCGTCGCAACGCTAGAGACGGATCGAAGAAGAGGCAGGATAGAGCGATCCTTCGATATAAGTGGCAAGTGAGGCGACGTTGCGCTCGAGCAGAATGAGGGAGAGGAGACGCGAGGACGCGAACTAGTCGGTGTCGAGGAGACGGCGGAGGTGGAGGAGGGTATTTGCGGGGGGTGCGAGAAAATCGTACCTTCGCGACTCATGAGCCTTGCGCTCTCGCGGAGAAAAGGAAACGGGAACGAATGGACGGGGCGTTAGCCTATAGCGGTATATACGTATATACGCTCTCGGAGATCCGCGCCGATCGTATTGGCATCGGTGTAACCCTACCCACACACTTGGCCGCGTACGTGTGTCACGTATGTCATGTAACGTCTGTGACGACACGCAGAGTCGGCGACACGAAGCTGAAGAACGACACCGAGAACGCCGCGCGACCGACCGTTCCACCTACATCCTACTCGCATACTCGAATCGTCTTCTATTCATCCTACCATACCTTCCCCCGCCCCCTCTCATCTTTCCTATTACGACAGCCGTCTACCCTTCTCCCTTATCCGCGCCCGCCATCGAGCAACTCATTTCCCTCAAGTTTCACGCAGAGGACCTTGCCTCGGAGCAATTCAGCGTCTAATCTACCTCCAACGGCATGAGCTCGTCGAAAGTCGAAAGTGTCCATTGCACCCCCTGTTCGGCTCTCTTTTAACCGAGGAACGGAGACAAAAGGTCATCGGGGAATACTTAGAGAACTTTCTCTGTGCGTTTGACGGCCGTTACGTGCATTAACCGGGTGCGATGGCAAGAGTTTACGACCGTTTCAACCTTTTACATAGCACATTTTTGCCATATTGTGCTTAGATCGCGAAGGGAATGTTTTCTTTGCGCGAAACGTACCTTGCAAGTGCAAACTTCCACGCGGTGTATGTATAATCGTTCGCGGCAACTAACGATCGGTATGCATCAGGCCTGAAACATCTGTTTCTACAACTGTAAGAATACACCAATGCGGAATTCCTTGATGAGAGATAAGAGAGTCGCAAAACTACAATCCCGTACACGGCCGTGATTGCATGCAATTTCCAGTGCTTTCCCACAGTCGTAATTCTTCCGTTACTCTTAGAAATCCCTTATCAGGCCGTCCATTGTCCATGCGCCGATGAACTTGCATTGTGGGGAACGATTTCGAAGTTGGCAAAAGTATCCAGTGAAACTTGTCGATTATCGCTAATGTTTGCAATCGTATTAGGCTGGTAACGCGTGTGCTCGGCGTGCGTGATGTCGAGGGTTGAATTTAAAAGGCGATGGCAGTGTCATTTAGGTGTGCAGTTTTGCGGCGGTGGTAGCTACGGCGTCGGGTCGCTCTGTCTGACTGTCTGTCTGTCTGTCTAGAAACGTGCCTCTCCTGGTAATCGCTACTCGGAGATTGCGCAAGCTCCTTCGACGCGATCTTATCGTCGTTGCACTGTACGTTGCAGTGTACGTTGCAGTGTACGTTGCAGTGTACGTTTCACGTGCACATAGGAGCCGCTCTCTCTCTTTCTCTCTTTCTCTCTTTCTCGCGTATTCTCTCGCGTATTCCCTCGTACTCGCGTACTCACTCTGGCTATGTGCAGCGGCACAGCATCGTGTTCACCGACTCCTTGCGTGTCGCGCAAAGTTATATTAATGCGCGCGTATAGGTTTCAACTGGCGCACACCGCATGAACGTAACCGTCCTGCCCTATGTACGTGGAAAAAGAGAAAAAGAGAAAAAGTGGCGAGCACGCGAGACCGTATGCGTGAGAAGGAGAGGAAGAGAGGCACGCCGGTGCTAAGAGGAGAGGAGAGGAGAGGAGAGGAGAGGAGAGAAGGAAGGAGCGAAGCAGCCCGAGCTGGAAACTCCCTGGATCCTTGAGACGCGGATAGGCCTAGCGACTTATGAATATTGATGAACCTTTCTCGAACGCACCGGCCCCGACGACCGCACCTCGATCACTCGTTTCCACTCTCAAGAATGATCTTCCTCGTCTTCCTCTTTCCCTTCTTTGACCGAAGCGCGTACCTCATGCGACGCTCGCGTTCCTCGCCTCGCATTCTCTCCTTTTCATTTTTTTCCCTGCCTCCTCTTTTTACCGACCACTTGGGAACGCAGTAGGTGCAGCTCGGGTATGGCGTGTGATTTTTATGAATTTGCACTGCGGTCCGACGAGCCTGCGTACATATCGTGCCCGCTACTCCCTCGTCCGGCCTCTCTCAGCGTCTAACGATTCTTAACATTTCTTAACAATACGAATATTTGGCAAGCCTCCGGTTGGCATAGTGGGCGATGACAATTAGTTCACATAACTTTAGTAACGCGGTTAAGGATTGTAGCAAAGGACAGCTCTGTCAATCTACCGGTAATTCGAATGAGACACGGCTAGTACCATCGGACTTTTACGTTTACGTAACGTGTCAAAATTCAGGTCTTTCAGTTCATTGAGCCAGAGCAGGCTGTACTGTAACCGCGATAATAGTCGACATGCCGTGCTCGTGCGTTTTTATACTTTTCGGTAATTAAGATTAATACAAGTAACGCCAACATTATTCTCTGTCATAATTAACTCTAACAAGAGAATGTCTTTCGAGCGTACTATTCTGTTCCTTAACTCTTTCGACTAATATACACGAGTACTCGTGGGTTAGTAGCGTTATGTTTCAGACTAATAATGGCACAATGAGAGGTAGAGCGAAGGTTTTGTGCCCACTGATTAACAGTTGCGAATTGAGAACTTGGAACTAGCTTTGACACAGCTCTACAGATATGCGTACCTATACCGCTGACCTCTTTCCTTCATTTTCTTAAGCACGCAGGTAGGCAGGAAAAACTTACATACGACCATAATCTATACTATCGAACGATCCTACGAACATTATGCCCCGCGGTTTTTTATCTTTTTTCTTTGCAATTATAAACCTTTGCGAAATGAGAATTAGTCGCATGTTAACATACTGCGGCAGGATAGATATCCATCGAGGCGTGAGAATCGACACTCGTAATCCGCAAATGCTAAATACGACATAAGTCATTGTACCGAGCGCTAGTTAGTAGGAGCGAGTAGAGGGCAGCTGGGGGGAAACTAGTGGGGAATTATCGATTCTGGCAGCAAAAGTTTTGCCCTAACCGAGATCGGTAGTTTAGGAATAGACACCGCCGTTATATTTCTATAGGTTCGGCTGGCTCCCGGTCGTTTCGTATCTGTGCGTACCGGTTGCCGTCTCCTGTTCTCCTCCGCAATCCGCACGCGTTATACAGCATTCTTTCAGCAGTTGAGCGAGCAACCGGCCGAATGCCTGCTGATCGGGACACTCGATCCACTGCGGCTACGTGTATTATATATTTTAGTATCGTACCGCGCGTACATTTCGCCCGTACGTTACCCTTCTCTATCCTGGCCGCGCAATCTCGCGAGGACGGTAACAAATTTTCTATCTGGCACCGATGTAACTCTGAGATAATCCCTGACCGTAGAAAACTACGTTTCCCGTCTACTTTCTTGTTACGTATCGCATTCTTTAGGCGCTCGATCTACAGGGTTGCAAATACGAGGTATGTGTCTTGTCGAGGAATGAGACGTTTTAACAGACTTACCCCAGCTTCCATTCCCAGGCGAAACTGGACCGTTCGACAGTGTGACATTCTCGATAGAGCGGTATCCTAGAATGAACAATTGATAACATCAGAGTTCTCTTCAGGGCGATCGTGATTATCCGACTAGAGTCGTGCATGGCAAAAATGCAAGTATCTAGGCAGAGCAAGATCTACGGAGAGCCGACACGATTTCATAGCGCGTACGTGAAAAGAAAATGCCGCGATGTGTATAGACGCGAGACGGCAGCTGCCTGCAGCCGGTCTCGGAGCGAACCGGTTCTCGACGCCGGTCAAAAATGCCCCTCGACCGGCAATAATAATTTTAATCGACACCCAGGCCGGGCCACTGGGTATCTTTCTCCTCCGCCATCTCCTTCTTCGCCTCTTACTCCTCCTCTGCTCCCCTTAGATCCTTACCGCCGTTCTCGAGTAAGCGTTCGAACCCGAGTATGTGTGTCCGCTGCCGCTGCCTGCTTTCCGTGCGTATGTCTCTCTCTCTCTCTCTCTCTCTCTCTCTCTCCCTCTCTCTTTCTCTTTGTGTGTGTGAATGTGTATATGCGCGAGATATTAAAGATATGCGCGGCTGGGCCCGTTCGACAAGGCCCACTGGCCCGGGTGAAAGGAAAACGCGCTCCTACCTTCGACAAAATAGAGAGACGGGGGAGATCGATCGAGCAAGAGAGAGGGAAGGAGATTCCACGGTGAACGAAGACTCTGTAGATACGTGCGCGCTCGGGGCAGCACTTTTCACGGTATACCGCAGCGGCGTTTCTCTGCGTATGGTGTGGTACGCAGAGTACCTTTCGTAAGGATGGTGGCAAGAGAGATTTCGGAAATTTGTCGGTATCCTACTCGAGAAATTTCGAGCGTAACGGATATCGTGGTTGGCGCGCGTGGCACTTGCTAGAATGGTTTATACTTGGCTCACTTCTCGGGGCCAGCCGAGGAGAGGAAGAGCAGCAGGCGTCTAACGTAATAGAGAGACAAACGCGCAGTACGCTTGCTGCGCCCTCGCCACCCTCCTTCGTTTCTTCGCTTCGTTCTTCTTCTTCTTCTTCCTCCTCCTTCTCCTCCTCCTCCTCCTCCCTCTGCTCCTCCCTCCTTCTCCTCCTCCTCCGCCTTCTTCTCCTGATCAGTCGCTGCCGCTGCCGCTGCCGCTGCCCCCGCCCTGTCTTCCTCTTTCACGGTCACTCTGTGAGACAAGCTGTGAGGATCGAGGACTCCGGACTTACACGACCCGCTTAAAATAGAGCCGTCGTATACTCCGTAGGTCGTCGATCCCTCTTCCGCGTCACCTGCCCGTGTGTCCCGCCTGCAGGCTCCCGTGTCGAGCCGTGACCCTAAGCGCTTCATAGCGCTTCGTAGCACCTCATAGCCCCCTCATAGCCCCTCACAGCTCGTCTCAACGAAAAAGAAAAGGAATCCGATACGCGACGCTCCGATAAATCCGCGATAAAGCTCCGCAATCGCTTCCAGCCGCGTACATTCATTCAATGCGCACCGCGTGGGTGTGGCGCTACTTTTATATTTCCCTCTTCAACTCCACATCGATTGGCCTCCTCGCATCGCTTACGCGGAACTCGTGAAAAACTTTAATGTTTTCATCTCCCTTCGCCCACGTCCGGTGGAAGCCAATTAACCTCTCGATCTTTTCCGTCTTATTCGAGGCGGCCTCAGCGTTCTCGGCCTCCGCATAGTTGGCATATGTCACTCGCCTCTCGCTTTAGCGTACGCCGATGGTTGAGAACAATGAGTGAGGGGCAGACGAAATTTCCTCTTTGTCGTGGGCACCGATTGTCAGTGACACCCACAGACGATGGGCTCATGCCGCCGAGCTACGTGTCGTCAAGGGAGGCGGCGAATGGCCAACTTTCAGGCCCGTGGCAGGCCCATCAGAGGCCCATGGCAGGCCCGTCGCAGACCCGTCGCAGCCTGAGGGACGAGTCCTGAGTAGAAAGACAGCGGAGGGGCCAGAAAACGGTCTCGTTACCGTCGCTCCTTTCGACGAGAATGCCGTAGCAGAGCGTAAGACGTCGTAGTGCAGTGTCATCTGCTACGGTATGGTATCGTATTCTCTCTCTCTCTCTCTCTCTCTCTCTCTCTCTCTCTCTCTCTCTCTCTCTCTCTCTCTCTCGTCGTCCTCGTCATCGTGTAGTTCTCATTCTCGTTCTCGCTCTCGCTCAATGGCCTCCCATAGTATCCCATCGCACAGCGTCGCATCGCGACGCGTCGCGTCGCGTCGTATGGCATGGCAGTGCATCGGATGATGGGAGAGTAGGGAGAGAAGACCTTGAGTCGCGTCACGTGACCCCGAAGGTGCATAGAGCGGTGGGTAGGGCCGTTGCAGAGGGCCTTGACCTTAGTGCCGCCCGTCGCACCACCGCCCTACCACCGCCCTACCACTGCCCTACCACTGCCCTACCATCAGCCTACCATCGCCCTACCCTGCCACCGCCCTACCCCGTGTCCGAGCTACGGTGCACGGGTGGCTTCCTAAGAGAAGAGCCCAGAGCCATCACGCGGCCCTCGGCCTCTTTGCCATTCTTGACAAAAGATCGACGCACTCGTTTATTCGTTATCTCTCTTTCCCTCCCACTTACCACGGAATGAACTCCGCTAATTAAAATCAGAAGGACAGCAAAAGTAGCATATTTTCCTCAATTCTGTGCTAGATACGGTGGCACTCGGAGGGAAGCGAGCGTAGTGCGGTGAAAAAATGCACGGAAATATGAGGTACGTTCGCTTCCAAAAACGTAGACTGACTGCGTACCTTCTACCTGTGCATAAAAGGACGCATATGCTCCTGTCACGCGTATATGTTCGCCCCAGGTACAAATGCATAAAGGCAGGTTGAATTAACGCATTGTATGCTTGAATATGTGTTCATCCAACGCCATGATTTAGTAATGGTTCTCATGAACAATTTCATCGCTTTATAGTACTTCGGGTGACAAAGGGATAATATACACATGGGGAGCGAATTATACAGGTTCGAAATAAGTCAACTTGTGACTTTGACAACTTCCATACGCACATTGGCATGCGTCATCGAAAATCTCTATGAAAACATTAATAGCGTAGCATTAAAAGACAAAACGAATGTCGCTACTTTTAGACACCACGTCAGATCCGTTAATTCTGACGCCGGCTGAAATCCGCGGGAAGAGAATAATGAGACGGGAAGGTGAGCGAATGAAAGAGAGACAGTGCGACCGTTAAAAGTTAACGGAATGCGGTAGAGATGGATACAGACTAGAGCAAAGTATCTCGTAGAACGTAAAAGGCGAGCCAGTGGTTCTCACGGCGGGCTGACGTAATTTTGGTAAGCGGGCAATCGGGTTGTGACATCCACCAATAGCAACGGTCGAATACTGTTTCCGAATCATAGGTACCGAATACATTGTTGTATAGTTGAGTGTAGTTGAGTGTAGTTGAGCGTAGCTGAGATTGCCGGATTGAAACCGTTGTGCCGCATGGCTTTTACACGTGCGGGCGTGATTGTGAGCAGAGTATGTTTTCGCACGAAGGTCGTTTGGCGGTTCCGCGGGACCGGAAGTGGGCCGGCCTTGCGGGACGACTATCAACGCACACGCACAGAGTCCCGCCGCCGCCTCTGCCGCCGCCGCCGCCACCGCCACCGCCGCCTCCTCCGACGCCGTTGCCTTCCCCGTTGCCCGTCCCCGTTGCCGTCCCTGTAACCGTCCCGGTAACCGTCCCCGTAGCCGTCACTGCTACCGACGAACGCACAATCGCTATTCTCAGTTTCCGCTCGGCGCTGCCGATCCGATATAGCAGGTGAAAGACAGCGCTACCATGTATAATGCCGATCTACCCATACGCAATTCATCTGCCCACAGCTTCCGACGACATTTGGAAAATCATTGCGACTCGGAGAGTCTTAATATGTCGGCATTCTAAAATCAAGGTCGTTGGCCTTTCGACCGCTCACAAATAAGTGTGTATCTATTACGTAAGATAATGCCCGTGAGATCAGCCTTTCCTCACCGCGTGAATTTAGATTAATTGTGAAACGACCGACGATTCGAACCTAGCGTCTGTGTAAAAGGCGATGATGAATAACGGATGAATATCTCTGCGCACAGAATCGAAGGTATCCCGACGGACGCAGTCGATCGTACGTGACCGCAGAGGAGGAGGAGGAGGAGGAGGAGGAGGAGGAGGAGGAGGAGAGGAAGGAGACGAGGGGAGAGTTAGGCATCGCAAGCGAAGGGCAAGGGCGGATAGGGCCCGTCTTCGAGCCCAACTAAAAGAGGCGGCAGTGAGAGAGCCCAGGAGAGGCTCAGGATGCTGCGCGGTCTTTGGGAGATTATCGATAGGCCCCGAGTCGCGTCGTCCATCTACGGAAGGAGTACAGCCAGCTGAGAATGTCGGAGCAAAATGGGCCGACGGAGGGTCCCGGGCCCGGACCGGGACCAGGACCGGGACCAGGGCCCGGCCCGGGTTGGTGGCCCTCGGCTCAGTCCTGGAAGAGTTCTTCCTCGGCATCGGCAACCAATTCCTCCTCCAATTCGAATAACGGGATCATCGGACCAGGTTCCGGCAGCAACGGCTCATCCGGCTCATCATCGACGTCGAGCTCTTCGGCGTCGAACTGCTGTTCTTCCTCTTCCATCGGCGGCCCAGGCTCCGGCAGCATATCCGGTGCTGGCCGATCCGCAGAATCCGGCAAAAATGTCTCGGTCACCACCATCAACGTCCCACCCAGCCACGAGATGCACGAGGGTAATTATGCTCGTCGAGAATCGCTATACGATACGTTTCAGACGTAGAACGATAGATGAGTGAAGAGACAGTTGAAACTTTTGCAGGGAAAGGCGTGTGCAAATATCTGGGAGGTCAGAACGGCGTGACGGTGTCGGTGGTGTCGAGTTGTGGCTCGGTGCTAGGTTGCGGGAGCGGCAATGTCGTCTCCGCATCTGGCATTGCCACCAATGCCGGCCCCCACGGCATCGGCATCGACATCGGCGTCGGCGTCGGCGTCGGCATCGGCATCGTGTCCGGCAACTCCAATCCCGACATCGACGACGCCGAGGACAGCGACGGCGAGATCAGCAAGATTGACTTTCGCGGCGTCAATCTGCGCACCAAGAAGAAGCGCGACATTTCCGGAAGTCAGTCAGACAAGATCGACGGCGACGGCGACGTCGACGGTAGCGGATGCTGCGATGGAAACGATTCCGCCCATCAGAATCAACCGGAGAGGCCAATGTCGTGGGAGGGTGAACTGTCGGACCAAGAAATGTCTTCCAATACACTCACTAATCAGGCAAATACTAGCTTCTTAACGTATCTCCGTCAGCAAAAAAAAAAAGCAAATATGTCTCAGGTGTAATTGGTATCTTCGTATCGTAGGATCCGCACGAAGAAACCTCGATGGAAGGAGTCCAAGTATGTGGCGCAAGTCCGGGGCCAATGGAGCAAAAGTTCCCAATTAAGCCGGAGCCGGATTTTCGGTCTAGTCCTGGATTTGCGCTTGGATCCTTTCATGACACCGGTCTCTCTCTCACTCACAATCAGCAGATACAACCGCAGCAGCAGCAGCAGCAGCAACAGCAACAGCAACAG
This sequence comes from Anoplius nigerrimus, assembly GCA_914767735.1. NCBI lineage: Eukaryota > Metazoa > Arthropoda > Insecta > Hymenoptera > Pompilidae > Anoplius > Anoplius nigerrimus. Next base: position 18,003,999 of record OU612083.1, read on the forward strand.
CAACAGCAACAGCAGCAGCAGCAGCAACAACAGCAACAACGTGGAATCGAGAATCTCGAACAGTCCCAGCAGAGCGACTTGCCTTTGCTGGTGGGAAAACTTCTCGGCGGTTACAATAGTTCGACACCTAATCACAGTCCTGTTCTCAATCCGCGCCATCACTTGACCAAGCACAGTCATACCAGATCGCAGGTGAGCGACGACAATGATAATGCATCGGCGTGACAAATAAAGTGGCGACGAGTGAAAGGGTAAATTCTTGTCAATTAGGTTCCATCGCCGGATTCTGCAATTCACTCGGCATACAGCGTGTTCAGTTCGCCGACCCAGAGTCCACACGCGGCTCGTCACTCTGCCTTGGGTGCCGGCAGTCCGATACCTTCGTCCTCGCTGTCGCTTTCCCGGCACAGCTTCAACAATTCGACCTCCTCCCTCTCGCTGTCCCTCTCTCACTCCCTCTCGCGCAACAATTCCGATGCGTCGAGCAGTTGTTACAGTTACGGCTCCCTAAGTCCGCCGACTCACTCGCCCGTCCAGCAGCCAAGACACCCTCACGCCCATTCCTCCCAGCATCATCAGCATCAGGTCAGCCAGGGTAGCCCGCTTCATCTGCCGGCGAACGTGTCCTCGGCCGTCGCGGCCCATCACTATTCGTCAGCCTCGTCGGGCCCGGTCTCGGAACTCTCGCCGGACGGCCACCCCGGCGGAGAGGATCAAGAAGACTGCAGAATACCCTCGACACCGTCCGGCATCTCGACGAGGCAGCAGCTGATCAACAGCCCCTGCCCGATATGCGGCGACAAGATCAGCGGCTTCCACTACGGCATATTCTCCTGCGAGTCGTGCAAGGGCTTCTTCAAGCGGACTGTCCAAAATCGAAAGAACTATGTGTGCCTTAGAGGCGCCGGTTGCCCGGTGACCGTCGCCACGCGGAAAAAGTGTCCGGCTTGCCGGTTCGACAAGTGCCTAAACATGGGCATGAAGCTCGAGGCGATCAGGGAGGATCGCACTAGGGGAGGCAGGAGCACCTATCAGTGCACCTACACCTTGCCTGCCAATCTCGTTGGCAGTTCGGCTGGAGGTATGACCGGCGACAAGATGACGGTCGCCGGCAACTGCAGTCCGGCACCGCCCGGTGCCGAGCATCATTATTCCGTGAGGCATCATTCGAATCACGCTCACAAGATGCAAGTGGTGCCGCAGTTGCTGCAAGACATCATGGATGTCGAGCACCTTTGGCATTACAACGACAACGATCGCGTAACCGGTGGCCAACCGGGAAGCGGAATGATTACGAATAGAAATTCCTGCGCCGGCGGAGACGGAATGGCAATAGGAATTGGTGGTAGTACGGCCACTGTCGGCGGAGGAACGGTGGGAGGAGGAAGTGCCGCTGGTAGCGTCGGTAGCGGCGGTGGTAGCGGCGGTGGTGTCGGCGGAAGTGCTGGTAGTGGTAGCGGTAGTGGTGCTGGTGGTGGCGGTGTTGGCAGTAGTGGTGCTGGTGCAGGCGGTGGCAGTGGCGGTGCTACTGGAAGTAGCACTGGAGGAGGGGGAGGAGCAGGTGGAGGAGGAGGAGCAACAACGACAGCGGGAACAAGAGAAGGAGGAAGCGCAGGAAGCGGCCAAGCTGCCATTGGAAATGGAGCTACCGGAAATAATAGTAATACAGGAGTGGACTGCTCGGCAAACAGTAACAGTGGCAATGGAAACGCTACTAGTAATAGGAGAGGAGGTGATCCAACGAGACAGTGTTCTACCGGTTCTGTGTCTAGTGGACCGCACGAACAACAGCAACAGCAGCAACGAACCGCCGTAAACTCTGCCAACACTACCAGCAATGGTAATCCGCAAATAGGGAACAACTCAAATGGCAATTCGACTCAGCATCCAGATTTCCTTTCCAATCTGTGCAATATCGCCGATCATCGACTGTACAAAATTGTCAAGTGGTGCAAGAGTCTACCATTGTTCAAAAACATCTCCATCGATGATCAGATTTGTCTACTTATCAATTCCTGGTGCGAGCTTTTGCTATTTTCCTGCTGTTTCCGTAGTATGAGCACTCCCGGTGAAATAAGAGTATCTCTCGGCAAGTCGATTACATTGGAACAGGCCAGACAACTCGGCCTTGCGACCTGCATAGAGAGGATGCTCGCCTTCACAAACAATTTGCGAAGATTAAGGGTTGATCAGTACGAGTACGTAGCAATGAAGGTACGTCCTTTTTTTCATGGCACTTTCGCAATTTCCGTTGAAACGCAAACTCGTGCGAAGATATTGTTAATTGAGTTTTTCAAATTCCCGACGAACATAGGTCATTGTGCTGTTGACATCCGATACGAGCGAATTAAAGGAGCCTGAGAAAGTTCGGGCATCGCAAGAAAAGGCTCTCCAGGCATTACAGCAATACACAATCGCTAGGTATCCCGAGATGCCTGCCAAGTTTGGTGAGCTGCTTCTCAGAATTCCAGACTTACAAAGAACTTGTCAAGCAGGAAAAGAATTACTAAGTGCAAAGCGTGCCGAAGGTGAAGGCAGCTCATTCAACCTATTGATGGAATTACTGAGAGGTGATCACTAATCTGCAGCCACGATGAAACAAGTATGCCGTAAGTAATAATAATAACAATGAGACTTCGTACGTAGGCAACATCATGAGAAGCTCGCCACATTTAAAGTAACAAACTCTTTGTTCGATCACATTACAGATTCCACGCTTATAGGGTCCATAAGCTTAGGGAACTGGATATAATAGATAATCGCAAAGCTTGAAGCCTAGAGAGATCGCGAATGCAACACAGACGTGCAGTCTGGAATTACACTAGTTCTTGGTGAGGGGACTACATATGTATAGGTCTACTTAGAAATAGGCTGCTTGAAGCCTCGTCAGGGGGAAAATATCTGTTTATAGGGATGTCTCTGTACGCAAGTTGCGTAACTGCATTATTCCCTAGTTTTTGAAACGTACGAATTTCGAAGCGGCCTACGGTATGCACGACAATGTTCGGCATGCATGTAGATGCAAATGAGACTGAAAGTAAAACTGAAGGTGACACGCAGAGCATTTACTTTTTCAACGAGGAGCGGTGTACAAACAAAAAATCGGTAATCAAGTGGCATTAGAATGCTAAAATCGAATAGGGTGGTCCACTCTGTCAAACTACACGGACCTATCATATTAAACGTGTAAGTCTGTGGCAGCAACAGAACTGGCCGATGTTATGACGGCTATAATAAGAGAACCAGTATTTTCTATTGTTCTGCACTTACTTAAGAGCAAGATATGGTGTTATCTTATACCCCGGTTATGAAAGTGTACTTAAAAGCATCAGTCGACCAATCGTTTACTTATAGAGCAGTTAATCAGGTAATAATTATTAGGTTTATATAATTTAGCTAGTACAGCGACCACGAAACAGAAAGATTTTATCTATTATACAAAATACGGTATACATTTAAAAAGACGCCTGTGGCGATATTAACTATTCGTGAAACTTTGCAAGATATTTGTAATACCTATATTACGACGGACTTTTTTGTAAATAAACTATGTTTATAAGAGTAAATTGGCATCAATACGATGTATGAAATTTTTTTATTTGTAGCGCAATTGGGTAGAAAGTGTTCCAACTGCACAACGCTAAAATTGATTAAGACAAATATCAAAATAATGTCAGTAAATCTGAAAACGTTTGTTCGGTTTGTACTTGTACGTATTTACATAAGATACCACTTAATTTATCTTCACTTCGCGTGAATGTAAATCCTTTACAGCCTATATTACAAAAATTACTTTTTACGCGAATTGACATAGTGACTGACTTCAAGCTATGGAAACACTTGGAAGTGTTTATTCAACAGCGAAAACTCTTTTATTGCCTTCGATTATCTGAGAAGAGACTGAATATTATTCTGTCACATATACAATGAGCAGAAACTGTAGATTTGTGGATGTTATTTAAGTAGGAAAATTTATTCATGAAATATACTTCCTATTCTATCTATCATGCCAGTCTTGTGGCAATAGAACTGTACGTGCCAAAAATGTCCGTCGTCATGCTAAATAACTTCATGTACTAAAAATTGGAATTTCTAAATTGAGCAACACAATATACGCAAATAACGAAGACCTGAGTTAAGGAAAATTTAGCGCAAATTATAGTAGGTAATTGCAGGGAAGCATTAAAATATATTATGAAACAAAATGGATCTCTACCTGTAGGTACTTTAATGAGGCTGTTGTTTCAAACTACTGTCCTTTTGTTACAGTGGCAAAGCCACTCATTACGCGTGAATTTTTGTAAAAGAAATATGTTGATTCGTGTAAGAAAACTGGAAACTATTGAGAATTTTACTCAGTTTGCAATACTTAATTTTTAATCTATCTTGTAAGAGTTGTCTTCCTGTGCTTCTATTAGTTTCATTATAAAAGATGAGTACGAATTTTCTATTAATCCAGTATATGTACATAAATTGTACACATACAGACTGGACAAATGGCTTAATATCTTTCTTCCATTACACTTTCAACGCAACATTTAAAAATAATGGTCTGTCAATATGCACAATGATAATAATGATAGCATAATACAAATATATCCAGTATTTCAGATGAATTGGTATTAAGACAATGTTCAAATTCCGGTCAAAGTCTATTGTAATTACGTCTAGTAACACGACGAAAGTATGTTGTAAATATAAAGAGAAATGATGATATTTTGTCGTGCTGAATGTATGAAAAGAGAGAAGTGCGGAAAAGTGTGTGTGAAAGAGAGATAGAGAGAACGAGAGAGAGAGAGAGAGAGAGAGAGAGAGAGAGAGAGAGAGAGAATTGAAAGTGTATGCCTGATAGTAAAAGTATGATCACCATGAAGTGGGAAAGTGTGGAAGAACAGTTATGAAAAAGATAAATATTTGCCTGTTAAAAAGTGACTATTCTATGTTTATGTTTGATAAAAGTTATTTCTACATACATTAATGAGATACTTATAATTTTAGCTCATTGGTAACTGTCCTTATTTGTAAGTAAAAATTTTGCTATACCCAATAAAATAGATTGCTACACCCAATAAGATAGATTATTACTTATGAAGAATGAAATACAAAAACTACTTTCAAGTCAATGATTCTGGACGAATTGGTCAAATGTCTGAACTTGACCATTTGATAGATGTCTTCCCTTTCCAAAGATTCACTCAAGAAATGCATTAAATCTTATAACAATTAATTATGTACAGACTATTTGGATATCTGTTTGCAATCATGACAATATTTCAAGAAAGCTGTGTAAAACTGAAAACAGATTATATAATATTTGAAGAGCTTAAATATGACAGACTGTAATGACAACTATTTGTATACAATGTCGCATAAATTGTAAGAAGAAATTTGTAAGTACACAACCTCACTAACGCCGATTGTGAAGATAAGGAATCAATGACAGTGTAATATTAAACAAAACCGTATTCTAGCTATAATGTTATAGATACTCACGTATAGTATTTCTTATCGATATATAAATAAACGCAACAAGAAATTTTATAAGGGAAACAAAAAATCCACGTATTTATCGCCTATTGATATCAGCTGGCTTACTGGTCCATGGTATGCAACGACGGTCACGGGGGTATGTGATAATATAAAATACGATAAAATTCTGCATTTAGAAATGCATACTAAATATAACGTAGGAAAGTTCTAATTGTAAAGGTGATGTTGGGACCACTAAGAAAGCTGAATAAAACAAGTAAAAGACATCCATAATAGCGATGGTATTTTGTTTCCGTGATACACAGGCAGTCGTTCAGACTCAGTTAGAATGTAGTTTTTTACATACAACACGAATGAACATTACGAAATAAAAAATCTTTTTACGATGAACCACACTGACTTTTTCATAAACATTTATACCAATTTAATGCTACCATGAATGTAAAAACTTAAATACCTTCTAGGTAATCTGCCTCCTGAGATCTTCACCACATTTGATTTGTTCTTCAACACTCACGCCGATGAAGTTTCCGAAGATATTTATTCACAAGTATCAAAAAAGTGGTTACACTTCGCGAAACAATGATTACTCACGTAATGGTTATGACTCTGTCATCCGTTGGAAATTTTTAATTACTGAGAAATACGAAAAGCGTTACCTATCCTCTTCTTACGAAGAATTCAAATCACGAATACAAGTTGGTCATACTTGTAACTACTTTCAAGCAGTTCAAAAATGTACGTTATAAACCAAATCAAAATAAATACTAGTGCCGGGCAAAGTATGGAAATGTAAATAATCCATTGTTTGTAACCATACGTAGGAACATTTTTTATGATTATTATAATAAATTACAGAGGAATACAGCGAAAATCATACACTTAATTGGAATACAAAGTGGTCGATTTTTGTGATCTTATGTGTGTGTCTATTTCTGTATCTCGAAGTGGGTGTTTGTGTGTATGCGTGTATATATATATATACGTGTGTTACTTAATAATTTGATATCTTGATTGCGCACGGCACAGATATATACAATTGCACTTTAGCACATGATAAAAGTTTTAATCATCCTCATCTGAATCATTTCCGTCACTTTCATCTTCTAATTCGGGCATTGGGAATCGTAATATAGCTGCAATTCCGGTAAGTTGCTCTAATTCTATAAAAGAAACACAAAAATAATTGGACGTGAAAAAACATGTAACACACTTAATGACAATAGGAAGAACATTAAATTAAAACTTACGTTCACCCGATACATGTAAACTGGAGAATATCTTTACATCACCGCCGGATATTCTTACGTTTTCTACCAATTCGACATACTCTTTTCGCAGTGCGACATCTTGACACCTAACATTGGTTAACACAGAAATATAAGAGCGTGCACTTGCTGCAATGCACCTTGGCGCAATATCATTGATCTATATACCTGAATAGTTTATCCGATATCAGTAGTGTTTCTACAGCTTGAGCTTCATTAGCTCGTTCAACATGTTTTTTACCGTAAAAGGCTCTAGCAGGATCAGTTTGCAACACAGTATAAAAGGCTTCTAATGCTTTCACTTCACCAGCTGCTTTTGTATCTGAAATTCGCGACACTACGGCGGGATCAACAAGGACCTCTGCCATAGATACAAGACTTATGAAAATTTATATCCACTAGTTTTTTATGCAACTCATTAAGCTGAATTTACCTCTCAGCGAATGCTTAAATCCGGAACTTGCATGAACAAGTAAGAATTTTCCTCTATTCTCCAGTATCACCTTATTATCATGTTTAATTGCTTGTTGAATCACATAGTCCATAAATTGATCTTTTACAAATCCGGGACTAGCAATGATGATACATTTTACAATATCAAAATTAATATGCCTTAAAATACCTTGCATGACGCTTTCGTAAAAACGATTCAATCCCTGTTTGTTTACATTACAAATGTCAATTATGATGGTAACAAAGACCTAACATATACAGCAATAAATAAGAAGTACCTTTTCATGCTGTGAAATGTTTCCTTTTCTTTTTCTGGGTATTACTTGATCAATTTTTGCACGTACTATTGTCATATTTGATGTTATTAAGCAAATATGAGCTATGCCCTCTTGCATAATTGCTGCAGCTACGTCAGCATTCTGTATTTAAAATAAAAAACAAATGATAAAAAATGTAATGTTGTGGTCTATTACATTTCATTGGTTTTCAAACAAATTAATTTTCTTACCTGTGTGGGGTCACATGCTGTATCAATTCTTTCCAATGAAATAGAATCCCATTTCGATTTCGTAATCGAAAATTTTCGATTTTGTTCTACGTCTAATGTATGATATGCTCCCATCTAAAGAAAGTGCTTTATCAGTATCAACGTTCTCACCGTTATCAAGAAGTATAATATAAACAAATGAAATACCTTAACATATTTATTTTCTTCAACATTTCTACCCTTTAATCTCAAAACACATGCTTGCGTGTCAAAATCTATACTTTCTACACATATAGTAAGAGTAGTCCTCACTCTGTTGGAACTAGAACTTCCTGTTGCACTTTCCATTTGGACCTTCCTGAGATACAGATATATGATTAGTTTAATAATTTTCTTCCTAATATGTAAAATTGAAAGAACGTTTCTGATTATTGATACCTAATTGTAGAGCATTTGACAAAATCTCCTTCACCAATAACATTGTAAGCATGCCACATATCTTCAGTATTCTCTGGGACTAATGCCACTGTCCTACAAATTTTCGTGCAATATAAGATTTACTATTCATCCAATATTAAGGATAGACTTATACTAGTATACCTAAATAAATATTAACACATACCCTTCTCCATCCTTGTCAACATATCGTGTTATCAACTTCATTTTTGTTAACTCTTATATATATACACGCATATATATTATCTACCTGTAATAACACATACTATATGAGAAAATAATTAGTTTGTGTTCAACATATTTTTTATAGCATAGACATTGAAACCGTGGAAATTACGCAAAAAGAAAAGTAACAATAAATTTATATTCTCGCAGAATTCACAGTCCTGTATAAATTATATTACTTTAATATATTGATGTACATAGGGAGATTGCCATGGATAAAACGAGCACGTAAGATTGTTGGTTAGATCAGCACGTTTGGATCTCTTAAGTCTTTAAAGACTATTATGTAAGTACAAATTTACCTCAAAACTTCTTTTGTGTTTTCGTTTTGAAGAAAATCATCCCTTGCATGTTTTGCGTTTGCTTATAATACTGTAAAATAAGTCGTGCCATATGTCAAACATACTTCTTGTTCTTGTCGATCGACAATGATTTTAAAGTCGGTAAAATAGTCTAGTAACTTCAGTTTTCTTATGATAGATGGCGAAATAGGAATATTCCAACATTTATGAATGAGATATGAAAGGTGATCCAAAACGCGTTCTGAGAGATAGTTTTTGTTCTGTTGACATTATACAATACATCATAAAACACATAAATATGTATTCATTCATTTAAACATTTTTGCGTATTTATCCTTGTCCGCTTTGTCCTTCTCCTTAATGGCCGATGCAAAAACTTGTAGCTCCTTATCAACTAAATTTCGTAATGAAGGATCCAATTCAACTACCCTCTTCAAATCCTTAATAGCGGCTGTCTCATCCCAAGCACCGATGTATGCTTTGCCTCGCCTATACAACGCTTTAACATTATCTGTGGACGAATAAACACATGTATAAAGTAAACACCTTAAAATAATCATTTCAAGAGATTTTGTACCTGGATCACTTTTTAATACCGTTGTGCAATGTTCGATAACTGCATAATATTCCTTGTTTAATAATTTACATTGTGCATAGTTTAAAAGAAGCGGTATTTTCATTTTGTTTAACGCTAACCACTCCTCATCACGTGGTTTCTCTCTGAAAATCAAAGCAATTGGGTCAGTTAAAATGATTTCAAACAATGATATATTAAAATACGAAAAATACACACGCGAGCATAAGTTCTTCCAACGTTTCAATTGCTTGAGCATATGAATGTGCGGCCAGCTCATAATTCTTTTCTTTGAATAAAACATTTCCTTTCTCTTTCAAATCAGGAATGCTTTTGAGCTTCTCGTCATTAGTCATCTGCCACCGCTCCTTCTCGTAATCTTCCGGCAGTTGTACATCCACAAGCTCTATTGGAAAAAGTCTTTTGCAGGGTATAGAAAAACAAGAGACATAATATATATATAGGATATAAAATTTATATACAATCTCCTATACCTATGGTAAACTCCAAATCTTGCGGATTCCTTATAAGTTCATTTAAATCATCATATCCTATTCCTTCGTTTTGTAAAGTAACTCCACAACAATGACGATTCCTCTTTTCTGACTGTGGTTTCCCGACTTCCCTCAAAGTCTTCGATACAAATGGATATGCACTAACAAGCTAAAACAGTAGTACAAGGTATATATTACTATTAGCATATGATGATAAGATATCACTCTACCATTTTTTTGGAAATGTTAAAAGATAGGCATCATACACTTTTATCAACTTTGAAGCAAGCAACTTCATGCAGAGCCATTTTTTGTACAATAGCTTCCCATACTTCAAGTTTAAATTTTTTTCCTAATATGAGTTCCATTTTATTCCCCATAACTCTACTATCATCTATTACTGTTTTTGCAGAGTTACATTTTGTAGTTTTGAAATGAAATGAAACCTGTGAAATTAATAAATTGTACCTTGTAATTATGGGATTAACATATCAGTCAACAAATAGATATCGACTTACTTTAGTACCTGGCACAAAATGAATTACTTTTGTGCCAGGATGGATAATAGTTTTAACTATATACTCCTCCTGATCCATTGTTGCAATATATTTTTAATAAGTCACAAAAAAACAAATGGCCTTAAAAACACCATAAAGGTAATATCTAAAATATTAAAAAATGCATAACTGTACAAAAGTGTCCTCCAAAACTCAGTTATTATAAAGTATTTATATGAATTGTGTATCCTAACCTTCCAGATGTATATTTGAAAACTCATCTGTAAAAGAAAGATATAAAAATTTACAGAGCTTATAATGTCGTACAATATACCACGTGTCATGTCATGCTGATGACAACCGCTGCACTGCAATTCATTGTCAATTGTAATGATACCTGTAGGATTAAAATGGAGATACCGATCAAAGGCAGGGATTGATTTTTAATAAGAGTAAAATTTCCTTATCTCATGTGTTTATCCGTTCTAAGGAACGGAAGCACAAGAGTAGAGAAAAAACAAGTGCGCCAATTACTATTGTATCTTTCGTTAATAATACTCGTACATTGCGTCAGATCCGTACATAAATTGAATAAATCTACATAGGTACGTATGCTCGGAATAATGATGATGTATGCTTGCATTATCTTTGGTTATAAAAAAGTGCAGTGATCGTTTGTCATAAGAATATGACATATTTATTTTGAAGATACTATCATTTCTTGGTACATACATATTACTAAGTAAGAATCTTGCGCATCAGCTGTAAAGTCGATCGTTAGTCATTATCGAAAACAGGAAAACGCATGGCGCAAGCTTAACCGTTTCCATAAAATCTTGTTCCAGTTGACTGAACTTTGATCTTGAACAGTGACAAGTAAATTTTGCTGACTTTTAATCGTTCAGCATTTTAAAAGATTATCGACACTGGTAAGTTAAATAGAATCATTCGCCTAAGGTCAGATGATTTACGAAACAGTGTGTTAACCGAATATTGTTCGACAGTGATTAGTGTCATTATATAGCATATTTTCGTAAAATGACTACCAATAAATCCAACGATATTTCCGTCAACAATGTAAACGGACGCAAAGTGAAGGGTAAAAAAAAACTAATGTTCTTTAATAATGGAGTGTCTTAATCATGGAGTGACAAAATGATATTTTATTTCAGATGCAGAAGAAGTAGAAATTGACGTACCATGGGGCCACATAAGTGGTTAGTAAAGAATATACAATTGTGAATTAAAATTTAAATTTGCAGTCACAGAAGTGCCAGTAAATATTTTGACAAATCTCTTTCCAACATAATCAATTTGAAAGAACTCATTGAGACGAAAATTTAGGCAAATGGTGGGGACCAAAGGATTTGCAGCCCTTAGTGGCTATACATGGCTGGCAGGATAATGCAGGCAGTTTTGATACCTTGGCACCGTTACTTTCTTCGGATATTGCCATTCTCAGCATAGATCTGCCTGGTCACGGTTACTCTACCCACCTGCCAACAGGACAGTTCTACTATGTGTTTTGGGATGGGGTTGTCACACTGCGTAGAATTGTTAAATATTACAAGTGGCAGAAGGTTAGAGAGTGAATTCAAGTTATACAACGATGATTTCTTTCCTCATTATATTGTCTCTGTACATAACATTCATACTATATTTATTTTGTATATTCATTTACAAGTGCTCTTTCTATACCTGCAGAGCTGGTTACACGTATAATAAAAATTTATATCTTCATTCCACTTTTAAAATAATCAGTGAGTAGGTTGACTGTTACAAAAATGGCTAAATAAATATTGTAGGAGCGCTTGAAGGCCTTTACTGATACAAATACATCATTACGTTATTTTTATGAATATGAAAATGTCAGAAATTGCATTGGATCGTTGTATAACTGATGTTCTGACAATTTTTTTTATAATAGTGATAAATATTATTTCATCATTATTTGCCAAATATTTTGAATGTATTTGCGGTGAGAATGCAGTTGGGAAATGTTGTCAAAGGACAGGATTATTTTGTAACAATGGCTACAAGTCTTTGTAGAAATAATTTTATCACTTACCTGCAGGCAAATGGTGGGGTCCTAGGGGAATCCAGCCCATACTGGCACTGCATGGGCGTCAAGACAATGCAAGCAGTTTTGACACTTTAATACCCTTGCTACCAGATGATGTTTCAGTACTTTGTTTGGACATGCCTGGGCATGGTCTTTCTTCCCATTATCCAAAGAGTCAATTCTATTATGTTTATTGGGATGGTGTCATCCTTCTTCGTAGAATTGTTAAACATTTCATGTGGAATAAGGTCAGCGGGAGGATTAAGTTTTTTCCTCCTTTCTGTTCTCAAAAGCAAATAATCACCACTGAGCATATATATGTTGTACTTCAAAGGGCAATTTTGTGTACAAGCACTTTTGTTGTAATATGTAACAGTCACCCTCAAAAAGTAAAAGTAAAAGTGAAAGTGTACACTATTAAAATGACATAATCTCCAATACTACACATTGCACTTACAACTAAAATTATATAAATATGAAAATGACAAGCCTACTAAAATTGTTTTGTGATAGTATATTATACTTTGTATCATTTATGTTACGAGTCATAGGAGTAATATAAAAAATTTGCATTTGGTTTAGGTAAAACTGCTTGGACACTCACTGGGTGGAGCAATATCATTTTTATATGCTGCATGCTTCCCGGATGAAGTAGAATTGATCATATGTTTGGATATTGCGAGTCCAAATGTAAGAAATGTGGCAAGCTCTGTTCCAAGTACAGGCGATGCTATTGACAAATTTCTGAAGTATGAGACTTTAGCTGTGGATAAAATGCCGTGCTACGGTTATGAAGACATGAGGCAAATAGTAGAAGATGCATACAAAGGTTCTATAACCAGGGAAGGTGCCGAGATTTTGATGAGGCGTGGAATGCGACCTGCAGGCACACCTGGTTTTCATCACTTTACGCGAGACCCAAGATTAAAGGTAAATATAGAAACAGTAAGATGTAGTACACTGTTAAGAAAATAAAAAACACTGTACAATGTGTCTAATCTATTATATAGGTTTCTTTATTGGGAATGTTATCAATGGATTTGGTTCTTGCTTATGCGGAACGAATAAAATGTTCTTATCTTAACATACGTGCCGTTCCTGGAATGAAATTCGACGAACCGGAAAATTATCACAAAGTCTTAGAAAAAATAAAATTGCATACAAAAAGGTTTGAATACCATGAAGTTGAAGGAACACATCATGTACATTTAATTAATCCTGAAAGGGTTGCGCCTATAATAGCGAAATTTTTAACTACTTAATATTAAAGTATTTTAGGTAGAATATATTATGAAATGGCTATAGTAATTAGTAAATGACTGCGCAAGAGATCATATTTCTAAATATTGCCTTTCCACTGGAATTCTATGCCAGTGGCAACAAGTTTGCAATAATAGCTTTTTTTTTTTACGCGCTGCGTATTAAATTCTATATAAATCTACGGTCTTCTGCGATTATGAGCTGTAATGTATATCTGGATTTGTCAAATAACATTATTGCACCAACTTGATTATACTTCACATATTGATATCCTCTTAGTCATGTAATTAACATGGCTTTATTTTTAATAGCTGCATTTATTTTTCCACGAGGGTCAATATGTACGAAAGTCACTGTGCGACATTCACAAATTTGTAATTAGAACATTTAAGACATGTTGATTATGAGAATGAAATTATTTCTGTAATAACAAACGTGTGTACAATTAAATTAAATCTATATATCTAATCTATATCCTTACCACAAATATGTTACGAGCGGCCCTTACAACCTAAAGTAGTTTTTCGTAAGTTATCTATGTAACTTATTCAATTATATTTCGTTTTCTGTAGAACAAACTGTTATAATTTCTCAACTGATATGATCAAACTTTTAACTAATTTGTTTGACCGAAAGAATCGTCAGTTTTTCAATTTCCAATGGTATAGCTTTGTTATTTATTGCACACTACGTTTTGAGGACAGCTGCGATAAAAGGGTGATATGCGGCCGGTAGCTAAATGCAACAAACTTATACCGGTTTATGCTTATGCAACCATAAGCAAGCGATAGCACATGCGATACATGCTATCACCTTACCTACGTTTTGCCGTTTTCAATTTTATTTCTTTCGTTGGTTTCTTCTACGAGTATATCGTTCTGATTTTTTTTTCAATTAGAACGAAACGAATGGTCGAATATTTAAGGTAGTTTGATTATTTTTCTCTAACGAATAAGACTGATACGTACGAATTTCAAAGCACTTTGACATAATAAAATTGATCTAAATGTCAAGCACGTAATTTCTACAGACTCCTGCCATATCCGTCTGACCAAATTACAAAAGAAATGGTACTTGTGAGATAAAGAAGCTGTTGATACAGATGTTTTTAGGCCAGTTACAATGGTCAAACCAAGCAGTTTGCGATCTCATTTTATTTGCTCAGCTGGTGTAGCTATGCCACGTAGAAATATAAAGTTATATGCCAAAGCTTTCATTACAAGTTCTCTTCTCAGTTCTTTCCAATTTTTTGACGAGTACACAGCCAAGTTGCGCAGACGCGATACTCTTTCACGATAAACAAAATATATTAATATCTAACCAGGTAAGTAACGTTCTACACCAATTCTGGTATGTTTAATGCAAATATTTAATATCCTTTTCAAAGTCGCATTCGTCCAAATGCCAGAATACAGAAAAGAAATCCTTGACCCAGTATAGATACCACAATTAAACTAATATTTTTATTGAGTGTTCTGTGGTGTAAACGTGGTAAAACAAATATTTCATCGAAGGTCGAGACTAGAAAGAATATAGAGGTAGTGTTTTAAACGAAGGCGTACTGTCGAATTATTAGCTAGTGACCGTTATCAGGTACCTTCTGAAACGTGGCCATTCTCTATCGAGCACACGTTGCGCACACTGGTAATTATTGCGGATGATAGTGCAGCCACACATAGAAAATGAATATGAATATGTCATTCGGACAGGTGGGCACCGTTCGCACATGTCTCCGGATCTTCTCAAGTTTCTTTCAAATTCTTAGAAGACTTTTACGTCAGACTGTAGTATCGGTGCTTACAAAAATAACGAAAGGAAACTCCGTACATTGCTGTTCACAAGAAGTAAGTACAATTTCCGATATTTATATGTACAATATGTCAATAAGTTTCGAGCTATTCCTTAAATGTCAGTAAAAGGACAGTGCAGATAAATAGAGTTCCTAAATATGACAAGAGCCACTAGTATAATGCTAATGTCATCTGCTAACATAACTACTGTGTAAAATCCTAAGAAACAATTTACTATATCTTCATCGTACTTTCCCACTTGTGGTTTAACGAATATAACGATATTTATATTTAGCATATTATTCTTGCAATAACCCAACGCATTTATTCTTCCAGTAAAGAAAAGTCCGAAAGCATTTGGGTGCGTATATCTTTCTGATCCATCGATCCTAACGATCAACAAACTTTTTATTTGAAAGTTTGTTCGTTCGGCTCGAGTTATCAGATTGGAATAAAGTGATCTTCGTGAAGCAGTTTTGGAATTGTATTGGAAATTATGTTATGAGTTTTCCTTTTGAAGATTTCGTCTCAAATTAAGTCGATAGTTTGAAGCAAGCTGATGCAACTGTTGATCTGTGGGTGTATAGGAAGCATACGTTCGCAGCCGTGCCTTGGAGAGTTCCACATCCTGTTTCAAAAATGTATCATTTCCCATGTAGTACTAACAAAATAATTATTACAATATTTTATCGCGGTATTAATCACGGACCGCAAATACAAAATCATGCATTCTCATTATGACGAATAAATTATGTCTCCTTAAGCGCTCCCGCTGTCGCCGAACCAACCAATCATGTATTGAAATATTTGACGTGTTCGTAACGGCCACGTCATCGACAAAATGGGTAATGGTGTATTGCTTGTACAATTAAAGACTATGGAATTTCGCATGACGATCAATGTATGAATGTGGTATTGTATCATATCAAACCTTTAAAAGTTTGTCATTTCGATATCGTGACTGTTCAAATGTTGGCAAACTTTTAAATGATAAACATCCAAGCGTTCCAGCTTTTATATTACATTCATTATGTTGTTTGGCCCTGTAGAAGAACAAATATTGTATATCAATAAACAATTTTTAATACCATTTTGGGTAATATCGTACCACTCGTGACTATCCTGTTTGTCTGATTCTTGAATGTGCAAAGAGTTCGTTAGACAGTCCCACATTATTCGGTATTAAATGTACCAACGAGCACTGCCTGCATGTATATATTAATTTTACGGTGACAACCATCTACACGAAATCATAAATTCACCATCTTGTAAAGCGAGAGTAAACGATAGACGCTCTGACTTTTACGAAAACATGGTAGTTGTGGCAACAACGATCGATACTTGCCGATGAAAATGGTATCAGTTGCCAAGGAGTTTTTTGAAGGGACCATAAATATAATTTCACGAGAAACATTGCTTGTGTAACTTGAATAAATTATATTCAACATGTATATGACATTCTAATAAATACGAAATTCTGTTGTATGTTGGAATCTGTGTAAAATGTATCTATGAATATATAATACAAATTGATGAAGAGAAACATGTTTTCTGACGTTTCAACGTTTATTCCCTTTAATCCTCCATCGTTTGCGATTTTGGCTGCAATAAATGCCAAGTATTAAAATATAACTGAAATCAAATTCAATGTACAATAAACCGGTAAATTTGGTAAATACTTGCCAGTATGTAAATGTGACTTGGTAATGAACGTTCTAATACCTCTGCCAGTTTTCCTTTACTTAGCTTATGTTCTTCATCTGTAATTTGGACCAAGAACAATTATTAACAATTATAACAATTCATTTGAAAAGAAACGCTTAACAATCATTTTTATAATTTTAACTTACCAACGGGAACAGCGAGGGATAATGTGGGTAATGCAACGAACCCAGCAACAAGCGGTCGTAAAATCCATTCAACTTTTCTCACGTTTTTGGGAAGTACGTAAATGTCAACCTAAGAACACAGACGTACATTTCCGAGAAGTTAAAAATAAACGTAAGTTATCAACATTTTACCTCCTTCTGACCAGCGAACATGAAAGCATCACTCGGTTCCATAGTCAATCGTAAAGTTACTAAATAATCGGAATGATTTCGTATAAAATATGATACACACAGAGGTGTTCGCACCCAACCATGTGCGGGTAGTTTTGCTTCCAAACCAATAAGCGCATCTTCAACCCATAACGGAGCAAGAGTTACACTGCTACTAGTCTCCAATGCATTATCACTGTTTGCTCTACACAAGTTGCACATTTTTCACTCAAAAATTTAAATAACGAATAAACACATATACTTATCACCGCAATTTACCTTTTCCATTTGATCGTATATACGCCAGTACTGACAGGCTGATCACTACTTGCTGTAGGTATTAAACAATGTACATCAGTTCCTGCTTCGCCTTCGGAAAGAATGAGGTTGGATAATATGCTCTTTTCTGATATATCATTCTTTCTTTCCATTGTGTCGCCCTGTGCACAATTTAATAAAAAGAAAAATAACTTCTCATACACAATAATGTGACAATCACTTTATGAAAACCCACCAGTTCTATCATAGTGTTTAATATTTCTATCGGCCATGGCGACGTGCATGTAATATGGGGCATCATGAAGAATGCTTCGTTTATAAATCCCTTTGTTAACGGTTCAAAGAGTGTTGTATAAAACTGTGTTGCAACTTCAAATGGTTTGGTAACAGGAACTGAATATGTCATCTCTTTGCAACCCTTAACATGCTCCGACCGAGAATAGTCTACCTACAAAATTATTTATTTTGTACACATAAGACTAATATAATAAAGAACTTGTGCATTGTAAAGATTTCTTTTACGTAATTACCTTTACAAGTATATTTCTATCGCCAACTTTATGAGCCCTCATATATACAATTTGTTGCTTGGAACAATGCTTTTCTAATGCATTGATTGGTACAGATACCACACTTTGCTTATTTGACATCGTTAAAGTCAATTCGGCTGCAACATTGTTCATTTTTTACAGGAACACAGTAGCATAAATATTAACTGATTCCAATGGCACATGTAAAGAAACATACTTGACTGTTCAGTATTACCATCTGCTACCAATGATACGTGTAATATGGCAGAAAAGATATTCTCAGCAGCAGATATTACTATCGTTATTGGGAACCATTCTCCCAATAGTGCAGGAGATTTTGAGTCTACGTTTATGCTTAAACTACTCTCTTCTTCTTTTATTTCGGCACTTACCAAAGGCCTTATTGTCTCGTATTCTCCACCCCTGCAAGAACACGCAAAACGTTTCATCACACTTATGTATTTCACTTTGCAGATATTATTTAATTACACACACCGGAGTTGTTGAATTTCGGGATATAAACGATCTAAGAGATTAATTTCTCTGCCCATAGCAGAGAAACGCAAAATAATGCAACAACGTGCGTCGTTTCCCATGTGTAGTGAAACTGCACTTATACGAATTTCACTACCATCGACTTGTTGAGTAGCTTCAAACTGACAAAGGAATTTCCTTGTCTCTTTTGCACCAAAATGAAGGTCATCTCTTGCTGCGTCAGCCACCACATATTCTGTATTACATCCTGGACTACTTATGGTTATTGATATCTTGGAGAATTCTATATTTCCGCAATATGAATTCCTACAAACATGTTCACAATATAGCTATAGCAATTCATCTGTACAATTCTCATATGCAGCTTACCTTATGAACACGTCTAGAGAAACGATTGAATTAAAAGTATACTTGGGTTGTGAAAAACAAGCCTTAACTTCTACAAATGAGGTCATGTTATTGTCATCAACTGTAAAAACAGTTGGTTCAGGCCTATTCATTTCAGTTATCCACTTCTCCATTGCCGGAAGTTTTACATCGTCCGGCAGATCAGGTTCCGGATTTGGCGGCTTTTTCTAAGAAATGTCAGTATACGTACAATTAGATACTAGATACGTAATAATTTAACCTGCTTTGCTTCACTAATGTTTTGCGACTATCATGATTTACCTGAAGTATGTTTATGATATTGTTATAAATAGCGACCTGGCG
This sequence comes from Anoplius nigerrimus, assembly GCA_914767735.1. Lineage (NCBI taxonomy): Eukaryota > Metazoa > Arthropoda > Insecta > Hymenoptera > Pompilidae > Anoplius > Anoplius nigerrimus. The sequence continues at coordinate 18,023,411 of OU612083.1, forward strand.
ATCTTCGGAAAACGTGGTGGAAGGTCCTAACGCTTCAAGCGCTAGCGTGATGTAATCTTGAATACTTGTTGAAAGGTACGCAGCTCGCAATGCGTTTTTTAAGATATCTGTGAGCAACACGGGCCATCGTTCGCCATGATATTCCCACAACATGTGCATCAACAATCTGGCCAATTAAATTTTATGATTTTTGATGTTAACACAAGAAAACGGTCTAGGACAAATAATGTACAGATCAATCCTCGATTTTTAGATAGAGATATAACTACTAAGACTGGGCAAAACGTCCGCGTGTGGAATGTTGCATAATAAAATATCAATTATGAATGTTTACTTACGTGAGAACCTTCCCGTAATCTTTAGCGTTCGAGTATTCTTCGGCCATTTGTACAACTGCAATCAACAAGATTTCACGTATTAAGTGTTTCATACTCGTATTCATTGCGTACTACATAATATAAACAACGTAAATACCTAATAATCTGCGCATCCTTGGACATCGATATATTTTAAACTGAGAAATTGCGTTTCCTAACAAACCAATAATTATCATCTGAAAGTACACGATGTTTTATGAACGTATATGGAAGAGTATTTGATATATTGTAAATGTGAAAAACCTTACAGAATGGTTAACTTTAGTTTTTTCTTTATATTGCATGGCTTGTATAGCTACTGCTTCCTTTGTTGTGTCGGCTGGCTCTGCACTTAATTTGCCAGGACGCCATGGCCGTTGTCCATAAAATTCAAGCTTTTCTTCGCCAGCCAATGGGTCTGGATCGGGATAACTATTTACATTCTAGAACATGTGTATAAGAATATAATACACAATCTATCTTTTAGATACTTGTATCAAGATTTAATCGCTTTGTTTATTGTTTTTATACTTTGCACGTCTCTTTGCACGCAGACTGCCTTAAACCTGCGTGATGTGCAGCCAGCTGAAAATAATATCCTGGATGCTGTGTCTGTACAGCAGGTAATCCCTGCCTGATAGCATCATCAAATAGTTCTGCAAACGTTGAATACTGATTGCTCATCCAAGCATGGTGTTCAAACATAAGCTCCTTGGTTCCTGTTTTTGATTTAAACCTAAGTGAAATGAGAATAATTCGGATTATTATAGTGATTGGAAACTTGAAGCAGCTATACACATATAAATGTTACGTGCCTCTCTGTGTGAAGTCTGAATTGCGCAATAGCATCTTTTGGTAGGTGAAAGTTGAACATTATTTTACAAAGTTTATAATTTATAAAACTCGCCACGGTTTTTATCTCCACCGCATTCGTATCAACCATCCTTATATCTAGCAGATTGTTGTACGCTTGCAGGTAATGCCTGCAAAATACTTGGTTTGCAGACACTATTATTTTATAGTATACTTACTGAATTTTTGAATGCCTTACTTCTGAGGTAGAGTTTGATCTTGCTTGAGCTCATTTAAAAATCCCATTTTGAATTGATGACGAACATACAAATATTGATGTACACTTTTGTTAAGTTGATCCCTATGACCTTTAATAATTCTATATTCATGATGGTAAAAACTTTGTGCCATGTCATAAAAAGCAGTCTCCAGCCTATACACGGAAAACCAAATTAATAACTCTTTGCCATAGAATTAATTGTAATATGGAAAAGTAGCTTTAATGCACCTGGACGTGTATCCTAATAAATGATCAGCATGTGGTAGAACATACAGTAATTTTGCTGGTAATTCACACGCTCCACAAAGCGCAGTAGCACGTTCAGTTGCCACAACATCTTCTGAACAAGGCGGAGGTTGAACACCACGTTGTATTAACACAACGGCTATCTTTGTACTCCTACCCTCTAATGATCCTCTATAGAAAACATGATTGTTTAACATGCTAGTGACAATGTATGATTGGATTTCCAAATAATCTAACTAATACCTTAATGTTCTTACTCTTGAGGCACACTCCATTTTCTTTTCATTCCATAATGGATCATTCCAATCTAAATCATAAAATACAACAACAACAGCTGGTATTTCATTAAGATATTTGTTCATCCAGTTACGTTTCAATATTCCTTTCGGTATGTACCATTCATATGAATTACGCTGCAAAATATTGGAATAATTATATATTATTACTTTGGGCACTATTGCATACAACTAATATTATTGAGAAAATAGATAATATAATATATATACCTTTGGTTTAACAGTAGGGAATTCATGTGTAAGACTAAGTAACTTAAACTGAACTGCTGTACCATCTGGCCTCCGGTTATTACTAAATGCATCCCAAATAGAACGATGAACAGGGTTTGTGATATCTAAGCCTGTTAATCCGATAAGGGCTAAAGGCTTAGCTGTTAGTTCTGCTGGCAACTCAAACATGATCACAGACTTGCTGTATAAAAAAATTAAAATTATGCACTATGGGTACAATATCTGTAATATGCAATTCATGCTATTGTAGAGACCATTAGTGTACTATTTTCATTTATGAACGTTTTAGAAAAAGATTGAAGTTCAAGATATTGATTTGTAATTAATAAGTCGAATCACTTAAAAAAACTGTTTATTTATTGTTTATCTTGGAATTGGCACTTACTTAAGCTCTTTTCAAATATACTACATTAAGCCACACATAGAATAGCGAAGTAATACAGAATGATGAAACGTACACCCTGGCGTTATCCAGTGCATGTACAACCCCTTATACTTTGACAGCTTAGGTTATGACGATACTGTACAGTGTCTCTCATGTGAGAGCGACAGTCGCGACAGCTAGCCGTGCATAATGCAACGATAGCTACACATTTTAATATTTCCCCCGTTTTATCAGATATTTATACGGATTTTACAGTACATTAAGACGAAGGACTGCTTCCTCCCACAACGCATGCTATTAAATAAAAAAGAGGAAGTTGCATTAGCATACGGAGTATTAAATTATATGACGAGTTTATGACCGGTAAAGACAGGTATAGTTAGTAAGGATTGTCAGTAAAAATTCAAACAGGGTTGAAGGAGAATAATAGTTTTCCAAGGTAATAATAATTATAATTTTTATATTATATTAAAACGGGCATAACATTGCTCATGTATCGTCGATAGCGCAAATCGTCACCGATTCCCTTTCTTCGCCTATGGTCTCCACTTTTCCCGGTGAACCAGGTGAATTTAATTTAGTATGTTCCGGTGTCAGTCGTACAGTCGTTCCATGTCGACTGAAATCTTCTATCTCTCCTACAGGTTGCTCGCATGCTTTCTCTGCCTCCTTATTGCCTTTACACTATAATGACAGAGAAAAAAACTACATGTCTGTTTTTTTTTTACGAAAACGCATGCATGCGATCAAGTAAATTAATTTCTTACTTGAACCATTCGAAAAAACTCTGCTCGGAACTCTGAGTTGCATAATAAATAAATGACAATGTGAATAGCAAAATTGCTAAGTTCGAAAAGTACGGAGAATGCTCGAAACTTATTACGACTGGCGTCGAGATCTCCGGGTCCTGGGTGTAAAATTGGCACAAACACTGCTGGAATCGCTGTTACAAGAAAGTACAAAACCATGGCGGTCGTCAAGATTATCAAATTCTGCTCTTCTCTGAAACAATCATTCAACCAGGCAATTATTTAGCTATTAATAGAACTGTTAATAGCACGCAGAGAAGAACATGCGTATTCGTTTAAGCATTGAAACTTACTTATATCCTTTATTGCGAGTTAGCGGCAATACTTCGGCAGGACTTGTCGTTCGAAACTTCTCCGATACTGCATTAAACTGCCTTTTTTTAACGTTAAGTTGAAGAAATCGTTTAATGACCAGACTATTGAGCACGACAAACATAACGGAGGGGCCAATTCGCACTACAATTTCCATCAGCCAAACGTACGCTTTCCACAATTTCGTGTGGGTCACGACGATGTTCTCTCGCAGTGTAAGTATAGGGTCAGGCTCGTCTTCCTCTTCGTGGATCACTCTCATACCCCCTAGTGGAGCACTCACCTAAAGTAAAAATGAATAAAAAGTTTATTAACGTACAGAATCCGTCTTATGTATATTTTTTTTGTACCGTGAAAGCGACGCATAAAGAGCATATGATGAACGTTTTGACGTTTTTCCGTACATTCCCAGCACGTATGCGCGAAGGAAAAAATATAAAAATATATCGATCCACTATTAAACATGCCATAATCAGGATGCTGGCTGCTGAAAAACCATTAACAACAAGAAGTTCCAAATGAGCTTGGTAAAAGATCGACGGGTAATTGTTGCTTGTTCCATTTCCGAGCCTTAACGCTGAAATGTGCAATAAAATTATAATTTTCTTTTAATTTTCTTTAGAGGCATGTTGTACTGTACGTTGTACTTAATACAAACAGATGGGGATCCAGGAAATCAAAACTGCGGTTTGTGTTAGTTCCAGAGCCCTCAGGTATATGTATGCCATTCCACGAAACACCGACGCCGAAAGAACCAGTAAGATCAAAAGATTTCCAAAGATACCGCAGGTGAGAACAGTGGGAATAAGGACACGATAAATGATCCATTTGAAGAACGCAAGATCTGGGTCGATGTCGTCTTGACCGGCCGTGTATGTCCATGTAACGTTATCTCCGCAGCACAACAGGCTTCTATTTAATTAATTATTGTCCAATTACACTTATAACACATATGCATGGTAGCATACTCTATAAAATATATAAAGTTTCTTTCAGATAATAAATCTATAAACGAATACAAACCCATCGATTACTCCCGTTAACATAACTTATTCACATGAAGTTAATACGCAGCTTACTACCAATGAATTTATAAATTTTCGTGGATCTTAAGAGCAACACAGGATTTTTGTATTCCGCAGTGCTTGTGGCTTTCGCCTCTTTGGTGCTATCCAGTCTCTGAGAGTTTTGCGTTTGAAGATATCCATCTCTGAAAGCTCCTACTGAAAGCGGTAACAATGCGCAAGCTCCGGTAAAGGTCAAACCGTTTCGGTGTGCAAAGTGTATTTCAACTTAAACTATTATTACACCTTCCATTTTCCTGAAGGGTGGCAAAATTATTTGACATTAAAATAGAAGAAATCCTCATCGTTAGTCCTACAACTGATGAATATATTAATGTTTTGAATGTAGAATACATGGTAATGGTGCAAATTATAATACTCAAATGAATTTGAAAATTGCGGTAATGTCAATAAAACAAGAGGATCGTCATATAGATACGCACTATCATCCATCTTCGTCATTCAATTGGAAATATCTTTGCAAATAATTATTTCTGATGGTTATTTATTAAAGGGCACAATACAGGCGCTTTAACATAGGTCGTATTCCGACTACGCATGTAAGAATTCATTAGAATTAATGAACGTAATCGATACGTGCATTTTAAGCAGTTGAAATAGTATACTAACTTTCTCATATTCTAAATGATTCTGTATAGCCCGTATTCTTCGAAAGATTGAAAATAGTCTCGAAATCTATAGGAAAGACTTAAAGGGTGTGCTCGCCTAGCACAGCCAGATCGATAGACTCATTGACGTTCTCCAAAAGCCTTTCAAAGCTGAAGGATAATTTGCCGAGGCAGAAAATTTTGTCAGAGGCGCTCATTCCAGTCGAGCGCGTTTCCACTTAAATGATCAGTGAAAACACATAAAACCCGATCGGCAGGGTCAAGATATTAGAATACAGTTTCATGAGACTAACCAAGTTGATAGCAATCACATACATTGAATGGTATGAAGTCTTTGTAACATTCAACCTATTCTTAAGATGAGTCATGGTTTAACGAGAAATATGCATCAACATTTTAGTAACCTCCACACGAGTGCTGTAATCTTGATAAATGAACAGCTTAGGACAGAAAGATCGGTAATAGTCACTTAAAGGGTTCCAAGAATGTCGGGGACTAAACAATTATATGAGGTACAAGCTGATTCAGCTTCCAGATCAGTGAACTTATTTCTTGACACGGCGAATGAACAAATATCGGAAACAACAGGTAAAGGGCGCGAAAATATTACCACAATCGGTATTAATACAGAAGGGAATAAGGAAAGCAATTGAAACATACTTTTTATAATACCCGTGTGTCAAAGCTTTTAATTCTTCAGTCTCTGAATAATTATTTGTCTTTCACTGTAAAGCCGACCCCATGCTACGAACATTACTACGATACGTTTGAATTATGGGCGCATAATTCCAACCGCATGTTGGTAACTGTTAGGAAACAAATTCAATGTTATGCGATTGAAAATTGATACTTTTACAGTAAGCAAAGCAGGAAAGTATATCATGTAATTGTGACCCGACATATAATCGTTTTGTAAAGAATATATTAGAATATGAGTGAGGAAAAAAAATGCATACAGAAGTTATTATATATGAGAGTGATCACTGATTGAGCAACAATGATGGCTATTACGTTGGCAGCATTTTAGCGAACTTCCAAGTTCAAAAATCAACGGACTCATATTCTAAGTGGACGAGCTTTGTTATTTATCGCCAAGATTTTACTGAGTGCATCATGACGGAGTTTAAAACGCCCACAACGAAAAGGTGCAGGAGTCGAATAACAGATAATCCGGAATTATTGACACCTATTAAGATTCCTCCATCTCCATTTTTACAAAAAATAGGTTATGGTTGTGGTACGTATAGGAACTGAATTCTTTCACGTAAATATTTCCTTTTGTTCATGTTATTTGTTTAGGCGTGAACGTATTTACTTTGGAAAGATCACCAAAAGTTGGCTTCATGCGATCACCTTGGGCAATAAAAAAACGAAATAGTCGAATAACAAAGGATCAAGAGTATAATGACCGGATTGTTTTCGAAGGCAACATATTAAGCAAATTAAACCATCCTAATATAGTAGGATTTAGGGGTATAATAAATGCGCCAAACGGAGAACCATGCCTCGCCATGGAAAAATTAGAAATTTCACTAGGTACATGTGTTGTTGACAGTTAGGAAATTTGTATCAACAGTATATATACGTGAAAGTAATTTATATTATAGGTGATATGATTGAAGATAGGCTCAACAGTGGGAATGACATGTTCCCTGCAAGCACTATTTTAAAGGTGGAATATGAAATTGCAAAAGGTCTTGAATACCTCCATCACACAGCACATATCCTTCATGGAGATGTCAAGAGTTATAATGTACTGGTATCAACAAATTTAAGTATAGTGAAACTTTGTGACTTTGGTGTTTCTGTGCCACTTACGGATTCACTGCAAATTGACACATCATCCAAAAATTTTAATTATGTTGGAACCGAATGTTGGAGTGCTCCAGAAATCATTTTTGGTACTTTCATTTACAAACATATATTGTATTTGGTGACTGCAAACATATCCAAATTAAACTGGCCCATGTATAAAAATCATATAGAAAACTTTTGCAATCACCTAACATAACTACCTGATAAGACCTACTTCTATGACACAACATGGCTTTTTGTTATTTCAGAGGAAGGTCCAGTGACAAATAAATGTGATATTTGGGCTTTTGGCCTTATTGCTTGGGAAATGATAGCCTTATCTCCACCACATGTGGAATCCTCTGATGAGTCAGAAATGGAATCTTGCTTTGAAGATTCAATATTAAAGGACAGTGACAATCAAGAAAACCAAAACCTTGACAATTCTTTTCAAGATGATGACATAATGTTTCTCAACAAAATTTCTAAAGTCCGGTTTGGTAAGTCTTAATTATTGCATGGTTTGACTACTGTATTTCCTGGTTTTCAATGTATATACATTCATTTATGAAGGATTGGGAACTCGTCCACCATTACCTGCTATTGATTTGGGACCTGAATATCAGAAAGTGCTTGAACTGTTTTATGCGTGCACTACACCAGATTACAAACTAAGGCCAAGTGCAAAAGGCATAATAATGTTTTTTGAAAACTCTATTTATAAGGGTAAAAAGTAGGTTTGTAAACTTACATTTGTTCATTTTTATATACATTATAAAACAATGTAAAGGCAGTCAGTAACACTATTTTTTTATGATGTGCTATCCATAAATGACAGTGCTGAATTTATCCAAGTTTTGTATATAGAAGTTTTATAAAAAGACAGCAATTAATAGAAGAATAAAAATGATAATGCCAATAATGATGCCACATTTGAGTTTTCTCTGAAAATAAAGTTTGTTTAGAGAATTGCCCGAATATCATATAATAATATAAGGCGAAATTTTACTTTTCTATATCTGTGGCTTTTCTGCTCTGCTTTTCGAAGCCTATAGCGACCACCTTCGATATTGTGAGAGGTCTTTCCAGCGTAGTATTCTATACTGTTTAATCGATCACCCTGAAATCAAGCACGTATTTTCAATTTTTTATAATCTAATAATGATGATAATTTTGCTACCACAAATGTTTACCATACAAACCTGTTTTTCAATAAGAAATGCCATTTCTGTGAACATATCTCTTATTTCAACAATTGACTTCTCTACTTTCAAGACATCATTGTGTCTCATCTGTATATCTGATAATTGCTGTCTAGCAATTCTACTATCTTGTAGGATCTGCTTGTGACGAATAGCGGTTTTACATCGCTCCATTGAAGGATACGAATTTTAAAGATTTAATACTTACATTATCAACAAAGAGACTATGTTCTTCTTGTGAATCTAACATTTCATCTAATTCTCTACTTGTGATATGTCTTCTTACTGCATCGACCGGAAACATATTTTGGAATTATAGTCATGATAATTGTGCTACAGTTATGGTATGTGAACAAATTCCTTTCAACGTACTTAACGTTCTTTGCTGCTGCAATAATAACAAACATTTGTCGTGATATCTTAGTAACGAATTATTATATTCTTCCATAATTTCAGAAAACATTTGCAGCATTGTTGTGTATTGCAAAATTTTTATTCGTATATGTACGGGCCCCTCGGATGCGCTCTTTATACTTAAATCATCAATGGCATTAATATCTTGTCCCATATCTACAAACATAAACATGCAGATTTTCTTGATAAGCATTCGTTTACTCTTAGTTACGTTCACGTGTATTGTCTCGTAGCAAATAAGAGTCTTTCAGGTAGAAACTATGCCGGTATACATAGTATTCAGTTCTCTTCCCCGCGTTAAGTACAATGCCGCTTATCATATCCTATATGTATGTAGGTCTATATCAGTCTATATAGCGTGTGTAGTAAAAGCATTGTTCCCCACCCTTTTAGTTCTATTTCCAATATCATTGGCTAGTCATTTTCCCGCTTCTGGATGGACGCTATCGCCCCTTCCAGCACGTTTAACATATCTATCGAAATGTACTACTATAATTTGTTAGTGAATACCTTTTCCTTAAGCAAGAACTGCAATAGGATCGTGAAATCATTACTGCGATGCCTGAAGAAAATGATAACCTGAAACCTTAAGTTTTTTTTTGCTAAGCGATAAGTTAAGGTTATGTTTACATATACAAGTTTGGTTAGTTATACATGATAATAATTTTAAGTAGTACTTGGAATTAATTAAATTGAATACATTTATACGATGGACTTTCAACGAGCATTTGACAATTTGAAACTGGAGAACTTGAACAAGGAATGGGTTCAGTTTGTGTGGGATACACAGTTTGTGTCGTTCAAAGGATTGTCTAATGAATATATTATGTTCTTGGAAAATGAAAACATGAATTTGTTACTGAAGGATTCATGTGCTATTGTAAAGAAGTGGTTGCTTGGAACAACGAATCATGTGGACCCAAATTATGAGACGACAGAGGTTTCATGGCACACCTTAGTTGTTTTGAATGTAAACTTACATGGTTTATTAGCAATTTTGGGATATTTAATCAAAAATGGCCAGCGCAATGGAGCTAATGAACATGTTAGACAGTACTCTTTGAAAGCTACGAGCTTGTATTTTATGCTACTTGCTATACCAGGAAGTAATGCGTTTAATGTGTTTCATCCAACCTTATATCAAAGTGCAATAATCTCATTGAAGATGTCGGAACAATTACTGCCAACAACTAAGAAGAACAAGAAAACTTTGGATGCACAAGAATTACTTACAAATGAAGATCAAATGAATAACCATTTAAGTCTCACAAATGCTGAAAAAATGTTACTAACAAAATGTCTGAACATCGTCATATGTGATTTCATCCTAATGACAAGATCATTCACATTCAAAGATCATATCCATTCTTTGGATTCTACCATTGAGCTGCTATTAGATGTCACAAGGCTTGAAACAGATATCCAATATTTGCAAATGCAATCCCAAGAAATGCAGGATGGTTTAGTTATGTCATTGTCTAACAATGCGTACGTTGCACTGTGGAAATTATGTGATACAAAGCATGGCCCTATCGATGTTACAACTATGTTAATTGCAAAGCATTTGTTGCCACGTTTTATAATTAGTCAGACAGACTTACAAACAAAAATCATGACAAACACACGAGAAGCTTCTATATATTTTTTAAGGAATATTCTGTATGCATATGAAGATGAATCTAAAAAAGCTGTAACCACTTTAATACAGCAATTGATGATTAGGTGTCCAGAAAGAGTTGAGGCTCGCCAAAGACAGGCTGCTATTTTAACAAAAGTTTTAAACGTATGCACAAAAAATATTTTTCTAGATGCTGTTAAAAATATAATGTTGCTGTCACATAATGCAAAGGCAATGTGTAGAATATTTGCCCAAGAAGTGATAGGACAATTTTTGAGTGACTCATTTCCCGGAGATTTTGCCTCTACCAGCACTTTAAAAAGTAAGATAAAGAAAATTTTAGTTGCATTAGTATTGGGTCGCTGTAGGGATTCTTCAAGTTTAGTAAGAGGAAAAGCAATGGCAATTATTTCTGACTTGCTAGAAACAAATAACAGTGTTAATCAACATACATTGCAAGATATTTTTGAAACAGACAATTCAGAGAAACAATTTTGTACATTTGAAGAGTTAAGTAATGCTTTAGTGACTGATGTTAATCCATTACCAGGTTTGAACACTGCAATCTCTATGTTTATGATTCGAATGGAAGATGAACGCGCGTTAGTACGGCGTAGCGCTATACAAATCTTGAAAAATATTATTATTATGTCACCAACTTTAATAGCAAGGGTTAGTCCTATTATAAGTCGTCGTTGTAGGGATCCCGCAGTCACTGTTCGTCGGTTTGCAATACAAATGCTATCTCAAATTTTAGATCAATTTTCATACAGTGTTGAACTTGTTGACGAATGGGTAGCATCCGTCGTTCCGCAGATATTTGATACAGATAACAAGGTACAAGAAAAGGTTTTAGAATCGTTACAGGAACTAATGTTAAATAGGATAAAAGATGTTACTACTTATTCTTGTGATGTTAACAATACTTTGCCATGGAAAATTATACACACATTAACGGATTTTAAAATGAGGAATCACTTGTCCAAAGCATGCAGTTTATGGATCAAAAACGGTGTAATTACTGAAATAACAGTAAAGAATATTCAGTCCCATATTGGGACAGATAATAATATACCTGCTTGGGTACTTTTGGCTGCCTTGGGCCAGAACATGAAATTACCCAATGTAAATAAATATATTGTTAATTACAAGAAAGTTCTAAAAGATAATAATTTTTATACGAGTTTAGTTTTAGAGGTAATAAGGAATTCGTGGAAGTCATTAAGTAGAGAAGTTTTGAAAGACCTTCATTCGTACCTATATAACTGCCTTTGTAAATTTGAAATTGGTTTTGGGCTAATTGGCATCTGTCTCGATGTCATAAACAAAGTAACGCAGTATTTTAATCCAAATAATGCTTCAAGCCTTCTGGAATCTAACATGCTAAAGTTAATGAAATTGTCAGAGAAAGAAATTGCAAAAGTTCTGAACAGCACGAGTAAAGCAGGAAAGAAACTACCCTGTTATCTGAAAGCAATGGCTACCTTAGGACATAGTGCATTATATTGCACTCGTCAAATTTCAGCGCAGACATTGAGGATACTACAAGGCTTTATATTGGAATGGGAGGCATTGCCAATTTCTATAAAAAAAATGGAAGCTTTACAGCCAATGGCAGTAGCCCTTCTGGGGCAACAGGCATTAAGAGATCGTGAAGTTGCAAAAGAAGTCATTCCAATATTCGGGCGACTAATGCGCCAAGAGACAAGTTTGTCTTTAAGGTCAACAGCATCTGTAAAGATAAATGCTGCTAAGGCGTTAGCTGATCTTTGTATTCGATTCACTGCACTAGTTGAACCATATCTATCAGACATGTGTGTCAGTATGAAAGATCCAGAGAGTGCAGTGAGACAGGCAATAGTAGTCATTTTTATTCAGTTGCTACTTGAAGACTTTGTTAAGATAAAAGGACCATTCTTCTTTCATATATTAACCATGCTATCAGATCCAGATCCGACAATTCAAGAGTTAACCGTTTTTTTGGTAGAAGAAAGACTTTTAGTGAAAAATAAGACACTAATATTTCAACAGTTCATCGAAAGTATTTATCACTACAATAATTATCGACACCAGCACAACTTTTGCGATCGAAAGATGCTAGATCGAGAGAAGAAGGCACTGACATTTCCTGGAAAAAAGAATCAAGGAAAGAGGAGAGTCATTTATGATTTTATGCTAGATCACTTGGATCCACCAGGAAAAATCAAATTGCTAGTAAAATTGACTGCTCAAGTAGTTGGCGGTGCCTGCAATGGTGTACTTGATGTTCGAACTGAGGAAGGTGCATGTATCCTGAAAGATGCATTGTACGTAATAAGTAATGAGAAATTGCAACCAACATCTGCTAATAAATATACCGATGAGAATGCGGAGCATGAAGAACCTACATTACGACAACAGAATACAAATATTAGCAATGCTATTAATGTCATTATAGAAGCAATAAAAAAGCACAGTTTGAATGTTTTATTGCCTATGCTCATTAAACTTAGAATGAAGTTGGCATCATGCAAGTCTTCGTTAGAGAAAGATGTACGGAAGTTGCTGGTAAATTTGTACTTAAGTTACAACAAGGAACAAGTTGCCAGTTTGTTAAATGAATATCCTAAGTTGGAACAAGATGTGGAACGTTTCAAGAAGTGAGTCCATTTATTAGAGAAGATACCAAATTGCTTTCAAAACGCATTTCGAGCGTTGTAATTGTTTCGTTCTTCTCTTTTAGATCACTGTCAGAAGAGATGTGTACAGATAATGATGACGCACATGTGGAAGAAAGTGCATCACCTACGACCAGTGTGGAAAACAGATTAAATGAAAACCAACGCTTATCGATCGATTCAAATAGATTGCCAAGGGTTATTCTACGTCGTCTATCTCCATCGACATGCTCAAGAATATCAAATTACAAGAGCATGTCCTCATTGTCACATAGCGACTTGCAGTATCCACTGTCACGACCAAGCAGCAGATATTCTTGTACGTCGACAAGATCGCGTATTTTAGAAATTTCATCACCGGAACCTGGTCCTAGCACCAGTACACCCTTTTCAATTACAAGTCCCGATCGCGTCGACGTTCTCACAAGAAATCGCGCGAAAGGAATTAAGAGGCGCTTGATGACATTTTCGTCAACGGGCTCTAGTAAAGACTTGAATGACTTCAGTGTCAAGAAGCGACCGGCACAAAATGATGCAGAAAGCGATTCCGATTAATAGACAGGTATATTTTACGTTCCCCCTTGCGTGTCTAATTTAACGTCGAAATAGTACTCTAATGACACCTACCTCTCAATTTCCGTTGAATGCGAGCAGCTGTCTGTGAGATTGTGAAGGAACGTGTCTCCAATTCTTTCTGCAAGTCTAAAGGAGAGTTTTGAGCTGAAGCAGAGATTTTTTCTGACAATAAGAAACTTACCCTTGTTTGTATGTGACAGAACATTGCTGTGCAATTCTCTGACGATAGAAATGTTTTCAACAAGCAGCTGGATTAATGCACGAATTTCTTCTACCTGTATGGAAGCAACTATATTTCTGTTATTCGCATGACAAGGTACAACTAAATGTGTTTGAAGATATACATACTTCCTGTAGCACTTCCTTCAATTTTCTGTTCTGAGAAATTTGTATGTGAACGTCTTGTAGAAACCCTCTGCCGAACGTAGTGCTATTACTTCGACTCTGAAGAATGTAGGAAGAACACTGTTATATTGCGTTATTTCGTAGTGTCACAAATCTAATATATAACAGCTTTCTTAGGTATAAGTGTATCATTTAATTTAATGCGACCGGTGATTTATATTGCGGCCAAATTTGTGTACGAACATATTATGAACTTTGAAGGGGACGGTATTATTCGGGTAATTGACAGTCGACCTTAGTTTTACAAATAATTGTATTTTGACCACGCTACATTATTATTTTCTATGCATGAACAAAGATTTACAAGAGTTTACAATTTATCGAAGTATATAATGGAGTAGTAACAAACGATGCAATACTAACAGCACGTAAATCTGGCATCCGATCGCGAACCATGATGAGTATTGCGGCGATATCAATCTGTTACTAACAGCAGTACAAATGAACACATGAGCTACAAGTCTTCTTATCTTCGTTATCAGTGCAGAGCAGATAAGTGATAAAATTCATCGTTTAGCCTGCGTTACGATGAATAGTATAACTCTGGACAAACCAACTCGTGCGTGCATCTACTCACTGAACCGAGCCGTGTGTCACATTTTGAAACTGTTCTATGTCGTTTGGGTAGAAGATACTTTGCATCTGAAATGAAATAGGAAATAGGCACTTAGCAGCTGTACTGCAAGGCCAAAGTTAAGATAATTTGCAGGCGTACACCTTTAGTCGCCATTCCGCGCCTCTTTTTGCTTTCCATTATCTGTTTCCTTTGAAACATGATGATCTCGCATGGTATTCTTTACATATTTTAAGTGAAATATCGTTCACTTTATGTAACAGTCAATAATTATTACTGAGTATAGCTTTTCATATCATTTTTCTATAGGGTTAAATATAGAACTTCAGATTTGTGGCAGATTGCTTGCACAATTATAATTTTATAATACTATTCCTTCGCATCGTTATTTTATTCAAGTAACATTCGTCTTCTAATAAATCCAGAGAAAGACGATCGTTTAAAGAATCGAACGTTTTTATTATATAAGGGAAACCGTAGATAGGCTTAGTAGGATATTCCGAAGGAAACTGCAAAGCACCAACTGTTCTATTCATGTTATGACATTATAGCATATACATACATTTAAGTATAAACGAAACGGTACAATCTAGAATCGAGTACACGGTCCAACCAGTTGGATGATGATCTATACTGTGATATTGCACAAAGAAAGAAATAAATTATTAGAGAAATCGATAAATCGTTAATTCTAAGTTGCAATTAAGATCACAATAGTACTTTGTACCATGAGTTGAATATAAATTTTTCTCATCACTGCATCCTTCTTTGGTCCTAGCGGTATCGTACGTGATAGGATGATGATAAACGAAATTGTATTTAAAAATATACATTTATTTCCAACTATGATAAGTTGTGCTATTTTATATTTATAATCTTTACAAAAATACACGTGCAGGTATAACGCAGCTTCACCATAAGACGTATATAGGTGTTATATACTAGTGCCCAAACAAAGTGTACTACGGTATAACAAGTAACGCTACGATTTAATAGTCCTGACCAATGTTTATATCATAAAAAAATTATTTATTTAACGTTTTGTATACCTCTGTTAACAATAACAATAATTACAGTTTCTAAGCAGATAGACATGATAGGAAGACCGATAAAGAGTACTTACCAAACTAACGTAATATTAAACTTTTATAACGTTATAAAATACTTCAGAACTATATTCAAATAAAGTCTTATTATCGCCTTAAATTCTATGGTTAAATTAATGGTATATTTTTCAAACAGGAATGTGATTAATATTAATCAATATTAAGCTATTCGTTTAAAATTGTTATGAGTTGTACAGAAATTCTGGTAACGTGCACGATTTTTGTGGAGAGTATCTATGTAATATGTTCATTTGGCTAAATCCTCATACGTATCAGTGATAATTTTAAATGTGTGACAAGGCCAATCAGTCAGTCTTATAGGTTTAATTGTCTACAAAACAATTCGATATCCTGATGTTGCGACTAATATTCTATTGGCAAATGTCGACGCGTGTTAATTTAGCGTGAAATGATGCTTAAAAGCGTGTAAACAAAGCGGGGATATTTTTTTAATCGTATGTGCACGACATACGATGGGAGGCAAACGAAAACAAAATATATGCTCTTCTATTTTAACTCAAGTGTTAAAATATATTCTACATCTCCTAATCGGAGGGGGAGTAGCGTCAATGACAGTCCTACGATATCTATACAATAGATAAACACTGGGCTCGCATAACACTTATATTAACGAAGACGGATTTAAAGAGCACAGCTTTCAGTGGTAGAAAAAGCTCGACGTCTCATAATATTGCGAGTTAAATCCGCTCTGGTGCGAGTACCTAATTAATCGCATCCGTTGCTGCTCGCTCTCGTAAATAGAGTAGTAAGTTTGTAAAAGTCGTTGCGCGCACGTAGTGCGACGTACGCTACACGGATTAGTGTAAATTATGTGTCGCATTAAGAAATACTGATCCTTTCGGTCATTCGTATAAGTTTTAGATCATGAGATTCATGGGTTAGAGAAAGATCTGCAATGTCTCGCTAACAAGACGCTGTCCTCGCCCGTACCTTGTCCTTTAGGTAGTTCACGACCTGCGTCTGCGAGTGTCTGATAGCTAATTGCAGTGGTGTAACACCTTCCTGGTTTACGAGGAGCGGATCTGCTCCAGCTCCGACAAGTTGCCGTGCTGCCGTCATGTGTCCCGACAACGCTGCCGCGTGCAGTGCACTTTCACCGTTCTGAAAACACATATACCGTTACGCTCATTGCAATAATCATTCTTTCCCCTATACGTCGCGTCCTTGACATTCCCCGCTTTCGCTAAAAGACTTCATCGAACATGTGTACCTAATGTAAATCATAATCTTCCCTATTACAAGACACATTTCATTACTTCTTGAGGAGAAGTGGATACAAAGTCAAAAATAACTGTTTACCACATAAAATCTAATTGGTAATCATTATAATTTTGTCGTCGCGAGAACTTACAGGAAGTACGCCGAGAGAGGGTCGATACTTGAGTAGTTCGCCAATAACAGCTGTATGACCCTTATGAGCGGCCTTAAAAAGAGGAGTTGCACCGTCCTGTGGAGGGGGGACAAAAATCTGGGTTATTATAATCTTCCATTCCATCGGTGATAAGAGGCGTCCGTATCGACAGATCCGCGCGATATTCTAATTCGCACAATTGCCTTCTTATCAGCGTTCATAATTCTCGGAGACTTACGTGTCTCGTAGCGTCAACCTTTGCGCCAGCTTTTAAAAGCCTTCTCACGACGTGATCGTGTCCCATTTGTGCCGCGATCCACAGAGGCGTAGCGCCATCCGTTCTCGCAGCGTCAGTTTTCGCTCCACGTTCCAGCAGAACTTCCAGAATACGTACGTGTCCGTTTTGGGCGGCGATAAACAATGCGGTGGCCCCATCCTACATTAAACCACACAAAAAGCCATCAATCTGCAGATTAATCGCACTGGCAAAGAAAAAACTAATGAACTTAACGGGATCCTATCAAACACTGTTGCATTCATTCTGGCATGGGCGTTATTCAAACATTCATACTTCATTTACCTTCATGTGAGCGTTCGGATTGGCGCCCCTTTCAATAAGTCCTTCGACGACGTCTAAATGGCCACATTGGCAAGCCACAAAAAGCGGCGTACCACCGTCCTGAAATTAATTTCACAATTAATAAGCCTTTCCCTCCGAATGCGATAGCATCCGGCTTATAGGGGAAAGATACGGACGAATTGTACGTCTGGCAGCTAATGTTAAATGAAAGTAATAACTCACGATGCTGCACGAATCCACGAGCGCTCCGTGTTCCAAAAGGAGACTCGCAACGTCCATAAAACCACCTTGGGCAGCAAAAAAGAGAGCCGTTGTCCCGGTCTATATGGAGAAAAAGGAGAGAGAATGAAAATCATACGTGATGCCCAAACATTTCGTCGAGAACAGTGAGAACAGATAAGTTTACACTTATGCACACACATGCCATTCAAAGCGCATTAGCTGCTAAAGTTGTATCAAAGGTATGTGGAACGTGTTTCATTCCTTTTGTTTCTCAAGACGGTCGATTAGGGGGTAGAAAATAATTGATCATTAACTTCCCATGTATGATGATACTTGGGAACGTGGTATTTAAATGTCAAGCGTCTGTCTGTTAATCGGCAGACGCCATACAGATATTACTGAATTATTATCAGGCACGTAGCCTTTAAACGTGGCTTGATTATATAGAGTACTATAATCAACGCCAGTCTTTTCTCAGTCTACGTAATACCGTTACAATTAAAAATGTGCCTGATTTTCCCTTTTTGTAAACGACGCTCGCATTACCTTCATGAATGTCGTAAAGTCGATATTAACGGTAAACTTCGTGAAACCGGTTAGTAGGTAAAATCTTGATATTTCGGGCAAATACTATACTACCGTCAATACTCGGTATTCCGCATTGAAAAGATAGGGGGGTTCCAATTTCTTTTACATTCGGGTCTAACAGATATGATCATTGATTCAACATCGAGCATCGACATTTGATGGCAGTAGGTGACGTAAGCGGTGTGCCAGACCAGCGAAATACAACTAATTGTTATTGCTTTCATTACAATTAATTGTATCGTTCTAACTTGTCCTACGCAACGTTATCGGCATTCTGAGGAAAATACGTTGCAGGATGATAACATATTACGATCGGCGGGGCGTACGTATGATCGTACGATCACCGTTATACCATTGACATGCACACGTCACTGACACCGATGCCAACACGCTGTCACTCTGCCTCCGAGCAACTCCTATTTGTAGAGAGCCTATGCATACACGTCCTTCACCTAATTTAGGGTAACTACGTCAAACATTACACCGCCTGATATACACGTACACGCAACATACACGCAACATACACGCAGGCGCACGCACACGTAGGTCAATGTGTCGGAGTTATTGCATCGGTTGGCGAACTAGATTCCGATCAACTCTTCTTGCAGAACTTCATTGACGGAAGGAGGAAGGTTAACGGCGAGTGTAGTAAATACATTTTATTTGTAGAGAACTAATCGATTACCGTTAATAGCGTGAGCTTAGGGAGAATTAATCTGATTGCGAGTCAGTGCACTTTCACTGACGGACCGAATGGTCTTCGCTTCGCGGAAGTAACCGGTATCGTGAAGGGAGACGCAAAAAGAGGAATAATTTCGAACAAGCCAATCCGGGCAACCGTTCATTGCTCCTCCGTTCAATCCGCAGAGCATTTTCTGGAAATGATATTCCACATTGATTGCCGAGCATAACGCGGACGCCAGTACATGTTTTACGCGAACAGAACATGTAGAGGCAGCCATGACAGACAGGAGATATAATATTTGCCCGTTATTAAACCGCAGAAACACTGTAACGTGAAGCGACCGCTTGTCTACGGGGAGAAAAATTGGACTGTGGCCGACGCAGTTTCCACTTCATTATCGGTGCATGTGCGACCGCGAATCTGAAGAACGTAAGCTAAAACCTTACAGTCAAGTTTCTCCCGACATTGAGACCGTTAAAATATTAACTAAAATAATTACAATAACCCTGTAACAGGCTGGGGTTTGGCACTAAGTATATACGAGGAGAGAAACATTGAGAATTATTTGCAAATAGTTTGCCGTGCGCCTCAAGTTTAACTAATTTCACGGAAACGCAAGCTAGCCAATAATTAACAGCGAACGCTGCGCGCTAGATACCCGTTACACCTGCCTACCGTCTATTAAAATGTTTCACTTTGAACATAGAGTTCACGTGATCGCGGCAATTAGTGTTCCCCAGCCGAGTTCCGAGAATCCTTGCAAGCTTTCGATCCTACCCAGCTTTCTATCAGGCAACAGTAACATTTTCACACTGCTAATTTAGATACCTCGCTAATCTTATTGACGCTCTATGATATTTGCCCGGGCTTTGTAATTGGCTCGCGCGAAACCTCGCGTCATTTTAGCAAGGATACTATAGCAGGAGCGTTCCAGCACGAGTGCTCTAGTATCCTCTTCCCTGGCATCGCATTGGCTGAGCACTGGCTGCACGCTACAAATGCCAGCCCGTTAAAACCTATTTCAATTATTATAGTTCGAGCACTCGCGTACACCGCTTCGGCAACCTTGAAGTATTCTCGACTATTTTATAACACGTTCTGCGGCCACGTAAGATATTTATACTTAATACACTCGCCCACGTCCTTTGAGTCTGTCGAACTGCCTGCTGCTGACTGTCTCGATCATCGGATTCGCGGACCAAAAGTGTCGTAACACCGTTACGACCGAACGTTACTGAAGAAATTGCAAAGGAAGAAAACGGAACACGCCTCTAATATTAGACGGATAACACTGAGAATATAAATAACTTTGGAAAGGCAACATGCAATATTATTTATGATGTACGTTTGCGATGTAAGACAATATAATGTGATGTAATCTAGCCTAATGATAATGATGCGGTAAGAAATTCCGAACCGATCCCCAATAGAAGGAAGGTGACACGGAGAGAGAAAAGTATCGCATCGAGAACTCTAAGTTCGGTATTTGCATACAATGGCATAATTCTCGATGGCACGCGAGTCAGCGGGACGTGGCGTCAACGATAAATCTTACGGGGTCACTTAAAAAGGAGAAGTTGACAGCTTCCTGGTACTCGGAGTACACGGTACGCGAACGAGCAGCTTTTTACGTCTTGCACAGCCTCTCCCCGTGGCCCTTTGTGGCCAAGGAAAAAGTGCACTCTCATTCAAGATCCGGTCGCGTGTGTATCGCACAATTTCTATTTCTGTGTAAGGCGAGATATGCGGAAGGAAACCGGGCATAGAACTAGAGAATTTCGTTTAGAATGGCGAAAAATGTTAATTACTCCACTGAATCTCAGCCCACCGGAAATAATGCAGGATTCGTTATAACAGCGGTTATGCATGAGAAGAAAATCGGTTCAGTCGTTTACGCGAGGTGAGAATTGTCCCAAATCTCGATTGCCTCTTAATGAGTCGGTAATCGGTGATCCTTTCGTATTTTCGTCCTCTAATTCCTACTACATCTGCCGGTACTACTACTACCTCTATGACGACACGTACACAAAGGTGTCTAATTGTAAGAGGTGAAAGCCGATGCCATAATCGCAGGGTCTAAGCGAACTAAACGGGCGAGTAACTGCAGAAACGTTGAAGCGCGGTATGAGCAGCCTAATGGATGATTAATGAATAAACGTAAGATGCATAGTGCGCGCATCGTAGAAGGGTCCCTCTTCTTCCTATATGAGTGCAGAGTGCTATTTCCGCCCACCGGCGCGTGGCCAATCGGCGCAGCCGGAGGATTTCATTCACTCGTAGGGCTCATTCACTCAGCAATTCGGCCCCGATACGTATGCGGGAGTTAAGGACTCACCAGCCTTTTGGCATTAGGATCCGCCCCTTGCTGAAGTAGTTCGGCGACTGCCCCAATATGGCCACCGGCAGCGGCCAGTATCAAGGGGGTCGTTCCATCCTGTAGAAAAATATTTTATCATCATAAAGCTTTTCCGTGTCCGCCCGTAAAACAGAACTGAACAGAACTGACAGGCTGTTGCCGCGGTGTCAACGTTAAATTAGCGAGCTTAACGATTCTGACTGTCAGTCGCTTCGATGTGCGAGATCGATAGCGTGCCCCAGACGTTCACGTCAATTTATTTGTCACGTCTATTCTCCGCTAATTATTGAAGGTGCAGCGATCTGAGTCTGCTAAAAGCCAGGACATACGTATTGCGAGACGAGAGAGAGAGAGAGAGAAAACCAGTTGGGAGTACGGTTGATCGACATGATGATACATAATGAAGGAGCGAGCTTTTATGAGCTTATTCAGCCGGCGCCTTATCTCTGAAGGAAGGAGACCTTGCCTGGCGCTTCGCGCAATTCATCCTCTACTTCATTCGATCCATTCACCCAGTCTACAAACTATAGGATCACACGAGATGACGATTACGCTGTAAGACATCGGGGGACAGCGTAAACGCACTTGGGAGTAGAACGTTACATTGCATGGCCTGACAGACTCATGGAGAAGCTGGCTAATCACCTGGTAACGAGCCAGATGAGCCATCATCCGCAATAAAGGAGAACACTGGTCTCTCTGTGGGGGCATGCCCGTAGCATCGGAATCAGAATCGATTGCCCAATGAGACGAGAAGTCCGACTCAATCACGCTCGCTACAATTAATTGCCACGCACTCAACCTGGAGGATCGATTTCAACGGTCCAATAGAAAATTTCAATATAACTGCGACATGTACCAACCTTATCTTTGCAATCCACATGAACTCGTCCAGAGTCAAGTAACACTTGAAGACGTTTCGCATCTCCACGTGCTGCGGCTAAATGCAAGTCTACGTCCCATGGCGATTCTTTCTGCAAAAATTATTTGTGGGAAAGGTTTAATATTACAATTTTTCGTCAGTTCAATTTACAGGTACGTATTCTAGCCCGATGAATATTCACGCGATACAATTACGTTTGATACAGCGATATCTTCCGGATTTCACTGTATTTTCAATAAAATCCGGCTAAAAGCAGCTCAACGGAATCGCCACACCGCAAACCGGAAAGAAACGCTCCAAACGTTATGCGCGGCTTTCACCCATTTCATAAAAGATTGTGTGTCTCGGTCGTTTCAAAATACCGAGTGGCACAGCGAAATCTAATCTTTCCGTTGCACTCTCTCGCCGTATTAAAGTTTCTGTGGCAACAAAATTGTGTAGACGGAAGAGATAAAAAGTGAGTTGACCAGACTAGCACGTACATATAAGTCGGAATAGAATGCAGGTGAATCATAAGTTGGAAGTGTGGGAATGCATGAAATTGGCATTCGAAGGTGGGCTCGCTGGTGCAGAAAGTTCTTATTGTTAAACTTAAAGTGGGCGGCACGAGATGAGACGTAGGAGGTATCGGGAGACTCCTTACCGTTATTACCCTGGAAACGGACTTACGCCGGAATTGTAATTGAAACGCACGAATTCGCGGTCAGCTAGCGGGAAACGCCTTATTCGATTTATCGGATTTTTCGTCACGCCAAATTCTATTCCCTTCACGCTTCCACTTAATAAATCCGGTTAAAGCAACGCCATTCCCTTACGCGCATGTCATGTAAATAACCACGTTTGGCGGGCAACAGAATATTCAAGCGATGTTTGTTGAACCTCAGCTCTGACATTGACCCGCTGTTTTTTTCTTGCTGTCCCACAAATCGGAATTTCGCTCACAACCCGTTACTGTTACACGCATTTCTTAAATCCGATCTATTCGGCCCTCGAATACTCGCTAGACCCATATTTTCCCGTATAGATCTTATTACCGTAGCAGAGATCGTATAACAGAGACGAGCGTCGTGCTTCGCATCATGCTAATATTAGACTTCTTTTTTTTTCTAACGATCTATTATGTAACGACAGCCGATCTTTTCCTACACTTAGCTCTTTAGCATACCTCATCCTGGTTAAATAATATAAATTCCTACTGCGAGGAAGAGAAGCTGAAACTAACCGCTTTACTGGTCGCAAATCGTGTTTAGGCATAAACGAACGTAATTAGATCGAATAAAGTTCTAAAGGACCCATGCGTGCTGTTGTAAACAATCTTAGCTGATATATGAAAATAGAATGACGTCCGTAGAGCATAAATTTGTCTTGTGACCTCACCTGGAATTATGTATGAATACGAGAGGTGAGGATTTGTATTTGTGTTGTTCATCGTGCAGCGAAGATCGATGATGCACGAACGAATTTACCTGAATTGCGTCAAGTCACAATTAGGAGACGAAGAAAGAATCAAAAGAAAATCATGTATCATTAAGAAGTACCTGTTTGACGCCAAGTCCACTTATTCAAATTTCTTCCAACGTGACATCGAACATAATAACAAGTTGCTTGCGATTGTCCACTACGGGAGATCCCGAATCTCATATCCGCTAAATCGGGTATGTCGAACGCGAAATAATGAATGGACTTTTATAATTAGAAGTGCATGCGAATCGACCGACAGATAACCGTAGGCGGCAATTTAAAAAATGCTCCCCATCGAAGAACCATATGCTTTTCCTATTTACCGGTGCAACAGCTCCATTCGGAACAGGTGAACATCACAATCGGTGAAAGAAAGTTTTAATGCTGTGTTCGCCGCGTGCGGATGCATGCTCGCTGGATGTTGCAAAGGAACGAATGTTGAAGCGGGCAAACACTCACCTTCATAGACATGTTTCTGCCATGCGCCCGCCGCACTTTACCCGCGATCAATTAATCTCCACTTTAGCTTACTTGTCAAAAGACAAATGGGATGACAGTGCTCGAAGCACGATAGGATAGAATTGGCGATCGCGTATTCCCACTACATGGAGCATGCTTTCACTTACATTCGCATGTCAACCCCGAATAGGACATCCCCAACGTGGATCGCGCGCATGTCGCTTTACTCGATAGAGTTTCTTATCACCGACTGCCTCGCGGTGCACCGATATACTGATTCAGTTCACCTGCTCCCGTTATCGAGTGTTCAACTAACGTCACTGACAACCGTCATCATACACCGGATGACTCCGAGTCACCGAATGCCCGATAAAGCCCCATCACCGAGAATATAGATGGGATATACTTTAATCTTCGGACACCAGGTAGCAGTAATCTCGACGCTATGCGCCTCACGACATCAGCGGCCAACGAACGTACCTATCTCCTGCGTACTGCCCAGTACTGCCCGCCAAGAAGACAAGAGAGTGTCGGTAACGGTTCCATGAATAAAATCATTGACTAACAATATAGATAGACATAACATGCAATGCTAAAATTTGTCCCAACCCCTATTTTCGTGTCACACGCGGCGTTACCGATTGAGAACCACAATCGACACGACAGCGCCATTGATATGGAGGCAAATCTGAATTTATATTTCGTTTATACATGTATCTTGCCAGATTAATGGAGAGAATCCAGTAAATCCAACGAGGATCACAAAAATTGCAGGCGGAACCTTCTAAGTGCATTAGTTTCGGAGTTACAGCCAAAAAACCATCGACTTGTTTAATCGGGCAAAAGTCTTGGCCGACCATTACTACTTAAACAATTTTTTTTAAAGATCGGCTCTCGCCGATAGTCGTATCGTAAAGTACGTGTCAAAAGCTTCAAGAAAATGTACGATTATCATAGGTTTTCATCCTTGGTTCGAAAGTTACAAGCGATTCTCTAAAATCAAGGAAAGGGTAAGGGCGAAACCGTGAACTCCGTCAAGAGCCCAATGAGTTCTGACTGCGTCGTAGAGATGGCGCGACATGTACTGCCCGGGAGGTGCTACCCCCGGTGGCCCTCTCGTGAACTGCTTTGGTCAATATGTGGAACGGGTTGAGACAATTTCGTAGAGATGGCGCAACCTGTACTGCCCGGGAGGTGCTGTTCTCGGTGGCCTGCTTGTGAACTGTTCTGGGCAACACGTAGAGCGGGTTCAGACGATTCCGTACAGATTGGTTTATGAAAGAGAATTGATATACAGGATGGAATTAATTGGTAATTTTCATATCAATTGTCACACACTCAATTTCTGGGTAACAACGTATAACTCTCACTGTAAAATCAGTCTTTTTCCTTACTAATAGATTTCTTCTTTGAATTTACAGATGGATTTGGGCATAGGAATTCAATCAACCACGCTGCCAGCTTCTGACTTCAAAAATAAGACTGTATGTGTGTACACTGTTCAATGCAATGCAGTTTAATCAACCGCGCCGAAGTGATTGAAATGCAGAGTGATATAAGCGTTATTACAGTATATCAGTGATACTATTCATAAGATACAATAATTAATAGTATTATATTCGATTATTATATACGACTGATGTACTGCGTACGACAGATATACTTTTGCATACTTACTTTGAAATGTACAAGCGTGCGAGAACGTAAGAATATTATATTTAGTTTAAATACCTTTTATTAAGGAAAATTAAATGTATATTATTCAATGGTTTTACAATATACCAGAAATTAGACCAAAATTAGCGTTCAACGATTACTTTCCTAACCCACCTATTCCACATCGTTGTTTGCAATAGTTATAAGTCCATCGTTGTTCATTTCGGGAAGTTCAAGATCCATAAAACAATACTTCGAGAATGGCAAGATAATCAGACACCATCAGAACTCAGGGAAAGCCATAAAGTCCATAAAATATACGGTAAGTATTGTTGAAAAATCCTACAAGCGTAGAAATACCATAGGAAACCCATTGAAAACGATAGGAATTAATTTTAAGTTAGAGAGATACGAATATTAGCAAAAACCATAAGAAAGCCATAAGGAAACCATAAGCCACACGTACAGTGTCAGTAAAAGCAATTAGAATTACAAATATCTTATGGGGAGTCTATAGAATATGTAGAACGAACTAAAAGGGAAAATTGGAACATAGAGAAGTACAGAGATTTGGGCAAGATTCTGAAAACGTTAATCGTCACGCTTGACTGAACACGCTGAGTTTCGCAGTGCCACCTCTTCAGTACTCCTATGTTCCTGTTAAATCGTCTGACTTTGGGTGAAATTTCGAAAAGTTCGTTCGTCACGCTTGACTGAACACGCCGAGTTTTGCTGTGCCACCTCTTCGCTACTTCTATGTTCCTGTTAAATCGTCTGACTTTGAGTGAAATTTCGAAAAGTTCGTTCGTCACGCTTGACTGAACACGCCGAGTTTCGCTGTGCCACCTCTTCGCTACTTCTATGTTCCTGTTACTTGGCCAGATTTTCGACAATTTCACGCTTGACTGAATCCAGTCCTAACCAACTTTAAAATTTTTCGGATTTTTCACGCTTGACTGAATCCAGTCCTAACCGAGATTTCGCCCCGTCGTATATTTGATGATTTCTCGCTATTCCCATGGTGTTTTCCATCAAAATGGAATTCTCTACGATATGGAATGAATAGAAGAGTTGCTCGCCTTCTTCTCCCATAGCATTTCTATGTGGTCCCATGAGATTTCATCGAAGTTGGTGAATTTTGTTACGACGGAAAAAGGCATGGTTTCGGCGAGGGATATTGGATATACGGGATCTTATAACTAAGTAATTAGAGAACACAGAATTTCGTTTAATACATATATTGTGTGGAAAAATAGTATACAGTAAAAAATGTCTCTTAGATAGTTATAATCTAATTCCCATACACGCTACATACATTATACTCAGCCCACATACATACATACGTACAATTTCTTATATAATAATTATCTTTAATAATTTAATATTAATATAGTCGCAAAGGTAAATAAGTAACACACTAAAAACTGTCTTGAAACGATCAACACTTGTCGATCGCCGAAATTCGCATTAGTTTCGGAGTTACAGTTGATTTTCTAAAATCGAGAAAATGGTAAGGGGTTAGCCTTGCCGGTTTTTCCAGCCAAAAATTGAAAGTTAGCGGATCGGATTCTCCTTTTGCTATCTTGTAGATTGTAGAGGGTCAACAATAAGTCGAAGACCCGTTTTCCGTTGGTCGAAATTGGCATTAGTTTCGGAGTTACAGCCACGTGATCATTGACTAAAAATATAAAAAATGTTTTTTAAAGATCTGTTGCTCAAATATGGTTGTCAGACAGTTAAACTGTGCAGTTTTATTTTACGGGAAATGAAAGAAACTAAGGAGCGATCTCATCTGATCTCATCTGCCTTCTCTCCTTCACATAGTTTCCAAATTGACCACGATAAATCGTAGAGTGCGCTCGAAATTGTCTGCTTTTTCGTCGGGTCGGTATTTCAGAACATGGGACACGAAGACCCCTATGGTGGTCTGTCTATCCTATACTTATTCAATGATGGAATTTTTAAAAGATCCTAATAGTTGCATCTTCTTTTTCGTAAAAAAATAGTTGAAATTATCACTTCACAGCGTACTGAATAATTGGATATATATTTGTCTTTATAAATGTGCGTATATCCTACCACATTACCAAATACGCTATAACCTCATATCTGTTTACATTTTACAATAAACTTCAAAAGATATAAATTCCATTTATATATAGCGAATGAATATTAATAATATTTACAAGATTTTTAATGACAAAACTACAGAAGGATGTGTGTGTGTGGGTCTGTGTGTACATATATATTAGTTACGAAATAATAAAAGATTGGCCGAAACGGCAATGAATAAAAAAAACATTCGCACGGATACATCCGTCAATTCTATGGTGGATGCTTTGTCACATTGAAAACCGTAATTCTAAAAGTAAAAATTTAAAAAATAACATCGACAATGTAAACTACAATAACGTTTATCATAATAATGCGATGTATGTTTTGTCGATATGACCTTGGCATTTAAAAAATAAAATAACGCTGCCGTTAGCTGGAAATCCTTTGTTCGAGTGGAATATCACTTTCAGAGTCACTCGAACTGACTATTTCAATGATATCCTCGTCCGAGGATAAGCATCCGTTGTCTGAAGCTGTCTTCCCTCCCACTTTTAGACACTTCTTTGGCTGAATCGTTAATAAAAATGATAAAAAATTAAAGGGAAAATATATTCGAAAATCTCTCAGTAAAGATTGAATCAAATTATAGATGATAAATTACCTTAGGCCAATTTTTCGCGGGCCTTTTCGGCGTATTATTCTTTGGAACGTACTTATCAGCTACCGTCTCTACTCTCCTGATGTCAAAGTCTTGATCAACTTTCGTGACTGTCTGTAATCTCTGCTCCTCTGAAGTAACATATAGATCATCGGGTTGATGATAACTGTTGTGTACGTCGTATGCCTTTTTGCTACAGAACAAAGCTGCGCACATTGTACATTTTATTAGGTCCTCTGGTACAGCCTCCCTCTCTTCCTACAAATACACAAAATGGCTGTATGATGCATTAGCAAATGCTTTAATGCTTTTCTTCATTTTATACCTGGGTATGTGCCCTCTCCAGATGCTGTTGCAAATTAAATTTTATAACATACTCTGCACCACACAAATGGCAATAGTACACGCTTAATGCATCGTTCATAGAGTTCACTTTAATTTTATTACTAGGAGGTGGTGTCGCAATTGGTTGAAATAAGTGTACCATTCTGCAATATATAGAAATATTACAGTTGAGCATAAAGAAGAGATCAACAAATAGTTGGTATTACCTTTTGTGAATAGATCGGTAATGATAGTCTAAAGCCTTTTCATTGTAGAACAATACATCACAGTTCTCACATTTCTTATGCTGGTCTTTGTTCTCACTTTCCGAAGAATCATGGGATGCTTGGTGATTGTCTCTATGAGTCTGTAAAAATGTGCCGAATACTTAGATGAAAGCATGGCAATAAAAATACCATACGATATATGTACTTACCTTTAAAGGGAACTGCATTCCACAATAATGACAATAGAATTTCCCTGGAGAGTTTGGATGTACCTTGAATCTGTGCCTTATAGTAGCAGTAATTGTATCAAACATTTGGCCACACATGTCACACTGAGTATCACCATTCTTATGATCTCTTACTGGTCTACCACGAGTATCAATTTCCTTATTAGCATGTTTTCTGCACCATCAATAAACAATAACACACATTACATTTATTGTAAGATGATCACAGGACATATTTTTAACATTAGTTCCATATTGCTTACAGAGGGGTAATGATCAGTCTAAATATTACAGAACAATTGTTACACTGTGTATATAGAACATTTCGCAAAAGTTCTAAACATTCAAATGTTTGATCGTTATTAGAAGGCCAGTTGTATTTAAAATGTCATTCATCTTGGAGCTCAATCGGTAATAGCGTTACGTTGTCATTGCGATTCAATCCTCGAAATCAAAGAAATTCTGGTTTTTGGCTTTCATTTAATAGTTCGCATTATAGCACCACCCGCTTGAACAACGAATTATCATGCGATGATTACGTCCTACGGGTATTGCTCTAACATTAAACACGACAATAAGTTACAATACCTAAAGTGTTCTTGCAAAGCTTCCTTGGATTCTAGTTTTGAACCACACAGGACGCAATTGTGCTGCCCTTTACCACTCATTTAGGCGCGAGTTCTCCTTTTATGAAAATCATCGGAAATTCCCGGGGCGATCGGCGGTAAGGATTGTGCTAACGTTTAAAAAAAATCTCTTTCCAAGGCTATTATAAAGGCGACGTGTACAAAGATGAAACTTTATAATAACACATGCTCATTGCTTGTGCACAATTCTACTGGAGATAATAATTGGTCACGTTTGATATACGAAAATCAACAATTACGAGGAAGCCGCGTCACGGAGAAAAATCAATTTTCGGCCATCTTAATAGTAGTAGGAGATACGCCATCTGTCAGGTACAAGTAAAACCAAAAGTTCTGAATATAGTGGGGTAAACTCTATTTCTTCTGTTTATCTCTTTAGATTAATATAAATCTTGAACACTCGTTACATCTAAAATATACATCTTATGTTGGGTGACTCTTGCACTACATATACGTACATATAAATTCAAAGTCTATTTTCATTCTTGTAACAAAAATAAGGTCTTTCAATAGGCCCACTTATGTTTGTTTTGGGCAGGGCTAATTGCACCTGGAAGACTTGTATTCAACAAAAAAGAAAAGGATTAATCTGTTTGTCTTACAGACAATAAAATCTAAAAGTTCCAGGCTTAGCGTGGAATAATAAAAATAATTTTCCAAGAAATGCGTGACATGTCGTACTGTTATCTGGTAAATCGAGACACCCAGAGGAAAGAATAGCGCTTATAATCTTAATTTAATTCTTGATACAACGTTGGCGGAGGCTGCCCATCCGATACGCCTTGTGCAGCTAATTCTGCTAATGTTCTCTCGAGGTAACTCGTATCTGGGTATCCATGGCCTGACGTAGAGGGTCCAAGTTCAGTCTTATGATGAATTTCATTCCATGTAACGACGTCTTCCCGTCCTGTGGTCACCGAACGACCAATCGTGAATATTAATCGTCTCTCAAATGCAATTTGCAGCAGTCTTAATACTCTACGCCCTAGATTATTATCAGGCAGATAACAAACTCTAGGGAAACCGACAGCATAATATGCTTGACCAGGATTTGGGTGTTCAGTACCTTGAATACCCGATGGAATGCTGGAAAAATGTTAAATTATATGAGTTTAATGTTAGTTTCAGTTAATGAAATATAATGATGCATCAATGTTTCTCAATCGCTTACTCATAAGTTATCTGAATTGTGTTTGTATTTGAGAAGCCAGGCAAGGCTCTCGGTATTCTCGTCCAATTCATCGTCCCGGGAGGTTGATTTCCTCTCTTTTCTCCATAGATTAAACGACACACTGGACATTGTATGTACATAGGAGGTTGCTGACAGCTGAGCATTGCATTTAAGCAAGCTAAGTGTAATCTGTGTCGGCAACGTGTGAGTTCAACCGTTAAGGGTTCCGGAGCACCTAAACATACGGGGCATGAATCCGATCCATCGCTCTCGACCACCTTCACATATTGCGAAATTACATCAGAGGCCGCGTCAACACCTGTGTGAAGAAACATGTCATAAACTGTGCTATGATTATGATTACATTGTATAATATATATAGACGTACCAACAAGAGAATCTTTAAAGG
The DNA here is from genome assembly GCA_914767735.1 of Anoplius nigerrimus. Lineage (NCBI taxonomy): Eukaryota > Metazoa > Arthropoda > Insecta > Hymenoptera > Pompilidae > Anoplius > Anoplius nigerrimus. The sequence goes on from OU612083.1 coordinate 18,055,137, forward strand.
CGTCATCGCTACCTACACTGCTATCAAGCAGATCAACAGGATTCTCATGACTTAAATAAGTGGATACTGTATCTACACTAGGCCTACGCCCGCTCTTTGTACTACTAGAATCAACGTCCAATACACTGTCCCAATTCTTTCTTTTTTGACCAGATTCAATAGTTGTAACAGAATTATTACTGTCGATACCATGTTTATTACTGAATATATTAAAGTTACTCAGTATAACTCTTGCAATATTTGATGTGCCTGTCTCCCCATTCTTACCCTGAGGAATGTTTTGTTGTTGAAATGTACTGTATATTTTTTATATCATTTGCTTTCTGACATATATTGCTTACCTTTTTACTGCCTTTCTTAGCACTTGTATTTGAAGATTTTTTATGTGCAACTTTGTTTCCAGTGTTTTTTACTGTAACAGAACCAGCTCTTTTTCCGGAAGTAACTTGTAGCTCTTCCAGTGCAACCTTTACCAAGGGATATGGTGCCTGCTGTACACGTCTTATCGGTCTAACATATCCTGTGCAACATCTTACTTGAGTAAGGTTGCAAAAGTTTATTATGTATGGAAAACCCAGATATGTCTTTGAGACATCTATAGTTTTGTCACCCTAAAATAAATTATTCGTTGAGCGTTAAAATCTTTCTGCGACCAATAATATTTATTTTATTACGCTTTACTTATGCCGAGTATGGCACTAACTTACTCTTGCCCATGCCTCTTCTATAAGACATTGCACTTCCATGTCATAAGTGTGCCAATCATCTGTGTCACCTGCCCATTCCCATTTGGCACCCTTACCAGCAGGTGAGCCTGGCAAGTATAATTTACGTCGCACATTATGAGTTTCATCACCGTCATCGCTACATTGAGTCTTCGTTTTTAAATTGATGTAGTACCTACAGGAAATGACAAATGATCAAACGATCTGTGACGGAAGGAAAACTGATTGATCATGCAGGGCGCAGAATGATTATACCTATCCAAGTTTGGATCAGCATCGTTTAAGAAGACACGCGTCAGTTTTTTACAATGAGCCCTTTCAAGATGCTGCGAAACTGCAGGGCTGTAGGGTCTCCATCGTCCGTGTCGGTTCTCCCACTCCCACACCACCACGGCATGGCCATGCTCCTGCCCCTGGGCACTCATTTTCTCGCGTTAGGAATTTCACACGCACGAGTCACACACACTCGCGCCACCCGCCGAACGTGGGAACATTTTCAAGTCTCCCACGGTCACTACGATTTCATTCGTTACATCAACTCTTACTCTTTTTTGCCCCAATTTTCTTTCCAGCCCGTACCACGTCCACCTATCAACGTTTCCACCAACAATGCATCCTTCAATTTTCTACAACGCAAATATAAGTATGAAAAAATGAAGACTGTCCCGCGAGTCAATGTCCACTGTTGGTTGTAGGCAGTTGTAGGGACTTGTTTGCAAACGAACTGAACGCACACAATTGAAACTGCACCCCACACTGCTCCACACAGTGTCAAACCATTCTCTACCAACGCACCGTCAATAAATGTGAATTTGTAAGCCATGAAGATGTTTACGTATACGGTCGTACAAATACTCGAGACGTATCGATAGCTACAATCGACTTTGATATATCGATCCTCTCGACTACGTCATTCGTGTAATTTAAACTAGTGGCGCCGTCTTTTGAAAATATACCATGATCAATGTCGTCATTAATAAAGGTAGAAAGAAATCTTCCATTATGCTTTTTATTATATCAGTAGTAATGACACTAATAGTAATATTATTAATATACAGTATACAGTTGTCATTATCCATATTTCCCATGAACATACATTATCTTTGAATTGCAAATTGCATATATATATATATATAATTTGTTTTAATATGTATTTGTATTTGCATAGTAATATGGTACATCAAGCCGAATCGCATCACTTATAGATCATCCTATACATACATAACATACAGCTCAATTAATACTTCTGTTCAACTTTAATGATAAATTGATCTCCTGACAGCTTTCGTTTCTCTTCCAATATATTACACATTTCGAGTTTTTCGGGTAGTTTCGCAAATTAATGGAAAATTCATGCCGTCCGTTACTCTGTTACCAAAGGATCTTTAAACAACGGATACAGTTTGCCGAATTCTCTTGCCACGTCTTAACTTTAGCCAAACATACGAATTGATTAACTTCTTTTCGTAATTAAGTGTACAGGCGTATTCATATGCTACGCTTGATTGAGTGTTTTTGTAAAGTTAGTTGAACGTGTTTGGGAAAAGAATGTAGTAAGCTCCGTGTACAATTGAAAGGACTGTGATAGGCAATGTAAAAGGTATATTTCCCTTAATCCTGAAGAGTCGGTTCCTCGTTTTCGTCAGATGCAATTTCTTCAAATTAGATATGTACGCAATATGTACAAATTACAACTGAAAAATTGTTGCACATCCACGCAGAACAATTACACGATGTACAGTTTTTCCACTACAAAATCCACATATATCGGAGAACTTCAGGTTCGGTCATGCACGTAAAAGCAATTTACAATTTTCTTTCGGTGGCTGCTCCGCTCCAAATAGTTTATGCCAGATGGCATTCAATGAGACGTGTTGTAAAATGGTGCAACAAGAGTAGTATCAACAATAAAAATCACGGTTACAAATATTCTCTACTAACATAGCAAACACAAGGTACCATCATTATGTTACGTATGATTTCGCATCGGTTCAGCATTTTTAACTGATAAATGAGAAACCGTACGACTTACGCTATATTTGTACATCACACGTATTCGCTTTACGTCGCGTTTCGACTTTTTACCGCACCCCATTTATTTACCTTAGTCTACAACAGAATGAACCTTCTCACCCCTTTTTTATACGATTAACAGAAGTATGGAATAGTAGAAATGAGATGGAAGAAACATGCATGGCGGTAGCAGCATCGTAAAACAATTTTCAATACGCGCTCCCGATTGTACATGACGTGTCTTTTAAAAGAACTATCTTAATATCATATTCTTAGTTCTATCAAAATTCTATGTCGCTAATGTCCCCCTTTTTTTTCGCGCATGTAAAATGCTACGTAAAATTTATTTTTAATTACAACTTGAATGTAACTTGAGCACACTGAAAATCAACTCTCCGTAGCATGTTTATAATTACAGACGCTAGGACGTCGAAAAGTGTACTAACGATATCGATCGTCATCGAGCTCAACAAATAAAACGCTTTTATCGCATTACTAGAAAAGCGTAAAATTTGTAGAAGTCTCGGCAGTTTGATTGAAGAACCTTGACTAACAACGGTAAAGAAAATAAAGAATCGTATCCGATCACTCACGTTCTTCTGTCTGTCAAGGTTTCTGCCTTGCGGCAAGAAAAAGCTGAAGAACAAGTAAACACTTCATAGTATTCTAAAGTTCATTGTACCGACAATGTACGTACTTCCTTACTCTCTTCGCTTTCCAAAACACACTTTTCACACTTACTGGCAGTACCTTTGCATTGGTATATCGTTATTCTAACAGCCCATCTAACAACAATAAATCTGTCCTCTATACCTCACTCCGCACATTTAGCAAAGATTCATAAAATTCTTCATATTCCTAACGTTCATTACTTTGACCAACTCATGATATTACTTCTGCCATTATATAAGATCGGGCTTGGCGGCATTGCATGTGTGAGGCCTTGTAGCAAATTCATAACAGTCTCTTAAATTATCATTGTCACGTCAAACGGTGGCATTAACTTCAATCGATTACATAGTTTGCATGACCAAGTAAACTGAATGTAATGCTAAACTGCGGCTAAGAGATATTATTTCTCAATTCTCAGTCCATCATACAATCCAGCTAACGTTCATCCAATTATTAATTATAATACTACCCAAAGCAACGTATCTATTTTAGAAAAAAAGAATAGCTAGGCGCATGACCCACTCTTTTTACCTATACATTTTATCTATTTTATGTCTATCGAATGCACCTGTAGAGATAGAAGCAAACGTTGCTTTTATATAGAATACGATAGCATTCAGTGAATATGTGCTCAACCTCGTAGTATCCTTATAAATGAAGGGTTTGTGATGTCTGCAGAATAATTATTCCAATATTGAAAAAATGTAAAAAAGATTCTTCTTCCATCGGTCTTGCATCCTTGTCTCAAAACTGGATCGGATTTATCGTGCAGAATACCTATTATGCAGCGTGTTCTTCAGTGCTCGGTCATTCACCTCTCCCGCGTTGTACATCATTGGTCCCTAAGTATGACAATATCGTTAGTATTAAATAATTTATTCGCTGAAAGTTTGTATAAAATTGCACATCTTTTAAAATATCGCGGTGCGTTTCTGGCACAAACTGATTGAAGAATGTATTTGATCTTGGAAATTTGGTTTATGAATTGCTTTTGTATGCTGAGTAAAGCGTCGAAGATCATGATACACACAACAATTATTGAAATAAATAGATGTTGTGACACCAAAACCAGTCATAATCCGTCACCAAGCTTTCCCACAGTTCCGCTACAGTAGTAAATGGTAGCCACTTTCTGTTCTGTTTTATAAAAGCAATGAATGATAGCTGAATAAATTGGATTTCTTTAACACATTGGCTGGCACGCGTTGTAAAATTTATGTACAAGCGCTGCAAGAAGCGTAGGCCATGTAGTTAACAGTAAGAAACAAATCAGATATATCATTAGTCCTTACTTTAATCAATATGCACATTACTGTTCTGTGGATTTACATTGTATCATCTTCACTTCGAATATCGACGATTCTCTTACTTCGCGTCAGTGAAATTTTTCTAGTCACAGAAGATAGCGGGAGTAGATCAAAATGCTTTAGATTACCTTGTTCCGTTGAAGGAGACGCGGATCCCTCATTGTGTAGCTCTGCACCTCTCGCGATAACGAGCTGGTTGAGCTCCATCGAGAGAGCTAGATACCATGTACAAAATAATAATCTCGTCACGCTGACTGTACCATATTGCTATCATTATGTATCATATATTTCCGAGCGTGCAATACCGAAAGGGTATAACCAATTAAAATACCCAAAAGAATACCTAAACCGAATTCAATTATAAATGAGCAATTCGGTAGCCTAGAGAAAATATAATCATTTGTGTGAAACTTCAACTTTCTAAACGTACAGTGGGGATAGCAAACAAGGAAAATAAAAATTGTTTTTTATTTCCTTCGGTTCCTACCCCCACAGTCCAGATGCAAAGTTGGAATTTAGTAAAAAAAAGATTTGTTTTCAAACTACAGAATAGCCCATTTGGAATAGAATTCGGTTTAAGGGCACTTCTGACCATCTTATTCGGCTATACCCTTCTCCACTAACATTTTCATGTGAATAAAATATTTTCAATGCGGACAAGTATTGACTGGACTCGTGCTTTATTAATATGTGCTTTCGTCTAAGAATCACATCGGTATTATAAAAACGCTTTACGTAATGCACGAAAGTTTTCGCAAAGCGGTATTTATGCATAATTGCGTAGTTGCCATGCATCAGTAATGACGGCAAAGTTTATCGTAACTTGTATTTCCATTTCATGCAATGTACGTCGCTGATATCTTCTATTGAATGTACATAATTATCAGAAAAATAAAGCAGGGTGAAATGGGGTGAGGCAAATTAATTTAAAGACGTATATAAGCGAAAAAGGTTGAGTGAGATGGTGTACGGTAAGATATAAAATAACGTACGAGTCATTGGTATGGTGATGAAAGTGTAACAGAAAAGATACAAAGAGAAGTACATCACATTAACAGCCACGCAAAACGCTTATTATATATGTATGTGAGAATTGGAGCAAAGGGTTTTAATTGAACACCAATCCTGTTCTAAACATTAATAGTGTTAGCCGTACGCGGTTAACGTGGCAGTAAATGCGTTAATTTTAAGCGTAGTGGAATAGATCTTTGCAAGGTGGTCCCCTTTGTAGGTAAGAAGGTGTGAAGATAAAGGCAACCGACACTGTACACGGACACGTGCATGAGCCCTGCGCAGGAAAGCATGCGTGCGAGTTTTAAATAAACTCTTCGAGTACATAAAATTAATATAAAGTGGATTTCCTTACTATCAGCAACAATTATTATTTGGCTACATCATTCTGCTTCCCCGACTGCTTGTGAGAGGAAACATAAAAAGAAAGGTAGATTAAACACAGGTAAATATGAGAAACATATTCATAGCGAGTCTATGGAAAGTCTAAGAGAACACGATGTCGACAGTGCGATTGTACTAAAATTAGTACACAGGTAACATATAAAAATAACATCATCCACATGGCCCCATTAATTGAATGTGGTTGAAACTAATGAGGCATATCAGCTTAAACGGCAGATCTTGATTTACACAGGAACGAGAGTAAGTGGGGTAGATGAAAGAAATAGTTGCACCTGCATAAGTGAATAGTAGGCAAAACTAAAGGAAAGTTATGAAGTGAATCGCTACAGCGTGGTTACTATGGGAGAGGCGCAAGACGTAATGGAAATCGATCAAGTCGTAACATTACAGTTCCATAAACACGCTGAACGAAAACCTAAGCTGCATAACAGCATACTGTAGCCACAACGCATGGAAAAATAATGTTGTGTTTGCCATACTAAATAGTGGGTAGTGGTATATGTGAAACTGTATTGTTAAAAATGTATCCGTGAGTCTTATATGTCGTGAGCAAACCATTTTAAATGACACTAGTATAAAAGCGTTCAATACGATCAATTCAATCATTTAAAATGGTTCCCATGTTTGTATATGTTGTAATGAAAGGAATTTCGTTTGAAAGGTGCAAGTCTTTGTATTGAACACTTACCCCTTGCGTTGTATTATCACCATTTGATACAGTTGCCGTACTCAGTACCGGTGTCGGTGTCAAGAAGTCCATTGGTGCACTTGGGTCATTGACTTTAAAGGGAGGTGTATACAAAATTAAGTCGGATGAGCCAGGGTCAAAGTATGAAGGGTGAGAAAGAAAAAGTATACTGCACCTGGAGCAGGAACGAAGAGTTGAGGAGATGACGTTGCCATCGGAACGAGAGGAGAAGTTGCAGGTGTCGGTATGTTCGACGAAGCAGCACTGCTCTTTGAACCACTCGGATTCATTACGTCTATGTAATTGGCTCGCATGTTTCTTACTTTTGGCAGCTTGTACATATTACCACTGCCTGCTAGTTTTGAGGTGTTTGCGATGCTCATAGATTCATCGGCTTGCATGGTGGAAGTCGGCATCGGCTGAGGGGTTGATGTTAAAGTCTCACTGGTTGGTGCTCTAAATCCAATTTCCGAGGCTTTCGGAGGCGGCGCCAAAGTTGTCGAGCCACTATCCCCATCTTCGTCCTTGTTCATCCATTTCTTCGCGACGGGGTCCCACACAATCTGTAATGCGATACAAACTTATTGTGAGATCTACCAAAGCGCAATTTCCAATCTGCCATTTGGCATGTGTTAGATACGATCGAATGTCGGTTAATTAAAAGGAGTTTAGGATAGGCCGGTCCAATTTTGAGAAACACCGTTTTATACTGGCCTGTTTTTCACTCCATCAATATAACCACCGCGCTTTAATTACCACAAGTATCCACCCTTGTAACATAAAACATAAAACCATCTGTCGTGAATTCGGCGATGGTTTATGGCAAGGTGAGACATTTCTCGCATAGTTCTTACCGTAGGATTGCTGTCGTCCGGGAGGATCATTTGATTTTTCGGCTTCGGCGCCAGTTTGCTGAATAAACCACCGAACCAAGATCCACCGCTGCTACCTGCCTTCTTTTCACTTGGCTTTTCTGTCTGCTTTCTTGCATCGGTTGCAGTAGTCTTCGCAATCTGCTTGGGCGTTTCAAGGGCATCCAGTTCCTCGAGAGGGTCGTACTGCTTCCCCGTTGACGGTGTCATGGAAATAGCCGGCTGCGAAGGCTGAAATAAAACATACGATTCATCATCGTAAAATTGTTCTTGCAAAGCTTTTCACTATTTACTGTAATGATGGTTGAGCTTTGGTATTGCTTCTGTTGGCCATGCTTAGCCAATTCTCAAATCATTTGCCATTTTCGCACGGTGCTGATACAGTAAAGAATGAAAAACTTTGCCTGTGATCCTGAAAGACTTGTGGATGAATATTTATTCAGGAATTGTTTAGGCTTGTAATAGCAAAGTACATTCTGAACGATGATGTAATGTCAAGTTGTACGATAAACTTTATTTTACCTTAAAATTATCAACAACATTTATGTACATAAAAGACACTTAGATAAAATTAAAATCTGTAGAACACGGCATATGCGCAAATTGTTATGAATTAAACGTAAACAATTGTTCTAAGTTGTTTTATAAAATAAAATTATTGCGGCGTGCCATACTAACAATAAGTATTCTACTGTATATTATCACAAAACTAAGTATCAATGGAGACGCTTCTTGGTGTACTACCCCTATTCGTGACCTGTTGGTACATCAATATCGAAAGTTTTCGAAATAGATTTACTATTAAAAATGTCCCTCCCATAGAGTGCCATCTCTTTACTACTGTTCATTGGTCTAACAGGCAGGTCTATAGGATAAGTACCCCCAAAAATAAGAGGCTTGTATCTTGACGATTCAGTGGCAGGCTGATCTTTGCTCGCGTAGGACCAAGCATCCACCGTATCGCAAATCACGTCTTTCCTTCGAATATGCGGTGCCACCCTAACAACTTTCTTCTCTTCAAAGTTACAGTATTGTTTTAACGTTTGACATTTATCGTTCGAATTATTACTTTGCGGATTTTCAAACTCTAAAGACGAATTGGAATTTAAGAGCGAATTATGGTCCCCTTTACTGAATTGAATGTCTAAGTCGGTTGTTGGCGATTCAACGAAATCACTCGCTTTCGAATCATCGTCCACCGCATCCAACGAGTTATTCTTTTTAACTTTACACTTTAAAAAGACGGGTGGTTGCACAGGTGGCGGTTTATCATATCTAGGATCTACTCTTCGCGATTTTTTCAGGTTCATATTAGATTTATCGCCTTCTAAAATCTTTGGATATGTTCCAGTTACTTTCGGGTATTTGTTCGGCTTTTTTTCATATCTATCTCTGGTAGATATAATTAAGTCAGAGGTGGTCAGTAAACTTAAAGAGCTATCACTGGACTCAGAGGATTGAATAGATTTTGGCATAGTAAGTTTAGTTGATACGTGACGGCGTCGTAATGAGCTAGTACCGACAGTATCCGATGGCCCATTGTAATCAAGACTAGTGTCCGGTGCGTGTGTGCTATTACTTACTTCAGGAGTAGGTGTTTTGTCTTCCCTGTCCGCCTGTCCAATGTGTAAGCATCAAGAAAACAGGTGATGTGTTAATGGTGGTTCACGAAGAGAGAAAAATTGAGACACGCGCGATATGATAGATGAAGAAATGGTAGAGGTAGAAAAAGTTTTTGCCAGCATTGACTCACCTCATAATTCCACTTTTCCTGTTGTTGTGAATTATCGACCTCTGATTGTTCGCTCGAATATGGAGCACGAGAGGGCTGCTGCTGCTGCTGCTGCTGCTGCTGCTGCTGCTGTTGCCAATTGGAGGACGTATTTACATCGCTGCTTGCGTAATTATTCGAGTAATATGATTGTTGATTCCAATAGTCTTGAGGCTGTGACGATTGTTGATACTGGTTGCACTCCTCGTTTCTCGCGTATTGCACACTTTGATCAAAAGCTTCTGGCATTTGGGAAGGTAAGGACAATGGCTGCCAATGAGGCTGTACGTCCGCAGATGGAACTTCCATCATAGACGTAGGCCCTTCGCTATAATCCATCTGCGTTGTACTCCACTGCTGCTGCGGCTTGTTTTCATGATTTTCTCGATTCAGTTGAGCAGCACGTTCATCGCCGACATTATGAGAAGCTTGTGACGTTTCTTCAACGATTTCGCCTGACTGCAATTATTTCATAAAAAATGTCAATCAGAATTCTACGTACAATTAATTGCAAAGACGATTCTGCTTACCTGACATTTACCAACGATATCTGCCAAATTGTTCAGCCAAGACAGACTGGTGACATCTTCAATGGAATCTTTGCATACAGGATCGTGATATTTAATTCTATCGCCCAAATTGTAAACGGCATTTATGAACGACTTCTTGTACTTTGACGGTTCACTTATAACGTTGAGAGCAATCTGTTCGATGTACAGTAAAGCTTTCTCTATCAATCCGCAGTCTACCATCTTCATTGCCAATTCGAATTTGAATGTTTGAAGGTCGGTCAGTGTAAAACCTGGTTCGCTAAGATTCCGCGCGTACTCATATATTTCCGTTAGCATCACGGCTTCTGTATTCATAAATTCTGCGTACGGTCTGTTGTGATTCGCACCAATAAGAACGAGCTTCGTACCGCTAGCGCCGTAACTTCCAAAATCTATTTGCGCCAGTATGTAACAAAAATGGGCTGCATCAATATTTCCCCTCGCGGAAAGTGTATCACCGAGAGCGGTGATCGACCGGCGATTAATCTCCGGATTTGTGGAAGTATTCGAAATAATCATAGCTAAATGCGGTCTCCAGTCATCCAAGCGCGTATCAGCTACGCTTGTAACTATGGTAGGGACGCGTCCTGAGTGAAGCTGATAGAGCGTCTGGAGCGGATCGTGAGGCGGTAGACTATTAGCGAAACGTGCCATTACGGAAGCATGAGTACGTTTGTCTAGTTTACTGGCTAGAAACAATGCATGCCCCCAGAGACCGTCGTTCATTGCACTTTCCAACGCTTCTTGCACCAATCCGTAAAGCAACGTGTTTCTGAATTCGTCAGTCATCTGTTCCACCGTCTTGGGCGGTTTAACATTATCATTCTTGTCGGACAGTACGCCAGTTTCTTGACCACCACCGCTTCCGTCACCACCGGTAGCACCGGACCGCTGGGATATTACGGATTCCCTTCTTCCGCTATCCTGCACCTTGTTCCTACTCGATTCGCAAGGATACGCATCTTTGTTTCGAAGCAACAGCGCTGCTATATCAACACCTACGACATTCTAAAAACATACATACCATTTTAGTAACTACATAGACATCATCCAAAAGTCGTTGAAATGAAAATACACTTACTCCATTCTGCTGAATGAGCATGATCATCAACTCGTACAAAAGTATGTACGATGCACGATCGATCATTTCGTCATTAATAGCTGCTTTTTTAATCTTGTTCTCGCAGTACTCGATTATAGTTTTCTTATGCGTTACGCCCCTACGAGAATCAGACAAACTTTAGTTTTTACGAACGCTTTATGGATGATAAATTTATGCCGAACTCTTAAATGATAGTAAACGTGAGATAATTGAAATGCATTGGCTGGCACTTGCTTGATTAAGGGTCCTGGATACATTCGTAAATCACGCGTGACAGAATCATGAGCGAGCAAACTGTCCAGTCGAAACATGTCCACCTTGGCTCTTTCGCCATCAACTGGATAGCTCGGATATACATGGACAAGTGAGCCTATCGAAAAGAATCCTGAAAAGGAATAATATTCTTTTCAGTAGACATATTAATTCTGGTAAGAGACTTATATTCTCCATTCACAAAATTGTACAAACGTTACCCCTATACCCATCAAAAACAAATGATATCATCGAAAGCAAAGAATACTCTACCATATCCATGAGAAGTGGAAAATTTGGTTGGTGTCATTCTTGCAGAAGTGACTGCTGATTCTTCAAGAGACATATCAGTTAAATTCCGCTTATCACTGATCGCCCTGAAATAATGCAATAATCGTTAAACTCGGTCATTAATTCTTAGACTCCTGTTTCATATAAATAATATTAGCGTACAATAAGATAATTGCACCGAATGATAAGCAAACCTACTTTACAAGCTACTACATATATAAGTACACGTTAAATTAGTATGAAAGGAACGGAATCGGTATTCTTGAACGAAGATTAGGGAGGTAGTAGAGAAGGTGGATACTTTTGGCTTACAGCATTGACTAGCCGGGAGATTAAACCTCTCGGTCTCACCTATTGGGGCAAGTCATGCTGCGCCTCCGCAGAGGTGTCCTGGGTCGACCAGGATACCCAAAGTACGAAACATAGAGAGCCTTGTTTGGCGAATGGAAGCATGCACTTGGATTCGTAAAGAATCTGACACGCAAACACAATTATAACATTCGTGTGTAAATAGATGAGAATTGACCGATACACAATATACACCGTATACACCACATACATTTCCAAGAATGTAGAGGGAGAAGATTGAAAAACGTTAGCAATATACCTGTCATCACAGGAACTACGTCCTGAATGAACACTTGCTCTATCCTCAGGATAATTATTCACACTCCGCGGTGCATGTTGCTGCTGATGTTGGTTGGCATAATATTTGTGATACCATTCGGCATAAGCTGCAGGATTCGTGCGTCGCAAATTCTCGAGATAAACATAGTAATTATTTCCATAATGTACGTAATCGTATCCACCGTAGCCTATAAAGATAGAAGTTTCGTTTCATTTCAATGTCCTTAATTATAAATAACGGATTAAAGAAAAATGTCGTGTAAAAATGCGTACCGTTGTAACCGTAATACGGATCCCTAGAGCGCATGTAGTATTCTCGGTCTCTGTCGTTGTAGGATGATCTGCTTGAAGGTCTAGAGCTGAAACGTGCGAACGATGGTTTGACATCAGCCAAATGATTGATTAATGAGAAAATGATGTGAAACTGATATTGCAACTGTAGCAAACCTTCTACTGTATGGATCTTCGTAAAATTCTCTTCTGTAAGGATCTCTGACATCGTAATCGTCGTATCTTCTCGGTCGTCTGTCGTCTCGCCTTCTATCACGATCTACGTAATCCCTGTCTCTGCTATACCGAGGATCATAGTCCTTCACATCTCTACGACGTGGATCATCTGGTCTTTCCCTTCTGCGGTCGTCTAAGGGTCTTCTTCGGCCGTCTCTATCGTCAAGGTCTTCCTTCCTGACCCTCCTGTCTATATCTTCCCGCGAATGTCTATCCAAGTCATCGCGACTGTGATGTTTGCGATCATCATCCCGATAGACAGAATCCCGCCGTTCAAATTCGTCGCGTGAAGCGTAAGAACGATCCATGTCCGCTCCACGTCGACGATCGTAATAGTAATCGACATCGTATTCACGCTCGCGATCGTAACTGTAAGTGCAATTGACAAGGTCGTTTGAAATGCACCGCATCAATGCAGGCATGTTGCAGCATTTCATACTCACTACATAGACTTTCTCTCGTATTCGTATCGACGACGTTCTGGGCTGCTGTCTCGGCGCCTCTCTCTGCTGTCGTCTCTGCTGTTACCGGATGCCTCGTCGTCTATGTCTTCGAAAGAATTCCTCCGGTTAGGAACCACCGAACCACTTTGATTCTCACCTATTGACGCCCCAACCGCTTCCTCCCGTTTACTTCTCGAATCATTCGATTGATCCTGCATCGGTGCTGAAATTATTAGAAATCATTCACAGTGACATGACAGTGCACCTTAGTTCAGAGCGTAGTAGGAGAAATAAGAGAATCTGTCTTACGCATCAGGACGGGAACTTCCTGAGAGCCAGTAACCACTCTACCGCTGCCTCTGTCATCTTGCGATGGCAATTCATCGTTGGGCGAGGCACCACCGGGTATTTGCCTGCTATCGGATTGCTGAATCGAATCTTCCAATTCGTTACCTCTGCCAGGTACTTCCCGCGTCTCACTCGGTTCTAATATCAGTTGCGGCTGTGACTGATGCCTCTCCTCGCCAGACGGATCGTTTCGCGATTGTTGGGGTGGCACCGATCGCTCCCTCCCAGAAGGGTCGTTTCTACGCTCGAGAGGGTCAGAATCGTTACGTTGCAACAGATGAACACTCCTCTCCTGTCCAGGAGGCACATCTCGGCGATCAGCCCTCTCCGGCATAGCCCTCACTTGAATATTTTGCTCTTGTCCGGATGGATCGTTCCTCCTTGGATCGGGAGGCCGCTGTCCAGCCTGAACGTACTGTTCTTGGCCCGTCGGATCGTTTCGACGTGGATCAGTAGTGCTCGACTGACCGGGAACTTCACGTAAAAACGGAATGTCGTTAGGAACCTCATCGTTCTCGTCATCCTGACTTAACGGAACCGGTTCGTGTTCCTGATGGGAATCCGTCAATTCCCCAGTCTCGAGAAATGTGTTTCTATCGTTAGATGCGAATTCATAGTTATCCGGCATCTGAAAGTGAAGAGAAGATTTAGGTATTCGATCAAATTTGGTACAGCATGAGGACTTTACCTGCTCAGGTTGTAACGACGGATGTCCCCGCATCTGCTGTTGCACAGTGGGCACTTCAACGTTACTTCCGTCTTGTCTAAAGTCCCGCGTACTGGTCGTTTCTTTCGAACGGTTAACAACCAGTTTAGGATCGTTGTCTAACGTTTCCTTATTAATTGAGTCCCGGGATCCGTAAATGTCCCGCTCCTGTAATCCCGGCGTAACAACTTCCAGATTAACGAACTCCGTAGGTTGTTGAATATTTTCACAGTTCTCCATGTTCTCATCAGTTGTGAATGCCCAGTCATTGGATGATGATGATGTTGCAGTATTTTGCTTGTACCACTGGTCGTATCCACTTTGAGATAAACTTTCAGAAACTTTCACTGCCGCTGTAGACGTTGTTAACTGTTCCTGTACTATGGTCGAAGGATTATCTAATGAATTTGTATTTTCTGCACTTGGTACGGCATAGTCAGATTGCAAGACGGGCATATTATCAGGAGCTGCATTCATTTTGATGTCAGTGCCAGTAAAGTTTGTTACAGGTTGTTGGTTCCATTCTTCAGGAGTACTGATAGCATGCGGTTCAGGTAATTGGCTCTGCTGTTCAAATTGCTTAGTTGGTTTATTAGAAACACTCAGTTGACCAAGTGAATTAACTAATTCATCTGTAGAGCTTGTTTTCCATTCTCCGTCTGTAGTCAAGCTGGAATCCTTCTTACTTTCGATAGAAACATTTTCTGAATTTATGTTTAGCAAATCCTTGCTTCTTCCGACAGCAGGCAAGTTGTCATCTGGTTGTGACCAGTTACTGTTCCCTTTTTGAACAATTGAATCAGTAGATAATGCAGAATTTGTACCATAACTAGGGACAACATTCTTTCCATCCTTGTGCTGTTCCTTGTTACCAACTGCTACAACCGATTCAGCGGATACAGGTATATTGCTTGTAGAATATTGCAATGAATGCGGTTGTTGCCAATCTGTGTCATTTGCCTTATGGGTAACAGTATCTTGTGGAATGTCTCCCTCGGGTAAGGAACTGTTGTCTTCCTGATGTGCCAACCACTGATCGGATGAGTGCGATTCATTCTTTGTGCTAGAATGCTGAGATTCCTGTTGAATTGCATCATTCCAGGAATTCAAATAATTCCATTCTGAGAATGTTTGAGGTGTTGGATCATGCTGCTTGGGCATTACGCTTTCCCTATTTTGACCTTGCCATTGGTTCGTTGCAGGTCGATTCTGATTGGCCCAATTGTTGATGTCAGTGATACCTTGTTTCTCATTTGAGGACATAACGGAATGTTCTTTGTTAGCATTGTCATTAGATGGCATAAATATTTGTGGTGTATGAACTGGAGGCAATGACTGTGTGGACTGATTGCCCATTTCATCCACATGACAAATTTCTCTTCCCACATTTGAGGGATCTTGCCATTGTGCGGGAACTTCAGCACGGTTGCTCCAATTGTTTTGAACATTATGAACTTGTTCACCTTTCCCCCAATTATAGTTACTAGAAGATAGTGGTGGTTGAAACGCCTGACTCTTTTGAATAATAGGAGCAGAACTTTGGGAATAAGATGTATTAAATGGCTGTTGCTGCTGCTGCTGTTGTTGTTGTGCTTGCTGTAGTTGTTGCTGTTGCTGTTGCTGTTGCTCCTCATAAGGCCACTGGGAATGATTAAAGGGAGGGACACTGTTCTGCTTTCCAAAGTTTTCTCCAGATGGATATTGTTGGTTTTGATTGTATTTTGTAAAGGAGTCAGCATGTACTGGCATCGGTTGTCTAGTAAGGCTCATTCGGGATGCATCATGCACCAAGTTATCAGACTTATTGTTACCATTCAGATTTTGAAAATACTGATCCTGTCCAGTATTAGATATCACAGAACCCTGTTCTGCGTAATGTGGTACATAATGCTGCTGTTGATGGTGACGCTGTTGATGTTGTTGATTAACATCAGATTGTTGATCAAGATTCCAGTTCCATGAATCATCCCATCGATCAGTTGATTCCTTAGTTTGGTTGCCAATAGGCGGTGCTTGATGTTGATGTGGTTCATTTGCCAAAATACTTGGATACGCTCTAGATCCAGGGCCAAGTATGTTCAAATCATTAATCTCATACCCTGTCTTATGTTCTGATCTGGATCTAGTTGGTCTTGCTCGATAAGGATTCTAGAACAAAAATGCATATACCAAATATTTGCAGAAATGAGTACATGTATATACGAATAATGTAAAGCATGCACAACAGTACTTACATTCATAGTATCTTCAAAATATTTCCTGCCAAAGAATGCTTGGAAATAGTCTATAAATGGTCACGACATATATTAGTACATTTATAAACTCACTATGCAAAAAATACGTTATAATTGTTGTATAAAACTAACAAAAAATTGTTACATATTGGGTTGCACTAAATGACTAAAAATTTATCTATATGTTGTGCTAGTCACTATACAAAGAAAGACTTCAAATCTAAGGAATTTTCATAATGTTAGGATATAACAAAAATGTGCAACATAAACTTATACGTGGGAATTACTGGCGAAAAAACACATCAACTATAACAAAAGTCAGAATTCGAAAACAACAAGTTCTCGCAAGAACGAGTACCGTGAACAAGTAATAAAAATTTCTGGCTAGGAACACGGCGAGTGACGGAGGTGGTTTGCCAAAATTATATAACTAAACTGGAAAAGTAACACTTATAAATATTGCTCTCCAACGTTTGATTAGAAAGCTGGCCGGAAAATAGAAAATCAAGGTTGGCTTGACAGACATTAGGGATACCAGCTGTGAGAAAGTGATCTTGTGTTCTGAACGTTGAAACATACTCTCATACATTCACTCACCTAGGCTATCGTATCTGGCATTCGAACGAGTATAGAAGCTTATGCATTATTCCTCAGCATCGAAGCAGCGTACGGATTTCGGATACCAACTGTTTGCCGAATCTAATATATGCTTTCTTTTAGCAGATAAAGCGAAATAGGGGAAGTTACAGGAACGCGGACATTACACGGATTCATCGAGGATGTGGGTTAAGCACGTCACAAATTTTCCTCACTGACTCTCCACCACTCTCCACTGCTCTCCACGCTAACAGAACCGTAGATACGCTGCACTCTCTTGGTCTTCTTTACCTTTCTTAAACGTCAAGATCGCCGATTAGTTTGACCAGAAATCCGCTAGAGGTTGCTCACATCCGCTCCTACCAGCTCCTACCAGCTCCTACGTACATTCATCAGCACAGAACATTTCCTATGCATCCAATAAAATGTTTAGATGCAAGTTTAAACGTTTATTATTAAACCAACCATGAAATGACATCAGAGATTGAAAACTTTATTCGTATGCGTAACTTAACTGACGTTTCCATTCATTTCTAATCGAGTTAATAATCTACGGTGCCATGTAATCAATGGCAGTTTTAGGCCGACTGACGTGGTATATTAAGAATGGACGTTTAACGAATCGTCCACATCCGTGGTCAGTTTCGTGCAAATGGATCGTTAATGTTCAACTTTCCAACAATATTAAGTGAAATTTCGACCATTTCTGTTATTAGAACTTGAGTTTGTAATTAATTTTTTCTCAAAATGGTGTTACTAACAATGATAGCAAGAATATCGGATGGGTTGCTATTAGCAGCAACCATGCAAGAGGACGAACAGGTTAGAAATCTGTTATGATGAAATGTCACAATTATTCCATCATTAATTCTTCGCTTTTTAATGTCGCAGGTGGTTTATTATCGGTTTTAAAGCACAATATTAAATGCATTTTATAGCTTTTTTACTATTGCACATTACTATGTAGAAATTGACATTTATAAGGATAATTCTATACTTAATATCAAATAATTTACTCCTGCGTCAATGAATAAGATAATTGTAGAAGAAACATGCATTGTCATTCAATAATTTCCTGTTTCATACATTTTGATATAGAGTGGGAGAAGTATTTTGGAATATCAAAATCAAGCTAAGTTGTTATTCAGAAAACTAGAACCACAGTCTCCATCAAGATGTACTATAGAAACTGGACCATACCTTTTTCAGTAAGTAATATCTAGCATTGAACATGACTGAAATTTAAACTGTTTTATTTTTTTCCAGCTATTTGATTGAAAATGAGGTTTGTTATCTAGTACTATGTGAGAGGAATTACAGTAAACGTATTGCATACAGTTATCTGGAAGATATTGCCCAAGAATTCCATGTACAATATGGAAAGCGAGTGAATACTGTAACTAGACCTTATGGTTTCATTGAATTTGGTAATTATTAAAGTAAAACTTATCAACTGTATTTATTCAATACATAATATAGTTAATAACTAATTTTTTTCTCCAGAAACTTATATTCAAAAAGCAAAAAAAGTGTTCTCTGATGGTAGGTCTAGGAGAAATATGAATGCATTGAACAGTCAGTTGCAGGATGTGCAACGAATCATGGTTCAAAATATTGATGATGTCTTACAAAGAGGAACAGTACTTTCCGGTATACCTCTGATTTTTTTTTATTATACATTCCTATTTTCTGGTTGTATATATTTTAGTATCATCAAATGTTTTCATTTTTCAGAATTGGATACAAAAACACAAAACTTGTCCATGTTATCTCAAAAGTACAAGAAAGATGCAACTCAATTAAACAGCAAATCTATGTATGTCAAAGTAGTTGCTGGTCTTGTTGCATTTTTGGTCTTCCTGTTATATTTCTTTATTCTTTAGACAGCCAAATTATATTCGAGATAACTAAAGAAGACTCAAAATTTTTAATGATTCCATTTTATCTGGAAACCTAATAGGCGCTAGCCATATCATTAATACAGGCAGATGATGTTTGATACTCGAATTTCGCTATTATT
Source organism: Anoplius nigerrimus (assembly GCA_914767735.1). Taxonomy (NCBI): domain Eukaryota; kingdom Metazoa; phylum Arthropoda; class Insecta; order Hymenoptera; family Pompilidae; genus Anoplius; species Anoplius nigerrimus. The sequence continues at coordinate 18,074,279 of OU612083.1, forward strand.
TGTAAAGAATCGGGACAATTATATCCAAAGATATTTGTAAAACATCCACGACAACGGTTCTACAACGGTGTACCCTCGAAGTGATTTACAATACTTTTAATTTATAAAAAAAAATAGCGCAAGTTAGTTTTCAGTCAATAAATTGATGGAAAGGATATTCATATTTCTCTATGGAAAGATATTCAATTTTATTTTCGGTACATATGAAAGATACGCAATTTGGCTGAGTGCTAGATTAATCTTTTACACAAGTTGTGCTTGTCACAATATTTCGGGTTGCATTAGACCTAATTAGTTGTAAGTCAAACGGGGGATTGTTGATTATCTTTTTAATGTCTGATATTGCAGCAAACAATACACATTTACTAAGTGAATTGATGAAAAATCGTACATTAGATTGTGTATATCATGGTGTATTTATTATTATTGTCATATTTTTGGGTGAATTACTGCAAAGAAAAAAAATGTATACATATAAACGTCTCAAGTGGGTTGGGAATCAGTGTAAGATGTGTATTATAAAAAAAAATACATTATTATATTACTAGTATAATACTATGAATGTAATTATTACATCAATGTTACTGTATTTGTATGAAATTCAGTTGTACTAGCTTATGGAGATATTGTATTTACAATAAACTATTGAATTCATATAAACATACGAGTATATACACAATGTAAAAACAAAATAGGACAGGTTTATAATTTTGTTTTGACTAATTCATCGTAAGTGGGCAGATAAATGGCCGACTTTGCCACTGTATTTACAGTTTGCTCATTACAAAAACTTGCGTCATCTTCGCTTTCGGATATATCATCATTGAAAAAGAAATTTATAGGCAGGCCTTCCTTTTTTGCAGGCGGTGCCTTATTATTCCATTTCCTCTTACGTGCAACATTTTCTTGACTGGTGCATTCTGGGGTACTTGTACTTTCATCATCTGCTAAGACAAAGTTTATTAACAAAGGGATAATATCGAGCATATTCTATCATATCAGCAAGAAGAAATTACCTGTATCTATAATTTCGTACATATCTGAATGATCCTTCATAACTACATATAATTCTGGAAATTCTATGATTAATTTGTTTTCAAAATTTTCTCTCAGAGTAAGGTTTATATCCAACTCAAAAAACCTGTTTATTATGAACACAAATGAGATAATAATTTTAATTTTGTTTATGGAGGGTATGTATTACTATTTTTAGCATTTACCTGGAATGTGATTTAGATATTTTTTCAGCCTTTAAAAGCACTTTTATGCCAGTTAAGCCAGCTGCCTGGTAATATTGTAACTTATCTTTTAAATTTAATTTTAAGTTTAGTTCCTCTATGTCAGGTCTATTATCCAATGAAGCAATAGGATTCAAAATCTGTTCTAAAAGTACAGATAATCTGCTAGTTTCCAATGCCCTATAATAATGAACACATGTAATTAACAAAGTAAGTTTCACACAAACAGTCATTATATAAATTATTTGACCTTTCGATCACCCATTTTGTATTTTCTGCTTGTGGAAACAAGAGCTCAAGTCTCCAAAACAATTCATTAGTTTTCCAATTCAGATATGTTGTATTACGTTTGTGTTTGCTAAAATGTGCTGGCATACATTGCAAGTTTATCCTTCTATGGGAAGCAGCTGATTTGAGTTTATGTAAACGCTAAAATAATATTGCACAGAGAGAATGTGTTTTGAAATAAATCCAATGTATTCATTATAATATAAGCTTACAATAGGCATATCTATTTGATTTAAAGATCTTTTCATAGGATCCCTCCTTAATTGGTCAACCGACCTACCAACTTCTTCAAGTAGGCGATAATCTAAAAGAAAATACTCTAAATGTTAATGAACTAGTCAAGATGATATTGTTACAATATCACATGCCATATCAAAAATTACCACTGAGCAAATCCAAATCCGTAAATGACTTTAATGGTACGAATTTTGTTCTGTCACGTATTCCATCACATGTTAATTCTTTTTTATGAATGTCAACACATGTGAGAGAGCAGGTTCTAACCTCGCACTTTGGGCATGTGTATTTTGCTTTCTTAACACCACACACTTCACAATCTTCCAATCTGTAGGTAAAGCAATGCATTAATACGAAAACATTGATAAAATGTCGAAAGCAGATTAATTATATGTCTTTCAATTAAACACATGATTGACAGTACTTTTTACTGGGGGCAGACATGTTGATCCACGTGCGAGCTCATATACTAAGCCGTTAGTGGCCGTTAGTAAAGCAACAAACCCGAATCTGATTGGCAGTAGTGTCAGTTGCCAAATACTATTGGCGGCGGTAGTACGTCCATGCAGGCAACTGTTGGTCAATGATTTAATTTTTTGTTTAATAGAAAACGCGGTTTTTACGACAGCAGTTCCATCTATGAAAAAGCTAATGAAGTTGTATTTAGGTCAAATGCCTTAGGGTCTGCACGGTCTGCAGTAATCACTGTAGCTACTGTCAATTGTTATGAACCTACTGTCGAACTACTGACAGTCCGGTGTGTATTAGTACATGTGCCGAATTGACGGATTAGACCCTTTTTTTATTTTGTAACAACTGCCATATTTACAATGTCTTATGTTCAGTGGACTTTGTGACTATTTTATAGCAAGTATTTCATATTTTAGAGAATTGTTAGTATGCAAATATGGTACGGAAATCCGTTGGAGCGTAACCATAAAAGATGAACGTATTTAAATTCATCTTCAGCTGTATCATTCATAACAAATACTCGTGAGGAATTACATCATAAAATGAACAAAGGTCATAACGACAAGAGGTTAAACCAATTGCCAAGTTGGTTGTGGGCAAATTCAACCACACTGCCCCCAATATATAGAACAGTATGGGAAGCTGTGCGAGAAGATAAAATCAGATCAAATGGAATGCAGACAGAGCTACTTGTTGATACAAACAAAGTCTTTCCTTTGTTGCTTACTAGCCAACTACCCACAGACATTTTAGGGCATATATGGAGTCTTGCAAATCAAAAATATGCTGGACAACTGACAGAGCAAGAACTTTACATTGTTCTTGCACTTGTTGCTGCAGCTCAAGCTTCATATACTTTTAATAGTTTAGATATACTGCATCTACTTCCTTTCCCTCCAACTCCATATCTGAATATTGAATGCATTCTAAACGTTCAATCAGTAGTACCTGCTAATCCTATGATGAAAGTTCAATATATTTCCAATGAAGAGACCAATATTGGATTTGTTGGAGCTGATGGAAGATGTAATTCTGACATGAAGGGAAAAAGCAAGATGAATTCATCTGGAATGATTTCATCTGATTCTAATTTGACCTTAGCCAATGCAATGGCTGGTAGAATTCCTTGGGCAGAATCAAAGAGTCATGTAACATCTCCAGCAGTTTGGGAATTTAACAATGTATTTCGTGATATTAAACAGACGAGTGTACGCACTCATGATGGTGATGTAAAACAAGTTTCTGTATCAGCCACAGATCCTTCTGATGACTTTACAGAATTTCAAAGCGCACCGGTTCCTAGTATACCTAGCGTACCAATTTGGGACACCAAACAGGGATCTGCCATTGGCAGCAGATTGGCAAATCATAACTTAGGTGTGAAGAAAGCAGTAGAGAAGGCAAGAAAAAACGGATTTGCTGCCAAATCAGCCCACGTTAATACACAAGCAAGAACTTCTTTAATTAGTCCAAATGCATGTACACAAATCAAAGATCAGCCTAATACAGATTGCTTGGTAGAATTGTTTCCAAAGTGTTCTATAAAAAATCAATCAAAAACAGTGATACTGAAAGATACAGCAATAAGAAGTAACGATCTGCCCAAAGATCGTAATGATAAATTAAAGGAACAACAACCTACTGTCATAACAGATATCGCAAATACAAATAACAATAAAACTGTACAAAGTGCAAGCACATATGAAAAAGTAAGAATAATTGAGTTTAGAAGCTCAGTGCTAATACTACAAAACATGTTCTGTAATTGCAGGTATCGAACTCAGAAGAGTCTGAAACTCAACAGAAAGACTTAATGAATTTACAGCTCGTTGAAGACAAGTACAGTGCATTGCGTGCTCTTATTGAAGAAGCAACTACACCGCCTGCTACAGATGCCGTTACACCTATCGACGAATTTGGTGAATTTGTATCTGCGGAGCGTCCTATTGAAACGTCATCAGACGCAGTGGATGCTGATAATGTCAACGACATTTTTACGGAGTTTGAATTTCCAATGACTCGTAATACCATTGAAAGCGGCCCTACTGACTTTAAAATAATTCCCGGTATATCAGAATCGTTTGATAATCTGAAAATTGAGGACATTTCAGATGAGCGACCAACGGTGGACGAGAAGTTCGAGCTAGTAGCGGAGTCCGGTAAATGAAATTACACCCAGAACAATGTATGACATTTTCAGGATGTATATTAATTGTGTGGTTTACAGGAAAATCGATACCCAAAGAGGATGCTATTTCTGTTAACAGCATAGAGCTAATTAGCGGAATGCCCGGTGCATTAACTCGATCTGGGTCGGTCCCCAGTCTAGATCTTAAGTCGTTCTTACCTACGAGTGCAGAAGATGATTCAACAATAGAAACGGTTAATCAGGTACCTATTCGTTTATTTATTATTCGGTATAATTAATGAACAAGTCACTGTACAAATATGATCACACAATGTCTGTTCTTCCCAGGCTATATATTCGGAATGGAAACAATATATGGAAAGTTGCGTATTGTTGTTACAAGTAGCCGCAAACATTTTCACGAATATCGCGTCAGAACACGTGTTGAATGAGGTTTTAAATTCCGCAACGGGATATAATTTTCTTTGCAGTAGGTATTTTTCAAAATGTAACAACTAAATTAATATCAATTAATATAAATAATTCGTCTAATTTTGAACAGATTTGGCCGAAGTTGCGGCTGTGTGCAGAAGAGTAAATTTTTCGTACAAAGAAATGGATATTAATATCATGGGATTTGACGATCTTTTAATGGACATTGACAGAATTTGGGCGGAAATGGAACCATTCTACGCCAATATACCTGTAAACTCCTTTTTTTATCTGTTGTTATAGTTATACGAAATTTAATCTGATGTTTGGTTTTTTCTACGTATCTTTCAGATTGTAACCGAGTTGCCTGCTTGGCCGTTACATCAAGGGGAATGTACTTTTTGTTCGTTATGTCTGACCATGATAACTAGTGGAAGAGTTATATACAATGAAAATAACTATCATGTAACTTGCGCGAATCTATGGCTGAATTGTGTGAGTAATCATCTGCCCGCGATGAGATATCCGGCCTTCTATCCCCAACTAAGCGTATGCACAGGTAACAGTCATATTTGATATTTTTGCGAATAAATTGGGATGCTTTAATGGCTCCTTTTATCACTTCGAAATTCAAAGAACTACTAGGCTCATAGATTGGTAAATAGTATATGACTGTCTCATAACTGTAACGAACGTTGGTCAAGAAAATAACTACCCTTAGCATGAGATACGAAATAATTGGATAACGGTTAGATCCGGATATATTATAAGGGTTATTTCTGCTTGATGTCTTCGAAAATTATATTTTTTATTCTCATTTATGCATAAGTACATTTGAACTATTTACTGCAGATGTAGCATACAGAATGTTATATACAATGATCTCTAAGGGGACACGTATGTCAATGATTAATATACCTTAGCCTACTATTGAATTTTCTTTTCAAAAGTCACTTAATACATATAGAAAACAGTTTGGCATTTTCGTAACGTGTGACAATTTATCATAGTTGATCAATTTGTATAGATAACATTGAGGAGAAAATATGTAATACAAAACATTACTTATACAGACATTTACATAACTCATCAATCATCGTTGGCTCGTATCACGTGGCCTATATACTATACCTCTACTTTTCATTTCTCTTATAACGCCAGCAGGTAAGCGACCTGATACAGATATTGCATAGACACCTTTACAGAAGCGATCTGAAAAGAAAAAAGAATCTCAAATATCGCGAATGCTGTTTATTACACTCATAATTAATAAATGTACAATTTTTTGCAAAAATAATTGTATTGTAAAAATACTAGTATAAATGATCGTCTATAGAAATTTGTTGCTTAAAACTGTGGAAATTATCTAGATGAGAGTATGAATATACTGTGCGATAAATTTGTTGCGTCAATATACCATTGTTTAGATAATATGGTGTTCTTATATTCCCTACTTTACTTGTTACTTACTAATTCTCTGCCACTTGCAGACCCAGCTGTCTTCGGGACTCATTGCTGCAATCATTCTAAAAATGATTGATTTTACATAGACAAGACCTGATAATATGATAATACACAACCTTAACCTAACATACCCATCAAAATTTGAACTTGTGCAATCAAATACATTATCCTTGTTATTCTTCATACGTAAAAATTCGTCGCAATTATCGCAGCCGTCAAATTCGAACTGATCGAAAGTCTGAAACGTATGCGACCAGTAAGAAACTTATCACTCAGAATAATATTGCAATAATAAAACTGTACCTTAATTAGTGAGCATACCAAACACGCTCTTAGTCCACGTAAATCTTTAGGCACAGTTTCCATTACTAATCTATATATTTTACAATCCTATAAAGCAACTTCTGAAAAAAACTTTGACAGACAGAAGAAATTCTTTGCAGACAGTACACTTCACAGTGTAATTAAATAGTCAATATGTTTATATATTTCGTTACCGGTACCGAAACTGGAACTTGGCGACATCTATCGTTCTTATATAAGTTCTCAAATTACCACATGATAGTAGACATCCGTAATTACTGGTAAATGGTAACTGATGTTAGAAAACATTAAGGTAAAGGTATAGAAAGGGGTACTCATCACCGATTTGCATTAAACTTCGTGTAACGGTAAATTTTTGCATAAAAATAAGATCTGTAAATGCCATCATCAAAAGCGCAGACATCAGTGCGCATGCGCAGATGTCGTTCGTGCTGTCGGTATGGCAGGTTTTATAACTAAACTTTAACGCTTAATAACTTTTTAATTAGACGAGTCCGCGCTTTTTGGCTTTTACAGATCTTATTTTTATGCAAAAATGTACCATTACACGGAGTTTCATGCAAATCGGTGATGAGGACTGCTTTCTATACCTTTACCCTCCTTTCTATACCTTTACCAACATTCATTTATTTTTACCTTGTGTTCAAATTAAAATTTTGCATGCAATTTGAAATTTATATGTATGAAAAAACCTCTTGATATTTATAGTCTTTAAACGTGATTAAACTAAATATTGATAAAACTCTATAAAACGCGCATTGTCATTACATTTATGACAGTGGCATTTATATTTTTTAATGAAAGATATATACGAACATCAATTCGACAGGATCTTAAAAATTCAGCTTAGAATACAACTTACAATTAAAGATAAAGACATTTATTTTCATAATTAGCTTAATCGTAGAGATTTTCTCAGTAAATTATGTTTAATTTTTTATTTGTTCACTATGGCATCACGGACATAACGGATAGTCGTGGCATGATGGTGAAAGGTGGAAATTACGTATGCGATGAAACAGTTACACGACTGACACTATATAGTTGGAATTTATACAATGCGGGAGGCTGCTAAGCCAGGCGGTATCAGGCTTTCGTGCCATTCGTTCACTGTACAAAATCTGCAGATATATATATAGATCGATTCATCGCTTACTTGTTTTGATCATGCGTGATCTGTCAGTGTCAAATTTGTAGTGTTTATAACCTAGACAAAATATTAAAGGTTGCGTAAAGAAACTGTTATATTTCATTCATACATTTTCCACGTAAAATAATTAGAAACGTCAACAGTTCATGATGTCAGAAGTAATAGAAAATCACGTCCAGCTCCTGCTTGCGGGAAAAATGTTGGATATTGATGATTTACAGAATATAATAAGCAATGTACAAGGAGCAGACATGGGTGGTGAGTTATGCGTCTATTTCATGATATTACAACCTATTAAACCTGTGGAATTATATAATTTTAGTTATTTGGATTTTAGGTAAAAAAGCAACTCGTCCAACAAGTAATGCTGCATATGTACCGATTTGTCAAAAAACTGTAACTTATATTGTGGCTGGTATTGTAATAAATGATCATGGTGAAGTTCTAATGATGCAAGAAGCAAAGCCTTCTTGTGCAGGAAAATGGTATTTACCTGCAGGTCAAGTTGAACAGAATGAAAACCTATACAATGCTGTGAAGAGAGAAGTCTTAGAAGAGACAGGTCTTATTTTCGAGCCCACAACACTGATATTGGTAGAATGTGCAAGTGGATCATGGTATCGCTTTGTATTTACTGGTGATATTATTGGCGGTACAATAAAAACCGTGGAACAAGCAAATCAAGAATCCTTACAGGCTTGTTGGATACAGAATGTATGCGATTTGTCACTCAGATCTAATGATATTATTCCATTGATAGACAGGGCAAAGAGCTACACTAAAAATAGGAGTATGTCACAGCATCCACACTTGATGCCTACAGCTAGGTCATTAACAAAGTTATTATTAAGGTTGGTCATAGTTGCGAAGAAAAGGGCAACGTAAGTTAATTGCACGATTGAGTACATGATGGCGTATATATATTTGTACCATTGATTATAAAGTCCATAATTCCTTTATAGGAACAGATTACATGTATTGGTCTCAGAGAGCCCATTATTTGCACTCCCAATATGCGAAATCAGTTCGCAACGCAATTTGCTATCAACTTTGCATAATGTTATGACAGTAAGCAATTACTTAAGAAATTAAAATTGTGTATATTAAGTCATATTGATATCTAACACCGTTTGATAATTTGTAGGAAATATTTGGGAATACAGTTGCGCAGCACAAGCCACACGGACTTTTATCGGTTGAATTTAGCGGCGCAAACAGTGGAGATGGGCTTTGTTTAACGATATTAATATCCTTTAAATTGCCGTTAGAAGATGTACCAATTGAAGGACAGTTTATGTGGCACGAACTATCTGAAAATGTCGCAGGCACTCTCACGTCACGCTTGCCCCGAAATATGACAGTACCGTTAAATGTTATACGTTAATTGAATCCAAAATAATCTCGTTATTCATATGTATCGTCATCACTAAACGATAATATTACCTTATATGGAAAAGGTATTATACCAGGCATTCTAAGAAAAGCTAATAGAAATAATTCCGTTGTTAAACGCACTCCTAGTCTACACCAATGATATTAAATCAAATTTTATAAGGACTGTCATTTTGACAGACATACGTTACAAATGTTGTAATAGATGTATTTATATTTAACTGAAAATCTGTATTGTATTTATAGAAAAAAACGCGTGCATTTATATATTAAAATGTTACTAATGTGATAATGATCATTGTACAGCAAAGCTTCCCAAATTGTGAAATTGGCACTAATAGTAGTTATTATAGAATGCAGGATGTAAATTAGTATACTGTAAATAATTTTGTTTTTATATGGGAAATTGACATATGCATACTGCAACATGCATGAATGGCAATATAGACGATTGATATGTACAGTTATTGGCAATATTTATACGCATCTGACTAAAAGAGTTGCATCCAATGATGATAGTATCCAAGATATTGTATTTTTTATTAAATAAATATTTTACTAACAAACTGTTTTATAAATTTTTATTTCGTGTACAATAAAAATATTTTATATATGCGTTCTCTAAGATGAGAATAAAATAGTAGCAAGTGAAGAGAAACAAAATCACATTTTAACAGATTATACTGTGAATATGGAAGAATTCTGCAGATACTTCTGTATAATATTTTATATTATACACTTTTGTAAGTGTTTGAAAGAATATTTTACGCTTATTCTAAAATTATCTATAACCTTTTAAGGTGTAAGACAAAAATCTGGGAAGAATTAATACTTTAGTCGGTGAATTCTAAAAAGGTTCCATAAACATTTTTGTTCAACTTAATTTCCTTGTAACAGATCAATTTTTCAATATGAACTCGGAACCTTATTTAGTAATATCGTGTAACAAATATTTTCCATACTACTGATAAGTCACATTAATGTCCGAAGGTTTCCTAGATAATAGAATATGCGAACTTCATCAAAATTGGAAAATGATAATCAAAATCGTTTTTTAAAGCAATATATAACAGCGGAAAGTAAAATCAAATCACAGTTATTATTTGATTTCATACTAATAAAATTGATTAGATTCATATGAATGTGTACTGACTCCACCAACACATGTAATTTCATATTTTTAACGGCATAAATATTGAAAATCAGACATGTATGTGACTAAATGCGATTGAGGTTCGAAAATGCGTTGTTCATTTGTAAGTGTATGTGCGGAGCTTATGTTTTTCTCTAACGAAAAGCATAACATCCAAGGTCCTTATATAACAATAATATTTCTGTGTAAAACAAAATTATGAAGTAATCTTAGAATGTTTCACATCCTTAGCTACCCGTTCGTGTTAATATTGCCATACTAGCTGATGCAGCTTCATTCGTGCATTCGTTCTTCACAGGAACATTGTTTGTGTTATGCATTATTTTAACACCATCGGTCATGGAGGCCAATGGTAAATCGTTCAAAGCGTTTAATGAGGAAATATCTTTAACATCGCCAATAGTACTTAATGCTTGCCGTCTCTCGTTGACACACTGGTTCACATTCATGTTCACATTAATGGCATGTTTTTTCATATGTGTTGTTAGATTCCCACTGTGGTAAAAGTCTTTCCCACAAATCTTGCACTGAAATGGTTTTATGCCGGAATGTATTCTCTCGTGTATTGACAGATTACCACTATGCCTGAATTCTTTACCGCAAACGCTGCACTTATATGGCTTAACACCAGAGTGGGTGCGTAAGTGAGTTGACAGATTGCCACTGTGGCTGAACATTTTCCCACATATTTGACAACCGTATGGACGTTCCCCTGAATGTGTTCTCATATGTATAGCCAAGTTTCCACTATGTGTAAAACATTTTTCACACTGGTTACACTTGTAAGGACGTTCACCATTGTGAGTCCTCATATGAATAAATAAATTACTTTTGTGTCCAAATTCTTTGAAGCAAATTTCACACTGACATTTTGATTTCTTTGAAACATTAGTTTCTGTAGAACCTTTCGGTGGTCGTCCCGGCCGATTGTGCCTTACAAAATTTTGTGATGGAATCGTATTTAACGCTTGATTAACAGGTTTTAGATGCTGAGTATCATGAGATACACCTATATCCTGACCATCTTGAGTTATGTTTGACTGACCTTCCTCATTCGAAGACGATGAACAAACAGGTCCACCTTGACACTGATTGAATTGAAACAGCATGCTGTGTGGGACATAACTCTTTCCAGCTGGAAGAGTTCCTGTTTCCTAGAAAAATAGAGATTTTAATGTAATGAACATATATTGTAATATATCATTGGTATATCTAGTACATTTACCTGTGTATGAAACATGGTTTGATGTACCGGATTTCTATTTTTTATTGGTATATCATGAGGTAACTGCGAATGATCCCAAAGTAATGGTAATTGCCTGAATTTATACTCAACATCTTGATTAACAAAGATTGGATACTTTGAATTATCAGGAATACTAGTTTTAATACTTTGATTTACATCTTCTGCTCCCACAATTTCATGTTTGATTTGTATAGGACTGAACACAACTGAGTCTGGATTTTGGTTAAATTGGAATAACATACCATGCGATAAATAATCTTTCATTGAAGAGAACGATTCTGGATCCTACAGCAGAAATTAGTTGATTAGTGTAAGTACAATAAGGTCCTATACGGTTAAAATACACATCTACTCACCCCAGTCTGTATCATTCCTTGATGCGGATCAATTCCATTTTTCATTGGCATATTTTGATTACATCCAACATCTTGATTTGTAAAAAGTGGATAGTTAGTATTGTCAGGAGTATTAGTTCTAATGTTTTGAATTACTTTTTCTGCTCCAATAGACTCATGCTTGATTTGTACAGGACTGAGCATCTGCAAAAGTCATATTTGTAACGGAAAACTAACGGTTGACTCATTGCAACTGATATTTCTGATAAACGGACATTTTTATCCAGCGGCGCTCTGTAAAAGTCAGACAGCCACTATAGCTGCTGTGTCAGCGCTTGATATGTAATGCCGATTATCTACATCCGTGCTGTATAGGTGCCATGGAAATATCCGATTTGGAATAATTATGTATGAGCATCACAACACTAATGATCGTTGTTGAAGTTCACATAAAAAATTAATGGGTTTAGATATCATTACTGAACGTAAACCCATTCATGAATTGGCAACATGGTACTACCAATCCCTTTGTCATAAGCTACATAAAGGTAATGCGAATCTGCCATCTACATAATTTTGGAGGAAACCACTTGTAAAATCTAAATTACTAATTCAAGTACAGTTTGGTACCAATTAAATACTTTATAATGTATCTCTACCGTTCATACGTTGGCTAAGAATTGTTTTTTTATATGCATGCGCATTACTATATTTCATAAAATTTAATGTTATGATTGTGTGTGTTTGTCATTCGTGAAACACGTGCAAAATGACTTGTATGACAATGTTTTGTTATTTGTGATATCGAGTGAGCAACGGGATACAGAGTGTGTCTGTTTTAACACCGTGTCGCTTCAGTCTATTTCTAAGGACATACTCAAAAAGGAATTCACATTGCCTAACCTTGTAGCTTAAAGTCAATAAACAATATGAAACGGAAGTAGAAGCTTTCTTCTTTAATGCAAAAAAAAAATAATAAAATACCAATCAATGCATAATGTTATTTGTATACAAAAACTCGAAATAAGTTGTACACTACAGATTCTTACCATGAAATGCGTTGTATTGTAATGTCACAGTAGTTGATAACGTTGCATGTGATATAAAAATGGTAATGGTCACTAGTGTCCTAAAATCGTTAAACAGAAAACAATAATAGACGTAGGCCTATTAGCACTTGATCTCTGCTACTAGGATATTTGCTTAACAAATCCCTGCTGCATCTGTAAAAAATTCAAATCTTCAGTTATTAAATGGATTTCGTTGGGGGTATGTAATGCAACAGTGGTTCATCGTTGGAACTGTCTATAATTCTATACGGAAAACGTGTGAATGCTTTTCAATCTCGCATCATAACATACAGTATTTGGATAAACCTCTTCAACTACCAGTGTTCACGCTGTTGTTATTGTTGTTATTGTTTCTGTCGTTGCGTGACAGTGCTTAAGGGGATAAATTCATCTTCTTGAAGGTGGTTAGTAATCGGGAAAGAGAAAATATAATGTCGTCAAGAGCAGATGAGGTGAGTGGTATGGGAAGGTAATGTTCGAGAACTATCTATTCTTTGTACGTACTAAACACGCGTACGTAATAAAAACGTGAAAGTACACTTTTCTCATCTCGCCAATGTATAATTGAATAGATGGGTTTTTTTCTATTTATCCCATCTTTGCCGTAAAGTCACTTTAGGAAACATAACAATGCGTTACTACTCGCGTGCATATGTCAATGACAACGGAATGATTGTTACATCATCGACGTTTGTATTTTCTGCAGATAAAGTTAGACATTGCAGAATTGAACACAATCCTCAAAGAGGCAAAACGTCAGAGGTCTAAGGATGTGCTTTCCTTAGAAATTAGAAGGTTGCAAACTGAACTCGGCAAATTGTCTACCGAGAAGAAGGAAGTACCGGCAAGTGCCGGCAGCGATGCGAAACAAGCAAATCATCAATCACAATCCAAACTTAACGAAATACGCTATGAAGTTAAACTGAACTATCATGGATGGGATCAGACAGATAATGTAGTAAAGCTCTATATTAACCTTAAGGATGTACAAAATTTATCAAAGGAAGCAATCATCTGCCATTTTACAAACAAGACCTTAGACTTACGTGTGGTTAACCTAAAGCAGAAAGACTATTATTTGTTAATTAATAATTTGTGTGAGGAAATTGATCCAGCAAAGTCTTATGTAAAAACGAAAACTGATATGGTGCTAGTAGTCCTTGCGAAGAAGAGCCCAAAGACATGGTCACATGTTACTGGTTTGGAAAAACGGTTAAAGGAGAGTAAATCGCTGGCTGCACAAAATGATTGGGGAGATGCCAGTAATTCAGGTGCCAGCTTTATGTCAATTATGCAAAAGATGTATGAAGATGGTGATGATGAAACCAAAAAGGCAATAGCGAAGGCATGGACGGAAAAGCAATGAACAAAGCTTTAATGCAAATGTCAATTAATCATAATACGATTATCGTATTATACTTAGCATTATTCGTACCATTTTTTTTTATTATTCTGATAAGAATATTATTGTTATCATCATTGTCATTCCTTTCATTTGAAATGCTTTTTCTCAGTGAACACTCGTAGCTAGATAGCATCTACTTGTTGCTAGTCTTGTATTTTATTGTAACTGATAATTTGATATAATTGTATGAAAACTAACAGTGCCACTTAAAAAACTATAGTATCACTTAATGTATGATAATAAATGTTGCAATGCCACAACTGTTTCGTAAGTTCTCAACATTTTATTTATTTTATTATTACCGTGTGTGTCATGTATAATTTAGAATGTTATTAATAATAATCACTTAATAGATGGTGAAGCACAGAGGCTACAATAGGGAAGAGGAGAAACAGATTATAGTAAATAAGATGCAGACGTTTATTAAAAAACCAGTAATTGGTTAAGCAAATGTTTTCATCATTATCTATGCATTGCATATTCTTTGCTACAATATTGTCCTTAAACGCAATTAAAAATATTTAATATAATTATAGGTAAAATAAAAAGACATATTTTCCTGCAGTTATACAAGAAAGTCCAAGAACGGTTATAGAAAATATTTCTTTTCGGCATTCCTTGCTTTTTCAAATTTAAACAAAGCCATTTAGTACTAATTCTTAGCACATGGAGCGTTGCAATCGACTGTTAGAGGTAACCATAAAGATTGTACATATGCGACATTAAAATGGTAATAAGACACTAGCGCCCCAAAATTATGGAAGAGGACTCCATACTTGTCGGTATAGATGTAAAATATACCAATAGCCAGTGTCTCGGAATCGCGTGTCTTACCGATGCTTCCATAGGGTGCTCTGCCACACGCAGCTGATATTGAAATGACACAACTGGTACAGGTAATGTGGCGAAGCATCGTTGCGTGTTTCATATTTGTGTTCCGTGCTTGTGCGGATGTGTTTGGCGCGTCTCTTTGTCAGTGATACAAGCAGACGATAGGGATGCGGCGCGAATAGTCGCTCGTTTAATAATACAACATTTCGAAGAATCATCTTTCTCTGTCAACGTATTTTGTGGGATACATTAGTATCTCTGTTACCTTTTTGCGAAGTGTATTTTCATGTAGGCTCATTGTACTCTACTATTTACATTTCTAACAAGTACTAAAAAAAAGCATGTCCAAGTCTACTTGCATCCTTTTTCAAAATATTTACAGATTGGTCCGCTTAATTGAAGATAGTTTTACATAGGTTTTACATTTTTAATAGGGAAGTCAGCGGAGATGTGATTTGACATATTATGCCCAGCGGGAGGCGAAACACAGGTGGCCGGAGTGGTCCGACCAGCAAAACGCAATATAATATTGTTGGAACTACCAATGTTCCGGTAAGGAGTAATAGTGGAGAGAGACCAGCTGGAAGTGTAGTGGACGATAAGAAAGCAGATGATTATTGCAATGGGAGGGCATTGGCTCCCAAGCATATACCCATACCTATAGTACCAGTAGATGGGCAGTTAACTTTTGAAGCGCTGTCATTAGCCGTATCTGTTGTTGCAGCTTGCCTGCAATTACTTAATCTCTATAGAACAGTATGGTGGTTACCACATTCTTACAATAGTTATGGCATGGTACGTTATTCTGTTTCCCTCAAGTCTATATAAATTACCCATTGTCAGGTGGTTTTAATAAAGTAAACATATTTTAGAATTTCTACTTGATAGATACTTACCTCTTAACATTTATTGTCACTATGATGGCTAGACGATTCATATATACCGTACTAAGACGGTTTGTTGATGCATTCTTACCGGTTCGCTGGATACCAGCCGCACAAAAAATCATGAGGTACGTTAGGAATATCGATATATAGATGAATGCTGCATATCAATGTATATGCTGATATGCTGAATGTTTTTTAACTTATTTCTTCCAGGATGACCCTTTTGATTACTGTTATGGGAATACTTTTTTGGTGTCTGTACCATATGGCTGAAAGGCATAATTTTATGAAAATTATCTACCTCTGCTATCCGTTTGTGCCTTTTTTTTCTTAATATTTACCTACAAATATATACTATTTTTTTCTGCAGAAGCTAATGTAATATTTTTTTAGAAGTGTGTCTGTGTACTTTATGATGTTTGGTTCAAGCATTGCGCCATTCTTCGACATCTCTGCGGCACCGTTATATGTTAAGGAGGATCGAAAGATAAAATTTCTATTGGGTACGCAATTGTCACGAACAAATAAAACATGGATTAAATTTGTTTGTTCCGTTACAGATAAACCCTTGCATAATTGTTCTTTAAGCGCATCGGCTATTAGAGCAGAGGTGTCTGGTCTAAGATCGGACTTTAATCGACGGTTAAAGAGAGCCTTATTCGCTTCGTCGGGTAGTGCATACATATGTGGAATAGCTCCTATTATATTTGTTCCACAACACTTACATTTCAATGTGCCATGGGTTGTACAGCATGTTATTTTGTTTTGGCTCGGACGAATAAGTGCCCACTTCGCCCAAGCTTATCCCGTAAAGTGTGTCCAATGGAATTGTCAAATAACAGAAACAGAAAATTGAGTCATGTAAACAATCATTAATTGTTTTTATTAGATATTGCGACGTATTGCATAGAGCAGCTCTTCACTTGGGCCGCTGGATAAAAGTGGAAAATCGCAATAATCACACGTACGCTCAACCATGGAATGACACAGTTCTGTGGCCTCATGGCTCAATCGTGAGGCATAACAAAGAAGTCTATCGTTCAGAGGGTTTGTGTACCGCAGCGGAACCGGGTAACCCTAAGCACTATAGGTTTCATGTAAGCTGAAGTTTTGCACGTCCGGTTGCGTTACCCACTTTACCACATTAACGCTATTCTTTATTTCGTAGGCGCTGTTTAATGTTCCCACGATGCTGTTCTGTTCGCTACTGGGTCTACAACTCTTGTTGGTCGGAGTGCAGCTGTTTGTCCTATTGCGTACAACAGAGTGGTATCAAGTGCTGTCAATGACGTTACTACTCGTTATTAATTATTATACGCTGTTCAAAGTAGCGAGAGATTACCTTGTTTGTTGGAAGGTATACCGCGCTGAACAGATAATACAAGAAAAGTGTCAAATGGTTATAAATTCTACTGCTCAATAAACTCATATTATGTATTTCTCGTCTTTACCTTTATATGTCATGCTAATCGTTACTGCATGCACAATATGCAAATTATGGCAATTCGCATAATGCATATCGAAGTAGAAAATTTATCGCTTTAATTCTATAATATATACCTGTTCTTGAGAAAACAAACCAAAGATCGGTTAAGCGATTATCACGACGTTCGTGGAAGAATAGACAATGAGGAAGCAATTAGTAAAAAATTGACGTATTCTCAGAAGGGATTTCCACCGATAAAAAATGTTGATGTATGAGACATTTCTCATACAGAGTCTAGACGTATTCTACTCTCTATTAATTTGTGGTGGAATCGCTTTATTTCTCCATACCGATTTAGATGAAATTGAATTAATTAAAATAGTATTGATCAATATTCGCGCTATGTCGAATTAATTAATGGGAATTGAATATGAGAAAATCACTTATAACTTCGCGGAGGAAGAAGAGAATTTTGGTATAGATAAGTAAGAACGATGTTACGTCTCATTGTCAGATAGAATCCTATATTGGTGGTGCAGGTGTCAAATCTGGGCGTAAGGGATCTACTGGCGTTTAACGGATTAGGCATATCGTTGGACAATTTTGTAGAGGAATTTAACAAAGAACAACACGTTCACATTGTGGGGGCGTCTCCAAAGATGCTTTTTATCTTCGCATTTGTTTACTGATTGCAAAACAAATTTATTTAATAATGCGATGTGTACACCATCAGCAAAGAATTTCTACCAGCGCCAGACGTTACGATACTTTATCTGTGGTGCGATCAATGTGTAGCTGCAATATTAGCTTATATATTATAGGCAAATTCCCTGGAAAATCGATATTATCTGTCAATATTAACAACGCAAATCCAGCCCCATATGTAGCGATCCCACCCTAAAGAACCGGTATAAATACTGTATGGGCATCTTCGGTGTATATTCAATTGGGACAATGCATCGGTTTGAGCTGCTCGTTCTGTTCCTTGGGCTTGTCGTCTTCCATCATGGTATGGCATTTTTCAACTGATTACAATTGATAACAATTTCCAAGTTGAACGGAATCGGTTGGATTTCAAATGGTTTTAATAATTTGTTTTACTTATACTCGTCATCCCTGCTAGCATCGGCGGCCACCTCTACGATGCGGCCGAAGATAGTGGCTGGGATCGATCATACGAGAAGGGAGGTCGAGAGGAACTGTCCGGTAAATTCGGACGAAAATGTGTATGCATGGAGTGACGACGATGCCCTACATTCGCGTCCGGAGTTGTCCAGTCCAACCGACTGCGCCCGTACTTGTCGAGATGGCGACCGTCCGAGAACCTGCTACTATCACTTTGTCCTCGAGTACTACACGTCCCTGACGAGGTAACAATATGTCGACAGACACGACGGCGGTAAACATACCTTCTCAACCGAACTGTATTAACAGTGCCTGCGATCTATGCGCCGTCAATTACACGAACGCCTTCTGCAACAATTGCCAATGCGTGACGCTCGACGGTGTGGAGAGGCCAATACTTACGGTCAATAGGATGATACCCGGCCCCTCGATCGAAGTATGCCAAGGCGACAAAATAGTAGTAGATGTCGAGAATAAGATGGCGGGAGAGGGTGTATCCATTCACTGGCATGGAATGTTGCAACGAAATACTCAATACTACGATGGCGCCGCATATGTCACCCAGTGCCCAATCCCGGAGGGAGCGTCGTTCAGGTAAATTCATCTGGCCGGCTGGCGCCCGATGGGGCGAAAGCTGCCAGTTTCGACTTTTCGATTCGTACGACAGATACGAAGAAACGGTTCAGTCAAAAGCGTTAATCGGTTTCGCTTATCAGCTTCTTTTTATCATTAGAGGCTCTGTGTGCTCAAGCGGGCTAACTAGTCATGTACCGATTAAACGGATCAGTCGCTCCTCCGACAGTCGCTTACATAGCCTCAGGATTTCCAGTTGAAATTCCTTTTTTCGACACGTAGTGGTAGTAGTGTGTAATTTGTGCTTGAAAAGGGATTTCTTTCGTTCAGGTACCAATTCAATGCAGACGACTCGGGCACTCATTTCTGGCACGCGCACACCGGCGTTCAGAAGATGGACGGCATCTTCGGCAGTATCGTTGTGCGTCAACCGGAAAAGAGAGATCCCAATGCCCATTTGTACGATTATGATCTGTCTCAGCACGTCGTTGTGATAAGCGACTGGTTCCATGAGCTTTCGATGTCTCGTTTACCCGGTCGATTGAAAAACCGGCCCGGCCAGGACGCCGATGCCGTTCTAATCAATGGAAAGGGCAGATTTCAGGTGGGTATCTGGCAGATCTGCTGTCCAATCACTTGTCTTGCTACGTCCTATTGCGAGTGATCCAAGCATCCTTCTTACTGTATGCCAGAATCTGGCGAACAATATTTCAACGGACACCCCACTGGCCGTCTTCGAGATCGAGAGGGCGAGGCGCTACAGATTCCGAATGGTAAATGCATTCTGCACCGTCTGCACGGGCGTCATTTCCGTTGAAGGTCATCGGCTAACAGTCATCGCTGTCGATGGTACCCCCATCAAGCCTGTTGTGGTAGATTCCATTGCCTCACTATCAGGTACGATGTTTTGGTCAGGCCATCCTTTTGGCAACCCCCGCTCACAAAGCCTTCCTTACGAAATTCAACCCATTACCGGTCACCTTCGATTCTTGCAGGGGAACGATACGATTTCGTGATTAATGCGAAAAAATGTTCGGGCTCCTACTGGATTCAACTTCGAGCCACCGGACCGTGCGAGAGTTCTTCCATTCATCAGCTCGCTATATTGCGCTACAAATCCGAAGATAACAATCCCCTTTCAGTTCCACCTACCTTCGAGAGGCCGCTTCCTCAGGGTGTGGTATGTACAACTCGTTCGACTCGTCATTCTTCCGTGTACGCCTCGCGCGCCGCACGCTCACCGATTATTTCCTTTTCGACGGAAAGCTCATGAACGCGCTCGACGGAACCTGCGATGAGCCCAGAGACGACAAGGTTTGCATCAGCGAGCTGAAGAGCGCCTTCCCCGTTGAGGAGGATCTACTGACGCAAAAGGCTGATCTGACGGCCGTTCTACCGCTCTCCTTCTATCGATTCACGAATGAGGAACTCTTCGAGCCCAACACGTACAACCGATTCCTGAGTAAGAACGAGCGTCGGCAGATTATACGCTCCGTTGCTGCCCGATGACGAAAGAAGAAAACGAGAAATGTTTTTCTTTCAGTTACGCGCGGCCGCTTAAATTCGATGTCAAGGATCGGCGGAATATCATTCCAGTTCCCATCATCTCCGCTGCTGACGGAGGTCGATCACCTATCGTCGGGACAGGTTTGCAATCAAACATCGAGGCCTGATAGCTGCGGTGACGCCTGCTACTGCACGCACGTTATCGACCTGCCGTATAAAGGCATCGTCGAGCTGATATTCGTCGACGACGGTGAGGAAGATCTTCCCCGATATTAGCCTCACGGGAAACTAACTGTTTACCCTTAATTCAACCTTTAGGGAACGTTCCTACTCTGACGCATCCGCTTCATCTGCACGGCTATCAGTACAAGGTCCTTAAAATGGGGACGTTGAGTACAATGTACACCGGGCAAAAGAAAGTAGAGCATGTTAGGGATCTGCACAGGAGGGGTCAACTGATGAGATCGAAGGCCATGAGGCCACCGTCGAAGGACACCCTGGGAGTACCTTCGAGCGGTTACGCGATCGTCAGATTCCGGGCTGACAATCCTGGTAAGTGGTAGGCTGACTACGGATCGGGACGTGACTCGTGTCTCGCTCACATTATCATTCACCTTTTCAGGCTTCTGGCTCTTCCATTGTCACTTCATCTACCACATGGAGACGGGGATGGCCCTTGTGTTCCGCGTCGGGGACAAATCCGACCTGCCGCCGAAGCCAAAGGGTTTCCCTAAGTGCGGCAATTATTTGCCAAAATTGGGACACCACTGAAGACGACGAGCGAGCGATTAACCGATAACGGTTAAACGATAAGGTCTCGAACCGTTCGGAGGAACAAGAGAAGGATATATATTTTTTCGACGAAGACCGTACTTTCCTTTGTATTGCTTTGTAATAAAAGTGTGTACGTACGAGACACCACGCAATCAATCGCCCCGTGTCCTTCGATGCGCATCAAATTCTCCGCTGTGTTTTCGATAAATAAGCGCCCACCTGTTGCCACGGCACCTACGATTAATGGCTTAACGGAAGAGATGGGAAAAATGCAGGAAAGCGAGGGATGGTGAGTTGGCGGCCTCTTCTAACGGAGCGATAGTTGGCAAACGATCATCTATCACGCTGACCGCATCTGAGCGAAAAGAAAATAACTCGGACAGAGAGAAGATTTTGTTTTCGTCTCGTTGACGTCTTCCAGTATAGCTCTGTTATCCTCGAATATAGATTCAGTTGTGCCTTGTGTCTGTTTACCGGCGTGCCACATGTCCCAAGAGAAAACACGAGTTAGCGATAGCGTCCGAACATTTCCGAAACTTAAACACACGTCCCTCCTTTTCACAATATCGGCGAATTGTAGACAGAGCATATAAAAGGTGAGATTGTATTATTCTCGAGCGCCAATTAATAATCCGATCCAACGATGCACTTCGCGAACGGGGTGCTGCTATTCATCTACCTATGCGTAGTTTCATCGGGTACGGGCATCCCAGTTCATTTCATTCAAAATTATTCATTTCATTCAAAATTATTCATTTCTTTCCCCATCCTCGGTTGTGTCAATATGTGCGCGTCTGTGCACGTGTATCGTTCTCAGAGTCGTCCAGTGTGCCCGTGTCTCTCTCTTGTGTGTGTGTGTGTGTGTGTGTGTGTGTGTGTGTGTGTGTGTGTGTGTCTGTGTGTGTGCCGCCATTAAATTATCATTCATCAATCGATAAAATATATTGAAGATATTAAAAGAATTGTCGCACGCGTCCACTCTCTAGATGTAATTATTGAAATGGATCAACCTCTTACTACCTCCCGTGGTGATTTCTAGCAGAAGCAGCATGGAACCCGTTTGTCGGTTACGAGTTCGAAGATTTTCAGCCTCAGTTACGGAGGTTCATGAGGCGTACGCCGAACAATACTGTCGTAGCTGGCATCGACGACGTGAGACCGGTCAGTGATGAATATTGTGCAAAGCCGAAGAAACTTGGCAACGTTAAGTTCTCCAGTCCGGTGGACTGTGCGCGAACATGTTACGAGGGTGAGCCGCCGAGAACATGTTACTACCATTTCGTCGTTGAGCATTACTCCATCGCGGGAGGGTAAGTCTCATTATTTGCGTGTCAGTTCCGAGCTGCTGCTTCTTACATTCTTCTTGCATTCTTCTTGCATTCTTCTTGCATTCTTCTTGCATTCTTCTTGCATTCTTCTTGCATTCTTCTTACCGAGCTGCCCTCCTCCATTGATGACGGTCTTCCTTCTTCTTCTATTTCAGAGCGTGCAATTTCTGCCACCCGCAGAAAGGTGACATGCACTGCAGTAGCTGTCAGTGTGTGCTGGCCGACGGTGTCGAGAGAGTGGGCATCATCGTCAATCGGATGCTGCCCGGGCCCTCCATTGAGACTTGCCGAGGTGACAGAGTTGTCATTGACGTTGAGAATCGTATGAAGGGAGCGGATCTATCCATACACTGGCACGGAATACTGCAGGAAGGATCTCAATATTATGACGGTGTACCTTACGTTACGCAATGTCCCATAGCGGAAGGTGCGACCTTCAGGTAATTGATCAATAATGGAGTACGCATCCAATGTCGGTTATTAGTCGGTCATTGGTCGGTCAATGGTCGGTCAATGGTCGGTCAATGGTCAGTCATTCGATAAAGGAACGGAACAATAATTATCGAAGGTATCAATGGACCGCTCACGATGTCGGTACTCACTTTTGGCACGCGCATTCGGGACTACACAAAATGGATGGCGTTTACGGGCCCTTGGTAGTACGTAAACCGCAGAAGGACGACGTTCACGGGCATCGTTACGACTACGATCTGTCGCGACACGTGATCCTCATTAGTGATTGGATACACGAAATGGCAACGGAGAGATATCCAGGTCGTACCTACAGGCATCCTGGACAAAACCCTGATAACCTGTTGATCAACGGGAAAGGAAAATTCACCGTACGTCGGTTCATTATTTTCAAGAACAATCTAGCCGCTCTGTCTCTCTAAATAAAATCTCATGCCGTTAGGACCGAAATAGCGGAACTACTACTAACGCGACCATTGAGGTGTTCGATGTCAAGCCCAACAGCCGATATCGTTTCCGTTTGATAAACTCCTTTTGCACGGTGTGCTCGTCACAATTGACTATACAGGATCATGCTCTGACTGTCATCGCTGCTGATGCATTGCCGGTAGAACCGACCAATGTAAATTCGATCATTTCGTTCGCAGGTACGGGATTACTTCCTTTATTCTTATCTGTTCGCTCATGTTTAGCGGTGAAATGAGAAAGGGTAGAATGAAATTTTGCAGGGGAACGATACGATTTTATCGTCCATACAAACCAGAAACCCGGGATATACTGGATTCAGCTTCGCGGTATGGGCCCATGCGAGGAACATCAGATTCAGCAGGTGGCTATGTTGAGGTATACGGGAGTCACGGAGGAATTGGGTAGCGCACCCCCCGAGTACCAGACAGGTTTACCTCAGGGCGTGGTAAGATACCTAATAATACTCTGGACGATCACGGTGTCGATATCTTCATCGACGATTCACTTGACAAGAATTTTCTTTGACCGTCGTTTCTAGGTATTGAACCCGCTTGACGCCATATGCCAATTTCCGCGTGACGATGCCGTGTGCGTAAGTAACCTCAAGAGCGCCATTCCGATTGACAAGAGTATCCTTAAGGAAGAGCCAGACGTTAAAATTTATATGCCAGTCGCGTTCAAGGTCTACCGACCGGAAGAGCTCTACAAGCCTGATGAGTACAGACGTTTCATGGGTAAGCTAATTGGCTTGCTACATACCTAAAGCAATCCGGAGTATGAAGGCAGGCATACCTTGACATGGCTAATTTGCGTCGACAGTTACGGAAACTGGAGCATCTCTTACCTCGATGATCGATGGAATTTCATTCCAATTCCCGCCATCGCCCCTTCTCTCCCAATTGGAAGATGTACCGGAGAATTCGTTCTGTAACTCGAGCAGTATGCCGGTGACATGCACCGGTGATGTTTGCACGTGCACGCACAACATTAACATTCCGCGTCATGCCGTCGTCGAAGTCGTCGTGGTCGACGAGTGTAAGTGACTCTGGCTCTCGATTAATTATCGTCGAAAGAAACCTACGGAATCATGCGATTGACCTTGCGACCGTTAACGTTGCAGTTCAGGCGCCAGGCATATCTCATCCTTTCCACTTCCACGGATACGCACCTTACGTGATCGGCATGGGTCGTTCTCCGGACGACAACGTGAAGAAGATTACGTTGGAGCACGCGATAGACTGGGACCGAAAAAATCTCATTCGAAGGTGCTTTGACCTCCCGCCGGCTAAGGACACTTTCCCCTTGCCAAACAATGGCTACATCATCTTCAGATTCCGCGCTGATAATCCAGGTACCCCGCTCTTTCTTACGCCTAACTACCTTATTCTATGAGTGAACAATTCTAGACGCTTGTCTAACGCGTCCCGCACGTGTCCCTTCGCAAGATGCTGATGAAACAAAATGTCCTTTTCTTTTTTATAGGATTCTGGTTGTTCCATTGTCACTTCATCTATCATCAAGCGACCGGTATGGACATGCTGCTGCACGTGGGTAAACAATCGGATCTTCCGCCCGTGCCGAAAGGTTTCCCAAAGTGCGGCAATTATCTGCCACCGATAAGGCCATTCACGAAGCCGCCAAAGTCGAAAAAGTAGTCACCGAGTGCGAGAATGCACTTTGTGCGATCTAGAGTTGATCCCATTTGGAGAGGGGTATATTTATACGATCTTGAAATTGAAAGACGAACGAAGCGTGGCTATCGTACATCGATTCGCGGCCTTGACGGCTATTACGGGCGACGTAGAGTGCCGAGCAGTTATTTAAGTCTATTTAATTCGATTTAATTTTAGATCTGAAATTGCATCAGTCAGAGGGCAACTTTCTCTCTTGATTCGTGCAAATAATTAATTTATTTGCCGCTACCAAATGTTTACCTACGTTTTATACGCAAGAAATAAAGAAATAAATATTTGTAATTGGCAGACGATTCTTTAATTACGATCAACACTCTCCTTTCACATCCCAAATTACCGAATTCACTTCTACAATCTGGCCCAACGAAAGTTACAGCATGCGTACACAGTGAGCGCACAGAAGGCATTCTACCGTTGTCTTTATTATCTGAAGGCATGTTATGTACTACTCGGGCGAACGGTTTTTCCAGTCCAGTGCAAGTGCCGACTCTCAATATCTTATCTATTGTCGACATTTTGCTTCGCTCGGCATTATTACGTAATTACCTACACCTTTTCCTTCCGTGCTCCGAGCGGATTAGAGCGGATCGTGACACTTCAATTTCTCCCACACGCCGAAAGAGTCGCCAGATAATTTGTCAGTTATGTGATTCCGAGACGATTAGGCTGCTCCTATCATGACGCTCGAATGCGCCGGTATCGAGCATTTCTTTGTCTGGCAGAGATAAAATGCTAATTAATACTATTCTCATTGAACTGATTTCGGCATCTCGCTATGTCTACATCACGATGTCGCTGGGTAACGTCACTGCGCAAAATGTAGGTCTCTTATCGCCCGGTGGGGAAAGATAATTTACACTATCTCCAGCGAATAGATCTTTTGCTATGATTGTACCCGAAATAAGTATATATTGTGGACGATTTATAGCGAGGTATGCCAATAATTTCGCTGACATGCACGGGTTCGTAGTACTGCTAATCGCGAGCTTCTTCTTCGCTGCCAATGGTAAGACAAGCACATCTTATTCTCTGTAGTTAAGTTAAGTTAAAATGCCTCGGGTGCAAATTAATTAATTACCACCGAACTATCCTCGTTAGGCACGCCAACCGGCAGAATTGTCGGCGGGCATGACGCTCCAGATGGCCAATATCCGTATCAAGTAGCCATTAAGTTGCGCGACGGAAGTCTTTACTGCGGCGGCTCCATCATCAACAAGCGTTACATTCTGACGGCCGCTCACTGCTTGAGGTACGTATACCCCCTATTCTTACACCCCCTATGCCAGTGCGTGCGGCAGGTGCGGCAGGTGCGGCAGGTGCATCGTGTCTCCTCGAATATTCTCTAATGCGGTGTTACGAAATTTTCAGTGGACGCGCTTCAGACCTCCTCATCTCGGCTGGTACCAACAGCTTGAAGACCGGCGGAGATACTTACACGGTTGAGAAAGTGATGCCCCACGAAGACTTCGACTACTACCGCGCCATAAACGACATCGGTCTCATTCGCGTTTCCAAGGACATTCAGTTCAACGACAAGGTCCAACCGATCCCTCTCTCCGCGAAGGACGCGTCGATTGGCAACTATGCTGCCAAATTGACCGGATGGGGACGTCTCGAAGTGAGTCTCAGCTTCATTCGTGCAGCTTAGAGGTGGCTGCTCACGTCGGAATCTAACGCCAACTCTATGATTGTAGGCCGACGGCAGGATTCCCAACGACCTCCAAGAAATTGACTTGCAAGTCATTCCTTTGCAACAGTGCAAATCTTCCTGGGACGTTATCGAGAGCCAAATCTGCACGTTCACCAAGCGCGGTGAAGGTTCCTGCAACGTAAGTACCCCCCCCCCCCCTTTTTATTTCTATAATTTCAGAATCTGTCTTTTTACTCTGAAAGGACTGGCCCGGTATAAAGATATGTTAGACCATAAAGGTAAGAGAGTTTATAATTTGCAGGGTGACTCTGGCGGTCCGCTTGTCTCCGGAGGAGTGCAAATCGGTGTCGTTTCCTACGGAATTCCGTGCGGCGTCGGTCGCCCAGACGTTTTCACCAGAGTTTCCAGCTTCTACAGTTGGATCAAGAAACATTCTAACGATATCAACTAATTCATAAATTATCTTCATTTTTCGATCCGAATATTGTCACGGAAAAGTTAGCCAATTTCTTTTTTACATTCCTTTCACACATTCGTACCTGCCTGTCTTCCACATACTCGATAATTTGACGCCACAATTTCGTAAAGGTGAAGCTAGTGTACACAAGAGATAAGCACCGTATGAATTAATGTGAAAAGAATCGTAAGGAAATATAAGTGGCTTGTATGCATCTGAATCGCATGAATAAATCAATATGGAATCGAAAACACAAGTGCACGCATTCATTTAGAAAACAATTGGACGCGAACTGTCCGTACCCTTAACGAATTAAAACATCTCTCGACCAAGTCTTACACTTTCCGTAACAGTTCTATCTGTTTTCACAATCGTCTTTCGCCAAGCTGTACGTTTCAATGAAATGTCGAGAAGGTGTACGTACATGCCTGTACGATCTTTTCGCTGCGCAAAGGCATGCGATGACAAACCGATCGTCTTTAAGCGTACCTCTTCGTTTTGCTTTCCTAATTCTCCGAATACCAAAATAACCCAAACTTCAACGTCCTTTTTATCTCCTTGGAAAAGTTGTCATTGTAATTAATGGCAGCGCATACAGATACTTATACAATACAAACAGAATTCCGTAAAAGGCAAGGTGTAATAACGAAAACTTAAACGTTGCTAAACATTTATACATTAGCGTGTTGATAAATTAAATATATCGAGAAGGACATTAAGTACATAGGTACTTGCTAACTGTTTCTTAACAAACAGACCTTACCTGCACTGATATAAATCCAATCGTCTTTTCCTTTCTTACGTAAAAATCTATGAAAGAAGTACCTGGAACTATTATTGATATAGATTCGGGTAATCCGTCCCTTGCATTCCTTCGTTCTTACAATGTTCGGAACGATTGGAAACTGTTATCGGCAATCAATGATGAGTAGCTACTTTTTGTTGGCCAATGATTAAGATTAGAACCGACATTGAAACTGCAATTTCTCGGCCGACGAAGCTCGGACTAGAGTCGAGTGCTATTTAGCGCTAGCGTGAAATAAAAACATAAGCAATAGATAGGCTCGTGGTCTAATCGGCCAGTCAACCAGGGCCACGTCGGAAGTGCTTTAATTGATCGCGATAATCGGCCCAATCGCCGACCTTATCAGACGTCTTGGGATTCCTAAATTGCACGAGATAAAGTTTTACAAGTGCCGCCGCCTAATAAAACCGTTCATCCTGGCATGAAACACTCGATTGCGGAATTCCCATAGATCGGCCGTAGCCGTAAGTATATAAATTGTTATCGTTGGCCCGCCGCTAAACAGTCGACGTGAAACATGAACGCGCTAACTAGCCTCCTGCTGATAAGTTGCGCTCTCTGCGCGTACGGTAAGCGGAAGTGTCCTCAGTGCTAAGAGCTGAACGTTTGGTGCGAGTTAATCTTAAAAAACAAAACTCTAACTCCTATATTTCGATTAGCTCTCCCTTCGGGACGAATCGCCGGTGGCCACGATGCTCCGGAAGGCAAGTACCCCTATATCGCGTCCCTGCGCTATAAGGGTGAACACTTTTGCGGCGGATCCATCATCAGCAAGCGATTCATTTTGACTGCAGCTCACTGCCTCCTCATGTAAGCTCGCTTTCTTTTCGACCGAGATGCGCCGATCGGAACGGCAATCGGTAGCAAAGTCATCTTCATAGAGTCTTACTTTCCATCCAGAGGTGTTGACGCTGCTGACGCACGCATCAGCGTTGGAACGAACCGCAGAGACTTACCCGGAACCGTCTACGAAGTCGACAGCTACATAATCCACGAAGACTACGATGCGTGGCTGCATAAGAACGACATTGCTCTGCTCAGGTTGAAGACAGACATTGTTTATACCGATCTCGTTCAGCCCGTGGCGTGCGCAGCTGGAAAGGATAACTATGATGGACGTTCTGCGGCATTGTCTGGCTGGGGAAGGCTTACAGTACGTCACAATCATTTTCAACTCGTGAACCGTTTACTCGTGAAAATTGACGGAGGATATCATCTCGTCATTAACCTTTTCCTATCGATCGCTTTATTTTGCTCAGTACAAGGGTGAGAAGCCGAAGAATCTTCAAGAGATTGACCTGAAAGTTTACCCGTACAACAGATGCGCTCTCGCTATCGACATACTCGTCCCGAGCAACATTTGCACATTCACCAAGTACGGCCAGGGTTCGTGCAGCGTAAGTATCCGCAACATCACCTTCTAATTCTTTGACAATTGGAATGAAATTTTTCTACTTTTCGCTAACAGGGTGACTCCGGCGGTCCTCTCGTCGCTGACAACGGTCTTCAAATCGGAGTTGTTTCCTACGGTATTCCATGCGGCGTTGGCTATCCGGACGTATACACGCGAGTTTCCTCATACGAGGATTGGATCGCGAAACATCTCAACTCTCTGTAAATGAATAAATAAATGTGCATATTTTTTTGATAAATATTGCCTCTTCACCTTAGCCAATATCAATCGAAGGGGAACATATGTTGCAATACGTGATACGAAGATAAGTTTAACTTATGATAGGAACGTCGATTGATCAGCAAATACGTCTGATGCGGGCAAAAAATACAGACTCGCGGGAGTTTCACTTGCTCATACAGGAAAAGAGGAAGAAAATGAAAAACTGGCACGTGAATCGGTTGATCAAGCGATACTGATTTAATCGCTCACCTTTCGCGTACTTTATCGGGATTGACGTGACACATGTCTCTTTCGAAAAATTCTCGTTGACAATCTCACCTTTCGCGGGGATTTTGTTGTTCTCGCCTCGCAATCATGAATTATCGTTTATCAAGACATTGCAAACACGCACGACCAGATTTCGTCAGATGGACGAAGGAGATATCGTTGCAGGGATCATTTTTTAAATCAGTGCATCGTCAGTGAGACGATTTTGCGAGACATATATAAACAGTGAGCGTTGACAACTGTATAGAGAAGTGGATTCACGTGCCTTCGACACGATGCACGCGTCAATAATTATCCTCGCCTTTGGCGCCTTCGCCTTCGCCGTAGTCTACGGTAAGCTTTACTGGAATTATCCTTGTCTGAGAAAGGAGATCTACCTTTTACACAATATAAATGGAGTGATCGTTGACTAGGTCTTCCGGCACCCCGCATTGTCGGGGGTCGCGAGGCACCGGAAGGCAAGCATCCCTACATCGTGTCTCTTCGATCGAACGGAAGACACTTCTGCGGTGGTTCGATCGTCAATAAGAAGTACATCCTGACGGCGGCCCACTGTGTCGTTGGGTATGTACTTCACCGTCAGTCGACTCTTTAGACTATTCCTCTTCCGGTTAGTCTCATGGAGTCTATCTTTCCTTTACAGCCAACAGGCCTCTTCAGTGACCGTGCATGTGGGTACCAATCGCGTTGACGATGTCGCGACAGCTTACACTGCAGAGAAGTTGATTCCGAACAAACGATTTAGCAGTCTTGGCCTCAACGATGACGTCGCTCTCATTCGCCTTAATGAAGAAATAAAATTCACGGACCGAGTGAAGCCGATTGAGTTGGCTACCGAAGACATCTACCAGACCGGCGACTATGCTATATTGAGTGGCTGGGGAAGGCTGAAGGTAAGCAGGGTCGTCTATCGAGATTACCCTAACGTTCCAGCATAATTGTCGTATTTATTGTGTGATAATTTTCTGTTCCAGTACGGAGGCGAAGCTCCTGTCAAGCTGCAAGAGATCGATCTGTTGATAGAGGACCAAGGCGAGTGCAAGAAAGCTCATTGGAGACTGAAGGCCAGCATGATTTGCACTTATACGAAAGTTGGCGAAGGTGCCTGTCACGTAAGTCGAAGCGTCATTGTACACTGTTCGAGGTTCTGCCATACGCTTCCAGATTTGCTTATCTTCGTTTTCCCTTCTAGGGTGATTCTGGCGGCCCATTGGTTGCCGGTGACGGCAAGCAAATTGGTATTGTTTCTTTTGGATATCCTTGCGCCAAGGGAAGGCCCGATGTTTTCACCAGAGTCACCTCCTTCCAGGATTGGATCAAACAGAACATGGAACCTTTCTAAATGACCCATGAAACCGATCTTTTTCTCACCCCTAATTGATTTTCGGTGATTCCAGTAGCGCTATAATTTACCTTTCTTCTACCGTTGCAAGATTAAGAGATTTTCAGGAAAAATTATACAGTTACGAGTCGCACAAACATAAATTTCATGTAAAGGACGAATAAATCAAAGTACAACTGAGATAAATGTTGTTGTATGCAATATTATTCTGACGGCTTATGACTACATAAGCAAATGTTGATTACAATTTATTGAATGTATGAATTTGATTCGGTGGTAATAGATGCGTATGTCTAAGAGGGAATGAGATATTTATACGAGGGGTTCGAGTTGCTGGACGATCCAGTACTTGTACGAAAGAATGTTGGTGAATACGTCCGGAGAACCGATG
Source organism: Anoplius nigerrimus (assembly GCA_914767735.1). Taxonomy (NCBI): domain Eukaryota; kingdom Metazoa; phylum Arthropoda; class Insecta; order Hymenoptera; family Pompilidae; genus Anoplius; species Anoplius nigerrimus. The sequence continues at coordinate 18,106,244 of OU612083.1, forward strand.
CCGCACGGGTGACCGTAGGAAACGATACCGAACTGCAGACCATTCTTGTCGATGAGAGCGCTGCCGGAGTCAGCCTGAAAATAAAATATTGTTACGGTTTAGCAAAGCTCCGCTGATCATTTCAATCTAAGCTCATGCTCAATATAATTCTACTTACGTAACAGGCTCCTTCTCCGCGTTTGGTGAGGGTGCAGTATTGCGTCCTTTGTACATTCGGGTGGAATTTGCGGCACTGCTCGGTGGAGACGATTCTCAACTCAATTTCTTGAAGGTTGGTTGGGTAAATACCGTTCACCTAGAAAGCGACACTTGTGTCATTGACCGCAATTGCAAGTTGAGTCGGGCGTTGTTCGAACGATACTCACCGAAAGGCGTCCCCATCCGGAAAGGAAAGCTGAGTCTCCGGTCTTGTAGACGATGCCAGAGTTGGTCAGGATAACCGGGTAGATTTTCTTGTATTCGAACCTGATAACTTCGTTCAAACGGATCAAACCGATGTCGTTGAGGAAGGTCACTCTGTTGTAGTCGGGGTGAGTGATCAGCTTCTCCGGGGTGAAGACACTGCCAGTCTCATTTGTGAAGTAGGTACCGACGTGGATGGTAAGGTCTTCTGGGTTGTAACTGTAATCGTATGGTCCGTTAGTTTAGGCAATCGTTCATATCTCGGTAATTGGAGAGGAATTAGTGTAATTACTTGATGAGGCAGTGAGCTGCGGTGATGACGTAACGTTTGTTCATGATGCTGCCGCCGCACATGTGAACACCGTTCTGTCTGATGGACACCATGTGCGGGTACTTGCCTGCCGGTGCATCATGGCCACCCACGATGCGAGCTCCCGGCAAAGCTAACGCGATCAAGTAAAATCGTTATTGACGTTCGGCCAACAGTTTGTTTATCGATGAATTTTTGGCAAAATTTTACTCACCGGACGCAAAGGCCGCGAGGCACAAGATCACTACCGTCGTCGTTATCGAGTTCATGGCGGTACACTGACTAACACTGGTGTTGCCCTTAGTTTTGGCCATCGCTTAAATACCAAATCCGAGCCAAGCATTACACAATTATTAAAATCTCGTTAACACCCTGATGGATTCTATCTACCGATCAGTCCAATATCAATCGTTACAATCGTAATAGATAAGTCGCTTGACGGATAATCCTCTAACGTGGGAGTTTACGGACGTACGATTCATTATCTCAAAAGAATAAGCCAATTGATTGATGTTTGCAAACGGACCTTTGTAATTCTTTATCGGTTCCTGCTTCATCTCAATTTTATCGGCTGTCATATTGTGTCGGTTTTCCCGCTCAATGACTTATTGAAATGCCTTATCGCGATTTGATAATGTGCGAAGCCAATCTTAACATACTACTATCGAAAAATGTGTCGGATAATAATAGGCTTGATCGATTTGATGCGTGGATTTTGTTGTTACTAAACACTTTGGTGCACGATCATCGTTTGAGTACTACGTTGATAGTTATCGCTATCCATGTGCTTAGTGCTATTAACAAAATCCCTATATTTACACCTTTTTATACATATTTTTGCCTATATTTCCGAAACTATTGCACCTAGAAGGCTTGGGTTGCGATTTTTGTGAACGTATTTTACCCCTCTTCCAAACAATATCATAGTAATTTAGTCAATTTGTACTATTTCCGTTACAGCTACCACAACGTCCATTTTTCCCCAATTTTTCGCACATTTTTGGCCATATCTCCGAAACTATTGCACTTAGAAGGCTCGGATTGCGATTTTTGTGATCCTCGTTCGATTCTATTTCAGTATGCATAACCACAAGTCGATCGGAAGACTTTTATTTTTCGCCCATTTTTCGACCGTCATTTTTTCGATGGTTTTTTGGTCAAATGTACTTCAAATATGGGCTAAGACGCGCATTTGTGGCCCAGAACCCCCCAAAAGGCTATAATCACCATCAATTATTACATATAGCAACGTAAAGTAGTATAAACAAACGTAAAATAGTGTAAAAGTTTTAAGAAGTTAAGACAAAGAAAAACAAACTGGTTAAACATACTCCAAAGTGGGGTTCAATTGTCGCATTGTTAGTTAAAACACCTCAAAAAGTTGTCCGGTAAAATCCCACAAATAAATGGCATAAGTATACACAGGATAACATGACAAACATAGTTCAAGTATCGTGAGCGCACGGTAATTAGTATAAAGTAGGTAATCATTTCATTTGGCTTATAAAACTGTGGCAAACAAAGCAGAATTCTCTTTCTATTTATGAAACTCCCGGTGACTGTATTTATTATAAATTATCCTTTATCGAATTGCATAAAGAAGGAGGGGAATAAATGATAAATTTCTCTTTAACTATAATATTTATTGTACAAGAACAATATGTAGTACAACTAAGTTCTTAAGGTACTTAAAGTGCGAGGAGAGAGGTGTGATTGATGTAGGTGTGGAAAGTGGAGTTTATAATGAGCAACGTTCTTATATAAATTATTCAAATTGTTGGACGATCCAGTTTTTGTAAGACATGACGTTCGTATAAACATCGGCGAAGCCATTTGCACATGGGTATCCGTAGGAAACGATACCGATTTGGAGACCTTTCTTGTCGATCAGCGGACCACCGGAGTCACCCTGCGAATGTAATTAAGTTAAAGAAGATTTTCAGGTCGATCGATCAGGCATCCATGGCCATATACGCTTACAATGCATGATCCTTCGTTTGCTTTGGTCAGAGTGCAAATATGACGTTGCGTGACATGGGGGTGAGCGGATTTGCACATGGAAAATGTGGAGATTTTCAGATTGATCTCTTGCAGACGGAAAGGATACGGTCCGTTTTCCTGGAAAGGAAAGTAATGTTATTCGAATTCCACCGTACGCGGGTGAGTGTACGAAGATATTGCTGCAATTTACTCTAATCATTCCCCATCCGACCAGAGTAACGTTATCTCCTGCTTGGTATACTTCCCCAGTGTTGGTCAGTTTCACTGGATATATTACTTTGTATTCATATAAAACGTCCTTGTTGAGGCGTATCAAAGCAATATCATTCTGACTCGTTACGGGTTCATATTCTTGATGAGAAATAAATTTCTCCGCTTCGTAAACGGAGCCCGGCTCAGTTATCTCGTAAGAACCGGCATGAATGGTAACGTCCTTTGGCGTTAAGCTGAGAACATAAAATTAATCGAGATCGTTACGGGAGACGAAGCAAAGGAATTTGTCTAGCAATTCGGCCAGGTCATGCATATAGAACGCACCCAACGAGGCAGTGGGCCGCGGTCAGAATATAACGCCTGTTGATTATGCTTCCTGCGCAGTAGTGTCCTCCTTCTACCTTTATCGATACTACAAATGGAAATTTACCGGGTGTTGCATCTTCGCCTCCTACAATGCGGGATGACGGCAGACCTAAAAGAAGCAGATGAAATATTTAGCTAAGCAGATAATCTCTAGGTATTGAGGAACCGCTGCTAGATCGTCATGCTCCACTCTCATTCTTTCCATTCCCATATTCCTCACCGTATGTAACTGCAACGAGGCATAAACTGAGCACAACGGTTGACACCTGCATCGTGGCAGGAAGTAAAGCACGATTCTGGTAATGTTTGACTATTTGCCATTTCCATTTATAGGGGGGTGCCAATGCGCACTCAATTCTACTATAACTATCGTTTACAATGTGTCAAGGCACTCCGATTATCTTATCGCGTCCGATAAAGGGCCGTTTCTCAATTTTTTTTCTCTGCACTTATCTTTTAATATGATTCTAACAACTATACGTTAATGCGCAACATCTCAGTGACATCGATATCGATATTGTCAAATAGACCTTTGTAACTGTTTCTCGATAACAATCTGCATGATAGATCACAGATAGTGCCAATCGTAACGACACACTATCAATCTCACAAATATTGTCGACAGCGGCAAGTATCGGCACGTGTGCATCTTGTACAGAATAAAGTTTACGTTTCACGTCCGTGTTTTAAGAAACAGCAACATGAATGTTGTGTCAATTAATAAATCATTGATGCTCAACTTCAATAACTTTCCGCTATGTTTTGAACATTTTTTTCTTATACCCGCCTCAATCACGTAGATTATCAAATATTAACAATTAAAAACAATTGGGGATACCTATTTGTTAAGATCCCCAATTATACACAGGAACGGCGAAGACGTGACCGTCAGCGGCTATTTCCGCAATCCACTTACCTTATGAGCATGTTGTATCTCTTGAGATTATCAAGAATATTGAATATTTACATTCTGATATCGAAATTCAATATTTATTTAACTCTGACACTTTAATATTGCCGCTACAAGAAGCTTTGGTCAAGCGCGCAGTTCTTTCACGGAATAAGGAATAATTTTTTTTTGCCCATTCAAACTTATTGATTTCCTGTGACAATATTATTTAAACAGCCCATAGGTATATCTACTGCTTAATAGTTGTACGCAGGAAAATAAATAAAAGAGAATAAAAAAAAAACAATTACTCCCACTGATCAATTGTTCAAGTTTTCCACTCGAAATTTCTATTCGAATTTTATCGGACTTTTAACAACTAGGCTCTGTAATAACAATGTTCTCGTGTGTTGTGTTGGCTACAATTTGTATACTGATTATGAAAACATGAACACCATGGATATCTATGTATGTGTAGTCAATGACGCCGATAACATAGGTAACGTTATCTAATCAGAATCTACTGGGGAAGTATTTTAGATTACATTAGGTAAACTACGACAAATTTTAAAATACAAAAGAAGACTATATTCCCATGAATGTATAAAAAGGATATTTTGCATGAAATATGTAAACAATTTTAAATTTCGTGCGGCACGTAAAATTCGTTTCACCTATGCACGCCAGATGTCAGCACGTCCTTATAGGGGGCACGACTGCTGGGCGGGGGGCTCGGCAGTTACGAAAATCATTTTGAATTTTCGATCTAGTACCCTCGCGAGTGTCAAGTGTTAACCTAATTGTTCTAATTGTTCGCGAATAAGTAGCAGACATTCGGTAAGTACGACGCAATAATCCGGCTTACGGTAGACTTCCCTTGACACATGCCAAGGAAGATACGTTGAAATTCACAGTTGTGTCACGTTGTTGTCTTTGAGAATTGATACTTTTCCAGTGAATCGTCGCCATGTCGGAATGATGAGAGGCCAACGGAGCGAGAGGGAAGTGGAGGGAAGTGGACTGGCCCGGTTAACCTGCAACGGGGAAGATGGAAGGTAAGGTGCGCATATACTTTCTTTTCTACGGCCGTTTTCTCGAGCTGCTCCTCGAGATGTCTACCGCCCTCATGCATAACACGCCGGGCAAAACTTCGTAATGAGAGGAACGAGTCGAGAGACGATGTTTGCAAATCATTAGTCAGAGGGTAAAAGGCTCCGCGAGGCAGCGGTATCTAGACTCTTTCCTTCTGTTTCCACGACTCCGGTCGGCTCCTCCACCTTCTTCTCGCGTCTTCCCGAGTCTTCCCGAGTCATCCCGAGTAGAAGGCAAATTACCGGTTATGTATATTTAACAATTACTGACCCTCCTTCACCCGCTAATTGGAATATGTGCTTCCAACTATTTTATTCCTTCTGATTAGATTTAACTGCATCCTTAGGAAAAAGTCTTTGGATTCCCATCGTCAATATCTACTGGTATCCCTTGGCATTGCTGTAGATAGGATAGTTTTGACACTCGGCGCTCCGTCGCTCTCGTCGCTGCACTTCTCGCTTATCGTCATTCAGCTGCGAGGAATCCGCTGGCGGCGGACGCTCTTGATGCACCGAGGCGAGCCTTTTCTCCGGGAAACGGTGAAGAGACAGAATGTCCAAGTTAGATGGCTAGAGTAGCAGGGCTTGAAGCCGTCTCACGCTCTTCCGCGTATGAGACGCGAGCTCGTACTTCTCTCTTGGAGAGAAGGTGCGGGCCCTCGCGATAATTCTAGCGCCGCGTAATCAAGGGGATCGTCTGTCCCCAAGGATTGCGAGAGAATGAGGATCGCGAATAACAAGGACCCTTCGTCAATGAGCGGTCGCGGTGATCCTGTTAACAGGATCATCCTGGCGGTTGGCGCTCAGCGTGCTCAGCACGCTTGGCACGCTCGGCACGCTCAGCACACGCTTGGGAAGCTTGGCAGGCTTGGCAGGCGGCAGTAGAGGCGGCAGTAGAGGCGGCAGTAGAGGCGGCAGTAGCGGTGGCAACGGCGTCAGATAAAATTGCTCCCGTCTGGATTACACATGGCCGCTTGTTTTCTCGTTTGCCGTTGCCATCGCTGCATGCCCCTTCTGTTGTTACTCCCTGTTGTTGCACTCCCGTTACCGCCGTACCGTTGCCCTACACTCCTCCCCTCATTGTTGCTATTGGCGCTCGATGGAAAGCGATACTGTGCGTAGGATAGCGTTTCGAAATTTCGACCCTTGTTGTTGTATAGGTCCGCTCGAACGCGCGAGACGCATTACAGAGTTTAACTTTCGCAACCGTCCCCAGGCAGCCGTCATCTCTCGCAGCGCGAATGCAAAGTACGGGAAAGTACTGGAAAATCATTTCTTTCGATGGACAAGGAGCGGAAGACGAAACGTGAGAAAAATGCGGAGAAAAGAGCGATCGCCGACGTAATCTCCGTGAACGGTAGATGAGTAGATTCGAGTCGGGTCCTTCCGACTGGCTCCGATTCGCAATGCCCGGTGACGATATTTACATATGCATATCATTTATCGTATCGCCGCGTTCGGGGTAGGGAAAAGGCACCGTCGCCGCCCGTAATATCCCACAGGACTCTCCATATATCCAAATCGCATTACCGGCCCGCTGCCCATTCCTCGCTAAGCTACGCCCATGAACGATTTGATATGCGTGAGCTATAACCGAGTTAACAATCCGATATGACAGATGGTGCGCACCTCCACCAGCGCGGTTTCGATCCCAACGCGGCATTCGCCGCTCTAATTCCGACTAGAACGCCAAAATATCCTATGCACGCAGCAACGTTCTAATCGCGATTCGGTCCTACCTACCGGACGAGCCGAGCAGCTCCCAATCATTTTACTCTCCAATCGTTTTAACGACAATTTTCCTCGAATACTTTCGACCGCCGCCACTACGACGCGGAAACGCGACACACCTCCATTCCATTTGCCACGCATCGCCCTGCCAGAGCTCTTCCCTTCTCTGTTATTTAAAATCGATATTAAATGCCTCTTCATGTAATTCATCCGCCCTGGGCTTTTAACGATGCATTAGGAGATGCTATCATTTGCGTTTGTTTCTCTGGCACGGCAATAGGCCGGAAACGATCGTATTTCCCCTGCTTCTCACTTTCTGATTTTTCAAAATGCCACCGCTGATGCGGACGTTAACGTTATCGTTATCGTTAATGGCGTGTTGATGACATAAATCACGCTTATTGAAGAAGTCGAAAGTGCGATATATTTGCAATGTGAGGCGGAAGGGAAGGGCATAGGAGAGGTCCATGATATAAAGGCTCACTTACCGGAAAGTTTGCGTTTTGCAACTGGTGTGTCTGACAGTGAGCCATAGTTAGCCGATGCCGGTTTGCGGTGAAAAAGGTGTAAAAGAGGACCCCGCGAGCGTCGCTCCGTATTATCTGCTGGCAGGAGCTCTCTTCGTCATGAGCCGACACCCTCGACACTCCCAACTCCCCCCACAACCCTCGACACCCCCGACACCCCCGAACGGGCGCCGGAACAAAATTCTCCGAAGCGAACGATCGTCGACGTTTCCTCCGACTTCTTCCTCGTCAACGGTGACCGGTTTTTTGCCCGGCATGGAATCGCTGTCGAAACGTCTATGGGCGCCCTCCAAGGAAGGAGAGGAAAGGGCGAGGGAGGGGGAGAGAGAGAGAGACAGAGATCGATGGGAATCTTGAAAGTGCGCAGTCGTGGGTGCGACGACCGGCAAAAGCGGTAAATACGGTACACAACGAGTGGCCCTTCCAAGAGTGGGCGATCGTTACTTTTATGCTCCGTAATTATACATTCCAACGGGCGTTCGGGCCAGCGAGAGTTTTAGGGTTACATTTAGACTCTGGCCGAAATCGGCATGGGCTTGAAACTTTTGCGCCTCTTTCTCCCACGATCCGAGCGAGCGGTAAGACGCGCTCGCGGGAATGCCGGAAGATTGGGCTTCTGAATTTTGGCCCGACCTTACCTTGCGCCTAGCGCACCTTTCGAACGGCCGTTATTTCGCCAAACAATTTACAGCTACGGGCCACCTTTTTCCCCTGTCCGTCTCTTGCTCGCTGACTGCACTTGGCTGCCACACGGTTCCGAAACGCAAATTCCCTCGGCAGGCTAATCAGCGCATGTCGTTCACGTTGATGCGCCGCCAGAAAAGTGAGTGGCATTCCCATTGGGCTTGAAAGCTGTTGACGACAAATCGAGGGTTAAAATACTATCTGTAAATAGCGGGCCGTTGTCGGGCGGTAGGGGGGCTGCGGAGGGTGGTTTGGCCGAGGTCTATCAGATGGCAGGGGGATTATAGCCCTAATTTCGGCCTATCCGCATGAAAGCGAACCGTCCTGAGCTGGCGTGCAGAAGCGCAGAAGCGCAGAAGCGCAGAAGCGCAAAAGTGCCGGCACCCTTACACGTGCCTTCAGGAACAATCAATCCGAGTCTCCGTCCCAGCGAAATACATAACTCTTCCCTCTATTTCTCTTCCTTACCCTGCGTCTTCTCTACCTTCGAATTGGCCAAAATTGCGATGCGGACGCGAAGGCATCGATGCGATAGAGGAAGGCTCGTGCCTTCAAACATTAATCTTCGAAAAAGGCCGAACCCACATAAAACACTTTTATTCGAAACAAGCCCTGTTCTCGAACTCGAGCTCGTTATTACTCTGCCGATAATAAACGCAATTTTCATTAATTCGAGGTAATAACGCCAGCCTCTTCCTCTCTATCTCTATCCCTTCGCCCCTCTCTCTCTCTCTCTCTCTCTCTCTCTCTCTCGCTGTCCAACTCAGTCTCATTAGATGAAATCGCCTTGACCGATGCGGCGCGCGAGCGGTCAAAGTCGTTTCCAGCTCGTCTTAGAGTCGTCCATAAATCACTTTTCGCGGACGTCTCAAATTCTTCTCTAATCTTCCGACGAGCTCGCTCTAAACGACCTAGCAAAGGACGCGCCTAACTTTAACCTCGCGCATCTCGTTCGCGTTCTGAGACGTTTAGGAGATTTGAGGGAAACGTCGAGAGTCGCCGACTTATAAATTCGGAGGTAGAGGCTACCGAAGATGCATGCGGCATCGTGGGAGAGAAAAAACGGCCGATCGTTATTTCGGCCAGTCTCTACCGCGCGTAGTACCTACTGCATACCGCATAGCCCAAAGGATAATTATAGTTTCTCGATCGACGTAAGAGTTTCCGAGATTTTTGCTCGGGCAGGACCATCGGGAGGATCGTCGGGAGGATCATCGGGAGAGGATCGTCGGTAAAATCTCGGCACTCCGCTCGAGGGTGCCGAGCGAAAAGTGTGGGTGAAAAGGTGCAACGGCGGGGGCGGGGTGGGGAGGGGTGGGTAGAGGGGGCGGGGGAGGGGTAGGCGAAAGTGAAGGGTTTCGCCGAAGAGGGAGATTAGTGGACCGGCCGAGACTTTCGTGTTTCTCGAATACCCCGAAACCGTAGATCACGATAATTGTGAGAACAATTCATCAGGTAAATTTCACGCTAGCCGTTCTCTTACAATTGGCGTCTCGCCTTAGACGAATCTGACGAAATTCGTCGAACGATATCGGCGAGAGCATAGCGGCGAGAGCATAGCGGCGAGAGCATAGCGGCGAACGCGAGTTCACGGTGGCCTCATCGATAACGATTTACGATTGTCGGCTCGGATTTTCGCCAGACGAGATCGCCCTCCGTAAATTCCGGCGAAACGGCTCTATCCTCTATTGATGTCTTCTTCGCGGCCGAAAGGCTCACGTAGCGGCGGATACACTCTTACGGGGGCTCACGGTGAAAATCACTTACCCTGCCATAAACCGAGAACAACCCGACAGGTAATACGTGTTCGTACTAATAATAGGTCCATCCGTAAGTGCAGGGTACGGCGCGCAGTACTAATAATAATTATCGCACGCAACGTAGCTGCGCTTCCAATACGCTCCGAAACGTGCTCCTTTAACCTGATACGTAGACTCTGCGCTCGCTCGCGCGTGGGGATAATGAAGACTGTCTATCGACAGATATCTAATTCTCGATCATGTCGGGACGACCTTCATCACTTACCAACATGCAACCGTCTCTATTTCGTTATTACTCCTTCGCTCCTATCCACTGCGAGAAAGAATGTTTTTCTTCGGAAATTACTCGACGATCGGATGATTCTTACTCTATCAAATCACGATCCTTACCTACCGCCTGAAAACGAGGAAAACTTGTCTCGTTACCATTCTTCTTCGTCTTTCTCTCTCTTCTCGCTCTTTCGCGCGCGCGCTCTGTTTCACCCCACACACCGTATAGCCGAGGGAGCTTGCACACGCAATAAAGATAATTGCAATTTAATCCGGGCATCGTCGGAGCAAGGCTACAAAGTAAAACGAGGCAAGACCGCCTTTATCCTTTCTCTCTCTCTAGCTTGGGCCCAATGCGCATCCATCTCGGTACCTTTTCTTCTTCTTCTTTCTCTGTTTCTCCGCTCACGCATCCAGAAAGACTGATCAAACCCCTGCGTACTGGCACTACACTCGTAAGCGGATCGAGCGTACGTGCACGCAGACACGCGTATGCGCAACCGCATACGATGAGGGAGGGAAAGAGAGACAAAGAAGGATCGACGACGACGAAAGCGAGAGAGAGAGAGAGAGAGAGAGAGAGAGAGAGAGAGAGAGAGAGAGAGAGAAGGGGTTGGGGGAGAGATGGGCAGACTCGGTTCACGGGGATCTCCAGCCTCCTGGCGCAATTCTGCTGGATGACAAGAGGGGGTTGTAGAGGACAGGTGCTACTGACGCCTTTGATCTCTTCCGCATTACACGCTGCGGAGTATTGCTCGCAAAAAAGGGAATTATCAAAATATTCCAACTGGTTGCGCGCCTCTCCTCCCGCCGAAGGGAGCCGGATCGATGCTTTTGTCCTCGATCGTGATACATCCGCGCACATCTACCTACGACGCGAGCAAGATAGGGACGGTGGAGAAGGGGGTGAGGGGGGTAATGTGCCGTCGCGTATGTTTTATCGCAATATTTATTTCAGCCCTCAAAGACATCGGGCGGCACCCATTGTGGCAGCGTTTCGTCCATCGAGGTGTCCAAATAACTCGAGCGGTCGCGTATAAGTCATCCGGAGGGCCTGCGGGCCCCCGAGGCACCCTAGAATTATCGCTAAACGTTATTGCCTAGGCATCATAGATCTTGCGTATAAAATGCTAGGTTATCGTTATACCGCTCACGCGTGTGGTTAGAAGCGAGGGTGGACTGTCTCTTCCTCTGCACACAACCCCCTCATCTATCCCTCCCACCATATGCCTCGTCACGGACGACGTATACTGTGTGACTTGGAATTTCTCAAACGTTCCGTTAACAGTTTGCTCTCGATGACGGTTGCGACTCTCTTGTTAACGTTAGCTATTATTAGAAAACGATTAGCGCTAATGAATCGTTCGCAATTAGTGAAATTGGTCGGTAGGTAGGTGATAGAAAGCGCTAATAAGCGCGCCGTCACACACGGGCGACGCGGGACGATGGGGGCATTCTTTGAAACCAACACCGAGGAGAAGAGTTCACTTAATGCAACGCCCTTAGCGATTTAGCGTGCACGAACGGGACGATAATTCCTTTTTCAGCACTTTTTGAGAGAGCGCAAAGGAAGGCGTACGAGCTTTTATAGTCGGAACGAGCTCGGGGGGAGGGAGGAAGGGAGGGAGGGAGGGATGGATGGAATACAGTATACGAAACAGTACGCGCTTTGTTGTTGGGCGACAGCAGTTGGAGGGTATAATTCATCGCATGTGCCAGACTTTGAGTGCCGGCACAAAGGTCAAAGCTGGTCCACACGTCGTCCCAGAATTACAGTATTTTGAATAACGGTTTCGGCGATGCATACGAGAGAGAGAGAGAGAGAGAGAGAGAGAGAGAGAGAGAGAGAGAGAGAGAGAGAGAGAGAGAGAGAGAGAGAGAGAGAGAGAGAGAGAGAGAGAGAGAGAGAGAGAGAGAGTGAGAGAGCCCGGGTACGATACTCCGTGTCAATAGCAGGTGATCCCTGACCGAACGGTATCGTGGTCGTCATGTGCACCGAATGTGCCGCGATCGCAGAGGAACTTTCTTTTTTTCCTTGACGCGACGTCGCGCGATCGATATTCGCAATTAAGCCGGCGCGCCGCGCCACGCTATGCCAGGCCAAGCCGAGTCAGGCCAAGCCGAGTCAGGCCAAGCCGAGCCACGCCACGACACAGGCTAACCTATACACCCCTTCCACTACCACCCACCAAACTTTCGGAAAACTCCTCACCGCAAAAGAAACGGCGAGATGTGACGTTACTAATCTGCAACTATATCCGCAAGCTCTTTTATTATTTCTTATCTGATTGTTATACTTGACGCGTACCGCTCTAATAATGTGCACCTCGCGTTAGACGTCGCATATCATTCTTCTTCTTCCGCGTGTAATTTTTGAGATGCAGCGCGTCCGCAGCCGGAGTATTAATCGATTACGTTCTATCGCCCGCACCCATAATCCCTCTACGAGCGAGAGAAGAAAGGGGTTTCTCATGGGACGTATGAGCGCTGTAACCGAGGAAGACATCCTGACTGATTGTGGTTACGACGATCTTGACATCTTCCGGGAATTCTCCGGCTCTCCGTCTAGATTTATTTAAAGAAACGGATTAGCTACGCCTTTCATCGGCCGCTGCATTCGTCCCTGAGTGGAATTGTTTCAAGCCCCACCTTAATTCTCACCTATTAGTCCGCTATTGTCCCGGGAAAATGATATTTTTTTTCTCGATCGCTACGACCGCTGCGACGACAGTGTTTCTCTCTTTTTTTTTGCCCGCAATACGCCGAGGCTGGAAATTTGCTACGCTTTTAACGCATCGTCTCGAGCTATGGGACGAGGGTCTTCCGTCAAACGGAGATTACGAATCGCAGGCTTGCTTTGCGATGCGCCGAGCCGTATGATTCCTGAAGTTCGCAGGGTATAGTGCCTCAGACATTTCGTGAGCGCCGCTCGCTTCAACGGACAAAGCCAGTGCAGGAGTTTAGTCCTATTGCCGGTAACAGATCTTACCCCTTCCGAATTTCCCTCCTCCGCGTTCGACCTACCTTTTCGCCCCCTTTGAACAGCGACCACCCAGCAACGGACCTTTACTTACCTTTACTTACCTTTACTTACCTTTACTTCCGATTAATCACTCGTCATTTCAGTCATTTCAGTCATTATCAGTTATTGGACATTTAGCTCTCTTATCGATCGGTCCTTATGCCGGCGGAATACGTAATGGCAGTTGGCTTTAAGTCTATGCCCGCTTTCACTCGGTTTGCCCGTAAACACAGGATTCGTCTAAAAATTTTACTTTCCAAGGGGACCCTCGGGCGTCAGGGCAAATAATGCGGCGCACGCAGGAAATCGCAATTGAAATTGGCGGTTTGCCGCTGCCACATGGACCTACGTTTACGCCCGTCCCAATTTTCGTCACGTTCTGAAACCTCTGCCACCCCCCGATGCGTATTCAACTCGGGCATGGAACCCGACCACCCGCAAAATTCACCTTCCTCGCTCCATTCTTTCCGCACTGCAATTGGACTGGAGGGAGGGAAGGGTGGCGAGCGTAATATGCACCGCGCGCGCTAACGATATTGGCTCAAGAATTATCTTATGTCATTTTCCCCCGCAGCTGGCAGACAGCCTGCTAGCGCATCAAATAGTTTTACACGTATGAAAATGACCTTCCACGGCGATATTATCGAACCGGTTCGCGCTCGCATATATTGCGGCTTATTGATACTTTCTCTCGGCGGCAAATACTAGAATTACACTACAAGTGCTCTGAGATGATATATTCGTACTGCGTGATTATCGGTTGACCGCGACGCCTCGATACTCACCCCGATACTCACCCCGATACTCGCCTCTTGCGGCCAGAACGGACGGTAGGAAGGCCGTTAACAGAAACTTTTGGAACTCCGTCAAACGTAGATGCCACTTACGCGCCGCGCGAACATTTACTACAAACCCCCTTCGGAAAGATATTCCATACAGCGAATTCAATTCTCGCAATTAGAATGTAAAGAGCGAACGAACTGAATGGCGAACTTTCTCAGAGCTAGAATAAGCAGTACTTTTTTGTGAGGACAACTCGAGACTTTCATTTCAGCAGGGCCGAAGGAATGGGGGGTAGGACGGAGGGAGAGAGAAGGAGGGTGGCTGGGACGGGAGGCTTGAAAGGAAAAAGTTTTAAACCGCGGGAGCGTAAGAAAAATGCTTTTCTTTTAATTTCAGATAAATACGCCGGTAGAGTACCGCCTTTTACCTCGCCGGCAGAAGGTGAATCCGCAAAACTTTCCCCGTAATTGAGGGACCCTTTGTCCGTTAATTGAAGGGAAACGTAAAGGTCGCCTATTTCGACAAAGTAGATCGGGGCATAATTTATTTGGAATTTCGAAAGTGCGAAACCGCGGGATGTAGCGTTGGCCTCGGAAAAGGTATGATTATTCGAGGATCAGCGACACGTTCGTCGAACGCGAGAATGGGTGAGGAAAAAGTTGGGCGTAACCGGTTAAATGGAGTCTGGGTGACCTTTGGCAGGACGACAGATGCGAGGACTCGGGTCGACGCGAGTACGATTATTCGACTCGTATCGGGCTAAAGGAAGGCGAGAACGTTTCGGAAATGTCGTGCTGCTACGATGTCTCGGGTAAAAAAAAAAAAGCAAGTGGAGTACTGGGAGCGCGCAACTTTTCCATCGGCAGCTCGCCCGGGGGCGTAAAATCGTGAGGTCCTGGGGATTGCCGACTCTCGACTGCTGCCTCTCCTGCATCTCCTGCCTCTCCTGCTACCCCTGCCACTCCTGCCACCCCTGCCACCCCTCCCTGCCTCTGCTATTGCTGGCATCGCTGGCATCGCTGGCATCGCTGCCCTGCCGTCCGTCGCGCAGCATTCACGGCCTCGGGTCTGAGATTCTGACCATCTGTCGAAAATCCTGATTTTACATTCTCCTTCGTCGCTACCGCGAAAGTAAATCGCGACGGGAACCTGTCTACCCTATATATTATACCCCCACATCTATATACCTACATATCCGTCCACCTATCTACAACTTTTCTACCTGCCCGATATATCTTCGGCAAAGTTTCGCAATTACACATTCGCTGCCTTTCGTCGGCTCTTCGGGTCAATTTGACACGAGCCCCGTCGAGCAGATAACGATCGAATCGCTCTCCAATCTAGTTATCTTTCAGCCGCGTACGAGCGCCCGGCTTGTTTCGGCGCATTCTCTTTCTGATAATTACGGGAAGGAAAAACAATGGATCCAATCACGCCGCGGAACAATAGCGAAATACAACAATTGCGTGTAAGACCCCCCATGAAGATACGCGCCCAGCTGGTAATTGGACGTTGGCTCGCAGGGAGCCCTACGTGCCAAGTGCTCAAACCCCCTCACCGTTAGATACTTGCATTGTTTATTATGCTTCCACCGCTATTCTCTGCCTCTCTCACTCCTTCTCTCTCTCCCACCCTTCCTACAGTTCTCCCTTTTCTTCCTTCCTTGCGCGTAACGCGTATCACTCGTTTACTCTCTCATCTACACCTACAATTGCCTTTCTCCGAGTGCCCGGTTAAGGCCAACTTCTTTCAAATTTTCTTCGGCAAATTCCAACGTCGATCCTGCGTACTCCCTACGCGCCTTTACCTCTTCCATTTTTTCTTTTCTCTCGCCGTTGACAAGAATCAAAGATCCGCCCCAGGCACCGACCTACATTTCCTCTCACCACTCTATTATTTGTTTACGTACTGTAAACATCGTAAGCACTATCGATGTCACGCGAGCGTGTTCGAGCGAATGTGGCGAATGTATTCCGGGGCGGCTCACAACTTTTTTTTTTTATCCGCCGCGCATCGGCCGACGGTCGCTAAAATATTGGCCGTATGTTTTGAACTCGATGTACAATCCCGGGAGATGCGGTTTTTGCAATTGCATTTTTCTGTCTGTGATTCTACCCGATCGGCGGGGAAGTGAATTTTCCAACCAATGTAGGATGCTGAAATTTTCTGAAAATATATACGAATCCCGGGACGTTGAACGAAGCGCGCAGCGTCTGTCTGCCACAGTCAGTTGCCCATCGCTTCAAAGGCCTGACGTTTTTCAATATTTAAAACTAAAATTCAAATGCCTGCCACGTTCGATCGACGTGTACTCAGGAATGCCACGGCCTCGCATATTCATCGCTAGTACATATAGTAAACGCGGTAGTGCGCGCCGGCCCCTTTTTCCGTCCCCAGCCCCGATCGCAGAAACGCATGTAATGGGGAAACGATCGAGGTTGGACGCATCTTTCCTTCCTCGCGACACTCATTGCACGGGGAAAAGGCGGCGCAATCGTTGATAGCCGAAATTTTGGCCGCTGCCGAGAGCGCGTCCTTCGTATCGCATTTCCCTTACGCTCGAGGCGCAATACCGTATTATACGTCCGCCTAGAATAAAGATCCTTTGACAAAATTCTCCCCGGGGAGTCGCTTTAGGGACGGCTATATGGCCACCAGGAAATGACTGAACCACGTTAGGATATTGGGTTATGTTAAATGGCGTCTCCCCGCTAAGAAAGATGCTTCCACACGCTTCATCTCTCCGCCTAGCGGTAGCTACTCCACCAAACACTTCCCTCCGTGTGATAGAACGTGGATACGGAATGGTGGCTACGAAATGGTAGGAAGGAAAATTGGACCGTTGACAAGATGAAAGGAGAAAGGTGTCGAGAGCGAGAAGCAGTTAAGTAACCTGACGCGTTCGCCGCCCGCACGATTAATTCTCTCATACGCGAGGCTAATTAAGTTCCCCGCTCGACCCGTTAAACTTTCTCTGGAGTTAGGCGTGTGCCGGGGTCAATTCGTGACCGAAGGAGGAGAGGAGCCGGGTCGTCTCGGTGTCGAGGAGAAATATCAATAATAACGGTGAGGGCATGGCCGGTACGTCAGTTCTGTGGAGACCGGTCGTTGGCTGTAACCGATGAAGACATAAACCCATGTCCACGCGTAATTTAGAGTTCTTAACTCCCAGTAGGTGGTTGGCCACCACCTGGGGCTCGAGACACCTTATCGCGCCCACGGCTACGGGCACTCTTCATCTTCCCTCTGTCTCTTATACGCTTCCCCTCCTTCACCTCGATCACCATCTCACCCTCTCTCTCTCTCTCTCTCTCTCTTCCTCTCTTTCTACCAGCCTATCGTTTACTCGTAATTTCTCCCCTCTCCCCTGTCCCACCATTCATTTTGAAACTTTCATTCAGTCCTGACGCTATTTAATGCTCCACGACGGACATCTCTACTTGACCCGATTCTTTCGCCGATCAGAGAATTGTCAACTTTTGCATGCAGCGTAGGATGTTGAAGGAAGGAAGGGAGGGAGGAAGGAAGAGAGGCGAGTCTTCGTGATAGGACAACGTTTGCACCGGGAGCGTGGCCAAAAGGGCCGCTGCAAGCGGCTAACTAGGCGAACGATGCCTCGACATTCGACCTGACACGTACGCGCGCCTGGCCATTACTTTCAATTTATGTTCCTCTCGATCCTTAAATCGGCAAACTTTCGGAGACCGCCCGTAGGGCACTCGACCGTTCGGCCCTCGGTAAGATATTTACACGCGTGCCGTTCTGCCTCGCTTGCTCGCCAGCGCTTCTACCAGTCAGCTTGCAAATAGCTCCTCTATACGCACTCGGACCGACACGAATTAATAATATTCCCAAACTATCACGTTATGCATATCACTTCCGTCTTGTCGAATCAATCATTTCGCGACAGCTCGATCAGTCATGGCTATTGAGGTCAATTACCAGTCAAATAAAAAGTAGAGGGGGTGAGAGAGAGAGAGAGGGAGAGAAAATGGTGGAAGATGGGATCGAGACATCGGTAGATGCAGACTCGAAGGCACTCTGGCAGCGTGACGTTAAAGTTTTAATTGGATCGGTAGTTGCGTCGTCAGGCTCCGCGAGAGGAGCAAAAAGGGTAGGAGCTAAGAGTTAGACGACGTTAAGTGTGTTCGCCTCGTCTGCCTTAAAAGATCGTACGGCTCCGTAGAGGGATGCATGGAGGAGAGATTCGATTGCGTGGGTAAAAGTTTAATCGGGCCATTAGGGGGGTGAGGGGGTTCGTAAGTGAGAGCTGATGATTCTCGGTGCGCGGAAGGCGTCATTCGGTGGAGGGCAGGTTCTTACCAAGAAGGTCCTCGGTATATGGACCTTGACGGGCATGCGACGATGCTGCGATGTAAAGAAGAGAGAGAGTGGTAGAGAGAGCGAGCGGCGGGCTTGGATGAGAAGGGGAGGAGGGCTGGGATAGATGGATAGAGGGAGGGCAAGCTCGGCTCGGAGGCGGGATGAAGGGGAGAAGGAGAGGAAGAGTCGTCGCTCCGAGAGGGAGAGAAAGACAAAGAGAGTTGTCTCTCACACGGCGCGGCGATCCCTTTCCAACCTGGCGGATCGAAGTGAGTTTTGAAAATGTATGCGCACACGGCCAGATTCACAAGGAGGGCTGTAAACCCCGCCTCGGGCCAAGATACAGAGGGAGGGCTGCCGAGAGAGAAAGTGTGCGTGCTCGGCTACGTAAGCGCGTACGTGACACAGGGAGAGAGAGAAAGCTTGTGTTTCGATGCTCGGGAGGGCCCCTTATATTCCCCAGTAAATTGCACCCTACACCCCGTAGTTCCCTTCCCCACTCCCCTAGTCCGCTCGCGCGATTCCCTTTAGCCCTCGTCTTTCGCCCCGTATTGCCCCGTTGGTACGTTCGTTCGTTCGTTCGTTCGTTCGTTCGTTTCGCGAGTCGGCCATGTGTGTACAAGTTTCGTGCCAAGGCAGTGACCCACGAGCCAACATATTGCCGTTGTTTGAAGAAGGAGAATTGCTCGGTGGTTGCCCCCCTGTCGAGGCGAAGCTACCCCCCTGCGATGAGGGTTGATCGATCGGTTAGCCGCGATCGTGCTCGCCAGCTCTAATGCCGCGATAGTACCCTTTTTCGATCGTCACGTAGCCAGCCTTTAATGAGGGCCACCGCCTTTCCGTTGAACCGGCGAATAAACGAACCGCCGAATGAACGAACTGCTGAACGAACTGCTGAACGAACAAACGATCGAGGAAAGGCTCGTTAAGCTCGCAGAGCGCCTTGTCACACTCTCATCGCAGCTTTCGTCCATCGTGCGTACATTCCATTCTCGGTAATTCCGAGAGAAGCTCGTGATCGTCGTGATCGACCGCTAACCGGGCATTCAAATTTTACAGCACTGCGTATAGGGCAGCCAGGGTTCTAACCTCGAATTTACCCGGCGCCCAGCGCCGAATTCTTTGATAATTGAGGTCTAGCGGGCGCGCAAAGGGGAGATATTTGTTCTCTCCACTTAAAATCGAACCGCCTCGCATTCCCATATTACGCGGCTCTTTCGTGCATCCGCCTTTTGGTTCCTTCTCGTCTCTCTCTCTCTCTCTCGCCATCTCTCTTTCCATCTCTCTTGCCATCTCTCTTGCCATCTCTCTTGACTCTCGGCTGTCAGGCGGCGGCGGCGGCTGCGGCGGCGGCGGCGGCGGCAGTATGCCCTGCTGCGGAATGCTGTAGCGTGCGCACCGCCCACGCTGCATCTCGCACGCTGCATCTCGCACGTTGCATCTCGCACGCATGCACGAACCGGCGAAACGACGAGAGATGCGGCCAGGGAGAATACGCTTGCAGCGGGGAGTAGGTTCCTATATGATGCTCAGACGCCCACGGCGGAATGAGCACGCGCGCGCGCGCCACCACTCCAGCGCGCCCGCCAACACGAGCGAGAATTCACGCACGATCACGCACGAACGGTGTCGTGCCATGTACCTACCTACCTACCTACCTACCTACCTACCTATCCACCTACCAGTTGTACCGGTGCAACTCGTTTTCTTTCGCTACTCTTTCCAGGTACGAATTTCGCGCGTCGCGAATCCTTCCTCCCCGGACGAATGGACGGATCGAGAAATGTTTGGAATTCGCCGTGGCATCTCGTGCGATCGGCTCTTCCCGCTCCAATTCCGAAAGTGGCGGGAACCTATGCAATCTATGTAGACGGGAAACGACAACGATAGCGTACGTATACCTTCTCAGTTGGGGCCGCAGAGATTAAACTCACGCACAGTCCGGCCCGGGGGCGGCGTGCCAGCCAACTAATGAGAGAGGCGAGCAACCGTGATGATAAAGTCTCCGGCCAGCTCGTTCCGCACTAACGTCCGAATCTTTCTGCCGACGACTGCTCTCCAACCTTTGAGCTTTCTCCCCACCTCCACCCCTTTCCACCCATCCCTTTCCACCCATCCCTTTCCACGGATTACAACAAGCACCGACGGTCATTCCTTCGTTTCGCCGCTATTCCCTCTATCTTCGACCATCCCCACCTCCTAGAGAGAACAACCATTCCTTTCCCTTATATCTTCATTCTTTCTTTCACTTATTATTATCGTGCAAACGATGAGAAAACAGTTTCGCTACAAGAATGATGCAGCGTCAAAGATCGATGAATTTAACAGGCTATTTGCCGACAGTTGAGAGTCCAATGTATAGGATGATATCGTTGGCGCTCTCGCTCATTTTGTCGGTACGGAATTTGGAAAGCGGGCTGCTGATATTCAAACGCTGTTCGATCACGCCACCTCGCGCCACCGGCTATTGCGCCCTTTCGCGCGAGTATACGCTACAAAACGGCAGCCACGAATTTTACGGTGACGTCGGAACTCGAGGCGAATTTTGCGCCAGAAGCTCTACTCTCAACCACGAACGCTTGCGAGGGCGTACGTTTAAGGACATTCGCTCAAACGATACCTATTTTACATTGCAAGGGAAATGTACGACCAGTTAATGTAATTTCAGGGAATTCGCGGGATTGCCAAAAGCGAAAATGGCAACATATTGTATAAATCATATACTATTTGAATGCCTGATCCAATAGATAAGTGAGGAAAATTTAAAGTAGCGTTTTAAATGGCTGAAAAATGAATATTGGGGAATTTCTGTGATTGAGGTGAGGAGCAAAATAATTTATAGACCCTCGATGCGTGGTATGGTGGGGCGTGCTGACGTCGCGCGTCTTTGCCTGCTAGGGGGTCAAAAATAACTCAGAGAGCCGTTTGCCGTTGGTCGAAATTCGCTTTAGTTTCGGAGTTACATCCGAAAAACCATCGAAAAAATGAGGGTCGAAAAATGGGCGAAAAATAAAAGTCTTCCGATCGATTTGTGGTTATGCATACTGAAAGAGAATCGAACGAGGATCACAAAAATCGCAACCCGAGCCTTCTAAGTGCAATAGTTTCGGAGATATGGCCAAAAATGTGCGAAAAATTGGGGAAACATGGACTTTTAGGTAGCTGTGACGGAAATAGTACCTGCTGACTAAGTGACGGTGATATTGCTTGAAAGAGAGATCAATTACGTGCACAAAAATCGCAACTCGAGCCTTCTAAGTGGTATAGTTTCGGAGATATGGCGAAAAAACTGCTGAAAAACGTGAAAAATCGGACGTTTTATCGGTTGCCACGAAGAGAGCTAACTTTGACTCAATTTTTGATGTATGGGGTGAAAGAGGACGTCACCTGGTTGTAAAAAATCGCAACACGATCGCGCTAAGTGGCACAGTTTGTAAAATATGACGAAAAATGTGCGAGAGAAGGACGAATAAGGGTGAGACTTGAGGCTCACTCGAGTGTACCATGCGCAACCTAGTTTCGTTGAATTACCTTGGATTGACAGATGAAAGAGCAGGAAGGTGACTTGAATAAATAGCAATTAGATTGTTCAAAATATAATAATTGTGGAGAATTGGAGAAAAGAGCAGGTGAAAAGTGAACGGTGCGAATAATTAATGAGAATGTCAGTTCGTAAAGGTTATACGCAGTATTCTAAATATGATGTTGGGTATAGATGAGAGACATGAAAGGCATAAAAGGCTCGGGTAGGAGAGAGATAGAAGTCGTGTGCCGTTTTTCAAATGCTACTGGATGACGGTACGCTCTGGGCGATTAGGGCGAGGAGTGAGGGCTCGGAGTGAGGGCTGGGAGTGAGGGCTGGGAGTGAGGGCTCGGAGTGAGGGTGAGGACTGAGGGGCAGGTAGGACGTCACTTAGGAGAGAAGGAAAGGCTTGGCATACTGTTATTAGTATTGCCCCGTCGGTAGGCGTAGAGCAAACGGAGGCGTACGGAGGCGTACGCGTTTCCACGTTCCACTTCGCGGGACGGATAATTCGAAAATTCATCGTTATGCATCCGCGGTGAGCGTATGACGCCGGTAACGGTATACGCTTAGCGTTTTTCGATCTCCCTCGGCTCGCCGGACTAAGTAGATAATTCCGTGGTACTCGAAAGCCATTTGCAGTCGCATAGAATCTTGCCGGTAATATGGACGGCCTCGCGGAATTTTCCTCTCGCCGTTTCAAGGATTCGCTGCTAAAGAAAAAGTGGCACATAGGCAAGATAGACACTGTTCTTGACGAGATTCGGTTATGTTTCGGCTCAGAGCTTCGTCGGAAAATAAGATAAATCCGTAAAGGAATCATCGATATTCCATACGTAGGAAGGAATGCGACCTGGCCCTTGGTGCCGGTGCTCGACCCTCTTTTTATATAAAAGTACGGTGAAACTTCAAAGGGCCGCGTAAAGCCCGTTCGGATTCAAAGTAGCAAGAAATCACATTTCAAAAAGAATCTACCGCCACGAGAGTCCAGACGTTAGGTAAGCCGACAATTTGCATGTTATTATCGCGAGGCGTTTGTGCTTCGCGGCGGGGCGTTTTACCTCGACAACCGGGAGTTGTTTATTGTAATTACGAAAGTTTGGCTTCCAGCTCTTACCTCAATTCTTTGTCTACCCTTCGGTACAGCCTTGGCAGGAAAGAACTGAAACGTAAACGCTGAGAACAGTTAGACGACAATCTTTCGGCACAATAGGGTCGACACTGGTATACTCTTAAGAAATACAAATATTTAGGCGGAACGATACATTGATCGGTATGTATCAGGGTAAATATCAATTATACACGGGGGATCGTCGACTAAATGGATCGATCGAGCGAGAAGAGAGGCTCGGTCATGGAGGCGAAGGGAGATCTAGGTAAGGATCGTTGCGCAACAATGCGAGCGGACAACGTTGAAGAAAAGTATCTCGTAGGTGTAATCCCTGCCCCGACTATGACGCAGACGCGGAGAAGAATGTTTGGAGGGATCGAATTTGCCACGCGCTTAAGTCAACAAGCTCTTGACTGGCCGCGAAAAGAGCGGGCAGGGCGGTTGCTTCGATTGAATGGGCCTCTTTCGCCCTCTCCACCTTTTTTTTTTACTTCATGCACGAATGTTTTCAGAAAAATCACCTCTCGATACTAACGTTTTCGTGGCAGGATAGCGTCGACAGGCGCATAGCACCTGACAGCCTCAAGCGTTCGAAACGTGAAAGGATATTCGGAGGACGCTCCATGTTTGCGGTCCTCCGCGATCAATGGACTGATCGGTATCGATCTCGCAGGATTATCCCTTCTCCACGGTAAGGGATCAGACCATCACCGTCAGGGGGATGCGTACGGATAAGGCACGATGGTAGCGCATAAAAAGTTGGGTAAGGATAGTGGGAGGCATTTTCTCTCGTCTATTAACGACTCGTGAGAACTGAAAGGTAGAAGATGGACGATCTTCCTTTGAATCGCATCGGAAAGGAGCATGTTGCCATTCTAGCGATATAGGTACTTGCCGGCTCACAGATAATCCGAGCCTCTCGCTCCTAGAAGCTGCAATCCGTTCGCGTTACGGACGTTGCAATCTACTCGAGTTATAGACACATCAGTCTACCCGCTACGACGTGGAAACCACTTAGACGTAGTCGAAGTTAGGTCATCGCTTCGGATTATTAGGTAATTAGGGTAAGATGGTCCTCATGACCATCCCGATGATGGAGGGGACACGGTATATGCCCGTACTACCTACCGATAGATAAACACATGGGCAGATTACACGACGCTCTCGGCTCTTGCATAGATATATGCAATTTAACTAGTAATTTCCAACTTACATCGGCTTAACTTTGGGAGTAATGATGTGGTAGTTAAATTGCATCACACGAGCGAGTTACGGCGTTATAACGTGACGTGCCGGGGAACAAAGTGGATTATAGTGGATTTCTTGGTGAACAACTTCTATCGCTGGCCTATCGAACCATAGTTTACCCGGAGAAATAATTCGATTTTTCCACCTCGATTAGAGGCTTCAATCGCTACGAGTGGAAATTCCTTTCCTTCGTTTTTGCGATTTCCCTCTTATTTCGCTTCATTGCCATTGTCAGCAGTGTAGAATGTTTTGCGTATCGATAATTACCCGCAACGTGTCAGGGTGTCTTGCTGCCGATAGCTTTGCCACCCTTGCCATCTTGCATCCCCCGACATCCCTTGCGGAATTGAGCTGCACCGGGTGGCCAACTCCTTGCGCAATGCACTTGTACCTTGGACACGGAGGTAATCCTCGAATCTGACAGACAACCTTCTCCGGCTGTCACGCCCATTTCCTGACACGACACGTAATTCTCCTGGATGGCATCGGTATCATGCGGCCGTTTCTCCGCGCACGATACATCTTCCGTTCGATCGTCATAATAGCGGTCGGAAAACGGTCCGAGAAAAAAGGAGGCGAGGTATGCGCCGAACGTTTCCTCAGATTATCTTTCCGGTGGCCAGGGAGATTCTGCGTGACGTGCTCCTAGCTCGGCTCGGCTCGTTACGTCTGCAATCCCGTCCGCCGTTTCTTGATCTCCTTTTACTTTTTTCTTGCCCTTTCCTGCCTCTCTCTCTCTCTCTCTCTCTCTCTCTCGTACGCGCACGCGCTTTCCTATCGTTCCTATCCACGGGCTATTCACGATGGAGCAACGGTCGGGCAAGGAGGATCACATCGCGAATTCTTCCTCGGCGGCTAATGTAACACCGACCGACGCTTCCTCCTTTTCGATCGAGTCACGATTTAGCATAGGCGTGGTGTGCCTGCTTTCCGAGCAAGGGAAGATGAACGGTCTCTGACCTCTTGCGCGCGGTTTAACGTGCCTTCGATCGGGCTTTCGCCCGCTCTCTTCTCCGCTCTCTCATCCGCTCTCTCATCCGCTCTCTCGACCACTCTCGCAGCTAGCCAACGATATACCCCGTTATGGGCCGCATTCAGCGTCAGGCACGCCAAATTGTTTATACCCCTTTATCGGCAGCCTCTCAGCAGGAAGAGTCCGGCACTCTTTTCTTCCTCCGCGGACAGAGCCACGAGCATCCCTGCTTATAATTTAATGTATGCAACGGGTGCGCCACCTACAACATCGCCTCCCGTATCTGCGCCTTCGACTTAGAGACTTCTCTACGTACGTGGCGCAAGAAGCCATCAATTCTGCGATATCGTTCTTTCATCGGCCCTTACGTTACTTTCAAGCGAGCTAGCCTCCTATCGGTATATACATATAAAATATCTACGTGGCTACGTACGTTCTGCCATTTTTTTTCTAAGGAAGAAGGCAAAGGGAATGGACGGTAGGATTGACGTCGGTGGTGTTAAAGGTACATGATGGGAAATAACGTCAGTGTGAAAACCTATCGAAATCTTTGAAGGAAAATTGTGCTGAAGCGTCTTGGGGAGGTCGTAAGATTCTTTCATCCGTCTGTACCAACCTCATCACCGACAGCGCTAACTCGGAGGGGTCGGAGAAAAGTAGGGGGTGAAGGAGATAGGATAGTAGGAAGGGTGGGTGGCGGGCGGGTGGTGGTAGCAACGTGGCGTCGTCGGCGTCGGCGTCGGCGTCGGCGGCGGCAACTGCAGCAGCAGCAGCAGCAGCAGCAGCAACAGAAGCAGAAGCGTCGGTAACGGCAGAACGGGTGCAGAGACAACGAGAGTACAGAGACGAGAGAGCGTAGGAAGAAAATGGGGCTGTATAGCGTGGCAGTTGTAGCGGTTAGTGGAGATCGCGTCGACGTGGTGGTAGCGACGTAGTGGGTAGCGACGTAGTGGTAGCGATGACGACGGCGGCAGTGGTGGCGGTGATGAAGCTGGCGGTGGTGAAGGTGGCGGCGGTGATGGTGGCGGTTACGTGGAGGGGACACGGTTGCGATGTAGAGAGCGAAGTAGGAGAAGGACGAGGAGGGAGGTTTAGGCCGATAGTCAGCGGGGGCAGCAGGAGGAGAAACGGGAGGCTACCGCCGAGACGAAGAGAGTGAGAGAGGAGGAGAGGAGGAGAGGAGTGAAGTGGCGGTGGCGATGGCGGTGGCGGAGACGTAGGAGGAGGAGGCGGAGGAGGAGAGGCAGTTGCAGTGGCAGGACGAGGTGGAAGACGGGGGGAATCGATCGGTCATGCGCAGTCTCTGGCAAGCGTTCGCTGTCGTTTCGACGGAAAGACGT
Source organism: Anoplius nigerrimus (assembly GCA_914767735.1). Taxonomy (NCBI): domain Eukaryota; kingdom Metazoa; phylum Arthropoda; class Insecta; order Hymenoptera; family Pompilidae; genus Anoplius; species Anoplius nigerrimus. The sequence goes on from OU612083.1 coordinate 18,132,811, forward strand.
AGGTCGTGGGCGCGGGTGGTTGCCGCCGCGAACGTATATACCTATACTCTGAACCTGCGATCCATCCCCCGACCTAACAGACGAGGCAGAGGGAGCGTGCCACGAGGGTAAGGGAATGAGCCCGATACCTAGCTGAGGACCGTACGAGAGACGGTAAGAGTGAATGAACGAATGAGCGAACGAACGAACGAACTATCGAATATTCTATCGGTGTATTACACTGTCACGAGGGCGGGATAGAAAATGTTGGAGAGTAGCGAATCGATGCGCGTAGAAGAAGGAGAGGAAGAAAAAGCGGAAGACGAATAGAGTAGGGTAAGAAGGAAGGAAGGAAGGAAGGAAGGAAGGAAGGAGCGACGGAAGGGGTATATTCCTTGCATAAGCCCTACTGCGCGCCCTATCCGCGGGTTAGGTTATGCCATTCCCCGCGGCGAGCGGCAGGCAGGCAGGCAGGCAGGCGGGCAGGCAGGCAGGCTGGCTGGCAGGTAGGTATGTATATAGCTGGATAGAGAGGCTGCTGTTGCCGCCGTTGCCGTGGCCGTAGCGCAGGGTCCATCATGTGACTGGAGGCGGAGGCACCACACCCCCGGGCTGAAGAGCGGCGCGACGGGGAAAGGCGCGCGTAGCCAACGAGAGGGGAGCACTAGGGGACCGCTAGGGGAGTGATAGGGGAGTGATAGGGGAGTGTTAGGGGGTTGTGCGCACGGGCTTCGAGGTGGAGGTGGGCTGAAGGTTTTCGGAGGTGGCGGGTGGGGTTGCGACGGGAGGGTTGCGAGCGGGGGGGTTGCGAGCGGGGTTGGGGGGGGGGGAGCGCCGCGGCGCCTCTCTCGCCTCGAGCGCAGTGCGACGTCGCGACGCGCCACGTGCGGTGGCAACACACCGGGGGACAGATACACTTACCGAACTCACTTCCTTCCTTCATCGCTCGTGCTCTCGTCGTTCGCCCTCGTCGTCCGCGCATCTCGTCCCCATCCATCTTACGTTATTGTCCATCGGTACGCGGTCGTCTTTTTCTTCGAGTGCCCAGAGAGAGACTCTTTCTGCCATCCACGCCTTGCTACGAAGATTCTCGAATCAGAGAGAGAGAGAGAGAGAGAGAGAGAGAGAGAGGCAGAGAGGGTGGAACGGGAGGAATAGGCACCCTTGCCGAGACAGTGGCTATATAGGTGGCGCGAAGAGGGCAAGAGAGATATCGAAGCGGGAGATATATTATCGGCCGATTGCGGCGGTGGGGTGTCCTTAGAGCTGAACTGGAGAAAGCTCGAGAGAGTGGGGGGCAAAGGAAAGGACCGATGGGGTGACGGAAGTACAGAGACTTAAGAAGCCGAGGAGGAGGAGGAGGAAGTGGAGGAAGAGGAGAAGGAGGAGGAGGAGGAGGGGGAAGGAGGAGGTTCGGGAGGAAGAGGAGGAGGGGGAGGACAACGACGAGGAGGAAAGAACGGAATTCACGTTTTGAATCAGCCACTAGTTAATTCGTTGGCAAGCTTTACGCTCTTTCTCCATCCCCACTGTTGTCGGTGTCCGAGTGTATGTGTCCGAACATGTGTGCTCATGGGAAAAACCTTTCGCGGAGTGAACACTAATTTGTTACTTTCGTTTCATTTCTTTTTTTATCGTTACGACATATACGTACATTGAAACTGTTCGCGAACCGAAAAGCGGACAGGGTAGAAGTTTTGAGAAGTTAACTTGCCGGTCGCTTTGTGAAGGTTTTGTGACAACTCTAACCTTGCGGTCGGTGTGCATTGTGTCGACGCGTCGTTGGTTACGCTCGCTTTTGCGTCGCGACGCGCGCTTCCGCGTCTCTCTCTCCCTCTCTCGATCCCTCTGTCCCTCCTCTTTTTCTCTTTCTCTCCTTCGCGCTTAACGTCTGTGTCGCGCGTCTATTCGTAACACACGGTTAGCGGTGGATGTTCTCTTGGTTGTAGTGGCTCATCCAGTGGGAGCACGAGTGAAAACGAGGTGAGTCGCGAAGTTACGCTCTTTACTGTTTACGTGGCTATGTGCCTCGATAAATGGTACCCGTGCGCCGAGAAAATGTTAAAGAATCGGCTTGCGTCCGCGAAGGGTGTAATTTACATGTAAGGCACCGCGCGTACCATCCTTCCTCGCCGCTGTTTAGTTAAGTGCTACTCCGAATGCGCGGGTGATTGTGATTGCCGTTTCCTTCAGCGATATTCAGCGATATTCAGCGATATTCAGCGATATTCAGCGATATTCAGCTCGGACGACGCTCTCGCTTACTTTACTCTCGCGGCATATGAAATTATTTATTTCCCGAGACGTAGGCTCTTGGCGCAGATAATTTAAGACGCGCCTCAGTTGCCCGATCTAGATCCGTATCTCGCCGAAACAGTTGGCGATGAAGAAGGTGGCGATTCGGCATTATAAAGTATCGCCGCCGCTCGAGCGACGCGCGTCTTCAGTTATCTTTTCGTTTCGTGAAAGTGTTTGCAATTAAAAAGCGGTTGTACCACCTCTGGGAGTCATATTTAACTTGGCTTAACTAAGTTCCCAATCCGTTGACGGAGCGCCCTGGGGACTTGGAACGACAAGACTGTAATTCACCTTCTTCCTTTTTTCTTCACCCTTGTCTTTTCTCCCGTCCTAATGTCGCACGATTCTTCCTCTCACCCCTCCTCCCCTTTCTCTCTCTATATCTGACTCCAGCTCCCTGACTGCTCCTCAACAGAAATAGTAGACAAGAATTTCAGACGTTTGCTCTACTACACGATTTGAACGCTTGAGAATATAAGCAGGATGGGAAAGAGTCCGGAAACACTATTTTTTGTCTTTGACCTCGGGAGAGGAGAGTTTTAAGCATTTTGAGTTTCTCATGTTATTGTTGTCGCACGAACATTTCGCGGTACTGGGAGAGAATTGATCTGATGGAGCGCTTTTTGCACTTGACATTACAGAATGGCTCGCGAGCCAAGGGAGCGCTCCGACGGAAGATGTTGTCAAGCCACGGTCATCTAGGAACGTGAGTGGCAGCTTTGAGTTGGCCAGGAGCGAGTGTCGAACGCCGGTGTGTCCTTAAAAGCAGCTGCTCTCTTCGCGCATTTCTTACCAACCACGGAGGACGGCAACAACAACAACATGTCCTACCTCGCTCTGGACTCCAACGCTTGGCAGGTAAGTCTCAACTCGACATTTTCTCCTTATCTTCATCGGCGCTGCTCGTCAATGACGCATGGCACGCGAGCGAGAATGGTGCGAGAATGGTGCGAGAATCGTGCGAGAATGGTGCGAGAATCGTGCGAGAGCCGATCGTGCCACTATCTGGCTAACCTCGAAATTGAGTTGCCGAAGATCCGGCGAGCAGGCCGCTAATTCCGATTTATGCCTCGAGCTGCGGCTCGCGCCGAGAGGCGTCAATTTCGACGGGCGACAATGTCAAGAAGCGTGCGTGACACGTCCTCGCCGAGTTACGGAAGATAAAAAGGCGGTTGAAAGGAGAAATTTGTTTTTCGGTGTGGAAACATCGCGTGATTAGTTTGAGTCTCAGAATCGGGACAAGGTACTCGAGAGCGGCGCGATAACCGGATTATCTGTCTCGTGAATACCATTGAGAACATCCAACCTCGCTCCCGTAGGATGTCGCATGAATATTTATACCGGGCCGAATAGGGATGAGAAGGTGGGCCGTCGTGTAGGGCCCTCCTAGCAGCGAGCTACCGGTGCCTCCGTGAGAATTCCATTTTCTTCCTCTGTTTCGGAGGGCAGCTGCCGTCTCGCATGCCTCCCTTCTGCCGCTGCCTATGCCTCTGCCTCTGCTTGAACCTCTCCTCTGTCACTCCCTTTGACCGGACGACAGTAGCGAGATCGCAGATGATCGAGAACAGGGATCGGTTCTCTTCCGCGATCGTGTCAGGATCCTCCCCATTCGCGAGCCAACCAACCAGCCATCAGATATGGATCTGCTTCATCTTCGTCTTCCCGCTTCGTCTTTCCGCTCGTCTACCTTCGTCTCCACGTTGCCGTAGAATCCTTCTACCCCCCTCCACCGCTTTCTACGGACTAATTCCTGGTTCCTCTCTCCCTCGCACCCCCCTTGGCTCCTTCACTCCGTGCAGCCCCTCTCGTAGTTGCAGTCATTACCGAGACAAATTAGTGACGCTCGATCCGCGTTCCAACGTTCCGCATGCGATGTGCGCCGGACGAACAAGTTTACGGGATTACGCGTGCGTAACGTTGAAAAAGGAGGTTCAAGCTGCTGCTGCGGCGACGGCGGCGGCGGCGGCGACGGCGGCCGGCCGTACCGGGTTTGGTTAGGTAATGCGCCGCACGCGATCGCCGCTTTTGCTAGTCCTGATCATTCGCCGACTACGCTCTCGGCAATATCCTCGCCGCGATTGCAACGAAATTATGTAAGAGGGGAATCTGCGAGCTTCCCTTTCTTTCCTCCTTTCTTCCCACTTTATCTTCTTACTCGCGCAAACGGCGGTACGAGCTCGTGCTCTAGCTGCCCATCAATCTGGAATGCAGACTCGAAAAGGAGTAGAAAAGTGTCCTGGAACTAATTGACCGGCACGTCATTAGTAGTTCTCGGCATGATCGAAAAAAGAGGGCAAAGAAAAGGGAGGGAAGGAAGGCGGAAAAAAGTCGAACAGCCGTTCTCTGGTTTTGGGGGGAGGGTAATAGGGCAGTCGACGATAGTGAAAAAGCGGTGATAATCGTCGAGAAACATTGGTCACGGTATGGCGCGTATCAAGATCGGCCAGAATCGCCCCACGTCCGGCTCCCGGAAATCACATAGAGTCAGCCAGGAAACGTAAGACCTCAACCATGCTGGATGGCGGAAACGAGTTTAGGTAGTCCCCATATTGAATTATGGTGTTAGCCGAGTTCACTAGCGCTGGCCATGTTGCTGCTACTAAAAGGAGATACCGTCGGGCTAGACGCTCGCAGCGTTGGCCAGCCTGAACCCCGGCGTACATCGTATCAAATCACGGCTACGTTTACCCGAGACTCGGCATGTCGGTTAAAGGATATTCTTCTTCCGTGCGACGCGCGCTCTCCTTTTTTCTCAGCCAAAGGGTGGCTCACCGTGTCAAAGGGGTACATCGATTAAAGCGCTGCAGGATTTATTTCAGCGTTTACGAGCTTTCCACATGCATCAAGTGCAGGCGGTCTCTCTCCAGAGATAACTCTTTCGCAAAGCTCACTCTCGCCCCACCCCCACCCCCACCACCCTTTCATAACAATGTCTCGTACGCTATCGCGAGCGAGCAACTTTATATTTATCCACCACCCGACAGCGGGCCAATACGAAGAAACGGAAAGCGTAGCGCCAAAACAGACGACGGTATGTATCTGTCCGTGTAGAATATAGGTAATATGTGGGAGGGTGTGTGCAAGGGAAGAGAGAGAGTGAGAGAAGAAGAAGGACGGTAGATGGAACTGATACGCATGCACGCGAGAGCGGAGACGGGTGTCAGTTCGAGTGGGAGAAGAGAGAATATTTGCACATTTTCCAATAAAGTATGATCAGGTCGCGTGGCGAAGCCGAGAGTGATAAAGGCTCGTGGCAAAGCCGCGTGGCAAAGCCGCGTGGCAAAGCCGAGTGGTAGTTCGTGTCTTCGGATTGGAATAACAGAGGAGAGATGTGACGGTGACGCCGGCTATGCTCGTGAGGTAAGCTAGGAGAGAATTAATTCGTCGCTTCCCACGTGCTGCGGTATCGTCAAGTCGAGGAGGAGTGGGTGAGAGGGGGGTGAGGGGGGGGGGTGAGGAGAGGAGAGTCAAGCTCTCGGAAGGGGACAAACAAGGAGCGGGCGGCGGTAACTCATCGATGTGCAAATGGAGACAGGCGCGGTGCGCACGTGCGTGCCTCTTGACGCCGCTTTCGTGTCGGCCGCACATTTGTCTCTTCCACGCGATCCTCTCTCGACTTCCACGATCTCGTCGGGGGGTTTCTCTCCGGAATCCTCCGAATCCTCGGAAGCGAGCCAGCGAGCCTCCGAACGATCCGCGACGCATTTCTCAACCATTGACATTAATAGCCCGACACTCTAACCAGTCGGGACTGGATCGGCCGACAATTTTCTCTCCACCTCCACTCTCCTCCTCCTTCTCCACCACCCCCCGCTATCCCCGTCATCCGCCGTTGCAATTACTTTTCGCTTATTTCACTTCTCGATTCTAATGCGTGATTCACTGTTTTGCATCGAACATCGGCCCCGGAACAGTTGGTGGCTACATCAAAAACTTGCCGCACTTCAAAGTTGCCCTCACATCCTTCTGGGGCGGGGGAGGACGGGGAGATGACGGAGTTGGGGCTGACTTCGTTTGCGCGTCGAGCCGACTAATGGGGAGGGAGGGAAAAGGAGGCGAGGAGAAGGGTGAACGAAAAATAAATGATAGCGGAATTAGCCTAATCGGCCGATCGTTTGCGAAGGGGACAGATGGAGGCGTATGTCGAACTGAGGTGTACGTACATACCTACATCTTATTCGGAATTGCTTGCTCAACGAAACGCGGAAGGTTGGCCAGCGGTTAATGTTAGCTTTAACGGAGAATGTGCGGAGGGTCGCACGCAGGACAATAGAATGGTTGACAATTTATTCTCGCCATTGCGAAGGGTCGTCGGTAGATTCGGTTAGCATCGGTACGCGGGTATACGATACAGATAGGTCGGTGGGTAGGGTTAACCGTGTGCGTGGCCGGTAGTTACAGTGGAACGAGTCGTTTGCGCGGTCGCGAAACGCGCACGATTCTCTGGCACTCGGCAGGGTTAAATAAAAGATAGCCTGTTGACGTTGGCCGAGCAAGCGAGGATAGGCGAAACGCCGGCAAACGGCGGCAAACGGGCCTCGATACGCGTTTCTGAAAGCGTTCGTTAACCCAGTGACAATGCGGAGAACGCCGTCCATTGTTGCACCCCATTGCGCACAAAGAGCCCTCCTCCGGAACTTTGTCCGTAGCTCGTTCCTGGCTGCGCGCGACACATATCCCTGCATAATACAGAGAACAAATTTCCCTCGTTCGGAAAGCGTATCTTCTCCTCGCAGCGCGCTGCAGACCGGAGTAGAGGAGTCTCTCATCCGACAAAAATTCCACCCATCCCTCGAATCCTCCGCCTCCTTCTCTTTCATTCTCGAATCCGGCACTAGGAGGGATCGCTGAAGCCAACGCTGAAGCCAGAGTCGCAACCGTCTGCCGCCGCCGCCGCCGCCGCCGCCGCCGCCGCCGCCGAATGATAAAGACGGCAAGGCGAAGGAATCAAAAAAAGAGGGAGAGCGGAAAGAATAAGGGCACGGGAGAAACCTTCCGCGATAATAATTTTTCTGGACCGTTTTCATTTGGCACGCCCGTCAGACACGACGCGCCGTGATCAGTCAACCGACGTCGGCTTGTGTTTTAGTCTTTAACCCGTTCTGCTTCCAGTAATTAAGACTCGAGTACAAAAAAGAGTAAGCGAGGCGGAGAGGGAGAGAAAGAGAAGATGCGAAGAGAGAAAGGATGATGTGGCGGTAGAAGAGAGGAAAGAGGAAAGAGGAGAAATGGCGGGGGCGAGTACTCGCTATATAGCTCGATGCTACGATGCTCTCTGTGATGGGTGGTGGCGGCGGCGGCGGCGGTCGAGGGGGAAGGAGGGGCAGGGGGAGAGGGAGCTGTTGGCTGTACGATGACACGCTCCTTTGTTCTGCCCTTTTGCGGAAGACACCGTAGCGAGTAGCATTTGCAAGCACAAAGAGAAATAATGACTAGTCCAGTGTTCAACTAATATTTGCTTCCAACTTTTCCCTCAGATTTTCCTTTTTTTTTCTCGCTCGCGACAGTGAGAGGTGCAGCGACACACGCGCTCAGCGCGTGTGTGCATTTCAGGGACGTATGGAGAGAGAGGGAGAGAGAGAGAGAGAGAGAGAGAGAGAGAGGGGTGCTTGCCTTTGTCAGGGTGGGCCCAGGTAGAGACACGACGTTGACGAGGATGGCCCGGTTCAGTTTGTCAGAAAAGTACTCCGTACTTTGGCGAGTGGCAGCAGTAGGATGATACTCGTTGTGTCGCTGTAAAAGCGGCAGCCGTGCTCCAATCTTAAGGTGCCTCGAATGTCAGCGCAGTCTTAGGCTGAGCGAGACAAAGAAAGGAGTACCCTTAGAGCTTATGTTCACTCCCTCCACTCTGCATAGTACATTTTTATTCCGGATAAAGATGCTCCTAACTTCCGATTCTGATTTTTGCTTCCATTTGACAAGAGTTTGAATTCTTTTCTGTCCGTCAATAGGATTTGTAGCCAGTCGCGATACTCGGTTAGCGACGCACTGACCCCGGAACATGTTAGTCTTCCTCCGTATAGAAAGCGTCGCGAGCGAACGGTTCCGACGAAAAGAGCGGAGGGTGACCATCGAATCGACCCTATATCTAGTTTAGTGGTCCTGGTTTTTCGAGGGTGCCGCGCGTACCCGGGCCGCAATGTCGACGATGCCAGCGGTGCCGGTGGTGGTGGTTGTGAAATCGAGTTAGCCAAATTAACCATGAAATAGACTCCCTCCGCCCTAGTGTCTGTCTATCTCGTCAGCCGCTCGTGTCGTTCACATCGTTCCACGACCACTAACCAAAGCTCAACCAGTCCCGTAGGGCCTTTTAGAAGGGCCACTGCGCACGAAATTGAGCCCTCGACTCGCCAGAAAGACCAAAGAGTATAGTCCGCTCGACGCCTTGATCATTCTCTACCGTGCTTACCAAAATACCTAATTACTCTCCTGCCTTCCTTCTCGCCTCTGTCCGCCCGCCCGCCTACCTGCCATCCTTCCTATGATAAAGAATTTAGGAGCAGGTATCTACTTTTCGAGACGATTCGAGTGCAATCCTTGTAGTAGCCTGATAACAGGCTCACCTCACGTGATACGAAAGGAGCACTGGATATACACATGTATACGCACACGTTCAAGTACGTAGGTATGCATGTAGAAGGAGGAAGAGTGAGAGTGAGAGTGAGAGAGAGAGAAAAAGAGAAAGAGAGAGAGGCAGAGTCCGGTCTCTGTGATTCATGGGTGCGATGATCCCATTGACAAATAAGAAGGACGCGGGCCGGCCTTTTTCTCATTAGCGGCACTTTGAACTAACCCGCCCACGTTATGACAAACTAGATTAATTTTCTGTCCAAAAGGCACCGCCTCCCGTGATCGTTTGTTACGAAATTTCAACTGTCAGGGTGTGCCTCGTAGCGCGCAACCTTCCGAGCCCGCGTCCGAAAATTCGCGCGCGCGGCAAGAGGACGACCACGTAATGAAACTCAGAATCAGTGGAACTCTGACCGACGCGAGGCGTTCGATTTTTTACTTAACCGGAGTGCATTTCGCGCAGCGGATGGGACGTTTTCATTGTAAAAATCGAGATCCGGTTAAAAATATTCAAAGGAGGGAGCGATGGCCGAAGAGGGGTTTATAACTCACGTCAGGCAGGTAATTAGCCGCTTTTGCCCAGCTGTAATGGACCCGCTAAGGCACTAAGCGAGACCCTTAACTTATTTAAATGAACCGGTAACCCATGTCCATGTCCAACGTGAGCCAGACACGAGGCAATATAGAAAAACCATTTATAAGGGCACTATTCCGGATGCCTAAGCTCGCTTCTCTTCCTTTTGCCACGCTTTCGTCTTCGCAACCATCAGGCGATCTAGTTTTTTTCCTCCAATTTCTTTCCCTCGCCGTGCCGACAGGTACCGTCGCCCCAGTGTATACACACCGGCCTTGCTTAATTAACGCTTCCATTATTTGTGGAATTTTTTAATGGCCTTCTCGCCCTCCCCTTCCCCTCCACTGACAATTTGCCAGTTTGCCAGACGTTTTCGTGACACTTGCCGCCTGGACGCGCGCGGTCAACTGACACCCCGATCAAGCCGACATCGGTTGCGTCGTAAACGATCAAACGATCAACGGAGCGTAGACTTTGCGTCGCCGCTTTTTCTCCCTCCCACCCCCCCACCCCCTTTCCATCGGACAGGAGCCAATCTTTACGACAGATGATAATTCAGCCGTAAACGACGTCGGATACTGGAACACCAACTCTCGCCGAGCACATTCCTCCTACGTCCGCACTCCACTTTCGAACGCGAAGCATTGATTTGTTTTCGATGGAATTTAGGGACGCCTCCGAAGGCTGAATATTGATTTTATGTTCGGCTGTAAAAGTGTGATTTGAATTTTGATTGCGGCACGGGAGAGATCGCGTAACAGGATAGTGCACGCTTTGCCAGACGCACAAGGGCCCTTCAAGCGACGCTTACTCGACTGGAAAATTGAAGGAATACACGTTTTAAAGTGCCGAACACGAACCACTCCTAATCGATCGCCTTTCCTACGTCCTAACCACCCCTACGTCCAGACTAAATCGTCAAATCGACGGACTGCAGGTTCATTCTTTGACAAAATCTTTTTTCCTTCCTTCCTTCCTTCCTTCCTTCCTTCTCCCCTTCTTTTCCTCATTCCTTTCTTCAACCTTCGTTAATGCTCATTAACGTCGCCTCTCCGTCATTTTCACCTCGTCCTACTTTCTGCCTTGAATGCTGCGTCTCGACCCCCTCCCCCTCCCACCCTCCACCGCCACACACACATATTTCTTTCTAGATGAAGAATAAAAAATGTAGGTCCGTTAGTCACGTAGGCGTACTCCTAGGCGAATCATTTTAGTTTGATTACGATCTTCAGCGGGGCATAATTCGATAATGATACCAGGGCACAGATTTTATCGTAGAGGCATGCTAATCCCACTTTTGTCGTAACCCTAGATGACTATAATTTGCGTCCGCTTAAAAATAGGTATTAAAACATCGTCATAGACCGTTTCCAAGTATTACGTTAGGACAAGGCTGCCCGTTCCCTTCTGTCAACTCACACTTTGCAATGGCGAGCCCGATTCGTGGGATCACCGATGATCCGTTATCAATTGATAAATTATTTCGATTAAATTTGTGCCTTTCCCGGCGCACTGTGCAAACAATTGCTTAGCAGCTGAGATAACCCGATGCAATTACATTAATCCATTGACTACCAGGTGAAATTCAATAATGTATCGCCGGCGGCCAGCGCGCAGCAACACTGGCACTTGTTAACCGTTCATTGCCGGCTCTTATTCTCTTGGGGTATTATCTTTCGGAAAAATGAGAGGAGTTACTTCTCGGCGAGAAGGTCTTCCGGGGAAAACAAGTATCATTCGGCTTGTAACTGAGGCGAGGATCGGCGCGTTAAAGGAACCTGAGTTACGGGCGAATTGACTGTTAACGTGTGTATCAGCTGTCCGACGCGAGTACAGCACCCACCTGCAACATTTCGCAATTTCTTACTTCGAACCTTTCCAGCTCCTTCTTCGCAATGTACTGTGCGTCCCTTTACTTCCGTCTCTCTCTCTCCTTTCCTCCTCGTGGATCTCCTAATATCTCGTGGCTCCAATTAGTTCGGAAAGTCGGCCCCGTCCGACTGTCCATCCGTCCGCTGAGTCGTCCGTTCAAGTCGACCACGTTGCTCGGTGGTGCACGATGCCGTCTGCACTGCTCGTTCCTGCATTCGCTCACTCGCTCGTTCCATCGTTCGTTCGTTCGTTCGTTCGTTCGTTCGTTTGTTCGTTCCTTCGTTCGTTCGTCCGACCGTCCGTCCGAGCGTCCGTCCGTTCGTTCGTTCGTTCGTTCGTTCGTTCGTTCGTTGCCTCTTCGCTCGTTCGTATCCCTCAGCTTCATTAAGAAACGGTAATGCGTTTTGTTTCTCTTCTACGCTTCTCTCTCCCGAGGGGGAACGAGCTAGGGACTCTTTTAATAATCCCGCAGCACGCTCAGAGATTTATTATTTTCGGACTACGTTGCTGGATAAGTCCATATGGCTGACGCTCTCTCTTTCTCTCTCTTTCTCTTTCTCCACACACGCAGAGGCGGACGCACATTGACTGCTCTCTCTCTCCTTCTCGCTCCCTTTGTCTCCTTCTGCGTCTCACTGACTCTCCACGCTTCATTTCGCAGAGGTCCTCCAGCGATTACGAACGTCCGTGCAAAGTGACCCAATAAAGTACACCGTATCGGATACTAGACGCGGATCGAATTGTTTAATTGGTCCGAGGCGAGTCGAGGCGAGTGTTGATAGAAAAGGGTAATCGGTACCGGATGCGTGGCCCGATCTTGGAACGATCGAGAAGGATGTGACGGGATCGGAAGGACGAGGAGGCGAACAGGGTGGAACTCTTTGCCGTTCGTTTGGTTATAATTCTTGGGGGACGTGCGGCTATAAGCATATTCCAGTCCTTTGATTTAACGAGGTGTGGTGTCGGTTATACTATAAACGGTACATCGGGGCCCCTATAAACCAAACCGGTGAGTCGGTAAATTAGGAACTGGGACCTCTCTCGCAGGAAGCCCCTAAAAATACAATTAACGAGTCGTTTAACGGACATACCTGCGCATGGTCAGTATTTCGTAGGATCGGGAGGGTCGCGCAGCATCGGTCAAAGAGAAAAGAAAAGATTTCGCGCTGCTCCTCCGTGGCGAGTCCTTCCTAGCGTATTCTTCCTAGCGAGTCTTTCTAGCGACGGATGTCTTCTTTATTCTGTCCACCCGGCTTGATGCAGTCCGACGCAATCCGATGCAATTCGATGCAATTCGATGCAATTCGATGTAAAATGGCGTCAATAATGAGAATAATGCCATTTGGCAAGGATGGCGTCTTTGCATGTGTAAAAGCGTGGATATGGCGTGGATATGGCGCGGATATGGCGTGAAGGTGGCGTGCATAAGAATATGAGTGCGCGTCTTACGCATCTCGATACGGCACGGCCATGCGTCACTGTTCGCGCTACAGCCAGCCCGGTGCCTCGCCGAAGAGGAAAACATTTATTAAAACAGCAATAAAATATCGTTGTATAGCGAGCTGCAGTAATATATAACCTCGCCGGCAATAGTTGCCGGGCGTACGTAGGGAGGATTTATCGTCGCGCGACCTTACGAAAACTTGTACCCCACTCCCTCCACCTCGACATATTTTTCCGCCTTTCGTTCTCGCCAATAGGTCGCGTGCATACCGAATACATATTCTCTTCTTTAATTAGACATCATGGATCGCGGTGGCCGCCAGTCGCGAGCGTGAAATACTACTCACCGTACAGTACCTACGACCGACCGGTGGTGTCGTCCACCTTTCGCCGAAGAGAGCAACACTTTCGTCATTCCCATTCTGCCTTCTCGATAGGCCAACGACACCAAAATATTTTGCACCGCAGGTTCTGCGTCGAGCCGATATCGTCTCTCTGCCGACCAATTTATGCCACGGCAGAGCTTAATATTGTGCCCACACGGTGCAGGTAGTGGAAACGATAATCCACGATAAATCATTCCCCGAATCTTTACCTTAATGAGTTTTTAGTCGCGGCCTTCAAGCGGCGGTGATTCATTTTGTTTTTTAATCAATTCATTAACGCCGCCCTCGTGCACCTCGTCTTCCCGTTTCGTTCGCTACTCGGATCGCTACCCGGATCGCTACTGCTTGACTCGACCACTTCCAATAACGTCCCGGCTTAACGCTTTTTCATCCATCGACCTGAGAACATCAATTTCTCGCCCACCTTCTACAAAACTAATCACCCTCCTAGCCATTTTTACAGAAACTGATCGATTAGGTAATGTTACTTTCTTTGGTCGGACGATAATTTTCTCGTTGTTCTAGCCGTGTAGTGACAATTTGGGGCGGGCTTCGGTGAATCCGTTATGCACGGAGGCGAAAGAGGGTGTTAAACTGGACTGGCGCGGAAAGAGAGCGAGCGAGATGGCGATTGGGAGAGGGATGTGGAGAGTCGAAGGAGTAGAAGGTGTCGGTGTTGAAGCCCTGCGGGATACGACCCCCGTGGTGAGCACACGACTCCCGAAAGAGCCTCCGTTCGGGAATCGTGCCTGCTCACACACCGAATTCAACCTGTCGACCGTTAACCTCCCTATACGTATGCCTATGCTCGGCCCATTGATTTCTCGATAATTAGTTAAAACGAAAGCTCGGCGCCGACTCGGCGAGTCTAGAATTGAGCGTAGCTAGAATTGAGCGTAGCTAGAATTGAGCGTAGCTAGAATTGAGCGTAGCTAGAATTGAACATAGCTGAAATTGAACGTAGCTAGAAGCGTCGAACCATTTCAACAGGCAGCTGGGACTATCGCACTTCTTTCGCTAACTTAACGCCTATCGTAACGCGAGACGCAGTTTTCTTGATCACGCATGAATACTCTAGTCGCCGCTCCTCCGACTTGTCCGACAGCGAGGCCAATATCGCCGTAGGGAATTTTGCGCTGATGCATTATATAACATACCTACATTACATTTATTTACATGCAGTTTACTTTGCATAACTTGTAGCGGTGCATTTTAACGCGGCCGACGCGCCGTGTACCTATTCACTTTGGCGCGACTGTTGATACGTTCTTTCATTCATTCATTCGGTCGTTCATTCATTCAATTGATTGAGTGATTCCGGTGCTGCCGAGATTGACGAGGACGATGCCGTGCGAGAATGACAATGAAATATGTCAGGTGTTTATATGAGATATAAATGTTGGGTGAGGATGTCGATGGTAGGTGAGTTAGAGGTGGCGATTTGGGGGGTATCCCTCGGCGAGAGAATGAGGATGGCGGAACTCGTCGAAAGACGGATCTATTAACGTTCTCGGCTCTCCTCTCTTCTGCGGGCAATAGGCTGTTGCTTGTGCTGGCGCTGGTTCTGGCGCTGTTGCTCTTGCTGCTCAAGCTTCTACTGCTGCACGGTTAGCCCTGTAATTAACCGGTAGCTCCTTTACTCGCGAGAGCGTAACTTGGACCGTTTAACAGTCTACTTTTATTGGCCGCTTATTGGTTATTTTTGGGCGGGCATGGCCGCGGGCCACGAGCCGCCTCTGGCCTTTCGCTCCTTCGTCTTCTCTATCCGGCTACACCGGAAGTGACCGCCCAAAATATTGCCCAAAGAGCCTTTCAGAAAATCTTTAACGCTCGTTATTTCATTATCGTCATCTCCCAGGCCAATTCTCGACCAAGCAATGGCATTCGTAGTGTTTGAAATTGCTAATTATCCTGGGACACTTGAATATACGGTACTGATACAGAACAATTAATTTCGTCCTTGTTCCAAGTTCGATGCATAAATTAAAGAGATGCTTGCGCATCGCTATTGAGAGAAAAATGTGAATTGTTCTGAATGATCGGATTAATAAAGTCGGGTGACTGGCTCGCTTCTTTCTCGCTTCATTCTCGCTCCTTTTTGCTAGCCCGATTCATCGATGTTGGC
Organism: Anoplius nigerrimus; assembly: GCA_914767735.1. Classification (NCBI taxonomy): domain Eukaryota; kingdom Metazoa; phylum Arthropoda; class Insecta; order Hymenoptera; family Pompilidae; genus Anoplius; species Anoplius nigerrimus. Next base: position 18,148,058 of record OU612083.1, read on the forward strand.
TCTCCCACTCGAGCGTCGATACTCAGGTCGAGAGGGTCGCGTGTAACAAGAGCGAAGCTTACAGTATCATGATTTTCGCTTCGCACGTGCCCACCGAGCTCGTTTTGTTTGCTAAGCGAAGAGGCACTGAAGTGCTCGTTGTTTATTAGACGGCACTATTAAGGGAACTTTGAAACCCTGTTCGGGTTCGAGTGCTCGGCGCGTGCACGGTGTGCCTCCTCCATCTCGAGTGAAGGAGTAGGTGGAGGCGGAAAAGAGTTTCGATCGAGTGACGCTGCCACCAAACATTGGAGAGCGGACCTCCAACCTCTCGATTAATTAATCGGCCGAAATAATTAATTTACCTCGCTTCCAGCCTGATTCTCTTTTTTCTCTTTTTTCCGCTGACCGCCACCGCTTTTATCCCGCTCATACCGAGCATCGGGAACTCTAAGCAGTACACGGGTCGTTGTTAATTTAAGGATGAGCGAGGGAAAAATGTTAGAATCCGGTACGGGGCGGTAGAGTGCCGGTAGAGAGCCGGTAGAGTGCCGGTAGAGTTCGCGGTATCGCTACCACACTTGCAGCTCCTGTCTCGAAGATTATACGCAATTAGCGCTATAACCACCGCCCTGCCCAAATTGGATTATTTTTTCCGGGCAACGTTTCAATCAACCCGTCTACGTCCCCCTGAGCTATATCGAAAGATTCGACCCTGCAATTACTTCGCTAATTAAGTCAAGATCGCCTCCGCGCCAGATGTTCCATTAACCGGTGATACGTATCGAGCGGCGATTGCTCCCAGTCTCTTTAAAGAAACTCGATAATGCACTTTCAACTTTCCCTCCCTCTCACCTCGCCCCGCCGTAGCGGGCCATAGAGAATAATCTCTGATCGTCGAATTAATCGCATTAACATATTGAATGCCGTATAAATAAGAAAAAGATTAAGCGAGATTCTACAACGATTACGTTTCTTAATGATATTGTTTTTTAAACCATTCGAGGGAGTATATTAATTTATGCAGAATGTTGACATGAACAGTTTTATGAAAATAATCTTCATCGTGCTATAAATGAAACAAACGTTATATAGAGAGCCTCCCTCTGTCGGGCCGCCGTTCATGCGCACTACCCTTACTTTTGCTAGAGATCTGCTTGTGTTGTGTTTCGAGTACTGGGCGCTTTCGGTCGTGTTTACCAATCCGACCACTCTTCATCGAGCTACCGAGTAGCGAAGCCAGCCTCTTTCACGCGCTGCCCAAGTACTCCGACTAATTCACCCGCCTTCTTTTCAGACTTCTACACTTATTTACTCTACATAATCTTTTATTCGGCGTACGTAGCCCGCCTTTACCGACACGAGATTTTCATTCTTATATTATTCCCTGAGACAGTTTATTATGCATACTTTCGTTTTTTGTTATACGATATCGCAACTGACGGCTGACTGTTGGGTAACATTTTTCTTTGAAAGATAGCAGGCTCGAACAACATGATCCAGCTTCGTATCACGTTCCGGCGGCCACTCTCGACAAGAATAGTTTCCTTTTCCGACGCTCACATTTCGGTCATCTCGTTTATGCAGACACGGCCAAGCCTGCGAAATGTATTCCGCCTTTCTAGCCCGGCGTGTCCCTCCTACCCAACCCCCACAGCTATTCTTTTTCTCTCATCCCGCTCTCTCTCTCTCTCTCTCTCTCTCTCTCTCTCTCTCTCTCTCTCTCTCTCTCCTTCTCTCTCTCATCTAGCGAGCGTGAGTCTGCCGATGCGTTGTTCCTGCGGAGAAACCCAAAACTGATGGTTAATTATATTCGACCCGCAACTGAACTTGGACTGTCGAGAGAAAGGGAGAGAGGGAGAGGGGGAGAAAGGCAGAGAGAAGAAGAGAGAGAGTGCGGGCGCGCGCGTAGGGTCTTTTTTAGTTTGAGGCACGTGCCGCCACGTGGCATCATCGCGAACCTCGTGGTGAAGAAACGAGCAACGAGCTGGCCTCTCATTCTCCTTTTCTCTATCCCCTTTCCTCTCCTCCAGCAGCCTTCTAGTTAGTATTACCGATATGTCTAATCTTCCCTCTTCGTCGTTGCGTCGGTGAACCGTACGGGAGGCGCGTGCTACTTCATTTTAGGGAGCCTCTCATTCTCGCCCTCGCATATTACTTAACGCAATACTCCTGGGATCGTAGCTGACCTGCGTACCGAAAATACTTAGAGTGGCTTCTTTTGTGCTGCGTGCCGGTGAAATGACGTTACTCGAGGAGCGAATTATTCTACGCTACGGAATCTTCGAGAGTCAGAACATTAGTATGAGGGGGAGTAAGGATTAGCGGCGGCTGCATCGATAAGCTCATTTCTCGGCGAAGTGATAACCATCTCGACCCTTGCGGAGGATCGTCTTCTCCTCTTCGAAGGTTTCTCCCCCTCCTGCGGCCGGTAGGCGAGGATCACACGCGGCAGATTGAAGCGGGCAGATGATCCTTCGGCAAAGTCGAAGGAACGGGGGAAAAAAGGCGATAGGCCGAGGAAAGCGGCAAAATGCGGGGCGCGTTTCATTAAAATTGCGGTTCGTTAACCGCGAGCGACCTTCCGATCGGTAGGGGGCTAAGTACAGTGCCCGAAACTATTCGAAATGTTTGTCCCGGAGCGAAATGCAATCACGGCGCGTGGGATTTGGGACAGCTGTGCGCGTGCTGAGGACAATTAACATGAATTATGGTAAACGCTCGCGGACTCGGCCCGAAAGGGAACAAGCAGCGAGCGTTGCTGCTGCTACCGTTGCTGCCGCTGCCGTTCTCGCTCTTGCTGTCGCTGTCACCAGTCGCTGTTGCTGCTTCCGTTGCTGTTGCTACTGCCACCATTGCTGCGATCGGCCACCTAGGAGGTCACAATCGGCCATACAAGCACCGCGGCAGCCACTGCCGCCACTGCCGATGTTGATTCCGCCATAGTTACCATATTCCACGGCATACCCACTAGCGACACAGAGCCAACAACCATCCTCGGCCTCCGCCATCACTATTGCGCCCCACCGTCCTCCTCCCGACTACCTATATTCCGGCTCTCTACCCCCGAGGCACGAATATTTTCGTCCACATTTTTCCGCACGATACCGCCCCCGGCTCTCTCAGCCAGCATCCCCACCTCGCGACCTCGCAACCCCGCAACCCTTTCACCGCGACCGCCATACGCTTCCTCCACTATTCCTACCCCTAATTACCCCCTGCCGATAATCGACAATCTTGTCCAACTTACATTCGATACATCTTAACGCCATCGTTTACGACGCTTACGCTACCGCCGACGATGCCTGCATCGTCACCTGCTTGCCTTGCATCTTAAATCGTCCCATGAATTTTATTCAATATAGGGGAAGAGAGCCCAAAGCGGGTAAGCTAACGTTGAAACCTCAAAAATCATAGTTTTTGTTGGATTATAATAACAATTTTGATTTCATGTGGTAGGGGAGATATCGTACTTAAGAATAAAAAAGCAAGTTGGTGTAATTTCGCAACAAATAATTATCTAGAAGTAAAAATGAAAGAGTCTGCAAAAACCCGCCTTGCCAAACAGGGGGCCTAAAGCGGGTAAGCCGTTTGGGCAAAGCGGGTAAGCATTGTGTGGTTATTTTTACGTGAAAGAGTTGGGAACCCGCAAAATTATGTAGTAATTTTTACGTAAAAGAGTTGGTAACGCTGTTCTCAACTCGGTGCCTGTTTTCAAGTGATCGAAACTCGGGAGTGTTCGGGTAAACACGGCGTACGGAAAAATTGACAATCGCTTTACATTCGGCGATATACAAGAGCCCACGTGCTTCAGGCGGGTTACCCGCTTTGGGCTCCTCTTTTCTACCCGCTTTGCCCAAAGGCACATGTCGAACTTGATAAATTATAAACTCGCCGCAAAAAAAAAGAAAAAAATTCCGATACTTGCATTTATAAAGTAAAATCGTGCCAAAATAAGATGATAATGTTAACAATTTGATATATGTACTAGTTTTCGCCAAATCAGAAGTTACATATCATTGGATATTTTAACGAATTCCCCACATTTCTTTTATTACGCCGACTTTCGCTGTATCTCAAATCTGGTGACTGATCGGAGGTGATCTAAACTCAGGAGTATTCGGGTAATCACGACATACGCGAAAATGTATAATTGCATTAAATTTGGCAATATAAGAGAGCTTACCCGCTTTGGGCGGGCCACCCGCTTTGGGCTACTCTCCCCTACGCCTTGACTTGCCTGGCTTGTCTCGCGCAAAAAATCTCTCTCCCGCTCTCTCTCCCTTCGCCCGCATAATTACCGAGATAATCGACAACTTTTGAAAAGCCGAGCTACACATTATTCCGATCAGCCGCCGGTCCTTCGGCGTAATAAACTCGTTCATTTGTCACTGATTCTCGGCAGGCTCTTACCTGTCACCGTACTCACGATACTTGAGCGCGCAGTTTTACGTCCGGCGGTCGGACAGGTGTGGCATTGTTCGCGTAATTGGCCGAATAAGCCGACAATGTGGCACCGGCGAGATATCATGTCGTTAAATCCACGAGCTGACCGACAATGAATCGTTAGACGTCGCTCGAATAGCGGTCAGCTTCGACGCCAAGTTCAATCTTGAATCTAACGGGCTCGCAGGCCTACGACGATACGCGCTTCATTAGTTCGACAATGGAATACGTCAATTCGAGGCTTCGCGATGTCCCGTATTTTTTTGCTCCTTTCCCGCAGCATGATTGGCCGCAGGTGTCAAAACCAATTGCTTCGAGGAACGTATTAGCCATTGTAACGCGGCGATCTGATAGCGGAGCATAAAAAATAACGCAAACCTTGCCTTCCATTTTATCGGTCAGTACAATGTTGAACCGCGCATGCCCTATTCACTCTTTCGCTTCGCGTGATACATTTCGTATCGTGCTCGTATCTGCGTCATTATACCTTCTACACGCTGCAGGTGCTTTCAAGCATGTTTATCGCCGTTACCTTCAATAGTCGACTGTCACACAACTAATTAATGTCAGAGTGCCTTTCAATGATTGCTTTCGCGCAATGTTTCTCAGACAGCGACAGCGTCGTGGCCACGCGTGATATTTTTCCGCGGCGCGGTAGTCTATCGGCGGCACTTAGTCATTGAAAAGACGGCGAAGAGAGACGTGGAACAGTCTTTGTTGTTTGCGAATAAACGTTACCGTCGGATGGGGCGCCATCGCTGACTGACAACTTTTTTCCTCGCTGTCATCGGCCAATGGCAGTCGATAGAGCAAATTTAATACACCCCCGGCTTCCCTCCATGATAGATGGGGAGAGAGGGAAAGAGAGAGAGAGAGAGAGGGAGGGGGGAGGGAGGGAGGGAGGGAGATTTTGATGAACGATGAATTCAATATGTTGAGAGAGCCGCGGTGGTTTCGTTTTGACGGATGAGAAATCGGTTCGAGCTGGCTCACCTGTCGATTTTAGCTTGCGGATTGTCGAAATGCAGCTGACAAAATAATTAGTTTCGAAGGCTCGTGCTTCGACTGAAAGAGAATTCGTTTGTCAAAATCGCGTGACGCGGAATTACGAGGCAAAATGTTCCTGCCTCCCGTACGCAACGTCCCATCAATTCGAACGCTTTATCTCTTTTCTTACTCCACCTATCTTCTCCTTCTAATCGAGGCATTAACGGAAAATCTGATTCTCTCCGGAAAATGATCCGATTTCGGTTCGGCCTATTTCCGTTCGATCGAGCGTGATGCGGCCAAGAGGGAAGGGTGGGCGGGCGGGAGGGAGGAGGAAAAGATTTGGCGAAGAAAGTCTGGAGCGCGGATGGTAAAATATCTTTGGCGGTCACGCTCGCGTGCTAGCCCTGCGGGCGATTTCAGATTTGAAGGATGACAGGATTCACTTGGTCGTTGACGCGAATGGGTTTACAGTTTTCGTCACGAAAATTGAAATTGAAATTGACAAGCGCCACTCTACGCTCGTACGTACGTACGGGTAGCGTAGCGTACCTACGCGTCAATTTCCGGATGGGACATGCGAATGATTTTTCAAGTATGCAAACTTTGTAACAGCGAGAAGACAGAAAATTGTATGCGTCCTTCGGCCGGGGGTGGTTTGCTGTTGGATACAGAGCCGATAGCTTCGGGCTGATAGATGTTGGCTAATTATGTGGCTGAGTTCTGGCCGAGTCTGGGCAGGAAGAGCGCTCTCCTTCATAGTCTCCTACAACGTCTTCTCCATCCTTCCTCATCCTCCCTCTTCACTCCCCCCTTACCAGCATATTCCTATCGTACGACCACCCATTGACAATAAAATTTCTTTTCGACCTTTAGCGTTGATCGTCGGAATAATATTTGCCCGGTCCTCGCGAGATCGTTCGAATATCTTCTCACCCGGGGGAAGTTCATCGACGACCGGTTCGCTCGATAACGATCGATAGTTTCTACGTCGGTGCACGCCACGATCGCGATCGCAGCCCATGCTGTCCGCTCGCGCAAAATGTCAAAACGTTAACGCAATTAGTTGCCCGCCGACGACGATACACGGAACAGCCCGGCTCCGCTCTCCATAGTCATTTCGCGTAATCAGTTGTCCAAATAACTTTCCATAAATACCGGGCAGCGGCGTCATTTTCATCTCTCTGCATACAGTTTTTGCATTAACTCGCCTAATCGTCCGTAAACAAACGTCGTCGCGCTGCCGCCAACGAATGATATATACCTACGTAGGTAGCTACATGCATACGTATGCGTTCGTATCACCGGATTCGATGAGGAAATTTTACACTCCCCACTCATCGAATAATAATTATTGGAGAGGAGAGGGAGAGAGAGGGAGAGAGAGAGTAAAGGGAGGAGAGCGTTCTTTCTCTCTCTCTCTCTCTCTCTCTCTCTCTCTCTCTCTCTCTCTCTGTTGCGCGCGGGCGCGAACGGTCCGGTGGCCTCGCGATACTTTCCCAGTTGATTCGCATAATTATATCGCACTGGCTCGATTATAACGAACAGCACGATAATTATATACTCGGTTTATTAGCGGTCGCGGTAACTTTGTACATACCTATCAATTTTCGGGGTCCGACAAATTAATTGGATCGACGAAAATCCGTTTAATCTAGTCACACGCGAGTGGGCGTTTCGTCGCGGCCAACGCGTCCAATTTATCACGGCATCGCTCTTATTGTCGACCGATATCGAATCGCGGCTTTTATTATTTACCGCCGCTTATGCCGCATTAACGATGCCAGTTTACGCCCCTAAACTCCCGGCTCAAAGGGCCCATTAATCGATTGTTTAATCGAGTTTTTCTCTCTCGACAGAGAATACCTCCGAATATTGCCTGATGCGTTACCCGATAACGTCCGTCCATCCGTTCGCCGACCTCCCTTCCGCTGAAAACTTCTGCCAAGGCTGCGGACAATTAGTTTCGCTTAATATCACCGTTTCACTTCCATCCCTTATCATCCTATATTTATCTCCTTCTCGAGCACATTCCTCCGTAACGAATTCCTTTCCATCATTCGATCTACGAACGTTTTCAAGCTTGCGTTTATTCTTTCTTTCCTTTCTTCTTTCTTCCTTTCTTTCCTTCTTTCTTTCTCAAGTCTCTTTCGGCCGTCTGTCCGTCCGTCCGTCCGTTGGTTCGTCCGTTGGTCCGTTCGTCCATCCGTCCGTCGGTCGGTCCGTTCCGTCCGTTCGGTGGTACTGGCCCTGTAATTGGGCCCAAACTCTTAGCTCCGCTCGACCGGCCAAAGATTATACACCCGCATGTCCCGAGGGCCCAGAGCCAAACGTTCTTGTGTGATATATTATGCTGCAGATACCTGTATCTGATTCACGAGGTGAAGCCGACGTAAACGGAGTAACTTTTTCGGGCCGTGCTAAAAGCTACGTTCACGGTATCTACAGTCGGAGTGAGAGAGTGAGAGAGTGAGAGAGTGAGAGAGTGAGAGAGCGTGGGGGAGGGACGCAGAAGGAAGAAGGTGAATAGAGGAAAGAGCTCGCAAATAGTAAGGCGCCCGTCTAGCCTAGACGTCGATATATACAGCGGGTCATTTCAAGCTCTTCTTGAGCCAATCGCGCCGACTTCCGAACGACCCGAACGACCCGATTGACCCACCTTCTTGATAGGTGGCCCAATCTTCTTCATTCTTCCGCTCTTCCGTCATACAACGTCGGATTAAATTTCAGAATTTTTCTTTGTTCTCGCGCAATGCGTTGCCGTTTTTCCTCACTTTCTCTCGACTTCGACGTATTTTCGTCTCGGGTCGCAACTTATTATTCGTACCCTCGTTATGACACAGGCCCGCTGCATCCTGATAAGGAGACACGAATATTGTTTGACGATCGCGGAGCGTGATCAAGACTGATACGACGTTTCGAGTCCCCGTCAGGTATTATCGTTAATGATAGACGATTACTGCCCACTGATAATTATCCCGGCGAGCGAATTCTGCCGAATGTACATAAACTGTGTCGCACAATATACTTTGAGCGAGTCGGTTTGCTGTCATTGTGATCGAACGTAACGATCGGAGAAATTATGGGTTACTCATCAAGATCGTCGAAATGCGCCATATATGCGCCATATATGCGCTATATAAGCGCGCAAGAACAAAGACAACTCGTCACTCAATTATCGTTGATCGAAACTCGGCTGCAAATTATGCACCGACGGTCGCAGATTCGATCGGGCGCACATTAACCGACGCGTACGAAGAGTAGAATTCGTTTGAATAGTTGGGTAACGAGGCCGCGCGAAGGAAAGACAAAGGGAGAGCACTTATTGTTCGGTCACTCATACTTATCGTTCGGTATTTATGAACTGACACGCATCGTACGGACGACGCACTCGATACGCGCAGCCGGCGAAAAGGCTTTACCGCGATTGGCCTCACTCCGATAGAGCACGCCCGATATACCCTTCGTCCTACAGGGTGCTCCGAAAGTTCCCATTTAAAGGAGGGAATGATCCCCGGAATTGTAGAGAACCGGAGCTCGATTTCCTCCGACTCGACTCTTGCCACTTTGCCGCGGGCCGTCCGTTTGCCAGCCAAATTTAGTAGCTACTTTCGAGTTCATCTAACAAAGATACCTCTTTGAATGCTTCTCAAAGTACTTCCTTCCCTCCGCCATAGTTTGCAACTTTCGAAACGCTCTATACACGCCGCTTATGCTCCCTTCCTAGGTCAGTCTCTCGCCTAGATGCTCAGTTTTCAATGCCAACTCGGCATATAACGTTCCTGCCCTACCAATTCCGCCATTTTCACTGATCGCCCGAAAGGTAAAGTCTCCCTTCGAATAGTGTCATTTGTAAGAATGTCATGTCGACGAACGTTTTCGTCATCATCGGCGGCAGTAGCGGCAACAGCGACGTCAGCAAAAGTACAACCGTCGCTGCCACCATCATCAGTACCGCCACCACCGCCACCACCACCACCATCTCACTCTTTCCGTGGGCAAGTAACGCAGAAAAAAATCACGCGGAGAAGCTTTAGCCGCACACTCGTTGATGTGGCCACGCCCGTGGCGGATTCCTCATACGTAACTCGTGCGGTGGCTCGACCTACCAGACCCCGTTCTCCTTCTCCTACGCTTCTCGCCGCTTCTCGCCGCTTCTCGCCGCTTCTCGCCGCTTCTCTCCGCTTCTCTTCCCTCGCCGTCTAAGATTACGGACACGCTGCTTTTATTGCGATTGAATCCCTACTCTCCTTTCCTCCCGGAGCAGCACCATCACGATCCTGCACCGACACATTGCACCATCCATGCTCCTCTATACCTTTCTTTGCTCCTTACTCTCCTTCATCCTTTATCTCCTTGCCTTCTGTCTCTCCTCCGCCCTCCTCTCCCATCCTTTCAGCTTAGACCGCTCTCTTCTTCTTCCCACCCTCTTCACTTTTCCTCATTCCTCCTACCTCTCTCTCTCTCTCTCTCTCTCTCTCTCTCTCTCTCTCTCTCTCTCTTTCTCGAACACCCCCCTCCCCTTCTTTTCTGCCTCTGTCTTCTGGCTCTCGTATGAAATATTTTGCTCGCGCACACCTTTTTGCTGCTGCGCCCTCAGTTGGGTCTCGGTGTATGCTTTTATATTACGAGTTTTGCGTTCCTCCCTCTCCGATTGGAAGGAGAGAGAAAGAGAGAGAGAAGGCGCGCGTGCTCTTGCTAACTCTTTCTCTCCCCCCTCCCTCTATCGCTCCCTCACTCTCTCTCTCTCGCGTGCGCGCTCAGCGGTGTATGACTTTGCTCTCGAGGTTCTCTTATTTTGCGCACGGTGCAGAGCGCGCGAGCCGAGGCCCCGCGGCTCATTAAAGCGATGCCTTCTTGATCCCCTAATTACAAGATGGCGGGCGCGGCTACATGGCGTCTGAAGAACTTACGCCGTGTACCGACCGCGGATACCTGTTCTTCTCAACGTCCCGTTGTTGCTTACAACCTTTTATTATATGCTCGCGCTTACGCCCTCGTTTCATCTATTTTCCCTTTTCCTAGCAAAACTTTATCATGCCTCTGATATCAAGACCTTTTCCCCCTCTGTTTCCGCAATAATGGCATCTCTTCGTCGGGCGAAAGCGGACGGCACGCATTACACCCGTCAGAGGCCTACATCAGCCTTTTTACTTCTTTACGCCAGACATTGTCGTCGAAAAATATTGCCCGCTCGTCTGATCATCCGAATCGAGTTCTCTTGGTCGTTCGTTCTCTTAAAAATAGTGTCAGGGCGTCTGCATTGCGCTGCGTCGGCGAATCACGTAACGAGTACGAAGAAGACGAAGAATTCGCAGGCCATTGCATACTCGGTAGATAAAGGCATTCGTAGCATGCAGATACCTAATTGAGCAAGAAAGCTTGGAAAGTAATGGCCGCGCAATGGAGTTTAAATGTTATCGTTCTCTTAGCTGACATTTGAACTTTTGCGATCCGCCGAGTGAAAGTATTCAGCTCGGTTAAGAATTGACGTCGCGCGGGAATCTCTCTCTTCGTCTCTCTTTTTCCCTCCTTTCCTCTCTTTTTCTCTCCCGCACGACACCGCTTTACCTGGAATCGAATTTAGAGTGGAAGAAGCCGCTAATTTCTCACGATTTCGTTCGGAGCGAGTTTCCACACTATTCATTCCGCTATTGAGCTCGCTGCTCTCGTCGAGGACAATTCCTATCGATCTCGAACGAACGGCAAAATTCAATTGCGCTCTCTTCCCGTAATCCGGCACGCTTCCGATCTTGTCCTCTGCGCCCGATTCATATTATAGCGACTACTCTATAGCTATGACTCTATAGCTATGACTCTATCGCGAGTCGGCGAGCATCGAAAGTTAACGAAGAGAAGAGAACAGTTGCCAGGTAGCTGCGAACAAACCGTCGGATATCCTGCTATTCTAACGTAACGGAGAAATGAATAGTGATGAGACAAGAGTGCTCTAATATGTATATACGTGCATGCATATGTATGAACATGCATGGCGTGCAGACGCACCGTCGAATGAGGAAGCGGAAAATTTGTGGGGTCACAGTGAAAATTGATATCGATGCGCTGTCGTGCAAATAATTTATTCGTTGCCGCGGTTGGCCGAATTAAAAGCGGGTAGCAGCCGAGGCGGAATGCGCCGCTATTTTGGCCAAATTTAGCTTCGATGGAAGCTCGGATTTAGCTTCGAGGACGGAAGGGAAGGAGTCCTCCCTTGTCTCGGCTTGTCTCTGACTGTCTCTGACTGTCTCTGACTGTCTCTGACTGTCTCTGACTGTCTCTGAATGTCTCTGCCGGTGGGCGGCAGGGAGGGTTTAGGTACCTACAACGTGTCCCGCAGCTTGTAGGCATTGTTTCCGAGTGAGTTCGCCCTTCGGGCGCGGGCTTCTTCAGGTTGCTGGCGTCCTACTGAGCGGCCCACGCCGACTGCCGCTCATCGACATCCCGACAGCCCCGGGACTTGAATCCAGAACGGCTCACCTCGATCCTCCCTCTAAGAAGCGCGCGCCTCCCCCCACCCCACCCTCTTTCTCGCCCTTTCTTCTTCCTCCACCTCCTCCTCCTCCTCCTCCTCCTCTTCTTCTTCTTGTTCTTCATCATCATTTTCTTCTCCTTCTTCTTCTTCTTCTTCGTCTTGCCCACCTCCATCTTACTACCTTCTCCTCCCTTTCGGTTCGTTCGGCGCCCTGTCCGCTTCGTCCTCCGCCGATGCCTCTGCATCCAGCACTCCTCTTATCCCCCCTCCCCCCATCTCTCTCTCTCTCCCCCCTGGGCACGGTCCGCTCCTTGTCCCTTCTTTTCCTTTGCGTGGCGTGGGTGTGCGTGCCTTCACTTTGCCCGGTAATCGTATGTAAATCGTATAGCAGATCTCTCCCGTCCTGGTCGCGCGACCGCCTGGATGAAGGAGGAGGCCCCGTATAGAATCTGCGGCCAGCGCAGAGAGATGGACCGTGCGGCTTCTTACCCCTAGGCGGATCGGGAGGATAGCCGCGTGCGTTGCTCATAAACAAATTATCCGGACCCAAGGGTCGAAGGTCTATTGAACCGAGGCGATCCGTTCCCCGTTCTCATTTACATAGTTAGCCCTCGAGCTGCAGATGCCCTCCTCTTCATCCTCCTTCTCCCTTCTCCCTTCTCCCTTCTCTCTTCTTTCTGTCTCCTCCTTATTCTCTTCCGTCCTTCCTTCTCCTCCTTCCTTCTCCTTCGCTATCACTGCTTCTTTTTCCTATCCTTTTCCCCCCGCAAAGCTTACCGGCCTCCTCTCTAACCCTTTTCATCTACTTACTCCGTTTCTTCGGCCCGTTGACGAAAGTCTTTCCACGGATTCCTTCGAGGACGTCCGAAATTTTATCTCGCGGGCGGCGCATTTATCGAAGTTCGATGGCGGGCAATGCGCGATCGGCGCGGTACACGGGCTCGTATAATTTTGTGCAGAGATTTTCAGGAGGTCGAGAGAGGGCACAAGTTCCGAAAAAATGTGCGGAATGCATTGAACGTTAATGCGCTCCTCTTCGTGCCGTCGAAAGAGGTTTGCAGAATGGAAGAGGGAGGGTGGGCACCGCGAATGGTCGGCAAGAGGGATTTAATTGCCGTTCGTAGAGCTCGGACAAAGCCTCCTTAATTACCGGTAGGGATCAGTCGGGACACTTTTCGATCGAAGATCGCAAACGAACATCCGTGCAGGACGCTCGGCGCGCAATGATCATTAAGAGAACACACCCGACCGGGCGAATGGTAAAAGTAGAAAGATATTACCCCTGAACTTGGGATCACTAATCACTGGAGCGGGATGGCAAAGAAGGAGACGGTCGGGAGGGGGGAAGAAGGATGGAGATGAGTGTTGATGGTGGTTGGTGATGGTGGTTGGCGATGGTGGTGGTAAGGGCGTGCAGGAAAGTCGTGCAGAGTCGCGACAGTACGCCCACGAAGAACACCTAGGCGATACTCATTACGAGAGGAGGTACGGGTCCATGCCAGCAACATCAGTACCGGCACCAGCTCTGGCACCATGTACTGGCACAAGGTACCGGCACCAGTACGGGCACCAGTACGGGCACCAGTACGGGCACCAGTACGGGCACCAGTACCGGCATCGGCACCGACAGTACCCAACGGCACGGCAGGGTCGTCTCGTTTTGTCGGCGGTGGTCGTACCTCTATGCCGCGTAATCACAGTGCCCCTAAGCGCACTGCGCTCGTCGGGGCCCTGCTAACCTACGGGGGCAGGGCAACGGCGGAGGCGGAGGTAGAGACGGAGGTGGAGGTGGAGGAGTTGAAAGGAATTGTGCCCGAGCAGAGAGAAAGAGAGAAAGCGGGCAGCTGCGAGGGTTGCTTACCATGGATCACGGGCTATTCTCTTCTCCTCCTCATCCTTCCCTTTCCCCCTCTCCTTTAAGCGGCATATTACATCTTACATATTCACTAAAATTGCGCCAGCAAATACACCCCACGTCTGCACCGGCAGCATTCGCGATACACTTTATTACGACGATCATTGATTACCTACATCCTTAAACTTGGCTTGGCCAATCAATCAATTGATAGAAACGTCCTCCCTCTCTCTTTCCTAGCCTATTCGATCGCGATTATACAAAGTTTCCTAGGATTGAGACAATTGTCAACGGTGAAACGGAGGGGTGGGGTGGGCGTAAATGGCAAACGGAACTGTGCAACGACACGCGGGACGTATAGTAAGAATACGAGCGAAGAGAAACAAAAAGAAGCAGAGGAAGAAGTAGAAGAAGTAGAAGAAGAAGAAGAAGAAGAAGACGAAGGGGAAGTGGGGTGAGGTGCGTGGCTGCATGGCAGGTTGAGTCGTCGAGGTGGCTCTGAGCCGGAGGGTGCGAGGAGAGGGTAAGAAGGTAGGTAGGTAGGTAGGTAGGTAGGTTGGTAGGAGGGGGAGAGGTAACATGGTCTCCGGCCGCCCCCGCCGCCCGCCGCGTGATTGCTTCCCCGAGGCAGGCATCGCGTGTCAGGCCCCTCTTACACACTAGCCCGTCCTTTCTCCGCTCCCTCTCCCTCGGGCCCGATCTTCGCCAAAGCCCCCTTCTCGCTCTCTTCTCTCCTAGCTATCTCCGGCATCCCCCGGACTCGATTCGAGCCGAGTCCAGTGGACCGACTCCCCCCCCCCCCCCCTTTACTCCTTTGGCTGGGTCCCTGATACGTACTCTGCCACCCTCGCCACTCCCGGTACTCCCGGCACCGCCGCCCGCGCACCGAGAGCGAGAGAGAGGCAAAGATTCGGAGAGATTATCGATACCACCTTCCTTCGATAGGTCCGGGCTGCGGGTCGCACTTCTCGGAATCCTCGCTAGCGATATCGGCGTCGCGTCGCGAGTACATTATTTTAAATGGAATGATCGAATGGAGTGGGTGGCGTACGAAGGAAGGCATAATAGAAGGTGGAAGAGAGAGAGGGAAAGAGAGAGAGGGAGAGAGAGAGAGAGGGAGAGGCGTGTCGCATCTGCCAATACGTCCGATGCTCGGAGGTAGTAGGTATTATTAGCGGGGGCAGAGTCGACTTAACGAGTAGCAGGTGTACGCAATTATTTCGTGTCAGCGTTTCCAATGATATTTTCAATTGCGCGGAATTACGGGGAAGAATCGTCCGCTGGCAGCTTGACCGCGTCAATTAGCCTGAGCCCCCCGTCTCGTAAGTCCGTTTGCGCGATTAAATTACGGCCGAGTAGGCATTACACTGGCTTTTATTGTTTCCACCGGTGGAAGTACCGCCGCGATATCATCGCTTCATCGCGGTAATTGAGGATAATTGAGCGCGTAATTTCAGATACAGCCCATCCGCGTGATGTCATCGATACGTTTGCGCGGGAGCAGCTTCGCTCGGCCGAGAGGGCAGGACAGGCTGGGTAGATCGGTGGGCCGGTGGGCTGGTGGGGTGCTTGGCTGCTGCTGGCTGCCGTAGATAGGGGGGAGAGGGAGAGAGAAGGAAAGGTTCGACGTAATGCCAGAGTATCGAGAGCCACATTCTTTGGCCATACCGGTAAGACTCCCGGTCGCTTAAAACTCGCATTTTTTTTCCCCTCTAACCGGAGTGTACCGGCTTTGATAACTGGGCGCGAGGGAAAGAAGTCCGGCAAAAACGGGACTCCCAGTTTGCTCCGGGGAAACTTTCGCCCTTTGGATTCGGTCGATTGACTCTTTCGCAGTGCGGATATTCGTTGCGTCACGTAGCGCGCCGCGCGCGTAACTTTCATTAAAACAGAGTTGAAGCGACGACCGTTGCCTCGCGAAGGACGAGCCACCCACCGGATACTCGGAAGCTAACTTCATCTTCCTCCTTCTTCCATGTTCGAAGAAAATTGTCCGAAGGATCGCGCGGCTACTTGTTCCGGCAACAGTTCTGTCGCGATAACGGCAGAGAGGACGATAGGAGGCGGTGTACGTTGGCTCAATCTCACGTCTCTCTCTCTCGGGAGAGATAATATTTTTCCCTCCTCTGGCCTAATAGCATAGTCCGATGGCTAATTGGCCTAGACGAAGGAACCCACCTGTTTCGAAGGCACGGTTAGTCACGGCAGAGGCGAAACCGTCCCGCTATCGGTCGGTAACTATTACGAAATAACATCGAACTTGCTCCATGGAAATAATTTCCCACCCTCCACCCCCACGGACCCGGTCGCGCCTGTAATTTTCCAATTTCGTTCTGTCGATAATTTCCTAATGGTCGTCCACCCTCATCTCCTGCCGTCAAGCTGACACCGAGCCGAGAATCTTTGCCGAGGATCTTTGCCGGGGATCTTTGCCGAAGACGTTCGGACCGGTCAGTTCACCCGTCAGAGCTTCAATCACGGATTATTCGAGGAATTTTTATCGTCTGACAAGACGTGAGTCGAGTCTGTCCAAGGCTCGGGAGCGCAGGGCCAAATTTGTTGGGGCCAAAGCGATTTTCCTGATTTTAGAAGGTCGTCCGGTCAACATCACTACTACCACCACCACCACCACCACCACCACCACCACCACCACCATTCCCGAATTACAGGTTGTAAAGAACGTGTGTCATTTGCAGGCAGGCATCATAAACGACTCTTTATTCGATAATAATTGCGGCGTAAGAGCCATAAACACTCATTTTCTGAGGCTCACGCTTAATACCTGCTATTTCCGTGTCCCAGCCTCGTTTTGTCATTCTATCTCCTTTTTCGGCGTGGATTTTTCGGCGGCCACAAACAGCACAGATTTGCCTCCCCCGCTTTTTTCCCCATCCTTTTTGCCCCGCCATTCTTCTATTCCTTTTTTTCGTTTTTATCAAAACATAGACAATCTCGTCCTGAGAACCGAATTCCGACTCCGTTCTGAAAACATCCCAGATTTTGTTTTCTCAAATTTCTGTTCTTACCCCCGCAAGAAACTACGATCGTTTTAAGAGAAACCATGACAACGCGGTTATTATTACGGCAATCATATTGTCTGTATAGCAACCGTTCTTTAACGTCGGTAACCCTATAATTATGGCGCGGGCAGCAATAAATCATAGTTGTTGTCGAAAATTTTGCTAAGTTGCGCACGGACGGAAATATACACGGCTAGAGAATAAGGTCGAGAAGGTAAAGGGGTGAGCGACAGGGCAGAATAAAAATAAATGTCATCTTAAAATCGTCCAAATCATCCGAAAAAGTGTCTTTAGCATCAGGATAACAGAGTGAGAAAAATCAGAGATTAATGATAAATGATTAATCTGAGACAGTAAGATTCAAAGTAAGGAAGAGCTCGTTCCGAGCCTTACGTGGGTGTTTAGTCACACATTCAGAAGTTGAAAGCAGGAATTCTCGGATGACCTTCATGCAGCCTTATGCAAATCTATCGATTAGAAAAGCACGCCTGAAGGTAGCGGCTGGCGGTTTCGCGACGAAACGGTGGCCTAGATTTTCGACTCTGATCAACCGGTTGAACCTCTTTAAAATGACAACATTGCACCTTTCGACAATTGACTTTTTCCCTACCGTTCGAAGGAGCCCGATAATTCGGTGCCCTCGTAACGTTAGGCTGAGAGTAAAGGGGGATATGAGCGAGTGAGCATGAAACGTGCGGATTAAAATTACGAGATGGCAGATTGGCCGCGAGAATACCTACGAAATGACCCTACTCAAAAGTTCGTGTGGTCATCGGGGCGCGCACATAGGAGATCCCTATCTCCCTCTCGCCTCTTGCCCCTTGCCCCTTGCCTCTTGCCCTCCTCCTGTTATTCCTATCGTTGGGGGTGGGGACCGTATCATTTGGTGGATTAGCATAATGGCTGGGGATTTATATTGCGCGTCTCCGCGAAAAAGGGCGCTGGCTGGTAGCAAATGCGCCGAATGAAATAATGAATAGCATAGTTTCTGGTATTCGATGATTATACGCATCGCGGAAGGGTAAATTATAGATTTGCGGTTTCAACTCTTGTCTCGGTCGGTCGGTCGGTCGGTCGGTCGGTGGGTCGGCACAGATCGGTTCGGTCGGCTCTCTTTCGTATCGAGATGCCGATGGAATCGCGGCAGATCGAAAATTCGGATAAATAGGAAAGCGATAGGAGATCGGAGGTTCGAGCTGTTAATGGCAGAAATGAAATTCGAAGGGTCTCGGAGAGTTTGCGGATGATTGGTCGGACATTGAAAAGTTGCGGAGCGGCATATTGGACGCCCACGAACTTGGTACAGGTGGATATCCGCGTCAGTGTTCCTCGTAAACAGTTGCGCGGATGTGCGTGAGCGTGAAGGTGAGCGTGAAGGTGAGCGCGCGCGAAGCTGTGTGCAAAAGAGTCTGTGGAGCTGAGTTCGAGAGAGGGGACCGAGAGTTGCGGGCGGAGTTCTTTGCCATCCTACCGCGAATATCTGAGTGAGAAAGAGAGAGAGAGAGAGAGAGAGAGAGAGAGAGAGCGAGAGAGAGAGAGGGGAGAGTCGTTACTACCGAGAAACATGTAGGAATAAAAAGAGTGAGCGTCCGATGTACATAAGTTGTTGGACGCACCGGAGCGCTTTATATGACCTGTTAATTATATTTTCCATAAACTTCTTGAGCGCCGTTCGCGCGGTGCTTTATGCTCGGAGCATCGAACGTGCTGCCTACCAAGCGACTCAAGAGGCCCAAGCGACTCTCGCGATTTATAGGCTCTTTGCCGTCGAAGAAGTGCCCAAACTAAAAAGTCAATTAGGTCGCCGCGCTCGCTGCCTCTTCGTGACACGCCACTTTTAACAAGTTTGCCACGGGTCAAGACTACTTCTAACTATACCCGTACGGGAGGCGAGAAACGTTCCTTCGACCGGTTAAAATCGTTATTTAACCATTGGCACCGGTTGCGCGTCTACCTATTTTTCTACCTATTTTGTCCACTTATTTTTCTACCTTGAGCGATTTCATTTCATTATGACACGCACTTGCGGTTACGCTCGAGGAAGGATACTCGAGGAAGGCGTCGCTCTCCCTCCTTTCGTTGCTCACCGCTGGCAAACTCCGAGACCGGTACATATCGCTATAGGCGCATATAAGCACTCACTCAATTTATCGTGTGCTATAAATGCTTGTAAACGCGTGGAACTTGTTCTCGTATTAATCGTTACCCATCAACTACGGAGCACTCGATCATTATCGGGGAATCTAGACGTTATTCGACGATGGGTCAGCTCTTATTACCTCCCCACCCATTTCCTTTCTTTCAATTCGGTGATACCTCATTCTTGGCCAACGGAGGAACTTGCCGTTTCGTTCCTTCGAATGCGGCTAAACCACCCACGCGTCAGTCTGGCTGAATTACGACCGAATCTCCGGCGCACCTGATGCACGGATAATCGTCCCTAATCTTCCACTTTGCCCTTTTCTACGGTATTACCTCTTTTCCCCCACCCTTTCCTCTTCGGCGTCGACGGCAGCGGCGGCGGCAGCGGCGGCGGCAGCGGCGGCGGCAGCGGCGACGGCAGCGTCTTCCTCGCGTCGGAGCGTGCCTCGACCGGCATATAAATCATCGAGCAGGCTAAATCATGCGAGTGAAAGTGAGCGAAAAGTCGTTCTGCTCGCAGGGAATGAGTTGGGCTCGAAGCTGCACGTATCCGGAAAGGATGAGACTAGCGGATAACGAGAATAATGTAACTTGCCGGCGCGTCTCATGGCCGGTCTTACTTCCAACAGGGTCGAAGTATCGGCGGAAGGCATTGGCGGAGGGCATTGGCGGAGGGTATCGGGGAGAGGTAGGAGCGGCGACTGTTCACTCGTTCACCTTTACGGCGTGCCGGTTCGATGTAATTAGTCCGTCACGCTGACGGGCAATTAGCTTTGCCGCGGAAGCGCGCAACTACGCTGCATGCCGACATTCTTCGCCGCAATTCTCTCCTCGCCCTTTAATCCT
This sequence comes from Anoplius nigerrimus, assembly GCA_914767735.1. Taxonomy (NCBI): domain Eukaryota; kingdom Metazoa; phylum Arthropoda; class Insecta; order Hymenoptera; family Pompilidae; genus Anoplius; species Anoplius nigerrimus. The sequence continues at coordinate 18,167,805 of OU612083.1, forward strand.
CCCGTATCCTTCTGTCTAACCCAATATCGGGACAATATTGTCGGGGCAATACTTTCGAGACAATACCGTCGAGACGACGGATAATCTTTCTCCGCGGCCAGAACCGATCGAGGAAGAATCCTCCCGGACAGTCCAGACGGTAGAAGGCCAATCATTCTCTCTCTCTCTCTCTCTCGCTCTCTTTCTCTGGCAACCTTGAAATTATACGTGGAAATGCGGGTAAGACGGAGCTCTGCCCACGCTCTTTCGTCCTTTCGAATCTCCGTCCGTCCTTTGCCGGTCTTACTCTCTCACAACTCGTGCAACTCTCGCGAGAGTGAAGAGCGGAGAGCGTGCATATCCTTAGGGCCCGACGATAGTGGATCCGGCAATTTGTGCGGATACGCACCTATGTGTGGGAGCAGTTAAACGCGATGTGTGCTCAAATCGACGTGCTCTCGCCTCGTTTCGCCGAAATCAGGCTTCGTTTTAACACCTCGCCAATGCTTTGAGCCCCAGCCGTTTATCTCGACTGGATGCATCTCCTTGTTGCCGCTCGACGAAAGAGAGACACAGAGAGAGGCAAACAACGAAGGAGAAAGTCCACCTTTGCGACTTGTCATACGGCATAAACGGCAAAGAGAACTGAGTAGTTTCAGCGTTCGATGTGTAAATCGAATTTCAATTCAAGTGATGTGATGGAAGGGAGGAAGGAAGGAAGGAAGGAAGGAAGAGAGGAAGGAAGGAAGGAAGGCATGGCAGACAGCAGTAGAATCTAGTAGATGGGCGATTCTGCGCCCGGGGCCGAAGGCTCGTCTGTCAGTCGGACTGTCCGTCTCGTTCGTCTTGCCGCTTGTCTACGTGCGTTCATGTCACACCAGGGGATCCGCTTAATAACAATTATTTTGTTGCGCGCCTTGCGCTTCGTCCGGGCAGCCCTTTCTTTTTCTCCGCCGCGGCCTTCGGCAAGCCCCTCACGCAAATTCCTTCTTATCGCGGCATTACCGAACCTACACCCTGCTCCATCATCATTCGCGTCTCCGGGAAGGTACAAACTGTCCGTGCGTCATTAGCTGATTATTAGCAACGATCGAAAAGACATTAGCGATAATCGATCGCAACGACCAGTTGCTCCTCTACGTATCGGTAATAACGGACATTATCGGCTCATCGCTCCTATTCGTGTATCGTTCAAATTAGACAACTGGCAGCGTTCTCGCCGAGTCGAGAATGGAAAAATGAGAGATACGAATCGAACCGTTGTTGAACGCCCAACTGTTCACCTCTCTATACGAGAGCCGAACAATCAAGTTACGCTTGAATCGTTCGTCTAGTTATTCGAAATATTGATGATGATAAGGGAGACGTGGGAAAAATATTTTTTCTAGCCTCGGAATTAATCGTTCCAGCTACTGTCATATATCGGTATCGTCGTTTCTCGAACAATGGGAGAGCTCGTATCGTTGGTGGCTAGACGAGGCTGAAGGAGGATAGAGGCTTCGCAGAATGGCGAGGAGAGATTGATCCACCCCTTGAGGGAAGGGTTGGCGCGTAGGTGGAGATCGAATAGAGAGAAGATAGAGGATCAAGAGTCTGGCGCAGCTTGGTCGTCCATCTGGTTGCGGGTGATAATTACCGTTCGCGTGTCTCCAAAGAGCCTAAGTGTTCCGTGGCGCCACCAAATTATTAGGCTTATCTTCGGCACCGGATGATAATTATACGCTCCCGCGCGAGGCCCTTTGTGGATCTCTCGCTCACCTACTCGGGCTCACCTACTCTGGCTCACCTACTCCTACTCTCCCTTCTCGCTCGGTTGGCCCGCGTCAATGCTTTCGGACTTTATAAGCTCACTCGCGGTGCGGCTTACTCGATGCGGCCTCCACGAGGTTAGCTAATGAAAAGGTTAGTTGACCCCGCCAGAACGCCCTGGCGCCTCCTTCTCCCTTAGCTAGGAATCCTTCCTTCCTCCGACCGTCGCCGCCGTCGCCGCCGTCGCCGCCGTCGCCAGAACCATCACCTCCTTTTTACTTCGGACAACGCTCCTCTCTCTTCGCCGTCTTTGGCAAAGGAGAGAGAAACCGGCAATGGGAACGCGCAGCTCATGAGAAATTTTTCTCCTCTCGCTCCTTCGGCTTTCCGCGAAATTCAGCTCCTCGCCAATCGACTCCCATCCGACGAAAGCCGCCCACATAGTTCCGCCGTTTTTTGGCCAACATGCCACGCTATTAGTCTAGGCAAAGGCAGCGAGAGTCGCTTGCGTTTTTCGGTTTACCTGCACGAATCTCGTTGAGCGAGACATTGACGAGACCTCGCTAAGAGACGCTACGGATAAAGCCACCGGGGAAGAATCTCGACAAGCATCGATGCCAGGTACATAATGAGCCCGATCATTTCCCTGAATAACGATCGACCCCTGTCACTCAACATTGTGCTCTTACGGCGCTGAGTACCGATACACGTTAACTTGTACGATCCACAGCTTTTCTTTATCCTCTCGGATCGTCAAGTGCGCACTCAATGGTTTTTCCATTTACTTTCAAACCGCAATGTTGTACGGTCAACGTGACGGTCAGCGTGACGGTCAGCGTGACGGTCAGCGTGACTCTGCTTTCCTCCTACCTCTCTTCGCGTCCAATTTTTATTAGTCAAGGCTCGCGCTTCCTACTAAGACGCAATCAATTTCTGCCGGCACGAGGCGTGGTCCTGATACTCTGGCCTGCGACGACTCTCTTGCCTGACGTCTCCTACGAACGTGAGAGATATTCATCTCGGCAGAGAGGGACGGAGAAGGAGGGAAAATACTTTATCGAACGATAGGAATTCCGACGATAGATGCGGATACCGCGTAATGGCATTCCCAAAAGTCGAGAAAACGAATGCCGACTCGCGTTCCCTTTTCCTCCCACTCCGTCCGTTCCGTAGCCGCGTACATGGTATTCCCGGCGATTACACGAAATCCCTAATGGAAATTACAGTGGTCTCTAAGTGGCGTGAGGATATACTTACCGTGCCTCGTGAACTCCGTTAGCGCTTTTTAGCCGAGTTTGACTTGTTCCGACTGTGAGACTGTGTGGGAAGCGTTTCGGTAATCAATGGTTCTGGCAGGTAGGCGCCCTTTTAGCGGATCTTGAAGAGCATAACCACAGTTTTCGGCTCTTCTCAAGCTAGACAACCGTCTCTTTCTTTCGGCCTTCCCGCCCGTTGCCTGCCGCCCGTTGCCTGCCGCCCGTTGCCTCCCGCCCGTTACCTCCCCCTCCGTTGCCTCCACCCCGCCTCGGAGAATCCAGCGGGTCTATTCTCCCCGATAGAAAGCCGAGTCGAACAATTATTATTTCGATAAATCTCTCCTCGATGAGCGAGAAAGCGCGATAAACCTCTGCCTCTCCTTCTCCTCTCCTTCTGCCGTCCTCGATAAAGGGACCACAATTGCCGAATGACTAACCGAAAGGAGCCTTCCTCTCTCACTTTCGTCGAACTAGGGCGCGACACACTTTCGTCGATACCGCGCGCGAGTACTCGATTCAAACTTACCGACGAACAATGAGAGTTCTTCCCCTTGGCTAGCTGCCAGTTATTCCTTCAATATTGCACGCTCGCCGAACCCTGCTCGATTCTTCTCGGGATCGATCTCCCGTTCGGCAGGACCGAAATCTTAGGAAGCGAACTCGGAGGCAAGTGCGACGACGTCTTCTGTTCTCTTTCGGCCACCGGCCCCGAAAAGGGGAGGAAAATCAGAATTGCGCCCGATGAAAGGCGGTGGGGGCGAAGGGAAGGTTAGTCGGAAAAATTTACCCCTTGTCACGGTACGGCGCGTAGCCGAATTGAAAGGGCAGTGTTCGTCTGTTCAAACACACCGAGGTGGCATAGCTCTCTGTCTCCTGGCACGCACACACCTACGCCAGCTTCCAATATCGGACTAGGGCTTTGTCGCGCTTGTTTGCTTTCGTCCATTCTTCCTGGTATCGACCCCATTCTCTCTCTCTCTCTCTCTCTCTCTCTCTCTCGCTCTCTCTCTCTCCCTCTCTCTCGCTCTTTTCTGCTCGACAGAGAAATCTGAAAGTGGAGGGAGTGGTTGCCGAGAAGTCGCTCGAAGATCAAGACGTTTCGAGATCCGAGTTTCGAACCTCTTGTCACCTTTTCTCTGCGATAGTCCGGTCAACTAGCCGAAGAAGACTCATCTTCGCTGAGCAGGGATCCCCGTACGTGTGCCGATCGGCCTGTTCGTTCGAGAGATCGGCACGAGAGAGAAAGAGAGAGAAAGAGAGACCAAGATCGGCCCGTAACATCGACCTTCGACCCTTTAAAGCCCCCTCCGCCTACCCCGCGCCTACCTCTCGCCCCGTCGCCGGCTTTTGAGGGCGAACTAAAAGGTAGAAGAAAGCATCGGAGGGGGCGTACGCGGTGCGCCACGTCGTAAACATATTTTTATTAAATAATTAGAGATTAGGGCTCCCCTTAATGGATGGTTAGCCCACTCGTGCCCTCCATTCCAAGCATTCCGGCCCGATGTACGTGAGATTCCCACACGACTTACCCTCCCCGTTCACTTCCTCGTGCGAGGCACTGTAGGGCCGCTTCTCTCTGCGCCGCGCAGTAAGATACCTACGTCAAGAGGAATACGAGCGAGAGGATTCGAACAGCAATTTCGTGTCTCTGTTATTTCCTCTTTTTGCTCCAAGAAATCGGCACCTACCGCTCCAGTGGTAATGCTGGTGACGATGGCGGTGACGATGGCGGTGACGATGGCGGTGACGATGGCGGTGACGATGGCGGCGATGGTGGTGGTGATGGTGGTGGTGGTGGTGGTAGCAGGCAATCTATTTACGTAGTCGCCCCGCGCGTACGGTGAAAATACAATGGCGCTCAATAAATGTAAATGGGAATTAATGGCTCGGGCAACTGCGTAGCGCAAGCTCGGCCCGCGGTGTTTGCTGAACAAACGCGTCGCTACGTGTGCTCACCGGTAATCGTAAGTGTAACGCAAACGCGGCCCATTCGTTTACCGGCTCGGTAGCCAAGTGACAAACGGAAGGAAGACGTCCGAATGAAGGCCGATAGCGCAACTACATATCTATACCTACCTCCTATGTACCTCCCACTCTCACGAGATGCCACGGTTACCTTCAACGGCTCGCTCACCGGCAAACTTTTTAAACCTCCCTAAAAATAGTCTTCCTTCTAAGATTGTAGGTCACGAGGCGCATCAAAGAACCTGTCTTACGTTGGACGTATGCGAGAGCATTACGGGCGCACGTAACACGTAAAAGAAGGTCTAAAGCTCCCAAGTGCTTTTCCTTTTAAAGTGCTCGCGACCGAGTCTCTTCGTATTGAAAGGATGAAGCTGCTACTACTGCCGCTGCTTCTGCTGCTTCTGCTACTTCTCCCTGTATGTCTCGGAATCTCGGTCGCCAAGGAATCATTTTTTCCCCACGAACCTCGTCCTTCTTGAACCTACTCTCGTCAGAGTTCCCCTTCCACTTTCAATTTCTCTCGGGCAGAGAGCGATTCTCTCAGCGTTAATTGAAGTTTTTCAATGCCGAATCCGGCAATAAAAGGAAAGAAGCGGGAGAGACGCTCTATCCTCTAGCTATATTAGCGCGTCGTTTCAACTTGCTTTGCGCTTCGAACTTTAACGAGGACGGAGGACGGCGCTCCGAACGTACCGTAGTTTCGCACGTCCGATCAAACTTTTAACGAGCTAATAACCGCACGATTAGACCGTGGCATAGAAATAAATCCTCGCCTCTTCGACGATGACTCCTTCAACGATGACGAGCCATGCAACTTTCCGCGCGAAACTAAAGGATGGGCAATTAGCGAGAGCACGGATCTTAACAATATTTCCCAATCGTCGCTCTTCGCAAGAGCGCAGGCTAATCAGAAGCCGAGCATAGTTTGAATCAGTCGTCGGCGTGCGACTGCACGCTTTCGGCTTCGAGAATCGATCCTAGAATGTTGAAGGCCAATTCCAGTATCGGCACCGAGACGCACGACAATGTCCCAGGTGTTCGTAGATAATTAATCGAAGGTTTAGGTTGCTTCCCTCCCCCTGTTCGAGCCCGGTCCTCCTCTAACTCCTTCTCCGGCTCCTTCTACCCCTCCTCCTCCCTCTCCACCCCCTCCGGTATCCTATTCTTGGCGCGTCCCCGCAAGCGGCGAAATTAAGAGCGAGGACAGAGAGTCGGGGCACGACCACTACTACCGTAGTGCCGACACGCAGCTACGCTGCTACTCATTCAATTATGTTGCTGACACCGGCTACATCAATCTTGCCGCACCGGCGCTAACACGGAAATTTGGATGGACGGTTGGATGGACGGTTGGATGGACGGTTGGATGGACGGAAGTGGCATGGCCGGGCCACGTGGCCCCGCACCGCCGACAAAAATCACACTCGCTTTCGCACTACCAATCTTTTTTCAATGCCAATCATTCCGTCCCGTTCATCACGAAAGCTTTTGTTTGCGCAAAAACAGATGGCCCGCTCGAGGAATGCCTAAAGAAGGGAAGGAAAGGGGTTGTCTTGCCGGGAATGAACCGAGTGGCTAATCCCGAACGATACCGAACCAAGGGGTTGCATCTTTCGCTTTCTTTCTTGCCAAAGATAACACGTCGTCGGCGCGGCGTTAATAAATGAATAAAATTGGTAACGTAGGAAAATGCGATTTTCGATGAGATTTCGCGTAGGTGAGAGGGATGATGGCGGTAGTGGAAGTTTTGGGAAAAGGTGGATACGGCGGGGTGACGAGAACAGTGGACAGAGGCGCGCGCGCGATGCCTGGCACAGGATAGGGAGAGAGACGCAGAGAGGAAGAGAGGTAGAGAGAGAGAAAGAGAGAGGTAGAGAGGTAGAGAGAGAGAGAGAGAGAGAGAGAGTGGGCGCGCACGCGGAAATTTCAATAACCCGCGGGACACAAAGCGGAATGTAGTCACATCTGGCCCGCTCTCATGCGGCGGCAGTTCTCGGTTTACGTTGGGCGTCGGTGCGGGGACGGAAAATCACGATTGCTGGGGGCCGCGCGCGCGCCGCACCGGAGGGATGCCAGAGCACGAGGACCAAGAGGAGGAGTTTCCGAGGGGGTCCCGAACGAACGAAAGAGAGGAACGCGCAATGGATGGAAGAAAGAAACGGCGCGAGGAAGGAGAACGAGAGACTGGGAGCAAGAGAGACGAGTTGCCGAGCAGATAATGATCCGCGCGCACAACCGACGCGACCACCCCATAGGGTCCGACAAGGGGAGAAAGTGGGAGGCAGGGTGGGAGGGAGGTAGATTGACGAGAGAATAGAGAGAGGGGCCTGCTTCGAGCTGAAATGGGACGGCGAATGAAAGGGTGAGAGAGCGGCGCACCGCATGCATATTGAAGCGTCATTTCATGGTCACCGCAGAGCCCGACTCTGTTCCGCATTTGAGCGTCGAGTTGAGCGTCGAGTTGAGCGTCGACTGGAGCGCGCGGGAACGCACCGCCCGGTAACAACGTGAACGACGCTCCATTGCGTGCGTTAAATGTGCCCGTTAAATGCGCGCCCGATGTATGCACGCACGCACGCTCACTCTCTCTCTCTCTCTCTCTCTCTCTCTCTCTCTCTCTCTCTCTATCTCTCCCTCTGGCAGACCAAAGATATTTGCTCGCCGACAGAGTAGGCGAAAAGTACGCGAGCGCCAACGCCGCAAATGCATGACCGAATTAACGCTCTGCCCCTACGTTCCTACCTTCATTCAATGACCCGCGCCCTCGCTCGTCCATCCATCTACCATTCTACATTTACGAACGGGACATATTTCCCAATGCAACCGCGCGCGCTCTCTCGCGTCACGTCTCACCGAATTGACCAACGGCCACGCTCTGCATTGTCATATGCAATTTCGTACCCGTAAGTGTCTGTCTGTCAACCCTGTCACGCTGCGCCGTATCTACGCCAGCAGCGAACCTAACCCTTCCTCGACCCTCCTCTCATCCTGGCACACGCATACATACACGCATACACACACACTCACGCATGCGCCCGCGCCTCCGGTACGCACATCGAGCAATTATCCGCCTCGTCGATTTAACCCTCGCATCGCTACGCTCACACATTCGATCGGTCGACTTTTCTGAACCATTGCCCGTAAAGGGTCGAAGCGCGGCTCGAAGCGCGGCTCGAAGCGCGGCTCGAAGCGCGGCTCGAAGCACGGATCGAATGACCACCCGCGCGATCCGCGCGTCTCGACGAAAGAGAGATCGCCAGACATAACACGTGCGATTGCCACTCCTCGCTAGACTGTAAAGCGGAGGAGATGGGAAAAATCTGATGTCGCTTCAAGGAGAACGATTCTCTCAACATTTCTCTTAACATCTCTCTCTCTCTCCGAAATCCTTGACAAAAGTCGAGGCGCGGAGCGAAAAACGGACAACTATCGATGGATAGATCCGATTAAATCGACGCGCCGCTCTAAAGGGTTCGATGTAATTGAAATTTCCGCGCACAGCCTCCAGCGACCGGTGAGTTAGCTCGTGTTTGTTTTTCGCTCCTTTTTCTCCCTCGCCCTCTCGATCCCACTGTCCATCCGTCCGTTCGTCCGTCCGTCGCTCCGTCCGTCTGTCTGTCTGTCTGTCCCTTTTTTTGCGCCCACTCTGGCATGGCGGTCGTAAAGCGCGGCGGGACTAGTTTCGGTTGTAAAACAATGAGCCACCAAGACGGAGTGACGTAGAAATCATCGAACGGTCGCCTTTCGAACCGATTACAAGCGTACGCCTCGTGCCGGGACCGAGCCCATTAAGGCGAGTCTAGGGTAGTGCCCGCAATATTTAAGCCCAATTATCCTGCCCTTAGCATAATGCCAGCCGTCACTTTATGACGGGGCTCCGGCGTACCGCGATGCTACGATATTACGGACCGTTTTCTTTTAATCGACGACTTTGTTTATAGCATTTGTTGCTTCGCCCCGACTAGCCTTAGGCAGCGCGTACCGATGCGTCGATTGAGGGTTATGCCACTGTGAAACATCCATGATCTTGGGACTCGGCTACTCGAAACATTGTATTAACCTGCGTGCCGTGCGACAGGATAAATAATAACGACTGCACATTTCGTCGCTATCATCCTGCGTATATCGACCCTCATCTCTTCGAAGGGATTGACCGCTCTTCTTCTCAATCTATCGATATTCCGGCAAATCTGTCGAGCCCAACTCCCGAACCTACTGTCTAGGTAGTCGTTGTCCGAGAGGCAACTTATTCAGTGCGTCTAAAGCGTCCTCATTAGATCCTCAGTATCCGATAAACGACTACGTCGTCGCGGTATCAGATTAAGATTCACTTTAGGCAGCTAGTTTATCTTTAGAGGTTGCACCTTCCGCCTCGGTTGATAATTCAATTCCTTCCGCGCTGGCAACTCACCTTCGTTCGTTCACGAACCAGACCAGCGAGCCAGCCAGCTATCCAACCAACCAGCCAGCCATCCAACCAGCCAACCGAGCCAGCCAACCGGAGCTAGGCGAACGTAGTAGACAGGGGGTAAGGGTACATATAGAGAAGCAGGCCTGGGCGTTCATTCGCGATCTCTCTCTCTCTCTCTCTCTCTCTCTCTCTCTCTCTCTCTCTCCCTCTCTCTCTCACCCTAATGTACACGTGTACTCGCTCCTATCACACGTACGTATACACAGTCTCACTTGGTTCCTCTAAGGTGCATCGATTTTCTCACACCCGAGTCTCGCGACGGCAGCCGCCCATATTCGCATATACCTCAGACAAAGAGACCTAGATAGACGGAAGCCTACCCCATACGAATAGCGAGGAAGGAATGGAACCGCCGGCGGCCATTTTGTAAGCTCTTCCCGGAGGAATCAATGTGACGTCGCCTGAGGGGCGCTTGCGCTGCGGGCGACCCTCCGTGTTCCGTCCCTCCAATCCTTCCTCCTCCGATCAATTCCAACTTCGGTGCCTCTCCGACTCTGCTCTCTCACCCTCATCCACCCCCTCTCTCCTCGCACTCGCCTCTCCTCGCCACACCACATTTTGCCCCTCTCTCTCTCTCTCTCTCTCTCTCTCTCTCAACATTCACCCCTCTCTCACCGCCTCTCCCCCTCGCTCTCTCCCCCTCTCTCTCTCTCTTTGTCTGTCTGTCTGCCTCGGTCGACCCTCTCTCCGTCTAGCAGACAACTTTAGTAGCGCGCGCGCTTACCGTTCATCGAGAAAAAGAAAGATGGAAAGAAAGAAAGTGAATAAGAAGAGGGGAGAGTAAAAAAATGCACGCAATCTGAGGTTGAATTTTTGAAGGATAGCCCGAACTCTCGAAGGTAAGGCGGCGCTGGAAATCGTGGCGTGCCGCTCTCTCGGTTTGGCCAAGGGGATTTTTGGTGGCGCGCACCGAGGGAATATTTAACGAGTCACGGATCCGAGGAGCCAGAGCAAGCCAGAGCAAGCCAGAGCAAGCCAGAGCAAGCCAGAGCAAGCCAGAGCAAGCCAGAGCGACCAGAAAACGGTAGAGCGCCTGCATCCCGCTCGACGACGACGATCCGCCATATTTTTACCCCAGCGACGCGCTCTTTTTTCCACCCATACACACACTCACACACACACACACGCACGCACGCACGCATTGGCACGCACTCGCAGTAGGTGGAGAAGGAGAAAAAGTACGGAGGGGATTAAGAACTGGGGAGGTATACTGTGCGAGAGTAAGAGTGTGAGCGAGAGAGAAAGAAAGGAAATATACGCGTCTCGGGCAACTGAAATTTATAATGCCGGGTAATCGTGGCAGGGCGTGCACGCACCTGGGTACTAGGGTACCGGCACGTTATTATGATTAGCTACTTTCGGTCCGGTCCCGGGGAGTGCTGGAGATTCCGATCGGATACGCGATACGCGACGCACACCTCGGATTACGGCCGCAGAAGATGATCTTCCTGTGGCTGCCTCGGGCCGTCGTCAGGTACCTACACCCTACCCAACCTCCTACCAAGACATACTTCATTTATTATGACTGTGATCATCGATTATGCACCGACGTCTTCCCTCCACCCGGGGGGTGGAACGAGGCGGCTTGGAGACAGCCCCCTCCACCACCCCTTCTTTCTCCTCCTCCTCCTCCTCCTCTGCTTCTTCTTCTGCTTCTTCTTCTCCTCCTTCTTCTTCTTCTTCTTCTTCTTCTTTCTTTCACCCTTCCTCCCTACCTCCCTCCCCTCTCTTCGACGACCTACGCCTTCTTCTGTCTCGCGCTTCTTTTTCCGCTGCACGCTGCACGTATTATCCTGGCTAAAGGATATACCAAGTGGATTACTCCTAAGGAGGAGCGCTCCTCGAGTGGCGCGAGAGAGAAAGGAAGATTCGTCGAGGGAAGACGCAGGGGGCAGGCGGGAAGACTAGAAGAGCGGGAGAGAGGAAGATGAACGCCCCCCTGGCTGACCAGGTTCATTCTTCACCCCCTTCGTCTGATGAGGGTATCTCGAAAGATCCGTTGCGAATTTTCGAGAAGTGGCTCTTTCAATTCTTCTTCTTCTTTCTTATTCCCCATCCTCAACTTTCCCCGACAGGGTAGGTTGAGGTGTTCAACGGAAGCGGAGCAGGATTCGATCGGAAGAGAGTCTTTCGTGACTGTCGGAACGAAATCGATTTCTTCTGCGGAGAGTCGATCGAGAAACGAGCGGCCGATCCTTCCGCTATGACGTTTCTCAGGTCGTGGCTAGCGCACAACCTCCTTCTACCCGTCTCACTAACGTCTAACGATAAACCCTGCACGATTTATCGGGCTGCGATAACGATCGGGGAGTACAGAGTTTAAAACGCCTCTGGCAAGACTGCAGGTTTATCATCTCGGGCCCCGTACACGTGCACGTCACTGCTACGCTTTTCTCAGAACGGGGCTCTTTCCAAAGAAATCCATCTGACGAGCACGTTCGACCAACATTCTTCTTGCTGCACCGCGATCGAACGAGAATGGCATCCTCTAATGAGAGCGCGACAGTCTTTATCGTTAAATGCTAAATCGCGTTCGGGAGCTTGCGTTCGAGAGCTTGCGTCGAGGCGCTATAACGAATACGCTTTCTCTCTCTCTCTCTCTCTCTCTCTCTCTCTCTCTCTCTCTCTCTCTCTCTCCTCTCGGCACATATACGCATCGACCGCATCGCTGTCCCTTTCTCTCTCTCTCTCTCTCTCTCTCTCTCTCTCCCTCTCTCGCCTATATATACAAATATATGTAGATATAGATATGAATATATAGTGACACAGACGCAGATGCGTACAGGCACGGATGTAGGTATGCGCACTGCGAACAGACGGACGCGCTCGGTTGAGGAAGTTTAATATCCATAATAGGCGGCGATATCGACGATTTTCAATTAACCGGCGTCAGTGTATTTACCGAGTACGGGATATGGCGCAGAAACAGAACTACCAAATCCAGCTTTGTATTTGCCAAAACGGTGTTCCCACGGCGGGTCTGCGTCCTGACTGCGCCCGCTAGTAATACACAGAGTGACGCAATTGAAAGTTTCCTATTTAACCGCATGCATGTTTGCTTATGGTAACGGAGAGCGCGTAAAATTTCGGCCATGGACCGGGGAGTTCGAACGATCCAGCCGCCGAATATTCCTCCATTGCGACAGCCCACCCCACCCTCTCTTCGTCGCGTTATAATGTCAATCGTTAAATTGACCCTCAGGTGACCGTTCAAGTGACCGTTCAAGTGACCGTTCAAGTGACCGTTCAGGTGAGGAAATTAGGCGAACTATGGTTCGTGGAGCGGTCGAAAATGAAAAATTTTGCCCCTTACCGGACGATTCGAGTGCGAGACGTGTAAGCGGAACGGCGAGTTGTTAGGTGATTTACGAGCGAGGGAAGAGCGTCTATCCGTTTGCCGAGGATACAACTCCGAAAGAAGTCCATAACGGCGTGCGTGTAAACACCGCACCGGATAAGTACCAATAGTTAGCGTGCTCGTTAAATATCGGTGCGCACGCCCCCCTTCCACCCTCCTCCACCCTCCTCCACCCTCCAGCCTCCTCATCCCATGTCATCCGCTTGCGTCACTCGGCTAACCTCCCTTTTAATACCATCCTAACGATATCCCACTGAATAAGGAAACGCGTATTCTCGCCTTTCTCTATTTCCCTAATGCAGGGAAAAACATTTCCCTTCGCAACCTTTATCCGACGTAATTTTGATAGAGAGAAGAAGTTCAGTGATAGACTAGACTCCGGAAGATCATTGCGGAGAGAGAGGGATAAGGGGCGAGCAGGCTGCTTAATCCTTTTTCCCTCCCCTCTCAGGGAGCGAGAGAAGGGAAGTTCTTGGGCTCACCCCTCGGCCAAAAGGGTTTCTAGCTCCCGGTGATTGGTGTAAGTTAGCCCTCTGGGCAGAGAAAACGGTCTCGTAGGCGCATGCGCCCGCCAGTACGATCCCCCTTTGCTTTAGGGTTAGCCGCGGTCCTCCCTGCGGCCAACAGCCCAGGACGACACGCCCCGGGCTACCAGATCAATAAGATCCCTTATGTCTACCTACCTACCTACCTACCTACCGACCTCTTTGGTTACGCCCTGAGATACACGCCGCCGGTTTAAATTCACACTGTCTAAGCTCAGCCTCTATTATGACTAATGTGCCGACAGGCCAACAAACAGGCTACGCGTACACCTACTGTCTCGAGTGTCACGCGTGTTCGTTATTTTGCGGTAGCGATTTTTCGTTCGAAGCGAAAGATTCCACCCTCTCTGTCGGAAGCGATAGAGAGAAGGGAGAAATTGCTAGAGTCGATGATGGAAAACGGCGACGGTGGTGCGCGCAGAAAGTGTAAATGGTGGATGATCGGCGGGAGGATCTGTCGGACGGACAGTCCTCGTTAAAAGACTTCCCTTCCAATTTCGCCAGGTCGATTTGAAATTTTCTCGTAAGCTCGCGTGCACGCCCTGGGCCGTCACGATTCGGGGCTAACTGCCGCGTTCGTACAACCGATTCAGGAATTCCTCGTAAGGTAATTTCATCGTCGGAATTCCTCCCTGCGCCCTTACGCATATGCCTCCCGTAATTCAAGCCACTTGTTCCGTGCGGCATCTTAATTTCGACTATGATGGCCCTGCGCACACAGAGTCGCCACTGCCGAGCAATCTGCTTTTACTCCCTTCCTCCCAGGAGCGTCGGGCCGATCCTAAGTGCGAGAATAGGTGTACTTTGCGATGATGCTATCGACGTCGGCTCCCTCACCGTGCCTCTTCCACTCTCATCATCATCTTTTCCTGCCCCTCGTCGAGCACGGCGCGACACTAGGACGAAATCGAGGTGATCCTTCCGACGAAACGGTAGCCAGTAGAGAAGGTAGTCCGACCAGAAAGGCGAAAGGATTAAAGCTCGGATCTAAGAGGTCGTAGACCTCGACGTGTGCGGACTAGAAGTCGAAGATAGGAGAGATGTGGATGCCTTCGCCGAAACGAGCCAAGGAATTCCATTCATTCGGCCATTGGTCAGGTAGCCCATCGGAAATCTACCCTCGAGACTGGCCTGCGGTCGAATGGCGGGTCGTCGACCAGAATGATATGGGACTCTTCGAGTGCCTCGTCAGCAAGGGTTGGCTCCGATCAAGGCCATTACGTTCGCACAATCTGCCGAGTGTCACTGCGCCAGAGAGTAAAAGAGGAAAATGGAGGGAGAGAGATAGAAAGCGAGAGAGAGAGAGAGAGAGAGAGAGAGAGAGAGAGAAAGAGAGAGAGAGCATTTCATGTCGTTCGGTCGGTTGAAACAACGTCGACGACGACGACGATGAAGACGTCGAGGACGAGGAGGATGACGTCACCGACGGGGACGACGTCGACGACATCGTCCATCCAGCTCGCTTTGAGGAAGGAACAGAAAGTTAATTACCAACCGCTTCCGATTGCCACTGGCTAATCGTTTGTCCGCGTTTCCTTTCGGACGTGCCGAATTAACCTGTCACTCCGCAACGACGATAGACTCTCTGTTCATCGCTGTTTTTGTATCAACCGTTTGCTGCTGCCCCTACTCACCCCCCTTTCCCGGCATCGGATAGTTTTTTAGCTCGTCAGTAGTATCAGAGCGGACAATAAAGTAGAGACGCAAAGACGGCTTTTTATTTTATTCGCAAAATAGAAGAGTATATAGTCGAAATAGTTTGATGACAAGTTATTTCCACTATGTCTTTTGAAACGTGTGGGGACTACTTTTACTCTAGTTTGGTCGACTCTCTGGAGCAGAAAGATTGAAAGTTAATTAGCGAGAGGGAGGGGCGATTGGGTTGCAATTGGGCCTGGCTCCTAGGTCGGATGCCGCAGCTGAAGAACCGAGGGACAATCGGACGTTACCGATAAACTGCGTGCAGTCGTGTTATAAACATATCACCGGCGCATACGCGCCGTAAACGAAGCCGGACGGGGGAAAAAAACAAATAGAGACCGAGAAAAAACAGGACCGCGGGATGTTATCGTCGGGCTTGAATACGCGAACCGGCATCGTGCGGTATCCGCACGGATCGTATCAAAGAGGGAGATGGTGTGGGGTGGGGTGGAGGGCGGAGGTGGAGGTGGAGGTGGAGGTAGAGAGGAGAGCGGGGTAGGGATGTGCGGAGGTGGTGAGGGCGTAAAGAGGGGGCTCATCCTTTATTCGAGAAATAAAATAGCTTGGAGGTTATCCGAGTGGTTTATCCGTGCAAGGAAGAGTATAGCGGGTCGTAAGGCCCCGGCTTGGACCAATAAGCTCGCTGCTGGGCGTCTTGGCGAGGCTCGCCGATGTTCCCGGAGCGGGCGGCGATTGGATCCCTCTCGATCTCTCTCGGCCAATGATGAGGAGGGGGCCTGAATAAGCGAGGCCTTACGTCCCGTCCCAGGATCCCCACTATTCTCGTTGGTGCGTCTACCTGGTAGCTAAGGCCCCGCGGGCGCCCGCGGGCGCAGTAACCCTCGAGTCCTCCGCAGTGTACGACGCTTTCAACCGAATACCTATACTAAAGGCGCGCGAGATATCGGAAAACAATATCCCCTGGTGCCAGTAACTCGATATATATCAGGTTAAATCCTTTCTCTCTCTCTCTCTTTTTCCCTCTCTCTCTCTCTCTCTCTCTCTCTCTCTGTCTCTCCTCCTCACTCTCTCTCTCTCTCTCTCTTCCCTCACTCACCATTCTTCCGTATTCTTCACCGACTTGTCTATCTTCCCTTTTCTCCGACGTACTACCTCATCCTCTCTCTCTCTTTTTCTCACCCCCTCAGTTCCGCTAATACTCAATCCTTTCCACCTCGTTCGGGTCGCGTTATCTAGATCTCCGGTGAACAGTCGGTATTCGACGGTCGCGCGGAAAAAAAGATCTCGGACCGTATGGTGCGCGAATTTACGTAAGGTCGCTGGCTCAAAGATCTTGTCAAGTTGAGAATTGAGCTGTTCTTCGACCCGCTGACCGATTGACCCGCCGGTTCTTTCCGCTCCCGGTTCTTCCGACGATTCGGCGGCCAATTGGAAAGTTGGCTGGGAAAGGTGGCTAGGAAAGGTGGCTAGGAAAGGTGGCTAGGAAAGGTGGCCAGGAAAGGCCGCTAGGAAAGCGAGGAGGCAAGGAGAGAAGATTGTGTTACGAGGTGTGATCGGTGCCACGGTGAGGATTCCTCGTAATTGCCGGTCATACTGCTTCTTCTTCTTCTTCTTCTTCTTCTTCTCCGATGGATGCTCCTCCTTCGAGCCAACTCGAATGAGTCGACGGCGACACGCGCACCAATTCGCGTCGGGACCCAACAACCTCCGCCCTCGCATTATCGCTCCTTCTGCGCGCTGACAGTGATTCGTGATAAAGTGTTTAACGCGAGTGCTCTCTCAAAGGAACGTACCCTTACATACGCGCTAACGGAGAATAGACTCGACACTTGGGAAGGAATATTCCCCCGTTAGCCGAACCTAGAGAGAAGTGTTGGCCCGGATGCGAGTCTGATTCGAAGCGTGCCTTGCCTGACATCGAATCACGGAGGGACAGTGTTCTTTCAAGCTTCCGACCACGTTATCAACCAACACAGCCGAATGCCGAATCTAGACTACTACAACACCGCGAGAATGCATCAAATGGTAAACTCTTTTCAAGATACACTTTACGAAATAGCCTAGTAGCTTGTCGTAAGAGGTCAGAGGGAGTGTAACGCTTCTTAGGAAGAATAGCGCGATGGCATTCGATTTAGTTTCCGTGACGAAAGAAAGGTGAAAAGAGCAGGCGCGCGCCTGCTTCCACGCACGCGCTCGGGAGAGGGAGGAATTGCATTCATTCATCCTGCGCTATCTGGCATCTACGAGTCTCTCTGGGCATAACCCCGACGGGTCGCGTGTAATGTGCCAGCACAATGTTGTGCTGTTACCGCTCGGGATTCGTCACGCGCCCCGGGGACGCCTTTAAGTGAAAATAGATACGTCAGTGTTACGGAATATAAGTTCATAAAATTGAGCGGTAAATCATTGGGAATTCCTTCCGAGCGTAAGACCGCCGAGGCTCCGCACGAACTGTGCATGGCAGCCGAAGCTGCGGCCGAAGCTACGGCCTGAGCTGCAACCGCAGACGCCGTAATGACAGGCTTTAACAGCGACTCGTAAAATCTTGGCACAATGGAATCATTCTTGCGAGCACCTATTCCGCGAACATGCCGCCCCCGAGAGATGCCGTTCGTGTGCCACTCGTGTGCCTCACGCACGCTAACCTCCATCCCTCTACACTACCATCGCCACCATCACCACCACCAACCACCACCAACCACCACCACCGACATTCTTAATCAGCCTCATAACTATTGCATTCCAATGCCCCCCCTCCCTCATTTTCATCTTTAAGCTACTTTCCGCGGCTTCTGCCCTTTCGAATAATCCTCCGAATACTTGACAACTTTTAATGCCTTCTACTTTTTTCTACTGTCCGTGAATCCCCTTTGGAAGCTTTCACCTCCTCCTCCTTCTCCTTCCCCTCCTCCCCCCTTCGCTTCCCTTCCCTTCCCTTCCCTTCCCTTCCCTTCCCTTCCCTTCGCTTCCCTTCAACACGGAAGAAAAGCAGTCCTTTGGTCGGGACGGAGGGTAAATGTTTGACGTTAAATTTATAACTTCAATCGAGTTACAACTCCAATATTGAGAAAGACCGGTGGGATGTTTGGTGCGCACGCGCGCCTCTTCTTCCTCCCTCGGAGGTTGTGAACGCGAGAAATTTCACTTTCTCGGCCAGTGACTACGCTTCGCCGAAACTGAAAGACTATGCTTCTGCTTTTGGCGCCTTCGATGCTTTAGAATGGACAATTAGCCCGCGACAGCCGCACTCGTGCGCATCAATGAACCTACGAGAGCGGATATACGAATGAGCAGGCGAGTATGTACACCAATGGCCATACGAATGGGCACACGCATGGGCCATGATATTCAGCCTACTCCAGGACATGCGCGATTCGTTGATACTCGGAAAGCTATCTAACTACTCTCCGACCAACAACAGGATCGTACGCAGCTCGCGAGACAAGGCGCACACATGTCTACTCCAGCGTAAAATATAGTACACACAACAGGCACATAATTCCTCTTGGCTGACGTTTCAATCAACCGCGCCTTACCTCTACACAGAGACGGACAGGCACACGGACGTAGGTAGAGTTCTCATCGACTTTTGTTGCGTCGAGTGTCTCTCCCCGAGCGGCGGAAGGTGACGCGCGGCTGTTGTTAGCTGATACGCTCCAAGATCGCTCGTCATTAAGCGATCATCTTTTTTCGGCAACCGTTATTGTGATCACGCGCGGAATCGTCATTGCCTGCGGGAGCACGTGTCCACTTTACCCGCCGCGCAATCTTCCGATAATTGCAAGAAAACGAGCCGATGAATCGCACGCGCGAACTCTCTCTCTCTCTCTTTCTTTACGTCTCTCAAACTCGCTGATAGCTTACCGCCATCGAGTCCGCCATCGAATTCGCCATCGAGCGAATCTCATTGTCATAATTTACAGAAACGTAACGCGAAGACCGTATGCGAACTTAATGGCCGCGCGAACCTCCTTGCATAGCAAATCGATTCGAACGATCGATCTCGAGACAATTTCTTCCCGAGCTCTCCTTCTCGCTTTCCGAATAGAGAATCGGAGACTACCGAGCCGGGGATAGCTCGCTATTTTTCATCGCGGGGTGGAAAATTTATTGCTCGAAAAAAAAGGAGCCGGCTAGGTTGGTAGGTAGGTAGGAAGGTGGGGAGGGTGGGAGGGATGAGGTGGAGGGGAAGCGAGCGCGCGCCTTACCTGTCGGCGGGACATAAATTACGGTACGCAGAGGCGCGTGCACAGACGCCTCTATACACGCGAGTACACGCGAGTACACGCCAGTAGGTATACGCGAGTACGTACAAGCCAATACCATCGAATCGACGAACGTCTCGTTAATATAACTCCATAATTAATTTTACCCCCTCCACCCCCCCCACCGATCGGTGGCCGAGTGAAAAACGGAAATGTTAACCTGCTATTTCCTGATTGCCACGTGCTATTAAAGGGGCATAAATCAAGCTTTCAGCCGGACGAACATCGCCGACAGGAAGCGAGAAAGAAGGAGCGTTTTATTGAAAATTATGTAACCTGCGTTAATCGGCCGTATTAATGGCGACACGTTCGCTCGGGTGCGGTGGCTAACGAGAAATGGAATCGGTCGATTGGGAGGCTCCTTTTTTCATTTTTCATTTCGTACAGGCTGTCGTCTCGTGATTTAAGGCATTCTCCGTCATGCTCTCATTGACAGACGTGCGCGTATTGTATATTGTGTGTAATGCGATGACGGTAGAGGTGCAGGGGCGTTAAAGAAAGAAGGAGAAAAAAAGGAAGGGGGGAGGGGGAGCCGGAATGGAAGGAGGGTCAGGATAGCCGCTTCCTTCACCTGTGCCACCGTGAGCAATAAATAACCGCCAGCTTAGCCGATTTTACTGCCCTGGCGTTTAGCTGATCCCAATAACGCCGCTCGAAAAAGACGGGACGAATAATGCGAAGAAAAGCAATCTTCCCACTAACTAGCCATTCAGAAACGGGCCCAACAACGGGCAGATACAACCCGGCAGACACAACCGGCAGACAACGACGGCATTCGGCGGAGACCCTGGTTAACCTCTGCGAGAGACGAAACGCACTTAAAAGAATATTCTGCCGACGGAAAAATTCACTGCCGGCATTCAATTCGTGCGGGACGCAGTCTTTTTAAGCTCAACTTTTCGACGAGGGAACGTCTTGCGCCCGCCCTCGTTAGCGAGCTAATTAAACTGTATATTCGACGTTTACAAAGTCCTTCGCCGAATTAAAAAGGGAAAATGAGGGAAGATAAGTTTCGCATTAAGACGTCGATGATTGCTCGTAAAGCAGAGCTACGCACGATCGCGGGACACCGAGCCGCTCCGTTTCCCGCATAAAGTTACACGCTTCGGTTCGCGCACGATCTCCGGATTCGATTAGCGAAAAAATGAAAGGGCATATAAAGTGAGCCGAAAGGGCGACCACGCGTATTTAGTCATTAGCGAGTAAACGCATTGCCTGCACTTTATCTGATCGACCTGCTCACCGTCCGTGAATTCTTCCCTCTCCCCTCTCTCTCTCATTTTCAGCCCAATTCGTCTCGCCGTACTTCGCTCGTTTACGGTCGCGAATAATTAAAATTTCAATCGACGCATCACTCAATTACCGTAACGGATGGAAGATTATCGCAAAAAACTGAAAGTCCTGATTACGTCCTGAATGCCAAGATTACATTCGCGATAAGCGAGCAGACGAATGTGTAACAGTTTTTTTTTTTGCTGCGCGGACCGAGGGAGTGGAATCGAGCGGATAAATGTAGAATAGATCGTACGGATTATAAAAGAATGTTTTGAGGGGTGGTCGGTAGTTGAGAAACTAATTTGAAGGTGCGCTTTTTACCCCCGCCCAAGATCGCGTTAGCCACCCTCGTAGCACGTACGCACCGATCTTTTTCAGTCAGTATCTATATAATAACTGGTTAAATTCCGGTAGTGGCCATCCTTACGAACGGTAGCCTCTAATCAACCTAATTTCAGGTTTCTTTCGCCTCAATGTGGGCCAACATTGGAATTATTCGGTAATTGTAATGGATCGGAATGTTGCGCGTTCGCTCTTTAGGGTGAGTCGATTCAGTTCTCATCTTCCTTCCTCTCCCGCTCCCCCCCCCCCCCCTCGCCTTTCTCTCTCTTTCTCTCACCGGATCCGTTCTCCTCCCTGTCTCTCTCCTTGAGACCGTTTCAACGCTCAGATCCCGGGTACTCTTCTTGCCCGCTTTTTTCTCAATTCACTACCCACCCGCCATTATTGTCGGCCCTACAAGCATTTCATTTTCGGCCACGTTTCATTACTTCACTCTACTCCCCGGATTGCATTTCGTGCAATTATCTATCGTCCACCTGCCCCATTACACACGCTCTGTCTCTCTTGCATTCGGCATCGGACGTGAATCGTTTGCAAAAGGCAATCTGGCGTCTATGGGAAGAATAATATCGTATCAGATTCTTCTATCCCTTTTTTTCGAAAGTTGGAGAAAACTCGGTGCGTTGACGGCGGCAAGGTCGATCGCGGAGCGGGGATGGGCGAGGAGTCGAAAACAGAATAGGAGTCATAATTCCAGCGTCGGCGTACTAAGTACACGTTGGCAGGGTAAAGAGCACCGACGCAGTTGCGCGTAAAGTGCACACCTTAACGCAACCTTGACCCTCCTGTCCTTAAGTGCCTCGCCAACAACGCTCGTAGAGGCGGAGGGGGAGTCTTATCCTCGCGCAAGATGGCCACGAATCGAGGAACGTGGATCAGAGAGCGAAGAGCAAGAGACTGACGCAGAGACCCCCAACAATTTTCCCTTCACACTCTTTCTAATCGTCTGTCAACTTGTTCCCTCAATACGTCTATTGGCCCTCTGCTGTGTTTCGCCGAGGATTCCGAAATGATCGCTGGATTAAGATCTTTTCCCGTCCCTCTCCCCTCGGTCCAGTGAAGTGTATCGAGGGAAGAACATCGAGGACGGTTTCCCTGAAAAGAGCAAGCCGGCATTTTGTGGTTTACCGATGGGCAAAGCGAAACGATCGCTAAGGTCTAGGAAATAGCTCGGTAAATAGCGCGTCTCCCTCGTTAACTCGATTTAATGGCGGCAGTCGTTAGCAGTCGTATAGCCGTGGAACCCGATGCTAGTAGTGTCGGTAGTAGTGCCGTGACCGTAAAAAAAGAGGAAGCGGGGCGCATTCGGAATTTGGGATACTGGGAATCGTTAACGCCACTCTTTGTTATTTCTTTCCTTTCCCCGGTGTCTCCGTTTCCAGCTCTCTAACCATCTCCAACCCTTCTCTTTCATTCTCTCTCCCTCTCTCTCTCTCTCTCTCTCGACGGAATCGGCGCAATCGCGACCGTGTTATTGTACCATAACCCGAAGCAGCATCCGGTTTCTCTTTTCTGCCGCTCCTCTGCAATACCTATAAACGCTGATAACGCGCCGGAGGATTGCCGGTATAAAAGTTTTTCCACCGAAGCTGTCCCGCTCCGTTACGTAGACCGCTTCCCGGAATGGCAAAGGAGGCCATTAGGATGGGACAACCGTCCTCGGGATTAGTCGATTTAGCGCCACTAACAGACTGATTTTCTTCCCGAGGACGAATGACCTCCGAGCCGCGACTGATCGTTTCCGCGGAAAGAGTCTGTTGACCGTTCAAATACAATCTCTGGCCACCCTTCGATTCTACGCTCCCTGTCATATGTCTCCCTCTCACATATGAAGAGAATCCATCGAGGCGAGTGACGTGCCCGCTTCATATTCAAGCAGGTAGCCACCTTCCGAGTTCTCCCCCTTCTCTCCCATCATTCCCCTTTTTTCGACTCTCTCCAATTTTTTTCTCTCTCCCAACGCTCGCCTCAACTCGTTATTCACCGTCCGGATTCCACACAAACGTGATGTATACGCACACCTCGAGAGCGAGAGAGATGCGCAGGGCCGGCTCTAGCGTATTTACCACCCTCAATTTTTCAAACTGAATATATTCAAGTTGATGTAAAGCTGGACAAGCATATTTTTGGGCATTGAGCGAGACTTGCATGCTCGGATCGGTTCCTCCGCCGAGAAGATGGGCGAGGAAGCATTGTCTATCACTGAATGAAGAAAAAGGATGAAGGTGCGAAAACTAGAGCGTATTTAAAAAGTTTGATGCTCGCATGCTTGTCCGTGAGTGTGGTCCGTCTGGTGACGGGATAGCCACCCTGTCGCCAGGTCGATCCGGTAAGCGCGCGTGTCCCTCGCATCCTGGCCTCTTCTCTTCTCCTCTCTCTCGACAGAGAAAGAGAGGGGGTGAGTGTGTAGGGAGGGCCAGATACGCGGGCGAAAGAGCAGGTTGGTAGAGAGACAGGCTCACTGGCACGCACTCATTGCCGATGAAACACGGTCGTACACAGGGTCGTCTACACGGTCTTATACACGATCGCACACACGATCGCACACACTCACACACAGACGATCACATAGACGATCATATAGAGGATCGCATACACGAGCGCGCAGAGGGCACCTCGCCGCATCGGACGGCGCATAGAGAGACGCATTATGAATATTCAACTGGGTGCTGCCCCGGCCGGCATGGCTGCGTTCGAATCCATTATTCATTCCTGCGGCACCATCGGGACCTGTGCGCTCGCGCGCTCACTGCGTTTTCCGCAGGACAAGACACGGTAGGAGTTGCGCCAAACGCGCTCCAACGGCAGAACAACCAGAATCCTAGAGATGGCTTCGACTTGTCTTCTTCTTCCGACCCATCCGACGTCGTTTCCTTCCTTCCTTCCTTCCTTCCTTCCTTCCTTCTTTCGTTCCTTCAACCCCTTCCCCTCTAACTCCTCGCGCTGCTCTTATTCGGTCCAAGGAAAGAATGCACGCTCCGTTCGGCCTAATAATCGCTTCGCGTGGAAGAGAAGGAGGAGAGGAGGAGAGGCGGAGAGGAGAGGTAAAGGGAGGAGGAGGAGGAGGAGACGAGAGGCGGTTGGATCGCTTACGCAACAGCTTGCGCGGGAATTTTTGGCATTCCTGAATGCGCCGAATGCGCCTCGCTCAGTCCTCGCTCAGTCCGCGCGTTTCGTGACTGGCCCCTTCATTCTTTCCGAGCTCCGGGCTAATCCACTCCAGGGACCACAATCGAAACAATTCCCGTCCGATCGCTAACTAAGTGTTTCGCTTTGTTCTAGGTAAGTTGTGACCGAGGAACCTTGCTCGAGTTCTGGAAAATATTACGCCGCTAGAGCGCAGAGATGACGTTCCGATGCATGCCGGCCTTTCAGACACTCGGAGGCAGTGACTGCGGCGCATCCTGGGTGAGTTAGGTACCCTAGCGTATACTCTTCAGCGCATCTTCAGCCTATCTTCAGCGTATCTTCAGCGTATCTTCAGCGTGTCTTCAGCGTCTCCTCTCCCTTGGCAAACGAGTAGGATAGCGGCGCAAATGCGCTCGCTCTCTGATGATATTTCTTGCACAAACTCGAACGTCGAGCGTCGATCGTTCGCCGAGGGAGAAGTCCAAATGATACCTAGATGCCCTCCTAATGGACATCGCATTGGGCCTAACTGCGCTCGATCATATTTTATCGCGCCGTATTCAACATTCCTTCCATAGCGCAAATGCCCGCAGACAGTATTTACTTACCTGCCTCCCTCAAGGATGTTTGCGAAAAACGCAACCGCGGGAGGTGGTACACTCGTTTGTTGACTCTTGCCGAAGAGCGATACGTTCGCCAAAGTGCCAAGTTGACAGAGAAATTCAATTGACGCTCAATGTCTTGGGAAGTGGTGGACAGACGGACGATTAAAATATTCCGCTGACGGTCGGGGTGGCAGCATGAAATCTTTAATGACCGAATCTGGAAACAGTGCATTCTCAGAATTGGGCGGCAAACGACGTTGGAAGAAGCCATTTCCTCGGCGATAATAAACGACGGCGCAACAGCCGTCTTTCTCATCCTCGGCATCACCCCCATTGCCATCCTACACTCCTTCTCCCTCTACATCTGCCTCTACTTCTCCCTTCTTCTTCTCAAACTCTCATTGCGCCTGCGCCTCTCCAAAGTTCATACCCCGACGAATTCAGACTTACCTTCTTATTCCTTCCTTCCTTCCTTCCCCCACCCTATCCCATTCCCTCTCCCTCTCCCTCTCTCTCTCTCTCTCTCTCTCTCTCTCTCTCACTCTCACTCATTCCGTTGTTATTACTTTGTTCCCATTCTCCCCTCCTTCCGCAGCAAGTAAATAACTCTCCTCATCGTTTACTTACCCTACCCCCGAGTTTATAATGGAGATTATCTTATTTGTGCCGAGACTCGTTTTAGTCTCTCTCGTTTTCTCGCTCTCCTCGAAGGTCCGGTTACAGGGGGGGCAAGAAAAAGAGGTCAAAGTGTAGGAGGAGAGATGAAAATTAATGCGCAAAAATTGGCATACGAGATGAGCGGATTTCGGAGGGTAGGAATTGAGGGGAGATCGTTCGAGGAGCAGATAGTCAGAGTCCATGTCCGCGATAGGCAAGATGGCATCCGACATTCGTTGCATCGGTAAGAAAAGAAATCGTACGCGAGGGGGGGGGGGGAGGGGGGCTGAGTGGTTGTTACCTTGCAATTAGGAGAAAAGGGTGTCCACCCACTCTCGCGAATCGGCTCCGGGTAAGAGGCCCTGGCACGTTCTCTCTTGGGGAAGAGAGGGGTCTCGGCTTTCATTATTAATTATCAGGTCGCCACTATGTTATTAGTGCACTAGGAGAAACCGCCCGCTTCTCAGTGCTGATCGCTCGCCTCGAAACTCTGCCCTTAATTCTCGACTTGCCGGTGATAAATATCACCGTGCGCATATACAATCCTGAGACACCTAAGACGCTCATCCCACTATCCTTTCTTTCTTTCTTTCTTTCTTTCTCCCCTCCGTTATTTTCTCTTTTTCCCTTACCAATCGCACAATCGCGATTCCGGTTCGAGATGAGCCCGCGACGATAGATACGCAGACATTTTATCAATTATTTCGCCAAGAATATATTTGAAGGTATGCCACCGAGTCAACTGGCAGCGCGAGAGATCGACACCGCCTCAGGTGACACGTAGATTATAATAACCGTTATCGGATATATCCGTGAGATCGCTCTTTCGCGATAAGACGATCCCGTTGACCTAAGAGCGAGGCAAAAAAGTTGTTGGAAGGGAATGCTCGGTGTCGGAAAGAAGGTTGTCTTTCGATGATAGATTGGGACGCGGTAGGGATGAGATGATGGAGGGTGGTAGTGGAGGTGGTGGTGGTCAGTGATGAAATAGAGTAAAAAGAGAGTAGATAAAGAGGCAAAAGTCGGGCCGTTGCGGTCTCGGACACGGGTCCGGAACAAAGCTGGAGCACGCAAGCAAACGAGCCGCCCCCGAGGGATGCCGAGCGCGCACGAGTATTTCACCAGAATTTACGTTGCATTTCACGCTGCTAATGCCGCGCCGGTATAATTATAATTAGCGGGCTACGCCCTTCACACCGCCTCCTTCGAAACTTTAAGCCGATGCTATACCTGCCCCTATCCTTTACCTTGATATCCGGATAGAAGGAGGCAACGAGGGATACACGGTACGGCCCACACTCCCAACCTTCTCTCACTCTCTCCCACTCTCTTTGCGATCGCAAGCGACTCCTCCGCTACCGCTGATTATTCCTTCCGATTAGATTTTTCACGACATCCCGTTATTATGACAAGCTCCATCGGTGGTCTCTCCCTTTGCCAGATGTTTGCCAGATATTCGCTGTCATTTCACGCGCCCGCATTCGATTCTTACTTACGGATACAATTATCCTCCGTCGACAGAGAGGGGGTAAGCGTTAGAGGCGGATAGAAGGCTTAGAGGTGGATTAAATATTTTTTTGCCCTGCGCCGATCATTCTACTACATTCTGGCATTGGCTCTTAATGCAGTCACGCCCTGATATGCGGCTAGATCCTGGTTCTCGGTCCGTGCAGATGCAAAGCGAGCACCGCACTCTTGGCTCGGACCGCCACTTAACGCGCTACATCGTCCGGTATAGAGGCAGAATTCTACACGGCACGACACAACGCCGTCAGCCGAGGAAGGACCGGGGATGGACCGAGGAGTAGTAGTGAAGGAGAAAACGATACCGAAGACGATGCCGAAGACGATCCCCAAGACGATCCCCAAGACGATCCCGAAGACGATGCCGAGCGATAAAAGGAGGAAAGTAAGAAGAAGGAGGAGAAGAAAGGAGAGGGATGAGGATCCTGCGCGTGCCTCGGGGCGAACTGTTGGGCCTCGCGTGCCCAGCCATGGCCTCGTCTCACTCTTCAGTCTTCACGGTCAGAGGTCATCATCGAGCACGAGCCACCTTAGGGTTCTCAACCCCCTTTCCGCCGATCGCGAGGACTAACGCCGACGCGGCTTACTCCGTGTCTCATTAAGCGCTTATCCATTCCCTCCTTACCCTCTCCTTCGCCTCTCCTGAGCCCCTCCTTCATCCCTCCCTTCTTCATACCTCCACCGACCCCTTCATCGGCCCCTTCATCGGCCCCTTCATCGGCCCCTCCATCGGCCCCTCCATCGGCCCCTCCACTTCTTCAAGCCCCCCAGCGCAACAGAGACAGAGAGGGGGAGGGGGGCAGCCGCAACTTTAGTTAATCGTCACATTTTCCATTTTCATCACCGTTAACGTTAAGGATAGCTCTTTATTCAGCCACCGTTCTCTACCACCCCTTTCACTCGGCAAGGTCAACTCGGCCTCGTACGCATGGCGTATATAGACACCTTTCCTATTCGATTAAACTCTTAAACAAAGTATCATGAAATGACAGTAATTATGGGCCCACTCCGAGTGGCAGCCTCCCGACTCTTCGGATGGAAGGCATTATACCGTTTCGAAAGAACCTCGCCATAATGACCATTAACAAAAGTCTCATAACAGGCTCCGGTTCGCAACATCGAATACTCATTCATTTTGCTTAATAACTACAAATTATAGGTTCTCGCGACTTCACGGCCTACAAGTTCTATGAATTTAAGTGAGGTAACACGGCACATCGCAGTCCTTGACAATACGTGCCTAATGTCTACTCGATCGACGACGCATTTCCAACCAGATTTTCTAACGGATCCCAATTTCGTCATATTGCAAAATGACCATTCGGTAGCAGAAAGAGATGCGGACTAAAAAATCGCTTGGCCAACGTAAACCATTTCTCTCGTCCCTCCGTGCGAATTATCAATTTCATTCCCAAATACCGCTCGATCCCTATGAAGTAATCTGAAGGCAGGATAATTTGAGGCAGTTGTACAACACTTTAAACCGGTTTCCGCTCGATCGATGGATAGGTTGCTTTTATGGGTGAACAAAAAATTTGTCCGCCGATTAGATCCATTGCCATCATTGCAGGCAATATTTTGTCGTCATCACCTTACGCGAAAAGTAAAATTCGAGCTAGATCCGCGTCCATTCTAGCACGGACAGCAACCAATTTGAAAGGAATTAGATGGGAACGGTTCGTGTCCGAGCTTTAGCAGGAGCAGCAACGACAGGAAACTGCTTTAGCGCGGGGAATAAAACAGAGCTGACTCCGTTTCATAGCGCAGACGCAAACCGTATCTCCTTCCGAGCGAGCGTAGACTCGAACCGGTTCGCGTAGCATACGGTTTGTGTTTTAGCTACCAGATTACAGTAGTGCGGACAAGAACCTGTTTACTGGCACGCAACGCGGCCTCTTTGCTCGCTGCTTTCATTACCGAACGCTGAGAGGATGCCACGGGGTTTCTGCCCTGTAACCCATCATCCGAGACACGAACCCACATTTTTACACTTTTGCGTCAACTTGCATGTTGGTAAGCGTATACGCGCATAGGAAGACAAGTAGATAAATCAATGAACGGGCCGACAATCGACGGTAAACTCTTCGTTCGTAGTCGAAATAATCTTTATTCGACGCAATCATATATCGATATCGAACCCGATAATAATTTCGGATGTCGTGGAAAAATTTGATCGTTTAATGAGCGTTTAAGCGAAATCAATATGTACGAGTAAACATATAGAGTAAGATGAATAGGTGAATTTAGTCATATCGTATGAAAGACTCGACTGTTCCATCGTTATCGGTCCAACATGACGATACAAGGTGAAGAGGTGAGTCTACAATCTGATACTTAGCCGCAGAACAATCGATTCTCGACGAATCTGAGGATTGGCAGCGAATCGAGATTCACATTCAGATATCGCGATGTCCCTTTGCCTCTTTTCTTCTCCCTTACTCGCTTTTTTCTTTTCTGGGCGCGGGGCAGGCGGGGCAGGCGGGGCAGGTAGGCCAGAGACATTCTCTACCGTTATACCGATGTTATCTCATTATTGATAGAGTCTCGCGCGCGGAGTGAGGAATTTTTAATTAGCCCCCGGAGCACGTCGATTAAATCTTGCCGAGTAATTATGAACCGGCGTCGTTCGTTCAGCGATCGGAGCCAACCCCAACAATCTACCTTCGCGACTCCTCGCGCGCACCCGATCATCAACTTTATCCGGATGCATTTTCTCGCATCCTATTCGCCAGCACAAAGGCAGAGATAAAAGATCGAAAATGAATATTGTCGAAGGCACCGGGACGATCGCTCGGACAATCACTGGCGCGATGGACTCGGGCGGGCACGTAGATAATCTTGAGGATCGAGCCTACATTAGATCTACATCCTCCCTCTTCCGACAATGACACAGGACGCGCGTACCGGGGGACAGAAATTACGTCGTTTAGTGCCCGTGCGAATCCCGTTCCCTCGAGGCTTTTAATTTCAATGGTATGCCGCAGTCCTCCCTCTTTCCTCCCTCTTTCCTCCCCCTTTCCTCCCCCTTTCCTCCACCTTTCCTCCACCTTTCCTCGCTACTTCGATGCCGTACTGCCGTATTCGAGTCTCGTATTGGTGGCGTCTACTCTTCCAGCCTCCTCTCCGCTATGCCCTACGCTGACACTTTCTCTCTCCCTCTCTACCACCGGCAGCGCAAGCACCCTCCGAACGACCCCCGAGCGCTTTTATTGCACGCTCTCCTCACTCTCCGTGGAGAAAGTAATCGCTGTGTCGTCAGCATCGGTTTCGAGGTGTATACCAGATTGCGAACTCGGAAAGACTCTCGATATTCATCCACGCCCTGGTGCCGCGCCGAGGTAAACTGAAAAAAAATAGGTAATCGGTAATGGGCCGGGTACTCGTGCGGGACGATCTCTCGACTGGACCCTGACTGAAGCTCGACTGGACTCCCCCAGCGCTGATCATTGAGCGCGTGTTAGCAAATTGTTCTTCCTCTACCCCGCCGTGCCGCGATACTCGCAATATTTTCACGGACCTCGTCACGTTCGCGAGATCCAGTGCTCGTGATTTCAGGTATAAGAAGCAACGTGACATTGCGAGCACTGCCTCCTCCTTCTCTCCCGACGAACCTCGAGATTCCACCTTGCTCCATTCTCTCACTCACTCACTTTGATCAATTAGTACTCAGCGCGATCTTTTGGCCAATAACATATTACGTATATAACTTAGATGGATTGCTCGTACCGAAATGCGTTGGGTCAACGCACTAGGTACACTGCTTTCCTTCGCCCT
Source organism: Anoplius nigerrimus (assembly GCA_914767735.1). Taxonomy (NCBI): domain Eukaryota; kingdom Metazoa; phylum Arthropoda; class Insecta; order Hymenoptera; family Pompilidae; genus Anoplius; species Anoplius nigerrimus. The sequence continues at coordinate 18,198,361 of OU612083.1, forward strand.
TCCGAAGAGATGGCGTGGAGGAAAAAAAAGTAAGTTCGCTGGCCCAGATTGCGAGAGACCGGGAGGAAAGCTAGAGTATACTCACGGATGCACACAATCCTCGATGAGAAGAGATCCATCGAGGCTGCCCGCACGAGCACACCTACGTATCGACGCCAGTTATACGCAAGTTTGTGTGGCACGCTCGCGCCTTATGAACGAACGGACGAAGGAACAAGGTGCGTTGGTCACTAGGGCGTTGACCTGATGCCTCGCCCGGACGAAACGAGTGTGAGCAGAGCGGAATCTCGGCACTCGCCACTCGACGCGAGGAACGGATGGAACGGATGTACACGGGCAGACGGCTCGAAAAAGAAGGAGCGACAAGTGCGTCGATGAACATTTATTTTGCCGGATCGGAGAATATCGGGAAAGGGCAATTCTGAGAGGTTCCATTCATCGGCGGTGACGCAGACTGTCAGCTCGCTTTTTACGAGCGACCCATTCTTTTTCCTCTCCTATTTCGCTTAACGGTGTAGGAACGGTGTAGAAACGGTGTAGAAACTGTGTAGAAACGGTGTAGAAACGGCGAGATCGAGATGGCCTTCGGGCATACACAAAGTCACGCACGCCGCGTCCAAAGGTATTCACGCTGTAAAGTTACATTAGCACGTAACCGGACACACCGCATTCACCGTGCGCCGTTTCGTGTTTGCTCGATCTTTCCTCGACTCATTCTCTCATCTCTCCTCCCTCGCCATCTCATTCCCCTCATTCCCCTCATTCCCATTCTCATTCTCATTCTCCGTCTCCCTCTTCTCCGGCTAGAGATCAGTCTATCACTGACGGCAACCGGGAGCGAGCCGCACGTGCACCGACACCTTCATTTTACCTTTTCATTATTCACTCTTCCTAACTTTTCAAAAAAAGCGTCCCACAAATTGGACAACGAACATTCGTGTCTCCGTTCGCTAACCTAATGCGAAAAGAGAGCGAATGCCCGCTCGAGATCCATAACTCGTATTACCTCAAACTATTCACTTTCGATGACCGCGCGCGTTAATTGGAGCGTAGCGAAACCCGCTGCATCCTTCTCTATTGCTCTTGAATTAGCGGTTGCTTCGATCGAGGACACCGAACGTTGACCGCCTTCATTCTTTCGGCGAGAGAATTCCCTCCAAGATCCTTAAAGTACACCTAACCATCCACGTAATACCATCTCTCCTTCGAGCTGCGATTACATTCAAATCCAAAGAGAGTAACTTGCAATAACGAGAGCGGCCTGCCTAGGATATGTTATGCGTGCCGAACACGATATCGCATCATTGCAATTCCTCCCATCCCTTCCCTTTGTCAGCCCTCTCGGCAAACCCGCAGCCGAGCATCCAACGACTTGACATGTCTTACGTACGTTAGAAAGACTCTATCCTCTAGTCACGGTCTTATATCACCGGATCTTGACACTTGCTTCCACCTGTAGAGTAGCTTCTCAATTTCTCAAAACATCGGTACAACACGCTTACGCGTCAATGCCCTGCATACCACAATTTAATCGAACCGTCGCGGTGTACATCTTCCATATCTTAGCCTTGAGCCAAATAACACCGTATCCACCAGATATGGAAATATCGACTATCGAGTTAACTTAACTACATATTCATTGACTTCCGTGTCAGTCACATGCATCTGATACCAGACCTGTCCATGAGAGCTTTATTGGAATATATATTCGCCTTCCGTCGTAATTACAGGTTTCCTAATTGCAAGTAATTCCATCCATTAATAGTAGAGTCAACATGTGCTTACTTTTTCTGCGTTTTACCGAGTTCTAACAGTTTTCCCCAAAGTATAGCGAACCTTCCACCTTCCATATGGCAAGGAGTAGAATAAAGAAAAGTCACAGATAATAGAGTCCCTATTGCAATAGGCGCGGGAAATGCATTTTTACACTGTTTTCATCCGTTTTTTCACCATATCTTGCAAACCATTCCACTTAGGAGGCTCGGGTTGCGATTTTTGTGATCCTCGTTCGATTTTCTTTCTATGATAATCATACGTTTTCTTGAAGCTTTTGACGCGTACTTTAAGATAGGACTATCGGCGAAAGTCGATCTTTCAAAAAAAATTTTTTTCGACTTCGAAAAATGGCTGTATCTCGGAAACTATTAGGAATTCGAAAGTTTGCTTGCGACCAACTTTCAGGGCGAGTCAAAATCTATGGGATAGGGTACTTATAAATCCATTTCAAGCGGCAAAGCCAAGCGACGTCAACACGCACCACATACCACGCATCAAGGGTCTATATATTATTTTGCTCTTTACCTCAATCATAGCAATTCTCATTTCCCAGTCACTTAGAGTGTTAATTTTAATTTTCCTCACTTATCTATTGGAGCTATCATAAAAATAATATATCGCTTATGCAATATCTTGACATTTCCGTTACATGCGACAATCATACAATTATGTAGTATGGTTTCGCGTGTACTCTGAATAAAAGAAATTGTTGTGAAGCTCTCGTTATCAAAGTTTGTTGTGAAAATCGGGGAACAAGAAACGTCGGCTCGTGGCGTCGAAGGATGAAAGCGCGCAATGGAAGTGGCATTCGAGCCTAATCGCGCGTTCGAAGACGTGATTGTAATAACAAATCTTGCAGCTGGCCACGCCTATCAGCTATTATCATTGGCCGGGACTTCTGTAAGAAGCGAAATGGGAATGGTCGGAGCAGCCTTCCTGATTGCAATCGTAACGTCGAATGTAGCGGAGCAGAGATAGAAAGAGAGAGAAAGAGAGAGAGAGAGAGAGAGAGAGAGAGAGAGAGAGAGAGAGAGAGAGAGAGAAGACATAGGGTAGGCGGTCGATCGGTCGATCGGTCGATCGGTCGGTCAGCGGCGTAATATCTGCCGGTAGCTAACTTTCGTCTATTTATCTCACCTTATCGCTCCTCCTATTCCACTCTCGTGTCAAACTTCTTTCCCCTCTCGTGGCTTTCATTTGGCGAGGTGACCATGCGGAGTTTCTTCTCAGTCGAATGTTGGCATAGCCCGAACAAAGGGAGGATAAAGACGACGTCGATTCGTCGACCGCGAGACGATGCAGAAAAGCAAGAAGGCCAACAATAACGCTCTCAAGAAAATCGGTCGGAGATAAGCGGATGCAACTCTCCTCGGAGAGGGATGGAGAAACGGTACATGGGGTTGCTTGAAGGAAGAATGGGTAGAATAGGTTGGCGCGAAGGAGGCGAAGGAGCAAAGTACCATTTGTACAGCAATATATTATCCGAGCGAGTATTACGTCGTATCGTCGAGCTCGGATGGCCTTTACCATCAGGAGTATATTGTGTCGACACCCATACTGGCGCGCGTATGTGGCCACATATTCTGCGAAGAGGCTGTCGCTATCTGCATCCGGCAGAGACAGCCCCTCGCACCCCCTCGCAGCCCCTCCGAAGACCACCCCATCCCCTTTGGCTGGTATTCGCTAGTAGACGTGAAAATATGCTCAAAGATTTCTCCGGGGAACGTCGAGTTGTGTCGCTCGTCCCCTTCTGTCGTCCCTACCCCGACACATTCAACCGGCTAGAAAACTCTTTGCACATGCATGGCCGCATTATCGAGAAGCCGTTATAATCTGAAAAATGGATCGTCCTCGCGCCGCATCCTCGCGCCGCATCCTCGCGCCGCATCCTCACGCCGCGTCCTGACAAGCGAATGCTCCGGATAACTTGACGACTTCTTCCACCGACTCCTCACCTTTTTTATTTATACCCTGACTCTCCACCTGACAACTTCGCTCTGACACTGCAATTACCAACCTTAAACGGGCCGGACGTTTTCTCTTATCAGGTCGAACAATCCTCCACTCCATCCACCGAATTCCTGATAGCGTGCAATAGGTAGCCTAATTAAGAATTAGGAATGCTTCTCATTCGTACGAGTCTATTGTGAATCGGAAGACTCGGTCGGAGAGAAACGACTTGCCTATAGGAAGCGGGATCGGAATACCATTCGTCGACTCTGGACAGGTGCGCGTACGACCGAGGGAGGAAGGAATAAGGAGGAAAAAGAAAAGGTCCGAGGGAGAAAGAGGGGAGAAGAAAAAAAGGAACACGGGTGATCTGTCTTGGTATGCCGGAGGGATCAGCCTCCGGTAGGTGCGTTGGATCCAAGGTCCGCGTTACCGCAGTCTCGGTTACCTCTTATCGTTTACGTTCGAACCTTCTCGACGACGTTATCTACCGAATTTGCGACGAATCGTTTCTCTCAACAGCGCGCAATCGCTCGATACGGATCGGAATTATATTCCGACAAGTGGCTGCACTCGAATCATCTTAAGTGCTCTCTTCATTTTCCATAGAGTTTAGCATGATTCTTAATAGACGCTGTAGATCCGCTGGATAAAAAGCAGCGGCGGATTTGCATAATGCGCCGCTAGATACGCATCAGGTAGAGAGATGTTTTATTTGATACGTGAGATCACTCGACACACTTTTCGAGGTCTCGCGAGCATCATCCCCCCCCCCCCCCCCTGCATGCGACTCGGCCACGTTTTCGTAACTCGTTACGGTCAAATCGTATTGTCAGTAGGATGTAAGTAAAAGCAGTCCGAGCATGCATTCGGTTTTGTCGAGCAGTAGATAGTCCTAACCGTCCACCGCAGGCGGCAAACGGGCAGCAAATGGTCGGCAAACGGTCAGCAATAATAATCACGCGGCTCCTAGACGAGTTTATTGCAGCTCAAATTATACACCGCCGCGCATTGCTACGGCGTTGCACATTCTTTCTTAATGAGCGGCGACGCACGGAGCTCATATTTGGGTTAACGTATGGAGGAATGTTCCGGTCTCATGCGACTCGATGTGCAACAAGGTATCGTGCCCCCACGTCGATGACAGTCCCTCAAATAAAATGTAATAGGAGCAAGGGTCGATAGTTTGACGGATAGCTGGATAGATAGCTGGATGGATAGCTGGATAGATAGTCCTAACGTATGTGTGCCGAGGAGAGAAAAGGGTACCGTGTACAACAGGTACGTATCTCGCGTCGCGATGTGTCACGAGCAGAAGAGTGACGCACGAAGCGAGACAGAAGCGCACTGTACTGGTACTGAACGCTCTCCTCCCAGAGAGTAAGAGAGAGAGAGAGAGAGAGAGAGAGAGAGAGAGAAAGAGAGAGAGAGAGAGAGAGAGAGAGATAGGCGCCGGAAAGCTTGAGGAGGAAAGCAGTCGGGCGGTCCACTCCGGAGACTGCTCGAATGGAGACAACGACGAACGAACCGGAGAAAAAGAGAGAGAGAGAGAGAAAGGTACGCGAGTCGATGGAACTCTCAGTATGAGGAAGAAAAGAGAGAGAGAGAGAGAGAGAGAGAGAGCGAGTCGACAGCTGGTATCGGTGATGGTGTTGGTGAAGGTGGACCGATGCCAATGCCGATGACGAGTTACACATAGTCGCGGTCGTTGTGGTCGTCACCGTAAAAGCGCAGTGGTGGTGGTGGCAGTGCTGGTGGCAGCGGTGGTGGTTTAGCTGGTGGAGAGGACGACGGCGGCGGCGGCGGTGGTGGTGGCAATGCCGGTCCAGGGCATATCTTGGCCGAGTGGAAGAGTTGCCGGACGGAGCAGGGTGAGCGGGCGATCTCGCTTGCCCCCTCCTGCCGCGGGCGGCGCCACTCGAGGAGATCCTTTCCTCTTTTCGCCTCTAGGCCATTCTCGAGAGGCAAGCACGCCACATCGCGACACGCTCCCGCGATCTACTCCGTCCTCCGTCCTCCATCCTCCGTCCATCGTCCATCGTCCATCGTCTACCTTCGCGACCTTCTGGACTACGTCAACCGCACCGGCCACACCGATCACACCGATCACACCGACTTCGTGTTATACCGATCTCTTTTCTCAAAATCCCTCCGGCCATCCTCCTCATCCTCCCTCGCAACGACCACAACCCTTTTCCCCACCCCACCCATTCTTTCCTTCTCCCTCCCATCCTCCTACCTCCCTCCCACCCTCCCTCTCCCCCTCTCTTTACCCTACTCCCGATGGCAAAACGTTTTTCACTCTCTCTCTCTCCTTCTACTTCCCTCCTCTCCCGTCCTCAAACCATTTCTTTTCCTTCTGCCTCCGCTTCCCTCCCCTCACGTACCCTCTGACGTACCCTCGAGGGTCTGAGCGCACGTGACAATAGCGTGCGACCACGTGATCGAGGCGACGGAAGATAATCTGGAAAAGACGTAACGTCAAGATCCGCCGGATTGAGGCCGACTCGGGAGAGTGCCGTCGGGACTCTCGAGCTCTTCTCGATTCACGATACTGGTGCAAGTGCGACTTTGAACGATCGATACCCAAAATCTATCGTCGGCGGTGGAGTGACGCAACGGATCCGGTCGAACGATGCCACGTGTCCGCCCGAATCAGGTTCAACGATCGGATGAACCGCGAGATCGCAAACTTGACAGTCCGGCATGCCGAGCGGAGTGAGAACGCGCGCCGGTAACGAGTGACCAGCCGACCTTTCAGTTTGCCACGTGACTATCGACATACCTATTCGCCTCTCCGCCTAACGAAGAAGGAAGATCGTGCCGCGCACCGATGGAAAACTTTCGAGATGAAGAAGACGGAGTGAACTCTCTCCAAGACGGGAGCGAGAAGGAGCCAATATAGAACTTTTCGACGGTGGGTGATATGATATTTGGCGAGGCGAAGTGAGGCGAAGTGAGGCGAAGTGAGGCGAAGTGAGGCGAAGTGAGGCGAATCAGGAAGTGTGGCAGCTGGAGATTTGAACGCGTGCAACGGCGAGGCTGGCCGCACGCTGCGTCCGACGTAGTACGTTTCAGATACTTACTACGTTTGAGGTACCACGTTCGCGGTAGCACGTAGCTGGTAGGACGCTAGCACGTGTCGCGAGAGGAGGAAGAGGATCGAATGAGAGCCTCTCTCGCGCCTGCTTGCCCGATGATTAGGGTTGCCTCCTTCGCCCGTTAGGTCGGCACGCTTGGCTTGGCCACGTTTGGCTTGGCCACGTTTGGCTTGGCCACGTTTGGCTCAGCCACGCTCTTGGGTTAGGCACGCTCGGCTCGGTCGTGAGAATCGGCTCGAGTGTGCGTATGTGTGCCGGTGGCGGTCCGCGTGAGCGCGCGCGCGCGCGGCTGTGTCTGTGTGTGTCGCCGGGAACGGACAACCGGCAGCCGATCTCGTAAGATCGGAGAAGCGATGCTCGAACGCTGCCGGTATAACTCTGTCCACCGACAGCTGACAGCTATGAGGCGAGTCAGGTTAAGCGAGAGCATCGTTTCCGCGTAAAGATTCGGAGGAAGGAGAGCGCGAGGAGGCTGTCGGTCCGCGGACGGGGGCCAATCATGTCAGTCCTCGAGGCCAGCCAAGCCGACAGGACGACGACGATGTCACCGCTCGACGAAGTCGTGTCCCCGGCGAGCGTTGAGTCGGAACTGATGGTCACCGACATGTTGGATGAGCACGAGGCCGCGCTTGCCGATCAGAGGGAAGGCAAGCGAAAGAGGGACACCGACGGCGACGAGCTCGCCCCGAGGAAACTCCCCTCGCTCGCTAGGAACAACAACGACGTAGGCTTCGTTCTCGAGGAAAGCGCTGCCGCCGCCGCTGCCGCCGCCGTCGCCGCCGACGACGAACTCCAAGACGACCGAGACGACGTAAGTTCTATGTACACCGATGACTGCATAGGATGTGCATCGCAAGCGGACATTATCGCCCATAACGCGATCAGGTCAGCCTTGTGCAACCTTGAAAATTAACCTGTCTCAGAGATGGAGATTACCGTTACAGCGAATGAAATCTCGACTAACAAGCTTTCCTTTCGTACGTTGCGGCGGATAACTAAATATTCAACTTTTCGTACGAGAACGGTAGCGCGATAATTGACACAATCTAGATCTGCCGTAATAAGTTAACCTTTAACAATGACCATCTATTTACCTGCATCGGAAAAGATGACGTTCCCCAAGCGTGGAACAGCGAATCTCTGTTAAACGACGTAAAAATAAATAGCAAACGATACTCGCTCCGTCTTTCCCGACATACCTATAAGAGAGACCGGGAGAGAGAGAGAGAGAGAGAGAGAGAGAGAGAGAGAGAGAGAGACAGAAAGAGAGAGAATTTGTTCTCTGCACTCTGATCGAACGTTTCCCGCCAAAGGTTACTACAATATCCTCTTTAGCGGACGGCGCACCGCATTGTGCGCAGCTCGACTAAATTCTCACGTGGCAAGAGAGGTGGAGGAGGTGGAGGTGGAGGAGGTAGAGGGGGAGGGGGAGGGGAGAGGAGGAGGAGAGAGCGGCTGTCGCTTCAACTGTCCGCCCACGCGAGAGGTGTTATACCTGCCTCGCTGGCTGGCCAGGTGAACGTATTCCACTCTGACACTCGGCAACAAATCAGGTGCTCGGGAACGCGTAGACTGCGATAAAACCGGCCCATTATTGCCTCGTCCTTTACACCTTATGAAATCTGTCACGCTGTATCTCGTGCATTTAATTACCGTTACCGGCGGCGTGCCCTCCTCTACTACCTTCTATCTACCTACCTACCCACCTTCAACGTACATTGATGCCTTGCCATTCATTTTCATCGATACGCTAGCGTACTTCCGGACGATGTCTTTCCGATACTTTCTTCCACCTTACTCTGGTGAGTTTTGAGGATGTATCCACTGTTGATTCCATGATCAACAAAACTCCACTCAAGATTCCTATCGGAAACCATTCGCGATTCTGCGGTTCAAATGTTTCGTCATTCCTCTGCGTGACCGGTTGACCGCTGCCGGGAACTTAGTTTCATCGTCGGATTCATCGCTCTTTCTCACCGAATAATAGTTTGAAGGAGAGTAATAATGATAATTTCGATCTAGCCGGTACCGTTAGACGTAATGAAATATTATTGAAAGCTACGCTGAGTTCCATACGCTCTCATCGACCCATGCCGTGTCTCTCGTTAAAGAAGCTGTAAAGACTAGAGTCGTATATGGCTGTCGAGACGGAAGAGGGATTTAAGATGCTGGGTTGATCGTCTTTCAAGAGTTGATACGAACGATTAGCGGGAAGGTTAGACCGCCTTTCACGATCGACATCGTGGCTTCGAAATTTCATTCCTCTCTCGCTCCCACGAGAGTCAAGTAGATTTTCACACGCGCCAACGCCAACGCTATCGCTATTTCTTCGCTAACTGTTCCGCCGTTCTCCCAATGAAAGCTAGTCTAACTCTTCGAATTTTCTTTACCTCGTGGATAGCTAACGTTACGATTAAGCGAGCTGATAAAGCTTCTCGCTGTATCTCTTTGCGTTTACCGCATCAGCCATCCATCTCCCTTCCCCTCTTTGAGATATTAATCGTCACTGGGCAAGCGGCGGCAGTGCGTACACGCCTCGGAAGGAGCGGAGGGAAAAAAGAGCAGGAGAGAAAGGAAGGAAAGTGAGGCAAGATCGAGGGATCCGACGATCGTAAACGTTTGTGAAGCGCGCACGCCAGAGTGTCGCAACTTTCGTCCCGAGATACCAATTTTGAGCGCGAGTAAAATTCAAGGCACGGAGGACGGTAGTCTAAAGGCCAGATATAAATCAGCCATGGCATCTTAGATAATGATAGGTAGAGGCGTGCGCACGCTCGCGCGACTCTCATAATGTAGCGAGACGTGATATATTGTTCGCCGCTTCGGAAGGCAGCGGTTAACATTCTTTGCCATTGATAATTCCTCCTCGCCATTTCCGGCGCTCACCCGCGCCGGACTCCACGCTCCCATTTATTCGGCTGTCAGCGAGAGTCTTCGATCGATACAATTTCCCTTCCGACACATAGATCTCGTTAGAGAGTCGCGGACGTACCTTGTTTGCCGATCGATTATCCCCCGATTCATTAACGAAGTGAGCGTAGAGCGTCGTTAGAACTTTTTCCTACTCTCGCGTCGGATGATGCTCAGACGAACGTCAGACGAACGTCAGACGATCAACGTCGCCGGTCGTTCCGAACGATTGATATCTTCGAAAGGTACCGGTCGATCGGGCTCGCTGAATCGCGATTCGAACCGGCTCCCGAGAACTCGACCAGTCTTTTCCCACTTCCGGAATGAGCGTGAAACGACCATTCTTTACGGTAACTTTTATCAAACAGTCATTCATCACTCGTGCCAATGGGCAAATGTTTACGCGCGCACTCCGATTTCTCTAGACGAGCTCTGAATTGGGAAGAGGACGCGTCCGCTGTGAGCGCCGTCCGCAATTGTCCCCAAGATCTTGCGCCATGATTTTAATTAACCCTAAGCTGTGACAATTAGAGGGACGAATCGAGACGCGAAAGGAGTACCCACGTCGAGCCGAGCTAAATTACATTTTCACTGAATTATACAGTGATAGTGTCTGGTGAGGGTCGGTAGAGGGGTGGTGGCGGGACGAGGGAGGGAGGAGGGAGGAGGGAGAGAGAGGAGAAAATTACGCGCCGCTACCCGATATCTCTCGTAAAAGTACAATGGAGCTGGAAGGAACGGCGCAACAGAGTCTCGCTACTGGTCGAAGGAAAAAATGAAAGGAAGTTTGCTGGCGCACAGAGCGAATTGCTTACCGTACCGCCGACCCGCCGCTCGGACACATCGGCACACGGATATCAAATGCATAAATAGCGTAGATCCTTCTGTCGCTGGTAAAGAATGAAAAAAAAAGTTGCCCCGATCGAGGCGAGACTCGAGGCTCGAATCTGCCGAGGGATCGAACGGAAGGAAGCTCCGGGATCGGTGTAACGACAAGGGACCAACTTCTTTTTCTTTCCCTTTTTCTTACCCTTTTTCTTACCCTTTTTCTGGTGGGAAGCACCGGCTGTCCGGTTGCCCGGTCGCACTCTCTCGGCCGACCGAGAGACAGCCATTGTTGGGGGCAATAAAGATCTGGATTAAATGTCATTCGGCCAGGCGCTGCGGAACGCTAAGCGTATAAACATAGGGGGACAAATTTATCCGTGTAACAGGCACTCCAGTCTGACACAATATATTATTAGGCGCGACGGTTTATGCTACCGCTCCGCTCTCGCCTTTTCTCGTATTCTTCTCGTATTCCTCTCGTATTCTTCCCGACGTAGATGCTGCTAGTAGTAGTAGTAGTAGTAGCGGCAATATCAGCGACACCATCACAACACCACCACCACCACCACGCTTCGTTCTCCTCTCCGCTTTCCAGGACACCGAGATTCTCGAGATTAGCGCTAGGTAGTAACTGAAATATAGGAAAATCTTTTTAATCGCTAGGCATAACAATTTTAATTGACATAATAGCCATTTTCCCCTATTCGCTGAGAATGAAAAAGCGAGGGCAAAGAAAATCGCAAAGGATCGAGAACTCGTTTAGATTGTCGGTAAGCAGGTACGAGCGGCTACGACCCGATTATATTCTCGCAAGAGAGGCGATACGATCGGTCGACTTCTTGCGCCGATTTTATTGCGCGCCTATTTGTCGTGAATGCCAGGCCTTAGCTCCTTCGCTCCTTCGAACTATCGAGGACTTCCATTCCGATAACGCCCCCTGATGCCAGACGCGCCAAAAAGAAGCGTCCTTGCACCTTCGCCCTGATTACACCGCAGATACCTGCTAATCTCCACAGGCCGTAACCAACTTTACACCTTCAAATTTCCTACGAAACTCTTCGCCGTCGATAGTGTCGCACCGGCTGTTTGTTACGCCCGTTAGCTTCGCCAACCGAACCGTGTAATTTCTACGATACGTTTCAGGCGAAACAATTGGCAGAAGGCGCAAACTCGAGCGTAGGTTGAGATCAGTTTATTGAACCTAATGGAAGAATCGAGCAAGTACGAGAAGCAAGCAATGCCGTCGAGAATGGAAGTGCGTTCCGCCGCACCGATGAATCTCTCTCTCTCTCTCTCTCTCTCTCTCTCTCTCTCTCTCTCTCTCTCTCTCTGTTTCTCTTTCTGTCTCTCTTCCTCTCTCCCGCCTTGCATCAGTCTTCGTACGTATCCGTTCGTGCCAACTGCGGCCTCTGAACGCATTGACTAAACATGACCACAGTAGCCGCGCGCACCGTTCGCGAGCGGAAGATAATAAACGTGGGTAAGAGGATCGTAAAACTTTTTTCCACTCCGCCGTTTCTTCAGTCGTCCGATGATGACGTCACGGTGCAACGACAGCACACGCGTTATTGCGTATTGCGCAGGGTGCATGCGCCGAAGAGCGAGCAAAAGAGAGTCTCCGACAAAAAGTATTTTCCTTCAATTGGAAAATTATTGATTCTTAGAATTTTAAAATTGTCTATTGCCCCGCTTCGCGCATATAATTGAAGCTTACATTCAGTGTTCTGTCACGACGAGAGAAAATCACCGCTAGCAGAATCAGCAATAAAAGTCAGATTAACCTTCGAAAATTAGCTACTCTGATGGTCTGTCATTTGACGCGATTGCGAGGAGACACGAAGATACTTTTCGACGCTATCGACGCATACGTTTAACAAGTAGTCCACGTCCGACATCGGACTTTATCCGACATCGATCTTACGTGTCGGTTGCCCGCTCGGACATCCCTCGAGCGGATAAGCCGCAAAACTGTCCTCGTTACATTACCAAATAATTTGCCCACCCCGCGCTTCCGAGTTCGGATACGTTATGACCTTAATAAAGCCTACTCCTTTTGCACGGTATCGGGCAACAAGTTTTCCGGGCCCCCAAATTATCCGCCACAGCTGACCCGTGAACTGTCCACCGACGGGAAGGAACATCGGCCAGCTGACGACAATAATAAGCGGCTGGGTGCACTGCGAGCGGTCTCAGGTGCACCTACCTGACCGATAAGCACCATCAGCCTAACCCTCTCTAATGTCAATTCGTGACTTTCTAATAACGAAGACGACATCGTCGGCCAGGACGATTTCACCTTTCGACTTATTATTAGCCATTGTGCCGTGGCTGGCATTGAAGTGATCTCACTTTTGTTCGTATCTCGATTAGCCTTGAACGGCGGGCATTGTTTCAGCTGTTCCTTCGGTTCGTGGCATCGTGGACGAGAGGCGGTCGAACTTACACACGCGGATACAACCGTTAACCTTTTCGCGACCTACTTCGTACAGGCAGCCCCTCTGCCTCTCCCGTACGATGGATACCTTCTTCGTATCTGAATATGAGTCATATATTGGGTCAGCTAATATAAATCACCGGTACGAACCGTACTCCCTAATGTTCGGCAAGTGAGACGCCGCGCGAACCTGACATCTGCCTGAGATCGGCCTGAAATCGGCCTGAAATCGGCCTGAAATCGGCTTTGACTCAATCGGCGGTGGCAGCTCGAACGCGGAAGTCTCGATGGAAGGGAGAAGTGTTGGACATATCGTCCGTCCTGCAAGTGCCTCTCAGGACAAAGTGCCTTTTCACCTTCGGGGCTATTTGGCGGAGGAAATTTCATAGCTCGGTTAGAGAAAACAGCTCGGAGCAAACTGCACCACCCTGCCCTATACCCCTCGGCTCCTTTCTCCGCTATCTGCCTATAATTCTCCCCAACTTTTCTGCCCCAATATATTTAAGCGCGAGGCCTATCACTCCGCGCATGTACCTACGTACGTACGTACGTACGTCCACGTGCGCTATTACGTCGGCACGTAGACGCACAGGCCTTATTGCCACTTGCCTCCGTTTGCGCGCAGATGCCGGTGAGCGTGAATGCTTAAATACTGCCGGTGGTACGGCACTGTCCACGAGCAGGCGTGGAACCTGTTACCGGTTCAAGTAGGCGGCTTACTGCTTCGGCACCGGCTCTCTGCCAGCGGCTCTCTGCCACCAGCTCACTGCCAGCAGCTCTCTGTCAGCCACTCTCTGCCAGCCACTCTCTGCCAACCACTCTCTGCCAACCGCTCCCCGGCAGCCCCGTAATCCGCCAAACAGACTCGCGTCCCTCACCTTACTACCAACTTTGCCTTTGACGGCTATCGACGGGCTATTTAGCAGCCTCGAGCTCTCTGCCGCGAGCTCGATCACCCAAATTATACCGCGCACTCCTATTATACGAATTTACACTCCTCCGCCACCCCCGACGCCTACTTCCCCTTGAATTGCGTTGCCGGCAAAGGGTTAGCATTTCTCCAGCTGCTGCCAATTCAGCCGAAGGATTGGAGCCCGTATTGACGAGAAAAAGGACGACTAACGAATCCTTCCACGATTCCATAATCTTTTACGTCGCATCTTGGCGTCGTAAGCAAGACTCATCGCCAGCTACGAATCTTGATTGACATTTTATAGATCGACCGCTCGACACTTATCACGATGGTAAAACAATGTGAGACGAAGGATGAACTTTTCCCTCCTACCCTTTTCCTCCCTGGCCATCCTTAACTCCGTCCTTCGCATCTCCAAGCTTGATCGTTGACGCGCATCTAAAGATCGAGAGTAACACAGGCATCGACAAAGCGGCAAGTAATGCGCTCCTCTGTCTGACAATAGACGCGATTAGCCAGTCAACAGGATCTTATTAGTAAACTTCGATAAAGGGGTAATTGGTCTTTTGCAATACTCCGAGGAAGCATGAAGGAAGGTTCCCACCGACTGGAGGTCGGTTGCGTGCGATTGCCGCGATAACTTCGCTTTGCCGCGAAATTAATAAAACGTCAACAGAGTCAGGGGAGAAAAGCAATTTCCCTAACAATGCGGCGGGGCGGGCATAAGAAATGCAACTAGCTCAGCGTAGGCCGTGCACCTGCCATGTGCTCGCTCGAGTTTGTTCGGCCAATCGGTCCGGTCGCATGGCCTGATCGCATGGCCTGATCGCATGGCCTGATCGCATGGCCTGATCGCATGGCCTGGTCGCATGGCCTGGTCGCATACCCTGACCGCACGGGTTCACTCGATTGTACATAGGTATCGGAGAGCTCGCGGTGCTAGAGTTGCCCGTAGGCCCGCCTCGTCCGGCACGGATTATAGTTGTCAGCCGCCTACGAGATCCGATCCCGTATAGCTCCGGGATGATTGGTGCTCCGGTACACGCCACGGTACACACCACGGTACACGCGGACGATATTAGCATAACACGATCTAATCGATGCCGGTCATATTATGCGACTTTGCCTCGCTCTCGTTGAAACGTCGTATCGATCAGAACTGGATATACGCATAATGCGTCTAGTCTCCTACGGACGAGCTTGTCTGCGCTCGTACCTACCGTGTGCGAGCGCGTATGCGAGCACCTATGCGAGCACCTATGCGAGCACCTATGCGAGCACCTATGCGAGCACGTACGTACGTACGGGTGTAGCGGCCGTCTGCTTGACAACGAGAAAACGAGAAATAACTCGGCGTTAGCGGCGAAAGCGTCGTCGGGAGAAAGGACTCGTTCATTTAACGGAATCGAACTACAAAGTCCCCCTCCCTCCGACGCATATAATTAGCCCTCGAGAACAATTTACGTCGCGTTAATGACTTTCGGTATTTACAGTCAAACTTGTCCGGTGAAATGAGTTATAGCGGAAGATTGATGATAAAGCATTTTCTGTCCCCGGTTCGCACGAAATTCGAAAAATTTGACAAGCCACGATATCGCGACCGATGAAAATGAAATTTCGAACGAGCGCGAACGTTTGGTGCGTAAGCGCCAAGTGCGATAATCGTCCCACTCGAAGCTCGAGAAAAGTACCTAATTTCCATTCCGTCGAACCTTTCGATGAGCCCGTCCGAGCGATCTCCATCTCGTGATAGGTATATACTTTTTCTCCGCTGTCTCCCATGAGTCGTACTCTTTCTCTGTCCTTCCCTCTTGCTGCGTACTCTGTTAGACGGCGTCTTTACCTAGGCATCTCTACGACAGCGCGTATAGAACGGCGCGTGTATGGGAGCGCGTGTATAGTATAGCCTCTCTGCACGCGGACTCACCAACACAGGGTTAAGCACGATCGACTTCAGTCCCGTTAGCTTGAACCCTCTGGACCGGACTCTTGCCTCTTGCCTCTTGCCTCTTGTCGAACGATCGTGTGCGAGCATACATCCCAGCGTACGTGCGTACGTACACGCCCGGCCAGCTGCGTATGTACCCGTTAACATACGTGAGATCGGGAGAAAGAGAGAGACAACAATGTGGAGAAAAAAAAGACCGCATACTCCGCGTTCCCTATCCGGCGAAATTAACGGTGAATATCATTGTTGTTGCCATGATGAATCGAGCGAACGATGCTTCTCATTATTTTCGCCGGCGTGATTAGACGTCGACTTGTTCGCTGTCAATCCGGCGGAGGCAAGAGTCTACGTTTATCAAGACAACTCTGCGAACACGAAACGTGTCGCTTACTGCCGATCTTCGCTTCGCCGATCCACTGCCAACGTACACGTGTACTCATTCGGTACGAGAGAGATCCGCCGTCATCTATCGACAAAGTACCGTGTCACATCCGGTGCGGGGAAACTGATTAGTTATTAACGGCGTCACACACCGGCGCAAAAAGTCCTTTTAAGTGAATGTTTTCGCGAAATCGAATGTCGAGATTATCGGTCGAAGGGTAGCTGTTATTTCTTTTCAATAACTCTATTCTACTTATTAGCTATTCCGCTTGCATACAAGTTAGTGGCAATCGTTTGCCGACACGTGCCGCATTCGTGCCGCATTCGTGCCGATGACGTGTCATTAGATCTAGTCATCCGTATCCTCTCCCATTTTTCATGTCACCGGCGCAAGGAAAATATACAGTCCGGCAATGTCGAACGCGGACGTGTCAACATCGTTTTTATTCCCCATCTCTCAAAGGTGGCGACCAAATACACGAGTCCTCATTCCCAAACTTCGCCCTTTCCACGTGAAGCCTGAACAAATTCGCAGTTGTTCCTTAACTTTCTCTTTCGACAAGTTGATCACAGGTTGTCGAACATCTGATTTGACTCGATGCAAATGATTATCATTGCCCGAGGTAGATTGATTCTTACGACACCGCGATCTGCTGAACTTGAGCCAGCTACGGTTTAGGCAGTGGCCAGGATAAATATGAGGAAAGGTTCAGCGAAGCTCTGTAGGACAGTGGCTGACCCTGATATCGAATCGAAGTTGGCTTCGTTGTTCTAACAGTCGGTTCTAGACGGTCGGTCGTTCGAAGTCGGTCGATGGAAGTTGACCGATCGAAGGAAGCGCAGGAGAGCGAGAACAGTAGCGAAAGGACGAGCTCGAAAATCGAGGGGCTCATTGTCGAGCCGTTAAGCGTTGTACGCGGGGGGAAGGTAAGCTAAGGCAACCTGGAATAAGATAAGGGCGTGATGCGTTGGTTACCGTTGGGTGGCGCTGGATCGTCCGCTTGGAATGCCGTTTAGCGACTTCCCTCTCCCATGTCCGCGTTCATCGAGACCTCCCTCTCTTTCTCTCTCTCTATCTCTCCATATTTCTCCTTTACTCTCTTATCCTCGTATTTGTACACCTTTTCGTGCGCCTCGCCTCCGTGCTTGTCTTTTCACCTCTTTCCTTCCTTCTTCCCTTTCGTCCTTCCTTCCTTCCTTCCGTCCCTTCCATCCCTTTCGCCGGTAGTACAACTCTTACTCAGATTGACCGGTTTCATTTCTGACTGTCACTCACTCCTGCCTAGTTCAGTTTTGACGAAAGTGCTTGGGCTTTCTAAATTTCAAGGTAACACTGTCCGTGCCGACCCTGTACTGCGACGGTGTATTAACGGTGAAAGCATTAAATCACTTTCTACGATGCAGCTTCGGTGGAGAGACCGTTGCGTCGTCACTTCTAGGATAGAGTACATTAGTTTGTAGAGAAGGCCAAGCTGGTAAAATATGACAGCAAACCGGAACGGCAGCGGTCGGTCAATGACTGTGTGCGTCGTGAAAACGTAACGCGGAATTATATTCGCTAAAGGGAAAAAAGGTGACGGTGGACATATTTTCTTGCCTCCCTTTCCCCGAGAGTTCATTATGTTTGCCGCGCAGAGCCCCGGGGCAACGATCGCGACATCAAAGCCGACGAAACTGAAAAATGTGCGATAGAAACTTGACGGAAGAACTAGTTCCAACTGGGCCAGTAAATCTTCCCTGTATCGGATGACGGCAGGATGATAGCGGCCGGAGCTGGACCGTCTCTTACGCCTTGCTCCGTTTTCCCAGTTTCCTCACTCGACCAGTCCACTTCTTTCCCGTCCCGCCGATTCATATTCATTCACTTCTTTCCTACCGAAACGAGGGGTGCGGCACGAGATGCGCTCAATTCGCCGACTGAACACGCCGACATACGGCTAAGAGACATTATTCCGCGGCAGAGTTTGCAAAGCCTACCATTTGCGCTACCATTAGCAGCCATTCGTTCTTTTCCTCGACGACCTTAGACCTCCTGAGGAAGACCTTACGCGTCAACTCGCATTTCGCTCCGACCCGTAATTACGGGAGAGAATTTACACCGGGACATAAACTAAGCGCATAAACTAAGCGCATATCGCACGCCGCAGAGGAGGAACGTTGGTTAACACACTGAGGATCGTTTTCACCTAACAAACGAACGGCGACGGGCGAAATAGTCACGTGCACACCGTTCTTGGGAAGAATGAAAGTGCGCCAAGTCGACTAATAACGAAAAAAGCGATGAGATGAAGAGACGTCGATCCGTCCATTAGGTGCGTGTCGTGAGTTAGTCTGGCGCGGATTCTGACTACATGAGGCGGCCGTTTGTCTGTTCGCGGCCGGTCGGTCGGTCGTTGGGTCGCTCGGCAAAGGTCGGTAAGCGTCGCGCCGGCCGCCGCGCCGGGCGTCGCGCCGGGCGTCGCGTCGAGCCAAGATCCGGCGGGGTATCTCTCCCATTCGTTCGTTGGCGGCACGTCCCCCTCGTGAATCGCGCCCGCTCCTACGTACACGCTCCCTATCCTACGTACACGCTGCCTTACAGACTGCCAGTTGCCCGCCCGCCCGCCGTAGCTCTCTGTCCTAGGCGCAACTCTGCCTAGAGAGAGAGAGACCTAGACTAGCCGCCAATCTCATCCGGTAGAGGGGGCCAGCCCTAAGACTAGTTCCACGTGCTGGCGCGTATCCTCAGGCAAAATTTCCCTCCTCTCTCTCTCTCTCTCTCTCTCTCTCTCTCTCTCTCTCTCTCTCTCTGACGACGTCCCTCTCCCGCTCCTTCTCCCTCTTTCCGTTTCAACGAAGTCAAAGCAGAGAGCAGACGGGGCAGCAGTAGCAACAACAACAGCGACAGCAGCAGCAGCGGCGGCGGCGGCGGCGGCGGCGACGGCGACGGCGACGGCGACGGTGGTGCTCCGCCGTTGGTGGTGGCCGCGATGGTGGTGCAGATGGTGGTGGTGTCGATGGTGGTGGCCTCCGAGCCAGTACCGCCGGTGGTGGTGGTAGTAGCTCTCGGTAAGAGCACACCGTAGCACCTCCCGTTTCGTCCTCCGTTGCGCCAGACACGCACGAGCGCCGTTCCTTCGTTCCTTACTTACTCTCCTACTCGACGAGCCGCTCCTCGTCCACCTTCTCGTCGACGACTCTACCTGCCGTCATTGTTACCGTCGACACGACTTCGGTACGCTCGGCGTCGTTCAGTCGATCGAATGCAAACGGTCACGCTCGATCAGCTGTTTCATCTTCTTCCCACTTAACATCTTCCGCTACCTCCTCCCTCTCACGCCAGCGCATTGTATTTCAATCATCATCCCTCTTAATCCTCTCTCTCTCTCTCTCTCTCTCTCTCTCTCTCTCTCTCTTCCGCCACCCACTCTCTAACTCTCCCTCCACAGCTTCCACCCTCCCTCCCTACCTTCTTCCCGCCCTCCCTCCATCCGTCCCGTCACGAAGACAGATTTAGCCAAGTTTTCACTCGTCTCGACCGTCAAAGTATTTCACTTACGTACGGATGATTTTCTAATTATTCTTCACGTCTGTGGCAATCCGAGCGACGGATGATGTCGATCCCTTCCACATGCTCATTCTCCGACAGATCGCCGTTGGCCGCTCGTTACCGAAACAGCTACGATCTGCCAAACGTTATTTGCTTCCGTTGTCGTTTCAAGTAACATCCCTCGTTTCGATCCGCTCGGATGCGAAGCCGGTGCAGTGATATAAGCCTATATATCGGTCAGACTAGAGACTTCTCGTCGCGGTGCCTCCACGATCAGGATTCCTTACCCTCTCTCATCCCCTTTCCTGACATCTCAATCATTTCCTACAACGAAGAGTTGTCCTTCACTATAGTGACCGTCGTGCTCGAGTGATCATCATCGTAGGTGTCAAGATATCGGTAGTGTCAACTGTGTCTTCGGCGAAGGGAGGATAGTAGAAAGGATGAAGAAGCATTTCGAGAAAGTGATGTGTCAAAGTTCGTAAGAGTGCCAGTTGACGGTGTATCGTAGGAGGTGCTGTTTCGGTGATAATCAAGTGTGCTCTCTCGGCGAGGGCGGAAAGGTCAAACTGGAGATCCTGGGGATGTTTCCGCCGCGTACGGAGGCGCCGACAGCCGACAAGCTGGCCCTCTGTTACGCGCCTCACGTTGACATGACCACGGTCATCGAGGTCGAGGTGGGACATTTTTCTTCCCTTTCCTTCTCTTACTCTTACCCGACTAACTCCGCGCGGGACGGTCTCACTGACCGGTCTCCGAACTGAGAAAAAAAAAGAATTGGTCCCCCATCTGCCGATACTCTCCTCAGTTATGCGAATCGCCGTCAATTATCGTAGATTCTCACACTTTATATATTCAAGGCGTCGCTATAATTTACGCCTGCCGTTCCTTCGACTTGCCCGCATCGGCGCGGACGGCACGGACGGCACGGTACACAGGTACCACGGGTTATATGCAAATGATCGCCGAATCTCTCGGCGAATCGGCAGTCAGCGAACTTTCTACGCCCGTAAATCATAGCCAAAGTTAAGGTCGATGCACTTGAGATATGGCCCGTCACTCGAGGCTAATCGTTCGTTTTATCTCCTGCGCGGCAATCGTCCTGCTTCCGTTTCGCTTAAAAATCCTCCTTGAAAATTGTGCCGATACAGCCTTCTCTCGCTAAAACGTCTGTCTGGGAAAAATACATGTTTTCGCGGCTGTTCCCCTACCACCTGTTTTCCTCCGCCGAAACTGTCACTACCGCGCGCGCGCGACAGATAGAGAAAGAGAGAGAGACTTTCAAACCGAATGAATTATATAGCTACAATCGCTATAAAAGTGTCTACGTCCCACTATCATAAATGCGTTCCTCACACTCGTCAGCCGTAATAATACCTGTAGCGCGCTACCGCGAAAAAATCTTTTTTTCCGACGGTCATTCTTAAATCGAATGGCCAATCGAAACGAATCTGCCAAGCGACCGATTTCGAAAGGTGCGGGCACCAGAGCCAGCTTATTGGTTATTAATTGTCTATCTTGGCGCGCGCGGTAACGGGAACGATTTCTCTCATCTTATCAATGGATCTCGCAACTCGAAGACTCGTACGTGTGCCGCTTGTGAAACAGCACTGTTCACCTATCTACTCTTTTCCACTCTCATTTTTTTCATACTCCTCCCCTTCCCCGCATTTCGTTACATTTTAATTCCTCGCTACGCCCCATTATTCCGGCAGGTGCTTGCGAAAGTGTCCGCGATATTTGACCGGTAGAAAAGCGCGGATACGACTGGCGACAATGATTAGGCGAAGGCAGAAATAAGAGAAATGACAAATCTTTTGACAGAACGAAAATAGAAGTGCTCTTTCGTAAGGTGCACTAGGACCGTTTCGAAATTTCGATTCGTGGATTGATTTGGAAACGTGAGCCATTAAATTTTGCTCTGCTACGGCGGACAAATTAGGAGTCACGTGGCTCGGACGAGTGAGAGTTCCCTTCTACGACGTATAACGGGCCTTCTCGATGAATTTTTGGGGCAACGCGGTGAAATGCCGTTACCTCCGGCTCCACACCCGTGACTGGCATTCTTCCGAGCTCGCCAACAATTGCCCACCCTCAATGATGCAGCTGCGATATTTCACCGAACCGCGCTGCCCATCGATAACCGTTCACTTTCCAAATAAATCAATTGCGTGCACGGCTCTAGATTAAATCATTGGACGCTCGTCGGCGCGGGCTCGTTGCCCGCTGCTTTTAAGCGGCCAATTTAAACCTACCATTATTCTATATAGTATGTGTGTGCGAAGAGTGATAGGAAGCGATTAGTTTTTATCCAACCAAGAGCTTCGACGATAAGCGGCTAGAATCGGTTAAAAAGTATTGTACCGATAGTTGGGCATTTGTCGTGCACCTTACGCACACGTGTCTAACCAGTACCGCGAGCAAAATGCGGCCGTAGAACGGCTCGGCGATTAAGAAAAACGAAGCCGATATATACTCGATTGAAGCTGCTCGATTCAATTATTGACGATATTCTCGGTCGCAAGCGTTTCATCCTACTTTTAAGCGGCGGGAAGGCAGGATTGTGGGACGGCCCTTTTGCCGGCTGGCATATAGAGACGTTCGAGATGGTATCTCGATCGAGAGGGCAACTTAATAGCGTGCCGGCACCGCGACCCGCCAACGCCGCCAACACCGACGCCGCTTCAAACCTTTTTTTACCGATACTCCGATAAACGATACTATCTTTGCGAATAAAGCAACGTAGAATCTTAGGCTAGCAACGCTAGATCGAGGGATTAGAGGAGCTGTGCTCTTAGGCCGTTGCTCCATCCTCGAGTACCCTCGACTTAGCTCGCTCCGACAAATGTCTGACAAATTGCAGCACATGGCATCCAAAGTTTAGCAGATCTCTTACGGAATCTTTTTGTTTGTTTGATGAACAGGACCGGCTGACTGGTCACGGAGGCATATCCTCGCTAGGCGGTGGCAACTCGTCGCCTTACTCGGGCGCTCATCACCATGGCCATCGAGGAAACGGGAACGGGGGCGGCATGGCACATCACGGGGGTGCCTCCTTGCCGACAGCCTCGGACTTTCAGCCACCTTACTTCCCGCCCCCATTCCCCTCCCATCACCATGCGCCGGCCAGTCCTCAGCACCCAGGACTCGGACAGCCTCAACACCTCGATTACCTCGTCGGCGATCCCTACACACAGACTCTCAACACGCTTCATCAGCACCACTACAATCACCTCAGCGCCGCCGTCACGGCCGGCCAGAGGAGCGGAGATCTCAGGAGGGACGCCGAGGGCATTCACGTCGTAAGTTTTTCGAGCATGAAAAATGGATGAACGAATCTCGCGTTCAACGAGTCGCGTACAACGAGTCGCGTACAACGAGTCGCGTACAACGAGTCGCGTACAACGAGTCGCGTACAACGAATCGCGTACGACGAATCGCGTTCAACGACCGACGGCTTCCACGCGTAGGTATGCACGCGCCAATATTTCTCTGCCCCCCTCGGGAAACTCGAGCAGGGCAGGACTCTGGCTCGAGCTTAATTCGCGAATACCGCCTCGTTAAGAGAAATTAAGCGACGCGGCTACCTCTCCAACTGTCACGCCGGCCTACTTTCCGATCCCTGCCATTGATAATGTGCTCGGCAACGAATGAGAGGAGGCGCGCGCGCGGCCCAAGAGAGGAAACATCAAAATTCTCTCGTATCTCGAATTAGCCGCCACTGCCGCCGCCGCCGCCGCCGCCGCCGCCACCGCCACCGCCGTCGCTGCCGCCGCCGCTACCGCCGCCGCCGCCGCCCTCATCAACCGCCCTCATCGCCGCCACGACCGTCGTCGTCATTGTCGGCGTCATCTTCGCTTATCTCACCCCTTTTACATTTTCCACGCTGGAAAATCAAAAGTTGCGTATATCCGGTCACGCGCGCGCATCCACCGTCGGCTCATTATCGCAGGATTCGCTTGGGCGCCTCTTTCAAAAGGAAGCCTCGAATTATCGTCACATCAAGCTTCTACTTCACTTCGTTCTTATCGGACGAGGTCCTTCCTTCCATTCTTCTCCTTCTCCTCCTCCTCCTGCATCTAGAATCTTCTATTCGAATTGCCCGATCGTCAACGAAATTCAAACGGTCACGATAGTAACAGATAAAAGGAGGAAACGTTCATTCTCGGGGAAACGATGCTAATGTACTTTTCGAAACAATCTCACGATACGCTCCGTGGATCGTAATGCCACGATCATTCCAACCTCCCACAAGTGGGCGTGGTCTGCATCTTAATAAATTAATGCACTCCCGGTAAAGAACAGCGCGAAATCTTGCAGAGAGCTTGGAAAAATTGCCTCTTCGTCTCATTCTCAGCTCCGTTCCCTCGATACACATCCTCTAATGCAAATCTACTACCCTCATAACGCACGATAAGTATAATACATACGAGGCGCATTCGAGGCGCATTCGAGGCGCATTCGAGGCGCATTCGAGGCGCATTCGAGACTCCGACTCGCGTCGTAAATAGGAATCCTTTGAAATCTAGCGCAATATTTTCCGGTTCGATCCTGCACCGCCTAAGAATCGCCATCCTCCGACCATTCTAAATAATCTACTAGGCCTAGCTAGCGGCTAAAGCTCTACAGTTGGAAAGTCAGTTCAACTTTGCACTCGGTATTACTTTCTTAACAGAAAAATAATTCCGCCCCGTCGCTTTCCGACTCTCAGAATTCCGCACTGAAACGCATCCTGTCTGACTGTCGTCACGCCCAGAAACACAGAAGGGAGGGAAGGAGGACGGGAAGGAGGGAGGGAGGGTAAAAAGCCGGGTTCGCATTTCTACGGTACAATGCTTTCGAGAGGCTAAAAAATATTTTCCTTCTTAATAGCGAGGGCAGGCCAGTGGTATCTGGTGCGGTTCACTTTACTGTCGTGAGACCCGACGGGAAACATCAGCCTAATTACCGCTTAGGAAGAGGCGTATGCGCGCACGGCACTATTTCTATTCGCGTTAGCCGGACACAATAGCTCAGGGGTGTCGTGTGTCCGGGAGGAAGAAAAAGCGTGGAGGGGTAAAAAGTGTGCACCGTTCGAGTAATTCGAGACGATTGTTCGCTTTCTCGCACCTCGACCGAGCACGGCATCTGCTTCCAGCGTTTGTGTACTCGAATTATACTTTCTGCGTTGGCAGACGTTGCTACGTGTTGCCGTTACCGTCACCATTACCATCCCTCCTATTAACCCCCTTATTAACGTCGTCAGCGTCGGCCAACTTAATCAATTCCGTAACGTTTCGTCGTTCTCGAAAAATTAACCCCGTTCCGAGAACGCCAAGATCGTAATCCAGAAGGAACGGGGCCGAGGGTGCATAGCTTCTGTTAAGGGGAAGATAGAATGTGACGCGCCCTTGAAAATTCTGGCCCGCTTTACCCTTCGAAGAGCCGACGCTATCGATTATTTCGTGTCATCCCCCTTCGCATGCTTAAAAGGCCGGCAGCCATTGAAAAGAGGCCGCGTTAACGGATAACGGTCCTCCTTTTTCTCATTGAGCGCATACTCCTCGCAAACAGTAGATAGTAGAGAGAGCGACTCGGAGGGCAGTATAGTTTGTTGATAAGAACGGCATAGATAGTTGCTAGCCTCGACGCTGCGAGAGGGATGAGTTTGGAGCCAACCGAAGACAGGCGGGAAGATTGGTATTCGAAAGATTCGCGGGACAGGAAGTCTTAGGCTCCTTGCTCTTCGCGCGACTACACGCACCCCCCCCCCCCCCCCCCCCCCCCCCCCCCCCCGCACATAGTTTCTCATAGTTGGGAAACTTGCCGTTGCCCGATTATGCGCTGCCTATACGCCTCCTATCCACTACCTATCCACCACCTATCCACCACCTATCCTCTCGCACGAGGCATTCGCGTCGGCCGACGGACTCGCAACGATTCGATTTTCCTACCGCGCGTCGACTCACGATCAATTCTCACATTAAATCAATTTACCGCTATTCGCGCCGGGACAATTTAAGAAAGAAGGCGATTATCACTTGTTGGCAAAGTTTGACAGAGCGTCTCACCGCTCATACCGCGTTGCGAGCGGCCAAAACCTTTCGAAATCTTTCCGCACGCTCCAAGTCGTAGAACGGTTACTGAATAAACTCCCCCTTCCGATCGCTTCCGTACCCTCGCTTAAGTAATTTACTTATTAAATTTTGGGCTGACCTTTGGCATTCCCCCGGGGGAGCATGCCAGGCACGTTTGCTTTGAGAGAAATATGCCAGGCGGTACGATAGCTAGCTTAAGACGATGTCGGAGCTACGCCATAAAGGGGCTGGACAGAGAGATTTACCCGTTTACAGTTTCCTCTTACCGATCCAGCTTCACTCTCCGCGTGACACACTCCTAATATTCACGCCCCGATCACGCCTCGATCACTCCTCGATCACTCCTCGATCACTCCTCGATCACGTTCACACCTACCGTTCCAAGATACCGAAACTCGAAGAACTGAAGAAGTTGTTCGATGACAGCAGCTACAATGGACAGAGATTTTGACTATCGACAAGGGTGGATTCCCTTTCACTTTTCATCCCTATGTCGAGACGCAATAATTCACGATCAAATCGTACGGGGGGAGAGAAGGATAGGTAGATGCCGTAAGCTCTTGAGTTATCGGAATCGGCCGATCTTCTTCCCTGATTATTGGTATTGTACTCTCCTCTACTCTCCTCTCATCTGCTTTCCTCCCCCGCCCTTCCCTTTGAAACAGGGTTGCTCTCATTTCTTCCACTTCGAAGCTGCGCTATGCGAAGAATTCGTCGCGACAATGAGAAATGCCAGTTTCCTCGTGCACCTAACTAGGGTCGGTGAAACGATCATTTCGTTTTGGAAAGTAATTTTTCAAAAGCAACCTATTACGTCATACTAATTTGGTAGGGCGCTCCATGAAACGCGACTCTCCGAAAGCATGATCGAACGGTCGTTAAAGCGGATATTCCTGAAAGACGTAGATACATGCCCACCTATCTACCTACCTACCTACCTACCTACCTAGTTCGTTGTCTAGCTGTTTGCACAACGTACGCGAGGAGGCAGAATCAATCTAAGATTTTCTTTAACAAACGACGTCGGTCCCGTAATTAACTCCCTTTCTCGCTTGTCGGTTCAGCAAACGATTACAAATACCGGGTAGAAAAAGAGGAATAATTACCGTGCGCCTCCGTTCTCTCCTCTCATCTCCTCTTCGGTGATGAATCGCGCAAATTTATTATCAACCGGTTGAACGTATTTGACTTAACAGCTTCTAACTTGTAACCGATTTCTCGATTTTCTCAGCGCTCTATTACGAAGTGACGGCGCTCACCGTGACTTTATTTCGCGGCTCTGAGTTTAACGAGAGAAAGGCGATCACATTTCATCTCATTAGTTCGTCTGGCATGGTTACATCAATTTATAACTAACGCGACTCCTCGATAGACGCTGGGCACCTTAATTAACCGAACGTTTCGTTTTCCAGCCTCCTCCTTCCCTTTCCACCGCATCATCCTTCTGCCCCCCCCCCCTCCCCCTCCACCTCCCCCACCCGCCACTCGCCTGCTAGCGTGAAAGTCCACCCTTTTTAATGGACGAGCAATTACCAGAGTAAAAAGTATAATTTTCGATCTGTAATCACCGGGATTCGGGCTGCTCGTGACCTTAATGCCTTGGCCCATCTGGCCACGAGAAAGAATTTCACGTGTCCCGCGAGATATCCACCTATGCCGTCTCATGCCGTCTCCAACCTTGACCACCTGCACCCAGATTTCTCACCGTCTTCAACATCTTCGAAAAGTTGCCTAAGTCTTCCGCAAACTTGTCGCGACGAAAGACTATCGTCTTTTTAAACGACCGATACCATTAAAATACCGCACCCGTGACCGTCTTATCTTTGAATTCTTAGAAGAGTTTCTTAGACCGATCTCCGCCAGTCTATGATCGCCTATCATTTCTTGCCCGCTCAGACGCAGCACAGTTCCTGCCATCGGACGAGCCAACCTAATCTAACCTTTATAAATTACCTCGCGACGAACCTACTGCCACGATCTATGAGTTGGAAATAATATACTGACAATTGTCGCCGTCCCTATCGTTCGTGAAAGTTGAGGTAGATTTCGTCGGGCAATTAAAATATGAGCATTCAGACCGCTGCCAAGTTAATGAGTCACGTAGACAGTTGACGCAACGGGACCGGCGCGCGCTTGCAAAGAGGGAGAAAAAGATGGAAAAAAGATGCAAAAAAAAAAAAACGATGTTCCGGGAAGGGATGCTCGAGAGCAGACCCAGTTCTCAGGTAGACCGGACTCGATCACTCGGTGACTCGACGATAAACCGAAAGCATCCTTTGCCTGGCTACTTTCGTCATTCGTTCCAATAATGCTGGCTTACACGCGTCATATCTGAGAGCCGCTTTCACGTAAGCGCTCAGCTAGTAACGATTCTTCTCCTTGGCGGCGAACAAGATAGAACAGACCACCCCATTTCTCTCATCAGTTCGTACCGCTGAAATAACCTCTGCACACGAGATATATCTATCGAATCAAGTTTCGGTACAGTTCGAGTCTGTACTATCGATACCGCTTCACGATAGACACACCCGAGAAATAAGATGAAAGTATACTCACCGACGAAAAGCATAATTTTCCGTCGAGTTTCTAGGTAGTTTGCCCCACTATCATTCACATTGGAAACGTACGCGTTCTAATAGTGGGGCGTACGGGAAACTTGGGAGAAAATTCCGAAATATCCGTTATACCGGTAATGGGGTAAACTTTTGCTACGAATCGATCGCAACTTTTTAGTCAACCGCCGACTGCACGAACTTCGCATAAGAAATGAATGCATGCACGGTGATAAGGAAACACTTGCCCAAAATTAGTAGAAGATGAGTAAGGATAGATTAGTGAATAAGATGAAAATATGCGGAGATGTAGAAGAGATGGAGAAAAGGTTGAATGACGTTTCCTGATTTCAGACGAACATGCACGCGTCGTTTCCGTACGACGGTGGGCGCAGTAGCGGCGGGGGTGGCGGCGGCGGTGGCGGCGGCGGCGGTGGTGGCGGTGGCGGCGGTGGCGGCGGCGGTGGCGGTGGAGGCGGCGGTGGCGGCGGCGGTGCTGCGAATGCCGGAAGGGGCGTCGAATATGGCGCCGTCCGCCGTCCGGACGCTCTCCTCCCGCCTCCGGGCCTCGACCAAACCGACCTCGTTCTGCACACCAGCCTCGTTGACGACCCCCAGGTGAGCGACGATGTACGTACGAGCAACACATATTCTCTCTATTATCCCTCTATCGACTGTTAGCCCTTCGATTCACCATCATCTCTCATCGATCTATCTCTCGATCTTTCTCTCGATCTATCTTTCCTTTTTCCGCCTCTTTATAAACCGGCTTAAGCGACCCTACAATTCAACCGAATATTAATCGGGACGCAATTAATAATTGGCGTGGAAGAAAAAGTTGGCCCCGTCCCGGTGCCGAACTGAAACTCGGGGCGAGCCACCGTACAAAGCAAAACTTTTCCGCTCGCCGCGAAAATCTAGAGTGACTCTCCGCTGGAATTTCAAGTGAACCGCCCCGCCGGATGGCGAAAAAAAGGGCCAGGGCGAACCTTTACCCAAGGGACGGGGAAACGCGAAATACTTCCGACGGACAAACGACTCAGCTATCACATTTTCCGACCACTTTGCACATCTTTTCTCTTTGTATTTTTCTATTGCTATGATAACGATTCCAGATGACGACCGTGAATAAGCCTGACTAAATTCTCATTTTTCATCTTTTCAGAATACAAATGTCGACGATGGAGGTTTCATGAACGACCTGCCGCTCTTAAAGAGTAAGTAATTTATACATTTACATTAGAGAAGTAAGAAGAGGGGAACGTGCCACCAATATGTACTAAAATTTATTCCATCTATAGAGCATAGTCCAATATGGTGGTCAAAAGTGCCCCTATACCGATTGAAATTCTGAATAAGCCATTCGATAGCTTGTCAAAAGAGAAGCATTTGCATAAATTTTCAATGTTTTTGCCCCTACTTCCAAAACTATTGCACTTAGGAGGCTCCAAATAGTGCCAAAGTACCCTCCGTTAGTCGCTCAGTCCCATATCATAAGGACACGGTGGTCAAATGTACTTCAAATATGGGCTAAGACGCGCATTTGTGGTCTAAAACCCCCCCAAAAGGCCATAATCACCATAAATTATGACATATAACCACGTAAAACAGTGTAAAGAAACGTGGAATAGTGCAAAAGTATCACGAAAATGCGATTCAAGAGGGATAAGGTGGTCAAACATACTCCAAATTGAGGTTGAATTGTCGCTTTGTTAGTTAAAATACGTCAAGAAGACCAAGTAACCAACAATTATTGGATATAACAACATAAAATAATATAAACTAACGTGAAATAATGTAAAAGTATGAAGAAAATCTCATAGGTAGGCGTAAATGATGATAGAAATGAAAAGATGGCGTTAACATAGTCGTATAAGAATGGCCCGGTAAGAATATGTACGGTAAACGACTCCAGAACTCGCATTAGTGAGTAGAGTATTTGGCTCATATGCAAATGGACCCGTGTTCGATCCCCGGTACAGAAATCAGAAATTGAGAAAAAGCACGCTTGACTGATAACGGGAGAGCGCCGACTCGAGATCGACAAAAGGGCGGCAAAGTCCAGCGACGACAACACGCACCACGTACCACGCATCGAGGGTCTATATATTATTTTGCTTCTCATCTCAACTACACAAATTGCCCAATGTTCATTTTCTCAGCCATTTAAAACGGTACTTTAAATTTTCCTCATTAACTATTCGAGACAGCATATAAATAGTATATGGTTTATACAATATCTTGCCATTTTCTCTTTTGGCAAAGTTGCCCGATTCGCATAATCCCAATATAAAATAGCGAGCGTGTAAGAGCGGAAATATAAAGTTGCCATACCAGCGACTTGTCGCTCTTAATTAGAATTTATCTGGCTACCCGTTGTGCCTGTCGTTACCGCAAGCTGAGCGGCACGGATAAGAGATCGGCAATATGAAAGAGAGACGAAGAAACGGTAGGATGGCTCACGCTCCGAGTATCTTAAATCGGTGAAAATTTGCTAAATGTAATCGAGTTTTTCATTCGCCAATTAAATCCGACTGGCCGACTCTGTGGCAGTGCAATTATCGCGGACATTACATGGTGTGCGGGCAAGGAGGAAACAAGTAGCAAGAGTAGTGGGAAAAACAATAGCCGTGGCAGTAAATAGATAGAATAAGAAGAATCTGTCGGTAGTAGAAACGCGGATACTCTGCCGTGTGGAAGGATAGGCGGACGAACACACAGCACAGGACAGCACAGGACAGCACAGGACAGCATAGGACAGCATAGGACAGCATAGCACAGCACAGCACAGGTGCGAGCCGAGATCCCCAATACGAGGATTGCGTAACGCTGAACCAGTTATCCGCTCGCCATCCACGAGGATGTCTTTTGCGGATCGCGGCAAAGGCCGGCTATAAGGAAACTTGCGCGCTTCGCTCGATTCTTAACTACCCGTGTAGCCGCCACGTCAATCTGCGGAATGAATCGCGGCCAACGACGTCGTTGTGAAAGTGTCACACGCGCCGTCCCGACTCCTGCGATCGGCACAAAATTCATCGCCGCTTTCTGCTCGAGGTACTCACCGATCAACCACACCTCCCGCCTAACCTCCCACCCTCTCAACACCCTCCAACTCCAATCGACTCTGCAACCGTCCCAGATTACCTACCCATTAACTCACAATGCAACTATTGAACTTGACTCTCTCTCTCTCTCTCTCCCTCCGAATCGTAACTGGCAAATTTCGACACGATCAGACCTCGTACAATCGTAATGCTCGCTTGGATCGAAATCCAGAAGAACGTGCTTTGACACGTTCTTGACGGGACGATCGTGGCGGAACACGCGAAACGGGCCGACCCTCGACGACACAATATATAATTCCTCACCTTCCCTGAATAGGTGACACAATGGGAGAGGAAAAGTACCGGTAGAATCGTCGGTGCAGAATAGCCGGCACCGTGTAAGAGAGAGAGAGAGAGAGAGAGAGAGAGAGAGAGAGAGAGAGGAGGGAGAGAAAAAGAGAGAGAGAAAAGAGCTGAAGAGTGCGTGCCCGCGGGCGGATCGGATTTCGCTCATTGTCATTGTAATTTCTTGGCGGGACAGAGTTTTCGGGGCGTTTCACACCGCAGGGGTATTAGCTACAGATGGCTGTTTGTTCGAGTGTCACCAAGGGTTATTATATGCCTCGTTACTCGCCCTCTGACGGCTTATTTGCCCAGTTTTCTTTCTAGCCCTCGCCAGCCCTTACTTTTTCTCTCACCTTCATCTTATCGTCCACACGCTTGCCATCCACGCTTTTTCTCGATACCTCGACATATATTCTCGACATATATTCTCGATATATATCCATGGGACGACATAGCGCTCGTATACGAAACGTAACGAGGCGCTCCTCGTTCTCTTTCTCGGAAGCCGGTTATACAATTATCGCCGCTTACCTTGGCTCATTCTACCGTCTAGCGCGACACATGCTCCAGTTTGGTACCACCGCCGACTATCGGGGACGCCAGATCTTTCTTCTTATTTCTTTTTATTTCTTTTGACTGAGAGCCACCGCGCCCGTCCCTCTTCCTCGACGGAGTGACGGACAAATTTTCAAGAGTTTCGAGAAGAGCAGCCACCGATCGGTTCTCGCGATAAGAATTATTTCGGAGACGTAATCGATCGAGTAAAAAAAACGATAGAGTTCAAGATAATACCGCCCTCATTTTTTAATTACATTCTCCCGGCAGAGAACGTTACCGTTTTCCGATATGACATTTCACAATGGATACCCGTGTCGCGACATATTCGCACTAACTTTTCTTGCTCCCTCTCCCGTTCACTTGCGAAACGCTCGAAATTACTGCAATTTACTTCCCTTAATTTTCAACATATTTTCACTTGTATACGCGCGGTGAGAAAGAAAAAGAGAGAGAAAGAAAGAAAGGGTGGGGAGGTACTCGATCATCAAAACGTGTCGACTCTATTAGAAATAATTAATCATTCGAATGAGACCGGTTCGCCAGACAAGTTTTAGTATGTTAATGATTTTTCTAATTTGCCTGGTCAATCGACGAAGCTCTCGGTCCTTATTAACTGTCCGAAGCCACTCTTGGCCACTCTCCCAAACGGTATGAATATTACGTGCGCCTTTTATTGTACCTCGAAAGTAGAAGCCTCTCTAGCGCTCGGACGGTAGACGCTCGGACGGTAGACGCTCGGACGGTAGACGCTCGGACAGTAGAAGCTCGGACGAGGATCGAGCGTGTCAGAAGACAAGAAGTCGAACCTTCAAATTATGTACAAGCCAGTGTGCCTGTCAGTCTCTGAATTATGATGGAAGGTAATTAAGTCGAACGGTATTGTCGTACGCGTGAGCGTAGTGTGGGTGTGCCAGCTGGTCTAAGATCGTTCCCCGCTATTAGAGTGGACAGTCGGGAAGGCGAAGTAATCGTTTCACCGCTCTTGCATCATACCGCCTCGGTCATGTCGTTCAACGACGCAGCAACAGTAGCAGAATTAGCAGCAGCAGCAGCAGCAGCAGCAGCAGCAACGAAAAAGATGTCCGCTTTGCCGCCTGCCCTCCTCAATTGTTCGGGGTTCGAATAGAAAGTACCGTTTTCGCACCCCACCGATCAAGCTTCCGTTCGAGCGGACTCGCCATCTTTACGAGAGGAGGGCAAGCCTAGCATCGGCTGAAATGAGCCCCCTAATGAAATTAACGAGGACCACTGGCTCGTTTGCCCCCCGGCTAGGCGGATCCCCGCGAGCTCCCTGAAAAGCATCCGCTGCCTCACGCCAAGCCCTCACGCCAAGCCCTCACGCCAAGGCCTCACTTTGCTCGCCATTTGTGCCCTGACTCTGTGTTAGACGCTGACTTCGAAGGAGCGCGCACGGGGGTACTCGAAAAGTCACACCCCAATTCGCATCTCGCCTAACCAATCAAGGTCGAGAAATAAGTGAAGTCGTTTCTACGCGCCGATTGGTTGAGTTTCCGGCGCGTTGATTGCCCAGGAAATTGTGCGTGTGCCCGGCTGTGCCCGGCTGTGCCCGGCTGTGCCTGACTATGCCCGACTGTGCACGTGCGAAGAGAAGCCCCTTTCGCTCGACAAGCCTTAAGGCTACGGCACACGGCCATCTACGTACCTCTAGCGCGTATCCACCGCTACCTCCTCGACGTAGGCTAATCGAACGATCCGCTCGCGAGAGCCTATTTTCCGACTCCCTCCATCTCTCTTCGTACCGCTCTCAAGCTTTGACCATTGACGAAACGTCAATCCTTGCCCCGCTGCATCCTTAGCCCACTGCATCCTTAGCCCGCTGCACCGGGACCACTCTGACGGAGCAACCTTACTTAGATTAATTTATCAATACACCTGCGTAATAATTGCGTTACGTAATCGGCCCATAAATCATTCGCATGCCTCCTGGCCAGAATCCAAAGCCGACTCATTAAAATGACGGAGACGCGAGTGCTCTGCGCAACGCCGCTCGAAATCATTTCTCTAAACAGCCTCGGGCCTCTCTAGATACAATAATGAATCCTCCTCGACGTATCCTCGACGTATCCTCGACGTATCCTCGACGTATCCTCGACGTATCCACGACGTATCCCCAACCATTCTCGAAACTCTGACCTGCGTGCGATCCCACCTTCCCTTTCTCATCTGCTTACCGTCGACACGGAAACGATGAATGAAAAGATTGGCGAAAGAATGGGAGCAGTACATATAGCTGATTCGTATCGGTGCGGCGGCAGATTCATTGACTGCTTCTCATCCCGCTCGCACCCGCTCGCACCCGCTCGCACCCGCTCGCACCCGCTAGTTGCATTCTCGCTCGTTTCCGCCCGAATGAAAATTACACCTGCTCCAGCGGCAATCACTATTAGCCGCTACCTCTACAGCAACCAGCAGCGGGCCCATCCCTACCACTTCCCTCCTATCCTCCGTCCTCCACCCTGCATCCGTCCTGCATCCGCACTGCATCCGCACTGCATCCACGCTGCATCCACGCCGCATCCGCAGCGAATAGAGAGAAAGAGAAAATCTCCGATCTCGGCGCGATTCGTTCAGCAGAACCGAGCGACTCGACGCAAAAGAAGAATGGAATTACGAGAGGTATTTTTAAGCGCGCGGCCGTGTCATAGGAGGAGTAAAGACTTAACGCTCTAGCGTAAGACGTAATGTCAATGAGAGTCGCGGTACTGGAAAATGTTGATCAGGAGAGGTGGTAATGTGGCAGGGAGGCAATGATTCACGGATGGAGCGGGCGTACTCTGAAAGAGAAGGGAAATAGAAAAGAGGTAGAAGTGTATGGTGGGCGGCGGGCGGCGGGCGGCGGGCGGCGAGCGGGGGTGGGGGGTGGGGGTAAGCTCGGTGTCTTGAGAGAAGACCAGCCTAACCGCGACAGAAGACTCCGCCTTCTCAGCCCGATCGCAGCGAGCATTCTTCTCTATGATATGCCAGGCTCGTTAAGCGCGAGCTTAACGCCAACTCCGTACCTGCTCGTTGACGGGACCGCAATGATAAAGGCAAGGCAACGCTGTTAACGCGGACGGATTGAAGTCGTTGACTACAATGCCGCCGCCGCCGACGCCGCCGCCTACATAGTGCACCCTCGACAAAATAACCGGCAGGCAAAATCCACTTGCTCGGAGAGAGTACGCGATTGACGTCGAACGGACAAGCGGCGTGGACGTCGCATTAAAACAGCGCCGTCGATTTATCACTCCTTCAAAGCGATTTACTTAAGCGCGTGAATGTAACTGCGCGATAAATTAAATCCCGTCAGAGGTACTCGTCGGGGCTCAACGATAATTATGAAACATTATATCGAAGATAATCGCGAAACGTTCGTACCGCGAGAACCGAAGGGAAGTCGGTAAACGTTGTATCGCTTACATAAATGTCAAGTAGGTTCGTAGATCGCGAACGAACCTATTCGTCCTCTAACAACGCCTCATCATCCTTCGCCTCTTCTCCGAGCAGTCGAGTTACAAATTAGGCGCATTCAATTTCTCCCAAGTTGAAAAAGTGTAGATTTCGCGGAGCGAGTCTTTAGGTCGCAGTGCCGGGAAGGAAACATCGATAAAGTTGATAGATCTCGGTTCTCGCTCGAAATGTCAGGGATCTCGCGATAGCGCTCGTCTCGGCGATCGGGCCGATCGTCAGGCACGTTCCCGAGTAATTAACTCGGAGGATAGATTGACCGATAGCCGGTACCATCGATGAGTGAAACGATTTCACAATTCGCCGCGCGAAAGGTTACGTCGGCCCGCAGTAATTACACGCTTTGCGCACCATCGACACGCCAGTTATTCCCATTAAATAATATAATCTATCTCCGCAAACCGACCGATTCTCTTATACGGATTCTACCATTGTAGGTACTACCGTAACGAGGATTAACCGTAACGAGGTAAACTGATTAAAAGGTAAACTGCTCGATCAATTCTAAGATCCGAAAGCGTACCGGTACCTACAATGGTAGTATGGGAGATACTAATTTCGATGAATTTGCTTGTCGGGACAAGGCTAAAGTCAGGAGTTTCGCGAAAGAGGTCGAGTGCGAATTACCGAATCATTCGGCTAACATCGATTTACCGGAGAGTAAACCGTTATCCTCACACGGGCTCCATACTTTTTCTCTCCTACGACTTATAATTTATGAGCGTAGCGTCGAGAACGTCGAACCGAAGACGTCGACCTATTTCGGCAATTAAATTTATTATCTCGATTGCCATCGAACCCCCATAGATCTGGACGGGTCGATCGTGGCTCCCCAGTTGAGCTGATAGCTGTAGCATAGGACGAGCCACCTTCCTTCCTCCCTCAGCCAAACGGCGACGAGAAAATATGCTTGCCGATCGGCGGTCGAGGGAGGAAATCGCCGATGAAGAGTTTAAAGTCATAAGTTGACCATCGCTTTGCCATGTAATAAGATGCTTTGTCCGATACTCAGGGATTTGAGGGGCCGATATTAAGCATTCCAGAGGAAGGATGCAATAACGCGCTGCTACCGATGCATAGGAATGAAAACACAGCGACGGCGAAGCAAATTTAAAATATTTCCCGAAGATATTGCTTCGGCCGACGTTGCCGCCTACTTATACCCACAGTCGTCCCTCCACCCCCTGCCTCAGTTGCAGGGGAGAAGGGGTTCGCGGATAATTTTGGACAGGAAGAAGCATCTCCCCGCCGTTTATTGTGCCCATCACTTACGTCCCGTAAAATCGTTCATTTCTCTTTGACCTTTTACCGTCAATTGACTTGAAGCCGAACTCGTGCAGATTATTACATTCCGCTGTACCATAGTCTCGCCCGATAACACTTTTGCACCGTGTCGTCAAAGTTTTTGTCCTATCCTGAGATATATAGAGGATGAATTTCTGTTGCAGATATGAAACCTTCGGATAGAAGCGAAAAGGCTATGCTGACTGGAAACGCGCAACCTTCGGACGTCTTCTGTTCGGTTCCAGGACGATTATCGTTACTAAGCAGCACCAGCAAGTACAAAGTCACGGTAGCCGAGGTACAAAGACGACTCTCGCCACCGGAATGCTTGAACGCCAGTCTCCTCGGCGGAGTTTTACGAAGGTAAGTCGGGGACGATACACTTTCGCCCCTCCTGCATTTCATTGAGTTGAAAACGAGTTTAGCGCCGCGCCGAGCGGCCGCTTCCAGCGCTCACAATTTTGCACCGTTTCGACCTCTCGGAATGGCACCGGGCTCATTCACGGCCGGCTCTTCTCATTCATGCCATTTAATCGGAGAGTTTGACCGCATACTACTGTCTACGCCAAACCACCTTTACGGATCATTCAAACTGCCGACTCTCCTCTCTACGATCGTAGCTTCCTTCTGTCCGGATCTCCTCCTTTATAATGAGGCAGCTGTTAAAGGCCGAGCGGCGTTCCTCAATCAACAATCTTATCATTAAAATCATCTGCCGATCATCTGCCGATCAACTTCCGGGCAGATCAAGTGGTAGCGTAGAACCGGTACCCCCTTCCCTTCGAATAGCAACAAACCCACCTTCGCCGCCACCTCCACCGCCACCTCCACCGCCGCCGTTAAATGAAGATCGCGATCCACCGTTACAACACTTTATCTATGAGGTTAATTAATAAACGCGCCTTCGCCTTACTCCTTCCTATTGAATACGAGCAGCGCGAGGAGACACCTGATTTATTACTTCTTTCTCCCCACCTTCCTTCCCCCACCTTTGCCTCTTACCTACCTACCTACCTACCTACCTCCCTCTCGCCTCGCTTTGAACGGATAACGCGCTCTTCTTTATCTGATTCACCGTTTTACTCGACCAGAGCAGTATTCATCGTCGGGATGCTTTATCAGGAAAGGCATGGATAAATGACTGTGCGTGTGGGTAGGGTATGTACGCACATACCTATACGAGACAGAATTGAACGCGTATAAACTTCGGACACTATTGGCCCCGACTGATTTGCATACGTCATCGTGCGCATACGCTTTAACGGCAGACCAAAGTGGGGCGGCTGTACATCTTGACAGATCGATTAGGATAATCGAGACTCGTACGCGCGACGGTAACGAAGAAATAGTGACCGAGAGAGAAGAAGCGGAGGGTGACAAGGTCTTGAGAGCGAGGAATAAAGCGAGCTCGATTCTATTTGCCAAGATGCAAATGGAACGTTAATAATTGTATGGATTCGAGTGTCAATTCAAAGTTGCCCAGTTTGTTCCCTTCGGCTTTCTACCCTCGGGCTTCGCACCCTCCGGCTTCAACGGAGAAGGAGTCCACTGGGACCAATCGGCCGCATCCTGCCATATAATTCATCCCTTCGAACAGCGAGCGGCGCGATAATTACACATGAACGACCGTTCAGGTGTCGCTATACATTTCCCACCCCCTTATACACCCCTTCTTTCATTCTCTATTTCGTTCCTTCTTTCTTCCCTGCCTTTGACTGCAATCGCAACTTGGCTCGACATTGTTAAAATCCGATAGGCAGCCAGATTAATCGCTCGTCTCTTGGCGTTGGCAAACTAAATGGGGCACGATACGGCTTACGAGCGCGAATTACTGTCGTCGGTGTAAAGTCAGTCTCATTATAATGGAAGCCGTGATGTGTACCGCCAAAACTGATATCAATCGTTTTCCCGGTACGTGACACGAAGAACGCTTCACTCATTAGAGACTCTTGTCGCCTGGAGAAAGAGTTCTTTGTCTTATTCTCTCTCTCTCTCTCTCTCTCTCTCTCTCTCTCTCTTTTCCTTTGCTTCCACCCCCATCTTTACACCCTTCTAGTACGCTCTCTTCAGCCTGTCTCACCGAACTCTGATTGCTCGAGACGTCCTCGAATTCTGGCCTCGTTATACGAGTGCACAACTGTTGCGTAGAAGATCGAGCCAGTATCGGCGGAGGAGTTTTCAGGATCAAGGCTGATTGAAGCTGACTGTCATCGTCTTCATTAGACTCGCAAAATGGAATACGGCGAGGATTGGGATCGTTCAACTTTCTTGCCCCGATACAATCTCGTTCGAATTAAAAAGCGAGATGTCCGTAGCGGCAAGGATGCTTTAATTGCCGAATGAGAGGCGAACAAAAGCGGTGGATAGGATACGGTGCGTTATACTCGTATATGATGTACCGTTACAGCTGATGCGACCGCGGTCAGTATACTCGACTTACCGATAGGAGAATGATCGATCGGTAAATAGTAGCGATTCTCAGAAAGCAGCCTCCCTACGCAACTCTCTCTCCGACTCAGCGGCATGTCCGATTAATAATCGGAAGTCGCCTCACAACTATCAAACTATATAAGCCTATGAGAGTATCAACTATGAAACTAGGTTTCTCCTCATCGAGAGGAAACGATTCATCTCGCTTCGCGCTTCAAAGAGATATTGATTACTCTGCTCACGCATTCTTTCCTACCTTCTGCTCTGCACTAGGATGCCGTCTCTATCCACATTACCCAATCTCGATGACATAAACCGGTAAGGATTATGCTAATGTTCCTCTCGCCGTCCAACTCCTCTCGCTCACTTTGCCACAGTTCGTTCATCTTAACTGCTCACTCCTCGATTTCTTCTTCTTCGTCTCCTCCTTCTTTTTTTTCTCACCGGTCACGGTAAAAATGATTAATGGAACAGTTCCGTTTCGAAATTCTAGTACGAGACAGGCAGACGGAGTGAGCCAATTGAGGCGGCAATAATGACGTCGCCTCTCTTCAATATCGCGGCATCGATCGTATAGAAAATCGGATAGTATTGACCGAAGCGAATGAAATGCGTCTATCATCTTTATGCGTCACTTTCATCTGTTGTTCCTTGCTTTTCAGGGCGAAGTCTAAGAATGGCGGGCGACTGCTGAGGGAAAAACTGGAAAAAATCGGATTGAATCTGCCAGCTGGGAGAAGGAAGGCTGCCAACGTCACGCTCTTAACGTCTTTAGTGGAAGGTAAGCATCAAACGATTTTCGTTTGCGAAATTAGCGAATATCAATTGTAAACATGCATGTTCGAAGGTAGATTTACATCAGCTTAGGTATCGGCGCGTGTAGCGAGCCTTTAAGCTGGCATTAAGAACCGATAACGATCGCATTCGGGCTCGCAGGTGTGAAACATAGATGCCAAAAAATTGTCCCATTTCCCAATATGGTCAGTAGTTCGTCTTTCTGAGCGCGGCTCGCCTGGGCTCGCCTGGGCTCGCCGGAGTGCGAGAGAGGAATAATCACCGCTGACGCAGACGGGGACTCGTCTCCAACCTCGAATTACAGACATTACATCGCATCAAATTGGGTCGAGAGATCATGAGTCTGCCTATTTTCACGCTTCCATTTGCGATTCCAAGGACTTACATCCTGTCCCACGCCCACCTCCGCTGCGTTCAATCGTGTCGCGAGGCAACCTGACCGAATAATCTCCATGAAATAGCACGGGCATTAAGCTCTTTTTTCTTCCCTTCCGGCTGCCCTTCCTTCTCCACCTCCATCTCCTCCACCATCTCCTCCACCATCTCCTCCACCATCTCCTCCTCCTCCTTCGTATCTACTCTTCTCTCTATTCTTTGAGTCGACAAATGTCGTATCGTCCGCACGATCGCCGCTTTTTATCGCCGCTTTTTATCGCCGCTTTTTATCGCCGCTTCGGATCTGTTATTCAAGTACTCAGGGTTCCGCGAATCGGTGATCGAAATACATTAATCGATCGTCAGCGAGTCCGAGATCGAGCATTGGCGAAAGTCAAAGAATCCGAATAAGCAGTCCAATCTAACGTTAGCTTCGCCCTACGAATTGCAATGCGCGCACTCAAGCTAGAATAAATCGGTTACAAGTTCAAGCTGAAGGCAAGATCGAAAGGTATTCTCAGTGTATAATTCGAACTCGGATGAAACCGCAGGTTCGCTCATACGCAATTTCTCCACTTGCCAGATAATCTTTCCTCTATTTCCCCTTCGTCCCCCATCCCTCTTCTTCTTCTCCTTCCACGCACGCACACGACGTACGCGGAAGAGAATTTCGGAAAACTTTGCTTCAAATTTCCATTATCGAGACGCATAATGGAACATGATTTGCGGTCGATCCTCGACACCGTGAGCACAGCACAGCACAGCACAACACAGGCTACAATCCGGCCGATCGAAGTATCGACAATCTACTACTCTACTTATCATTATCCATACCCTCTTCTGGTATCGATTTTACACAGAACTTATCGTAGAAGGAATCATTTTCCGGAAGAAGGAAAAACTGACTTCCGTTAGACGCGACGCGGCCCTCATGATCAATCTGTGAGCGGGCTGTCACGCGATTTTCCTATCAGACATTCATTATAGTTGCGAGTCATCGTTCGCTCGTCCGTTCGGCGGACAATCGGTATCAAGCATCTATTAATCTGGCTACCCTTGCCACATCACCGTCTTACCGTCATTGACAATCGGCAGACTCTATCTGAAGACGTCCCGCCGTCTACGATCTCCCGAGAGCTCGTAGACTTTGTCTTCTTATAGTACGATTTGCCCGATTAACGATTCGATCGAGTGAAACGTTGCCAGAGAACAAACTTGACTGCCGACCGATTCGCAAACGACTAAACGAATGACTAAAATAATAGCACCGAAATAATAGATGTATGTAGAGGAGAGAACGAAAGAAGGATGGCGAACTGGCGGAAGTTAGCCGTTCACCCGTAAATTGAACGACTCGCGGGAAAAAGTGTGTTCGCTTGGGCGTTGAGGAAAAAGTGAATTAGGGAAAAAAGGAGCGGGCTCGTTATGAGAGAAACGCTCACTGACAAGACTGACAAGACTGACAAGATTGACCGAGACTGCCGCCGCTTCGTCAATTGATATTGTAATGACACGCTACACTAGCTTTGCACTGACTGCAGCCTACCGAACGTAATTTCTTCTCGCCAAAAGCAACTCTATAACGTTCAGTAATGTCGCGTAACGTCGCGTAACGTCGCGTAACGTCGCTAGTTAGAAGGCGCATGTGACGATACCTTGGAACACTTATGCAACGTTCTTTAAAGAAAAGGAAATGTCCCGTTAGCCATCAGTGCCGAATGATAATTGTAGGAATAATCGGAGGGAGCGAATCTTATAGCGAATTTTTCCTGTTCCAGGAGAAGCGATTCACCTTGCAAGAGACTTTGGCTATGTTTGCGAAACCGAGTTTCCTGCGAAGCAAGTCGCAGAGTACCTCAGTCGACAGCACTGCGAGCCACAGGAGTCATACAGGAGGAAAGAACTTCTTCATGCCACCAAGTGAGTATAATAGGAGATAAATGTTAATCGTTTCTCGAGAATAAGACAACTAACAGCGAGCGTTACACTTGCAGACAAATCACCAAAGA
The DNA here is from genome assembly GCA_914767735.1 of Anoplius nigerrimus. Lineage (NCBI taxonomy): Eukaryota > Metazoa > Arthropoda > Insecta > Hymenoptera > Pompilidae > Anoplius > Anoplius nigerrimus. Next base: position 18,241,068 of record OU612083.1, read on the forward strand.
GCTGATGGATCTTCTGAACCAAGACAGGTCACCACTTTGCAATACGCGGCCACAGCACATACTCGATCCAAGCATACAGAGACACCTGACGCACTTCTCTCTGATATCGCACGGATTTGGAAGTCCCGCGATCGTCGCAGCCCTCACGGCGATACAGGTAATAAATCGAAAATTGCCTTCCCTGCCTAATCCTAAGAATACCTATTGCCCGCTAACCGGAGAGTCTCACCTTCAATTTGCAGAAGTTCCTAAGTGAGTCTCTGAACCATTTGGAGAAGATGTATCCAGGCAACGGGAGCGGGGTAACCAGCAGTCAACAGTCGAGCCTCGACACGAACAAGAGCAAGGATGGCTCCTTGATGAACGACATGAAGAAGTGACGCCCGGAAGACCCGCCTACCTCGAACGTGGTCACCTCCATAAGGCATTCCTGGCCGTACAATTGAACTATCGCGCAAATGACAGTGGACCACTGTTCGGTGCAGCTTCTCTATAGACGGTAGGAACGGTACCGTCGCGACAACTCTAGAAGCGTGCACGGAGGTTGGCTGGTCGGAAGGGAAACATGTATAGTCCAATTGCGACGAGTGAAGCTACGGATATGAAGATGTCGAGTCAGAATCGTTTGTAACTTGTGCAATCGCGGTTAAACCGCATTGGCTGCCGAAGAACACACGGAATGGGAATAGAGAGTGAGAAAAGAACGTGAGAGACCTATTATGCGCTCCAGCTTTTTCAGCGGGAATTCAAGTTATGGCAATTGTCATTTTACTTATCAGCGACGATGCCGCTACTGATTCGCATCTTGCCAACAAATTCGTGAGACATACCCGAAAGCCTCTTTACAGTTAATCTGACCGTCTTCCGGGATGGCCCTATAAGGGAAAATTAATTGTCACAAGCTCCATTACCATTTCTACTCGGTGTTACCATATAAATCCGTCTATCTCTGGCTCGGCGATATGATTGCAATAAAGTTTAAGTGCAATTGGAAACGGTGGCAATAAATGAAAAACAGTCCGGAGCAGAGTGACGATGATCTATTAACCACGCGAGAAATAGTGATTGGGCTTAAATCTTCTTCTACATTGAATCTGTTCAATTTACGCGATCGCCGATCGATTCGACATCATACTAGGTTGCAATTGCAGTTACATTAGCTTCTGCCTCGCAACTTTGTTTTTTGTCAGTTTGCGTTAGAAACGATTCCCGCTCAAAGAACGATGCGATGAAATGTACATGAGATTGCGTTGCGTTAAATTAATCGACGACTACGATAGCTAGTACCGATCGAAAACGATAGGCCCTTAATGTTCGGAAACAATTGTGCCAATGCGAAACTTGCCATTTGAGATGTGCCAATTAAGAATATCGATCAGTAATAATCATAAGGGAAAATCGGATTAGAAAAATGGTAAATAAATAAGTAAAGGAATCGGGATGTGAGTGTAAGCGTGAATACGTGAGCAGTGAGCGATGAGTGAACGAGAGTGTGCGAAAAGAAAAGGGAGAAAGAAAGGGATGCGTGTATGCAGCGCGTGCGTGCGTAAGATTAGCTCTTCAGCGAGAAAGAAATCGCTGAACGGAGAAGGAAGCAGCGAGAAGAGATAGGAAGGGAGAGAAAGAGATAGGTTGAGGAAAGGTGAAAAAGAGAAAATTGTATCAAGTACAATACCCAGGTGAACCTGAGACATATCTAACTTTGTAATTAAAACTTAGACGTACATGTAAATGTTAAGGACGTAATTGAGAGCCGCCGCCGCCCAGCGTTCATCCCCTGTCGTCGTCGGCATATAAAGGACTCGACTGATCGAACACGGTTTTGACGTAAATGTGCGCGTCCGAAAGAGACCCCGCGCACCTGCGGCTTCCTGTACAGCGCATTTCAATCTTTCTTGTGATATAATCGTACATTATTAAGGTATCGATCGATAACAAGGAAAAAGAAAAAAAAACGCTACTATACATTCCATGTTTTTTCATAGAAGCGAGATATTTTAGGCGGCGACGGTGGCGGACAGTGACACTGACCGAAGTAAGAGACCTTCGAAACTCTAGAAATGGAAAACTAGAATATGGTCGACGATTATCCGCTACTACCCGCGCCCTGTACGATTAGAGTCAAGATTTTCAAGCGGCATCCTGCTGCCCGCGTACTCTTACGTATATAAGAATCCAACTCTGTTTATTCCTATATATGTAATCACTCCTTCGCGAGTGACGTGCGCGCATGTAGCAAAAGTGCACGCACACAACGGTCGAGGCTTTAATCGAGAACGACGTAGAAAGCACTTTCCGAATTTCTGGCAACGGAGCGATCACTCGCCATCATAGTTAAGTGAAAGAAATGAAGGGGAAAGAGCTAAGAAGGAAGGTGCAACGAGAGAACGCTTCACACCGCCTCTTTATTTTCACTCAAAACTACTTAGGCGGTAGCAGCAACGGCAACGGCAACGGCAACGGCAACGGCAACGGCAACGGCAACGGCAACTGCAACGGCAACGACAACGGTAACAGCAACAGCGATGGCAATGGCAAAGGCTCAGGCAGTTGCTCAAGGTAACAGCCAAAACCGAAGCCAAAGCCATCGCAGCAACATCAGCAGCAGCGACAAGAACAACAAACTTCATTAGTGCTTAGGTCCCATAAATTAAACACTTATTTATAATCCTTAGAACACGGCCGTAGAAAAGATGTTTTCTACCTGAATTTCTGTGCCAACACAGCAAGCGAAGGGATGAAAAGAGGACGCGATGACGAAGAACAGAATGTTGTAGATGTTTTCGTTTCCCGAGTTCAAGCATCATTCTAATCTTGTAAGATACTCAGATATATCTTTATTAAATATATTTGAATTTCGTAGTATATTATATTCTGATATTGATTATACAGTTCATTTTTGTATATTGGTGTGTGATAAATAAATAAGGATATTGTTTCTAAGCAACTTCAATGTTAACGCTTTTCGTTTATCCTTTGATCAGCTGCCCAACTGATTCAAACTATTGCGACACTCTGACTAAATATTCAAACGAATACAGTCAGCTCCACAATCTCCGCGCAATCATATCATTAAGTCGCACCTCTCTTAACATTATTTTTAATTGGATACCGTAGTCAATCACAGGAACGGTCAATCCTTTTCTACGCTCCACTCAGCAACTATTGGTCCTTTTCCTGAAACATGCTCGTCTCTCGTCAAGTTTCGTCAATTTTTTTCTCTTCCAACAAATTATAGGGAGCAATCTTTTGAGCTACCAAACGGCAAAATCAGCGAATATCCAAATTTAAGAAACTCTTTGTTACATTTACAAGCTTGCTATTCAACGATAAAAAGCATAAGACGGACGACTACTCACATTACTTAAAAGTGTCCAATCGCTTGTCTTTCCGATCTTCGACGATTCTGTTTCCGATCAACGGCAGTACTCCATCATATACCTTGTACGATATGCCAAATTCATCTATCAACCTAAGGGGAAGATATAAGAGATATTAGAGACAAGGAAAATCGCATAAAGAGACATTGAACACACGTGGTGTTATGCAGAAGACCTATTTCATCGGGCATTATCAATTTTAGTTTTCACATCGTCCTTTGTCAGATAATCCCTGTTCCCAAATCCTATGAATGGAAGAGGCGTTTACGGCTGTTTACGGTTGTGTTTATAAAACGTTATAAAAATATTATTTGGGGTTTTAAGTTGACATTTTTCTAAGACAAGAGTTTCAAGATTATTGTATGTTTATTTCAGTTTATACGACAATTACATACGCAAGGAGGAATATCTCATTATTTTAAGAACGACAAAGCCATTTAGGGATTACACTTACAACACTCGGAGAAGTATGTTTATGCTTACAACAATAGTCATTATAGTAAATATTACAGTTTGTCAGCATCATGTTACTAGTGTTTCTTTATGGTAACAAATTATATATGAATGACTGCTTGACACGTTTTGCACACGCAAGTCTATACGTGAACAACGTTATTGATTTACCGTTGATAGTGCTTTAAGAGATAAGGCATGGAAAGCTATATTCCATGGTGTATTGCGACGTCGTACTCGCATTTTAAATATTTACACTGTTCCCAATTGCAGCGAGTTTATCAATTCGTTTTAGAGGTACGACTGACCGCGAGCTACGCATTCTTTCGCTTCATAAGTTATAAAATGATCTTTAGAGAAGAAGCTGCGATGTGCGTACTACTTACGCACCGTAAATCAGCATGAGAATACTTTTTATCTGAGAACCACCGCTCGACTTTTCATTCATTTAAGTACATCTGATGACGTACGAGACGAAAGAACGATAATGCTCCGACATTGCCGTACCGTGTCACGTGTGCATATGTGCTTGCGCATATATTTTTACTTATTTTAATGTCGCTCCAATCCTCTTCATCCTTTATTCTCTTCGTCATTTCTTTACTCCCACTGTGGCATTTCACATTGTGGATCAGGATTTCAAGAGGAGTGGGTTTTGCGTTTTTACATTCAACACAGATAGAGGGTGGCAAACAAAAAACATGGAAACGAAAAAAGAACCGAAAAAAAATTATCAATTGAATAAACTGGTTATTCACGAATTAGCGATATGAAATCGACTTTTTTTTTCCCCTTCATGATCGCAAAAATTACTGTTCGCGATGATCATTGTTAGACTAGCTTTTGTTACGTGTCTCATTTAATGGTAATACATTTTCCTGTATATCCAGCAGCCGCGAAAAATTCATCTGAAAATGATGTCGACGTTTGTTATATATTTAAAAAAAAAAAGAAAAAAATAATGACAACAATAACAGACTGACGCTAATAGCAATGGGACGAAAATTGATTGAAGGGAAGGCGGCGTGAATTTGCCAACGAGGCAAAAATGAGAAAAGGGAATATTCATGGATAATTTGTATCAAATACAGATGCTGTACAAAGACATTGGTCCCATCACTACTTTTTCGAGAGGAAAAAGAAAACACAGAGAGAGAGAGAGAGAGAGAGAGAGAGAGAGAGAAGAGAGAGAGAGATGAGAGGTAAGGACAGAATCCGTTATCCGAGTTTCAAAGATCGACAATAGGGCAAGTATCATGAGAAAAATGACATTCCGCGAACTGAGCAAGACCATGATAAAAGAGAACGCGCAAAATAAATAGATAGAGCCTGCCTACGTTCTTTTACCGTAATATTATATCCTCGTCCGTCCGTTCGATTAAAGGCGATCTGCCATTCGGTCGTTTATAGGTTTCGGCGGTACAGGAGGCATCATAGGGCGTCGTGCGTTAGGAGGAAGATTACACGTCAACGGTTTAGGGCTATGAAATAATAAAGTACGAAAACAATATTTAAAGGAGAGATGCGGAGAGAGTTACGCATTTATGTAAATTAGAGGATTTTTGTCTTGCGGATGTTTACTTGGAAGGTCGTGTATACGGAGCGTTGCGGTAGCGCGAGCTTGAGCCTGACGTCGTCGTGGTCTTGTACGATTTCCATGCGCGGCTTGACGAGTCCTCTGCGAATGTCATTCATTATCTTACTACAGAATTAAGTCAGTTATTCGATAAAGGCCACGGTCAGTTGTTAAACACTAGTGTATTATCGCTTTTAACACTTTCTCGACTCCAATCATTGTTTTACGATTTCTCACTGCCTCGCAAACGACTATTTATTATTTATCGTTGTACCGAATGAATTTATGTGTTACATTTCAGACTCAGATTTCCGTTGTTAGAGATGGCTTAATGGTAATGTCGTTAATACTATAGCATTTTAACATTTTACGTTCCCTTTTAGACTCTTTAATATTAGCTGTTGTTAAAAAACATTTGTCAAATGATTCTTTGCATTTTAAAGTATTTATCGAGTATCAAGGCACTCTGGCAAGATTGAAATTTTAGCAGAATGCCGCGTACACAGGTAGAAATTCAATTTTACCACGTACGCTAATGCCAACCACATACGCGATTCTCTTACCTGGATAGTCTGACGTTTCGTAATAATCGTGCGTTGAATGCGGAACTCCTTCGTCCTCGTAGTCGTACGATGTGTATCTCGAAGTGGGATACATATCATCACTACAAAAATCCATAATACACGTGACGTTATAAAACAGTTGGCAAAAAATTCGTCTGGAAAAATATGAACAAGTCAGACGTCTTACCCAGAAGTAGACGTATAGTGCCGATCGCCGTATCGACTGCTACTACTGGAGGATCCATGGTAATCGTAATCGTGATGGGAGCCAACTCGATTGGAGGGAGGAGGCGTCGGAGCATCATATCTGCGACAGAAGAATATTTATACGGGTCAGAAAAGCTACAGTGTTCTAAACCGAATTAAAATGCCTTAACATACCCGTAGCTTTGGTCCATTGCCACTCTCGCGCGATCTAGTATTGAAAATACTTTGGTTTTTGCAGGGACGGGCCGCGATAACGGACCACGGGTTGCAGGTGGTGGGAGTATGGTTGCTGAAATTCATTCAAACGAAACTAACGCATTCAGCCGAATATCAACAAGAAAAAGTAGCTTAACAAAACGATGTACCTCGCGAGGACCTCGGTAGTGTTGGCCTTGTTGCCGCTCTAAGTATACCACCTCCACCTGGGACACCCCTCATAGATGGCCTTCTATCATCCCCACCCGCTGGATCTTCAGCCATTGATAATTCCATTTCCCGCATTTGCTCTTGACGTATATTATCATTGTTGTCCGGTATCAGATACTTTCTTACCTCTGCCAGAGCAAAAGCAATTCTTGCATAAGCTTCTGCCGGAGGCGCCAGAGCTGTGATCTCTACGTGCAAGTCATCTGAGAGGTGGGCATATTTAGGATCCAAAGACATGCGACATTCTTCCTCCTTCAGGGAACAATTGAGACTATCAATAATTAATTGGTCTTCACTGTCATCAAAATTGTAATTGAATAATTTACTTTTTGACGATCCTTCATAGAACCTCTGCCCAGAACTGCCATTTTGCACATTGTTTCCTCTTGTAAACGTTTCATAGAATTACCTTTTGGGCCTAAGAGCTTGCCAACAAAATTAAACTGAAAAACAGATTTGACAATGTATCAACGGGAAATGAATAAAAATAAGATGGAAAGCAAGCGAGAAGTCAGCATTACCTTTGGATGCTCACGAACAGGGACCAACACCTTAACAGAAACTCGAATCGGTTTTTCACGGTATATATCCACATACTTCGGGTCTCGTAAAGGCTTACCGATGGCTTGTGTCTTTTGTATTTCTACGGGAAACGCAGTCGCAAAAATAAGGTGGAAAGTTTAAGAGGCAGATTGACGCCACCGTTGACGATCCTCCATTGCAAAGGTAATATTTACCCTGGTCTATGAGACTCGTTGCAAGAGGCCATTTCTGTGCATCAAGCTGTACTTTTTCCTGTAGGAGTTCACGAACATATTCCCCGGCTTTGTCTACTTGATGATCCTTCTCTTCGCGTTCTTTCTCCAAAGGCACCCTTGGCTTTATATCCGTACCTTCGTCCCGCTGATACTTATAATCCCCGTTGCTCGAGCGATCACCCATCATCGAATTTGTCTATGACAGGTTTGGAAAACCTTTTCCTGAAACCGGTATTGCGTAGAAAAATGGGAAATATGATGACTTTTGATAGAAGAGTTAGCGGCCGAACCGCTGCGTCGTTCTACAATCGTCACCGCGCACAACAATGGCTGACAAATCAGTCGGTACTTGGTCGGTACTGGTCGGTACGGGCTTCTGTCGAGGTTAAGCCTGACCCCTATTGCGTGCGCACAATACTTTTTAAAATTGCCGCAGAATGTTGGCACCTTCTCTCAGTTTCGTCAACTAAAATTTTCCAAATAAAATATCCTAGCCAGAATTATTGTTACCAATTTAATACAGTAAAAGGTTTCGCGGCAAACATCATTTCAATTTCCACATGGGCATCGGGCTTTTGTTTACGCCTGGCAATTTGACAGTCGTCTTGAAAATTTATGAAAACCGTTTGAGATATGGAAGATAAATCAACCAAAGAACAATCGGCGGAAACTACAGGTTTTTACAAGCGTTTCTTTATGAGAGTGGGAGCTGCTGCCAACGTTTATTTTTATTTTCATTGCAGAAGTGAATCAGGATGAGTTGATACTTCAACAACAGAGACGAATCGAAAAAGAGGTTAATATATGTCTTTGATAAATTCATTGCACAGACTTTGTTAAATTTAATATGTGATCGGTTATTTTTGTCATCCCGTTTTAAAACAAACTCTCAAATATTTTTAATGCTCTATGACTATATATACGTGTATGTCAGTCTCAATTTTCTAGAAAATGTTAAAAGTCTTATCAAGCCGTTTTCAACTTCTTCACCAGTTTCGCTATATTTATTCCATTATTGATCAGGTTTTATTCCCTTCCGTTATGTTTTTTTATCGAATCATATACAGTTTGATAACTGGTTTTTCATTTCAGTGGCAAATATTTGCAGCTTTTCACAGTTGATGCAGAATTTTATCCAATTATTTTTCAGATATCAGAGTCTATAGCTTTAGTTGGAGAAAAGGAGCCAATTAGCAGTTTAGAACAAGAATACAAAGAAGATGAAGTATACCGGTCCAAAGCCAAGTTGTTGGCTCAAAAATATTCCTACATTAGGAGAACTAGACCAGATGGTAACTGTTTCTTTAGAGCATTCAGTTATGCATACCTTGAAAAGATAATCAGTGATAGGGATGAATATGAAAAATTTCGTAATCTTGCTCAAAAGAGCAAAGACAGTCTTGTGGCATTGGGTTTTCCGCAATTCACTGTAGAAGACTTTCATGATTCGGTAATAACGCTAATCTACCAAGTCTGTCTACTTTTCTAATAAGCTCAAATTATTAACACTTTATTGATTACAGTTCATGGAGGTGATAGACAAAGTAGGAGGTGGGACAGACTTAAGTTACCATACGCTACACAAGCTCTTCAACGAACAGGGCTATTCTGATTATGTTGTCGTATACCTTAGATTAATTACATCTGGCCAGCTGCAACGTGAAGCTGATTTTTACCAATACTTTATTGACGGAGAGCGCACCATTACCGAATTTTGCCATCAGGTTCGACAGAAACATATCTAGTCGAGAATGATTAATTTACTATTGTGCTTATTGCATTTCTACACTTTTCTTATAGGAGGTGGAACCTATGTACAAAGAATCTGACCATATTCATATTATTGCAATGAGTACAGCTTTAGGAACCGGAGTAAGAGTCCGTTACATGGATCGGGGTGCAGGTACAGAAGTAACGGCACACGACTTTCCGGAAGGTTCAACGCCAACTGTTCACCTGCTTTATCGGCCCGGTCATTATGATATTCTCTATCCTTGATAAAAATCAGACTGTCTTCATTTAAAACCTTTTTCGTACATCAAATTAGTTCTCTTGCCGATTTTAATTTAGAGCACAATTTTTTCTGAGTACACTGCAAGTAAAACAGTAATTTTAAATTGTCCTTACTCTGTATTGGTTGGTACCATAATGGAGACAAATGTGTTATTTCTCTTTATCCTACCCAATACGTTTCCTACATTTTACCGACAAAATATCATTGTTTACAAGTTGTAATAATAAATTATAGGCAGCAGAAGAAACTGTCTTAAATAAATGACACATATTTGTCAAAAGGGAACGTCATATTGTTTACCGTTGCAGGTATTAAACTGTAAACAGAAAAACATAATTTATTTTCTTTCTTTACATTCTGTTTTATTTCAACCAGTTTTCTTTACTTTCAGGCAGTATACTATGTCATTAGTTCCATAAACAACTCATTATACCTGATGTCAAATAACAATTTAATTAAAACATAATTTTAATCATTGTTGTTTTGTATTCTGCACAATTAGAACAAGCCTATCATTCATATAATAATTAATGTAAATTATATTTCGCAGTGGTCTCGTCTGTGACCTGTGAACAGGTAGTTAAAAATGTGTGTGATTATTTAAAAATGGCCTATCCACCGTATTATATTACATTACAAAAAATATATTTACTCATACCATTTATTAATTTTGCACTAGTCAGGTGTGAGCCTACTACAAGCCTGTATTGTTTATTTCAGAAAATGAAATTAATTTTTTTCATCTGTGTACTGCATTGCATGTAGGCTATTAGGACTGACACTGTTGTTTATTTAGGCTTCTTTAAATAACAATATTCAAAATAAAATTAATAGACATTAAAAGGATAAAATATGTTATCGTTGCATAGCTCTAACTTGCTCAGTGACCTCTTCCAACATTATGGAACTTTTATCAATGGAGTCCATTTGATATTCCAGATGAGTTGTGATAAGAGCAATCTTTTTTAAGTTGGATTCTGCTGTTTCTAACCCATGCTCCTGTTGTGCAAAATTTCTTGCTGCATGCATTAGAATCTACCAAACAAGGGTGGTAATTTTGAATAAATGTTGCACAGTGCCAAATAAGAATTATATAGATTTTCTTAATTTAATGTAACAAATCCTTTACATCACCACTTTTTGATCCCCTCTGAATTTGTCGAGCTAGTGAAGCAATATTGTTGACATTCACTTGTACTCTATCTGCTAATCTCATTTTAGACTCAACAAAGAGACTTCTTGCACTTGTGCTTGATGCTGAAGCCATGTTATAATGTCTTTCATTAATTCTAGGGTAAGTTCTTGTTTTAATCGTCTCCAGTCTTGCAATCTATCTGTGTACCTCCCTTCAATGTATCCTGCTTCAATGTATATGAGAATATTTTATGGTCTGAAACGATAAATGATATGTTAGGAAAATAAAGCAGTCGATGTCAGGTTCGTGGGTAAAGCTTATACAATACAACACAATTTGACAAAATTAGGCAAAAAGTCACCCATGATCTATTTTTACCTAACGCTTTAATCCATCTTACAAATACTTCCCGTTTTCTTCAAATTTAACATTGCGTGGTTTAATGCACTTCGTACATATTTACGTCGACGGTGGACGTATATAAACTGATATAAACAAACATATGTATATGTTGCGGACTTCAAAGGATCAGCTGTTGTAATAACCTTTCAAAACACACGAGGCTGTTCCTAACGTATGGGCGTGTGACTTCAAAGTCAAGCCAAGTATGTTTACTCTATACCTTATATAAAATGCATACGAAATGCATAAAATTACATTAATTAATTAAGCAGTGGAGAAAAACAACAACAGTATAATATTAAATTCCTTGACAGAACATACACGTACAAGGCGCGGTTCGATGTTGAACAGGTTAAGTCAGGTTAAGTTTTACTGCGGATAAGAAACTGTTTAACAAGTTCATGTTTACATTCTGCTGCACAACAACATGGTCAATAGCACAAACGGAATGTGTGAATACAAGAAACCTGCTAAGTGCAATGATGTGCCAGAAATATTGGCACAAAAAAAGAAAAAGAAGAGATTATCAAAAACAGAAGAATTGGTATGACTGTATTTTTAATGAGATATTACTACAATGGTATTTATATTAATATTATCTTTATTTGCTTTAAAGAAATTGCATGATTTGCAAATCCATTTGCGGCATAAGGTATTGCCACAACATGAAATTGAAGCACGTGCAGGGTCACATGCACCACTGCCATCGGAACTAGAAAGATTTACAAAAATTGTACCACTCAAAAAAGGGCCATATTCTCCATATGAAGACAAAATCATTATCAAAAATTGGTCTCAATTTTGTGAGGTATGCAAAATGAATAAGTCGTTTTGAACTGGCAATGTGTAATATAGTATATCTATAATATTTGTGTGTATATAGTGAATCTAAAATATTTATGTTAATTATAATACTACTTGTAGACCCATGATTGGGACAAAAACAAATTGTATCCATTTTTGGTGCTTCGTGATGGCAATAAGTCATATATCTACCATAAATCTACTAGACGAAAATTTGTTCAGTTTTTGGCTGATGGGTTGCCAAATCGTACTTTGTACAGTGTCTATCATAGATTCCGCCTTATTTTCAGCAAGCACATAGTGAGAAGGTAAAGTGAAACTTGACATCTCTTTTGACTGTAACTATTTAATTATCTTGTTGTAGATACACTAAAGAAGAAGATGAGATTATACTTAATCATTTAGAGAACAACCCTCATCTTGACGAGAAACGCAAACTAATTGATGTAGCAATAATTTTGTCGAGAACGAGACAATCCATATGGCGTCGATATGAAAGATTGAAAAGAAATCGTAATTGAAATTTGTTATGGTGACGTTAGTCTACCAATTATATTTCCTAATATTTTAACATTCGCAGTTTAAGCATAATCCTTGATACGGAATTTAATTTGCTTCGGTTGATTGCAGTGCGCGCGTAAATACGTGCGTGATATCGAAATCATTTCTTTCGCCCATATTTAAATTCCCAACAAAAGCACGCACTAATGCGAACACTTTTATTGTTACATTCTATAGCTAATTTCATTGAATGTGAATGAACTCCTTGAGGTAAATCATGAATTTTTGTAGATTTATTAGGTTAATAATTTATCATTATTACTCATCCTCTATGTTTTTGTATATATTTTTAATCTGAGGTCATTCGATATACCTTGATTCCTCGTATAAACTTCCAATTGAAAAATATTTATCCATGAACTCACAAAACAATGCATTTTAAGTTGCATTAATGACACTGAGTACATTTCCACAGATATTACAAAAACTTAGCTTACTAAGTCTACAGTTGTGAGAAAATTCATTTTTCCAATGCAAATTACAGTTGGGCTACAGTAAGATATAAGTTTATTTGATAACTGACAATGACACTTAATTAATTTTCATACTACACTAATGTGGTTATACTACAAAGTGTAATAAAATGCATGCTTTTTTATGATTGTACTCATAATTTTAACAAATCTGTCCTTGCCTTATTATTCATGGTAATATTACATCTGAATTTCTAATTTTCAGGTAGTATAAATGAATGTATCAATTTCGATGGTATATGTTGCTAGTTAACAATTAAACAAGCAATTTTTTTTGTAACATACCTTAACACTTATTACTTCTATTTAAGGTGGTATTTTGTAATGTTTTGAAGAGTATTTTGAGAGGTGTACGATTTTTTTTATTATGACCTACATATATCCAGGCTACACCAAAAGCCAAAAATTACATAATACTTGTGTTCGCGTTATCAAATGATAAAGTAATGATAATGACGATAATGATGACATAAGTATATTGTTCAGATTACATGCTTAAGAAATTCTATAATATAATATTGACTAAATGAATGCTCAACAGTCTCTCCTCTAGTAGCTACAGTTACTGGTATTTGCGTATTTTTGTACAGCTTCCATTCCAGCGCTATGTATCACTACCTCATATACTGGAGTCTCGGCCATCATAACTGTCCCGGCGTTGCCGACACTAGTGCTTTGAAACAATTCGTTAAAGTACGTTTTACGAGTCGTTCATTCCTTCACTGTTTGGAGGGATCTTGAAACCGAAGACGTATATTGTACGATGTTTTTGTTTGCTTTTTCGTTTGTTGTATATATCTTGTTTTCCTACAGATATACTCACATTTCCGCACGCGCGTTTGTTCCCACCCAATCATGCATACATACATACACACATACATACATAGATAACATACATTCATGTACGTTTACACGTGTAAAAATATACAAAAATACAACGCGCACAGAATGCACGTTTAGACATTCGCCATAAGAAATTATATAAAAAATATTTAAAGATACACGAATTTTTGAAAATGCGGTACGGCCCAGAATCTTCGATGTCCTCTGTGGAATCCAGCGACTACATTATAGAATCTTCAGTCAGAGCCATATATGTATATAGTATACAAGTATGTTCAGTTACCCATTTATTGTTCACGTAACGCAAAGCACTAGTCTTGACAGTTTTGTTTTGCTTATTCTGCACGCCAATTCTCGAAATATCATTTTCGCTTAAACAAAAATGAACAAAGCTGCCTATCGTCACATACTCTGACGTAACAAATCACAATTTTTATTTAAACTGAATGATTACTGTATCAGACATATTTGAACGCGAAAGAACTTATATCCGGTAGTTTCTAGACAATGATTCCTTTAAATTGAAGTACTCATTACGCTGTTCGCAAATAGTATAATAACAATGATAGAAAATTTATTATAATTACATAAATCTGATTCTATGGCTGGGATATAATTTGTCACTGTTATATTTGTGCATTTACAAGACCAGTATTAATAGCACACAGCTTGTTCCTCCCCTCCGCCTTCCTTTTCTTTAAAACATCTGTCCTATTACAGCGAGAGATCTGACTGCAGATTGCACGTTATTGACATGAATGTGATGAGCGACAGCATGATGATGGTCGTCGACGACCATCTCGCCGTATTGGGCGCGACAGCGTTTTTGATGCGCAAAAAGGCTACCGCTATGACTATAGGCAGCGCCGCATGTCTTACATACGTAGGGCTTTTCGCCGGAGTGTGTGTAGGTGTGTTCTTTCAAAGTACTCAGTCTCTTAAACGCCTTGCCGCACGTCTTGCAAAGGTAATTTGCCTCGCCCGTATGCCGTGTCAAATGTCGTCTGAAAGCTGAACTGACGGCGAAGGCGGCACTGCAGACGTGACATACGAAAGGCTTGTCACCGGTATGAATACGGATGTGATTCGCCAAACTGGTAGTTGTCGTGAACCCACTGTTGCACGTTTTACACACATGCGGCTTCACTCCAGTATGAGTTCTCATATGATAAGTAAGCGACGAATTGCTTGGATACACCTTACTACATATATGACATAAATATTCGCGCGGAACCTTTTCCTTTGGCCTGTGCGTCCGCTGATGAAGAACAAGACGGGCCTGACTTGCACAAACTTTCCTACAAATCTCACACGTCACCGGTTCCGCTTTTGGCTTGTGCATCGACACATGACGCCTAAGACCCTTTTTGGTAGCCATCACTTTATCACAGTGTTGACATTTATATTCTCCCGAACCATCTTCCTCGCTGTCCTCTCTCTTCATAATTTCATTGTCACCTGCCGTCGCGTTAGTTGAACTTGGAAAAGGATCATCGTCTGAATCAAACAATTTATTGTCATCCATTAAATTGTCCAATAGACCGTGCCCATGTTTCTCTGCGTGCTTCTTCAACGTATCTGGCCTAAAGAACCACTTTTTACATACGGTACAGGAGTACTTTTTATCCCCGTGTACAAGGGCATGCCTTTTGAGATTTTTTAACGAGGAACAATACTGGCTACAGACTTCGCACTTATACAGTTCAGGTGCATCTTCAAAATCATCCGTCTCGTTAACAGTAGCGGTTTCATCGTCCGTATCAACTTCACTCTTTAATTCTTTCTTCGGTTCCTTAACGTCCTTTTGTTCGTCAGTATTAATCTGCTTGATCATATCGTTTACCTTCTCTGTATGTGACTTCAAGTGACGTACGAGACTTTGCGGTTTAGAGAAAGACGCATGACATAACTGGCAAGCATGCGGTTTTGCTGCATGTATTTTCTTATGCTTCTCCATATTTTCTTGCTTGTAAAATAATTTCAAACATATATTACATTTATGTTTCTTCTCGTGGACAAGTGAATGCTTTTTTAGGCCCTTCTGTGTGGCATATCTTTTCGAACATATCTTACATTTGAATTTTAAATCTTCCGAATCTTGGCTATCGCTGTTGTTTGGATCGTAATAGTTATCGTCGATTTCGTCTCCGCTGTATGCTTTAGTCGGTATTGATTTTGCTTTTCGCGACGATGTTCTTTTTTGCGGAACTATTTCCTCTGCCTCCTCTTCCTCTTCCTCCTCCTCCTCCTCTTCTTCCTCCTCTTCCGTCGCATTGTTCGGGACATGTTCGTCCAAAAATTGTTCAGCTTGCTCTCCATCAACCTTTGCTAAGTCCTTCAACGGGTTTTGCTCTTCTTGCTCTTTACTCTGTATAGTTAAAACTTCAGATATAGCATGCGTGACAACTTCAGAAGTTGCTTCCATAACTGACGTTTCATGCATATCAGCTTGCGGTACACACGATTCTTTTTCCATATCCTTTGATCCTTCGAACCCAATAGAGCACATAAATAATTTGTCATCTTGTATATCAATTTGGGTAGCAGTTAAGCTAGGTTCATTTCTGGAGTAAGACCCATTTGTTTGTTGAAACTCCTGTGACTCAGCTGCTACCTGCATTTCTTCCTTTACAAAGTAGCCATCTTGCGGGCTGACTGACTTAGCAGCTAACACTACTCTAGTGTGCGGCTCCGTCTGTGTATACGAATCCTAGAAAGAGTAAACAATTACATCTTTGTCTACAAGTTACAAGCTAAGGACTTGTGTAAACTTTAATAACATTAAAACTGGCTATCTGTACTCACTATAATATTACATTTAGCAGGCTTATTATAATACATTCGCAACCTTGCGTCGGAATGTTGACACTGTTGTCTAAATTCATGGGCTACACTTGCTTTGTAAATACACACATCACATATCAACGAAGGTAAGCCATCTTGTTCATGTATATCAATTGAACCACATATTTGAATTTTCTGTGGTAAGCCAGAAAAATCGTCAACCTCTTGATCGGTGCAAAAAATAGGTGACAAATTTGTTCCCTCGGAGAGACAAATCCTACATACTCTGTCCATGTTAAGCGGTAGACTAAAATACCCTGAATTCATTGTCTTATCGAGAGTAAACAGTTTATCCGTTGTAAGGAGTCTGTAAATAATTGCAATATGGCTTGTGGCATGGTAGATATCAATAACTTATTTTCTATTTTAGTACAGCATGTGTGACAATAAAATGTAATTTTCCCAATTTCATATTCATTGTAGGGAGGCTTTTCATTGGTAATTAGAGTTCAAATACACTGGTTGGTTTTCGGCTCAAGAAAACAATTTGATCAGATTATTTCAATAACATTATGATGTAAATAATCGCTTTTGTCTGGCATGCAGATATTAAATGGATTATGTGCAAATTAGAGTATTCATATAAGATTGCAAGAACTAAAAAAGCTTGTTATGAAAAAAAAGATATATATGTTTTTGGAACCTGAAAAGATTAATGTGTAAAAATGAGAGGTTCTCAACCTTGGGATCCAGTACGCGTCGTGAGAACATGCCACGATGTTCTGTCGATGTCTCTTATGAGCGGTGATGCCCAGACGAATGGAGCGATCGCTCCGCGATGCTCAGCTAATTTTTTATGCCGCAAATTCCTTCTTCCGTACAATGCCCTCACGTCATATCAACACGTAATCCTCCGTGCCACATTCTATGCTTTTTTAACTCGTTACGAAGCTCACACAAGTGATCGAACACTTCTACCCTTTGTTCAATGGCTTCCCTACATATCGGCCGTAATGACCAAGTACAAAGGTTGAGAACAGTCTGAAATCGGGTATAGAGTGAACTACGGCAATGAAGTGTGGATGGGTCAATACAAACAAATGTAACCCACATAATCGACGATTATTTCAGGCAAAGAAAATAAAGTGACCATAGGAAGGCACTAATTTTTGGCATGTGCCATACTTCGTGGTACATACATTGCGTATGATCGTCGTGCTATCCTTCGTCTTCACTTTGTCACAATGAAAGCGCCAAAAATTCTTCACATTGGGGAAAAATTGTAACTGTGTCCAACCATAACGTAGTACAGTGGCGACAGCTGTTGTACAACGAGTAAACGATGCCATGTGCTTTCCTGGTACCTTCACATGTCATAAGGGTTGAAAATAGGATCAAAGAATGAAAGAAAGTTCCTTGATCGTAATATGCTTTTCCTATTGAGAGTGGAGAGTAGAAGGTAATCGGAAATGTTGCCATTCCGCTCTTCTAAACGCAATAGCATTGACTAAGTATAGGATAGAGAACCACAATCGACATAACAGCGCCATTGATATGGAGGCAAATCTAAATTTATAATACGTGGCTATTGTTTCTTCTTTCGTTTATACATATATCTTGCCAAATTAATGCAGAGGATCCAGTAGTTAACTCTTTGCACTTGATATTCCCTTCTCATAGGACATTGAAGTTTGCGAAATACATTATATTTCTCGTTATCTACAAATTCATATTAGCCCAATATTATTATAATACACAAATAGGTTCCAAAATTATAAAATGTAACATGAGGATTGGTATATGCACGTTTCAATGGGCGCTTAAAAAGGGTACCCCTTGCCGTTTTCTCGATTTTAGAAAGTCGCCTGTAACTTTTGAACCGGCGAAGAAAATTTATGACAACATTCAGACTGTGTCGTAGAGATGGCACGACATGTACTGCCCAGGAAGTGCTGCCCCTAGTGGCGAAGCCGTGAACTGCGTCGAGAGCCGAGTGGGTTCCAACTCTGTCGTAGAGATGGCGAGACATGTACTGCCCGGGAGGTGCTGCCACCGGTGGCCCTCTCGTCAACTGCATTGGTCAATATGTGGAACGGGTTGAGACGATTCCGTAGAGATGGCTCAACCTGTACTGCCCGGGTGGTGCTGCCCCCGGTGGCCTACTTGTAAACTGCTTGGGCAATACGTAGAGCGGGTTCAGACGATTCCGTACAGATTGGTTTAGGTAACTTATTTTTATGCAAAAATTGATGTTCCTGCAAAGTTTTATGCAAATCCGTGCGGAAGGCAAGTTATCGTACCTTTACCTTGGTTTACGAAAGAGAATAGATATACATTATGGAATTAATTGGTAATTTTCATATGAATTGTCACACGCTCAATTTCTCGGTACCAACGTATAACTCTCACTGTATAATCAGTCTTTTTTCTTATTAATAGATTTCTTCTTTGAATTTACAGCTGGATTTGGGCATAGGAATTCAATCAACCACGCTGCCAGCTTCTGACTTCACAAATAAGACTGTATGCGTGTACACTGATCAATGCAATGCAGTTTAATCAACCCCGCCAAAGTGATCGTAATGCAGAGTGATATAAGCGTTATTACAGTATATCAGAGATACTATTTATAAAATACAATAATTACTAGTATTATATTCGATTATTATGTACGACTGATGTACTGCGTACGACAGATATACTCTTGCATACTCACTTTGAATTGTACAAGCGTGCGAGAACGTAAGAATATTATATGTAGTTTAAGTACTTTTTATTATGGAAAATGAAATGTATATTATTCATTGGTTTTACAATATACCAGAAATAAAACCAAAATTAGCGTTCAACGATTACTTTCCTAACCCACCTATCCCCCATCGTCGTTTACAATAGTTATAAGTCCATCGTTGTTCATTTCGGGAAGTTCAAGATTCATAAAACAACACTTCGAGAATGGCAAGATAATCAGACATCATCAGAACTCAGGGGAAGCCATAAAGTCCATAAAATATACGGTTAGTATTGCTAAAGAATACTAGAAGCGCAGAAACGCCATACGAAACCTATTGAAAACGATAGGAATAAATTGTAAGTTTGAGAAATAAGAATATTAACAAAAACCATAAGAAAGCCATAAGGAAACCATAAGCTACACGTACATTGTCAGTAAAAGCAATCAGAATTACAAATATCCTATGGGAAGTCTATAGAATATGTAAAACGAACGAGATAGGAAAATTGGAACATAGAGAAGTACAGAGATTTGGGCAAGATTCTGAAAACGTTAATCGTCACGCTTGACTGAACACGCTGAGTTTCGCAGTGCCACCTCTTCGGTACTCCTATGTTCCTGTTAAATCGTCTGACTTTGGGTGAAATTTCGAAAAGTTCGTTCGTCACGCTTGACTGAACACGCCGAGTTTTGCTGTGCCACCTCTTCGCTACTTCTATGTTCCTGTTAAATCGTCTGACTTTGAGTGAAATTTCGAAAAGTTCGTTCGTCACGCTTGACTGAACACGCCGAGTTTCGCTGTGCCACCTCTTCGCTACTTCTATGTTCCTGTTACTTGGCCAGATTTTCGACAATTTCACGCTTGACTGAATCCAGTCCTAACCAACTTTAAAATTTTTTGGATTTTTCACGCTTGACTGAATCCAGTCCTAACCGAGATTTCGCCCCGTCGTATATTTGATGATTTCTCGCTATTCCCATGGTGTTTTCCATCAAAATGGAATTCTCTACGATATGGAATGAATAGAAGAGTTGCTCGCCTTCTTCTCCCATAGCATTTCTATGTGGTCCCATGAGATTTCATCGAAGTTGGTGAATTTTGTTACGACGGAAAAAGGCATGGTTTCGGCGAGGGATATTGGATATACGGGATCTTATAACTAAGTAATTAGAGAACACAGAATTTCGTTTAATACATATATTGTGTGGAAAAATAGTATACAGTAAAAAATGTCTCTTAGATAGTTATAATCTAATTCCCATACACGCTACATACATTATACTCAGCCCACATACATACATACGTACAATTTCTTATATAATAATTATCTTTAATAATTTAATATTAATATAGTCGCAAAGGTAAATAAGTAACACACTAAAAACTGTCTTGAAACGATCAACACTTGTCGATCGCCGATATTCGTATTAGTTTCGGAGTTACAGTTGATTTTCTAAAATCGAGAAAATGGTAAGGGGTTAGCCTTGCCGGTTTTTCCAGCCAAAAATTGAAAGTTAGCGGATCGGATTCTCCTTTTGCTATCTTGTAGATTGTAGAGGGTCAACAATAAGTCGAAGACCCGTTTTCCGTTGGTCGAAATTGGCATTAGTTTCGGAGTTACAGCCACGTGATCATTGACTAAAAATATAAAAAATGTTTTTTAAAGATCTGTTGCTCAAATATGGTTGTCAGACAGTTAAACTGTGCAGTTTTATTTTACGGGAAATGAAAGAAACTAAGGAGCGATCTCATCTGATCTCATCTGCCTTCTCTCCTTCACATAGTTTCCAAATTGACCACGATAAATCGTAGAGTGCGCTCGAAATTGTCTGCTTTTTCGTCGGGTCGGTATTTCAGAACATGGGATACGAAGGCCCATAATGTGATCAGTCTACGCTATATCTCGTCGGTGGCATTAGTTTCGAACAGACAACCAAAGAATAGCTGAAATATGATGCTAGATAAGTCTCTACTTGTTTCCAATATGAAAAAACTCAGTCAGTCACGTACAGTCACGTATACAATTAAGAAATACTATGTCACATACATATAATGATACAGAACTGCATACTGCATCTTGATTCCTTAAAATATTTATTTAAATTTTCTATCGCTTTTCATTCCTGTTTAAAAGCCAAACCGTTTACCACATATCATTTTTATGCTTATTAAGAACATTTTCAAGCGAATTAACTTTATTGCCTTCCAATATTAATTTATCGCCAATAATTTCAACCATATTTTTCGATTCAAACTGTTATTTGCAGTGTAACTGGTGTCTGTTGGCAACAATGAAAAGGAACATATGTACATAATGGCCTGTACATACAGGGTCTTTCTTTTAACTCGGAACGCTCGATCTAGTGAAAACGCTAACGTGGCAACAGCGCTAGAGTCGATACGGTCAAGAGTGTCGGCACCGCCGGCGCACTGTCCCCGGCGGCGCGTGTATCAAGTCTAGCGCTGTTGCCACGTTAGCGTTTTCCCTATATCGAGCGTTCCGAGTTAAAAGAAAGACCCTGTATGTGCCAGATAGTTGCAGATAGTTGATACATTGGATTATTGGTAGCCGTGGATTTGGGTGGGTTTCAATGACCATTTGAATGCTTCTCTCTGGGGAGCAAGTATTGGTTGGTCAGAAGCTTTAACGAAATGAGAGCGCACAGTATTCCCGGTTAGGGGTCAGTAAACTCGTCGAATGCAAAATATAAAGTGGGTTATCCATTCTTGTCACTTCTTCGGCATGATCACCGAGCACCTGGGTAGCCTTTCTATCCGCCAATCTGTCAAAAAATGTAAATGTAAAACTTTGATTGATGTTTAACACTTTTAACATGCTGTAGTGTGATGGATGTGAATTATCCGATTAAGTCGGAATTCCAGGCGGACATAGAGCGAAACCTCATAAGTGATATCTGAAATATAGCATTTATTTTTTAAATGCAGCTATGGCACTCCGTAAGGTAAAAGGAAATTTCGAACGGATGTTCGATAAAAATCTAACAGATTTAGTGCGAGGAATTAGAAATAATAAGGAGAATGAGGTAATTATTATTTTCAACATTTCCTGTCTCATATCGGAATATATTTTTCAACATAACCTTTCGCCCAAGATTCCGATGTTAAGATCGTAATACCTACGTTCTGATTATTTATACAGGCAAAGTATATTGCACAATGTATAGAAGAGATTAAGCAGGAGTTGCGCCAGGACAATGTGGCAGTTAAAGCAAATGCTGTTGCAAAGCTAACATATGTAAGGATTACTGTCACATTATTTCTTATAATTACACACGTATTTGTCATATCTTATTATTGCGTAGCTCCAAATGCTGGGATATGATATCAGCTGGGCAGGATTTAATATAATTGAGGTCATGTCATCGGCAAAGTTTACATACAAACGTATTGGATACTTAGCAGCCAGTCAAAGTTTTCACGCAGACACAGAAGTATGACTTGATAATTAATTCTTTTATGTAATCTTTTTTTATATTTACATATACATCATTTCATAACAATAAGTTGTTTTTACAGTTGCTTATGTTGACCACAAACATGATACGCAAAGATCTTAATAGTCAAAACCAATATGATGCTGGGTTGGCTTTAAGCGGTCTCTCGTGCTTTATAAGTTCCGATTTAGCACGAGATTTAGTAAACGATATAATGACACTGCTAACATCTACGAAGCCGTATTTACGCAAAAAAGCTGTATTGATGATGTACAAGGTGTTCCTGCGTTTTCCAGAGGCTTTGCGTCCTGCTTTCCCAAGATTGAAAGAGAAACTCGAAGATCCTGACAGCGGTGTTCAATCTGCCGCAGTTAATGTTGTTTGTGAATTAGCACGGAAGAATCCCAAAAATTATTTAAGTTTAGCCCCAGTCTTTTTTAAATTAATGACAACATCAACCAACAACTGGATGCTTATAAAAATAATTAAGTTGGTAAGTGGAGTCCACTTTATTCTATTCTGGCAGGCAGTCTATTATTTATGAAAATACAAAGCTATTACTCACAAGTTTTGAAGTATGACTCAAAAATGATGGTCTTGTTTCACATGCTCAGTTCTCTACTATAACACTGATTGAGCCAAAAATGGGTCGGCGACTTACGCAACCACTAATTGATCTGATTTCAAGGTTTCCATCCTAGTCGATTACTTTTGTTTCTTATTCTTGAAGTATAGTAAGATCTTAGTTCAGTTAGTAGTAGGATATGTACTAGTAGTACGCAGATACACTCATCAATCATTGTCGCTGTACATTATGTCAACTTCATATAGAATTCTAGAAAAATTTGTACATGTCGAATTTTACTGCACACCTCTTAGATTGCAACTTAACGTTATATTTACAGTTTGGCGCATTGACACCTCTAGAACCTAGGCTTGGCAAAAAATTAATAGAACCCCTTACCAATTTGATACACAGGTATTTAATGCATTTTACTGAACATCTGAATCATTGTAGTAATATTAGATCTTTTGGACGATTGTAATGGCCATGAAATTATGCGACTATCTTTTATTTGCATCATGCTGCATTTGGATCAATCATTTATCACGAAACGCATATTGCGTAACATAACTGTGGAGACGTTTTTTAATAGTATTATGTCAATCATTTCTAGTACATCTGCAATGTCGTTACTGTACGAATGTATCAACACAGTGATAGCTGTGTTGATATCGATATCATCCGGCATGCCAAACCATTCGGATTCGATACAACTGTGCGTTCAGAAGCTGAGAATATTGATCGAGGATACCGATCAAAACTTGAAGTATCTAGGACTACTGGCAATGTCAAAGATATTACGAACTCATCCGAAAAGTGTGCAAGCTCATAAAGATCTTATTATGCAATGTCTCGACGACAAAGATGAAAGTATAAGACTGCGTGCCTTGGACTTGCTGTACGGCATGGTGTCGAAGAAGAATTTAATGGAGATAGTTAAAAAGTTAATGGTGCACATGGATAAGGCCGAGGGCACAACCTACCGCGATGAGTTGTTATCAAAAATTATTCAGATATGCTCGCAAAATAATTATCAATTTATCACGTACTTTGAATGGTAAGTGTACTTTCGCGAAAGTTGGTGAATGGAAATTACTGATACCGCATGCTGGTAGGTACATATCCGTATTGGTGGAGCTTACGCGGATGGAAGGCACGAAACACGGACCACTGGTAGCGACCCAATTACTTGATGTAGCTATTCGTGTACAAGCTATACGAAAGTATGCAGTTCAACAATGTGCCTTACTGCTTGAAAATTCATACCTGTTAACCGGCCAGCCGCGGGCAACAATGTCTGAAGTTTTGTACGCGGCTGCGTGGATTTGTGGCGAATTTTCTAGGTAGATGCCACGATACCAAATTGTTTTATTGCTGTTTTATTGCTTTTTTATTGCTATTTTATTGCTATTTTATTGCTATTTTATTGCTATTCGCTTTTGCTATTGGCTGCTAAATCTAATGGTATCATAATGTAATTAGCGAATTGGAAGATCCTCTGGCGACATTACAGTCTATGTTAAGATCACAAGCGTCTAGTTTGCCAGGGCACATTCAGGCAGTGTACGTTCATAACATTTTAAAACTATGTGCCGCAACGTTGTGCAAGGCGGAGAAGGAGGCTGACACCGAAACAATAGATCAGGTAACCCCTGACGTCGTGGCGTCAACAACTGCAAAACCGAGAAATTGAAAAATTTACATATATTTCAGATTTTCGCGTTAAAAGACAAAATCGCTGCTTTCGTGTGTAGCGGCGATTTAGAAGTCCAAGAGAGATCCAGTTCTGCGCTAGTTTTACTCGAGTGTTTAAGGGAAAACCCTGAGTTGGCCGAGGAACTAATGGACGCCTTTGACGGTGAACTCAATCCAGTTGCTCCCAAAGCTCAAAGAAAGGTATTTTCTTCATTTCGGGCGAACGTAATCATTTGCCTCGGATATTGACTATATGATGCCGAAAGATTGATAACACTCATCCATCAGGTGCCAATTCCTGAAGATCTGGATTTGGATTCCTGGATAAATGACCCGCCTTCTGAAAGTTCTGATTCGGAGGACTTAGATATGAATGATATTTTTGTTAAAACTGACAAATCAAGCGATTCCTACTCTAAGCGGGACCTGAGTGAACCATCGGTAGAGGAGCTTCAAAAGAGACGCGAGGCAAGAAAATTGGAACAGCAAAATAATCCTCATTACCTGAAAGGTTCTTTCAAGAATTCTACATCATATCACAATTCATCCAACATTTATGAAGACTTTGAGAACATTCCGGTCGCTGAACTGGACATTCCAGTTTCGCTGAAGATTCCAAGTTATAGTAATTCTCATAAATATCATGATTTGAGTACGGATACTAATCACAAACGGCATAAGAAGCATGGAAAGAAGAAGAGATCTAAGAAAAGTAATTAGTATTAATGAATAAAGTATAACCTTTGATAAATTTTGGTCATGGTAGAGAAGTGATTAAGTGACTTCGTCTGCAGGTAAAAGATCTGCATCCGAAGATGAACAAGATGAGGTCTATCCAACGCAAGTGGTAAAGACTGGTATCGGGGAACTTCCACCAGGAGCCGAAGTAAGTGACAGTGACGATTATGATTTGGTAGACGTTAATGATCCGCATCGGGCATTAAATATCGATTTGGATATGCCGTTGCGGGAGGATGAGAGATTGCCTGTCCTAGAGCATAGAGTCGTGGAAAATAATTCTGGGAAAGAATCTATCGAAGTGAAGAGTGAGAAGAAGGAAAAGGTAACCGTTCTTACTGCTCTCCTGAACAGAGAAAAATAATAAGTATGTCTTAATTACCTACGATTCCTTTTCTTTTCAATAGGGACACAGAAAGTCCAAGAGGAAGAGCCGGGACACGAAGGAGAAACAAGTCGATAACCAAGATAAAACTGCTGACATGTGGCTGGAAAGTGATAATTCCCCAGAAAAAGTGAAATCAGCTGACATGAATGAGTACGTGCAAGTTTTTAGCGAGAAGGATTCAGAATCAACGAAGGATGTCAAGCGTAAGAAATCAAAAAACCAGGAAAAGCAGAAGAAGTCAAGTGAAGATGACACGAAGCATCGTAAGTCGAGGAAATCGAAAAGCAAGAAGGATAAAAAGTCATCTGGTTACGAGGAGACAGCGGGAATTTCTACCCCGTCAAAAGAAATTCTGCCGGACATACGAAATGACTTGATAAACTCCGAAGATAACGTCAATTCAATGCAGATATTGTATTCCTACGAGGAGTTAGCCAAAAACAAGACGATTTCTATGGTATACGAAATTAAGCCAATTCCACACGATACGGATAAAGTAATAATTTCAATACTCATAACGAATATAGGTGAGAGTAACGTGAAAGAACTATGTCTAGATATTCCAGACACATCCTTGATAATGTTAGTTAGAAACGTAAGTTTTATCGGTGGATAATGCCAGTAGCGGTTGGCTATCATAACTTTGAATGACGCAATATGTATGTTTTTAGCCCGGAGACGAGTTTGGTCTGAAACTGCCATTTTTACTGTCGCCACAGAGCAGTCGGGACACAGAATTTACTATTTCGATTTCTGACGTAACTTTTGCCCAAAAATTGCGAGGAACTTTAACGTACATGTTGGAGAGTACCGATGGAACTTTGCAAGAGAAGCTCGATTTTACTGTTCATTTATCGTGCAGTAAATTCATGATCGGCCATCTTTCCCATAAAGACATTCTCACTGAGTTGTTGAAAAGTGGCCAGCTCACGTCCAAAATCAGGAAGGACATTATTCCGAATCAGGAATTCGACATGGTTTTGCACACCATCTGTCGCAAGTGCAATCTTACTCTTGTCGAGCATGTAAATGACACGGCATCTCTATACGGACATTCTCTCAAAGGACATCATGTGTGCCTTTTGTTAAAGCATAATGTAAGTTTACGACAGTTTCAGCTCTATTGTATCCGACTATTATAGCTGGACCCGTTTTCCATTACAATTGTTTGTTCGCAGAAGTTAACAGGTAATCTGGTGGTCGAAGGTAAAGGTGACAATAATATGCTCTTGACAGGAATCGGAGAAGAGATATTGAGGATCTTGGCATAACGTTGATTTAAAAGATGTGTCTATGTTTTAAGACTAACGATTCCTACTATCCGTTGCAGTCACCAGTTAAACGCTCCTTATTCGGCAGTGAAAGATTCTTTGATGATGTCTGTTACATATAAAATAGTGGCTCTAGGACATCTATCTGCTAATCTACTACATATTTTCAGAAGGAAATCTTACTTAAACATTATGTGTAATTTAGCTGATAAAATTTGTTATATATATAAGAGATATACATATGTACACATATATATACATGCATAAATACAGACACATATATATGTATAATACGTGAGGAAGGAGAGTTGTAGAAGAGGTAAAAGTAAAAGAAAGGTGCTTTAATACGGGAGAGAGGGGATGAGAAAGAGGGAGGGCGAGAAAGGATTGAAGACAAGCAGACTGAACGAAAGTAGGTAAAGACACACTAAGCAAGTCTCGTCTCTCTGAGCGCGCAAATTTTAAACTTTTGCCGAAAACTTGTTACAGAGCTGATCGCAAACGAATTTGATCTTGATTATAGAAGGGGAGCGCATTCATCGAATTGAATAAAAATTTACCTACTTCGTAGACTGATGCCTTCAATTGCGATTACTCGATTGACAACGGCGACTTTCCGTCGTCTTGCATCTTATCCGCGCAACAATGCCAATCTCTGATAACGTGTGGTAAGCATTCAGTATTGCCGTTGCATCACGTTGCATGTACCGCCTCAATAGCAGCATCGATGTCTCCCTCCGTCTCTTTTAATGACGACCATTCGTCATTTTCATAGTGTGCCTTCACTACTATTGTCATGTGCCAATGACCGATCGCGCCTTTCTGTAATCTATGCTATTTTTATAAATTTTAATGTTATATTTTTACGAGGATTAATTATGGGTCCCATGTTTCCCCTTTTCGTCAATTTCTGCCTGACGGCGAAGTGCGGCAAAGTACTACTGTCTGTCTCGTCTTCGCCTACCATTCATTCACATTCATTTCACCTACGTTCACCTACGTTCAACTACCCTCTCAACCATCGTCGGCGCTATCTTATCTCCCTAAATAAATACTACTTCGCACACTGTACACCGTACCTTAACGTACCACAGAACCGAACACACACATCGAACAAATGACATACTTATCGCATGATTAGTACCTGCTCAATCGGATACTAGTATGACGCCATCCCAGAAGATGTCGCTTCGATGACGAGTATGCGGAAGAATCTGTATGGATCACTTGAACATCTTACTGGCGGGTAGCTGCCCCTTCTCAACAATACTTTGTCCTATAGTGTGTCTTTTCAATTCGAATAGCAGATTATTCGAAATTCTGTTTACTGGGACCTTCTCTGTTTACCAAAGATATTTACATTCCTTCAGTTTTATTCGCTTTCTTGATTTAATGATTGATTTTTGCTACGTTCGTTTAAGTTACTGTTTGCTTCTGTGAGCATCTACCTTTACCAATTTTTACTGTGGTTAGCTACATTTCCTCTGTTTCTGTAATATAATATTTGCCGCGTGCCGTTTGCCGAAAAGCTTATAATAAAGTTGTAAGCTTTTATGACGACAAGTATCGTATTATAGGCTATAGGGTGAAGAAGTGCAGATTGCGCACACGTGTTGCACGTCGTTCGTGCGCGGCAAATCATTCACATTTGTCTATGCTTCCGCTTACCTTCGTTATTTTTACGAGAATGGTGGTGCGCGTGAATCAGGTGCGCGGAATTCGTTTCAATGATATTTTCTACTGATAACTCTCATATCTGCCTTCTGTCCGTTACCAAACGACACTGTAATAATGGAGCGTTACATATCGTTAAAAATGGTGACGAGTGTAACGAACAATTCGATAGCCTTGTCTTCGCGTTACGCGCTAAGCTTAAAAACTTTCCTTTAACGATGTACAATAATACTTCGCTAATTAAAGCTAAACACGTACGGTAAGACATGGAAAGCAATTGAAATAATCTTCACTTTATACCCCCGTTTCAAGTGTTTACTGGGATTACTTGAAAACTAGTTGAAATAATGAGATGCTTCATAACGCGGAATTTCGCTGACTCAATCGTTGATCGTCACGTTTTTACTGGGAATGGCGCTGTGAACATTTTTCGAGTGCATACCTGCGATTTACCCCGAACGCCGTACTGTTCTTTGGTCACTTCTTTCTTCATTTAATCCTGTCCTGTCTTAATCGGTATCGCCCATGACATTCCATCATCTTTCTTACTTTTTACAAACAATCCGCTCTCACTGTTACAATAGTGTCGTCGGAGAGTTATATTCTTTCAAAGAGCGGTATAGCGTGCGATTAAAATTGGGAAAAAGATTATTATAGGAGTAAGTAAATGAGAGAGAAAGAGAGGGCGACAGGGGGTGGGGGTACTGGAAAGGAAGAGAGCGCGAGAGAGAGAGAGAGAGAGAGAGACAGGAAGAGATACAGCCGATAGCATCGAAGAAGACTTGGTACCGCATCACACGTAGCGCATCTCGCGTGCGTACCGCATGCCACCCGTAAACCGTCCGTAAACCGTCCGTATACCGTCCGTATACCGTCCGTATACCGTTCGTATACCGACGGTATACTATATAAATAATACTTCGCGCAAAGTCAGATCAGTCGCGTTCCGGCAGTCATACCTGCCACGGTATAATGCAACGTTACCGCTCCTCGTGAGGACTAGTAACACGCATACCATTTAGCCACTCACCTATCGCGCGCACCTACAGTGTCCTCAGTCTTCGCTTCGCATAGCATCAAATTTCGGTACGCGGAATAACGTGTTTTTCCTTTCGTTTTCTCTCCCACCCTATCTCTATCTCCCTTTCTCTCTCTCGCTGCCCTCGCTAACCCATCATCAGGATGTCAGTGGACAATTTGGGATTTACATCGAGTACGGTGAGTGTACAGTGGCAATAAGCCGGTCGAAAGTGTATATAATTGGTAAATAATCGAACGCCGATTGATCGTTCAGCGGTAGTATGTCCTCGTGAGTGGAACCGCGCGCACGAACGCGCACCAACGCGCACAATCGCGCACAATCGCGCCACTCGGTAGCCTTCGAATGGAAAGTTCGCGCGTTGCGACTACAGTGAAAAATTCGCTTCTCGCGAAGGACAATACCGGTTAGGACAGACATTGACGCGCTTTTTGCCTGTCCGCCGCTAATAAGTAACATGACGCATCGGACCATTGATTTGCATTGCAAAATCCGAAAAGTCAGATTGTGCCAAATTCGACATACGCTCCTAGCTAGAAGATGTCACGCTTACGCTTCCCGTCGACTTACATTCGACTTACATTGGAGCGGTCCTGCGGATGTCGGTATTCTTTTCTCCCGAGGAAAGATTCGTCCCCCTTTCTTCTTTTTCGTTTCGTTCAGCGATAACAGTATTAACGGTAATACTGCATCCTTCTGCGCTGATTACTCAGCTTGTCACTTTGTCCGTTGTCAGGCTTGTCATTATGTTTTTTGAGATTACACCTTCGATAACAGTGCCATTTGGATTAATTGAAGTAAGCTACTGAAGAGGAGAGAATTTTTACGATGATAACGTCTCATCGGATGTCTCGTCGCGAGAGTAGGCGACACTCACGCACTCTCGCTTTTCCACGAAAAATATCGAGAAACTCGATTCCTGAACCGATATGACCCGCTAAAATTGAACCTACTCGACATCGGTCAGCGAACAATCTATCGGCACCTGACGTGTCCAGATACCGTGCCGTCTTATCGTTTCTGTATTTCTCAAATGTGACCAAGTAGAATTTCAAGCGAACCTTGGGTCATATCGATACTGCCGATGAGTA
Source organism: Anoplius nigerrimus (assembly GCA_914767735.1). Classification (NCBI taxonomy): domain Eukaryota; kingdom Metazoa; phylum Arthropoda; class Insecta; order Hymenoptera; family Pompilidae; genus Anoplius; species Anoplius nigerrimus. Next base: position 18,272,098 of record OU612083.1, read on the forward strand.
TCGTTCACCTTTCGGGTAACGCAAGCATTTGAACGATAAGGGGCAATGTTCGGGACGGGTACCTATCGAGTTTCGGAAAAAAAAAAAAAAAAAAAAAGACGCGAGGCTGGGCCATTTTCTTCGAATGCCTTTTTTTCGATCTAATCAACTGAAACGTGTAAAGGTATTTTCCCGCTCTTATCGGCATATTGTTTTCGCTGAGCATATTTTATCGCTCTTTCTACAATAGTCACGCTTCGGGGACCGGGAACAACGAGTTTGAATAAAATTGATCAGATAGGGGATTAACCTTACATCGGGATTGCGTAAGTGAAATGTAGACGCTATGCGGTCGCAGTTAAAAGTAGAGAGCCGGCCGACCATTGGTGTAAATTTTCTTTGATAGTACACGTGTGCGTGTAGGTACGTTTATCGGAGCCTATCGCAACACCGCACCCGCCGTTTTCCGGCTCTGCTTCCTATCAAAATAATGGCAAAGGATCGACGAGATTCGTTCTATCGCAGGATCCGTTTCTTGACGTTTGTCACGCGCGTCTTGCCTAACGGTCGCCTTTTTTCATCACTTGCCCACCGAACGAGAGGGAAAGGAAGAGACAGTTGAACTCGGTCAACGCTGTCTACAATCTCCAGGCAACCGTAAATTAATGGTAGCGTGGCTGCGAAAAACTTCTCTCGCTAATAATTTAACACTTCCACTCGATAAATTATACTTTTCAGACTTTCGATCTCGAAAGATATTCGAAGATTAGAGGGGGGGGGGGGGGGGGGACACCATCGTTCATGGTCACTATTACTCATTAGGCTATAATCATTAAAGTCCTTTCAAGTGATTCGACGAAGCCACCGATGATAACGATGAGAGCACGTAGACGCTACTACCGCCTGTTTAACTTGAGATTAGCAGAACGATCGCGATCGATCAAGTGCCTTTAATCTTGCCAGATTTAACGTAATTGACGCCAGAAGAGGAATTAGCTTTGTAGTACAGCTGGAAGAGGAGTTGCAAAAGAATTCATTGAGGGAGTAGCGAGGATTTACAAATTTCCTCGAACGATAATCGGGGTGGGATAAAATTGTGCGCGAGCGGTTAATCGTAGCTGCCTACTAATAGATGAGTAAGTGCGTAAGAAGCGGGGAAAAGTATTTGGCAAAGATAATCGGGCGGGCGTCAGTTTGGCGTCTTGCATAGACTAGCCAATTGTCATTTCTTAACTAGCCTTCTACCGGGCCTTGCATCGTGCCACTTTCAGTGAAGGAAGTTGACGATTTCGAAAAGAAATTTTTTCTCTGACCAACTGTCTACCCGAGTCGTACGTATAGAGAGACCGAGGGAAGCTTTGCGGAAAATCAATTTCAATTAGTTCCGCGTGGCACGAGTGGCACTTATGCAATCGGCTTCTGCCAAGTTCCTCTTTTAATTAATGTCGTAACGTTGCACCAGCGAAACTGACTGACGCCAGTGGCGTTGCGCGCCAGTGCAGACTGTATCGACGAATTGCGACAGCGGAGAGCGGAAAAATTGTTAAGATCTTTGCGGTAGCCGATTAACGGCCGCTGCGAACCGATCGCTAATCGATCGCTAACCGATCGCTAACCGATCGCTAACCGATCGCTAAACCGATTGCCAGCCGAACGCCGAGTTAGTCGCTGACCTTTTCCGAGGATCACACCGCGATCTAAATATCAATTTTCATACCCTTATCTCTAAACAAAATTCTAAACGAATGGCGCGCATCCTACGTCGGCTACAACAGCTGACAGAATCGCTTTATACGCTAATCCGAACGGGTTATGATAATCTCATTGAGATACGTCTTTTCCACCTGTTATCTGTTGATTCGCTCATCGTCAACGATTTCCGTTTAATAATTAACAGCGCGGACTGACGACTTGTTGCCAGGGAAATCGCTTAACTTGCGCAACTCCGTATCTAGACATTTTGTACGTAACTCTTTGAACACCTATCCGCGCCTGATACCGCTGGATATGAAAACGAAATCCCTCACCTTTCCCTCTGTATGTCACCTTCGCGTTTCCTTTTCTCTGAATCGGCAGGAAACGAGGAGGCGAGACAGCAATCGTGATGAATCAAGCGTTAGCAGCTGATTTATATCGATTATCACCGAAAAGCGAGAGGCGTCCCAGTTGCCAATTGTTTGCCTTAATACGCGTTAATCGCTTTACCCTTCTCGACGCGCGCATTACCTTCTCTCTTATTGTTTGCGACGCGTTTCCCGTCCGTGCCCATCTCATACGTTAGATCTGACAGCAGTCATCCACTTTATCCACCTGCTCAACCCTTCCATACGCATCCACTATCTCGCAAATATTTTTCCTCTCGGCTCCTTCTGAAAAAATGTTCTTATAACTTGATTAACGAAACGATACGGTCAAGGACGAATAGTTATCGGCGATTATCTCGAAGAAATGATGCCGCAATAAGGTCGGATGCAGTCCGAAGCCGATGCAATGGCGACACCTTATTTTCATATTTTCTTCACGCATCGAGAATTGATAAGCGTCCGCGCGACGGTGTATCGAGAACTTGACGAGAAGCTGGACGTCGTTTCCGATACTATCTACATACGCTTTCGTCATACGTTCGAGTCAATGGAAAAGTCCCAGTGTAATATCACTTTCGCGTCTGCTATGTTATTATCTAACGCAGCCGATATCACCGTACGTATGTTCAGTCGTTCGAGATACGATCTGAGTGCGTAGCGGATAAGCCCTGTCCACCAGTTATCCGAATCCGGTATTTTCCGGCACAATTTCGGACTAAATCAATTCCTCATTACACTTAAGAGAAGACCATCATCTCGACACCCTGCCCATTCACGGCGGACTAGATTATTTTTATCATCGTCATAATCATCATCATCATCATCATCATCATCTTGGAAATATTTTGCCTATTTTCCTCATGTGCAGAAGTTGCGATCGGTGAATGGCAGGTGACTGCTGCTGACGTTTCTGCGGTTTCGTTTCTCTGCTCTTCATACTCCTTCGGGCGTAGATTTAATTGAGCAGGCTGCCATTGCCGTGAAGCCCTCTGCTATTCTTCTTCGTCAGATCGTTATCGAACTTTAACGGAATTGACTCGCTATCGGTAGACGAGAAGCGGAAAGCTACGGCGAGGGGTGTTTACACGTTCGACGTGTCAATATTGTTTCTCTTACGATGTCATATCTCAATCTTTTAAATCTTTCGGTCAAAAAGAAAGAGGCTGAGGGTGGGGTAAATTGAGGTGGGAGGAAAGTAGATGGCTGAATAGTTTATCGAAGCTGGGAGAAGTAGCGATTGTAAGAGAAGGAAATGCGAGCCCGTTACTAATTACTGGACATGATGCCGTTGCATTGAATCGAAGCTCGTATCTTCCTATCCTCTTATCCTCGAAGCAGCAGGGAAGGTTGCCGAGCTGCCGGTAGACAGGCGCGTCAGATTCTATCCCCGCTGACATCGTAACGATAAGCTTCTACGCGATTGATTAGCCAATAAAAAGCGTTTAACGGGTAACGACTACAGATCGTTGACGATTTAATATGCTCGATACACCTTTTACGAGAAAAGTGACGCAAGATAAGACTGTGACGTCGAGAAGATGATCGGCGAGATGCCGAACGATTGGACGTACGCGCTATGAATTCCAGTTAGGAATGATGCAACGGCTTCTTAGACAGCAGCCCTATCTTCAATTAATGAGGCACCTCTCTAAACACAAAACGAATTAATAGTCTAGCTAACCGAGAAATCGGCAGGTAGCTTACGTTTCGGAGAAACGTGTCGACCGTTGTCTAAACTTGAAAAAGTATAATTGGAGGCGTGACGCAAATCTTTCTTTTCCTTTTTTCAGGACGCTCTCGAGCCGAACAAGTGGTCGTCCCGCTCGCAGAACAATAAAAACAGGTAGGCTGCAAAAATTTCTGTTATCGGCCATTCGTTGCCACCGTTCGCTGCTCGTTCATTAGCTCCGTAGGCACGTATTCGCCTCGACGATGCAATTTACTTTTTCCTTACTCTAGCAATGGAGCGGAGAAGGGCCGTACGAGCGTATACGTTATGGAACTTGAGGACAAGAAGAAAAGCGTCCAAGAGTACGACGATGATTACGAGCCGTATGATCACAGAGATGTCACGCATCCGACAACGTAAGTGGTAGCTCTTTACTTATTTTTAGGCTCGATAGCAAAAGTCCGTCCAGGATGAAAAGTCTTTTAACCGCAGTGCGAGCCGCGTAGTCATTCCGTTGGCCGAGCGCTTCTTACAAGTGAAAGTACCTATAATGAAGTCGCGATACGCTCAAACCCGGAGCATCGCCAACGACTACAACGACGACGACAACCGCGACAACAATAATGACGACAATGACGACAGTGACGACGATTCTCTCTACCTCTTATCAGGGAATAAACGGAATGTTACAAATATTATTCGTCAATTCGTTGTCAGATTTGACGAGTATTACGGGACAGGCTATATCACCGGATGCTCGTTACATGCCCTCTGATAACGGATCTTGTTGTCCCGAAAGCGTAGACCCGCTTTCGGCTGATATCGGGAGGCGGATCTTTTTATCTACCCGAACATTCGGGAAAACGGTCTGATGCGCTATTACTATTCACTCCGTGTGCCATGTAAATCGCTTCACTTCGTTATTCCCCGCACGCGTCGTTATACGCGAATTACGAGAATTACGCGGAACGCTTGAAAGGTTACGAAATATTCGAAATGTAAGGAATTAGATGGGAAGGACAATTTCAGGAATATGGAGACGCTTCTGCATCTGCTGAAGGGTAGCCTGGGTACCGGCATATTGGCGATGCCAAGGGCCTTTCACAACGCCGGATATGCCGTTGGCTTCGTCGCCACTATAATAATCGGCCTCTTATGCACATACTGCATACGGATACTCGTCAAGTCGGAGTACGAGCTCTGCAAGAGAAGGAAAATTCCCTCCTTGAGCTATCCGGCAACGGCCGAAGCTGCATTGAACGAAGGACCATCCTTCCTAAGGCGATTCTCCAAGTCTTCCGTGTAAGTAATGAAACCATTTTTTCATCCCTTCCCCACTCATATTATGGCCGCCTCATTTAACTTATTCCTCTGCTCAGGCACATAATCAACATTTTCCTGCTGATCTATCAACTTGGAACCTGTTGCGTCTACGTTGTGTTCATCGCCACCAACTTGAAAATGGTTAGTAATCGTAGATACGGCTAGATATAGTGTAATAGACATATTTGGCGACATAGATAGCGACGAGGATAAAATGTTGCCTCGTACGCACGTTCGCACGTTTCCACGTTCGCACGTTTCTACGTTCGCATGCCCAGCCGCGTGCTAGTAGGCAGAAAGAAAAAGGAACCTAACAATCTAGGTCAGGGAAAACGACGCGGGAATAACCGATTAGACAGTCACCGTGATTAATACCCGTCGCGAAGTCAAGGTGATTCGATGGTTATGAACGTTTCTACCGAAATTCAGACGAACCGCAGAAAGATTCACCTTCGTCTCCTGCTATGTATAGATCCACTCGAACGACAAATGTTCATATCTCATGTTTAAGAATTTCTCTCTCTCTCTCTCTCTCCCTCGCGCTCTTTCTTTTTTCTTCTCTTTAGTTCCTTTTTCTTTTCTCATTGACCGAACACCTATTGAACTGCCGTCAAACCAGTTTCCGTAACTTCTTAACAAGTACGGTTTGCGGTGGTATACGGTGAGGAATGAAAGATCGGCGCGAACAACTTTTTAAGCCAGTGCCTCGAAACTACACTGCCAAATGATAGTAACCTTCCTGTAAGGAAAAGTATACAATTTAAGAAGAAAGAAAGGAAAAGAAAAGAATGAAGTGAGAATAGAGGACGGTAGGATTGAGCGAATGATTGAAAGCGTTCTAGGTATGTGCCCACTAGGCAACGTAATGGGTAGTTAGTCTCGTTACGACACCGGTTATTACGGCAGGTGAGGCATAATATGGATAGTGGATAGAAGGAGGAGAGGGAGGAGAGGGAGTCCACCGCGCGAACCTCGATCGTGTTAAGCTCTCTGCTCAGCTCATTGTCCGATCATTGTCCGATCATTGTCCGATAAAGGACACCCTTTCTCCTTCCCTATCTGACAAAGGTCACGGCTTCACAAATCTTCTCTCTTTCCTCTTCCTCGGCTCATCTCAATTCCGCTTAATCGTTTGGCCAATAAGTCACTTTGTCCATCCGACGGCTCTACGATAATTCTTCTCACGTTTATATGTCCGAGAGGAAGAAGGACTTCCACACCAATTGAAGCTGACCGGCCTATTACAATAGTTACGTGTCTAATGTAGTTACGCCGCTCGCGTCTCTCTTGATTGGCGGACAAAAAGTTTGTTAACGAAGGCGTGCCATGGAAGGTGAACGATTTGCAAAAGAGTCACTCGCGCTTGGGATCGGATCGGATCGGATCGAATGTGTCTACCTAGACCACCTTGAAAGGATTCATTTGGGGACACCGGCCCCGTTCCGTCTCTTCCTCCCTACCACTCTACCTTCCGTTCAGCCATTCCAAATACGAAATACCGAATAGTGACGATATTCGAAGTTGGCCAATGTCTCATGACGATCTTGACGAGCTTGCTTCCGAGCAGCAACGAAGGAATCGATCCCTCGGAACGCGGTACTAACACACTTATGCAATTCCGTTCCGATCTTTACGTAAGGCGAAGGTCTTCGAGATAAACGGTACGGATCGGACTGCGTACGAGCTTTGTTCTCTTTCGGCCTTCAATAAAAAGCGTATTACACGGCGACATTAAAAGTCGTTGTTGAAAAATGTTTCGAAAACATACTCTCGGAATTGTACTCGAGATAGAGAGCGATATCGGGAGAGAGGGGCGCGGCGGAGAAGGAATATCGCCGTAGGTGATTGACATCAAGCGATCCAAGTCCGCTGCCGATTACGAAATTACGCTGCATGCCTAATGAGAGTCATTAGAATTTTGCCATCCAGACACGTGTCTTCTCCAAAAGTAACGTTGTCGCGCGTGTCTTCGATCGCGATTAGTAAATTACAAGAATTACATGACGCAATCTATTTATAGCGACCTTAACGAACGTCCGCCCATGGAGTAAGGTGCTAATTAAATGCCATTTAGACACCGTACCCGGCACATCAAAACGCGACTCGACTAATAGCCGACCGAATCTCGACCTTCTCGGGGGAGTCTTAATTCACCCTTGATGTCGGCGGAATAATAATACATAATCGCCGGCTTCTCGTGATCTTGAGATACGTTCGTCTCAATGTCAGATTCAGCACGCACGACGGAATCAAACCGATTTCTTCCCACTCGCAATAGTCTAATCTCTTGTTCGTCATTTTTCAGGCGATCGATACCTACTACGTTATTGATGTAAGGTTATATATCGTAGCACTCTTGTTGCCCTTGATTCTCGTCAATTGGATAAAAAATTTGAAATATCTTGCACCGTGCTCAACGATCGCCAACTGCATAACCTTCGTCAGTTTCGGAATTATTCTCTACTACATATTCCGCGAACCATTGTCCTTCGAAGGACGGGCGCCCGTTGGCGACGTTGAGAATTTTCCGCTTTTCTTCGGAACCGTCCTTTTCGCTTTGGAGGCCATTGGCGTGGTGAGTCGATCTATTCTTACTGAACGTTTAAAGACTAATGGAAATATTATAGTCGATTTAATGGAATAATTGGAACGATTACCTTCAGATCATGCCATTGGAAAACGAGATGAAGACTCCAAAGGCGTTCATAAAGCCGTGCGGTGTGTTGAACACAGCGATGGGAACGATCGTTGCCCTCTACGCCGGAATGGGATTGTTCGGATACATACGATACGGCAAGGACGTTCAAGGTAGTATCACTCTAAGCTTGTCCAACACAGAACCATTGGCCAAGGCTGTCCAAGTCCTGTTGGCACTCGCCATTTTCCTCACGCATCCCATTCAGTGCTACGTCGCCATCGATATTTCCTGGAACGAGTACATCAGTCCGATGCTGGAGAAGTGCAAGCACAGTGTTTTCGGAGAATACGTAGTGAGGACCTGTATAGTCTTATTGACATGTAAGTAGGACAAATAGTTGAGCTAGCGTAAATCAAAATGATTAAGATAGAAAGAAGAAAGGTCGAACAATATTATGATCTTTCAGCGTTGCTGGCCATCGCAATTCCGGAACTGGAACTTTTCATATCTCTCTTCGGAGCGTTCTGCCTCTCGGGTTTGGGATTTGCATTCCCTGCCATTATCCAGCTGTGCACCTACTGGAAAGTATCGACACGAACGCAAAAGGGTATCATGCTCGCAAAGAATCTGGCCCTGGTACTCTTTGCACTCCTAGGACTCGTCGTCGGCACCTACACCAGTCTTCGTGATATTATCAAAAAACTTCTCCTGTGAGAAGAAGAGTAACAGCGCTGACAACAACGCTGACAACGACGACGACGACAACAACAACAACGAAGATGATGATGATGACGACGCAGAAAAGAAATCCATCGTCACTTCTTGAAGACGACAATGAAGAGAATTTGGACAGTTATCACCCGTAACGAATATCGATCCCTGGGAATGTGCGTTCACTTTAAGGATCGAAGATCGATATATCCATTCTAATTGTCCCGCTAATATATTCCCCATAGTGGCGGACCAGTAAATGGGGAAGGGGAGCGGGATGTGCGAATGGGGGTGGTAGCCAAACGAATCGACCGTATATTACGGTCGCACTATCTGCCAATGGTTGTATCAACCGCATTTTCTAATAGTCAGAGTCATCTGTTGTACAAATAACACTTGCGGTGACTTTATATATATAGAGAGAGAGAGAGAGAGAGAGAGAGAGTGAGAGAGAGAGAGAGAGTAAGAGTCGTTGAACGACGATGGAAGCGCACCGCTCTATTCAAAGCGAGCCAAAGCTACCCAAAGCGCCCAATAGCGACGCAACAGCTTTGAACGTTATAGAAAACAGCTGCGATTAAATCTCTATTAATTTATCCTATAATTTATTTCAACTGTACGGCGCTTCAAGACGACAATCGACTAGGAGTCCAAGTGCCTTGAATCCGTGTTTACATGTTATGACCCTCGACGGTTAATCGCGAAAGGTACGCGACAAACATTCAAGGCGCAATACTGAGGACCGCATGTCCTCGAGCGTGTAACCAATATTCGTTACTACCAATAAAAAAGAGCTTTATTATTTTTTTCACGCATCTTTCATTTCTTCCCCTGTTGAGGGACGTGAGTGAGGTAAACGCTCTCTTACACGCCTTACATTTTGGCGCACGCCTCGCATAAGCCTCGATGACCTCCCGTCAGATGTCTCTGGCACCTCCTCGCCGCTGTATGGATCGAGAAGAGGGGTTGCCACCCACCCATGGCTCAAAGGGTAGCCCTAATTCCGGGCTTCGTTACCGTGCAGCAAAAGGAATAGACTGGCTATTCAGATTTATCCTTCAATCTGCAACGTTTCCTGCCGCGAGTCCCGCGAATACTCGCCCGAACGTTATTGCGGCTATCATTTTAACAGAGTCGTGCGCGGATCAACGCTCTCCGCGTATAATCGCACGCAGGACCCTTCTAGTCTTATCGTCACCTCTACCTTTTTTTTTTACCCTTCACCACGGTGAAAGTGCCTTCTTCTATGTGCGCGCGCCAAACTGAACAACACCGATAGGGCATTGTGAGCGTGCGTGTGCGCGCGCGCGTGTGTGTGTGCGTGTGTGTGTGTGAGAGAGAGAGAGAGAGAGAGAGAGAGAGAGAGAGAGAGAGAGAGAGAGAGAGAGAGAGAGAGAGAGAGAGAGAGAGAGAGAGAGAGAGAGAGAGAGAGAGAGAGAGAGAGAATCTGCGTATGTCTGTGTTTACGTGCGTGAGGGCGGAGCACGAGCGGGGATAGGGTATACACATGTGTGCATGACAGGGAGAGAGAGAGAGAGAGAGAGAGAGAGAGAGAGAGAGAGAGAGAGAGAGAAAGAGAGAGGGAGAGAGGGAGGGAGAGAATGAGTTAGAACGTAACAGAAGGCTAGAGCGTAAGTTTGCAAAAAGTAGTATGAGTATATTTAACGTGCACACGTAGTGTCACCGAGCCACTCATTCACTCCATCACAAGAAGCTTGCCACTACGAGTAGAAAGGAGCAACGATGAGCAAGTGTCCGACGATCTTTCATATTTGGAGCTGTCATCGAACTGGCTGGGAAAAGCGTATCCCAGTTAGTAGAAGTCTGAATCGTTACGTCATCCGTAGTCCGCGATGGAGATTACTATCGACGTTTCCAATCGTGTGCCGTTGCTCTCCGCTGCACTTTCCGTATGTCGAAAATCAGTTAGACAGCGTCCTACGCGAATCCACCTCATCTTCTCAATTTTCGTCGATGGCACGTGCGTGTCAGAGAGACGCACCGGCGCGGCGGCACCTCATGCACTCTTCTTTCGCAGCTTTCGCAGCTTTCTCGCTTGGCGCCGTGAACGAGCACGGACGAGTCAAGAGCAGCCGAGACAAAGTAATTGATATCATTCCCGAATCTCGATAGCAGACCTCGGGATAGCGGAAAGGTGTCTAGCCGCACAGCTACCGGACACTAAATAGCCTTGCCACGCCACATTGCACGTTCATTCATTCGCTTAAAGTACCAGACCCTCTTTCATCCATTGAAGAGACCGACGGAGGGCGGGAGAGAGGGAGACGGAGAGAGACAGAGAGAGACAGAAAGAGAATAGAGGACACGCGATTCCGTTCTCGACAAGCATAACGTTGCACCCTCGCTGCCGACCTCGTCGTCACCCTATGCTTTATCGTTTCCAATTCCATTCAATGGTATAATCGTAATAAAATGTTATGAGAATTGGGAAAAAGCACTGGGAACCGTTAGCTGATGCGGAGAATGGTCAAAGGAAGGTTGACTCGGTCTGCCGCTGGTTCGTTCACTCGCTCATTCATTATGAAGAGTATACGGCGTAAGCGTGCGCCTAGATGCTACTGGCTGTCGCATTAAGCTGTCGCATTAAGCTGCCGCGTTACGCTATCGCGTTAAGCTGTCACGATAAGCTGTCGCGTTAAGCTGGTGCTTTTGCTGACGCGCGGCTGCTTGCGCGTCCACTCGCGCGTCAACTCGCGCTTCTACTCGCGCTTCTACTCGCGCCTCTACTCGCGCCTCTACTCGCGCCTCTACTCGCGCCTCTACTCGCGCCTCTACTCGCGCGTCTGCTCGCCTTTACTAGAAGGCGTCGGACGCGCGCCTAGCTTAAATCACGTGATGCACTATACAGAGTATACCTCGTTGGAAATTAAAGTGCTCATGGTTTAGTGTGGGGCAGTCACTAGACATCCTCTGCCGCCTGCGCATTAGCGTGTCAGCAAGTTCCCGCTCAAAGATTACGTTACATCGAGGAAGTCAAAGGAAACTGATCGGTGCCCGCGGATGTGTTATATTCGGTAAGTGAACCGATATGCGACCTATACGCTTCTTTCCCCTTCTTCTCGCGCTTCATCGGCAACCAAGTTCAGCGTCCGTGTTAGGCATCGATAAATGTGTCGCCGAGCCCGATTAAGATTTGAGCTTAACTGGCCCGTTCTCGGGCCACGGTCTGAATGGGCGAACCTGAATGGGCAAATCTGAACGCTGAAATTCGCATAGACCGAGCTGCGCGTGTAGGTAATGCGCGAACGGCGCGAACGGCACGTACGTAGACGGAGCGCGAACGAGTTAATTGATAAGCGGAGTTGATTTTTCACTTAAACGACAGTCAAGCTCGTTAGGCGGTTGACGCTCCTACGAAATTTCGCACGTGACAGAGATTTCGGCTACATCGCGTTATCCTCGATACGATTAACGCACGCGCTACTAACTGCCGTCTCTATAATTCTTTTGATTGTTCGTCATTGCCTCTCACGGCCAACGCGAACGATTTGAAATTTTCCATCTGCTCGCCCGTTCATGCAAAAATAGAAAAGAACGCATTGTGATTTGCGGCACGATAAAGGTTCGCCAATATAACGTTGATACCAATTGAATCGAATGAGCGGGGTTCAACCATTGCATAATAGTTCTTCCATCGATCATAATAGTGAGCTTACTTCATCATTTGCAACATCGAAAAACTAGGGGCCTACTTCATTTCGCTTCTCATCATTGTTTTCCCGGTTACCGAGGACGAAGTAGGAGAACAATAATAAATAAATTAGGGGAACGGTCACGAGATCCGTCTTTCTCAGAGCGGTATCTCTCCGCTTCTCCGATCTGATCTCTAATCGAGCTCGATGACTGGCGTTTCGCAGCTTGACAATTTAATGCCGACGCAACCGTTCTTCGTGTCCTAGAGTCACTCTTAAACAGTTATCAATGGCAGTCTAAAGTGCCGACAGCCCCGACAGTTCCGACCGCCCCGACACCAACTTTGTCTCCGTGCCTCGCGCTACTACCGGTTTCTCACTGCCTCCTCCCCCTTCTCAGTGCGCTCTCAGGAAGTAAGAGATTAGGAGATCGATTACACGGCTTGAAGCCTCTCCCGCGTCTCCTGCATCATGCGCGTCGGCCGATCATTTTATTACTCGCCAGTGTCGAAAATCACGTCACTCCTCCCCACCGTTTCATTCCGACCGATTCATCTCGACCGATTCATTCCGACCGTTCCATCCCGACCATTTCATCCCAACAATTCTACCCGCAGTATGCACGACGGTTTTGATCGATCTTTACCCGCAAGGCCAATCGTCGCATCGGTCCATTTTAATTGCAATCAAATCGAACGACTCGCCCCATCTCCTATCGCGATACGAAGATTCCTTCAACCCGGCACCCAGCAAAATATATTCGCTTCTATCATATCTCTTCTATGTTATAATCTCTATGTCACATTGCTGTGCCCCATTTGCGTCTCAATTTACGTGTCACGGTTGAATTCAAGTTAGTCTGTCATCCGATTAGATAATCATTTCCTTATTTCTGGATAGATCTATTATACATACCACCTCTCTCTTTCTATCTCTCTCGATTCATCCTCTGTCTGCACGAAGTAGCGATGTTGATGAAAGCAGGGGAGGGCAGAACATGGGGCAGAGTAGGATACTTTTGGCCAATGCCGCGATTGAACCAGTTAGCTAGTCGGTAGAAAGATTTGCGAGTGGTTCGGTTGAAGGCAGCCAGTGACGACAGCCAGTGTCGGCAGCCAGTGTCGGCAGCCAGTGTCGGCAGCCAGTGTCGGCAGCCAGTGTCGGCAGCCGCTGTCGGCGGCCAGTGTCGGCAGACAGTGTCACCAGTCGATCTTCGCAATCGCAATCGGACAAAAGCGAGACTCGCCCTCGCTCTGATAATCGCTCATTATTTAATTCGACAGCGCCAGGGCTCCGTGCGAATCGGTTAGAACGTCGACGGTAACCTTCAGTTAACTGCATCCGACCTCAATGCAATAATTAAGAGCAATCAGTTGGCAAAGAATACGGCAAAGCCCGCGTACGTCTCCGAAGAGATTTGCCAGGGTAAATTGACATTTTTATCCGAGCGGCGTGCTCCACTTCCGCCAATTGATCACAAGTCCGATGCGTTCGTCTCTCGGGAATATGGGTCAGTCCTTAGGTCTTTGTCAAGCTGGCGGGCGGGTGGGCGCGTCTACGTTTTGACAGTTTTCCTCGATCCAATCACTTTTCAGCGCCAGCAAGGATTGAGAAGATAACTCTCTGTTGCCGCCGCCGCTGCCGGTACTACTGGCAAGCATGGAGAACGCGAAGGAAGAGGCGATAAACATGCAGCTCATCAACGCCGAGAGCCCTTACAGGTAGGTCTCTGATTTTCATCCGAGGAATAGTGAAGGAAATAATGATGATTCCTCCTGACAGAGTGAACAGCGAGGTTGCGGGAACTGATCCGAACGCATCCGACGGGGTATTATCGCCGGCCGCCACGGATACCGACGATTACGATCCGCACAAGCATAGGAATCGGCCGAATCCGACATCGTGAGTGTCTCGCCCTCGCAATTGACAATTTAGCCCGCTATTGAGAATCGGCCCTCTATCAGCTCGCTATTACAGAAACGCCGAAACTCTGATTCACTTGCTGAAGGGAAGTCTGGGCACCGGCATCCTCGCCATGCCCAATGCCTTCTGCAACAGCGGCCTCGTCACCGGGGTGATAGCCACCGTCATCATCGGAGCCCTGTGTACATACTGCCTCCACGTTCTCGTTAAGGCCCAGTACAAGCTGTGCAAACGGTTAAGAGTTCCTATAGTGAGTTATCCGATGAGCATGAAGTACGCCCTCGAGCAAGGGCCACGATGTGTCAGATGGTTCGCGCCTCATGCTCCGTAAGTAAATATTTAATAGAGGATGTCATTGGCCATCATTCGTCATCGTCGTTCCCGACCTCCACCTCGTCGTCGTCATCGTCATCACAGTCGTCGTCGTTGTCGTCATCGTCGTCATCGTCGTCAATGTCATCGCCGTGATTCCCATCATAACCGTGATGCACAGCGACACGTCCACATTTCATAGAAACAAATCATTCACCCCGAACATTCGAACAACTGGATAACCCGATCCAACAGCAACTTCAGTAATACCATTATTTTCAGAGGTCTCGTAGACGGTTTTATGATAGCATATCAATTGGGAATTTGCTGTGTATATATCGTTTTCGTTGCGTCAAATATAAAGCAGGTAATTCCGCGTAGCCTCGGAATCGGCCAAGAAGAACGGAATGATTTCTCCTCTGACATCCTTCATTTTTCATTTGCGCAGGTGGCGGACCAATACTGGGAACCATTGGATATCAAAATCCATATGCTCATTTTGTTGTTACCCTTGATACTGATAAACTACATTAGAAATCTGAAACTGCTCGCACCGTTCTCAACTCTTGCCAACATTATTACGTTCGTCGGTCTGGCCATGATTCTCGTCTACATGTTCGACGATCTTCCACCGGTCAGTGAGAGAGAAATGTTCGGCACATTAAGAAACTTTTCCCTCTACTTCGGTACGACGCTCTTCGCTCTAGAAGCTGTTGGGGTGGTGAGTTTTCCTACTTTCTCTGCGTCGGACTTCTGTGCCAGCCGAGTCTCAAACCTTTCCTGCCCTACAGATTATAGCTCTAGAGAATAATATGAAGACGCCGCAATATTTCGGAGGATACTGCGGCGTTCTAAATATAGGAATGACGGTGATTGTCCTTCTCTACATCTTGATGGGATTTTTCGGCTATATAAAGTACGGCGCCGAAGCCGGCGGTAGCGTCACCTTCAATTTGCCCCAGACGGAGGTGTAAGTCTACCTTTTATAAGAAGAGTAAGAGTATCCAGCGTACTTTGTGTTTCTCTCTCTCTCCCTCTCTCTCTCTCTCTCTCTCTCTCTCTCTTTCTTACTCAGTCTCGCTTAAGGGAGAGGGAGGCAGACCGAGAAAGAGAGAGAGAGAGAGAGAGAAAGTTGTCGATCGCCAGCAGCACTAATTTGTTCGCAGAAAACTCGCTGGAAGCGGTCAGAGTCTTTAATAAGGGCTGTGCATTTCAGTGAAAACATGCGTGACACGCGTTCCACCTCCCTTTCATTATTTCGTAATACAAGCTTTCCCTAGTAGCTTCGTAATACAAACCCTTCCACTTGATGCTTCACCTTCGTCGGTCTTCGCGTTATTAATTATTATCGACCGATCTTGTCGCTTCTTCCTTTTCAAAGAATACGATACTCTACATGCCTTTCATTTGATCCCGATTTACCTGGAACAACGAGCAAGACGAAATGGTCGATCGTCGCCGAATGTTTCTTCCCTTTACTCCGCGCATGACAAGTCACCGCTTCGCATGCTTGATATATGCACGCACCTCTGTCTTATTAGCCGAAAGAAACGTAAGTTTTTTCCGAACTTATTACGCGAATAAGCGATAAGTTCGATCGACCAGTTACTGACAGTCTTTCACACACAGGATGGCGCAAAGTATAAAGATTATGTTCGCCGTGGCTATATTCATAACGTACGCTTTGCAAGGATACGTGCCCGTCGAGATCATATGGACCACTTATCTCAATCATAAAGTACAGAATCGAAAGATCTTCTGGGAATACGTCTGCCGAACTGCTGTCACATTGGTGACCTGTGAGTATGAAGGAACCGTAGGATAGGTTTGAAAGTGAGCACGTCACCCAAAACACGAATATGTTTTCGATTACAGTTACGTTAGCGATTACGGTCCCCCGACTGGGTCTGTTCATCTCCCTCTTCGGCGCTCTCTGTCTGTCGGCATTAGGCATCGCCTTCCCAGCGATCATAGAAATTTGCGTGCTGTGGCCAACCAACGAGCTGGGACCGTTCAAGATCATGCTCATTAAGAATATGCTTCTGATAATTTTCGGTCTCCTCGGCCTCGTGGTCGGCACCTATGTCAGTATCGTCGACATAGTCAAGTCCTTCAAGTGAACGGGGAAAGTAGCAGAAAGGGATTCTTTTTCCTCGCATAGAAGGGCACACGTCTCAAGCTTCGGATCATAGTCGGGACGCGCGTCGTAGAAGAGCAATAACCGTACCTTATACCGACATCAATTAGGCGTTAAGCGTTTTGAGGGAAGAAAAATCTAAAGGACAAAAAAAAAGACAGTTTTCAGCAAGCGAGGAAGGGAGAAGGAGAAGGAGAAGGCGAAGGAGAAGGAGAGAGAAGATGGGCATACACGGTAATGTTTCTAAAGTGGGGTAGGCGCCACGGCTCGAAAAGAGGTAACGAGAAGGATGATAAATAGATTTGCATGGAAACGGGATCGGGGCAGTGAGTCGAATCGCATAAGAATTCCGTCTGCCGCCGTTTACGTGATAAACACGCGTTAGAATGTCTTACTGTCTCGGTGATAGGAGAGTACTTAGAAGTACCAGATGGGAGATCGTACGCGCGTTTACCGTTCGCGGACGAGAGAACTTTGAAAAGTTCGTCCTGCCGTTAACAAAGGAAAGTAATAGACCTATATGTATAGATATGTAATTAGCTAGAGAGCGAGATGGGAAGGTAAAGGGGGAAGGGTAAATACACGCACGCAGTGCCGCACGCGTAGCGAATACGCTACCAACTGACGGCCTTCGAGAAGATCGAATTCAATCGTATCTGTCTCCAATCGATTCGCTGTTGCATCCGGAAGGATAAAAGCTGCCCGCGTACCGCGCTGCGCCATGCAACAGGAAATGGTACTTACAACGACCATACCGCAGGAAACTGTCGACACGAAGCTTTCGACGCGAAGCTTCCGACACAGAGCTTTCGACACAAAGCTTTCGATGCGTCGAATAACGAGAAAGCACATGCGTCCGCTTGAAGCCTTTGCTAAGTCGTTCTACACCCTTATTTTCGCTGCCTTTAATCCTCCGATCCGAGGAAGATAGTCCAAAGTTTTCGAATGAGAAAAAGATTTTCATTAAACGGCCAAAGACTTTTGTGTATACTGTAAATTCGGTTTTTATTTCATTACAACTCTGATATAATAAATATTCTATTCTTACCTGTCGTCTCTATTTCTCTATCCTGTCTCTCATCACCTCTCATTACGCATCCATCTGCTTCCCGAGTGACATTTACGTAGAAGGAGTTAAAATTGGAGTTCGCTTTAACCTGACAACTACATAGACTAGCTCCTGAAAGAAGGAAGGAGACTCATCTCGGATGTCCTTTTCGTCGATGCACGCCCCTTGCCTATGCCCCTGCCTATGCCCCTGCCTATGGCCCTGCCTATGCCCCTGCCTATGCCGCCGCGTTACAGTCTCATTGTTCGGCAACTTGGTCAGCCGCCACACTTTTCGAACCTCGATGTGGAAAGGATATAGGGTGGAGGAAGCGAACTTATAAGCCGAAGAGCGAGGATTCACTCGGGGGGAAACTCAGATTACGCATGATCACCACTGAAGTAACTACTCTGCATCATGAACAGTTTGTCGATGGGGTTGTGAATGGCGGCGTGCAAACTCTGGGACAAAGAAGGCGCGTCGTGGGATGACTGGCCGTGGTGGGAGTGGGAGCCACCCTGATGACTTCCGTCCCCGCCGCCACCTTCGTTCTCGCCAATGTCGAAGCCGGCCTCCGTCCCGTCGAGCGACAGGTCGCTGCTGCAGAAACTTTCCCCGGAATGGCCCGGATATGCGTCTGCAACAATTTACATCCACCGTCCCTTAATCGAACTCCCTTCTTTCAATGACATCCTAACTGAGCACGCAATGAAAGCGAAGAAGAAAAGAAGAAAGAGAAAGACAGTGAGTATATGCTCGTGCGAGAGACTTACCGTCGGGCGAGTACGGGTTATTGGGGTTGAGCGGTTGGGTAGATGAGGGGAAGCTAGAAGATTCCCCATCGCGCATGTTCAGAGCGTTCAAGTAATGACCTGTGAACGAGATTAGACGATTCAAAAGCTTATTTACATTGGCGGACGATCATCACCAAAGCCCCATTAACCAGTCTCGAGCGGAAATCTCATATACAATAGTTGAGAGGAAGGTAGATACAAATGAAAGACACACGACAAGAGAGAAATATGAGGGAAACGAGACTCACTGTGATCACTGTGCGGACTTTCGGCTCTTCGTTCTTCCTTCGGCTCCTTGTCGGAGCCTGGCTCAGTTTTGGCCTTTCTCTGAAGCTTTTTCATTTTGGCCCGCTGATTTTGAAACCACACCTGGACGACGCGAACGCTGAGCCCGGTATCTTTGGCGAGGGCCTCCCGAACCTTTCGACATGGCTTCGGTGAGACCTCGAAGGAGGCTTTGAACTGTCTCCGCTGTGCGGAGGTCAGAATGGTCCGCGGCCTCTTCGGCCCTCGGCGACCGTCGCGCGGTCTGTTCTCGTCCAGCAGATCGTCGTCTGTCCAACAACATCGCACTCTCTTAGCGAAACAAACCTTAACTCCTACATTAATCCTCAGCCCAATTATCAATTAGAAAAACTTTCGCTCATCTAACTCCTTTCACGCGCCTGCCTCGTCATTCCACTCGACCGCTCGCTAATACCTCCAACTCTATCTACGCTAATCTATCCAACGCTATCCGTACACTGTCCGTAGAGAGATTTCATCGCGAGGTGAAACCAATGTTAAACGATCGCCTAGTCATAGGTTCTAATTCCGCTTTAAATATTAAAATTACCTTGAAAAGAGACAGCCTCGTTTCGAAAATCCTGCAGATTTTTACTTTCGATGTCTTTAGATTGTAGAAGATTGTAGTGTACAACCTGCGAACAATGCAACAAGGTATGTACAATACGTTCTCGTGCGAGGCTTCGTTTAAATAGGCAACGTCTCGATTCGTCTCTCTCTCTCGCTCGCTCGCTCGCTCTCTTTCTCTCTACGGTTGTGTAAATAGAGTCGGGCGAAGGATCGCGAAGAATAATCGAGGCAGGGAGGCACACGTGCCGTAACGCGATTCTACCTATTCAGGTGCTTCCCTATTACTCGACTATAGGCGTACACGACGCGTCCCACTAATCGTATATTTATACCACATGCCCGCCGCTCTCTTTCTCTCTCTCTCTCTCTCTCTCTGTCTCTCTCTCTCTCGCTCTTTCTCTCTCGACTGACCTGGCGGACTGTTGAGATAGAGCTCATGCTCAAAGTCCCTCCTGCAGATCGGCTGACCCTGTCGTAGGATAAAGTGGGCACCGCTGGGCAAGGGTTGGCCGCACATGCAGCAGGCAAAGCACTCCACGTGGAAGACCAGACCGCCGGCCCTCATAACGAAGTCCGTCCGACTGATCTTCTCCATGCAACGGGCGCACTTCACCCCGAATATCCTCTCGTAGTCGGAACGACAGTAGAGCTTTAGGTCACGGAAGAAGCAGGAGTGCGATAGCGGTGCGGCGCAAGCAGCGCAACAGAGGCACTCCTCGTGGTAACTTCGATCGGCCACTCTCATCACGTACTTGTCCGCTATCGTACGGCCGCACCCCGTACATATCGTCTCCAAGAGGCCGGACTCGGTCTTTACCGAAACCGGTGGCTCTGAAAGTGACCGATACCAATATCATTTCGGGCGCCAAGCTCCGTCTGTCGTCCTTCTCTCTGCTATTCTCTTATTCCCATTCTCATCAACCTCTCCACCCCCGAATTGACGATCGACAAATAAAAAGCTCGTACCTGCGTTATTGTTATCCACCGTCGAACGGAATGGTGTCGCCGAAACAACGACCTGCCCTCCTTCGCCTTGCCGGCTCAACGAACCCGGTACCGAGGGATAGAACTCCAACATCGTATCCACGAGTCTGACGCGTAACGAGTTCACTCTCACCAACCACTTCGTCTCTCCAATTTCACTTTTAGCCCCTATCTTATTCACCTTTTCATCTGTCACCGATCCAACACCTACGCTACGACGCGCACCTTTCGTTCTCTTTGTCAGTCGCTCCTCACAACATTTCTCCCCCGAATTCACTTTACCCGATTAACGTTCGCACTTCACACTTCACACCCGACGTGTCAATACTTTTTGCACCCCGGTATCACGCTCTATCCTTCGCCGGTCCTTTGATGCGGACAGTACCGTACATCCTGCGGCGGGAAATCTCAAGACGAACTCGCGCAGCTTCTCTCCACTCCGATGGCAGCCTCTTGCCGGATATTCTTCCGATCGCGGAATCGACAGACTCTCAACATCCTCGCTTCTTCACCGAATTGCACCGCGTCCCGCTTTTTCCTTCCGACTCTCAACACTTTCACTGGATCAACTGTTCAGCCGACGCAGTGCGTTTGTATACGCCACAGCGGAATTATCTTACTTCGAGAGACGAAGAGATAGGAAGAGAGAGAGAGAGAGAGAGAGAGAGAGAGAGGGTGGGACACAGATGGAGGGTACGAACGAGGGATGGATGGAGGGAAAGGAGGAGAAACAGAGAGAGAAAGAGAGAGAGAAGGTGTACGTGTGCCGCGCGAGTGTCAGACAGTACGTGTCACCGAGCCGAACTCCGGAGGTTTTTTGACGAGAGCGACCGCATCGACAGTGAAAATCATCCCCCCAGCCCCACTCTCTCTCCGTTGGCGTCCAGTCTCCGTCGTCTGCGCCGCTCTCGGTCCCCTTTCAGCTCGCGAGCCGCCCATAATGCCGGCTCTCTTCCTGGGCCCTCGACTCTAGCCATGAGGAGGGAGTAGCGGAGACGGTGCCAGAGAGGGTGCCGGAGAGGGTGCCAGAGAGGGTGGTTGGGCCGGGCTAACCCTCGCGAGCAACCCCGCGCCGAGAATGTCAGCTAGCAGCTTCGCCGCCATTGGTCGATATTCGTCCCGCCCACCTACTTTCCCCTCTCGGGGATGCTACCTCGTCGAGGTGCTCAACCGCGATTCATCGCGATACCCAGGGATCAATATCGCCCGACCCTTCCCCAAATGACAGTGACGTACCTAGAGGAATGTCAGACTCTCACCAATTTTTATCATTTCCCTCTCCTTTTCTCTTCTTCGCCGCTCTAAAACCTGCAAAATCATCGAAGCTTCCTTTCGCTCTCTCCTCTCATCTAACAATAATCTAAAAACAACGCTTCCCATTGAAGCTCTCTGGCAAAAAGTTGTTTTTCTTCTATCCGTCTCGGCAGATTCTGTCGCTCTGTCGAACGAGCTTCCTTCCTTATTCCGATCTGCCGATATCGCTGATGAGAAAGTGTAAAAAATTGCAAGCTGAAAAGCTCGCGCGCGCATCCTCGCACTAAGAGGAGAATCGAAGGGAGCGGGCGAGGAGTGGAGGACAAGAGAGGAGAGAGACGGGCAGAGAGCGTTTGTCAGTTCGCGTAAATACGCGACAATGGCGCCCTTTGTTGGGCGTCCGTCTATATCAGAGCGAATGTTTGGCAAATAAAAGCCCATACAGCCTCTTTGTCTCTGTTCTTGATGCCGCACGGACGAAATCCCCCAATGATACGCCTAGTTGGCTACGATACTCTCTGGTATGCCCCTTCGGTACTCTCTACAAAGGGGCAACGTCGGTGGCGGAGGTAGAGGCGGAGGTAGAGGCAGAGCGAGCAGCAACGACAGCAACGACAGCAACGACAGCAACAACTGCATCAGCGGCATCAAGTTGCCCGATAATGGTGATGCAAAGTATTCGCGGAGAAACACGTGCGTCGCCAAAAGTGAGAGGAAGGGGATCGGGGGGAGAAAATTGGTCTAGGGGTGACCGAGGGAGACAGGACAAAACGTCACGGCTACTTAGGCTGCCCAGATCGAGGGTGACAGCCAGCATACGCTTTCGATAGGTAACCTAGACACTTTTACTACCAAGAGAAGAGGCACCGGCCTCTTTCCGTTCTTTAGTCTTTTGCGGTGAAGGACCCCTAAACCAATTGAAATATTAATGGAACCATTCGGTGGCCTATAACTATTAATATACTATTAAGTTGACGATATTGCCAAAAGAGAAAATGTGCATGCTAGCTCCAATAGATAAGTGAGAATAATTTAAAGTAACACTTTAAATGACTAAGAAATGAGTATTGGGCAATTTCTGTGGTTGAAGTAAGGAGCAAAATAATATATGGACCCGATATGTGTGGTACGAGGTGCGTGTTGACACTGCTCATGCCTTGTCTTTGCCGTCTGCCGCGAGCGCGGGCAGATCGCAGCCAGATCGCGGCCAGATCGCGGCCAGATCGCTTCTCGATTTCGAGTTGGCGCTCTACCGTGCTCATTCAAGCGTGCGGAACCCGGGTCCCTTTGCATATAAGCCAAGTGCTCCACTAACTAACCCACCCACCCGCCTTGCGAGTTTTAGAGTCGTTTACCCTACATATTCTTACCGTCTTATCATATCTATCATCGTTTACGCTTACTTGCGAGATTTTTCTCATATTTCTCAATTATTTTCCATTACTTTACACTGTTTTACATGATTATATGTCATAATTGATGGTGATTATCGCCTTTTAGGGGGTTTTAGGCCATAAATGCGCGTCTTAATCCATATTTGAAGTACATTTGACCATCGTATCCTTATGATATGGGACTGAGCGTCTAACGGAGGGTACTTTGGCACTATTTGGACCTATTGAAAGGTGATGGAACCTACAAAATCGTTGAAAATATGAGGGTCGAGAAATGGACGAAAAATAAAAGCGTTCCGATGGACTTGTGGATATGCATACTGAAAGAGAATCGAATGATAATCACAAAAATCACAAGCCGAGCCTTCTAAATGTAGGTAATGGTTTTGGAGATACGGTGAAAAAAAGGTGAGAAAATAGTGAAAAAAATGTTGAAAAATTGGGAAAAAGTGGTAGGTGAAGCAGGTAGTCCATTTTCGATAAAACGGGGTAAACGCATAGTGTAGAACAGTAGTCGCAGTAGTAGTCGCAGTAGTAGTCGCAGTAGTAGTCGCAGTAGTAGTGGCAGTAGTATGGCAGTAGTAATAGTAGTAGGCGCGGTATTATCATGCAGTGACCCAATTGAAGAGAGAAACCCCCCTCGAAGCGTTTCACGGTGCACTAAGGCACAAAAGTCGAGGTTGCCAGGATCGAGGGATGAAATATGGTTTCTTGCAGGTGCATCTACCCTCGTGGCGAGAGGGGCGCCTTCGCCCCTCGGCTCCAGCGCGTCGCATATTGTTCGGGATGTGACACTGACGCCATCCGTGTAATTATGCCGATACGCTCGTCGCATTATTCCGCGGGGGAGTCCCCGCATGTGGCCCGCCAAACACCCTTTCGTCACGCACAACTCTCCTCTCTCTCTCTCACTCTCCCTCCCTCTCCTTATCCTTATGTACTCGCCTATCCGCCGATCCGCCGATCCGCCTATCCGCCTATCCGCCTATCCGCATCCTAATGCTCGCCTTAACTTCTTAACCTGCATAACAGTTTGCCTAAATGTCCGTACAAATTCTATATCGGCCGCCTATAATCCGAAATTGATTGTCGAGCCACAATAATTGACGGACGTTTTCACTGCAGTTAGCCAGACTGCAAGAAGCTTTCCTTCTCATTTCTCCGAGCATCGACTTAGAAGCAGCCGATCGTGCAATATTTCCGATAACATGTTGCTTCTCTCTAACTGTCAGGTTTAGCAGAGATCGTAGAATTAACGTTATCCCGCTTGCTTGTTAGATTTGACAAATATTCCGTTAGGGAAGTTCTACACAGTGTTATAGGCCACGCTATCAGAAACAATTGACTGGACAAGTTCGGGGCGAATGGATTGAAAATACCTCAATAATCCCGGAATATCGATCTAACGTGGATAGAATAAATATTACCGAGGCCGCCGTCCGCGTATGAAAAATCGAGAGAAAACCTCCTCTGAGCAACAAGTTGTCGAACATTGTTTCTTAAGCTGATAACCGGCAAATTTGTCTGCTGCCTCTAACGTCCTACGGAAAAACTACTACGAAAATATGAGAATATCCCAATTTCTTCCCAGTCTATTTATTATTACAAAAACTTACAGCAAATAAAATTGGTACAATTTTCCCGGAAGCTTTGCCTGAAGTTTTGCTAATACCTGTGCTCTAGTGAGAGCGGGGTCATAAAATGTAATAACATTCCCTCGTTGGACTACCGTTGACGAATCCATCTTTCGCTAACGAGAGTGGAGGAGGGTCGCGATTGCGTTCCAGGAATGCGTGATGACTACTTTGTTAGGAATGCAGCGGGGCAACCCTCATGCGCAAATGGTAGATCTCGCCGCCCTCTTTCTCGGTCCAGCCAGCTCTGCTCTATGCGAGAAGAAGCTACCATGCGAAACAACCTACGGAGAGAATATCTATGTCTATGAGCGTGGCAAGCTTTCTTATCTTTCGACGGATAGCGAAGCGCGTATTGCACTCTTTGCAGATCGCGAAAAAGCAGGGATGGCAAAAGGGATTTGTAGGAAAGGTTAGAGAGAGAGAGGGGGGGGGGGGGGGTAGAAAGGTAGAGAGGGAAGAAGGAAGGCAGCAGCTGTGCCAGCCCGGAATGCCATCCCGGTACCCAGCAGTGAAATACTGGAGAGAGAGAACGAGGGGTCTCCTCGTACGTTCCTTCTGATCCTCGCAACTCGCCTCCCTTCTCTCTCCCTCGTACACGTGCGCCTCTTGTACACGTGCACGGCACGTACACCCTCGCGCAGAAGTCGGTTCAATAAAGGATCGCAGCAGCTCCGCATCAGGGAGGTCAAACGAAATAACGGAAGGTTTCGATTTACACAAAGTTCCTCTCCTCTCCTCTCCTCTGGCCCTTTTTTTTACACCCCCTACCACCCTCTACGCCTCCATCGCCGAACGCATCGAGTTTTGCCGACACTATACTTGCTGTCCGTCGCAAACTAGAGGAACACGATGGAGCACGATGGATCCTTTACCACCCAAAATCGGAGAAAGACAGAATGGAAAATTATCGTAAAGCAATTTGAGGAGAAATATTCTGAACGAAGCTAATGGGGGCAGGACTAAATGCAAATCGGTAGCCAGCTGCCGAGCCGCGAAAATTTCTTCTTTCCCTATTCATATCGTTGCAAATGTTTCTTCCGACAAACTTTTTCGCATCTTCTATTCAAATTGAGCCCCTCACCCATTCCTCGTCACCTTTCCACTATCCCAGGGTAAAATATGTCGAGCGGATACCTATCGCGTCTACACCCCTCGCGAGCGTCCTCCTTTAATCTATAGTCCAACTGCGTATACGCATATACAACTAGGTGTAAGATGCGCTCGAGCGATTCTCGAACGATTCTCAAACGATTCTCGAGCGATTGAGGCCCGATGAGGAAGGTGAGCGTCAGATCGCGATTAACGCTCAATTGAAAAGTTGAAAGAGCGATTTTCCAGCCGCTTGAGCATCGCTCAGGCAATCGGCCGGTCACGTGCCGTCACGTGAACACCGTGCGACGTTACACAGTTACACGGCTTTTAGCAGGCGGGCGCCGCCTAACTTCTTTTCATCTCGGATCGTTCTCTCACATATTAGAAGATACGAGCGGATAAGATTGTACGTCGAACGAGAGATCAGTATCGTCTCCGCCTTCTCGCCCTTATCACCTTTATCGCCTCAGTCGTGATCGGGATGCGAAGAACAGATACCTCCGGGCTTCTTCCACACGGTCCGATAATGTGCGAGCCCTCCTCATAAAGCGACCTGTTTATTCGCGAGAATATTTCCCAGGGCTGGCTGGCTAGCTCTCACCCTTGTTTTTCCCCCGCGGGCCTCAATGATTTCGGAAACTCTGGGACTTTGCAAATATTCCTCCTACCTATTTATTCCCTTGTTTGCAGCGAGCCGACTGACAGTACGCCTACGAAAGATTTCATGCAGTTCGGCCATCCAATTGAAAACGTGGGGCCCGGAGTGTATCGTATTGACAAAGATCACGTGCCGCCACGGCAGATTCACGTGCGGCCAGTCTTCATGGGAAAGTTAACGTGGGGGGTGCAATCTCGACAAGTCTAGCCGGACTAGTTCAGTTTGGCGAAAGTCTCTCTCTCTCTCTCTCTCTCTCTCTCTCTCTCTCTCTCTCTCTCTCTCTTGTCTGCTAGAATGACAACTTTTGCGGACAGCCCGAGGCCATGACGAATGACAAGTATGATCGAGCGCGCCGCGATTGATCGTGAAAGAGGAAAGAGAGGGAAGGGCGGAGGGTGAGAGAAAGGCCAGAAGGAAGGAAAGACGGGAGGAAAGAAGCGAAAAAGTAAGAAAAAGAGAAGAGAAAGAATAAAGTTTATTCATAGGATGGAAGAACGGTGGAAATGCGGGAATGTTTGCCGTAGCGGATATTAACAGTATCAGTACGCTGCCGACTGGGTTCAGGATATTATGAGCGTTCTCCGCGCATAATTAGTAATCCCTGGCACGTGGCAGTACACGTGACTGCGGCTCGTGGGACGTACACCTTCGCCCCGAAAGGGGCCCCTTACCCCCCGTCGTGCGAAGGGGGCTTGCACCAGCCTAAGGATATACCCTGCGATACGCAGCCGATACACTGGTGATACACAGGCGATACACAAGCGATACACAACCGATATACAGACGATCTACAGACGATATAAGCTGGCAGGGCACTTTATAAATATCGCTCGATTTAGTTATGCGTACCGTCGCCCATCCTCCGATCTTTTACTCGGGGGAGCATTCAATTTCTCTCGCAACTTCTCCCGCGGCAAATTTCACTTCATTGGCTCGCAAAATAGGCCCGTCTACGTTCGAAAGATAAAGCTATCGTTCTATCGCGTAACTAGCGAGCAACGTCTGTCACCGGCAATCGCGTCCTTTCTTCATGGCAAACCGATTCTCGCTTATTCGGCCCGGAAAAGGGAATAAAAAGCAAGGGTTTGCCGGAGAAAAGTGTCGTTGAAAATGGGAATAGAGCATGGCGCGCGGCAAATCCGCGCGGGATCAACAGGCTTGAAGGTACAATTCGGCTGAATTCGGCTGAATTCGACCGCAGTAGCTCCGCAGCAGCTCCGCGCCATACTCCGCGCCATACTCCGCGCCATACTCCGCACCATACTCCGCACCATAATCTCCATCCGTATGACAAATTGTCTTCGATACGCCGATATTTATTTTACAACGAGTGCGGAATATCGGGCCGCGCGACGTACATCGATGCCAAATAGTTTTCGGAGGGTGCCGCATGCACGGCCAATTGATTCTCAGACAAACAGCAGTATTCCCACAGCGGTCGATCCTCCTCCTCCCGATCCTTCCCATCGTCATCAGTCGCGATATGTCAATTGCGATGCAGACGCGGACGCGGCTACATTTTCTCGCGCCCACCGTTTCCATTCATCCTCGGCACCGAAATGGCCATTAATTATTTATATGCGGTCGGAGCTAACGTGCCGGACACGTGCCTCGTTCCCTTTAACGACTTTGACTCGCGGCAACGCTCTCAATCGTTCTCGTCTCGAGGGAGTCGAGAAACGGATAGATTTTACACGCGCTTTCGATCGTTTGCCACCACCATCACCGTCACCGTCATCGTCACCACCCCACTCGCGTCCCAGTTTAATTAACGATCCGCAGTCCACTGATATCTTGACGCTCGCGGTTAACTGACAACGATAACGATGTGTGGACAGCTTTCTGTTCTCATCAGATGAAAGCTTGTCGATTGCCCGTTATCTCATTCGCGCCCTGACATATGTTCGGGTCCCCTAATATTCGAGACATCGATATTAATATAACATTAATTGCACAGATCTCGAACGATGCTTATTGAAAACGGGCAACATTTTTTTCTTGCCCGCAGGAGGAGAACTTCTCGAACGAATGACGCCTCCTCCCTGACTCCCGATTCGGCTAAATCCTCTGTACATGAAGGGACTCTAGGGCGGTACAAGGGATCAACATGAGCTTAACGGCAGGCGCCAATATACCTAGCTACCCCCGCATACCGAGCAACCCGTCAAGCTGTGGTATTAAACGGGCCATGCGTGAGGTCCACCCTACTCCCTCTCACCTATACGCCTTTTCCTACCACCTCCAACTTTCCTACCCAACTTTCCCAGCCAACTTTCCTAGCCGACTCTCCTAGCCGACTCTCCTAGCCAACTCTCCGCGAATTCGTAACCGTTTCAAGACGGTGATAAAGATTTACCTAAATACTATGTCACCGCGATAACGCTTTTCATCTATGAACACGCACCCTCCATTTTTTACCCCATGCCCAAAACTGTTAAGATCTCACTAGAAGAGTCTAGCTTTATACCGCTATATTCCAAATAGCTATATGCAAAAAACTAAGAACTTGCCTTGAAACGGCTAATAAAATAAAATCGATCAATCAATCTAGTCGTTCGCAGAATAAGTGAAATCACTGCGTAGCTTAATAATAGTACTAATGATAATATCGCTGAAACAATGCCATCTGTTCTGTGTATATATATATTGTTTCGATGAAACTTAACGTTGAATGTGCCGTCAATTGCCCTTTTTAGGAAAAGTTTCTCATTTCTGAGTCTCTTTCGATGCCTGGACTCTAGACGCTGCTGTAGCATTGTATAAAGCGCAAGCCTCGTCCTGTAGTAGGAGTCTCCCTGCTCCTCCTCACCGCACTATTGACGGGAGTTTTAATAAAAGTACCCCCACCAGGAAAGCTAAACGTCGCAGTGGAAGGACCTGGTGAGCGTAGAGCCAAGAAGATATTGGGTAAAGCAAAGATCGTAAGGACACTCGCAGACATGAGGCCTGAGACGAAAATTCTAGCGGAAAGTTCCGACCGTCAATGAAATATATCATCACTTTATGCATTTTTCATCTTTTTTTTTCATCTCGAAATGCGACTAAACGATCGTGAGTTATCGATTTTTCAAGATCCTTCTGCACGGAAACATTGTTCGAGACAAAGCTGCCGACGGATGTTCACGAACGAGCGGATATTGCTCAACGAGTTGAAAAGGCAAATAGGAGTAACAGAAGGATTAAAACAGTTTGTGGTCAAACACAGAGGCCCTCGTGATGAATAGTAGAAATGGTGTGTCGCTGGTGCTAGCCTAACAAGAGCTTAACGTGTACGGCTTCTATACCGCGTTTTGAGTGTCGGATTTAGATTTCTATGGGGTTGATGATGCGTTATAATCACTGGTTTATATCCCTAGCTAAAAGGAAAATGATTGCCGATTCTCCATTTTCTCCTCGATCTTGGAATATCGGGCGTCGTTTGCATAAATAAAATTCGTGAGTGAGAGAGAGAGAGAGAGAGAGAGAGAGAGAGAGAGAAAGAGAAAGGGAGGGGGGAAATAACGCTTTGTCAGGTTTGCAAAGCGCAATAAATGGTGGCAAAGGTAACCTTTCCCTCTTTCGAAACGATGCCAGTTCGCTGTTCACTGAGAGAAGACAAAAGCAATACACATTCGTGCGAACGATTTGTTCCCCGAGCCTGCTCCATGGCTAATCGATGCTTGTGTAAATATTAAAAGCGCGTAATAGCGAGTTAGAGGAGCGAGGGTAATAGTAGGGGCTAACTCAGCTGTGTCCACAAAAATACTTTGCGCATTTCTACCCTTCCGCCCGCGGCTATATTCTACGATTCTATTGAGACATTCTCGCAATCTCAACTTAAGGTCAAGTAATCAGTCACTTGCGCGTTTTCCGAAAAAAGAATAGCCTAATAAGCAGGAGGAAGGGATAATTTTGATATAAGAAGGACAGGGATTGAGAACCGTCGTCCTGGCAGCGAGTTTAACCGCGCATGTCGTACCTCCGACGGGGGTGGCATGTATATCCATCGAGAAGGCTTCGAGGGCGGGGCCGCAGACTCGCATGGCCTCCCTCCAACCTCCCTCCAACCTCCTCTCACCTTCCACCCGCGAACGATAACCTTTAACCTTATCACACTTAACCGTTTACTTTCCCTCAACTTACGCACCGGAGCTCGAAATTCTCCATTCTCTTCTGGCCAATCTTGCCGAAAATTAGATAATTCTTCCTGTGCCAGCCGATACATACGTCCTCTCCCTCGGTTCCACTTCACTCCCGCTCTTTCCGTCCGCCATTTTAGCCAACTTTCCATCTTCCACCGAAACGACATGTCCCGCTGACATTCTTCGCTCGGTATAAGGTAACATCTTACTTTTTCGAAAATCGAACGAGGCACCCTATTCGAGAAACAATGTTCAACGGACTCAACGGGAGGAGCTGATGAAAAAGTGAAAGATACAGAATCATTCTACACCCTCTTTTCGCGGTGAGCCAAATACGATTTAAAGACACGTCGAGTTACTTACGCATCAGCAGCGAGCACGTCGAAAGAGAATGTATTCGCTACAGCATGCCTTCGATCCCCGCATTCTGAGAATTAATTGAAGCTAGACTGCGATGACCTTTAAAATATACCCGTTAATCGGCTTAATGGTCGTCACTCTGTAAAACCGTGGCGAGAGAGAGAGAGAGAGAGAGAGAGAGAGAGAGAGAGAGAAAGAGAGAGGCGAGAAGGCGAGGGTAGTAGCTGGCGTGCACCGGGTGCAGATATATATAATATAATATCGGCTCGTCCAGCTTTTGGGGTAAGTCGTTCAGTCGGCGTCAGCTTGCGCTCAAAGAAGAAACGGCTGACCCAGCTACGCCCCACGTCGGAAAGAAACATTTCCATCGAGGCAATATCAGTGGGATCACATCGTTTTATTTTCATTTACGTAATCTCAGCGTACGCTTACATAAAATATAATTAATTGATACAACGTTTGCGTATAATATACTCGTAATGCCAAGAAAAATATATCGCACGTATGTATACAGTTTATACTACGCATCTTTAACACCTTACATTCCAAATGTGCAAACATCTCGCAGACTACGGAATTTTGGATCGCTCCCAGTAGAGAACGTCAGGTGAACGGTGAAACCGGCGTATGTACACCTGCTTCGACTTTTCCTCCCATACGCGCTTGCGTTTCAAAATAGGAAGAAAGGACAGTCCGTCATTTCGAATACATTTCTCTACGAATGTGCTGTCTTTCGACGTGTCTACGTGTTGCTCTAAGAGACATTTACTTTGTACATAAATGCACGAGACGAATGCATCTTGCAGTATTGTACGGTACATCGGACAAGTTTCCAATCACCTGAGTTGTCCCATTCATTGTATGTTGCGTCTGTCGTATCGTAATCTATCGTGTCCATCGTCCTTCGAAAGACGGTCAGGATCAAACAAACAAAATAAAGATTTCCCTTCGCCTGCTTTATAATCATCGGGAAGGCAATGTTGTCCGATGACGATGAACGTAAAGTCTTTCGCACCGATGTATCTACTTTAATCGAACGACTGAAACTCAACGTCAAGTACGATGATACACTGCGTAGGAGAGGTAAGGAAGGGTTGGACGAATAATGCGAAAGCAAAAAATCAACAAAACTACGATAGAGACAGCATTGTGAATGAGAAAAAAGAAATGGACGATTAAAGAGGGGAGGATTTCAGATAAGGTGAGGTTTGCTTAAATATACATATATTGGTGACGGTCGAGTGAAAGAAATGCGTGCGGCAATTGAGGCGAAATGGAATCCCCCTCCCCTCCCCACCCTAGCCCGCAATAACTTCTTTCTATCGTTTCCGGGCTAAATCTATAAAGCAACGAAATAAATAGGGACATTAAACGGAACTAGTTTTTGGTAGAGGCTTAAGCTTTGACTCGTGCCGCTGTTCGTGGTATTCTTGGAAGCAGGGCACGATACACAGATTGATCTGACACTCTGGACAGTGATACTTTGTCTTTCTGCGAAGAGTTCGGCCGTGCGCATCTATCGTGTTCCAGCAATGATTGCAGCCCAGAGCCGGACCCGGACGTAAGACGGGACAATGACCCAGCCGCTGATCACCCATACCCTCCCGCGACGTTTCCCGGACACTAGCTGTCGTCGTCGTCGTCGTCGTCTGTAACGCAGAATAATTCATTTTCTCCGACCGGAAAGAGCTCGACGTAGGAAAGAGCCAAAAGTTATGCTAGTAAACTTACTTGCGGAGAGGAGGAGCTCCGCCTAAGTTCAGTCGTTTTTACCCTCAACGTGTTACCGGAACTGTTACCGGAACTGTTCCCGCTGCAAGAGGGATCCATTTGCATTGCCGTCGAGGAGGTCGTCGTCGTCGTTGTCATCGTCGCCGCCGTAGTTGTCGTGGTCGTACTGGTGGTGGTCGTTGTCGTTGCCGTCGTGATAGTCGTCGTTGCCGTACTGGCCGTCGTCGCCGTCGTCACCGCCGCCATTGTTGTCGTTGTACCCGTCATCGTCGTATCTGTCGTTGATAATATCGTTGTCTCCTCGCAGTATCCTTCCTCCTCGGCCTTGATCATAGGCGCCGGTTCTATCACTATGGAAGGACTGCTCGTTCTACCGGGAAATTCGGGATTCGAGTGTTGCCTGTGTATCCAATAATTGCCAGAACTGCCGCTTCCTTGCTGACTGGAGAGCAGCGGATGGGAGTGTTGCTTCATGAGGTAAGATGGCTGGGGGACGGTTAACAGATTGGTTGAGCCCGAGCTCGAGATGGCCAGTAAATTCGGTTGCTGATTGTGATGATGGATCGATTGGTGGTGGTGGTGGTGGTGATGATGCTGGGGCGGCGATATTCTCGATTCCTCCCAACTTCTCGAGGCCTGTGGCAAGTTAAGGGTTGGCGTGTTCACGTGAATCGAGGAGGACACGATGTGCGGAGAATTTTGATCGCTGTCGGGCGACAAGTGGCACGGTTCCTTCTTCACCCGGGGCTGACGCATTAACAGGCGACCTCTCTTTGTCCCTGCCGTCTTACAGGGCAGCGCTGCAATTATAACAATGGGCAAAACCATTATCGTTTCCCAATCCGCAAAATCGTCAGCCAACTTTCAAGAGACTCGGACAAAATATATCATGACTCTTGGCAACGTTTACAGATTTATTTGAATATGTCGTACAGCACCGATAGTGTTTCATGAAAGCTTTCCATGGACGTCGAAGAAAATTGGTCAGCGTTTAAGTCATCGTTTGGCATTTGAACGACAAATGATAAATGGTAATTGATAAATGGTAAATGATAAATGGTAAATGATAAATGATAAATGGTGAATGGTAAATGGTAAATGGTAAATGGTAAAGGGTGAAAGGTAAACGGTAAACGGTATACAGTAAGAGGCGAAACGTAACGCAACGCACGGCGAACGGAGTATAAAGCGTCAGAGTAAGCTAAAAAAGTGTATGTAAGACCTAACGTTGCCGGTAAACATGCATCGTCCTATCAACGCATCATTTACGCCCCCTGACCTTATCTCTTCTCCTTCCACCTTTTTTAACAACATACCGCAGCTATATTTATATACATATACAACTTGTTATGTTATTTATTTCAAATACCCTGTACATATATGAACGTACGCGTACGAACACTGGCAATTATTTCGTCATATACATACGCACATACGCACAAACGCACACAGCCACATATACGTAACATATGCGTAGATACGAGGGGGTTGGGTAAATGGAAGGGGTGGAAGTATGGTTTTGGCGATGGGGAGGAAGGACGTGAATACCGTTTAAGATAGACCTCCTGCTGAAAGTAATACATACGTTTAACAAACGGGAGGCTGCTATCTCTTCGATAAATACCTACATTCTGCACTTTAGTGCACGAATCTGAAAACAATCGAGCAATACAATGGCAACCGCTTGCACGTAAAAACAAAAGGCTTTGGACGAGCGAAAGAAAAAGCAAACTTTTCATTGACTATCCCCGAGAATGAGACCGGAATTGTTTACGTGTAAGTGGCAGCTATTGACTTCCTTCACCCGTCTGTCCGTAAGGATTGGAAAACAGAGGTTTCACAATATTCCGGAGAATAAACCATGGATTTCAACCCCGTTACAATATTTTCGTAGAATAATTTTTTATTTATCCAGAATTCATTCTTATCGGCTCATATATAAGGAGTGTAAATGCTTTGTAACAGTATGTGATTAGTGGCTATTACTCGTACCGATTAACTTCTATAACCTAATCCATTCAGATTTATATTCTTCCGTTTCACAATAAGAAAGTGAAATCCGCTTCACTCGTTAAGATCTCTACATTCGACTAAATAAAAAATAATGTCGACAAAAATTGCTTTACGCGTTTAGTTAGAAGAACAGAAAGACGAAGGATAAAAGGTTAATACTTGAACTCACCGTAAAGACTCATGGCATATAATAATGTAATAAGTCTCAATTCAATACATGAATAGCGTGGATCATTTGAATAAAAGAAAATGATATGTTGTACATGGAACTTGTTAGAAATGAAGTAAATAGGAAGCGTTTATATTCGTTCATTGCACGGTGAGCCAGAGGGATCACATCGATTTCCCTCGATATCCCCTAATCTAACATGTAGGAAGCCCAGACAGTAACCGGCAACGATAAAAGAACATTTCATTGGGACATGTTTTCGGGGGAGAAAACAATAATCGCGCAATGCACTGCGTTCGCCATTTTTAGCAACTGTTAGCACCCGGTTTCTTCTCAATATTCGAGAGTTTACGCGATTATCGGAGCCAATGAAGCTGAATGAATAGTGATGACAGGAAATGAAAAGGATCTATTAGATACAGCGTATACGCTTACATAATCGATATAAGTAAAATTACGGCACACCGAATTTACGCTCTATCCAATTATCATGTCCAAAGGATGAGGAGCTCAAAGTGTTCAAAGTACTGCTGAAAATTTACTTTGAGGGTATGCAGTTTAAAAATAAATCTCGACGCGACAACAATTTATCGAAATACATGTATTGACGAGTAGCTACCCTTTCAACCTTTCATTCCCGCAGCGTTACTCCTGTAGGATATCTTGACCTTGTGCAATTACAGATTACATCTTCCCTAGCAATATTTCATATCACTATGTTACTCGCTATGTACAAAAATTGTAGAGAGCTCAGTAGCGCAATGTCCAAAGTTGATGGAATATAGAGAAACTGGAAACGCCTCAGGGTGCGTTCATTAGATAACTCTCTTTGATATTTGTGTGTCGCCACCAACATCTTCGGCACACCAACTTCAGACCTCTCTACCACCTTCTCAATAGGATCTTAGTGTACATTCGAACGCAAGAAACGATTAAAATAATAAAAGAGAAGCACATACAATGAACTATAAATATTTCATATGAGAAAACAAGCGGATAATATATGTGCCAAGGTCTAACGTAATAATACAACACCGTTTGAAATTAGTAATTGCATCTTGATCTAGCGCTACAATCGTAAATTTTCGATACTCATATATCGAATGATAGCGTGAAAGGAACGAAAATGACAAGGACGGCGCAGCTGCAGACGCGTCCGACCGCATTCGAATAACAGCTTTAGCGAAATACGCGAGGAACGTGTCGATGGAAAGCTGAGGGCTGTACGCTAAGAATGTTGACACTTGCTCGCAATGAGATCGACATTTCCCGAGACTTTATCCGGGCACTGTATCGTTAGACGAGTGAGTACCGTCTCCTCGGAATAGGCGTTCCATACTTAGTCACTCTATTGAAACGTGTCGCTGCTGCCGTAACAACTATTGCACATACGTCGGAGAGGAGGAGTCTAGTATAATATCTATGAAGGATCGGGGCTTCCCTTCTCCGGCGCTAGCACTCGACCGTTCAACGGCTTCATTTCTTTCCTCTTTTTTTTGTCTAATCTCTCCCCCTCCCTCCCTCTCACACACACTCGTGTACATCCAGACGCAGAGGTGCACACGCGCACGCGCACGCGCACGCATACGCATACTGTCTTTCTTAAGAACGCCTATAAGATGTATTATAACCGATCGGCGAGAGTTCAGCTCACATGGCGTTGTAGTTGACGCCGTGCAAGTTGATTGGCATAGTGGTACTGGGTAGGGCGTAGTCGGTATGCCTGCTATCGATATACCCGCTGAGCATGGTGTGCGGACTGTGAGCGGTGAGCATGGTATGGGTGCTATGAGTGTTGTGCGTGCTATGCGGCGTCGAGGGCGGTCCCATGGGGGTGGGACTCTGGGAATTGACCGGCGGCGCCGAGGGTGCGGGCGGCGGCGAGGAATTTACCTCCTGCTTGACGCGCGACTTTAGACTCGGCCGATTATTCGGATAGCCGCGCTTCTTGTATTCGAGCCAGAGCGTCCGGTTATTCACGCCGAACATCCTGGCCGCCTTGCAAAAGCCAATGCCACCGTAGCGGACCGCTTCGAGCGCCCTGATGAAGTTCTCGTCAGCCTGCGGATTCGTCGAGCGTTTCCTCTTGATCGCGGTCTGCGGACTGGCGCAGGGCGACTGGCAGTTACTGGGGCATTGAGCCGACGACGAGGGTCCAGCCCCGGCGGCGCCGCCGCCGCCACCTCCGGCCCCGCTACCGCTTCCGGCGCCGCCACCGCCACCGCCGCCGGCACCGGGGCCACCGCTTCCGGCGCTGTTACCCCCGCCGCCGCCGCCGCCACTTCCGGCCCCGCCACCGCCGCCGCCGCCACCCCCGCCGCCACCGCCGCCACCGCCACCACCGCCGCCGCCGCCGCCGCCGCCGCCGCCACCGTTGCCCGACGAGCCGTGCCCACCACCCTGTAGGCTTCCGTGCGACGACGAGTTCGGATAGCTCGTCAAGGCGCAGCTGGAACCAGTGCTGCTGGTACCAGAATACTGATCGCTGATCGTCGACGATGCCGATATTTCCGGCGTCGTAAATGCCGATGACGCTTGGATCGACAGATTCGTTTGACACGAGGACAGAGCGAAACGTGGATATGTGTGCTCCATTATAGTCCATTGCAATCCTGTGGAACAGACCGATGTATCTTTGGTCAGAGCACAGGAATTATCGTCAACCTCCATCTCCTCTTTTCTCCCTCATCGGTTCCCTCATTACTTCCCCTACATCTATGTCGTCTCCCCCCAGCCTATACATTCAACTACGATACACTTGCTTTCTTTTTTTCTTTCTTTCTTCCTTCCCTTCCCTCCCTCTCTCTCTTTCTCTCTCTTTACATTATTTTATCATTCTCATTTGCCCGCGAAAATATCTTTCAACTCGCGTCACCGATTAAGACAGAAAAGTCGTACGATTTGTCGTCTCGTCAGTTTATTCATCACACGATATGTAGAAATAATTATTTCTTCAGAACAACAAAGATCATTGTAATGATCACGTATTGGAAGAAAAATAAATTAATAAGTAAATAAGCAAATGAACAGACCTATAAAGAAAAAAGATACAATGCTAAGCTGTAAGCAAGAGAATATGAAAAGTTGAACGAAACAAAACGGTCGGTGCTAAAAATCAGCAAAATATATGAGGGAGGGAGAGAGAGAGAGAGAGAGAGAGAGAGAGAGAGAGAGAGAGAGAGAGAGAGAGAGAGAGAGAGGGTATTAAAGAATGAAATTATGGCATGGCACAGATACATTTTTAAGCACATTATCTTTCTTGAATTCCGACAAATTAGAGAAATATTTGTATACGGCTTTGGTCGCGTAAAGATTAGATGAAGGCACACATACTGAACAATGACGGAAAGCCAATTTTTGAATTTCTCTTAAAAAACGTTTGCATTGTGTGCTATGTATCTGTGTACCATGGTGATACTTTCTTTTAGCGGAACTTGATCGATCTTAAATGTACATATCAATCACTTATTTGTTCCTCATCTTTCGCTCTATTATCATGTCAAACGTCTGTTGATATTCCTTGTGCAATACATTTAAACGCATCTGTGCCAGCATACATGATGTGTGTATATGTTTCTCTGTATGCGCATGTATATGTGTTTATAAGACTCGTTTCGTCATCATGCAACTTAAATACCCACCAGAATAAGTAAATTAATAGTTACCAAAAATATTTGCTTCACAGCAGCAAGCATCATGCAGTTTCAAAGTTAATTAACTGTTCTCCTAACACTTAGTTGCCATGTACATGGATCACGCACAAGTAGGGCATACATATATAATTATCAATTTAATTGGCAACTAAATACACATTTTCGTAGTACCTTTATAACTGGGAGAATCAAGGCATTAGAAAATGTTGTCCCAGTTATATTACAGAATATCGCGATACTCTAAAGCTTTACGAGCAACAAGAAGACAAACAAGAAAAACTAGTAACAATGAATGTGAAGATGATGATGACAATCCTTACGATGGTGATGATGATTACAACTCAGTGTTTTATATCGTTCGTGTAACTGACGTTGTTCAATGTAAAATATGACCATAACCGATATATTTACGACAAAGGCCTGGTACGTTGCATGTAACGACTACATTGGGCACTGCAACCTATTATAGTGTTATCTTTTCGCTAAACATACCATCCCCAAAATTCGCAAGAAATCATATTATTCACATGACTAACGCAAAACGTTCTTAAATCCCTAGAAAGCCACTAGGTCAGGCCATCATTAAGCGATAAAACTTTGCATACTACTGTGACGAAACTCCCATTGTACAAAAGAAACATGTCTATATTAGTTTGCATTTAAACAGGCGTAATCCATGCATTAAAAAACAGAAGAACCATTAAAAAATATGTTAAAAAGAAAGAAAAATATGTATGCAAACAGTGAAATCCATTCTTATTTTTGTACACGTCTTTTCGTATAGACAAAGTTCGCATCGCGATCTAAGACGCAAAGCGCTTTTGAAAATATTTTTACCGACACGATATACAGTGAAATCGTTACATCTCAAAAATGTCCCGTGCTCTTGTCATTTAAAACCAATTATTACTTACCTTGATGAGCCGATGGTTGTGATGATACTGAACTTTGCCCCACGTTCCCTCCTGACTGTTGACTAACATCTTGTATAGAGCCATCACTCTGACCTGTAGTTGCCGCTGAACTATTTTCCATATTGCTCATCTAGAAAAAAAGGTACAAAACCTTTAGCTATCGCTGTCTCACTTTAAATTTCACATATTCACCTCACTCACTACACTTACAATTGATATTTGATCTTCATCGATACTGCCTTGTGACTCTGTATTCTGGTTCATCGGTCTTCTTAAATTATCTCCGCTCTCTTGAGAAACAATCAATGGCTCAGGTTTGACGATATTTGTAGCTACCAATGTAATTTCATTGATCTCCTCCGGTTTGTCTCCGGATCCTGAAGTTGAACCGGTAGAAGATTTCCTCAAGCGTTTCCTACGAAATGATGGAGACAGCGGAGATGGACTGGGAGAACAAGATTCTCCTCTATCTCCTCCACCTGGCTCACTACTGCCACTAGGCCACTTTGTTAGTGACGCTGTATGCATTTCTGCCAATCCCTTTATTTTCAAGCTCTCTGCCGTCTGGGAACGTAATTATCTAATGAATAAAGTTACAGGACTGAGAAAAAAAGGGTACAAAATAAATAATGATTACCTTAATGATTGATGGCAGTTGATCCTGTGATATATTTACTTCGCCATAATACATAAAGTCTACCATAATCTTGAGATCAGAAAATTTAACGTCTTTTAATATCACAATGGGATGCTGACAAGGATTCACTGTGAAAAGTGACTGAAAGTATGTGCTACATGCTGATAATACAACTTTGTGTGCCTGAAGATGTCTGCCCTCTGCGGCAAGTGTCACATCTACCAAAGTTTCACTATTTAGTAAGGTCGAAAATACAGAGATAAAGTTTGGCTGATGGTTGTTCCACCGTAAACAAAATTGTTGCATAGACATCTTCTGAAGAAGGTTGAGAAACAGGTTAACGTCGAACTGTAACAAAAAAAATCGATTCTAAATAATTAAAGGGGGAAATCCATTGTCAGAGAGAAAGGAGACAGGAATGCCGAATTGCGGAGGGAAAACAATCGTTTGTCACGTTGCTTGTCACAATATTCCATGTTTATATGGCAATGAATGGAAGGTTGACAGAGAAAAATTTTCCGACTCGGAGGAGTGTGTATCTTATTCTTCGGTAAGACACGGATCAACTCGAAGGAATTAAGCTTTAAATACGATGCCCTAATGACGACAGCGGAAAGAAGCAGTCGAAAGAGACAAGATATTTGCAGAGGACACTCATTACTCCGTAATGAATATAGAAATTGTGGGAGGTAGGATTAGACCGCTACGTGACAAACTCGAAAGAAAAATTAATTGCTTTCGCTCACTATGCCCGTAGACTTTTCTCTTGACGATGAGAGCACGTTTGTACAACTGCCACAGGATTAACGTGGTGTTCGTAAATGCACCGCACTGCTTTTATTGAAAATATAGAGTGGAAAAAAAACAGCCCACTTCATTCCACCATGAATTCTGCGAAATTTTCCACAACAGACTAAGCGATGACGCTTGTGTAATTCACAAATGACGTCATAGGTGAAGAATTACGACGCCGCCACTGAACGTGCATATATCTCAAGAAAAGTTGTCTTGATAAATTTCACTGTCGCAAAATACTTTGCACCGAATTGACAAATACGAAAGATCTTATCAACGTGCGTCTTTATAAAATCTAACTTGATCAATATAGCGGGCGAATCAAGGCGACATCTAGCGAGGATCCGATGAACAAGTCAACTGATCAATTTTTAAACTGTTCACTTGACTTTTTTCAAAACGATTTCAATATTGTTGTGTTCGGACCGGTTGGCCACTAGGATCAGTACATTTGGGTTATATAATTGAAACAATGCATTATTTATTGAAATAATATAGGTACTTATACTTGCTCCGTTACAAATGTTATAGTACATACTCACGTCCCGACAATATTAATACAATTTAATACTATCACCAAAGTTAAGTATTTAAGTCGACAAAACACTGAAGAAACAAAAATAGATTAGTTGAGCTTGCGATACAATTGTTGTTAGAATTAATGCAAAATAGAATGGTATTAGCATCTCTCAGATTCATACATGCACCTAAGAGGAGCGCAATAATGATATTGCGAAATATTTAACTTGTTCCATTCTTCAATTATTGAAGGTTTGCAATTTTGCTCTTCATATACCAAAGTCTTATGATTGTACCGGTCAAAAACATTAGCAGCCTTCTTTCCATTTTCTGTCCATTGAACTCGCGTGCTATACCAAAATCACATAGTTAGCAATAAATGTACGAATTAAAGTTAATGTGCAACGAAACACATCACATTATGTGCAAGCACATCTTTCACAATTAAGTAAAGCTGGAAACAAAAGAGAGCGGGAACAACTTTTTCCCAAGTTTCTGCACCTAACTCCAAGTGGACCCTTGATTCGGGGTTGTACTTTTATCTATGTAACGATAATAATATGACGAATTAAAATTTTCGCTTTACAATGCAATATCCTAAATTCTCTTTCGGTATTAAATTTGCGTATGTCCGTCCACGTAACCCGACTAATATATTGAACATTTGAGCAGATCTTCACTGCTCCTTGTTTCGCTTCGAAAGAGAAAGACACGTCTCTTTCTTTACCATTCTGCCGACACTGAAGAATAAAAAATAACGCGGACAATCACCACGAGCAAAGGATAACGTGGATTGACTCGAATGTATGATTTAAATGTTTACAAATATTATATAGCAATTTACGGAATTCAGATGAAGAGTAGTTGAAACAATTCGCAATGATGGGTATGAAAAGGTCAGGGCAGCGGTGCTCCCATGCTGATACAGTTAAGAGAGAACAAAATGAATAAGATTGTTAAGTGTCTTGAGGAACCGAGTCGGGTCATCCGTTTCTTCCCTTATCGTTGCAGATTTGTAGCGATTATATTGATAACATAATGATCACTTTGTAATGGGTAATGAGAGAGTAAATAAAACTTCTCACTGGTGTAGCAGTCGCGTTCTGAGTGTGGTTACGCGCACGCGCGTATTTGTATATTAATGTGTACCTTGGTAAGCCATTCAGCCAACAAGTTGAGCGTTATTATAGTGTACCCGCGGTGTACCGAATCATGATGGGCGCAGAGTATTATTGCTATTTGAACGACATAACACGACGACCATTTGTACCTCTAATCTGTACATTGTGCAAATTACGAAACATCCATGTTAAATG
The DNA here is from genome assembly GCA_914767735.1 of Anoplius nigerrimus. Classification (NCBI taxonomy): domain Eukaryota; kingdom Metazoa; phylum Arthropoda; class Insecta; order Hymenoptera; family Pompilidae; genus Anoplius; species Anoplius nigerrimus. The sequence goes on from OU612083.1 coordinate 18,314,471, forward strand.
TTTTGACGTTTACAGCGACACACCGAATTAGGAGACACGGAAACTGTGCCACGCTAGAGAAGAAACAATGTTCAATATAATAATAGCCTGTAAAGATCTCTCGAGCCTGACCGCGGAAAGCTAGCACATAATTTAAGGTATTTTACGATCGGTCAGTCATGTCAATCGATTAGGCTTTCACCGCTAGGCCGTGGTTTGCTAACCAAACTGTGCAAGGCTCGAATTCCGTCCTCCGTAAGGTCAGGAGGTCCGAAGAGAAAATCCCTCCGGGAGGACTGTTGCAGGCTGTCTTCACTTGGGTTAGCGAGCAAATTTTGCATCGTCTCGCTCGTAAGCACTAAAGAATGAAGAGGTGTTTGCGTAAGGTTGACCTTCCTTGCGAGAGTTCCGGTAACGTGAACATCGTCTATCCAAAAGAAAGGTTCCTTCTGTGCCTCGCGATACAGTAGAAAAACCGTATCGGGGGAGTAGAGGATCGCCCAACCGGCACAGTAAGCCGGATAATGTCTGCCCGGGTACTCTTGAGGTGAGACTCTCCACTTGGAACGCCAGGATCGCTTGACGACTGAGGCCGACAGGAGATCACAGAGAATCAGCCGACGGGCACCCCACGGGGAAAGGTCGCGCGTTAAGAACTCCAACATGGCGCTTATATGAACAAATACGTCGTCGTCTAATTTTAATATATATTTGGCACCTGCAACAAAACGATCAGAGAAGAGCCGCACATGAAGAGTAAGAACAACTACTATCGCTACTGCTACTGCTACTCACTCGGACAATGATATGTGACCCACTTCAATGCCATCACGTGCTTGTAGGTCATATTTCTATAAGAGTCGAGAAAGTTTCCTTGAACCAGGTCCCTGTGTCGTCTGTCCTCCTCCTCGAGCTTCGCCTGATGCTCCTTCGATGATCCGACGAGAAAGAGAAGTGCTACGTCGGACGCCTGTTGGCCCCAGGTCTCCCTGATAACGGCTCTCTTGAGAAAATTCCCCGGCGCCGAATGCACCAGCATTAGGAGAAGTGGCTGCGTTCGGTTGCAGGGCGCATGATTGATGGTGAATCGAAAGTCCTTTATGTCGATCAGCGTGGACTTGTCATCGGACGGAAGTTCGTTGAGGGTATAGGGCTGCGGAGAGGTCGTTGCGTTGCCGGGTAGGATCAACAGGTAATAGCCCGGCGCTGAGAGACCGTTCGAGGCATACGGCGTCGGCGAGCCCGAACCCTCGATATGGAGCCAGAACGAGAAGCATCCAGTAAGCGCCAAGACGACCACGAACAGGAGGGTGCGTGGCGGTGTACCGGAGGCATGGAGCCGCCGCTTATCCAGCATACTAATGACACCCTTTCATCATACGCGTCTAACTCTGGCTGAAATCGAATAGAACCGAACTTACTTTATGAACCTTACTTCTCAACTTTACTCTACACCTCTGCAGGGAAATTAGCGGTGCGCCTATGTCGTAGAAACATTTTCCTTAAACCAATTACCCCATCTTCTCTTTTTACACCTCCATCCGCTACGATCATTCTATCCACAAGTATACCACAAGTATATATTTCTTTACAAACACGTATTAGCAGTTCATTTATTTTGCACATACATTTCGGCTAATTATAAACAAACAATTGCCAGATGCAAGTCTTTCCTCAATATACATATATACATATCACTCGTTCACAAGCGATATTCAGTGATACACGATTGAGTTTGGCATCAGAAAATATCGGGGTGCCGGGTGCGACCGTAAAATAAAAAAGGCAGTTCAGCTTTCAATGAGCCCTTTAAAGCGTTCGATATCACAGCGAGTATGATTCACGCGGTCGATTAGATATCGTACGTAAGCAAGCTTATCGCGTACATTTTCATTGACCTAACGGTCCTAGTGACCAATGCGAACGGTGGAAAGTGCACGGTGCACTATCAGTTGCGAGGAGGAAACCGAGCTATTCACCATCGAAACTATCAAGACCAACGTAGCGACAAAGTTGAAAATCATACGATCAATTATCACTCGAAATTCGGGGATCAAATTGTGATGATGACACGCTGATATCTCGCTGCCGCTTAAAGAGAGTCCTACGTTTGTGGCCTTATCATTTTACGACCTAAGCACGCTCGGATTTATTCTTGAGCAGGACATCGCTGCAACGAGAAAATCTAACTGCTGTAGTGATGCATCTTGTTGACATTGTGAGTACCTCAGAATATTCTGCTGGTACACATACATATATACGGATTATAATATCGTTACATTCTACCAACTCAACAAGTGAATTTCAGTTACAATACTCTTACTCAACAGTATGGTTAATTTTCATTTTTCTGTCACCTTTATGGTCAATATGTTCTTTTTGCTTATGTTATTATGTTCCTGCAAAGATTGACACTTAGAAATAGTAGGCAACAATTTACCAATTTACAGTTGCGTACAACGACATATCTATTCATTTAAAAATATTGTAACTTGTCACTTCAGTTGTATACATACCTAATGACAGCGTTAATGTGACACTGAATTTCTTGAAGATAATTTATGAATTCAGTCAAAAGGGTATCACGGAATTGTCTTCTCAAGGTGCCCCTACGCTAGCTGACTACTAGGAATACATAAAGGCAATTGAGACCAAGCTAGGTATAGAATGTCTATAGAATGACATAGGGTTAGGTCAATACTAAGTGTTATAGTCCGAACAGAAAAATTGTTTAATTATGTAGAAAGGTATATCGCTTGAGGGACAAGTGACAAAATGTATGTCAAATAATAAAGTTAGGATAATACACATTTGTCTTTTGCTCTTTACAAGTTAAAGGAAGCAAATAAGAAAAAAAGAAAATGTTTGATCATGTAGTTTAATTTTCTCTCACATAAATGGAAGAAATAAATCCTATCAGCTTACCGAACCCGTAGACGAGTGGAAAATGTATGAAGGATAGAGATAAATTGAAAAAGTTGGAAAAAAAAATGCAGACGAAACGACAATCATAACATATGTATCGATAGAGAATATACTTACAACTTACATTGTGCAAAGGAGTTCAAGAAGTAGCGAACATTCTTCGTGACAAGAGAGATTTTCTCATAGACATTCGACACGGTTCAAGCACAGCACAACAACACAGGTTTGCTTTCGTTACAATCAGATTGGAGGTTATATCAGGATCGAATTTATGTGATAACCGGTCGTGTTTTATCTATATCAGCGTAAGATAACGTGCCGCGCTTCATAAAAAAAATGACACTGTTCTCATATTAGTAATTTCAAACGTATATATATGATTTCTTTTTTTTTCTTACACCCCTCATTTTCCCTTTGTATTTGTTTATTTAACCATACACCCTGATTTATTCAATCGAAACAGATCGAACCATGTACAGAAAAATAGTGAAGGCGGCAGAACTGCCGGCAAAATCAATTAGGCCCGAAAGTCCGGGACGACGCTAGTGTGTCTACCCACATCTACCTGCATCTACCCCAATTCAAATTGATCGAGTGAGCACCCTCTTAACGCTAAATCATAAACTGCTTTCGTCGAGCGCGATTTTTAAATCTTACCGCGTCATCGGTCTTTTCACCAATTTTATCATCGGCTCCAATTATTTTTGACAGATATAATCCCATGATGACCGTATATGAGCTTTTTTTCATTACCTTTCTATAATGATCAGAACGCAATCGGTTCTTCACAAATGGAAACATATTTTCAAGCGTAGAGCTCACCAAGGTCGTGCCACTGTGCAAGATCATATCTTTCAATTATTGCATTGACAACGGAATAACGAATGTCCTGTTCTTCGGCAGAGCGAATGTCTTTTGTTTGTAAAGTATTTTGTACGACTTGCAGCGAAACGGCAAGCTTGTCGAGAATGTATTTTGATATTGTTCGAAGTTGCCGCCAGGGAGGTGTAGTTGAAGTGCAAGGGTAGGAGCGGCGCCACAGGATGTTCATGAATCGAATGATAGACCGTAAGCTTTAGGGTCCACGGGCGCTAAAGCTACATCGAAGCCAAAGCGCATGCCCTGAAGGTTTATTATCTTCTTTCTGTTCAAGTGCCATTTCATTGCATGCAGTGCAGTCTATAAAACAGAATGCGTTCTCGTTGGATCTCGAGTTTCCTATCACTTATCATCATTCGTAGCGTATAAACATAACAACCACGCGGTCATTAGCTTAAAAATTGTTTATGTACGAGGCCGTGGTAGACGGTAGAGCATCGGGCAGTGCGAAAATGGTCGTTTTTCGATCGTAAACGAGCTGTCGGCACATCGTAGCGTCATTCTCGCGATTTTCACACGATTTGCCGCGAATTAGCTTAAAACGGTAAGATGTCATGCAGCTACGCGGACGGGCTGTCGCCCTATCAAAACAAAGGAGTTCTCGGCTTGGAAGAGGTAAAATTTATTTTACTTTTCCACCTCACCACACACATCTATATACACCCTCACATATCTACTATATAGGCATATAGAAACATATGCGTGTATGTATGTATGTGGAAGGAACGCGCGCGCGCTCTCTCCCGCTCCTATGCGACCGAACGCACACAAAGATGCCTAAGCTGATACATATTCCTCCCTACGGTTGTATTCGTGCCCCTATATACCTTTTTGTGCACGTATGTGCATAAGTTGGGAGCACACGCACGCGCCCGGTTTTGCGTAGCGTTCCCTGCCCTTAGCATAGTGGTATTAGTAAGAGTAGTAGGTGTAGTTGTATTTGTGTAGGTACTACTAGTAGGAGTAGTAGGAGTAGGAGTAGTAGAGTAGTAGTAGTAGTAGTAGTAGTGTAGTGTTGCTAGGGCAGGTAGTATGCCTGAGGTACTTTTTCGCGTGACTTTTTTTTCTTCTTTTCTCTTTTCCTTTTTGCAGAGGTACGACACTGCGGAGACACTTCGGTTGAAGTGTGGCCTTCTTGCCGAATGGATCCAGGCGGCGCGTCACGTAGTCGTTCATACCGGTGCCGGTATCAGTACGGCTGCGGGCATTCCAGATTTTCGGTGATTATCCTTCCCCCGTTTTTCCGCTTCTTCTCAATGTCTCTCCTCTCAAACGTGTCATTGCGTACGCATTCATTCTTTCTCCTTCTCTCTCTCTCTCTCTCTCTCTCTCTCTCATTTTCCCTCTCTGCCTGCCTCTCTCGCTCTCTTTCCCTCCCATCCCCCACTCTCGCTCTACCCTCTTCCGGAACTTGGTGGCAAGCGTGCCCCCTCGTCCTCCCCCCCGCTACTACTCCACACATTGTCCGCTATCTCACTCCATTGCGCGACAGTTGTCGCTGCTGATACTGTTGCTGTTACTGTTGTTGTTGTTGTTGTTGTTGCTACTTCTGCTACTTCTGCTTTAGCTTCAACTTCAACTTCACAATTGCGCAAACAACAAAGTATGAAGAAGGTGATTTATTTTGTTTATCTGCCTGACGACCGACAATAGACCGATGCCTTTTAAACTACGTTGGCGCAATTGTAAAAACAAGCAAAACAGCAGCATATGAACTTTCAATTCTTTTCCCCTCTATTTTCCCTTACCTCTACCTCTAATTAAATCATCAGAAAGGATTTGTTAATTTTATATTAATTTAAACTTGAAATATTCACAGTGGTACAAATGGCGTTTGGACATTAGAGCAGAAAGGTTTGAAACCTGCAATGAATATTTCATTTGACGAAGCTATACCAACAAAAACACATATGGCGCTAAAAAAATTAGTGGAATGCAGTGGGTATTTCCTCTATGTAGAGAAGAAGATTTATTCACCATTGATTGACTGCGTTTCATACTTTTTCTTTTCTTAGAAAAAATTAAATTCATAATAAGTCAAAATATTGACGGACTACATTTAAGATCAGGAATTGCAAGACAATACCTGGCTGAACTTCATGGTAATATGTTTGTGGAACAATGTGACAAGTGTGGAAGGTTCGTAATGAGACTTGTTTATAGACATATTTCAAGCTCACTCTTTGAGAGTATACTGAAAAATAAGTGAACATTTTTGCAGACAATTTATTCGTAATTTTGCTACAAAGAGTGTCGGGAAAAAATCATTAGACACTGTATGCAGATCTGAGCAAATTGGCGGTAGACCGTGTCGAGGGCGAATGCACGACACTATTCTCGATTGGGAGCACAATTTGCCGGACAGTGATCTCACTTTATCTGACTTACATTCCAGGTATATTGTAGGATTGCTACCTGATATATATTCAAACACTTCAATGTTGTCACATAATCTCATGTAAGGGGAATTTTTAGTGTTGCAGATTTAAGTATATGTTTGGGCACCACGCTACAGATAATTCCTAGCGGCAACTTACCGTTGTACACGAAAAAATATGGCGGTAGACTCGTTATTTGCAATCTGCAACAGACGAAGCACGTAAGCATCGATAACCGACTTTGTTAAGCTAAGATAGGTTGACATGGGATAATCTTTATTCGTTTGCTCGCAACAAATGGCAGGATAAGAAGGCTGACTTAATAATAAATGGAAACGTCGACGAGGTAATGGTAAGTGTAATGAAAAAATTGGGGCTGGAGATACCAGAGTACGAGAGTTCGATGGATCCGACGCGAAACTCGGATACGACGTCGAAGGAGATGGATTGGACAATACCGACTAGCAGGATAAAGGAGATGAACGTTCTCTACAAAAAGGTATGCAAGCCGATGAGAAGGAAACGGAAGACTTTCATGTATGAGCGCGAGAAGCCGGATGTTACAAGACGTGAGACAAAAGTACGAAAGCCGTCCGCCGATTTCGCTGTAAAGCAGGAGGTCAAGTCTGAAAGCGAGGTCGGCGCAGGGTCACTGATGCCGAAAGAAGAGGAACGGCACGACAACGTGACTATCGATGACAGCAGTCTCATTAAATTTGAACCGAATAGTGAAGAAACGAACGAGACGTGTACATACCACGGGGTCGATGCCGACTTCATCATGAACCAGCATACGGTGTAGCGGGATGCAGTCTGTGATCATTTCATGATCTAATATTTCTATTAATCTCAGTGTACGCTAAAAGTATTTATGAGTGCGCGTAGAATGATCGTTACTTGTTCTATGTCGGAGGATCTCTCCGTGGTAACGTCCATTTGTGTTTATACGAAGAATTCATCATAAGTTGGTACGCTCGTTCGTTCGTTCATTCGTTCGGTAGAAAATTGCTTTTATTCAGAGGTAAGTGAGCGTGAACGCTTTTAGATAATGTACATACGTGTGGACGAAGGTACCGTAGAAAATGATTTTAGCGGCCGCTTGCTTTCTTCGGCTAGATTAGAGATTATGCGTACGTCTAATACGTTAAATCTCATATGCGATTGATAATGTTGCGCGCCTATGTCATCACAACCTGTTATCTCTTCAGACCTTCATACTTATCCCTTTTCCACAATCTTTCTCTCTACGTCGTACGTGTTGTGAGATTCGTTTTAAATGTTCTCTTTTGTACAGTCACTGGGAAACACAAAAGAATAATTCGGTAGCTTGACACTACGCAACTGTCTTCGCTGTTAATCGACACAGTACTTTCAAATCGTATCTTACCATCTTTGAGTGTCCGGTCACGATGGTGCGTAACTTTAGATCTACATATATAGGCCTCGACAAGGACTGTGACGATGACAGTAATATTCAGTGAGAGAATTTCATTGTCTAATGACATTTTATTGACTGCGCTTTAATAATCCTGTAATAATGGTAATCTCATTGACAGAGTCAATCCATTATTATTATTATTATTATTATATGATTATTAGAAACTCGACGATGACGAGGAAATAAATTTTGACGCCGAAAGTGATATCGTGGCATTTTTTATGCTTACCGATATCGTGAATCTTAAAAGTCTTTGACAAATGTACTATATTATATTATATTATAACATATATATATATATATATATATATATATATATATACACATACACGCAGACACACATTTATTGTAACGCTACAAATATCACTGTAGAACGATAAAGTTGTCCTTTTGCACGCATTTTAAATGGAAGTCCATAACGGGTAGTTGTTTTAAACTTCTGCGATGAAGAAGCCGTCAAATGGAAACAGATTAAAAATGATATTAAACGGTTAAATAATTAAGTGAATCTTTAGATTCAAGGTAGTACGAAATATATAATAAATCTGTTATATTTGTATGTACATAGCCAACGCTTTGGTCGAGCGTTATTCGTTTTACTCGATTTTTCTATGTTAACGGATTAGAAGAGTCGTGATGAGATTAAAGGAAGGGAGTTTCGAAGAAAAGGTTTTACACGATAATCAGCGTGCAATAAAAGGTCTTCAGTGCGTTTCACATTTTCCCGTTAATGAAAGAGAAAATTTGTCGAAAATGTTTCTAGTGTACATATGTACTTGTCCAACGTACAACGTAGATATTACGTTCCATGTCTAATGTCTTCTCACACAGATTCATACTACTTTATAGCGTGGTGATAGGATTTTTTAGTTTAGAACTTTTCGATTTGTACCCTGATATTTTACGATTTGTACTTTGCCAATCCAAGTGCGTTTAGTGAGTGGGCGTAACTTGTCTTTGCCATACGGATTCTCACTGTACGCATCGCTGGATCCGTCTTGATGTCTTCTATACCTTTTGTAGAAATAAAAGAATAAACTGGATGATAATATAAAAGCCGTGAAGAGAGAATAATAGTTTTTCAATCCGGAACAGTTGGGTGTGCAACGAGAAGAAAGGAAATTGCTTACGAATCAATTACACAGCTCATTATATTTTGTCATTTCATATCATATATTCTTATTCTTAGATAAAAGTTAAACAAGAATACAACGTAACCATGTACACGTGCGCTACAAGTGTGATACAAAGTTCATCAAGAAATTAATTTCTTTCTCAACTCAACGAAGAAAAATGTCACTCAAACGGATGTATTGTAACGCTTTAATAAATAGCTTTCTTTAATTTCGCATAAATCGTCGCTTAGTCAGCTGAATTAAATGGTACAATTAGAGCGCGTGACATGTCGACATACGAATCTTGTGTGACCATGGAAAGAAAAATAAAATATACGAGATCAAGAACCGAGCTCTCGAACGCACGATATATGTATATACTATTTATATATGTATATGTATATCCGTATTCCTCGATTCTAGCATGGCTAAATCGCGCAACATTCGCACAAAACTGGACTTTTACTACAAAAGAGAGAGAAAAAGAGAGGGGGAAGGCGGAGGGGTTGCGGGTTGGGGACAGAATAAATAGCTATGGTTTTAAGTTTGAGGATTGCGTGGATAACGTAAAGGGGGTTGAGAAGGACGACAGATAGAGGATCGGAGGGAAGCAGCAGAATTTCCTATGATTGAAGGGATAGATATATGTATACCGTGGAGAGTAGTTGGAAAAGCGAAAGAAGAGAGTAGTGGTGGGTTGAGGAGATGCCTATCAGTATACGCATCTTGCAAAGATATTAGAGCAGGCCGAACCGAAAATAATAAAAGAAGTAAAAATCTTCCTTCCCCGCCTGGTTCAGCTGGTATATCCTACACGTTAATATGCTAGATAGAAGATGGTCTCTTTGCGTAAACGTCAACGATCAAACCAAGCTAATATTTGGTATAATTGCATTTAAATATCATTCATCATCTTGCCACCTCCCGAAAACTCGTAAGATCTATGCACAATATGCGAGACATAGATTTGTCGGGAGTAATGTAAGGAGACGGTAAGGAGACTATCTATGTACATTATTAAGTCGCTTAACGCTTTTAAAATGCAGCTTGATTATACCTATCCGATAGATTCTTCTTTTCTCGCCTTTTCTTTTTCCTAATATTGCTCTTAACGTACGGTTTTCGCTTCATCTTCGCCTCTCATAGGTGGAATGTATGATTGACAACATTTTCTTCGCGAACAGACAGATGCGTTTATAAATTTATCATTGCGCTCCTTGAGGAGAGTTGAATTTCTATAATATTATCGTCGCACTCCTCTTACTCACTACGCGTTACGGTAGAGTACCTTTGCGACATACGCTTACTTTTCGAGTTAGATGCGCACCTTAAATTGCAGTTCTCACTTTTTCGTAGAAATACGTGTCTAATTAATAAATAGATTCAAAGTACAGTACGTCTATATATATATATATAATGTATAACTTAATAATTCGTTGTGTAAAACACGTTTCTTTGGATTCAAATGCGGCCCAGCGTTGAACTTGAACATTGTCGAGAGACTTAAACTTTAGTTAGATCCTTTCAATTTTCTACGCAGTCAACGCGTCGTTTCGGTCACTTGCGACCTTCGTAGAGAAGGCGACAATCTCTGCTAGGCTACAACCTCGTCTATGTTTTGATTAGATTGTAAACGACGCCGCGTAGTGAATCTTATATACTTATCCTAAGGCTATATAATTCACAATATATACAGAATAATATAAATGGGATAGATGCATCGTACATACACATACACACACACTGCGCACACAGCAGACGGACAGACGGACAGACAGACAGACAGACAGACAGCAGACAGACAGAGACCGTTAGCAGGATAAACACGCAGAATATATAGCCTTCTGGCTCGGTGAGTACTACCGGTAAGTGCACCTTGATAAGGGGAGCGGAGAGTTTAAGGGGGAGGGGTTGGGCTCAGGGCAAAGAAGAATAGGCATAACCGACAGAAACGAATCTACCGTTTGACGATCGCGATTCATTGGCATATCCGAGCGTCATCGTAGCCGCAAAATAGTCTGGGCAACTAGGGTCTGTCAGAAGCCGCGCACTCTTCTTCAGTAGCGCTTTGTCTTTCCGAAGAAAGTCTGTCGAGCGATACGTCAATACGAGAAGGAATGTAAGGCACGATCGTGAGACATAATGGGAAGAAGGTGTACAGACAGAGAGAGATAGAGAGAGAAGGAAAAAGGAAAGCAGTGCAGACGCAAACTCCTATCCGCAACTTGAGACTCATCGACTCCGAATTTTCGTCGACGAATGCCTGAGCTCGTGACTGAGCTCACAAGACACGAAAACATCTTTGGCAAAGGTTTGTTGGATCGAAGAAAGAGCGGCGGAAAAGATAGTTGACTATGTGATCGGCGAAAAGGAGTCAATGGCCTTTGGTGGATTGAGTAGAGCTGGCGTCGACACTGAGAGACTTTGGGACGGGAGGACACGCGGGAGGAGGAGCGAGTCGAGCAATCATTATTCGTGGCTTCCCTTGACACCTAGCAACTTGGCGGCGTCATCTGCCGACGCCTGGAGAACTCTGTCGATAAAGCTCTTATCACGTATCCCGAGCAAATTGGAGATGAGGTCGTTGTCCGCGCTCTCGCTCGTTTCCGGATTGGCATTCTGCGGTATCGTCGCCAGCTTCCCAGTGAGGGTGGTCAGCTTCTCGTAGGGATTGAATCTCATGAGGCCACTGGGGGCGGCATCGCCGGTGGCGACGGGCGCCACCGTCGGCAATGAAATTCTATCCTGTATTCTCGGGTTGTTCGTACTGGCCGCGATGAGAATTGGCGGTGCCTGTTGTTGCTGACTCCTCGGCGTTATGGTGGGAGGCTGCGTCGGCGAATTCTCCTCGTCGCCGCTTGTACCCACGTACATCGCCGAGTCGATCGATTCGTGCTTCTTCCGATGTCGGAGCATACTGTGCTTCAGGGTAAACCTTCGACAGCATATGTCGCATGAAAATGGTCGTTCACCCGTGTGCGTTCTCATGTGCCGACGAAGATCCTCCGCGGACCAGAACCGTCTCATGCAGAATGCGCAAACTACCTGCAACGGAAAGCGGACATTGAGCATCATATCCTCTGAACGGCAAACAGAGCTTCAACTATATATGCATTGGATAAAAACTGACCTTTCGATTGCTGTAATCGGGGAAACGACCTCTCTTTTCCTCTCCGTCGCTAGGATGTTGCGCCTGCGTCGGCTGAGCTTGAGAATTGGGCGATTGCGAATTAGGCTGTGAACCGGAGATAGGGCTGATTGTCGTAGCTGTCGCTGTCGCTGTCGCTGACGCCGGTGGTGGAGGTGGCGGTGGCGGAGGCGGTGGCGGAGGCGGTGGTGCCGTCGCTGACGATGCCGAGAAAGTTTGTTGCTGATGCTGCTCCTCTGTAGCGTCAATGTCCATGTCGAGAGCACCCTTGGCGACGAGCATCTCGTAGGATCGCTTGTGATTTGCCTTGATGTGCTCGAGACAATCCTGACGTTCGGCGAAGCCGCAGTCGCAGAGATGACACTTGAAGGGCAGGTCGGTGGGACCCGGGGAGGACCTAGGCGACGGACGTCGCGATCTCGAGGTGGCGTCGTTCGCCGGCAGCGCGACCGACACCGTTCCCTTCGGAATGCCTGACGCCGCTGTCACCTGATTCTCCTGGCTATCGGAGACGCTCGACGATTGGCTCTCGTAGTCGCTCTGCTCATTCTGCTTATTGGCACATTCGGTCGGACTGTTTTGTGGGCCACTCGACGGTGTCTCCGACCTTGACTTTAGTTTCCGCGAATGTTTCGTTGAGCGATGCTTCTTCAGATTGCCGAGGGTCGAAAAGGTCGAACTGGGGCATTGGTTACACTTGTACGGTCTCTCCGGGACATTTCTCATGGAGAAGGTGTTGTTGTTCGAGGTCTGGGTGATGGCTGGCTGAGCTTCCGGCGACGAGGAGGTTCTCATGCGCCGCATCTTGTTCGGGTTGGTCTTGTGCTTCCTGAGCAGATGACGATCGCAATTCGACTTGGTGGTGAAGAGAAGAGAACAGTGGACGCACTGGTAGGGCTTTTGCCCGGTGTGAGTGAGGATATGCCGCCTGAGGGAGGACGTCCATGGGAAGGGTCGCTCGCAGTAAGGGCATATCACTCGGTTGGGAGCCATCGAGTAGGCCGATTTCTTCTTCTTCTTCTTCTTCTTCTTCTTCCGCTTCTTCGTCGAGGAGCTCGTATTGACGGAATTCCCGGAATTGACGGAGTCCGATTTCTCATCGCTTCCGGAATTATTGCAGTCGCTCGTTGAGGCAACCAATCCTTCCTCGTCGCTGAGATACTGCGGCTGAAATTGCTGGTATTGATGGGAAGCATTGTCGAGAAGTTCGGAAACACTGGCGAGATCGGTGGCGGCGTCCTCCTGCTTGATCTGTAGCTCGCCTTCCTCATTCTCCTTCTTGATCTTGGAAGAAGCGTCGATCGGCTGTTTCTTCGAGTGCTCTTCGCTCGCCTCCTGCTCCTCTTCCTCCTCCTCCTCCTCCTCTTCCTCCTCTTCATCATCCTGCTCGTCGTCGGCCTCCCTCTGACGAGCATGCTGAGAGGCTTCGTCCTCTTTCTCTTCCTCCCGATCCTGGCCTTGCTCCTGCTTAACGATTACCCTTTCGCTGTTCGTTTCGGGAAGCGAGCCTTTCTTCTGGCCGATCTTTCTCTCGGCAACCTTTAGCGGGAGCTGCTCGCTCTGCGGATCGACCGAATCTTCGGAGCGAGGCTCGTCAGGCTGGCGTTCTCTCATCTCCTTCTCGAGGTCAGCTCCCTCGAGCTGTCCCCTGAGCAAGCTGGTACAGCGACGCTCCTCCTTCTCGCTGGGCTCCTCGTCAATGATCAATTCTTCCTCGGTGTCGTTGTCCTCGATCTTGCTGCTCGCCTTCAACTGTTGGGCCAAAATGGCATACTTGACCTGATCGGAAATGGAATGTTTCCCGTACTCGGACTCGTTCGAGGCGTGCTCGATCTTTGGCAAAATGCTCGGATAGCCTGGGGCAGCGAGCTGGGCATTTGGCTGGGCGTTTGGCTGGCCATTTGGCTGACCGGTGAGATTTTGTAGGAGAGTCGGATGACTGGTGGCCGCGGGCGGTCGGCCTCTCGTCGAATGTCCGCCCCGAGGCCTCTGACTCCAGTGCTGCGGATGCTGCTGCTTTATGTGCCTCTCCATGTTGCTGCGCAGGGTAAACCTCGCCGAGCAATGCTCGCAGGTGAATGGCCGCTCCGTTCTGTACCTTCTCTGCTTCTGCTTAGGCATCAGTACGCCGTTCTTTATCACCATCTTGACCGAGTTCGAGGGCGACTGAGACTCGGACTTGTTGCCCGACACCGGCGACAAGGTCTTGCCGCCGATCTTCGAGCCGATTAGCTTGGCATAGTCGCTCGCCTCGCTGCACGTCGACGATATGTCCCTGCCCTGCGAGAAGGCTGCGAATGGAGGCGCGCCGGCGATCGTCGGCTCGACCAAGGTACCGCCGCTCGTCAGCTGAAGACCGCGAACGAGCTCCTTCTGAAGCCTCTCCTTCATCGCAAAGTCCTGACCGAAGACGTGCGGATTAAATAGATAGGGCGGTAAGATTCCAGCGCCAGGTGGGAAAGATCCGAAATTCCGATAGATGAGGTGAGCGTTCGCGTAGAGGGTCTCGAGGGAGGAGGAGGTGTGCTGGCCGGATCCCTGGCCAGCCTTGAGGAGAGCCTGCGTCAGTAGTAGCTGACTCGTCGCGTTGTACAGCTCCTTTTGCTCCTTGCCGTACTGCTCCTGCGACTCTCCCCCATTCATGTCCTTCTCCTTCGGCTTCTTGCTCAGATCCAGAACGTCCATCGAGAGATCGAGAGGACCGTCCTCAACGCCATTCTCGCCCGAGGAGGGAGACCCTGACCCAGCGTCGACCGGCTTCTTCAAGTTCATCGGACTAGCTTGAATTCTTTGGCGTACGTCTTGTTTGGTATCGCTGACTAGAGAGACGCTACCCTCCGACGACCTCGACTCCACGTCCTCCTCAATCTTACCGTACTCGGACCTACTGGTTGCATCTTGTGACTTTGCCAGGAGCGAGTCTTCGGGCGAGTTTCGTTGCGCCAACAGTTCGAGGGGCCGAATCGTCGTCGGCCTCGGGAAGGAGACCTCCTTCTCGTAACGTTTCGTCGGATGCAGCACCTGACGGAGTACGGGACTGTTATGCAACTTTGCCTCCTCGATTATCCTAATGTCGTTCTTCATGTCGAGCGGTACACTCGGATAGAGAGGCATTTGGGAGTGACAAATTGATTGGTGCTGCTGTTGTTGCTGTTGCTGTGGCGGTTGCTGCTGCTGCTGCTGCTGCTGCTGCTGCTGCTGCTGTTGCTGTTGTTGCTGCTGATGATGATGATGAAGCTGTTGATGCTGATGATGATGATGAAGCTGAGAATAATGATGATTTGAGATTGACATGTCCTCGCGATCCGTCGGATAGACGAGACTCTTTCGAACGTCATCCTTCATCACTCTTGGCGACGATCTCTCAACATTGTCGTTCGTCAAGTCTTCATTGGGATGGTAAATGAGAACGCTCTTTATATCCTCTCTGGTGAGTTTGCCGTGCCGATTCCTTACGTGCCTCTCGCAATTGGCCTTGGTAGTGAAGGCGTAATTGCAGAGGGAACATTCGTAAGGCCGATCGCCATTGTGCGATCTGAGATGCCGCACGAGAGTAGCCTTGTCCGTACTGGTGTAGGGACACATGTTGCACGGATAGGGCATGCCTGGGCCTACGCCCATGTGCGCTCGGTTGTGACCCTTCAGCGCTCTCAGATTCGGAAAGATGGCCGAGCAGAGTCGACACGGAAATTCACCCTTCAACTTCATCCGACGAAATTCAGCTGCGAAAGCGTCCTGAGCCTCTTCCTCGTGATACTCCGAGGAGAATGTACCCGATGAACCGGAAGAGCCGACATTCGGATTGAATCTGATGTTGCTCTCAGGCGTGCTAGCGTCCGATCGAGGGAAGTTTTGCAACATGGGTGGCCCCGATGTTACCGAAATTATACTCTGAATGTCGGCCAAATCCTTTCCCTCCTTCGCTTCCGTAAGCGCTGCCTTGTTCTGAAGATCCAGACCGGCGAAGAAATCGTCCCTTCTAAGCTGACCATCACTGTGTAGCATGTTACGTTCGTCGCTAACTTCCTCATCGTCTTCGTACTCGGTAAGGGCTGTCCTTGCCTGTGGATGCTGGTTCTGCTGCTCTTGCTGCTGCTGCTGATGATGATGATGATTGTGGTGATTGTGGTGCTGCTGATGATGGTGGTGTTGTTGCTGTTGCTGTTGCTGTTGGTGCTGATGGTGTTGCTGTTGCGAGAACCTCGTCCCGCAGTCGATCTCGTGCGAGTCGAGAGCCGAACGACAGGGGAAGGCTCTTAAACACTTGGAACACTGAAACCTGGCCACTTCGCCGGAAGCGGGTCGATGGAGCGATTGCTCGCAAACAGCGCGCGCGATCGCCGGGAATTTGTCCGAGGAGAAGTCGACGAAGGTCAGGTCGTTGAAGCCGACGATCGAGTTGCGCAGGTTGCGCGCCGTGTTGCCGATCGCGTGCTCGGCAAAATGTTTCATGAATCGATGGAGATTGAGAACCCGATGATTCTTGAAGGAGAGATTGCACGCTTCGCACTTGGCCGGATACTCCGGATGGCTCTTCTCGAGGTGAGCCTCGAGGAGGGCGCTCGTCGCAAAGTCTTGCCTACCGCAGACCGTGCACGCGTACACGTTCTGCTCCTCCGGGCGAGACCTTATGTCCGTTCGCGAATTGCCCAAGAGGATCTTGTGCTTGCGACCCTCGACAATTTCGCTCGAATCAAAGTCCGGACACTTTCTCTTGGCGATCAGATTGTTCGGCAGGGAACCGTCTCGCCTGAGCATGTCCGGCGAATTCCTCTTGCTAACCTCGTTGTTATTGTATTCCTCCTCCTCCTCTTCCTCTTCCTCGAGCCCCTCCTCCTCTACGTCCTCCTCCTCCTCGGCCTCGTCGCCCTCTCCCTCCTCCTCCTCCTCCTCCTCCTCCTCCTCCTCGCCCCCACCATCCTCCTCTTCCTCCTCCTCGTCAGCCTCCCCCACCTCGTCATCGTTCGATCGATGGCGATGGTGAAGATGGTGATGGTGATGGTGGTGCAGGTGCCTACGTGGCCGCTTGGCAGGTTTCTCGCAGTCGCTGCTACCTGGCTCGGAGTCGGTGCAGCTTTGCGGCGAACGGGCCCGATGGCTGCTCCGAAGATGCCTGTTCATATTTCCGTTCGTCGTGAAGGCCATCTCGCAGTACTTGCACTTGTAGGGCCGCTCGCCCGAGTGGACGAGAACGTGCCGATCGAGGGAGCTGGCCGAGCTCAGGACCTTGTTGCAAACGTTGCAACAATAGCCCTCGTCGCCACTGCAGTCTGTCGTGCTTCGCGGCGAGGTGCGCCGCCCCACTCGATTTGTCAGCCGACTGGCAAGCTCAGCGCCGCCGAATGCCGTCGGGGAAGCCGTCTGTGAAGCCGTCTGTGAAGCCGTCTGCGAGGCTTGAACCGCTGCTGAACCGGGCTGCGAAACCGTCGGACAGCCCGGACAAGAGTCACCGGCTTCGGCTAACTCCACCTGTTTCCCAAAAGAGAACGAAGCCTATTATTTCGAGTAACTTCTCAGCAGCTTACGGACTGACAGCCTATGTCAGACTCGAAAGTGAAATTACACTTTGACACTTACGCTGGGTGCTGTGATTGAGGTTGAGGTTGAGGTTGAGGTTGAGGTTGAGGTCGGTGGCAAGGGCGCCGGCGACGATGGCGGTTCTGCCACTGAGAGATCAGTCTCTCGATCAGCGGCAACTTCGGCTTTAGCATCGACTTTAACGTCGGCGCTATGATCGCCGCTAACATCGGTCCTAAGATCGGCGCCAATGTCGACGCTCTGATCGGTGCTAACATCGGCGGCATCCGCCTGCTGCCTCTCGTTCTCCCCTTCCTTTTCATCAACTTCGCTCTTAACGACGACTGCAATGGAAAGAGAAGGAAAGAAGGTTTAGTGTGGAAGGAGTGAGAAGTCAGCGGCATAATTTGGCTTGGCTGTTGCGGGAAATCCCGGAGCCGCGTAGGTAAGCTCATTCGATCGCGGTCAGATCCGTAGGAACTGTCTCTATGCGTTCGCTGCGATTCGTTGTTACTCGCCGCGACTCGCCGCGACTCGCCGCGACTCGCCACGACTCGCGTTGCCGGCGGTAAGTGTGTCAGCGGCGGCAGGACATAAATCTGACGTACTCCGGAAGCTGATATACCCTGCGCGAACCGCAGATCGAGCGAAGCACAGCCGGGACAATAACATTTATCAGGCAGGCCGCGGGCAGCCCGCGGGCTGCCTTGAGACCGCAAGAACGGCAACTCTTCTCCTTATTTACTCGCTCGCGGAAAGTGGCCTATCTCGATATCTCTCGACGAGCCGAGAGTCGCGCGATACAATTTTCACGCCCGACAAAAGAAGAGCAGGACCCCACCCTCCGTTATTATCGATCCTCTCCTCGCGGCTACTCTCTTCCTCAAAGATCGTACGCGCCTTTTACCTGATATTTATTTAGCCCCCCGCTCTCCTCCCCCCGCCGCTCTTATCTCTGACGATCGGTTCGACACTCATGATTCATCGATGCCAAGAGCGGCTCGCTATCGCCCTCAACTTCGTTTCCAGCATCCTACCTCCCTCCATCTCTCCCTCGCTCACTCACTCCTTCATTCGTATCTTTCCCGTAAACGATATTTCGAGCTATACATATGTGTATATATATGCGTGTGTGCGAGTGCGGACTATGCCAGAGATAAGTTCTTCGAATTCGAGCGCGGTATTCCCAAGAGTCTTGTATCTCTCATTCCTTCGCTGATAAGAGGCGACAGGGCGTACAGTTTCCTTTTCGGCACGTTGCGAGACGCACACGCGCATGAATCAAGATTACACACGTGTATTGACGAATCGACAAACTGACACGAGGACGACGCGAGTGGGGAGAAGAGCGCGACTAACTTAGGAGTTGCCTCTATAGCCCGCACGCTCATCGCCATGTGTAATGCCATGTGTAATGGGTGCCAGGCACAACGACATATGGCCATCAGCGAACCAGTATCACGGAACCTGCTCCCTTCAACCTGCTCGATGGAACCTGCTCAATTGAACCTGCTCGATGGAACCTGCTCAATTGAACCTGCTCAATTGAACCTGCTCAATTGAACCTGCTCGTGCGAAGCTTGCTTCTCGATTGAACCCTGCTCGAGTGAATCTGCCCCGAGTGAATCTGGCCAAGCTTGCTCAAGCTCGTAGAAACGTGTTGACTGTCTGACACGGGTCAGTTAATTCCATTCGTGTCCTCTGACAATCGACATACGAAAGAATGGCTACGATAAGAGGCGAGTGAGAACTCGGTCGGAAACTGTGTTACCTATGTAGGTAGTACTTTTTCCGCAGAGTCGCGAATATCGATCTAATCTGGCGACCTCAGAGATAAGTTTAGTCGAGTCGTTCGGTCGGCCGTTCGGTCGGCTATTCGGTCGGCTATTCGGTCGCTCGTCACTGGTCGTCACCGACGCGCTACAAACTCACGATGCTATCACCTTTGCTCGTCGTCGCTTGTATTCACAAGATATTTCTACCGTGTGAACTTGCCACTCCCCTCGCTCGAAATTACGTTACACCGCTTTGGGTCCAGCTGCGGAATTGTTTTCCTTTCTATCTCTCTCTCTCCCTTGCTCTATCTATCTCTTGATTTTACTCTTGCCAAGAGGATATATCCGTCAATCTCCCGATGACGCGACACCTTCTATTGACAACGAGTCGAGGGAGGGGGGATACCGCCTGATTATCTCTCGATCGTCGCACTATCCGACTCCAGGGCCAAGATTATTGTGTAATGCACTTCCAAGGATCTCTCCACTGTCTATTCCACAATACGCAGCGGTTTACGATGCGTCATTGGAAAATATCTCAATGGCTCAGCGCACAGCTGTACCGTTGAAAAAGATTATACTTCCTCCGACGAGCGAATAAGCTGCGAGAGGTATATGATTCATTCTTGTAATTCGAGGAAGAATCAATGAGAGATCAATGTTTTAGCGGGTTGCGGAAGTTTATCGGCGATACCGAGAGCGCTCGAAGAGAAACTAGAAATCGAGTGTCGTGCTTCAGAAACCATTCTAATGATCAGTGGCCGCACTATTGCCAGCGTTTGCGCATTGATCGTTGGAAATGGAAAGCGCATTGAAGAAGGTCGGATTGCTCCAAAGAGACAGGTTTCGGTGTACGGCGATCACTGGCTTGCCGAATAAATGGCTGTGACGGCGTTGGTCCATTTCTGCGCTTGCAGGAGATATGGCAGGGGATATGGAAGGGGCGGCGCGCGGTGGGGTGTCTCGAATTCGTGGAAGGGTCGTAGACGGTGATGCGGGTGGAAGTACGCCACGCCTATATCTGCAATGCACCCTCGCCCGATCGGTAAGTATATGGGTAGGCAGGTAGGTAGGTAGGTTGGTAGGTAGGTAGGTTGGCCGGTTAGTGGATGGAGGAGGTGCGGTGGTGTGAGAGAAGGTTATGTGCTGTGCGCCGCCGCCGCCGCCGCCGCCTTTGCCACCGACGCTGCCGTCCTCGTAGTCGTAGTCGTCGTCGTCGGCGTCACTGCCGCGACGAACCAACCGAGGGAGCCAACCGGGGAAGCCAACCGGGGGAGCCAACCAGGGGAGCCAACTGGGGGAGCCTTCGAGCAAAAGGGAGCAATGTCAGGACGCACCGGCCTCATGCCGAGGGCGTACATGCGCACTTCCGTTCCCTCTTGCCTCCTACGAATCATAGGATGCTGCGCTCAAACTGCTGGAGGGGCGCCTTCCTTTCATTGGCCGACTCTCATCTCTCGAAACTTATCTTCTTTCCTCCCTCCGACCTCTCGCTCTCCTCCGCACACGGCTATCCCCACCAGATAAACTTATCGACGCAAGTCTCTCTCTCTCTCTCTCTCTCTCTCTCTCTCTCTCTCTCTCTCAATCAGACATGCATACTCTCATAGTCGTTCTCTCATCTCCTTCCCTCTTGAGCTCACTACTACCACTACTACTCCTGTGTTACTACTACTTCTACTCGATATCCGCTAGCGAGCCGCTGCATCTTACTGTCAGCTCAATACGAAAGAGTATTCTCTTCGTTTAATTCCACTTTCGCTCTCTCTCTATCTCGCTTCTCTTTACATACTGTCTATTCGTTTACCACCATTTTCCCTCGCGCCCTTAGGTTCCATTAGACGTACATTTCATCTATCTCCTCTTTTACTATGGTAACTTGCTCTCTCTCTTTCTGACACGGAGACTCTTTCGCTGACTGACTATGCTCTCCATTCGATAGATATATGGAGTTGTGCGCGCGCGTAGAGAGTGGCTACTCTCTAACAGAGTCTCTCCCCCTCTTCTGCGAGCTTTGGTCGATGCTCCGCTTGGCTCTCCCGCCTGCCTCGGCCTAGCGTCACTCCTCTTCCCCACCGTTCCCTTTCATCTACCTCTCCTCCCGTCTCATCGTCATCTGTCTCTCTCTCCTCCACACTGGGTAGCTTGCCTCGCTCGGATACACCCACGCAGCAACGCGGGAGAAGCAAAGATGGCGGTCGGTTAGTGTGTTTCGAGAGTCGTAGCCCTGACAACCTTGGACTTACCCACCCGTAACAACAGGCAGCCAGGCAGCCAGCCAGCCAGCCAGCCAGCCAGCCAGCCACCCTCCTATGTCGGCTTATACTTGACTCTTGCCTCTGACACACGCACGATTCTCTTCTCCTTTGTCTGATTTTATAACCGAGCGACGTGCGGATCGTGAGAGTGCGAGCGTGGGTTCAGCCATGGACAAGATATTCTCCTCCTTTTCTTCCCTGCCCCTGCCCCTGCCCCTGCCCCTGCCCTTACCCTTTCAACCGCCCAAGGACCCCATTGCAAGAACCGTACACCTCTACCGAGAGCCAATGGGGTTCTCATCTTGATCTCTAATTACGAAGCTTAATTGGAGAGGCTGCAGATTGCCGGTACTCGGTGCGATTACACGGTACAACTCGTTACCGCTATTACCATACGCCTATTCGCGTTGTCGAGGCGGTGCGCAAAGAAATCGGCAAGCGAATATTATGAGAAATCTTTGCCAGGGCTTATTACGCATTGGTCATAGGGTTGTCTATCTGGTTTCGATTCGATCAGTTAGGGTAATATGGTAACGGGTAAGGATAGTGGCTGGTAAGCTTATGAGCGTTACGGGCCAAGTGATTAAGGCGTGTCGAAGTCAGACGAAAGGTCGGCCAGCGTCCTATACTGATCGTGTCTCCCTCTCGAATGCTCTCACATACCAGTGTCCCGTGGGGCCAAAATCCCAATCATATTACAATAGCTAGACGCTCGAGGAATCTTCGTAAACGGCTCTCCCTAAACGTCCGCCAACGGAGTGTGTAAACATCAGAAGTGACCTGTCAACGAACCAATACAAGCCCCTTCTCACAGAATCGCATCGACATTGAGAGAAATACTCGAGACCAAAGAGATAAACCGATGAGATTTTGAGCGAAATTCGGGGGAAAAAAAAGCAAAGTCCTGGCCTCCGTGTTAATTATATAAACAGAGAAGAGGATCGTGGCACTCTTGCGTAGGAACATAGCTATCGTCGCCGTTGCGAAATGAGATCAATTGAAAAGTTTACGGTCAGTCTCGAACGTGCAAGCTCGAACGTGCAAGCTCGAACGATAAGCATGTTCAGCGGTCGTAAGGCGCCGGTGAAAAAGAATGTCACGCAAAGTACCTTCGTATACGTGGCCCAACCGAGTGTTTCCGCATGTACCGAGGTACGGTTGTCATACCTACCTAGAGCCGCTACATGTATATATATAGATCGTCACCGTAATGACACCTATACAAATTCTCGACCATTAAGTTCGAGGACGAGAAAGAGGATCGGGGGAGGGGTGCGGCCAGTCGGGATGGATTCGAGCCTCTCAACCTATGTTCCTTGCTTCAATAGCAAGCAGCAACTTTCAGCGCACCGACACCTACTGTCACTATATTCGATACCTTTTTCTATCATTTTCCATTAAAATCCCTTCTGGATAACATTCTCGAGTAACTTGTTATGGCAAATGGAAGGCTAATGGTAACGCCGGAAGCGAGAAAAGAGGAAGAAGAGAAGAGAAGAGGGGAGGAGAGGGGAGGAGAGGGGAGGGGAGGAGAGGAGAGGAGAGAAAGAGAAAAAGAAGAAAACTGGGAGCGGTTCAGTTTGTACGCCACGCCCTACTCCCTCAGCTTTCTACGGGGTGTCGCGCTCCTCTCTGACAAACCCTCCTTTCCAACTCTCCAAGATGAACCCCTCACCCTTTTTACCTTTATTTCGTAACATTTCAATTAACAGCAACATGTCACTCGCCTAAAGGTCTTCGCTACACCGGCTGCTCTCGATTTAAGATCGAAACTTTTATCAAAATAACCTTATCGATGCGCCGCAGTGTTCATTATCATCGAACGGGCGTATCGAAAGTAACCGTGTGTACATACCTAAGGGTACACGTGAATCGACAATGGGACAAATTTTTCGCGAATGACAAAGTGACGTAGAGCCAAATGAGACGAGCCATTAAAACAGGAGGGAATGGGAAGAGAAAATTTGTCAAAGAAGAGGCTTTCACGAAAATATTTCGACAACGTCGTATCCGATAACAGGGAAGCACAAAAGGTCCTTATCTGTAATACTTGGACTTGGACTACCGTTTGTCTACCGCCCCCTCCCCCCCCCCCCCTCCCCCTCATGCCCCTTCCCCCCCAGCGGCAGTCCGCACCCCACCGCCCATCTCGCACCCTCCTCTCCCTCTCACTCATTTCGACAGGATGGCTATCGTGCCCGGGAGATTAGAATTTAGACACGTCATTACTTGCTCGACATGCCGTTGCTCGGTCGCGAACGTGATACCTTTGACATTTAAACGGGTACCTTCCCTCGCCTAAGGAGCGTGCAGATGGCGTAAGAGAGAGAGAGAGAGAGAGAGAGAGAGAGAGAGAGGGAGAGAGAGAGGGAGAGAGAGAGAGAGAGAGAGAGAGTCCATTGGGAGACGAGGGTGCGAAAACAGCGAATCCGTTTAGAGAGTGAGTTTCGTAATTGAAGGAAAATGCCAGGCCCCATTGGAAATCTGAGCAGGTGACTGAGGTGGCTACTGGTAGGAGCGTGACACTGACCAACTGTTAACGTTCCTCCGTGACGGCGTGCGTGCGAATCTAGAGTCGAAGGTCAGAGGAAACCTGTCTCCGGCACTGACGTACGAAAAGGTTGCGAAGGGTACGAAGATCGCTCGTTACACCGCACCATGCCATTCGTACAGAATTAACCTTCTCAGGCATTGTATAATAACAGAAACTGAACCATTCTTTTTACATACCTTTCGTCGAGTAATCCATTCTTCTATTTTCTCTTGAAATTTCAAGTTTCTACCAAGTGGTCCTCGTCACCGTCGTTGTCGTTGTCGTTGTCGTTGTCGTCGTGGTCGTTATCGTTTTCGTTGCAGTCATGGACGTTGTTGATCTTTACGCACGTCGATTTAAAGCGGTGTCTATAACGATGAGGACACACTTCTCAGTAACGATCCGAACAAACTAGGTAAGTTGCACTTAACACCAGCTTCCGTCATCCGTCGAAACGGACTGAATCGCAATTCGATCGTCGCCTCAATATCGCGAACACGACGAAGGAGAAAGGGGAAAAGTCGAGGAAAATGAAGCAGCCGCTTCAGGGCAGGTAGGTATGTAGGTAGCTAGGTAGGCGGGTAGGCGGGTAGGCGGGTAGGCGGGTAGGTGAGTAGGCGGGAGGGTATGCGCGCGCGCGCGCGCGCGCTCTCTCGTCTCTCCGTTAATTGTAGCTGTCCTCCCTCTGGCTATCGCCGCGATGAGCGAACAGACGAGCTATCAAACTACCGGCTTTGTAACGGCGCATAGCTTTATCCTTGGCAAATAGCTTTTCTAGGTTCACCCGCGAGACGCCGGACACCGCGACGAGTACGATTTGATTCCTTCGGTATCCATCCAGAAGAGTCATCAGCATCAGCGCCGGTACAGGTGGCAAAACGATAACCTGACCGAAACGATTGTCCGACCACGGCAACGAACACACGATCACGATGTATGTAGACGATGATAGCGACGATGATCTTGTTGATGATGACGATGATAACGATGACGAGAACTGATACTCGTTTTCGGGATCACAGCAGAGCGATGTGTGTGTGTGCGCGCGCGCGCGGTCGCTCGCACCAAGTTATCACGGTCACCTCGAGTTCACGGAGCGATCTGACCGATCCGCTCGACAGTCGACAGTCGATTTCGAGAGGGTGCCAGAGGGGAGGCTTTATCGAGAGGAGCGCCAAAGGAGAGGAAAGTGAGACAGGCTATGCCCGAGGGGAGGGAGAAGAGTCGAGGGTGAACCGGTGGAGAAGGAGGAGGAGGAACAGGATCAGGAGGAGGAAGAGGAGAAGGAGGAGGAGGAGGAGGAGGAGGAGGAGGAGGAGGAGGAGAAAGAGGAGGAAAGCAGGCAACGGGTGTCGAGATAGGCAAGGTCCATACGAGACAGAGAGAACAGGTCACGACGGGACGACTCACCGCGGAGAAGTGACACGGCGCTTCTGACAATTTCTCTCAGCCTGCGCCGTCGAGGCTCATCATCCCTCCCCTTCCCATACGAGCAGACCCTCCTTCCCTCTCCTTCTCTCACGCTCCCTCCCTCCCTCTCGCCCTCACACCGACCCCTCTTCCCCTCTCTCTCACTCACTCTCTTTCCTTCTGGCAAGAGCGCTCTCCTCTCCCAGTTTAAGCCTACGCCCCACTCTTACCTGCTTCCCACTGCCTGCATCGTCGTTCGCTCTACTCTCTTTCTCTTTCTCTCGTCCCCCTCTGTCCATGCGCGCGAGGGTGTGCTATCGTGTGTGAGATCCGGCGTGTACTCACCTACAGGGCTCTACGTTTTTCACCGGAGAAAACCTTCACCCTTCCACCGTTCCCCTGAGCGTAGCACCCCCTCGTCGAGGCACCCTTTGCCGTCTCTCTCTCTCTCTCTCTCTTTCTCTCTCTCTGACACACACACCAATCTATCCCCACCGTTCGATCTGTACCTATGCCAACGATACTATAGCTCATCAGGCTATTACTACCACGGCTAAGGTGAGCTGCGTCGGTGTAACGGACAGAAACAGGCATAGAGAAGGCTCGAATAGCCGGGCGTAGACCGATATGTACCTCCTTCTCCGCCTCCTCATCCTCCTCCTCATCCTTATCCTCCTTCGCGCTCTACGCGCTTCTATCCGCTTCTATCCAAGGCGATGGCCATTCTCTCAGACTTATTCGGCGGAAGAGAGAAGAGGATGGGAGAGGGCTGCCCTCGAATTTCGATCGAATCGGTAGGGCCGAAGCGCGCTTTCGTCGAACTGGCCTCTTCGCTTATCGGGTTAAAAGTCGAGAAAAGAGACGTCGGGTGAGGCTTGTACGCGTAGCGTCAAGAAGCGAGCAACTTGTCAACGTCGAAAGCGAACGACGACGTTATTTCTAGAGCGCTTAAAATGCACGACTCTTAATCATGAACGGCTCGTTCTCGAATGCACTTGGCGGAATCTGCGATAGCGCATTATTCAGAACGTGAAAACTGTTGACAATAGTGCCACCGATAAGGGGCAAGGCCGTCGTCATTGGATGGATGACCGAGCGTTAAAGTTTAGCAGATAATGTATTCTCGCAACTTGCGTCAGTTTACCTAGGACAATGGGGAGCAATAATGCGGTGCGTCGTGAGCTATGTTTCATGCCCGCTCGTTTACGATCGCGATAAAGAAATAACCTGCTACGCGCGGGGACGACACCGTTTCGCGATATCTATTACCCTAATTCGCGCTTCCTTTCTCCTAAAATTTTCCTCCTCCCCCCTCGCCTACCTACAAGGATATATAGCTTGAATACGGTACCACGTATCTCTTTGGCATTGGCTCAGAAGCTATGCACACTTCGGCTATACCTATGCTAATTTCTCGTACCTGAAACAGACTTCTGTACGGAAGGAAGGAACGACGGTAGGTAGGTAGCGGATAGGTAGCGGATAGCTAGGTAGATAGATAGATAGATAGCCCGCTAGGAAGGAAGAGTGAACCCGCTGTCCAGATGGTCCATCGCGTTCATCCGGAGTTACCTGAGAGTAGCAAAAAAGGAAAAAAAGGAAAGGGATAAGATGAGGGAGAGTCGAGCGGCAATGCTATTCTATGAACGAATGGTACTTGGGTGCAGTTTCGGCTCGGCTGGACCTATCGGTCGGAAGTCAACTCTCGAGCTGAGCGGAAAAAAAATCGGAAGATGAGTTTGACTTTTAACCGTCTCCGGCCGGACTACCTGAGGAAAAGATCGTTCGTCCGGCAGGAAGGAACGTTCCGCTCTGCGACTGTGACCACGACCGCTATACTGTGATCGTTTATTAGCCAGACAAAGGATTATAATAACGCGGTACCTGCTTTTTCCTTTTATATACCTGAAGTCGAGGTACAGAGAGAGTCAGTTGGTAACGGTCATCGCTGGCCAATCGATAAGCGATACGCTCCGAGAAACGGAGAGAAGCGCGTCTACAGATTAGATTCAGCGCTCGAAGGAGGATATTGGAAGGTAGAGAAATTTATTTCTCAAACTCAACTGAAACTGTCGCGGTGCAATGCGTCCCGGTGCAATGCGTCGCGACAGTTCGGTGCCACTCTTGTACGGTGTCCCCTCGTAAACTCATTAGGCCTTTGGCTCCATCTTAAAAGGACTTTCGCACTCTTTCTCTCCGCGTAGCGCAGGAGAAGTGAACTTTCATTTATGGTATGTCCCAGTAACGCGTAGCGTGCGTCAAGTACGCGGATTAAGCGGCGGCTTTGTCCTCACTTATTCGCTCGCCCATAGGGCGCCCTCAATCTCCCGAACCTTTTACCTTTCCAAACTACTTAATCCCTTTTATTGCGGCCCTTCTTTTACACGAACCCAGTCATACGATGGCTTGAGAACGTACTCCGTCAACGCAGCCCAAAAACACATCCCGACAACGCAGCCCGGGAACGCAGCCCGGGAACGCAGCCCGGGAACGCAGCCCGGGAACGCAGCCCGGGAACGCAGCCCGTGCCAGTTCGAATACGCTCGTAGAATTCTACTCGTAGAATTCCGCTCTTCGAAACGACCGGATAAAATCACAACTGCCCTCCTCATTTACCAAATCTATCCCGCAAAATACACTCATTCTCAGAATGTATCCTGCCTAATTGCCCAAGACGTTAGAAGTACCTTAAGATTAGCTTGCAGGAGAGTCAAAGTTTACGGCATTTAAGTGCGTGCCGTATGACGATTCGGACGAAGATACGCTTAATGGCTTAACCGCAACCGTTCAAACGATTTTCCCCGAAGCAAATATTTCCTTCGATGCTTTCTGACGCCACTTTATGTCTCCCCGATATACTCCTCATCAGGACTGCGTCATAATATCGAGCCATTCCTACATTTCTCTTCACGATTTTCATCGATCTTACTCCGCACAGAATATTCAAAAATCTAACACCGTACACCCATGTTTCTCAACTTTTTCATTATTCAACATTTCCGGAGATACGTCCCTTTTTCTCTTCTCTCGGAGCCAACAAAACGTTATCGAGATAAGTTATCGCTGATCGTTTCACGTGATAAAGCATCGGTGGATCTCAACAAAAAAGGAAAAAAAAGACGTCTCTTAGTCGATTTACCATCGATAGTTTGTATGCGCGAAGCACCTGATGTACCTAATCCTTCTTAAACGATCTCCCATGCAAATATCTCACTCCGACCGGCAATTGAAGAGGAGTCGAGAGAAATGTGGCTAACAATATCTGGCTGATCTGGCTGATTTGGAAAAAGTATCGATAGAGGAATATTAAGAATATTTTGACGCGTTCGTTAGTTGGACGATGTTGAATGGATAAGAGAATGATGATGGTTGCGGTCCGGATTTGTGCGACAAGTGAGATGTGAGTGAGATGTGAGTGAGATGTGAGCGAGATGTGAGCGCGATGTAATCGTGATGCTGCGCTGTCAGTAGCATCTCGTTTCTCGCTTCATACTTTTCACTCCTCCCTCCCTTGTCCAGGCTGATAAGTGACGTGCGATTAGATCGCTCTTGTTTGCTTCTCCGAGTCCTCGCCCATATTTGAACGATGATGTCACCAGTTGGTCCATCCGGTGTGGATTAGGTCAAAGTCTCGCGAGCAAGCGATAAAAGTTGGACAGGGCTATACTGCGCTTGTCTTTCCATTAGAGCTCTAACCGTATCGCTAAGATGCCGCGAAATACGGGATATCGTCACATATACATAGTCCTCCTTAAGGAGCGGAGAGTCTCTCTGTCGAATGTCAGAATGGAGGGAGAGAGAGAGAGAGAGAGAGAGAGAGGGGTGGGAGTGTTCGTTTCGTATGTAAGAATACGATGAGATACGGCTGTAGCTCGTTATCTCGGTATCGCTCGAAAGAAATAGTCATATTCTTCCTATCTTATTCGGCGAATTCGATTAAATCACTCATTCTCGGTAGATGGGGAGTGCGATCATTTGATCGATTAAGGACTCGGAATAAATGATAGAAGGCGGCTGCGGCTGTGGCTGTGGCTCTGGCGGCGACGTTTTTCGTGTAGCCTCGCTTCGCGCAATCTGCCCCTCGTTGGTAAAATTAACATGAGACAACGGTACGAGACCCACTTATCCAGGACACGAGCACCGTGTGTCGCGCGCGCAATATCTTACGGATAGGAGAAGGATAGGAGGAGGATAGGAGGAGGACAGGAGGAGGTGGTCGGGAGTCGGGAGTCGGGAGTCGGCAATCGGCAAGTGGTCAGCAATCGTCGTCGTCGTCGTCGTCGTCGTCGTCGTTGGTCGGCGCACATTCACGCACTCAGATACACGTGAGCGAAGGAGGAAGGGAGGAGGAAGAGAGGAGGAAGAGAGGAGCCTACGAAAGTTGCATACGAAAGGGACTCCGCCGGCTTCATCCACGTGGACACACGTCTCTTTAAGCGTATCACAAGTCAGCTCGAATCTAGGTTATCCGTTAGAATATGACCGGCAATTGGAAGTACTGTTTTACGAGAGCGAGTCTACCTTCCTCGGCGACAATCTTCCCCTCTCGAGCTCACCCACCCCTCCCACGGCAGACGAGGAGAGAGAAGACAGAGAAGGAGAATCGCTGGATAACGATAACTTGCCACACCAGATTCTACCGAAGCTTCGCAAACTTGGTTGCACTGACGAAATTTGCTCCAATTGCGAAATGCATCGTCGCCTCTTTTTTCATCGATAGCCAGGATTCAACGACCGAAGGAAAGGCGTGCGTTCGTCCGTTCGTCCGTTCGCCGGATCACCCATGGCTGCATGCGTGCATGCGTGCGGGCGTACGTGCGTGCCTGCCTGCCTGCTTGCCTGCGTGTGTCTGCGTGTGAGTGCATCGGCTACACGCTGCTAGGTATATAACAGATGTCAGGTTGGCTTGTGTAAATACGAGTACCTGTCTAGTCTACCCCCGCGGAACGTTAGGCTCTATTTTCTCCGTGCCATTATATGCTCATCAACGACCTTCCATAGGCTTTTGACCGATTCTCTAGCATATGTATCGTTAACGTGCTCGACTGCACGCGATCAAGGCATACGATGTCGTCGACGTCTAGACTCGCTTCAGGCACAACCTGTCCGCCCGATTTTCAAGATTACCACTCGACTTTACCCGTTATCTTACAATCGCGTAGATAACTCCTAGACAAAGAGTGCCCCGGGTACATATCGAAAACATCGACCGGAAGAGAGCAAATACCTACTAAAACGCTCTGGACACCGGACCATTCTTTTTTTCGTTACGAGCATGACGATTTTGATTAACTTTAATAAAAAGGAAGAAAGGTTGAAGAGAGCCGCGATTTACTTGGCATGCACACACACACACACACACACACACACACACACACACACACACACACACACACTCTCTCTCTCTCTCTCTCTCTCTCTCTCTCTCTTTTCCTCTCGGTACGAGAAACCATAGGAGCGAACCCGGTGACGGCCACCTGTCCAAAATACTTCCGTCACGAAGACACCGCAAACCACTGGTCGTGGATCGTAAAAGAAAAAAGGAAGGAGGAAAGAAAACAATGGAGCAGAAGCGCGAGCGGGAGGAGGGCTTCGAAAAGAGTAGGCTGTAATTGTAAAAGGTTTGAGAAATTTGATAATGCAAGCGATCGGTTTCTCTTCCCGAAAGAGTCTCTTTGTTAAATTCCATTCGTTTTGTCTCAGTAGCTTTCAATGCTTTTGACTCAGGTTTATCGTACGAGAGGAATATGTGTGCTAAGGATGAATGGTCGTGTGAGTGGCGCTCGTTTGTAATTCCGGCACGTCTCATTGACAGATGAATGAGTCTTCGGAAACACGGAAAGCATAAAGTCGACTCGGGACGATTCGTAATCTGGCTCTGCTCTCTGAATCGGCGGTGGGTGTGCGTTGTACTTCTTGGAAAGTTTACGCACCTTACGTACCTTACGTACCTTACGTAGCCAGCGCGTTACGGATGCCAGCCGGATGGGCCGAGAGCACCCACAAGTGTGACCTGACGAAATTCCGGTTACCGGTCCAGCCGAGCACGCATCCGTTCGCATGCGTCATCCCACCCCTCCTTTTCCTTCTCTCCCAAGACTGAAGACTCAAGACCGACGACTCAAGACCCACGACTCAAGACCGACGACTCAAAGCCGAAGACCGAAGACTGAAGACTCCTTTGCGGGACACAGTCTCTCCGGCCTGCATCGCATTACGTCGGGAAGCTGGGAGACAGGTAGCTCACTTCCGCTCGGCGGGGTCCATTGTACAGGATGCACGATACTCCGAGAGAAGCCATCGTGCTCCGTATCTCTATATGTATACCGTTCCATTGTGTCGAACTCTTTTCGAAACTCTCCTCGGCTACGTAGAACGTGCGAACCGGAGTTTCGAACTTTCACGTCCGAGAAGGAACCCAGCGAGCTCGCAAAACTTCCAAATCCTATAATTACACCCTTCGGTACTAGGAATCATTCGTCTTGACTCTCGCGTTAGGATAGGGCACGTGCCGAGGAGGGCTGACGTAGGCCGCATATCAAGCTGCGTGCCTGCGTTTGAAGCATCGTTTCAAGGAACCTTTGGAGGCTGCAACGGGATAGTGGGAGACAGGTTGCACGAGCTTCCGGTCGATGACAACTACAATTCTAAAGATGAAAACACTTTGTATTTAGTGGCCAATAGGTTAGAGTGCCTCTGTACGAGGATGATTCCGAGAGTATGCGCTCCTCTCATTGTACCTATATAGGTTCGCACCTACGACTCCTTTCGAGGAATATGTAAAGGTTTGCCTGACGTTGGACGAATGAATGGACGGAAAGGCGCGTACCTTTGAAAAGGCTTCCGGCGGATAGAGTAACAGAGGTCGATGATGATAGGTGGGACCGGGGGAAGAAGGCGGGGGTACTGCTACGTAGCTCTTACGCAGGCTACATCTTTCTCCGAGATTCTGAATTCTCGGAAAACCGCGAACGACCTGTCGTCCCAGATTTTACTTATTTTGATCGCGAGTAGAATTTCTATCTCCTTCTCTCTTTCCTTGGAGAAGAAAAAAAGTACCTTTTTCCTATTCGCTTCGAAGGAGAGTCACGCCTAGCAGCGACACTTCCGGCGGTTAAGAGGTTGAGCGCCGTGACAAATTTCACAGGCCTCTATTTTTCGTTTGCTTCCCGTAAACTTTTCAAAATATCTATCCACGTACGGATACTTATCGTCGTTACCGTTTGCGCCGAGACGCTAAAGCGATTCAAAGGAATGGTAAAGTTATCGATGCGTGCAAATCGTGGCTTATGATAAAAGAGAGGAAAGGGACCGATTTAGAAGGAGTTTCGTTACCGTATCGCTCTCTATTAATAGGCACTCTAACGTTTCTCCAAAGACAGCCTCGTCGGTGATATGTGCTCTTGTCAAAACTGTCACACACCCCTATTTCGACAATTTTGTTACGCGTCAGATATTATTTGCACATCTGTGATCCAGTTGTCTTCGCCGCTCTACTTATCTTTAGTCGAGCCGTTCGGCGTATTTACAGATTTGACAATATCTCCTGCGGGACGTGACGTTGCGGAAGAAGCGTATCAGTATCGGCCAATTGGCAATTAAGATGGTGAGTAAAAATGTTGTAGACATAGAGAGGGAGGTCTCTTTCGATTCTTGATCGGATGAGGGAACTTGATGACGCAGGCTGGATGGCTGGATGGATGGCTGGATGGATGGCTGGATGGATGGCTTGGATAGCAGGCAGGCAGGCAGGCAAGCAGACAGGCAAGCGGGTAAGGCAGGCAAGGCAAGGCAGGCAAGGCAAGGCAGGCAAGCAAGCAAGCAAGCAAGCAAGCAAGCAAAAGAGAACACGCGCTCGAGGAGAAGGAGAGTAAGGGAGCGGGAGAGAGAAAGCTGGTCGAACGGATGACAAAGGCGTGTTCTTTTGCGTGAGAAGATAATGCGCGGGTTCGTGTACACAGGTGCGGAGAAGAGGCGACGCAGATGCTGCGTCTAATCGTAAGAGGCAGAATAAGTAGACGGATGGACGGATATGTGTCGCGCGCTGGGCCAAGTGGCTCGTGCTCTTATCAGCGGGCAGAGAGCGCGGTTAACCAATGGGAACGGAGGAAGGACCGGTTTGACGCTTTGGTGATATCCTTTGTCGCGAGAGACCGGATCATGCCGATAGCCGAGAGTCCCTCTGCCGCTCTCTGTCCTTCCCAACTTATGGAAAGTATCGAAGGAAATGAGCGTAAGCAGCTTCCCTTCCCGGCAAACCGCAACCATTGAATTGTCTCAATCGCGAGGGGCAACTAACCGCGCTCAAGACCATTCTCCGCCTGCACGACAAAAGTTGAAACATTGTTTGCTACGGTAAATGAGGCACGCGAGCTCTCCCGCCGTCATTGCGTCTCGCTGATTTGCCTCGGCACGTCATTACCGTAATGTTATCCCAACGTACAGCTAGCCAGGAAGGTAGATTCCATATTAGCGAAAGAATTGGTTGGGAGGTTCCCGGTGCGATACAGGCTGTCCTTCCGCTCGGCTCTCTTCCTCTCAGCTCTCTTCCTCTCCAGAGACAGAGGACGTACGCGGTAGACGCGGTAGACGCCTACGTCATCGCCCGAGATCATTCGGGATGCAAGTCAGTCGATGATCACTCGCCTCGGAGGTCGTTGAACGCCACGAGTTTCCTGTCCAGTGCTCCTCACTCGAGGGATTTCCACGTGCATATACCGCTTCTTCTCTCACTCTTTGTCAGAAGCAGTCAGAAGACCTTTGCAAGAATCGCTACCGGCAGTGAGGAGGATGAGGCCCATCCGCAAATGGGACAGCCAATCGAGAAATCGTCACGTCCTTTACCCTCTCTCTAGTTTTCCACCTCAGTCAATCTTCGACTCTTTACGTGGCAGCTATGTTTTATCTAGCATTTATTTACGGCGGTCGCTACTTGCCACCGCACGTGTCTCTGCTGCATTTTCTGATGCGTTAGAAGGAGAGCGAGACCCTCTCTCGCTCGACCGAGTGAGAGAGAGCATCACGCTCACATCGATTTTTTTTTTTAAGCGGAGCCAGGTGTCGCATAAGCAAATTCCAACGAACTCGGCTACTTCCGGTCCACTGAGAGGCCTTTGGTGAGCATCTGAAATGCCCACGGAACGGAAAGACGAGACAGTTGGAAGAACTGGTTGGAAGGACGGATGAATGTGTCATTTGATCGGGAGATCGCGAAACGTCGCAGATTATCGCTGCTGACTAGGATGGATTGCCCGACTCGAGCTTCTCTCCTCATCGTTGCTTCCCGCTCATATTCCTCGCCTCCGGACGAGACGTTCTCACTCTCGATCGGGACTCGTGGCCAGTTCGATCTCTCAGATCAGATTACGGAGGCGCATCCTACGAGTCAACTGAGCTCAGCTCGATTATCAAGATTCGTGGCGCATATATCGTCGCGCATATATCGTCGGGCATATATCGTCGGGCATATATCGTCGCGCATATATCGTCGCGCATATATCGTCGCGCATACCTCGTGCCGTGGAAGGAAGGAACGATGCCGTGTCTGACAGTTACCACGCGCCTCTAAGCGCCAAATCGACGTCATTTGAGCCGACGATCGCGAGAGATGTCGAGCTATTCACGTCGCGAGAATCGCTTTCCTTCCGTTCGTATTTCGTTTAGTTCGCTCGATATCACCACAGCCCGAACCCAGTCAGACTTCATTTTTCGCTAACATTCTCATTCGCGAACCTACTTTTGTACATTTTGATACTGTCATTTCTTCATTTTGGCCCCCTTTCCGAGCGAAGAAATGAGAAAAAGACAAGAGATCGAGACGACAATGATGGAAGAAGGAAGTACATACATATACGTAGACGGAGCGGTAAAACGACACGTGTTGACTGACGGAGACGTCAGTGCCATTGGCCCGAGTCTCCCTGCCATCATCTACATATTCCTGAAAAACTTTGCCTCTCGGAGCGTGGTCAGCGGTGGAAGTAGCGAACCACGATATAAGTAATTTCCAGCCATTTCGAGCTATTTCTATCCATTTCTAGCTTGCTTCCGCTTCACCGCGGATGAGGCCTTCCTTTTCCTCAGCCCGCTGTCTACTTCGGCTCGCTCTTACTTCTTTCGCACGCCAGCGTTAAACTGTCAAAGGTCTGATAACTGAGCCCTCGAAATTGATTCGCCGAGTTTACGGTACGGAGCGTAGGAACGACTCTATACTCGTTTGTCACGTAGTAGCTACGGACAAAGGGAAGAGCCGCCGACATCCCGACAAATTTTCCACTTCCTTTCTCCTCGCGCAACGTCTACTCGAACGATACTCTAATCTTGTTTGTCTTCGTACTGATCCTATCGAGATTAAGCGACTGCCGAGATAATCGGCACCGTTGGTCCATCATTTCAAACGAACTAGCAGACGAGAAGGTTACCTTGTCTTATTATCTTTCCTGGAAGGCATCGACGCACGAGGAAGGAGCTGCCCGACCGATCGTTCGATCAACACGAATCTCTCTATTATTTGGAAAAGTGTAGAAATAGGGCGCTAAGTAAGTAAGTCATCGCACCGAGTACGCCTTACGGGTAGGTATTTATCGACGCGCAAGCGCAAGCCTAAACGTAAGCGTAACCGTACCGAGTGTAAACATGGTAGGTGTAAGCCTTATATCCGTTTTCTATTATCTTTGAGCGACGTTGTAAAAAAAAAAGTCGCCCTGCCGGACGT
This sequence comes from Anoplius nigerrimus, assembly GCA_914767735.1. Lineage (NCBI taxonomy): Eukaryota > Metazoa > Arthropoda > Insecta > Hymenoptera > Pompilidae > Anoplius > Anoplius nigerrimus. The sequence goes on from OU612083.1 coordinate 18,350,540, forward strand.
GGACTCTATGGTAAGATATGCCGCCTTCACTTGGAATTGAGAAGTAGAAGGCATTGCTCCGCTTCCGATCCTCCCAATTAGAATGGTTGCGCTGCACTATCTACGCGAAAAAGTACCTATCCACGTAGCTATGCACGTAGCTATGCACGTAGCTATGCACGTAGCTATGCACGTAGCAGCGAGAGCGAAGCGAATGTCTAGAGATAAATCAGTAGCTGACTGGCCGGTTGCCTGTTTGCCTGTTTGCCTGGCTGCCCGTCTGCCCGTCTGCCCGTCTGCCTGGCTGCCCGGCCGCTTTTCTTTTCCTTACCGGAAGGGAAATGATATTCGGGGGGAAGGAAAAGAGATGAGCGAGCTGTAGATAAAAGCGTCACGCACGGATTGGCCCGCTTCGAGTTTGCGTAAATGTGTACTGCGATCGAGCCATTTCCTCCTCAACGATTCTGGTTGCAAAATTCTTTTTTCCAAATCTCCTCACTTCGACAAATCCTTTCAAAACGATGAATAATGATTCTCATTACCGGCTAACGCCCATCCACCGAAAATCTGAACTACTTAAATCCAATAACGGCGTCGCGGGTAATATTAATATTGCCAATAATAATGAGGTTGATGACGATAACGATGATGATGATCCGGTTTCGAATGATGACGTATGTCGAAGATTGACTCGTAACGCTACTTTTACCTCCTCTCTGTGCCGCTCCTATCAGGCCGCGCGATAATCTTTCGCGTCTTTAACTCGCTTTCCTCTTATCCGGCGACGATCGGCCACCGTCCGTGCCTTTATTACGAGCAGCTATTATCGGATTATAACGAGAAGTCGTCTCACTTCCTTGTCCGAAGGCAAGGCACTTTCGACGCGTACACGTTATTGCGTCGTGCTCGCGCCTTCGTGTCTTTCTCTACCTCTCTATTCGCATAACGTTTCTATCATTTTCCTTTCGCAAAAGCGAGAATCGTTGTCAGCATCCGAGATAAGGGATTACGCTCGAAGACGGCCCGAAACGTAACGTCGTCTCGATGGAAATGAAAGGAATGTGGCGCGAGTGCGCGCCTCTTTCATTAATTAATTCGAAACAAGCAGCGAAGAAGGAAAGAGAAGTTAGAAGAAACGGAACCGTCTCGCGCTTCCTGATCCTTCGAGACTTTCCTAGTTCCTCTCCGATGAGCCACCCTGCGTGATGCTCTTACGTATTAAAAAGACGGCTCTGACTCGCTCTCTGACTCGCTCTCTGACTCGCACTACGACTCGCACTACAACTCGGACTCCGTTTCACTCTTGGCAATGCGCGGAGCGTAGCGTATGTGTTTTAGCGAGACGGGCGCGTTACCAGTTGGAGAGCTAATCAATTACCATTTGTTCCCAGCTGCCCTCCAAAAGTTCATAAGCGAATATGCCTAAATAGCCTTATAGATTGAGAGACAGGGGGGGCGAGAATGCACATAGGCACATATATCGTTGCCGAGCAACGCCAGTAGGTCGACACAGCTGCTGTTTCGACCACGTGTACGTCGCTAATAGGCTCGTTCGCCTAGAGGCTCGTGTTATGCCAACTTCCGAGAGTGTGGGTGTAGCCTAGACGTCGACTATCTCGGCTCGCTGGTCGCCGGTTTCTCCCGCGCTAATTAGCAAAAGTTTGCCGTGCAATAAACGCGTCTACCTTTACGTAACTCTTGCCTGGACAGTGGCTCTCGGATACATCGTCGAGCGTACGTGAGCGCATGGGTGAGCGCATGGGTGAGCGCATAGGTGAGCGCATAGCTGAGCAGTTACTCCCCTGCGTCTATGTTCCTTTCTCTCTGTGTGTGTGCCCGTGTGCCCGTGTGCGCGTGTGCGCGTGTGCGCCTCGAAAGCAGGGACCCACGCACGCCCTCACTGACGCCCTCACTGACGCCCTCACTCACGCACTCACGCACGCGCGATATCAGCGTACCTCGAATCGCGCCTTTCCACCAACTGAGAACGCTTACATCGACGGCGCATTACATGGAGAGGCTAGGCGAGGGGCGGGGAGGGCCACTGCCTCGATTGTATCCGCGAACCTTCAAGAGCGCCCAGCCTCTCTCTTCCTGAATCGCTTCGCCACGTTACCGCCATGCTCACGCTCGCTGCCTTTCCGGAGAACACTCTTCTCTCCGTTCACTGACCGTTTCCGCACCAACGATTACCTCTCTATTCGCTTACCCTCCATCTATCCTCACGCTGCTATTCCCAATCTCTGCAAATCAGAGAGCTCGCAAGATAACTGAAGGCGGAAACAGCCAAACTCGCCGATCGATTATACATAAATGAAGACATGCCGCTGTTACGAGAAGCGTATCAATTCTCCTCCTATTGAACGCGAACCTCTACTGCCGTGCGGATGTTCGCGATCATTCAGTTCTAATAATAGACACGTATCGCATCGACAAATATCGATTTAGCTGTGACGGTTAGTCCCACGCCGTTTTTTTTTCGAATACATACGTATTTTAGAACATCGACAATGAAATTAGATACATGGAATAAATACGAACAGTGGAGAAAAGTGAAGGAAACATTCCCCGGTAGGACGACTCACTCGTACACCTTGCGTCAATCATCAGTTTCGTCACTTAAAAGTGCCTCTGATAGCGAATCGCGAGACGGCGGCTCCTCTTCGCAAATCTCCAACGTTTCTGCGCGCGCGTGCGTCTTCTCTCTTTCTCCCCCCCCCCCCCCCCACCCTCTCTCTCTCTCTCTCTCTCTCCCTCTGCATCGCGCGCAGGCCTATACGCGAGGAAGAAACGTGTACGCGCGTGCAACTTTACAACACATTATGAATGACAATGACGTCCGTTTGCACGACATACCATATTGGAACGATCCAACTTTACTTTTACACTCGGCACTTACCTATTGACCTAGCCCCGTTAGTACGGACTCGTTGCCGTCTAATAATACGTATCAGAGACGTTGACATGGATCGTTCGATGGCGCTTTAATGAGTTTACCGTAGGCCGGCGTGCGCCCTCACCAAAGGAGAAGCTGCGAAGCCATCGTTAACAATGACCCTGACATCGACACTGACATCGGCACTGACGCCCGCACTGACGCCGCCACTGACGCCAACATTGACGCCAACATTGACGCCGACACCGACCTACCTGACGTCCCGCTGACAACGGATAGCTACATTTACAAACCGATCTCATCGTCCGCCGCCGACCACCTACCTTCGACCCAAACTTCGGACCATAATCCGCAGCGAGGCAAATATTTACCAAACAGCCGGAATAGCCTGCTTTTCGACGAAACGCGAACAATATCTGATACGTACCCAACCTATTACCGACGTCGTGACTTTATTATTAGAGTCTTTCAACCGATAACACGAGTCTGCGCGATATTTAAAGAAGCTAGCACACCTATTCACCTAACATTGCCTCCTTTTTTGCAACGTCGCACCTCCTACCGTTCCCTCGAGCATCGCAAGGATTTACTCCGAATTCACGGATACTCAAGATTAGATTACATTATCTCGCAGAGAGTTTCGGTTATCGGTCCGTTCGATCGTGAAAAGAGCTTGGCTCGCCACCGTCTCGTTCCCCGTTTCGTTGCCCGTTTCGTTGCCCGTTTCGTTGCCCGTCCCAGGCTCGCTCGTCAAAACGTCTACCTCGAGCAACGAGCTACGCACAATTTTCCTCCTGTCCCATGAAAGAGATGACCGAACTTTGCCTCCTTTCGTAACAATGCACGGAGAAACTAGCTCTATTAAACGAGTCTCGCTACACATCTCGCCGCCTCTAAAGATCCGACAAGAGTCACTACTAGCTACCAGTTAAACTCCGTGACACGCGTCACCGTGCCTTCTCTCCTCGCAGGGAGAATCTTGTTTTTTTTCGGAATTAACCCATGGCCATTTGAGCATGAAGAAAGTTGTGCTTCTCAGTAGGAGCGACGCTGCTCCACGGTCATAAGTCTCTGACCTTTCGCTCGTTATACGAGTGCAGAGCGACGATTACGTGAGCCGATCTTAAAGACTGGAATCTAGCTAGGCTAGTTCGGCCAAGGAAGAAGATGTCGAAAGCGAGGCAGAGCCGTTCCTTCGGTCATACCGTGAAATGTAGTGCATTATAAGCCGGCAGCCCGCTACGTACAACACGAAAGATAAGACGGAGGTATAGCATGACAGAGATTATGGCGACGGATACATGAGTACTGATCCATGATCCGACGTTCCTCTCGTGTACGTAACGTTACCTCTTGTGTGACTGCGCACACGCGCGCGCAATCAAACATAACTGACCTCTCCGCTCTCCGCTCCTCTCGTCCGCCACCCGCCCGGACAAGCCCTCTCTTTGTTTCCAAGTCTCTAACCTCCCATCGCGAGGCACGGTTATTAAAAGTCCTCCTTCCGAGACAGAGACGTCTCGGCATCCGGCGTAACTTGTGCATCGGCAGCTTACGAGCGATCGGATACTCGAAAAATGAAGGTGAACCCTCCCGTACTTTGAGACCTCGCCCGTGTAATGTCGCCGTTATCTCGCCTTTCGTATCATCTGTCGTCTCCCTTCAACCGGTAACGACACACAACCAACCGCTACAGTCATCGTCTTGCATTCCCCCGGTTGCCACGTGCTAAAACAATGCAGCTGTTGAGTCTGCAGGTACACTCGTTTCTTTCCTCGTCTCCGTTTCCCGCATCCGGTACGCGTAAAAGTTCATCTCTTTCCCTCTTCCCTTACCCTCTTCTTCCCTTTCCCTCTTCCCTTTCCCTCTTCCCTTTCCCTCTTTAACTACACACTACGATTGCGGCCTACCATCGACAGCTACCCAATGCAAAATAATATTCTAACCATTTCATATTATATCGAGGCATGCAGCTCTATTCAGACGCATTTAGGCGGCCCTGATAATTATAGCCACACGTTAGAAGATGATGTTGCGATAGTAATGCACGATTTTTTTTCATTTCGAATGACAACGAACCTTCTCCTGATCGATGAATCACGTGCTTTCCGGAGTGCGTGCTCAGACACGTATGCATATATATACAAAGGCATATATAGTTGCGAACGTATTCGCAGAGGGTGAGCAGAGCGTGTCTGACTCACCGCCACCAAGACGATATCGAGAGATATTTCAACAAAATTAAACCTACTCACCCATTTCCCTCCCGAATTGAATAGGAAGTAGCGCGTGGGTATATCTTCTAATAAGTTGTCAGGCGTAAGAGAGTTGTCGGCGAACAGGCTCCTTCCTGGACCGAGCACACCTTTCTGGACCACACTTGCCGACTATCTGAAGGTTCAGCGAAGAGACATGATGGCAGGAGTGAAAGTGAATTTCTCTCCCTCTCTCTGTCTCTTTGGCAAGATCGTCAAGGGAAAATCCACCCTTGCGAGCCGCTCCCTTTAACGGCCAATAAGAAACGAGAGCGTGTCTGTCGATCTGGGGCAACTCCGGAACGCTATGTAGTAAAGGCCAGCCCCTTTCCGGACGGAGTTTCTTAAAAACGCTTGCATCGCTCTCGCTCGCATGCCAGAGAGGCACAGCTCGGACTTGGCTATCCTACCTGGATGGTAGCGCCGTCATTTTATTTGTGCCGAGCGATAATATTCCGTGCCGATAATAGCGAAATGGCGAACGGTAGGTAGGTAGCTAGCTAGCTAGGTAGGTAGCTAGGTAGGTGGGTTGGTAGGTGGCTAGCGAGGTGTACATACACCTAGAGGAAGCGCAAGATAGGAGTGAGGGCGGAAAATTATCGCGCAAGTACCAAGGCGATCCGGGTGTTGTGGCTAATTGTCAGTTCAGAGTGGTAAACTACGACTAGCGCGGCAACCGTTCGGATAAGCGACCAAACGAATGCTGACGAAACAAATGCTGACGAATCGAAGGCGAACCCTCGGCGACGCAGTTATTGCTCTACCTCCTTCGCCTAGGTCTACGTATCTAGCGAGCTACCTGCCCGCTTGCCCGCTTGCCCGCTTGCTCGCTTGGCCACCTATTTACACACGACGTCTCCTTTCCGCACTATCGCCGACAATTAACCGCACGGAAATTCAATGAGACTCGCTCTTATCTTCGCTCGAAAGGCAAACGAATTTATTTCCTTTACGAACCTTCCTCCTGAATCACACTTTCCTATCGCTCGACCTCCTTTCATCCTTCATCTTGTCAAAGGATCGTCTTCAATTTTACTGGCCGACACATCATCGCGAATGCAACTTTCAAATTTCAAACAAATAGATCATCAGCTCTGCCAATTTTTTCATTATTGCGACTGATATCGCGCATGATCTTCGGACATTGGTAAGGTACCAACAATATAGGAGTGGTGGGCAAAATATGCTTTCAATTCGATACGTACAACTTTATTCTGACTGTACGTATGCTAAAGATAGATAGGCACGCAGACTCCCGACCGAATGCTTTTTCAACTGGACAACATTTCAACGAAGCGTTATTCACGACGATAGTTAGCCAGAGTACCTTGGTCTTGGCATGTTTAGCAAATTTGCATGCACGTGACATCGAATTGGTGATACTGGTCTCGTTATCGGGCTGACCCGATAAAAAGACGGAAAGTAACGATGCTCGGTCATCACAGTCGGTTTCATTACAGTGCACTGGCTGTCTGTCCAAGTAGAGGAAAGAAAAACTCATAGAATTTTGAGGTAATTATTGAGGCAATTATTAAGCGAATAATAGAAGGTCCAGCGCACGTTGCAACGATTGTGGCGTACGCTAGGGATCAACGAGAAAGGCTGGACCACTGCGGCGAGAGAAGGCGAGTGGAGGCGAGTGGAGGCGAGTGGAGGCGAGTGGAGGCGAGTGGAGGCGAGAGGAAGCGAGCGGTAGGGCTGCCGAGATTCCGATTGGTTAGTATCCGAAGGCCAATGGAACCGAAGGATTTTACGCTTGCGCAGCTTCCCAACTGCCTACTACATTTTCTCTATTTATCTCTCCACACCGTTCGCTCGATCACCCTGCCTCTCTCTACGATCGCGTCCGAATTATCCTTTCGCATCGAAGCCATTTTTCTCAACTCATTCATTCCTTCTCGCATTTTGACCGAGACGATGAGAAGCTCGACAGAGGTACGGGTCGTTGTCCTTTGGCAGCACATCAATTCTTCCGGAGGATAGAAGGACCTCGGGGTCATCTGAGGTGATATACCTGCGCGCTCCTGCGGAAAGGGCCCTACTGGAGGGATGATCGAAGGGGATGATGGAAGGGGATGATGGAAGGGGATGATGGAAGGGGATGGCGGCAGGGGATGATGGAGAGGGATGGCTCGGCTATTCTCTACCTGTTTGATCCGCGCGTGGAAAACCTGATTCGAGCCGAACGGTCAATTCGTTCTAGGGTGAGACCAGTCAGGTTCACAGGTCAGAATGGGATACCGCCGGGTCGAGCAGGTACACAACCCTTTTGCCGACCCATTTAAATGCCCTTATTTCAATGACCTCTCCGGGAAAAAGCACGCGAGTCAGGGGATAGATTCTGCTCGACATTCCGTTAGAGCTCGAGTTCTAATTGGCCTAGCCTAACAGCTCCTTCTGTCCCTTGAAAGACGGTGGGTCAGTGGGCAAAAGTGACCGTTAACAGATAAATTCCCCCTCCCTCCTACTTTTTTATTTTTAGAGGTATCGAAGGAAGGATTCGTATTTTTAAGGACAAGATGGGTAACCGGCTGTAGGCCGGTTTTCCAGCTTGCGACAAATGGTTCTGCGAAAAAATCTAGATCATTCCGTTAGAAGCGTAGATAGACCATCGCAGGAGGATGAAAAATGAAGAAGTCAATTTACTGCGATAAGCGTTGCGTAACTGGCGAGCAGTTAGGTTCGAGAAGGCGGGTTGAAAAATCGGTTGAAAATGTCGATTTGAGAGCAAAGGGGCAGTTTTATGCCAGATAAAGACAGTAGCATTATTTTCCTGACAATGTAATATGGTTAGTGTGTAACTGACGAACTAGGTACGAAGAATGACCGTTAACGGATACCTATATTGAATTTTTCAAAGACCATCCGCGAGTGCTCATCAGCTTAAGCTTCTCGTACTCCACCCGAATCCTCCTTCTTCCGAAAATACGATAACTGCTGTCTACTGCTTTCCACGTATTCCTATTGAATAATGTAGGGAATATGACTCTGCGCCATTTCCGATAAGCCGCGATAAACCTTCATTGACGTGCGCGCGGTTAAACTTCAAGGCTTACGTTCTCAACGTCGGCGTAACACGACCATCGTTCCCTACAATTTCCCAAAGAATTTGCCAGCAACTCACCTTCTTACCATGCACCCTTTACGCTACGTACAGAGACAGATAAATCGTAGGAACATTTTTCTATATAAACTGATAGCCATGTCCGGTTGAATTGAAGGAGAGAGGGAGAGGGAAACGATAGTAAGATAGAAGGGAAATGAAGGTGCGAGCGAGTGGCCGATGTGACCGGTGCTATTTGGCAGTTGCTCTAGTTAACAAATTCGAGGGAGCAAAGAAAAGGAAGGCATCATATCGTCGGACGAAGGTTTCACCTTCGTTACACCTGGTGAAGCGATGGAGGCAGATCCGTTAACGGCTGAAAGGACGCGGCTATTTCCCATACCGTCGTTCTGCCTCTCTGCCTCTCTCCCTCTCTGTCTATCTCTACCTATGGACACCTTCGATATCGTCGTCGGCGCAACGAACGGTTCAACGGATTTTTTCGACCTCATTTAAATAGGTTTACCCTCTATGACACAAGATGTCCAGGTAAAATTTACTCTCCTTCTCGAGGCATGATGACCAGGAGGCAGAAAAAATGATGCTTCAGGTAGCCGAGGAGCATGGGAACTGACCATTTCGTCGGTCACCAAATAAGAGCATACCCGCGAACCCTTACCATTCCCTTCCGGAATCATAACGATTTCCGTCTATCCTCCATTTCCCTCCCGCCCTTTTCATCAACCTTTTTCTCTCTCCTCGAGGAAGGAAGAAACCGTTTTTCACATCGACTCTTTCTCCACCCGCCAGCGTGCTTTCGCGAGGCGCTTCTCTCTCGTCCCTCCTTCTTAGCCGATACGCACGCAACCAGTTGGTATGTATGTACGTCGTCGTAAGAATGAAGCATCGGGCGATCGTGACAACAATTCGGCGTGCACGCCAAGCTTATCGGATTTCATTAAGGTGGGAAAACGACAAAGTAATCGGTTGGCAAGCGTTTCGCTTTGACAGGCTATTCTCCTTTACGTTTCGCTCTCGTTATGCTACGAGGCTACGAGGAACAGTTTCCTTTCGTTTATTCTTTTCGCGCCCAGCCGATTTCATGGAAACCTTTTACGGTTACCTCAAGCGAGGGCAGAGTGTGCCAATGTTACTTCGTTCCTCGCTCGGCTTAAGCTTCCAGAACTACTGATACATCTTGATTAACATAAATTTACAGACGGCACGTCCGGTCTGTTGCCCTGCGACTGGCTATCTGCGTGGTAACCGTCTGTTTTGCATACGCTTGATCCCTGAGCGCCATTTATTTATATAGATATACATGTTGCCTCTGCCTTTGCGCGCACCTTCGCGCGCACCTTCGCGCGTATTCACGTTATTAAGGTGTCGATCGAATATCGGATAACATTTTACCATTTAACCATTTCGCACGACTGCATTCTTTCCCTCTCTAGCCTAGCTCGACCTAGCCTCTTAACAAGACCTTTCGCGAGGCGTCAACTGATATTGACATCCTCGCCTTTTCAAACAAACTTGCCAATTTCCGATAATCCTAACCTGACACACAATCATTGAAACATATTCAAAGTTATTTTTCTTAATAATATAAATATAATAACTGCCGTGGAGCAACAGCTATATCGAAATTAGCCCTCACCAACATGTCATTCTCTCGATCATCAATTGATCATAACTCGAAAACTAACGCGAATCCGACGAATGACAGAGTTATAAATCGAATAGAAAGTAGAAGACTTTCACACGGCAAGAATATGTATGCTAAATAATTGTAGCTCTCATTTGGCAAAACGTTGAAAATTTTCCCTGTCTAGATCAATAATCTCGATTATGTAGATAGTACAGATGTGTAAAGTGAGCTGAGGAAAATAAAGTGAGGCATTTAAAACGGTACTATTTAATGTGGAGGGCAGGCTATCGAGTAGAATAATCGATAGGAATCGTTTTGTTTGTTAGGAAGTTTCTGCGCTTCTCCCATTGAAAGGAAAGGAAGCATAAGCGGTCAACAAGTCCGTAATCGGGTAGACGTTAGAGACAGCCTCATGACCTGAGGATCAATGAATGATCGACATCGAGTCGGCACTCTTTATCCATATTCATGTCGATTCATGAGGCAGGGGCAGAGGAAGAGAATCCCGAATGAGTCTCCTGAGTCTTAGGTTAGCCTTCGAGCATTGAGCAGCTTATTTGCGTGAATGTAACGATGATGTTGCGACGTGCGCACCGAACGATGTCAAAGGTCATTGCAAACAATCCCACGTGTGGGAAAGACGACGCTGAACTCATGTCAGAAATGACAGAGTGCCCTGCTCTTACAGAATGAGGTAGAGAGATGACGATCGCGACAACGAAGACGACAACCAAGACGAGGATGATAACGATGATAATAGAGAGGCGCATCACTCATTTGCACCGAGAGGAACAATTCTCTCCGATCTGGATGCGATCGCTTAACCGTCTACTCGCTCTACCCTAAAGCCCTGCCCCTTTTCCTTCCCCCGACTTTCTCATCCTTTTCATCGGTATAGTCATATATATGCGCATATATCTTTCAGTTTATATATATGCCTAGTGCGACGTCTTATTAGAGTTTCTCGGTTAAACACAGGTTTCAGCTTTAATGACACCGACAGTGATACGAGATAGAGATGGTCACGCAGAGCAATCGCGTCAATGGTACGGCTCGCATTAGCCACGCTTCGCGCGCCTGCCATCTTCTCAGAATCTACGACCTTCTTACAAAATAGAGGAGATGAGACAATTGCGACTAAAAGCAACGAGCAAAGGAAGGAAGGAAGGAAGGAAGGAAGGAAAGATAAAGAAAGAATCGATCGTATTCCCACGGCTGCATGCATGACGCATGGAAATCTTCGCCGAGACTCTCTTGGTATGCGTGAGTGTAACAAAGCGGTGAAGCGATTTCCAACAGACAGGTTCCCGGTTGAGCTTTAGCTCCGCTCAAACATGTCCGCGCTCTCGCGATAACGTCCCGCGCTTTGCTACTCTCCCTCTCTCTCTCTTGCTCTCTTGCTCTCTTGTTTTTTTTCACCGAATAATCGTTAAAGCAGGTGTCCCCAACGAGCGTGGGAGAGTGGAGCGCCTCCCAACGCTAGCAGGAGGCAAGCTACTACAGGCGAGTTAGTACGGGCGAGCCATTACTACGCTCGGCGGCAAAGAGCTCGCGGTCGTCATGGAGACTCTAGGAGAAACACAGACCGCCGTCATTGCCGACGCTGCTACCACTGCCACCCGCGGCAGACTCTAGCCCCACTCATACTTCCTCACTTTACGCTCCGCTTCGCCCCCTCACTTTTACCTCGAACAAGCCCATTCCCTAGCTTGCCCTTCGACCTTCCTCAGCGACCAGCGCTCCACCGCTCCCACCACCTCGGCCACCTCCAGTACCTCCAACTTACCTAGAAACCATTTACGCAACAATCTCCCGTTCGTTCATCTTAGCGGATTAACTGCTCGCGCGCCAGCCATCTAACCCTGTCTCTCATTCTATTCAGCTAGATTCAGCTGTATAATCAGCACAGCGATTGCGCTGAATAGAGCGAGCTGCTAGAGGGCCGTCACATGGCGACGCCATCGTGTAACCCCGGTTATCTCGAACGAGCCACTTTCCAGAGGCGTGTAGGTCCGTCCGGCGACCGTCTCTACGTTTGTGAATTAAAGCCCGAATGAGCTGGCAGCGTTTCCATAACTACCGGCTCGGTTGCCATCGCGATACCGGCCACAACATAAAATCACTTTGACGATTTGTTTGGGGCCATTGATGCTACATGAGAATCAATTTTATTCTCCGCTTCGCTGCTTTCTCCCTCCACCACCGCCCCCCTCCCCCCCCCCCCCCTCACCCAATCACCCACCTGCCCGCTCTCACATCTACCCTTTTCTTGAAAGCTCCCTCTGATTAGCGCTGCTCGCACCGGCGTTAACAACCCTGCTTCCGTGTCAGCCCTTGCGCCTCAATTCTTCTGCCAGCAATATCGAGAAGCGTACTCAATACACCTGCCTTCGGCGACAGCCATTTGCCTACCAAAAGTTAATGACGCCTAATGGCTCTCCTAGTCTCTCTAGCTTCTAGGCGAGGGGTTGCTTCGGTGCATCGGAAAATGCAAACGGTTGCAAAGGAGATAGAGGTAGAATCGCAGGGAGATGTATGAGCAGGTGCAAGCGTATCTGGCAACATCTACTTATTTGGCGGCTACAATTACGTGTCGACGATTAACAAGAAGGTTTCTATAGGAATAGAGGCCCGTATGATGGCTCGCAGCGGCTAGTATCTCATAATCGGCCTTCCTCATCGTCGGAAAGTGAAAAGGATCGAGCGCAACCTCAGCTCCGGAATTTCTATCGTCTTAAACTATTCGCCGAGTGCGCGCTCCTTTTTTACGCGTACTTACTCTCCCAGACGGTAGCTAACTCGCGCCCGCGCACTTTCAATTATTCCTCGCTCGAGCAAGGTAATCGCGCAAGAGTGGCCGCTCGCGCTTCACTTTCCAACTCGCCTATTCGCCGTTGCCTATTCGCTCTTGCCTATTCGCCGTCGCCTATTCGCCGTCGCCTATTCGTCGTCGTCTATTCGTCGTCGCCGACTACACCAGTACGTATCGTTGGCAATAGGCGACACACGCTGACAGTAACGGACTGACGGTCAGCCTCTGGCCAGTAGGTACTCGGAGAGAGGGGAGAGAGGGGAGAGAGAGGAGGCGGAGGAGTAGAAGGCGGCGGCGAGCGATCTCTAGCCAAGAACGGGCCCGAAGGTATATCGAGCCCAGTCTAGGAATCGCGATGATACGATGAGCGCGAGCAACGGTTACGTGAGCCCGCGCGATTGTTATGTAAATATGTACGAGCGGCCGGTCGGTGGCAGGGACGCAAAACGCTTCTCTTCCTCGAAGAGGACGGACGATAAGCGAGTCAGCGAGCGAATGCCCGTACTTGCAGTCCAGTCCAGCCCAGTCCAGTCAAGTCGAGTCGAGTCCTACGATCTCTTGGCCAGATCGAGAGAGCAGGCGCAACGATGCGCTACGATGCGCTCTGAGTTTCTGCAACGCATCGCGCAATAACGTATGCCCGATGAGTCTTGCCCTTACGTCTTATTGGCCACGCCAATGATTAAGCGAGCGCGCATCTACCACTTCCGTTCCGTTGCACTTTCACTTACGCCACGTGATCTCTCTTTTCTTTTTCACCGAGTATGGCGAGCAAACTCGGTTCGACGTACCAAAGATCCTCACTGCATTGCGCACTAGTAGCCATTGTGAGCCTCTTCCGCGAATCGTTTCGTCGCCTTTCTAACCTAATCTCGCTACGAGCCCGCTACGAGACCGCTACGAGACCCAAAATTAGGTTAACGCGCCTTCAAAGCGCGGACCTACCTCGACTCGGGCAATCGGTCTAATTGTAAGAAACAGGACCGAGACCCTCCTACTCCTTCTTACCTTTGCTCCTATCACCTCTTTGCCGCCGACTCGCCACTACAACGATACTCAACTCAATAGCAGCAGCCAGCGTCAAAGCTCATAGCCGATTTAAATTCGGAATGAGCCTTTCAATACCTTCTACAAACACAATTTTCAACTTTCTATAATATATGAATGTAACTGTGTAAATGTAAATGGTGCGCACTTTTTTAACTATTTTCACTGCTCTATCAATTTATAGAGGAAAAATTGTGATAGAAACTGCCATATGACGAAGACTACCATCGGTAATACCTCTGTCAACGTCTATTTTGACATGGCTCAAAATTTGGCCACAGAAACGAAACAACCAATGAACGAGCTCTCTCAATCTACGCCCCCTCAACGTCATTTTTCTCGAGAGCCCTCAAAAGGGACTGCCTTCCCTCGTTCACCCTCATCAGCCCCAACACCCTCATTGGACAGATTTCATCCCATTCCTAACCAATGAACCGAATCATAACAGGTCTCTGTGGACAACAACCACTCCCGAAAGTGAGAAGCGAATGAACGGAGAAACGGAGCAAAGATGCTAACTTGATTGTTCAGATTGTATGCAGTTTGCTCCGACTCTTGCTGCTCCTTATAGCGTAATCAATAATTCGCAGCATCAATCGTTGACCAGGCTGTAACCGGTAAAGAACGAGTTACGGGATCGAAGAAAGCAGCGAACGGTCAAATGGACGGATAGACGGACGGATAGACGGACGGATAGACGGACGGATAGACGGACGTACGTCCGGTGTAGAATGCGCGCTCGTCCCGCCGTCATCGGAACCCTCGCGTAACGTTTTCATCTGTGCGGGATCGTTGACCGTTACGCAGGAGATACCGATTAATACCGAGAACGGGGAGAAAGGTAACACGGCGGCGCGGCTTTCGGCATCGGCGGCATCGGCGGCAAACGCGGCGTAATGTAAATGCGAATGCGGTTGGCGCGTGCGCCTGCAATAGGGCAGGGCAACACGACAGCTGTTTCAGTCCACAGGCAACATCGGTGTTGCACCTGCCTGCCTGCCTGCCTGCCTGTCTGCTTTTGCCTCCTTGCCTGTCTGCCTGCTTGCCTGCCTGCCTGCTTGCCTGCCTGCCTGCCTGCCTGCCTGCCTGCCTGCCTGCCTGCCTGCCTGCCTGCCTGCCTGCCCGCTTGCTTGTCTGTGTCTTTCGCTTACCGGCTTGTCCGCTTCCCTACTCGAGTCTATAGTACAGCAACCGATCATCTTCTCTCTCATTCTCGCTGCCTACATAGCGAATTCGTGATGCCCAATCAAATAAGAAAACGAGCTGGTCCAGACACATAATTGGAAGCAGAAAATATGTGCCGTTCTTCGGTAGGAAAGAGGAGCGTGTCTTCCTTTCTACAGTCAATACGCATCTACGTAGCAACCTACACTAATACCATTCATAACTGATCGATACGCAGAGAGGCGCGGACTGAATGACTAAGCTGACACGCGGGAGGCTATTGTAGTGGGGAAAAAAAAAGAAGGATAGTCACTATGACACAATAAGGGCAGATCGCCATAGGGAATACGATGGATGACAGGCGGGCGTACCAGTAACGAGGCGTCATCATCATACCAAAGATTAAAAAATGATTATAAAAAATGTAATTGTCCTGATGGACATTTTGGTTGACCTAACGGCACTGATTCATGAGCGAGCAGTAGAGATACATTCGGACATCGAACAAGAGTGGGCTTCTTACCTTTCTCTCGTTCGTCCCCTCTCAGGCGAACGAATGATACGCGCGAGCACAGGATACACGTGATCATTTTGCAAATTCGAAGATGTAGGCAATGTGGCGATCGAGCAGCGACTTAGAAGGCGAGCATTGTCACGGCAGGCCTACTTTGCCAGACTAACGGAAGTCTTCTTCTTCGTTCGACGGACCGATCGATCGATCGATACTTGGTCAAGAGGTCAGACCTTGCGAAGAAACTGATCTCGCCGACCCTCGAGACGGGCTACTCGAATATCGGGACATTTATGTTGGTAGTGCGTATAGTTGCAAGGATACCGTACACTTATTGAAGATTGCGAACGAATCGTTGTTTCTGCGCCGTTAACTTTCTCTCGGGAAACTTCACATAGCCTTATGCGCAGCGTAGTACTGACGGTAGTCGGTGGTAGTTGAGAGTGACTACTTTATTGCCTTTGAAGCGCATCTAGAACCAGATGATTCGTTGATGATGAATTGTTAGCGATGATATTGGATTATTCATCGATATTGGACCATGCTCGCACTTCTTTTTCGCATCCACCTACGATCGGAGACAAGGAACGGACGGCGATGAAGAACTAAGCTGACCGTTTCCTCCCTCTCTCCTTTTGAACGTCAGAGGTAAAAAGTTTGTTAGCCGGTTTCTCGTTTGACCGCCACCGGCCCTCGTTCTTTTACCGTCTCTCTCTCTCCGTCTCTCTCTCCGTCTCTCTCTCTCCGTCTCTCTTTCCGTCTCTCTCTCCGTCTCTCTCTCCCTTTCTGGCTCGGTGAAAAAGTTCTTTGAGTTGTGTGGTGCTCGGCACCCTGACATTATCTGCCGGTTTATTATATAGGTACCTGGTGGCACGCGCCATGCGCTCGCTCCCTGCCGGTCCCAGTCGACAACAGCTGCTCTTCTGGCCAAGACCGGAGGTGGATGAATAAAGTGAGAGGCACACCTTGCTGCAGACGCGTGCCGGCAGCTTTCAAGATGTGAATATCGAGATCCTTCGAGCTATCTCTCTCTAGCCGTCTGGGGCTGCCTGCCCCTCAGCCCTTCCACTCGCTCTTCGCCGCGCGACGAAACGAGGAAGGTGCACTCGATCCCGGTCCACCGTACTAATAAACGATCAAGTACGGCCAGACAAGTGCACCGACCGCCATTCGGAACGATTGCCATCTCGACACAGATGGGCGAATTTCTCTGCACCTTGATCTTTGCGATGTCACTCTTTTCAAGGGAGCTTTATCCGAGAAGTTGCATTTTATCAGTACTACCTGTACCGAGCGTGCCGTACCGAGCGTGCCGTCCCGATGTACATGCATATATACATTCGATCGCCTCATGACACGGCCGTGAGTCAGAGGGAAATTAGGGCGAGCCAATGGGGCGAGAGAGAAAGAGAGATGATGTGATCTTACGTTTCTTCTTAATCGAGTATGCTGTTGTGCAGTCATATTAAAAGAGACACCTAATTTGGAAAAAAAATGGGTAAATAGGTCTCATCTGAAGAGTTTGAGGCTAGAGGTGAGGGAAGGAAATTAATATGAGAGATGGTCAGATCGGGCGCTGGCGCGTCGCTCTGACCGTAGTAGCTTCTCCCATTATCGACCTTTTCCCTTCTCCGCATCCCTACGTCAGCAGCGCAGAGTTTGCATTAAGGCCGTGTGTTTCGTTTGTTCGCCAGTTTGCGAAAACATGGTCGATCGATCGATATCCGAAAGAGGATTACGACAGAGGGTTACTCGAGATGAGAAATGTCGCACCTTTCGCCCGTTACGAGGAAGGGAATTGTACCTGTTTCGCCGCTCCGACCCGATGAGTACATATACGACACATAGCTATGTTTCAGGCTCAGAGTCGGTCGCCGGTTGGAAGGCACCTGCTCTGATCCCGCTGCCAGCAGCGGTACAGATCCCTCGACTCTCTTTCTCCGAGGACAAAGGAGCCGGAATCAGAAAATACGATATCACAGACGCAGATATTTTCTTCCTCCGACTCTGGCATAATTCGAGCAGAGATAATGGCGAGAAAGAGGGAGTGGGTTCTTTCACCTCGGCCCTTCCTCTCAGGTAACTAGTATGGCTATCGTTAGCGAGCGTGGATGAAGCGAACAATAACCGACTGATCGCGGCAGCTGGACCTTCTTCGAGTCATCTGCCTCTGTAGCTCGCGATGCGATAACTATCCCCCTTCCCACTTGGAGCGCATTAATGGATATTTATTATCGTCATCGAAGGTGGGTACTCAAAAGACAGCTGACTGTGAAAGGAGCGAGGTGATCAACGTCGGATGATGGCACGAAACGATCTTCTGCCCGAAATATCCTCACCACCGCGCGAGCACGCATTTAACAATATCGTTGCATGCTGTCGGCGGAGCTGAACTAGAGATAAACTTGTCTACCCTATTTTCGATAATTATCAATCGGTCGATGGAAAGGGGACAAAGCAAATATTTGATCGAAGGTAGAAGGATCACGTCCGCGTGACATCCCCTGCAACTCTATCCGAGCCCGGCACGAGTTTCATGGATAAATGTAGGAAAAGCAAGCGAGCGAGCGGCCGCCCACGTCATCGAAACCCCGGCTGTGTGGGAAGAGCACACAGTAGCGTCAACGCCAACGTTAGCGCGTGCGCGCACCCTGCCACCGAGATGCCGGTATATTATGTCACCCGGAAGCCCACGAGATGTTCTCTCCTAATAACATTGACGCACTCTCCCTCTGCCTCTATCTCTCCCTCTCTCTCAGACACACACACACACACACACACACACACACACACACTCGCTCACTCACTCATCCATCTAGCCATCCACTCTCAGATAGGAAATTGCAAACAGGGATCTTTAATAGAGGGGTTACAGTCAGCCCGTCAGGGGGGAAGAGAGAATAGTCGAGTTAAATGTCATGCGCTCGAAATGTCAGAAACGTCAGAAGAGCAGCATCCCTCTAATAGGGGACTGGTATCATCCGGCCCTAAAGTCTTTCATTTTTATAATCTAATCTAAAGGAAGAGGGTAGAAGCGTCTCGCGTAGCTCTGTGTGCGGAAAGGTGAACGCGTGCTGGCATTCATAGCTATTGGCGGACGTATCGGCCTGCAAACGTATCCACGGATGGTCGATAACGGACGAGAGTCAGGCATCAAGGAGACGGACAAGAGAGACGGACAAGAGAGACGGACAAGAGAGACGAGTGTAGGCCGGTAGGATGTTCATCGGACACCGCATATCCTGTTATTCGTCCTACTGTAGAATGACCGCCCGACCAAATTCATAACAACCAACTGAATTCTGATTCTCGAGGCACGACGGTCGCTCACTAACATTTCAATTCACAGAAGTTTCGCGTTACGCGAATGAAATCGCTTTGCCACCTCCGTGGCTCGATACAGACTCACGCCGTCTTTCGATTATCGATTTTATCACCTTCCTCACTTTCCCCCTTTATCACTCGATTTATCATTCGATTTATCATTCGATGATAAATCGTCTAATGATTCTCTCGACACTCTCGACACTCTCGACACTCTCGACATCGATAAAAGCTACCGTTCATTTGTCGGAGAAAGAATGGAATATCAAACAAGTATCGTGGCGCAATGCGACTTCGAGGTAAGATCGTAATGACAATATCAGTTTATCTTCTAAGGTATGCAGGGGCATGGAGGCTAAAGTATTACCGATGAGTCAGTCAACGACGTGGAATGTCGCTAATGAGCGGTACCGCTCAAACACAGGAGACAGTAGCGCGACAGTGTCGACCGAAACTTTGTCATAATTTCACGAAAATCGAAAGCTCTACATAATCTGACCACCTACCTAGCTTCATAACTCTATCGGATATTGCAGGCTTCCGAAAGGTCTATCGGACAGAGTTGCTTCGAAAGAGCTGTCCAAATTTCGCAGAACACATCGGAGGAGGGTAGACTTTCCGAAAATTTGGATGATGATTAAAGGTGAAAAATGACGATAGGCGAAGATGCGTCGTGACGTCCTTTATTCACAGATCGTGGGAACCGACTTGCTATCTTTCAAGAGCGTGGGTTAGCAGTATTAGTGTTTATTCAGAAGCCAGAACAATACATGGAACTGTCAATGCCTCCTCCAGCCTTACTACTTTCTTAACATGAGCAGCACTCTACCGTTTTTCATCTAATGCGGAGACAGCTTATAACTCATTTTCTCTGCGTCAAATAATTTATTCGATTTCGCAATTGATCCGAGGTCGTAATCAAAGCCTGACCTCAGTTGACTCTTACCAACTTGGCATGGGAACAGTTGAAAGATGATAAAATTGCATCGCCCCTATTGAGCAAATATCGATTGATTTTTCCTTTCAATTTATATTGCGCATCTTTTGGTCTGACATCGTCTCTCCCGTTCCTCGCACGTTTCCTTTGACATCGTTCGAAACAATGGCGCTATTATCGCGAGCCGCGCCGTCGTTTTTCTCACTCTGGCAAGCAGACCTCTCGCTGATTTCTCAGAGACTGGACATTAGCGTACGTTCGGGGAACGGTCTGCATTTTGCGGAAGAGAGTTTCTACATGGACAGGAAGGAGGATAAAAGTTGGGAGGATGAGGGTGGATGAGGGTGGATGAGGGTGGATGAGGGAGGATGAGGGAGGATGTAGGGAGAAGACAGAGAGGAAGGAGCGAGGTCCCCAGGTATTGATCGACTCGGCCGGCCTACTGGCTGGCTGATTTTACTCTGCCCGGAGGAGGAGGACCATACCGGGGATGTGGTCGTATGGATAATAGTGGTCTATAGCTACCGGTACCGCGAACACGCGAATACACCGGTCTAGTAGCCCTCTATAACAGTGTCTGCTCTGTAGCACCGATATACACACGCCTATACCCTACAAACGCATACAGATTTATTCGGCCAACAGCAGACTGACACACACGATGCGCTCTGTCTGCTCACCTCACCGCAGCCATCTTTCTCTCTCCCTACCCCCTATCCCCTCCATTCTTACCCCAACTTGCCCCCACCTACCCCTACCTTCCTGTCTCCCACACTTTTTCGCAGACGCAAATGCCGCATACAGTGTTACTGAGGGTTCCTTCCTAGCTATCTAGCTAGCTGATGGCCTGCCTGGCTGGCTGCCTGACTGGCGTAGAGCGGAGGATACGATGTAGGTACTTTCGTAGCCAAGCAACCTAAGCTAGTCCCAACCTTAACCACACCCTCGACTAATCAATTTATTATTCATTTAATGACGATGCGTCCGCCTGACGTTCAAGCCATAGCTACCATTTGGACTGTAAGCGGTGTTAATAAGGGCAGTGTAGAGTGAAAATGTCGTTCTTAAGAAGATTTATTTAAAATCAATCTTGCTATCGCGTCACCCGTCTCTCTTTTGCTCTGTCGGTCTAGCTAACAACTGGTTGACTATCAAGCTCAACTTCGGTTGAGGGAGATAAGTTGGAAGCAGATAAAGCACAATGATTACGTGCTTTTTTGCCGAATCCGGAGAATCTCTCTGAGGGGCAGGAGGAGAACAGTGGAATAGATCGGTCGAGAGGGGTTGCCGGATGAGACGGATGAAGCGGGTGGCGTCGGCAGGTGGGGGCGGAGAGGTGACTGGGTGGTTGGCAGGGTGGATGGCAGGGTGGATGGCAGGGCGGATGGCTGGGGAACGGGTAGTCTGTACGCTAAAGTCAGATCTCCAAGGTTTCATAGGTGTGTTGGCTACAAACGGTTGCTAGGCTACGACTAGGGAGGCAACCGGTCAATACCTTGACTCTGCTGCTGGCTTACCTCTGCATGAGCTATAACGTCACCGGTAGAGAGTTGCTCTCTCCTGTCTCTCCACCTGCCTCTTCGGCCTCGCCCCTCCCACCTATTTCCATGCTTTACGGGTAGCCTCTATCAATCACACACTCTCCCCCTACCCCGGACAGCTGATATCACAAGCGGCAGCACCGGCACCATCGTCATCGTCAGCATCACGGTCAGCATCAGTGATTTTAACACCGAGGATAACTCTTCCTACGGAATTTCTAACCGCTTCAAAATCAGTATCGAATAAAAGAACATTGCTTTTTCGTCCAATGTTGGAATATCATATATCAATATCTGAGATGGGCTGCTAGTATATACAGGAGGCTTTATTGTTGACCAGACGGGGTAACCTGGTTGGTGATTCGTTTCCCGGAACCGCAGTCATGGGATACCACGGTCGCGGAAGCCCTTGGGAGGAGCGAAGGGGTCTTCTTCTCCTTCCTTCCTGCCTCTCTAGCCACTACCATCAATATACGTACGTCAATCTAGCCATGTATACCTACGGCGCTCGGTACTGCGCGCTCATTCTACCTCTCCCCATCATATAGTTCGAAGGTCATTAATAATTAATTACGTTGATAACGAACAAGTATCCGCAAAACAGAACGTTCTGAGGCTGTATTCATACTTGGCGAGCTGACGAACCGATATGTTGTCGCCACCGTAGTCAAACGGTAACCAAAGCGTTTAGAGCCTTCAACCTAATTTTCACCGACTAACATCCTCTCTGGAAAGGTAATATCCTTCGTTCGCTATTTCCTCAACTCTGTATAAGCGTAACCGTCAGCAATGGCAATGGCGTAGCCTATCACTTACTAAAGGGAGAGATGGTGATGATCGCGGCGTCTCCCGGAATGGAGTTTCGGACACGAGTGCCATTTGGATCGGAGAACGTTGAACTCAAAATGCCGCTGACAGCAACGAACCGACTCCCCCACTTTCTGCCGATTCGGACTCACTCTCTTTCTCTTCCTCTCTCTCTCTCTCTCTCTCTCTCTCTCTCTCTCTCTCTCTCTCTCTCTCTCTCGCTCTACCTCGCCTTTCGCTTCTCCACCCTCTCGAGCCATCCATGGTACGATCCACCTGTCTCGCCTCCTTCTTCTCCTTGCCCCTCGATCTTTCGTATCGCGAGTCGACGCCGACGCCGTCGTCGACGTTGACGCACGCACATATTTTCTTTCATCTTCGCTTATATCGCAAATTCGTCCCCACCCACCGACTCTGCTACCAATTAATTACGTTCCGAAGCCGATCCACCTTCTTAACATTGAAATAGAAAACTCTGGAACATGTATAGAGCTAGGTCGAAGAAAAATGCAAGTGCGATATTAGAATCGGACATGCACATTAACGAGTGCGAGTCGTATGTAAAACGTGAGAATAAAGTGGAAACGTTACTGCTTCTCGGGCATAAATGAGTCGGCGACGAGATAGTGAGCCGACATTAACATGCATATATATTCGCTGGTCTACAAACACGACACGAGCTTAGAGATGGAGTAAACGGATATATTATACGCGAGATGACCCTTGATTGCCGACCTTTCACCTGCGCTTGCGACCAAATCTAAATTATTCATAGCGTTCCCTTTGCCGTAGGAGAACAAGTCTGTCTTCCGAAAGCGAGGAAATGGTGGATGTTTCGTTCTCAAGATGCGAGCCACACACACACATATAGATATATGTATGGGAGGTCTCGAAGGTTCGCTCTCGGCTGATGCATTACGCGGCAACAAGGATTACGCGAATGCGAGAGCGTAAATGCGAGAGCGTAAATGCGAAAAGCATGGATTGTCCGTTTGAGCGCGAGCGTGAGCGTGAGCGTGATGGTACGCGTGCACGCGGAGTATGCGCGTACATGGGTCCACCTGAGTGAGCAGCGAGTGAGTGAGCACGGAGGAGAAGGTGTCTCACATGGGTGCCTCTGTTCCCTGCAACACGAGTCCCACAGATGGGGGAGACATCCGGGCAGCTGACGTTCAAATGAAACTGACTGACTGACTTTGGCTTAACCGACTCCACATCCTCCTTCGATTAAGAACTATATGCTCGACTCCGGCAACATTTATGTCTTTCTCGCATTCTCGCATTCTCGCATTCTCGCATTCTCCCTACTCGCCAGCCGAATACTAATCTGTCCACGTCTCAGAGCGCCCACCTCTCATAGTCGAATCGAACTATAAACAGGCCTCGACTTCGCTTCATTATAGTCGTTTCTTTGGAAGCGTACCTTCGAACATGGGCTAACTCGTCATTTTGAGATACCGGTCAACGAGGAGGGGAGAGGCTCCGTATGGGAGCAGGATACGCGATGGGGGCGCAAAGAGACGAAGTACGCCATTTGTGCGAAGGGAGGAAGAAGAAAAAAGGGAGAAAAAGAGAGAAAAAGAGAGAAAAAGAGAGAAAAAGAGAGAGGGAAGACAACGGATAAGAGGAAGCGTGGGCACTCAGGTGTGACTCTCCCGCGGGTTCTGCCTCTCCTTTTGCCAGCAGCGGCAGATACGCACGCGGACCTTGGTCTCCCTCTGCCTGCCTCCGGAAGTGCTCTTTATCTCTGTCGGTGCTGTCCCCTCACCCGTACCTATTACGCCGTACCTACGCCCTGCATGCGTGAGTACATAAAACGTGGTACGTTCGTTGCTTGCTGGGTAGGTAGGTAGGTAGGTAGGTAGGTAGGTAGCTGCTTGCCTGCCTGTCCGCCTGCCTGCCTGCATATGCGACACACCACGTGCAACGTAGTACGCACACCCATATATTACAGAGAGAGAGAGAGAGAAAGAGAGAAGCGTACGTAGAACGCACACGCCCGCACTTAGCCTACGTCTGTCATCGTCTTTCTTTACGTACGCATAACCTAATGCGTAACTCACCAAAGCCTCTTCCCTTTCTTCCCTCCGGCGCATGCTCCCTCTTCAAGCTTCTCCCCCTATTCGGTTCTCTCCGGCAGACGCTGACCGTCCCCATTTCTTCGCCCCGTCTTTTCGCCCGTCTATTTCTACCTTTTCGACTCGCACCCTCTCGCTACTGCGATAATGACAACCTTATTCTTTAGCCCGTTCCTCTGCCGTTCCTCTGCCATTCCTTGAACCTCTCTTGACCGACCCCTCTCAAGGTGACCATATTCGCTACCTTACTTTCCCTCTCATTTTTGCTCTCTGTCTACCTTCCTATATTATATATCTCTATCATAAGCATCATACGATCTTTCGCAACTTTCCTTACATACCTCTCGCGACGTGACCTTCTATTGGGTCGTAAGAGCCAGGACTGTTTCGCATAACACCTAATTGCAGGCAGAAATTGGACGATGGCTAACTCGATTTAGGTAAGAAAAGGCTAAGAGAACGTGAGAGACTAAGAAGGGTCAAAGAGTCTGGCAGATAGAAAGCGGATACGCGAGCGCGAGCTCGACTTGTTTTATCGCAGTACACCTTCCCCGGTCCGAGATCGTTATTCCTTGTTCGGGACGTAACGAGGAAGGGCAGGAAGTGCGACTGGGAGACTAGGGGAATAAGATAATTACGAGAAACGGAGTTTTCGAGAGGAACAAAGAAGAAAGGAAACGGGGAATGGGCTCGGAGACGATAGGGGAAGCGAGGCCTCTGCCAACGGAGAAGGCAACACTGGAGGTAGAGGAGCAATCAGAGGAGAAGAGATAGACGGGAAAGAACCGATGTTAATTCCTGGCTTGGAGCCGAGAGCCTCCGAGAGGTTTCCTACCTTCTACGGTTTCCCTCCTCTAGCCAACCTCGAGTTGCCCGCGACCATGTCGTTCCCTGAGGATCATCACTCCCTCTCACGTATATCCTCCCTCCTATCCTACCCACCCCTCCTCCGCACTAGCTTCATACCAATCCAACACTCCGAGCAACGACGGGAAAGAAGGCAGCGCAACGCGCGCACATCTTACATACACGCATGCATTTCGAACTCGGTCATATCTCCTGACCAATTCAGCCACCCTGACCCACTTTACGTTCCAACCTAGTTGTTTTCTCACAACGAAAGGAAACAGTCTCAGACAGTCACCTTAGACTTGTCAGACCCCTGTTCATCAACGTCTCTTCCAATTTTCGAATAACAAATCGTTAAACGCATCTTATTCCCAATGATTCGCTGACAGAAAAGTAACGTTCTATCTCATATCGAGCGTAGCCGGAGGAGAAAAATTGTATATTCGGTGAATTATTGCGACACCTACTGGCCGCAAGTCGAAACAAAGGAAAACTTGACTGATAACTGAAAGATTGTATCACCGGTAATCATAAAGGAACGCAATACGATTAAGCCATTAGGGGAAGAGAAAATTGTGCGCGCCAACGCTATCGGTACTAGGTAGCGACTAACCAACGTCATGCCGATTATTCCATGCATATACGTTCGCGACATTACCAGAACTGCGCCATGATTACGCTGGAAGCCAGTCCGAGGTTTACACCTCCTTCTCGTCATAACTAACTAACGAACGAAGGAACGAGCAGACAATTAAACGAAGATAGAAATAATGAAATAAGAGAACGCAAATGGGAAGTAATGAGTGAATGAGGTTGCAACATGCACGGGTAAAAAAGAAGCCGTGGCAATGATGGCGGAACTCGGAGGACAAGAACAGTTATCTGTCGCAACGTTCGATCGAAAACCCCTGTCATTTAGTGGTTGACGTTTAGCGGAGAGTGGCGAGGCACGATGGTAATACGGGAAATGCTGCACTCATCCACCCTGGCCAGGCAGAACGACCGTTACACCGTCTATGTTCTCGCTGCGATTCTCTATTCTGCATCAATGACCAGTGGCGAAGGAAGAAAGTCACGTACGCCTCGAGTCCCGCGCAAATCCCTTCTCATTCCGAGCGAGGGAGTCAAATAATCGAAACGTCCTACGGGTAGAAACACTAAATTACCGAGCTCTCCTCGGTAGGCGGATGAGAGCGGACGGTCGAAACTGAACCGATGATAACCGGAAGCGAGCGGCACCGTAACGTTCGTGTATCAACGAACCGGAAGCGAGTACCACGTGCACCCGTCCATCGATCTATCAGCCGTAGAAGGGGAGGAGAGGAAAGGAGAGGAGGAGAGACCTTTCTTCACACTTTCCTACTAACCGACTCAATAAATCGATCACGTAAAAGAAACGCTGCCAATGTTTTCTGCATATTCATGATCGCTTATTAATTTAGTCGACAGTCGATATCGGCTTCAACGGCGATGATCGCCATCGAAGTACATCGAAGAGCATCGAACGTTGGCCCTTCCTCTCTGCGCTTCTTCTTCCTCGGACTTTCTTCTTCATTCTTTTTCGTCTGCCCTCCCGTGTCGACTCGACACACGAGAAAGCTTGATAAAGCACGAGCACCGATCACGATCTCACCGCATCTAAAATCACTCGGCGGTCCTTCGTGATTGTATTAATTCACTTGACGGAATACAGAATACGAGACGCAAAGTGTATACAGATGCCCCGACGCTCACGTGGATGTGGACGTATTGTCTTCTCGGCTCCTTTCTCGCATTAGCATAAGAATTCAGCGTGTACCTGATGCGCCTATCAATGGTGGCTCACCGGTGAAGCGAGACTTAAATCTTGCACCGTGATCAGCCGAATCGCCCGACCGTCCTCTTACAATCTCTCTCTCTCTCTCTCTCTCTCTCTCTCTCTCTCTCTCTCTCTCTCTCTCTCTCTCCCTCTCTCGTACTACTACTCCTCAGTTAGCGAGCAACCGCACTGTTCACACGGACAACTTAGCAAATCCCAGTGATATATGCGAGGAGAGAGAAAAATATCTATCCTGTGCCGGTACTGGATGCAGTGTACTCTACGTGTCCGGCAAGTGAGAGTCGATCGCCGACGGATAGATCAATCCGTATTGCTTCCGCATCGAACGACAATCTATCTACCGCCTTCAGCGTGTGACCCAGCCGTCAATTCGTATATTTTCAATCCCGATCTTTTTCACCGTTCCGTCCCTCCATCTTGTTTGGATGACCGCGGCCGATTGCGGAGCTTCCATCTATGTATTGTCCTATGTATGTATATATATGTATATGCGTGCGCTGTTTGAACGATGACGAGGAGCGCGACGACAGATCGCCATTCCGATCACGACGGCAGTACGGGCGCGTAACAATTTTTCTTCTCTTTCCAACGAACATGTAAAACAGTTGGAGAGCAACGGTCGCTACTATAGAGCCTACTATATCGAAGCATCGTCGTACGGTTCTTACCGTTCTCCCGCCACACCGCTGCCTCTTCTCGCGTAATTACTAAGTGCGCGCGTCGTCGTGGTACAGCGATCGCGTCGACCGATCGTATTTTCATTCGAGACTCGAGGAACTCTTGGGGAACCTCCCAATCACGGGGGAGACTCATGTCACTACTCCGCTTCCGCATCGGCCACACGCCTCTTTGCCAATCGAAGAAAACTCTTTCCACGCTTGAGCAATCCTATCAAGCTATTCTCTCTTCTCTCCTCCCTCCGCCCCCTACCACCATCCCAGTTGGAACAAGCACGGCTTTCCTCCACGCTCTGGGCCCCTCGGATGACCGCGGTTGATCGACCATTCACGCGAGCATTCCGATCACGAAGACGCTGTAAGCACGTAACAATTTCTGTTCTCGGGACCCGGAGACATCGCGGATCGCCGATCCCTTCATCACCTCGACCGCCTCGACCGCCTCGACCGCCTCGACCGCCGATCATATCGTATAGCTACGCCTTTAAGGAAGCGCTCGAGAAAACGCAAACACGCAACTGCCCCCTTCAATCGACAATTAATAATTTAGCGGCGGAAAAGCCGAAACAAAGACGTATCCTAGCCTCAGTCCTGCACCGCCATACGTATCGGCCATTAATTCGATTTCATCGCCAAACAGGTAGATGCCTTTATGAATGCCACAGCCATTGTCCGTGGGTGGGACTGCCGAATATGGACGCAGCTCGAAGATGAGCGGAGCCGATGAGACGACCGCTCATCGAATAAGGACGTGACGTCGCCATATCCGCTCTTATAAGGGTTACAAACTTACTGTTAATAGTCAATATGTATTAGAGGAACAATGAGCGGATCTGGATGCCTCACACGACGAACACACCTTATGACACACGGAGCTTTTCAATTCTTTTACTTCTATACAAAAAGTTGCAATGTTTTCAAAGCTGTTCATTGCTCAACGAATGAAATGACACCCTACCGAATGACGAGAGCAATGAAAAAAGATGAAGTGGAAAGCTTGAGAGACGAGAGAAAACGGGCAGAGAAACGTCTCAGTGAGAGGGGCCTCGGGGGGAGAGGAGGAGTGAGAAAGAAGCACGAAGAGAAGTGACTTTGGATGCGTTGCACGATTCGCTACGAAATCTCGGATTCTATTAGCGGAGAAATTATAACGGACTGACGGACGCGATCATGGATGCACGAACGTGCTTGTGTACCCTCGCACGCACGCACGCACGCCCGCACGAATCAACGTAAGGGCAAACGAACGAACGAACGAACGGAGGGAGGAAGGGAGGCAGGGAGGGACGGAAAGATGGACGGACGGACGAACGAACGGAGAAACGGACGGAGAAACGGACGAAGAGACGAGCGCAGACACAGATGGACGCTCAACTCTTGGCCGGGAAGAGAATTTCTCTTGAATCGTAAATACCAATGAGACGGGTGTACGCGGCGAGCACACACGTTGCACACACACGTTGCACACGCTCGTTCCTTGCTTTACCGGTGGGCTTGCCGTTGCATGTAAAGTACTTCCCGGTGCGGTGGCAAATTGCAAACCGGGAAGATCGACAATGCGTTTGTCGTCGAAACGTGCATCAGGATGCACGATACACACATACACACATATCTCTATATATTGTAGGGCCACCTTCTCATAAGGTCAATAGCATGTTGGCAACCTCATATATTACGAAATGTACGGAGAAAAGTTTCATAATTTCACTAACCTCACTTAGAAGAATCAGTATCCGATCGTTGTCATAGTCATTTTCATCGTCGTCAGTAGAAATACACAGGTTGCGTCGAATTTGGCCGTGCTCAAAGGAATCTGACAAGACAAGAAGACGGAATAAATGGAAATGAATTTCTGAAACGCCGAGGTAAGAAGTTACGACTTACTCGGAAATGTTCGTCAGCAGGCACAACTTGCGAACGAGGGAATAGGACTAATTTCAATTGACGCGGGTAAAGATAGGAAAAAAGTGTTGAACAATCGCCAATCGCAGAACGGTAGATTTTCGCCTGTTGACATGAGGCGCCGCCTTCCGGCTGAAATAATTAGCATCAAATAGCGGTGGGTGCGTTGGAAATTTCACCGGAAATTTGCTTGACCGACAGGTGATTCAATACCGACACATGAAATGCTGACGATACAGAACCAAGTGGCTCCACCAGCGGTAAATATATTTCGAATATAGAAGAAACGTTCAAGTGTCATCGTAACAACAAACATATGACAGTAACGTGTCAATGATACGAAATGATCTGTTTGCCAAGGAAATTCGCAATATACGAGCGACCTTAATTTCACCCTGTTAGAAGATGGAAATTCTCTGTGTTTATCATTGATATGCCAAGTTACAGAAATTATGCATCCGACGCCTATGAGTGTATGAGAAGTTTTGTCGGGCGAAGGAAAGCATTGAACTACAGCGTATTTCAATGGGAAAAGGTAAATGAGAAGATCGCGATGCATAGGTTGCATGAGAAATAAGCGAGTGATTAGTTGGACAGAAGGCGTGCGACGGCGATGCAGGACGTGGTCAAGGTGTCGTAGCACATGCAAGGAGCTCGAGAGAAAAGCCCTACTAACATCTCGCCATTGGGTTGCATATCGTCGAAGGGAAGATGGAAGGTGTCGGTAAATGAATGCTAATTTAAAAACATCGCTATTTCAGCGGCTCTCTTAAAAAAGAGATTAAAATGTCAGATGATCTGCGTAAGGTTACTTCAATCATCCTGATCTCATTTGCGTATGCGAGTTCATAAAGAACAAGCTTTATTTCGCGACGGTGAGGAAGGATAAGAAGGTGATAGGGAGCACGAGAGATACACATTGTTTCAGTATCGATGACAAATTGATTTACAATAATTTCTATTATGACTTTGGCCCATTGAATATCGCCTGCCTCTACAGGTAACAATGCCGAACTCCTTAATTGTCCCGTTCCCAGAAATCCCGTTCTTCTCAAACTAGAAATCGTTAATAGATATTGTTGTACGTTAAAGAAGAAATTATTGAAGGACGATACGAAGGAGTATAGGCGGATTGTGCATTACACGTCGCGAAATGAGGAGAAGAGGGCTAACGCAGCCTACCTGATAGCGTCGTATGCCGTTCTCTATTTAAATAAGACACCTAGCGCCGCGTACAAGATCCTTCTTGCCGGTGGCAACGCTTTGCCGCTGAAGCCGTTTCAAGATGCTTCGATCATACCGTCGGGTTATAACATCTCTTTATTAGGTATGCCGACCCTAGACATTCCTCTATCACTGTTAAAGCCGTACGAATGTACCGCGCCGTACCCGCATCCTCACATGCGCTCTTACTTTGGGGCCAGATTGCTTGAATGCCATTGAGAAAGCTGCATCTCTCGGTTTCTTCAACTTTGACGATTTCAATTTGACCGAGTACGAGGCCAACGAAAAAATGCGAAACGGCGCCTTCACCTGGACTGTCCCGCAAAAATTTCTTGCCTTCGTGGGGCCCAGCACTGAGCCCGGAACCACCTATCATCCCCCAGAATTGTATGTCGATCACTTTCTCAATAACGGCGTTGTCGCTGTCATTCGACTAAACAAGAAAGCTTACGATGCGTCGGTATTCACGAGAGCCGGAATCAGCCATTATGACATGTTCATGCCTGATGGTACCGCCCCTTCCCTAAGGATTCTCAAGCAATTCTTAACGCTTGCCGAAAATACCACTGGCTCCATTGCCGTTCATTGCAAAGTAGTTTATTCAAATCTGCCTCGTCTTATCGAGGATCAATTCAAATGAATTTAATAAATTAACTGATCAAGGAAATTGCACAGGCCGGCTTGGGAAGGACTGGATCCTTAATAGCAGCTTACTTGATAAAACATTACGCGATGACCGCGAGGGAGGCGATTGCCTGGGTAAGAATTTGTCGCCCTGGATCTGTCATTGGACATCAGCAGGATTGGTTAGAAAGCATGGAGACAAATCTTTTGGACGCCGGTCGTAAATTTCGGTAAAACTAAATATTTCAACTTATCGCTCTTCTGTCGAATTATAGAAAACCTATAAATGCCCCTTAATTGTAGCCTTGACCGGTACGGTGACAGTGGGAGAATATTACGCCACGGAAGAGGAATATATTCAAAGGCAAATAACGTGAATGAAAAAGTATCGAATGATAGGCATGCCTGCGGCAAAGCGTGCAGACGCTATTGTAATAAAGCCGAAACCAGAATTGGTCGCATTCTAGGTACGAACGCCACTTAATACGTAACCTTTCTAACGTGTCATTAAACTGACGGTATGCCGTACGTATTGAATAGGCGATCTACACAACATCGGCGATATAATGCATCTGTCGCGCCGGTCCGAGGTGGACGATGAGAATCGTGACGACACTCAACAGGCATGCCTTTTAACGCAAGGTGATAAATTGGCCGAAATTATGATGAACAGAGAAAGATCATTCGCGAAACGCCGCCGTTAAACAAGTATTAGGACAGTGTACGGAATGTGAAGAATATGTTCGAAAAATAAAGAAATAAGCGACAACGGAATACGAACAATTTAAATTTCTCATTTCGTTTAATCTTGCATTGTGCTCCATCATGATAATCTCACCTTCTGGTAGCGTGAGAAAAGATTTCCGAATATGTACTCTTCTATTCGTTCTCTTCTTTTTTCTCCCTTACATAGCTTTTACAATTCATTCCATAGAAAATGATCTTCGTACAAATTAAACAAATATTGTTTATCGATTCAATATAAATGATTATATAATTATTTTGGGCGATATGCCGACGCGATTTAAATTCTTCAGTAGAAAGGGATTCCTCTTGTGATTGTAGATTACTCGCATACATGGTCGAGCGTGCATATTCGATCGTTATTACGCTAAACATCAGCGAAAGAAATATTGGTATTTATCGAATTATCTCGATGTCCGCGTAATAAATTTGACCATTATATTCAATCACTTGATACAAGTTTACAAAGAAAATATTTATTCGTGTGATGAATGAATGAAAGGATAAGCCGTTTCTGGCAACAGAAAATTTTAATATACAACGTCTGGATGCGTCGCATATTATCATGAACCACTGGTCCCCAGATGCATGCCGATCAACACTTTTCCTTTCGTCGAAACAGCATCCCTTTGCCCCTCTCGATTGAAATCCTCATTATCAAATGCATACAATGAACTTGACTTACGAAACAGTTGATATACGAATGTAAGATACTATCATTATAAACAGCATTCTACGTGTACATACATGACGCTGTTCTTGAAATTGCTAGGCGAATAAGGAGAGCTCAAAAATACATCCTACCCAATGTTATTCAAAGTGAATTCGAAGCTCGTCCAACAACACACGCGCCGCAAGGTAAATTTCATTACTGTGTTTTAAAGTTACGATGCCCTACAGCTTTCGGGATCATTCCAATTTAACAGCTGCTAAAGTTATATCTCACGCAAACGCATTTTCCTTTCTCTGGTGGTATTGTTTGTATTTCATCGGACAAAAAGGTTGCAAAACGTTAAAGCATGGATATCTGGTTGTGCAATTTCACATTGAGGTGAGTTAAAGTGTCACATGATACTTGTTGACAATTTACTGTCGACAATGACATAACTGAATTATCACGTTCAGTGTATATCAGACATGCGGCATATGTTTCAAGCAATAAAAATCATTCACTCTCAATGAGGAACAAAATCACATAATATTGCGGTAATACAAATTTTATTATCCAGACTTGACCTTGACTTCGATCGATTATAATTCCGACAATTATCGCATCTCTCGCAATATACCAATAGGCTATCCGCGCCTTTATATCTCGTAATACTCCTTTTCGTGTCATATGCAATTTGAAACACACATTATAAAATCGTGTTTTACCAAAGTTACATATTTATGTCACCTAAACATAGTAATATTCTCTATCATTACTCGTCACAACAGCTGCAAATTATCAACTATCAAAATTTGTATTATCATCTGCATCTATTCCGTTATTATTGTTGTTCTCCGTCGCTGTTGTTGTTATTGTTATCATCATCAGCATCATCACCATCATCATTATCATTATTGTTATTATTATAATTACTATTATTTGAATCGTTAATATTAACGTCATTGTTATCGTTATCATCGTCCTTGTCGAGCTCACATATTATGATATTAAGAAAAAACATAGATTTTTGTCAGAGTGGAGTAACCACACAAGTAAAATGAAAAGACACAAACATCATATTAAACATGATATTCTTAAATATTGCAAACACTTGTACCTCACAGTCGCTAAATATCCTTAAGAGACGCGTCGCAAGGAAGAATCTACTTTTTATGATATATTTCACGTAACATACAGAGTGATATCTCGTTCTGAGCCAGGATTCCACATTGAAATGCCACGTACCATCATTTTTTTTTGTTTAAGCTTACCGGATTACAAGCCACTGCCGTATTTCGAAATAATGATATTAAAAAAATCATTATCCGAATATTCATAGCCTGTATTCTTCCTTCCTTTCCTAATCTCACAGTCTTCCCGCTGCAGAAATTATTCTACTGAGCGATAACATCCCTATTACCTTGGATTCCAAAGTTTCAGCCTCAGCTACCCTCACAAGAGCAATGTAGGATACACTATTGTCCCGTACAGATTACCGAGGTCACGCTGCTCTATACAATGTAACACTGGCGATATGATGATTTGCCATTACTTCGACAATTGCGTCACGGATACCGTAGCAGAACGTACATCCAAACGGATTCGTGGTATTCGTTGAAGAAGCACGATTTAATACCACGGGTCGTGCGCTGGCCTTCAATTGTTCACTTACTCTATCCCATTTTGTATAAGCAGTGATCTAGAGAACCGAAATGAACTTTATATCAAGGAGCGACTCTACGGGTTTTACAGCTTCGCCATACTTACCGTCACTGGAGATGGAGAAACATCAATGAGTTTTCCCGAATCCGTGGAATTGTTTTCAGGAGGTAGGGTTAAAGAAAATTCGCACCGATGGTACATATTGAAGTTATAATGCCCCGGATAATTGGTGTGCAATACAAATTTTTTAACGCACTGAGTTTTAGCATCAAAGAGCACATCCTGAAAACGATGATTGGCACTAATTGCTAAGAAATTCACTGTAAACCGTTTTTACGTATTATTATGTCACCAATGAATATCAGTTACTTACCAAGCCCAAGGTAAAGAAATTGTAAAAGAAGTCTGATCTTCTTATTTTGTCGCGTTTGTGCGCATGGGGGCTGTGAATGCGCATCTTGTCCTCAGCTTTGAAAAAGACACGTGACGGTGCACCGAGAGCGCTCAACACGTCTTCACAGGTATCGCCGAACAGTACCTAAGAGAGTTACCGATTAACGAAAGCCTGCCTTTCTTTTCCTATCACACCTATGATCCAATGAAATTATCTTAACTATGTATAATCCCATTTACCTCTCTGGTGAGGCAACGTTTCTTCGGCTCTAACAACACCCTGGTTACGGAATTACCCTCTGTAAAGAGATGCAATCTCAGCCCTCGCGTACGGGCTTTGTCTCTGATAACATCAGCTTTCTCCAAATATAAATTATTGTGATAGCAAACCTACAACATATTTCTATATTAGCCACCTAACCACCACCTTCCTATTGAATGGGGTAGACAAAATACTTTTAAGCCCCAACGTGGGGGATAACGAAATAATTACAAGTGGCAACGGTGGCGGCGGTGCTTTCAAGCTATGTTCGTCGCTTCCACTGCCTGCAGCCATGTTGCCAACGTAAATTGCCGTTTTGGCGACTAGAGGCGAAGTTCCATTGGGAAATTGCAGAGAACCTAAACCATGCGCATATCCTGGCTGGAACTTTGAATCGATGGGGAAGTAGAACGACAGCCCTCGGAAATTGAGAACAAAGACCTGGTAATCACATATTATCCATATCAAATGTTGTTTCCTTTCTCAGCGTAAATGAATTTCTTTTCTCCCTCATTCATTCTTCCGATAATGTATTCTGATAGAATACTAAATTCTCATACAATTACAAGACCTTACGTATTCGTTGATCTACTTACTTGTTTGTCGCTGTCATAGACACCTGGATGCGTCGCTCCAAAAGAGTGTTCAATCTGCTCTATAGAAGGTAACACTTCAGGAGAATTAAATGGTAATCCACAATATTTAAGTTTAACTAGCTTCATATTGTATATTTCAATTATCTTGAGCCTCTGCACAACAGGATCGAAGATAAGCCGTACGCCGTCATGAGGTAAATTTATAACTAGATCTACATCTAACGGATTCTGAAAGTAACATTGAAAGGTATAGTATAGTGGCGATTAGTTTCTGGTTAATTTCAAAAGAAATTATAACCTACTGCAATATTTATATGATCAAAAATACTGGTAACTTGTATAAAATAATTATATACATACGCTATCACTGTAAAGTACTTGTACTCCTCGTATAATGCCCACTTGAGACTGAATTATTGACACAGACTGCGAAAAATGCATACCTGAGGAAATGGAAATGAATGATGACATGGATGTACAATAATATCATTGACAAATATTCCTTCATATACATATTTGTGCATTGCATTATGTAACTAGAAAGAAAATATCTTAATTTTCTCTCGCTTCCTTCGTATATGCGAACGTATCGCGTTAACTGTTTACAAATGAAAAGGAATAGTTGCGACATACATCGATACGACATTGTTGTGTTTGACGTTGTTGTCAATAACATGTATTGCGTCTCGGGAAATGTCAGTGCGAACGAGACAATTTGTTGTTTAGAATTTCGATTCAGCAAAGCTGAGAGCAAGAAAAATTGCGCGTAATAAGCGAGAGAAGACACGATACGCTCTAAGTATTTCGTCACTTGCCTAAAATAAATTCCCACTGGTCGCAACCAAGCGATCTTTCGGGCACTACTTCAAGTTCCAACATTTTGTGGACAGACGAAATCAGTTCTTTTATTGTAAGGAAACGTTATAATATAACGTGCGGCAAGACTGCAATTATCATGGGAACGTAGTTGCTTCTTTGTTTGCCTATGTCTCGCGCACATTAACTAATCAGCAGTTAGCCATATTGCTTTTCAAACAATAAACCTCAACACTCTGTTACGGCTGGCAAACTGTCACCGAACAGCTGATATATACCGCCGAACATGAAAAAGTGAAAGGTCTTCAAGCGTATTTTGCTATGAAATGATGACGCATAAAGAAATGCTTCTCTCAAGAATCTACAGATGTCGCATAGTACGCCAATTTGCCGCAAATCTCTTTATTTCTCAGAAGGTAGTCGATCTGTCGTTTCTGCTAAGTTCGTGGCTGACATACCTGGACGAAGCGACGGCGGCGCCACCCATCATCGTACCACTATTCTAACTTCTAATCTTCCTCTTCGGTAATCAAATTCCGAACTCTTATAATCTATATAACGTCGATAGAATCCAGTTGTATTCTGTCGCTCGAGGATAACTTTGTAAAGACCGTCGGATCCTACAAATTAACGTACTGTACACTCTCGCACGCCCACGCTTATTTGTATTTATCCTTTTTCCCCGCGAATTAATGTAGTAACCATACTATTCATTTTCATACCATTTGTTTGTAATTTTTAATTGTAGAATGGAAAGTAAGTTGCAGGTTTGCAAATAAGAAAACTCTCTCTTAAAAGAACGTTTTCGTAATCATAAACAATATAATTCTTAAGGAGCAAACAAAATGGATCTCTGCACAGATATGATCCGCTCCAGCTCTCTCCCTCCTTATTACGAAGTCTCGAGGTTAAAGACCATTCGATAATGATTCCTATACAGTTGGTCAATGCGTCGCAGGGGGTTCTTCAACGCGTAAATACATTAAGCAACTTTCTACCAGTTGTAATCGGAACGAGAAAAATCCAGTGCCATCCGTTCAAGTACGTATGTGTGTGCGGTCGAAGAGTCGGATAAGGTCATACTATCTTGCGCGAAACTTTGATCGAGCTACGTTTACGAAAAATTTGCTGCTTTGTGGATTTTTCGGGAATGTACAAATAATAAAGTTGGATCCGAAGGAATCTCTAATGTTCGCTAGCGCGTTTCGAAAGAAGTCGCGGGCCACGATATAAAGTGTGTTAATTAATTTGCGATCGAGTATATTTGGCTTGCGAAATCGGTATTAACGTACACGTATGCGCACACATGCTTAGATGACATACAAGCACCGGCGACAACCGGCGAGCCTACTGTTATGCAATCAAGAGAGATAACCGTATCGCAGGCCACACGGGCGAGCCTCCAACAGCAGATACGTCAAGCCACGCGCAACCGTTTCATCATACATTCGTATGTACACGTATATGCGCGACCGGCAGCCAGCGGTTGCCAGCGGTGGCCAGCGGTGGCCAGCGGTGGCCAGCGGTGGCCAGCGGACACTAGGGAGGAGACGTGCCAATGCCTGCGGCTGTTGACGACGTTGACGACGTCGACGCCGACACCGACACCGCCATCGACGCTGCCACCGACGCCGACGCACGATCCACACGACCCACACGACCTTGCGGTGTGAGAAAATATTTCAAAAAGTAATAAATAATTGCAATTAATGAGAATGCCTGTGCGCCAACATTCCGAAATGGACAACACATTGACATTAGTCCATAGCGTGATTCTCGGCGTAGCGCTAAAAATAATGATGCGAACGGCTTAAAAAATTATAGCTTCTCAATGAAACGGTGAGCACGGAGTAATCAACACCTGTACATTGGATACATATGACGACAAGTGCGAAGGTACGATGGGCGCTTTGTCGAAAATATTATCGCACTTATGACTAATTACACAATTACATACTAACTGTGCACGTGACGTGGACCAGAGTGCACCTTGCACAATAACTAACTCTAAATATATATATATACATGTACCGTTTCTGAAGGATAACAGATTTTTGCAATTGTCGAATGGCAGTTGTTGTTTTTCATTTGATAATCGCTACCAGACCGTCACGAATGGCAATCGTTGTAAATACGTTGTAGTTGGCGTCGCCTCATTGTCGTACCATACGCATTGCATCAGAATCATTGTTTATCGCATAATGTTCTCTCCGATTTACGAGAATGGAAGAAAATGAAAACAAGTTTTGCATCTCTCGGGAACGTTTAAGATCCCTTCGAAAAAAAGGAAGGTAGAAATAAATGGCAGATAAACAGCGGGCAAGAATCGAAAACAGCGATGCATGAAAATGATGGGCCGTACGGCGAGCGAAAAATCAAAAAGTCCCTCTACGCTTGAGAGAGGTGAGAAGAGGGAGGAAGGAGGGAATTCACATCACACTCATCGGTGAAGTGGAATAATTAACGACTGATATCAACGGTTCACCGGCATACTCCACATTGGCACGCAAGTATGTAGGTATTAGACGACGATTTTCGCACGCAAACTGCCAAGTTTTATCTGTTAATTAAACGACCGCGGTCGCGATCCTCCTATCTTTTGCGACTTTAAAAGAATTATTATTACTGGAACGGAATTATTTCGCGGAATGACAATGGCACGATAACGAACTGGGAAGAAGAGAATTTGAGCGCTGGCAGCTAATGCCATATCGAAACATGCCGATGGAACTGTCAACTCAAGGATATAAGATCTACAACATGTAGCGGACGCTAATGAGAACAATGGGTAAATTGATCTTGGCATGGATTTGCTTGCCATGAATTTGCTTGCCATGAATCGTTAGGGATGACAAATGTCCGGCAGCTAGTTTAATCATCGTTCGAATGAGGAAATCAGTCTCATGTATGGCGAACCCCGTACTAAGATCATTTGAAAGACCTTTGCAATGAGATCAAAGTACAAACGATACACGTGAGTATCGTGATTACCGATACCGATGGGAGCGAGCCATCGCTCATATAGCGGCTCATCTACCTCGAGGATTGACAAGCGCGGAACTTTCGATTTCCGTTATCTCGTTGGGAAAAGTGTTGCAACGACAGACTCTCTTGGTCTCCGTCCCCCTTTCGCCTCACCGATGGAATATTCCAATTTGAAGAACAATCGGTCGCGGTCGCGGTCGCGGGCACGACTCGTTGGCAGAATCCGTTCCTGCCCTGGTCCGTAGTCCAGCCACCGTCTGGCCGCGATAATGTACAAATCGGACATTTTCCGCGATAACGTATTCAAGACGACCGTGTCTCTCTTCTCCCCCGATGGCTCGCCGTCTAATTGTAAGGCAAAGATGCGAAGCTAAGCATTTCGATGGAAGGCGGTAACCAACTTTTAACCGAACCGTGTCGCTCTTCCCTCGAATGCACCTCATTTTTAATGCCACGTGACGTCAGCCCACTCGTCAAGATAACATTGTTATATCGGGACGGCACGTTTCGTTAACGGGCCAATCAATAAGACCAAAATAGAGAGTTTCACTGACTGATAGATTAGATAGAGATGACATTGAAGGAAAGGCGAAATTTCTTATTTTCACAAGAAGGAAACGTTATTGGCTGGGCTTTCATGATGCCCTTCAGTTGGATTGCGGGTCAAGCGCATCATCGATCGTTCAGCAAGAGGCAGCCACAGTGCCATGGCTGTCAAAATATCAGATTTACCGATGCTTTCACGATAAATACAGGTAAAAACGATTCATACGACTGTAAGAGGTAAACGGTGTGTCCCCATAATGGATAACGACATTTCACGCGCCAAATATTTCACTCTACTGGGAATGTTTCGCCCGCCACTTATACTTTGAACTAACGTTTCGCCGATTAGATAGGAGAGCAGCGTCACGTGGATTAACGTGAATATGTAGATAGATATCGTTGAGGACGTGAACAGGAGAACCCGGATACGGTACCATGATTTACCATTATTGACGCCGCTACTTAAAGCCTGAAATCGACGCGATTCTGACAGTATTAGCGGAGTCGCCTGCTACTATCGTTTGCCAGTATCGCACGCTAGTACGGCATCAGGTACCGATCCGTCTGTCAGTTGGCTCTAAAATTAGTTCGCTCACTAGAGACAGACGTGACAGGTGCAAATTAATATACGACCGTACATAGCTACGCGTTCAAACGACAATGCTACACATCTGTTTGACTGTCTGCTGCTGCCGCTGCCGCTGCCGCTACCGCCACTTTTCGCTGAAAGAGGAAGGCGCGTTCGCGCAAATAATCCCATCCAAGGATCAGTGGATAAACGCTCGGTTCCTTGCATATTCGAGCATTATGCCCGAGCATTAGCACTATGCATTATGCTTGTGCGTTATGTACCTCACCTTAACATGTGTCGCATTTCTTCTCGCTCTTTGTTTTCTGGCCAACATTCCAACGCACCGCGGTGCACAGATAGGCAATGACAGGTCCCCCGCCACTCTCCTTCTTTCGGCCAACAGCATTCACTGCGAGATAATAGCTAGCAATATCTAGCAATAGCTATCGAGTACGTTGATATTATTTAACGATTAATGCACCTGGAGGGGATGCCGAAGCGGGTCGAACTCCAGTCTGCAAGAAATGTTTTTCTTTCTCAACTCATCGATCGGCAGGCGCCTTCTCGCCAATCAGGGAAGAAGAAAAAGAAATGTCCCGAAATCATCTTTAGGAGTGGCTTAGCCGAGATTCTTCTGCTCAACTCGTTTCTCCCTCTTCTCTTTTTTTCCTTTCCATAGCTCGAGCTAACAATTCGACTGACAAAGAGTGAGAGACGGCCGGCCGGTGATCGGAACAGTGCATGCAGAGTCCGTTCAAGCGAAAAGAGCTGCGTTACGCAAATTCTAATAACTCGTTTTCGCACACGCTTCGTACAGGGCTACGAAGCGAGTAAAATGGACTGATATTGGGTAGGGAATTTTTAGCGATTAATTAGCATAGATTGGGAAGCGATTAGCCGATTGAATCGGTCGGGGCTCGATCGGGCCTCGATGAGGCGCCTATCTCAGTTATTTTACTGGTAAACAGGATCGAATAATAGATTCTTTCGGTGTCATCTCGTTATCAGTTATCGTTGTTTTGCAGAGGACGGCGACTGTGCCTCCTCGCGTGTACCGAGATCGGCCGGCCAAATAAGTAGTAGGCAAGAGTGGCCCCGAATAAAAGAGCCGAGCCGTCCTTCCCGTCGTTGCAGATAATTGGGTGAACCGTAAACGAATAGACCGTAAGCGGCGCTTGTCGTTTAAGAATTGTTCGCTGCCGTCGCGTCGCGTAAATAAGAGACGTGCGAGAGTGCACGAGTGCGTGAGTGCGTCAATGCGTCAATACGTCAATGCGTGCGCGTAGCTAGATAGAGGAAAGCGAGAGAGCCGTGCAAAAATAGAAGAGCAAGAGCCTGCTAATACTTTCGGTATAAAACCCGACCTGACAGCCATTTCGATTTAATACAGGAGTGCGCCTCGATTAATCCGACGGTAGTAGGAAGAACGATACACTGGCCCGCTTTTACTTTCCTGAAAGGCGGCGATCTTGTTAAAAGGCACGCGCCGCAGTATACTGGCAACCGTCTACTAGAGCAATCGTTTCCTCGCGTGTGAACCCATCTACCTGCCTCCCCCATCTGCTCGTTCCTCTCTCTCTCTCTATCTCTCTCTCTATCTCTCTCTATCGCTATCGTCTTCACCTTCATTACTTCTGCCAAAAGTATTACCGATACTAATACTAATAAGAGAATCGCTCGAGCCTCCAATTCAATTATCCTCTCTCTTCTTGTACCGCAGTAGCGCACAGGATCATTCGCTGATCCTATCGACTTTATTACCACTTGTGAGTGGTCAACTACTTTTCTGCCTCCGACGCTCCTGCGTTCTCCAAATTGTTTCTTCGTGGAGGCACCTGTTGCCATTCCGACCTCGTGCAGCTAACTTTCTGGCTAAATTGACGACATCGACATCGACATCGACATCGACTTCGGCAACGGCAACGGCAACGGCAACGGCAACGGCAACATTCTTGTCCTTGAGCGTAGACAGTAGAATCAGTCGTAAGAGTGCGACGTGACGTGGTGGAACGTGGCTGACGACGAGAGATTCAAGACCTTTTGCATCATCCTGTCGATAGGAGCGAGCCGAGCCCCCCCCCCCCCCTCTCTTCTCTCCCATTTCGTCCTCTCGCTCTCTTTTGATCACTCTATATACCTTTCTCTCCCTCTCCCGCTCCCTCTCTCCTTCTCTCCTTCCTTCTATCCCCCCGTATCTGTCTGTCTGTCTGTCTGTCTGTCCGACCCTCCGCCTCCCCCCGCGTCCCTCCGCGTCCCTCCGCGTCCCTCCGCCACTCTCTACAAGACAGTGTGGGCCCCTTGTAAAAAGTAGCGTGTGCAACCGGCAAACGCGATCGCGACAACCACGATCTGCCAACGACTGAATCATCGGTACGAAAGTGCGAGTTGACCGTTTTATTCTCTCCCCCACTCGATCAGGCCGGAAGTAAACGACGCGTTGCCTTCTTTTGTCGATCCGCCAATCAGCGGAGGGAATTCCTAGGGCGCGTCTCTGCGAATCTACTACCTTTTTCGGGTACCGCTCGTATAAAAGCAACGTTTTCGCGATACTTGGACAACATGCTGGTTAGACTTAACGGTACCCTGTGGTCCGGATTGGCGCGAACCTCGAACCGACACGCCAGAAACTTTTCCGCTCTCGCTCGCCCGACCGGAAATCACGGCGTCAACAACGTCATTAATAACAACAACAAGACCAGCAATAACAACCTCCGATGCGCAAACTACCTTGCTGCACTTAACACGGTCAATGTCACCAAGGTCAATAAGCAACGGGCATACTTTTCACTTCTGACGCATCGTATACCACCGCCAGGAAAAGCCGACAAGATGCCATCCTCAGCCGACTTGTATTATCCGCAGTAAGTTCTTTCAACCATTCGAATCATTCGAAACAGCCGTCGCATCCTCATCGTAGTACTCGCGTTACTACTGTCATCCTGACTCACAATCAGAACTGGATCCTCACAGACTCTCAGCCTTTAGCCTTCATTCAGGAGAGACTGTCACTAGCGTCTGTCTTTCGGCTTTTTTCACTTCACTTCACGGACTTTCCTAAAGATCCGCATTGGGTACGCTTTCGTTTTCAAATGTTCAACGTCTAAACATCATTTTTTTGTAAGCTGCTGCTTACAATTTATTCTTTCAAACGAAAGAAACAAGTCGAGCGTGGACGTTGCACATTTGCTTGAGTACAATCAAAATGATTGACAAGTTGATTTCGTAGGATGGTAATAAGGGGATAAGAACGGTAAGCGCGTTAAAACCGGTAAATGTTATGAATCATTTGATACGGCTGTCGAATCAAGTGCGCACTTTGAACCGAAATCGAATGTGTCAGAATAAGTCAAAGCTCACTGGTACCGCTGGTACCATACCATTGACATCGTCATCCGTGCATACTATTGTAATTTATTGAAAGATGCATTAGCTAAGCAGTGAAAAGAGCCGCTACTAAATACTGGTAATATTTCGGTTAAAAAAGATTCATATCCCATATATAGCATCAATATAAATGAAACGGTCCTGCCCCTTGCATGAGATTGAACTTCCGCCGGTCTACGAAACGATCGCGTAGAAGGTGCGCTCAGGCGCACACGCGTTCACACCCAGAAACACACACACAGAGGCTTATTTTTACCATGAAACCCATGCTGCTGCTGCTGCTGCTGCTGCTGCTGCTCCGGCTGCTTTCTTTGTCTGAAAATGAATGAGGAACGTAGTTGTTTGGCGCTTCTGACAAATATATGTAACACTAAAGCAAACGGAGCGCTACGAAACAGAACGCTAACGTTGTTCGAACTATAGATCGCAATAGTTGGCAGTGAGAAATTGAGCTCTGTCTATATATAGAATAGAAATCGGTATTAAGCGCGTTCTATATTATCATCGGATTACCTTGGCTTAAAATTTGACTTAAATGTAAATTTGATTTGAATTCGACAGAGTATCCAACTTGATGGTCACGCATGCCGCGAAGAATCCTTCGATCAGCAATGGATACGAATACATCGGGAAGACGCCAGTTCTAAACGGTCACTTGATCTCGCTAGCGCCGAAGATTCGCGCTTATATAGAAGAATGCGCAGTCATATGCAACCCAAAGGACATTTACGTTTGCAACGGCACCAATGCCGAGTACGGTCAACTGATCAAGTTGCTTCGAGAGAATGGGACCATCGAGCCTCTGCCAAAATATGAGAACTGGTATGTCGAAAGTTGACATCAAACTGAACGAAGAGGCAATCTTATGTACGGGACGAAGACCTAACGTTTGCTCCTTACAGTTGGCTGGCAAGAACGAATCCTGCGGATGTCGCGCGGGTGGAAAAGCGGACGTTTATCAGTACAGAACTGCGGAGCGATACGATACCT
Organism: Anoplius nigerrimus; assembly: GCA_914767735.1. Taxonomy (NCBI): domain Eukaryota; kingdom Metazoa; phylum Arthropoda; class Insecta; order Hymenoptera; family Pompilidae; genus Anoplius; species Anoplius nigerrimus. The sequence goes on from OU612083.1 coordinate 18,395,278, forward strand.
ACACCGAGATTGGGCGTCACCGGTGAACTTGGTAATTGGATATCCCCCAATGATATGGATCAGGCGATTCTCGAGCGCTTTCCAGGCTGCATGAAAGGTCAGGCAAAGTACAATTGACAAATCATCTCTCTCTTTCTTCGTCTCTGTCCATCTCTACTACTATGTATCTTTCCTTCTGTCGTAGGACGAACAATGTATGTAATTCCGTTTAGTATGGGCCCAGTGGGCTCACCACTTTCGAAAATTGGCATCGAAATAACGGACTCGGCTTATGTGGCATGCTCAATGAAAATAATGACGCGAATGGGATCGAAAGTACTGGAGGCACTCGGTAACGGTGATTTTGTCAAGTGTCTCCACTCCGTTGGCGTTCCAAAGTCAGACTCAAAAGTGGAGAAGAAAAACTCGTGGCCATGCGATCCCGAGAGGACGATAATTCTTCATCGACCTGCGCGAAATGAGATCGTCTCCTATGGCAGCGGATATGGCGGTAATTCGCTGCTCGGCAAGAAGTGTTTCGCTCTTAGAATCGGTTCGACAATAGCCAGAGACGAGGGTTGGCTCGCCGAACACATGCTGGTAAGCATTCTTATCTTTACCGGACGGCTATCGAGCTAGAAATTCCGGTCTACGATTAGAGCTACAGCTACCCCTCGTACTTTGCTCTTCAGATATTGGGAATTACCGATCCGAAAGGAAGGAAACGGTATGTAGCCGCCGCATTCCCCAGTGCTTGCGGCAAAACGAATCTGGCCATGATGCAGCCCACTCTTCCGGGTTACAAGATCGAATGCGTCGGCGACGACATCGCTTGGATGAGATTCGATGAGGAGGGTACGCTGCGCGCGATCAATCCGGAGAACGGTTTCTTCGGTGTCGCGCCCGGTACCAGTACCAACACCAATCCGAACGCGATGAAAACGATATTCAAGAATACGCTCTTCACCAACGTCGCCGCGACCAGCGACGGCGGTGTCTACTGGGAAGGACTGGAGAAGGAGACCAACGATAACATCGAGGTACGTCCTCACCTTACGCAAGCTCGCATGCACCTAACTCATCGACATCAGGTTAATGAGAATCCTTTCTTCCGTTAAGATCGTCGATTGGCGAGGCAACAAATGGGAACGTGGCTCAAAGGTACCGGCCGCACATCCCAATTCAAGATTCTGCACCCCGGCGAGCCAATGTCCGATCATCGATCCTTCCTGGGAGGATCCTGCCGGTGTACCGATTGACGCCATTCTTTTCGGCGGACGAAGACCGAAGGGTGTACCGCTTATATATGAGGCACGGTCCTGGCAGCACGGTGTATTCATCGGTGCCGCAATGAGATCGGAAGCTACAGCGGCCGCCGAACATAAGGTACTAACATAACTAACATAAGCTTCTCTACTACTACTACTACTACTACTACTACTACTACTACTACTACTACTACTACTACTACTACTACTTCTCTACAGTCTACTATACTTTACACATTGTCTTTCAGTCTAAGGTGATCATGCACGATCCATTTGCCATGAGGCCCTTCTTCGGGTACAACTTTGGCCACTATCTCCAGCACTGGTTGAGCATGTCGAGGATCGAGAATGCTAAGCTGCCCGCAATATTCCACGTAAATTGGTTCCGAAAGGATGCGAACGGTAAATTCCTCTGGCCTGGCTTTGGCGAAAATTCCCGAGTCTTGGAGTGGATCCTTCGAAGGATTGACGGCGAAGAAATTGCCGTCGACTCACCGATCGGCTTGCTGCCCAAACGTGGCACCCTCAACCTTCAGAATTTGCAACAGGACGTCGACGTCGATGAACTCTTCCGATTACCGAAGGCGTTCTGGCAAAAAGAGGTCACAGATCTAAAAGAGTACTTCGAGGCACAGGTTGGCAACGATCTTCCCGAGGCTATTACGTCCGAACTTAAGCGTCTCGAACGCAATGTTTCGAACCTTTAATCCAGCCCACCGTGCGTGCTTTTCTCTTGCCATCTTCCGATGTGCGTCAGATTGTCGCACTTTTCCGAAGGAAACGCCGTCACTACCGCCTTCACTACCGCCGCCGACGACTTTCTCCAATGATTTCCTTTCCTCGACTTGCATACGCATATGGCAAAAGCATATGGCAAAAGCATATCACGAAGGCATATCACGAAAGCATATCGCGAAAGCGTATCGCGAAAGCGTATCGCAAAAACGTATCGCAAAGACGTATCGCACGTCCATTACGACGTATCAGAGACGGGGTAAACGTGTCTGTGTGTATATATAGTATTACGAATTATCTTTACGTACCTACATTATCACCCTTTTCCCATCGTCCTACACTGCACACTCTCCTACCGTTATCATACCTACTATCACATACATATATTTACTCTATCCGGTGCTAGAAGAACGACAATACTCAATTGTACATTAAAAGCCCTCTGTTTTAATGCTATGTTAAGCGAAGAAATTAGTAGAATTATATTGACTGGTAGGGTGTTAATTATAAATTTCGTGTGAAATAAAGCGGACAAGTATTATCATTTGAGACGACTCTAAGAATACGTCAATATATAATGCATAGTTAATCTGCACTCTCAAAGGTGAAACCGCCTCCCCATTCCGTACTCCTTCATAACTCTGTACACACATTTATTTCTTCACCGACAGACTAATAACTTTATAACATATGGCTAATATTAGTGAAAGACATCATATAGATTTGAAACGATAAGACTAAGAAATGGTACCACTGTAACGTAGCAGGACGCAGCACTCTACGTTGCCTCATTTATGATTGTATCGATGGAGACAATAATGTAAGTGAGATTTCTACTAATTTAATTTGACTAACGTCGATAATAACATCGTAAACTCCAAACAATTCGTATTCCAATATTGTACTCGCCGTATTATTAACATGCCGCTTTATACTTTCATCTCTTTTATTAATTAACTATTAGTAAGAACATGGCACACGTTTTCAGGACTAGAAGTACACACTTTTTTCTGTTATACTGGCATTAAAATCTTCTTTAACAGCCAGTAACAACATTCAAAAACTCCTACATTCGTTCGTACGTGTAAAATATGATTTTAGATAGTATACATACATTTTTCCAGCTATATAATTTTCATCTATACGTCACTTCTACCCTTATCATTTACAACACAGCAAGTACGTTTTCGCGACGGCAACAGATTAATTAAACCTCAATGAAAACTTTTACTCGCACCTATATCATAATGTCTGTTCCTCCTCGTAGGCCTTTTTTTTTGAACCTCAATTCATAGAACACAGGTGCGGCGCTATACTGAAGGGTACATTGTTATTATTGCACGTAAATGGCTGATACGCTTGACGGAAGGAAGAAAGGAATACGAAATTTGATGACATAGTCGTAAAACGAAGAATGAGCAAATACCGAAGCGACGCCTGAATCGTGTGTTCCAGCATGCGACAGACTTCTAGAAAATTACGTAAAAATACTGATTTTCGAAATTTGAACCGGATGCCGTTCAAGCTTTATTTACTCTCGACGCAGGGCGTCAATTGTGCATTGAAACATATTGATATTGTTCCACGTACGTGCGTACACAATGCGTACGCGCTGTTCAACGATAGGAAGAGACACTGTCCGTAATCTAAATTGGAATCTTCAAAAATTCGTAACATTCCTTCTACCGTAACTTTCCTACACCGCAATTATAAATTTGTTGCCCGCGGATATACCTTTTTGTATTATTATTTTTTTACGGCAAATAACCGCGGTGCCCTTGCGGATACAGATCCCCACGCACTATTAACTTATAAGATTTTCATACAGAGATTAGTAACAATCGTATTACGTCCCTCCATTCCCAGTTTTCCCTAGTGAAGGAAGATAAACTTTCCTTTACTTTTCGTCTATGTACAAATAACTGTTCAGGTACATCATTATTTAACCCTTACTTTTCTTCACCATTGATCCCAATGCACGGGGTATACACAAAGGACAAACTATTTCCGGTAATGACGTTTGACATAACATTTTTCCTAAAAACTGCGCTGTACACGGAAGCAGTAGAGACTGTGTTGTCAATAACTCAGTCTCCATTCCTGGGATAAGCTCGCTTTGATATGCGGCAACTGGGAAATGATGACCGCACGTAAATATCATCGTATCCTCCTCCAGAGCTAAGAAACGATATACTGCATCCGGATCCTGGCGCAGGACAATAATTACATTATTGTTGTATACACATGTAGCACACCATCCGGCAAAGAGGAAGCTAAGAGAGATTTACGTCGACTACACCACCTACCTTAATATGCACAAACGATCTAGATTCCTGATTTTCGCATGATACAGTGCTTATAACTCCATCGATCATTTCTCTGCTCGTATTGTTCCCAGCTGAGCCAGGATAACCAGTCAACGGTGGGCCATAATGATCAGCCGTTAAACAAGACAGAAGTTTAATATACTCGGGTGTGGGCTGTCCTGTAGACGAAGATAAGATTGTCAGTCGTTGGCATTCTATCGTTCATCGTGTATACGTAGGCAGGCAGGCAAACTTACATACGTTAACATTATACAGTAAATATAAAGGTCACTGGAATATTACCTTGGTCTATGAACCGTAATAGCTTTGAGCAAATTTGCAAAGAAAACTTTAGAGAAAACATGCTAGCTATACACAGATCTTCAGCCACGGTATCGTTCCTCCCGGCATCCGTGTACCTTTCCATTGTTTCTTGGCTAAAATAGTATACGGGCATAAATAACTCTGTGATAAGATTGCACCTAGATAATGGTATACGTATATGTAAGTTGAAGAAACTTTACCAGAACAGTAACAATCCGAGTGGATAGAAAATATTGTCTACATGTTCCAGGAAAACATTCTCCAAACTTTGCGGTGGCAGATTTTGTTCAATCCAAAACTGAATCGCGTTTCGCAAAATCTTATATTTGATCGTATCTGTATCATTCTCCATCTCGCTGAGATAAAACTTAATCACTTTTATCGTTTCGTTCGTTATATTATTTTTATGCGAATATTCAAAGCCCTTTTCGTGATGCGGTATATTATTGCGGTCGATCAATGACGTTCGACTTTCTTGATTTGATGCAATTGAATTCGAATCTATCGCTTCCTTATGTACACGCTGATTAATCCCTTTCGTGAGAGATATAGCGCTTCTGGTATTACACGATGTGTCGTTATGGAAGGTGGTATTGTCGAACCACTGTTCGGTATCAATTGGGTTGTTAAATTCATTATCGAGAACATCTTCGGCAATATCCAGTGGCGCATCGTCGCACCTGGAATCTTTGCACAGTTCTTCGGAACCGCCTTGACAATCGAAAGAATGTAACTCCTGTTCCAATGTTTGCAAACTATTCAATGATTTACTCGCAGGAATTTTCATGCGATTCCTTGTTTCGCAATCTACCATAGAGTCGATAAGATTCTTTTCCACCTGTCTATTAAATAATTCTGTATTTTTATTCATATTTTCTCTGATAACTGCATAGCTATCCCGGGCCTGATTTGGCCCTTCACTGTGCCTTACGATACTCGACTGAAGGCTCAAGGCGTTCAATCTTTCGAGCTCATACGTAAATGCGTCCGAAATGTTCTGTTGCAATCGGGCAATCTTTGAACAAACCTGATAATTTCCTAATTCAATGCTCTGCAAGGAAGTTGGGGAAGGTGTGAATAAATCGGTAAAACGTACATTGTCAACGAGTGAAAGGGGCGATGTATAATAGTAGATTAGAGGTGTACTCACTTTTTCCATTATTTTACCGTAATCGTACAATCCATTAAAATGATCAAGAACATAGTGTAATGTCAGTTCACCGGGTGACCTCTCGATGACACTGAGAGGTTGCAGAGCTCCCGCGAGGGATGGGACGTCATAGCTCTGGTAAGAAATAACAGGAGCAGAGATGTCAGGTACTCGATTGGGTATATCCAATGCGACATGCGACATGTGAGGTAATCGGAGAATGCGCTTCGAAGGTTTCACCATGACGAGTTTGTCCTCTCCGTCTCTCGGGTCTTTCATTGGCAAACGTCCCAACTGCGCCTTACTATTGTTACCCCATGCTAAAATTCTACCGTCCGGTTGAATAGCTACGGTATAATCGTAACCGCAACAAATGCCAACGGCCTTTATCACAGGATTAACATTTTCCCGATTAATAACGTCTTCGCCGCCTGCATTATTGCCGTTCTTTCCATCGATCACCGTAGATTCCGGTTTGACAGATAAATGTTGATGTTCCTCCGTTGGTGGTATTGTCGTCGTGGTCGTGGTCGTGGTCGTGCTCGTTCTCGTGCTCGTGCTCGTGCTCGTTGCTGTCGCCGCCGCTGACGCCATCGCCGTCGTTGCCTTTCTGTAGTTACTATGTCTTGGAGGTACTTGGGCGAATATCGAGGCTGGATTATAAGAGAGAGGTGTCGGTATCAACTCCTCGCGTCTCGTACCGTTACCTATTTGTCCATCTGTATTTCGCCCCCAGGTATATAAGGAGCCATCCTTTGTTAGAAGAGCATTATGATGGCATCCCGTCGATATCTGTCAAGGGAGTGAAGGGAGTATCTCTCAGTCGGCGCACTCGCAAATAGTCACTTATTTCTATTCTATCATAGCTCATTCTACAAACCTGAATAATTTGATTTTTAACTAAACTCGTGTCCAGCATCGAAGGTGTCAAATGAGTCAATGCCTCTTCGAGCAAGCCCACATTTACATTCTTCAGCCTTATACCGTCGTGATGCCTTCTCTTTGTCTCGGATCCATTCCTTTCATTTTGCATACTCGTCATTGACGTACCTTCCCTCGTGGTACTCACCCCGTTATCGTTATTGGCAGCGTCGTCGTCCCTGGTCCCATCGCCTTCGCAGCGTTCCGCGTTCTTCTCGAGCATATCTTGTTGTTCCAGATATCGTGTTTTCTTCTGAGCCTGTGCCTGCAGTCTAAGGACTTGCGGACTCGCTCCCCACACATACAACTTATTCCCACTGCTAACAGCCAGCTGTACAATGTCGAAGGTGTGAAAATATGAAGACAAAGTTAGCGGTTGATGCCGAGAGCTTGATACGGTGGATATGGACTCACGTTATGGAAGTATCCGGTAGCTATTAAGGATATCCTCTCCGGCAGTAAGACCTTTACCGGTATCGAACTTTTAACGTTAGTTCCAACGCCCAATTGTCCGAAAACGTTGCAGCCGAATGCGTAAACGATACCTTCGACTGAGAGCGCCAGAGTGTGCGCATGGCCAGCAGTTATGCATTTGACAACAATACCCAACAATGATGCGACCAACGTCGGGACACTTTTCTCTTCCGTATTACCGTGGCCAAGTTGGCCGTGAACGCCCCAACCCCAAGTAAATATTCTACCGTCCACCGTTAACGCGACCGAATGATATTGTCCCGCTACAGCATCGACTACAATTTCTTGAGCAAGAGAGGAAATTAATTCGGGAGTCGAGCATTGAAGTATCTTGCCAAGTCCTAATTGACCATACTGACTCGCTCCCCAAGCGTAAATACCATTGTTCGTCACTGCCAGTGTGTGGCAGTGACCGCACGAAACGCTTAAAACTTCCACTTTCATCTGACGAAAGAAAGATATCGGTTGCGGTAAACCGAATCGTAACACCGACGGCCCGGTGCCTAAGCAACCGTGGACAGAATTCCCCCATGTATAGACGTCAGCGTTCCTAATCAAGGCTACGTGAGAATAGCCAGCGCTTATCGCTCTTCTCCTGAAGTCAACGTTTGAAGGTGCCGCACCAACATGATCCTGCAGCATGTACGAGTGAAAATCGTATAGAAAATGTGAAAAACGATTCGTCAGTTGGCCACGGTTTTTGCTGAGTCTACCTTTTTTAGGACTGCCGATTGAATACCATACATGTACGATGAGTCCTCACTGAGGACGCCCCGTTTATAAATAAGAGTGAGCAAGATTAACAAAAACGTCTCCAAGATTTCTTCAACCAGTGTGTCAGATTCGTCCTGCGTAATAACAGATGCAAAAATTATAGAGATTTAGACGATGTGTAACGGTGACGCGCAATTAAATCTCTTAGCTCTCGATACTTACAGCGTTGTCCGTGAAATCAATCGAATCGCATTGGCTCGACTGAGAACTGTGCGAGGTCGTTCTGTGACGTGCTTTACAATGCATCATTCTGGGCCTTAGCACCGGATTTGTTGGATTATAAAGAGTGATCAGCCTCTACGCAAGAACACATTTTTTTCCCTTTCTTCCTCTCTTTTTAAAACTAATCTGATGCCTAGCGTACTTACTTGCAGGACAAATACTTGAAACTCGGATAAATTGTCGTGTACAAAACCCATATGATTTCGAGCTAAGGTTGAATTTATTAACATAGCTTGCATCAGATTTGGCTCACTTAAACATATTAACATTCCACCTGAAAGACACAAAATATATTATAAGAAAATATATCTCATATTAATGACGCGATATGCACGTATCGATCTGTTAACAAAAAATGCATATCATATTCATGCATCTATGTATTACATGGCATTGGATATGAATTCTTTGTGCCGGGTGTGTAAACCGTTTTCATTAAGATATCCAACATTTGTTCGTAAAGTCCCCTTTGCGTTGCCAAACGATGTAAAACTTCCCAGAGGCACGTCTGTCCTGCGATGTTAACGACTAGCAATTCATCATAGAATGTATTCGTAGAGAGAAAGTACCTGCAAGAAAAAGAGAGCTCGCAAATTGACACTGACTAAATCCTGTAAATATAATAGCCTATCTACACACTCTTTGCTTTGATACTTACAAAAAATCTTTATAAATAGCTTTCGATTGCAATGATGTAGCTCTAAACGTCATTTCAATAAAAGCAAGAACGCATAAATTGGACAAATGTATTCTCGCTGCAACAGGAAATTCACTTATGCGAGGAGAGACTAGAGAATACGTAAGACAGCTTAATAGTTCAGAAGTGTGCCCAGTTGATGCAAATTTTAAAACGGTTTTGAATAGCTTGCACTAAAATGTAAAATAGAACGATTTTTTGGTATGCTCCTCTAGTATGTAAAGCTATGCACAGCATGCGACGTACACATAAATTCATTTTACCTTCGATAGTTTGTACGCTGCAACAGCTCGAGGAAATTCTCGGTTAGACAAGAGTATATCACCTGCATATTCCAGTAGTTGTTGCCCGTTCATTCCGAATACGAAAGCTAATTTGGCGGCTTTCTTCAGATCATTCTGCTTCAGTGCCAAATCCATAAATACGCTTAACAAAGGCTTTCTGCCAGGAGACAATTAACACTTCATTAAAACTCCATTAAGTTTGCAGAGCAAATATCATTCTAACGATTTAAAATATTACATACCTGAGAATGATCTTGTAGATGGAACGATTTGTTACAACGATACACGTATCGATACAAGGCGTTTCATCCTCAAGATCTTTTACCTCCGTTGGTATCGTATATTTACTTTCGGTGACCTGCGAATGCTTCTTTGGTGTCGAGCTTTTAAAATCGGGTGCTCTATATACAGCACGTATGACTTCCTTGCTAGCGTCAAAGCAAAAACTGCCAACGATGCATTCTGGATTAAAGTCACTGTCTTTATTCGACCGAGTTTCCGACAGACGGTCAGATATAATGTATAATGTACACTGCGCTTCGTCAGTGATGAAAAAAAATCTTTGCGTCAGTAAAATATCACCGTTAGAATGCAACACTTTATGAATTGATAATGGTATCGTCGATGTATCCGACCCATGAACCTGGAAGAAGGTAAAGCGAATGCATCTCAGGGCGTTACAGTCGAATATCCTATGTGCATTCAACATCTGTGTATAAAACTATAAGGGTATACCGTCAAGCGATTGGTACTACAATGGTAGCAAGTGTATAACTGCTGCTTCCGCAAGAAAGATTCGTTACATTGAGATGTTAAGAAAGTCTCCTTTGGTATCGGTTCGGGAATTACAGTAATTGAATTCAGAACAGAACTCTGCTGCGATTCAACGGTCATAGAATTATTGTTCCCATTACTTCCAGCGTCTACGAATCAATTAGTCGATATCAGTATTTTTTCTTTCCTACCTTTTGACAAAATAAAATTCTCTGCTGTTTAAAGAAATTGCAAACTACCAAATACGTACCAAAGTGTTTTGTACTTTCCCCAAAATTTTGATTTCTTGTTTCAACTGATTTCTGTCTGAGTATGGCAAGTTTTTCAATAGAAAGCTGTTTGAGCCCTTGCAATCTGGATCTGGTCGAAGCAAAAGTTTTTGCATTATCATGAATAGTTTCGTTCGGATGCTGCAGTACGGTATATGACTCGGTATTGTCAAGTTGACGGAAACAACTATAAGTTTGTCCTTCCAAAAGTAAGCGCCACTGTTGTTTTGCTTGACTCGTTATTAAGAGCGTCAAGTTCCGATTATCTTCATCTTCGCAAATATGCAAATTAGCGATATTACCGTTTACATGGGCCAGGCCTACATGTTTGCCACTGTCAAGGTTGATAAGTACTATTTCTCCGTATTCCGTTCCTACTATAGCCACATCGACGGATGCCGATAAATCTTTCCACCATACTATAGCAGTTGGCCTATAATGAAAAGTCATAGGGACACGTTAGGCGATGAATTAATCTACTTATTATTTTTATACTAAAATAAGTATGTGATAATATTAATGTTAGACACCTAGAAAAAGAAGAATGCATTCCAGCGGATGGGAGCGCAGTAACATCATCTATACTCCATTTCCCATCGGGGACAATGTTATATTTATCATCGACGAGATGTAATGCAGGAACTATGTACAACGAACCATCAACGGTAGCGCATAAAAGCCATGATCCCGACGGATGAAAGCAGAGAGTAGAGATTTGCTTATGAGATCCTTGAAACCAAGGAATTCTTTTAATTATAGGTACGGAAGTTAAGTCTCTCTTAAAGTACAGAACAATATCTGCATTTCCCGTTGTAAATGCCAATATGTGAGATTTCCTAAATTGACATTGAACACTGTACTGTATGTCCGGAGCCTTTATTAGGCATTGTAATTTAAAGAGACTGTCTTCGTTAAAATCCGCGGTCGACGTCGACAATTCCTCTGCCACTTGTTTCTCCATCCTTGTGAAATATAATGATTCAGTTCATGCATGGAACAGTCTAAAATTTGAATCAAATATATTCTTTATTCAGTTATACCTCACAGCTGGGTAAACAATCAAGAAGAGTGAGCGATCTAAGGAGGGCAACGAAACAACGAGCAAGAAGAAAAGATGAGTAGAAGTGTAATTGGGGGAATAACGCTGTAACAATGTAAAACAGAGAATACCTGTTAGTGAGTCGATCGCTTCATAATGAATTTCTTTATTATATAACGAAAGTATGGCAGAAAGAGTTCATAATTTATTACATTTTCGAACGGCCAACGGCGTTGTCAATGTTTCAAATGTCAAAATTGAAGGTTAGGTCGGATTAAAGCATCGATGTGGAACATAAAAGAGTGGAAGAAATGCTGAACGTTCGGTGCAACGTTGCCGCAGAACATTATCTATTCACGGCAATTTACGGTGACATCTAGCTGTGAGAATATCGATTCGGTCGAACGTGGTCGAACGCGAATCGCATCGTGAACTGTTCCAAACGGGAAAAATGGGAAGGTTTTGTGAACGTGCGAACGTCACAGGAATGAATTCACTAAGTTGCCGGGAATTGCCGGGCATCCCACCAATTGACGTCACTGATAGGCGGCCAAGATGGTTGTCAATGTTGATAAGTGGTATGGTTACTCGGGAATCAGTGATAACGCGTAGCGAGTGATAGAAGAAGTTCCGCATTGGCGGCATTATGCCAATAAAGTGGAAACTCCTGCTGGCGTGGTTGTAAAAAAGAAAGGTTGGTGTCGTTCGAGGAATGGCGGAGGGCGAGGATGCAGAACAAGAGATCCGACGAGCGTTGGACGTCGTTCAATCTATGATTGACATATCTGCCGATCGGCTCGAGGGCCTGCGAACCCAATGTTCCACCAGTGCAGAATTAACGCAACAAGAAATTCGAACGCTCGAAGTAAGGAAACGCTCTCACCACTTTTCGTCTGGTCCTATTCCTCCAACGAACATTCATCCCATCTATCCTTGACCTTTCAACGATATTCCTCTTAACTATCAATGATTATTCGATAAAATCCCTTCTTCGATAGTTTTAATTTATTTTTCACATTCATTTCCACCGTCCGTTTATACGAACAATCTCGTTGCTGAATACATTGCGGGTGCTGTTGAACATTTACTAAACCATTCATAATTGTTTATCATCTATTGTAGGGAAAACTTATAAAGCTCTATTCAAAGCAATTGGTGACCAAAGCCAAACTAGCAGTCGAATCTTTGCCAGCAGAAATGAGGCAGTATCCATCCTTACAGCAATGGTTGCGTGTAGTAGGACTGACACAGGAATCCATACAGGTACCCATGATGTTTCTACAGATTCAAATTATAATTAAGGCATCAATGTAAAGAGATACGCACAATGTTACACAATGTTCCAGATGGTTTGTTCCAAAGCAAATTCTCTTGAAGCGTTAAAAGAAAAATCGGAACATGAATTAGGTAGCATGCTTGGTGAAAATAACATAAGACATGAAGAGGAATTGCGTCGTCTATGTAGGGCATTACACAATTTACGTCGTTATATGGGTATGTGAATCTGCATATCATGCCGTTTATATTTTCTATTTCTCTTAAGAAGTCATTTCAGATAATTATATGTACTTATTCCAATAAATGTAGATGTGTTATTGAGAGGTGATATGGATAATAGTGACATGACATTGTACTGGGATTCATGGGATAGGCATCATTTACGCAGTGGAGCATCTCCGAGACCAGCTCGTTCTCGTACGACAAGGTGCTCTGTGCCATCTGAGGAAAGCATTCCGTATCATAATAATAATAATAACAATCTCAACAATGACATATTGGTGCAAGCTTCATCTGTCACATCCTTGCTGTCTACCAGCCCACCATCAACACCACTTTTACAAAGACAAGGGCGCGGTATGCATCATTTTTGTGCAGTCATCTTGAACTTGATCTTGACGCACTGTTCTAATAACGGTACTGCATGGTTTTACTAGTAGGTATAAAATTTCCAACGACCCCTCCGCCTAGTAAGAAGCATCAAATTGGTTTACAAAATACAATGTCACAGCCAGAAGTGTTTCCTTTGACCAAGTCAAAATCTCATGAGTCACAATTGGCAAACCGTCTTGAAAATGGAGACACAGCCACTAGGTAATGTTCGATTAACTGTCATTTCTTTATTGACGTAAGTTCTACTGTAACAATGATATAATGAGATGTAATGATAGCTGTGGAAGTGAGAATGTCAGTTCTGCTGGAAGAAGGAATCGTTTGCCAACGGAATCAGGATCGTGCAGCAGTAATGCCGACATTACAGTGGAAAGCCTTTTAACAAACAGTAATAGTCCCATTAAATCACCGCCTTATTGTAATACCGAAGGTGACGATAACAGTTATAAGGGAACAGGTGAATTAACGTGACAGCGTTATTTGCCGAGCGCGTCATCAATCATGTATATTTGCGTTTCTTCGACTATCACTAATAAATCCGTACATCTTTAGTAGCGAGTCTTCAAGTGCCAAAATCGCCGCGTACTCCAACGGTAACTCGTGGCATGGGCCACATGATTGCTCACCGATTCACCAAAACATTCAAAATGATGACGACTTGTGACTACTGCGACAAACAGATGTTCATAGGTACCGGTTTAAAATGCAAAGAATGTAAATACACGTGTCATCGAGACTGCGAATCCAAAGTTCCACCCTCATGTTGTCTACCTCAGGAACTCTTTGATACATTCAAAAGAACGGTGCAGGGTGACGGTAAGTAACAATGTGACTCTATGAAGCGTACACATCTTTATCGCGTTTTTTATGTCCAGTTGCCGTTGTAACTTACCATCAAAACAAAAATTTCAGGCATGGTAAATGTTTCTCCAACGTTAAGCAAGCCTGGTATAACATCTCCAAATCATCATAATTCAAATTTGCTATCCTCCTTGAACCGCAGAGATCGAAAGCGATCGCATCCTCACTCTTCCATGAATATACCTTTTCAGGTATGTTCACATATACGCAATCTCTCTCTCTCTCTCTCTCTCTCTCTCTCTCTCTCTCTCTCTCTCTCTCTCTTCTCTCTCTGTCTCTCTCTCTCTCTCTCTTACTCTCTCTATCTCTCTCTATCTATATCTCTCTGTCTATCTTTCTCTATTTCTTTATCTCTTTATCTCACATACACAAACACACATGCGCGCGTGCGAGAAAAAGGATGCACTAATTGTAGAAAAATATACTTTCCCTCTCCCCAGAAATACTTAATTGACTTAAGAAGAATAGTATTCGAGAATTGAAATTAATTTATTTGTTATAGGGGGCTGACTCTAGTTCAAATACCTCAAGCTGTAACAGCTCAACGCCTTCTAGTCCAGCTTTGCTACCTGCCAATGCTAGCCAAACTCCGCAAGCACCTGCCAAACAACAGTTCCATTTTCCAGGTAACTCATTCTATTAGACTGACAGAGAATGTAAATGACACATTCAATGGCATCAAATGCATCGTACTGCTTTCAGACGTTGTTCTGAATGAAAAGGGCGTAACTTTGGAGACCCATCGTCTCGAAGGGACAACCGTATCAAGTGATAGCGAAAGAACAGTTAGCGTATCTGGATCGGGTAGTGTCAGTACAGATTCGGAAAGAACACCTGTGCGGGTCGATTCCCAAGATTCTCAAGTCTCGGACGGAGAACCCGGAGACAGCCGTTGGCCTAGGCAAAACAGTGTACGTAAGCACATCACGTATATTAAATTCTTTATTCTCTCTTTATCATTTTTTTATTCTTAGTTATCTATGCGTGAATGGGACATTCCATATGACGAATTGAAGATTGGAGAACCCATAGGCACTGGAAGATTTGGTACTGTGTACAGAGGAAATTGGCATGGTGATGTTGCGATAAAGGTTTTAAATATGGACTATTATCTTGATGATGATAAAACATTAGAAGCTTTCAAGTTGGAGGTATGTGCTTTATAGGGAACATTTATTGCGTTCGCTGCGTACGGTCTCCTTCTGCTTAGCAATTAATGAGAATATAATCAAAAGATGATATCGATACATACGTCGAAAGAACTAGCGTATCAATGTAACAACGTTGAAATATTTTGATATCATTTTAGTGTAAATAGAATAGCTTATTGTCAATTCCCAATTCGTTTATAACACATACTAATTCTATTAAATTAATGACGGACGAGCTATTCAGAAAGCAAGTAAAACATAAAACATTGCATCTTTCGTTATTATTTTAAATCTATCATCACCTTAAAATTAATTCTAACCCTGAACTCAGAGTATTTTGCCTTCAAATTTATAGGTGGCTACATTCCGAAAAACTAGACATGAAAACCTAGTTTTGTTTATGGGAGCTTGCATGAAGCCTCCTCACTTGGCCATAGTGACTAGTATGAGCAAGGGCATGACTCTCTACACTCACATTCATCTACGTAAAGATAAATTTAATATGAATAAAACCACTATCATCGCTCAACAGATTTCTCAGGTATCTATATGAAGTTTACAAATTTGATACATTAATAATGGCAGTGATAGTACAAGTAGTAGTAGCACCAGTAGCAGTAGTAATAGTAGTGGCGGTGCTGGTGCTGGTGGTATAATAGTGTAGTAATAACGGTAGCGGTAGCTGTCGTAGCAATAGCACTGATAGTGACGATTGCACTAGCAATAATAACCGTAATAGCAGTGATATGAACAGTAGGTAATACTTTACTGTATTTTCCGAATATGGCCGGTCTTTGGTAGAATTGACGACGTACGTTTTATACGTGTATTTTTCCCACACAGGGAATGGGATATCTTCATGCACGCGGAATAGTTCATAAGGATCTCAAGAGCAAAAACATTTTCTTAGAAAACGGAAAAGTTGTGATAACCGATTTTGGCCTGTTCAGTGTTACCAAGCTTTGTTATGGCAACAGGTAGTGATTATGTCACAGTGTTCATTATTTATGCCCGACTCATGGATAATCGGTACTTTACTTATCCGATAGGAAAAGTAACGGTCTAAGTATACCACCTGGTTGGTTATGTTATTTGGCACCTGAAATTGTTCGACGATTGAGGCCGCAACAAACTCGTGATCAGGAAGAATTACCCTTCACAGACGCCTCTGATGTTTATGCCTTTGGGTGAGTACAAAACAGAATATTGTGCGAAAAACTCTCTTTCATGATCCTTGGAATTTTTCACAGAACTGTATGGTATGAACTTCTATGCGGCGAATGGCCATTCAAGGGTCAGCCCCCAGAAGCTATTATTTGGCAAGTCGGAAAAGGGGTAAAACAACCATTAGCCAATTTGCAAGCCTCTCGCGATGTAAAGGTAAAGAAATGTCGAATGATCATAATTTATTCAATATATTATAAATAATAATTATATAATACATACTAATGTAATATATCATAATATTTTGTTGTATTTTCAGGACATACTTATGCTTTGTTGGTCATATCATGCTGAAAATCGGCCCGACTTTGCAAAGCTGTTAACTACACTCGAAAAGCTACCTCGCAAAAGGTTAGCACGTAGCCCTTCTCATCCTATACATTTATCTCGATCAGCAGAATCCGTGTTTTAAGTACATTTAAGTCTATTTAAATACACCCGCTGTTCTCGTAGTGTAAATATAGGTTCACGCAGTGAACGCAAAACTCTTTGTTCGTTGAAAGTAAAATAAATACCACTTTAAAGATTCATTCAGTCATATTACTGTCATCATATTATTAAGTTACGCATTGAATGAAAAAGCACACTGCGTGTACAACAGGATTAGCGTTAAACAAAAGATTTGTAAAAAAAAAAAAACATAACAAGTAATAAATCATACAGATAATGATGTCCGTATTGCAACCAAATTAATGTTACCAACCAGTAAATTAAACATAAAAAGTTTGCGTGATGATACTGAACTATCTATATTTCCCTGGCGCACTCTCAAACATTTACACGCACAAGTGTGTACATGGATACAAAGGCGTAAATATCTTAACATATAGGTTGCAAATACATTATGATAGAGTAAAAACTGTCGCTCATTTATTATATTACAAGTATTTAATCGTAATACACAATTTACAAAAACGAATGGGAAATAATCTTCCTATACCCGAAGATGCAGATTACTAATTACTATAAATATTTTTTAATTCTTGCAATTGCCTTTGGAGATGTACAACGCGTAATTTATTTAATGCTATTCTTTTTTCGAACGTGAGCAATAAAGGCTTTGTAATTATATCCGTTATATGGACCAACGCCCTCGTGCGAACTGTAAACGATATGTACCCAAACTCTAATTAGTGTTGTAACCCAAACACATCTTTCATTTGATGAGAAAACTATACGACTCACCCGCATTATTATGAATTGTAGCTAAGACGTCTGGGTGGCACTTGCATGACTGTGCGGAATCCTCCTCTTCTTGTACCAAAATTTTAGGCAAATCTGTCATTGTCTAAAAGGCATACATTTGCTGAAAACGATACTTTCCAATATTCGTCGCAAAACAGTAGATAACATTGCCAAACTTACTCTTAAGCATCTATCAGATATATCTGAAGTGTATACAATTTCGAGAGGAATTTCCATTGCTTCCCCATCATGTGATTGAAAACATGTAAGAAAAATTTCCTGCTCCTGTAAATGAAATATGGATTGGCAAGACTGCATAGCATAATTTTTTAAACAATGAATTATCAAATGCAATATCTACCTTTGATTCTTTTCCCTCAGAAAATACTGAAAATATTAATCCCACAAACCCATGATCCATTGTCTGGTATGTTGCTTGTGTTCTGACATCTGCAAGAAGCAGGTAGTGTTGACCGTGTCCTTAGTTTTATTGAGGAAGTTCAGCAACATAAAAACAGAACGCGTCCTTTGCTTACCAACGTGGGATGGACATACTGTAATATGTGGGTGAGAGTGATACCATCCTAACACTCTCATCGGTCTATTTAATTCAACAGTTAATCGTTCAGCCTCAGCAGCTGCTTTCAATAATTGTTCAGAAGAGATCTCCACTCTGTCTTTTTTTTTATCCGACCGCCTCAAAATAATAACAGCCGATATTTTGGCAATGCCACGCACTGACTAGCATATTTTAAAAGCATGTGAAAATATATTGTGCGCACTAATGTCGCTTGTAACATTAGAGAAAATAGCTAATACACGTGCGTATACACATATTCATACATCCATGTATACCCACGCGCGCGCACTGACACATACATACATATGCATACTTACATTTCCAATTAGCAAACCCATTACTTCAAAGTTTTCTGTTGACAGGGCATGCTGTAGGCATACCATGTAAACATCACTCTGTAACTCCACTTTCACCAGTGGATACATATCCATTATGATATCTGCCTCTTATACTAAAAATTAATTCGATACTCTTAACATAACCTAAACGCACAATACCATACAAGCGTTAAATCAAAGTAAAACTTTTTCTTTCTTTCTTGTGCACATAATCAATTATGTATTGCAATATATCATGAAGGATTTACTTACAATATTAAATAAAAGAACCTTATTTTTCTATCATACCTTTACACTGCCGTGAATCAATTGCCCGAATGTAAGGCAGTATGCCAAGTAGTGTTCCGGCGTTATGTTAATTCAATTTCAGTTTCCAGCATTATTTTGACAATCAACACATTAGTCTTTTACGTATCTGAAATATACGTATTGCCTCTATTCGCTCTACTTCTTCGTGTCAGCGGTTTTGTTGTTTCTCGATTTGACATCTACGTATCACAAGATTTTGAAGACAACAAAAAGGTGCTTTATATTTTAAGTGGAAAAGCAGGATTGCCACTACAGTATGAGACGGTATACATACTTCTCAATTACCGCACATCGAGAAAGCCCGTAACTACATACATATGTATATCTCGACGATGTTTCTTGAAACGATGAGGGAGAAGTAAACTGCGGGACGAGTTATACGATCGTTGATCTCTACTGTCAAAGTTTTTTCCATGTATACAAATCGTAAAAGTGCATGAGGCAGTAATAGATCACAGGGAACTTAACAACTAATCGAAATTTGTCAAATAAAGAGTGTGATCGATTGATTGACCGAAGTGAAATTTTGTCACTGTCCACTTTCAATTCGGCACGACGGTTGCTTCAACTGTATGTCAAATGACAAAGGCAGCACAGTACGAACGGGGGTGAGAAAGGAAAGGAAAAAGCATCGGCTATTCGGAGCATTAGCGGTCACGAAGGAAAAAATGTAACGGCCATCTAGTTGTGACAGTTGCATAACCTGACGTCGTATCTGATAGGATTGGATAGGATTGGATAGGATGCAGTGATGTCTGTTTTGACTGTACAGTATTACTCACCTAATAATCGGCATGTCTGAGCGGTGGCTGCAAATAAGCTCTTTCGTGACAAACTAAAATGTTGCTGTACACATTGATAGGAGGATACGTTCTAACGTCAATGATACTCTTTAAGTACCCAACGTTATTGCATAAAAAGAAAAAAGTGAAATTTTTATGTCATCACATAAGCCATAGAGGTGGTGGGTTTCATTTTTTATTGCCGAACTATATCCTCCTGTATTTTACTTATGTCGCAAATTATGCTTCTTTCTGCAGTCTCATTAATTTCGACGTAAACCCTTTTAGGAGCAGGAGAGAGCTATGAAAACACGATGTGCGCATTTAGACGGTTAGTTAAAACGTTGTTTACTCGTTGTATCAAGGTTATGTGGTTAACTGCACTCCGTAATATATATACCTTTTTTTATTACAGTCCTACCTATTTAACGTTTGATCGTCCAGAATATTTGAATATTATCATTTTCAATACCGGAACTCTGACAACACTCTCTGTATCAAACCTTTCCTTGATCTTTAAACATAACGATAAAACAGCTGAGTCATTTAAAAGATATGTGCGTTGCTCAGTAAACATTTTGACTTCAAATCATTTTTCTTTTTTTTCCGCACAGTCTGAATTTAATGTTCTACTGTCGATCTTATTATCATTATCACAGTTCACGAATGTTATATTGCAGTGACAAAGGCAAAAGTTTTATGATGACTATGATTTGCAGTTCTCTTGTGTTTCACATTTCATTTGGCAACATTATTTTGATCTGATAAAAGTTTTATGCTGTAATAAGTGATGGAATTATGTACTCGTGCAAATGTTCCTCATACATGTAGCCTTTTAACACATCATGAGATCTCTAGTTAAGGGCATAATGTTACCAGCCCATAAATAAAATGCCACTGTGATTTTTTGAGACATAAAATGAATTAAAAATATTCAAATATGTGGAGCATGAAGAGAATTTTGTAAATTTTATAAAATCTCTTGGCATTTACACGTGTTGTTACAGGATCAATATAATTACAGAGATAAATTTGATTGTAATGTATATATGTGAGTACGAGTGTACGTGTATTTGTATGCACGTATGTTCACATTTGTGCGCAGAGAAAATGATGAAAAAATGATATTTATGAAAAAGATTTATCTAGCTTGCTTAATTTAAACTTCTTTTTTGATCAAAGGTTATTATTAAACATTTTATTGCAAAGAAAGAAATAGAGAACAAAATTTCTGTCATTCTAACATTTCGTAATGATGAAAATTGTAATTACAGAGCCGTATCCGTTGGTACTGAAATGTTAGAACTGGATTGTCATTTAACAAAGGATGGGGAAGTAATTGTGTCTCACGACCAAAACCTTCTACGCAGCACGGGTACAGACAAGAACATCTGTGATTTAGATTACAAAGACTTACCGCCACTGAAAGCACGTCTTCCGATTGATTTTGATCCAGGTATGTTTGTTTCTGTATCTAAGATAATGATATCTTTGAATGAAATCATTTAAGAACCGTAGTTGGACAGATGTGGAATTTGTTGGCTCTGGGAATGAGGATGAGAGGAGGTTTGCTTTACTCAGAGAAGTATTTGAAACATTTCCCAATATGCCTATCAACATTGATATTAAAATCAATGATGACCGTCTCATATCAAAAGTTTCTGATCTTATTAAGGAATATAAACGAGAAGAATATACAGTATGGGGCAACTTTAGCGATGAAATTACTCAAAAATGTTACAAGATGGTATGTAATTAGACACTTTGAAATATTTTCATAGATGATTGGATATTATATACTAGGATCTTTGTTTTAGAATCCTCATGTGAACCTATTATTTTCCATGCAGCGCGTTACGTTACTAATCTTTCTAATGTATACCGGTCTGCTGCCGTTTGTACCTTTAAAGGAGACACATCTTGAAATATTTCTACCTTCCATCTATTTACGGTATCTTAACATCTCTCTTATGAGACGCGAGGCATCCATGCCGGTGGTTATTCGATTGAACGCGACTAACAAATTATCCAAATGTTATTTGTTTAGACGTAAAGGTGGTCCAAGTCCAACGTTTCTGCCATTTGAAAAGTTGATTGTCCGTACGATCAACGTATTATTAATGAGACCATGTTTATTTAATCATTTGCGAGCCCGGGGAATCCATGTAAGTATATCACTAGTTTTGAAAGATTTCATTTTCGATTTACGACGATTTCAAATGGAACATTTTAATAGGTTTACTTCTGGGTTCTAAACAAAGAGGAAGAATTTAAAAGAGCGTTTGATCTGGGCGCAACCGGAGTAATGACTGACTATCCTACGAAATTAAAATTATTTTTAAAACATTATGTGTTCAAATGAGATCTACCGTAACAAGTTGATTGACGTTGATCTACTGCATACTAGGAAATTGCAAAGTCCTTTTCTTCTGAGAAACAGAAAAAAAGTATCTGCCATTATGCACAGGTGGATGTGCAATGTGCAATGCATATTCATACTAATATAAGTAGTATATTTTTTATAAGCGGAGCAGAACTATTTTCAGTTTTTGCATAAATGTTGAAACTTGAATAATAACTACAGCAGTAACATTATCAGCAAGAACAAGAACATCAGCAGCAACAGCAGCAGCTTCTATACACATACATAACAAATTGTAATTTCTACGTGAAATAAGCGAGCACAAGAAGCGTCGCCGAATTATGACGTCATGTAAAGACTATTCGAACAGTTGAGTTTATCATATCGCTGTGCATTGTCGAGTCAATTGCTAACTACGTAAAATAGGGGTAAATAATGCGGATTAAAGATGCTACGTACGAAGCATGCAGATCATTATCGATTGCGAAAGCCTTGCACCGACGAATGTAATAGTTCACGGTTCAGGGAAATTTTATTTTGTGATGGAATGTGATACACGATCAAGGGTGGTTATACAATGTAAGTTAGTGTCGTCTCATACACCGCATTCCTTTTTTTTCTTCAAGAAATGTGGATTAAATATATTCGAGTACGTAACGTTTACATTCGATGTGCCATTTTATCGCGACATTATTCTGCGCAGTAAATCTCTGTGACATTTATATGGCCGCTGTCAGTATTAGCTATCAGTATTATCTTCGAGTGTAAAAGGTATCAGAACATTTGACGATACTAGCAGTCATTTCCTACATTCGTCATTCATGAGCGCTACTCACATCGTGCTACTTCGTTAGGAGGTTCTCTAAATAGGGATGCACATTGTACAACTTATAGATGTTAACTATGTTGGTTATCGAAAGTTCATCTTTAATCATTGTTACCGTTAGCTATAAAATATGTTGCCGATATATTGCAATTTTAACAACCGTACAGCATCGCACATCTCTACCACATTCAACAATGTAAATTGATTTGCTAACTTTCGGTGTAGACACATTGCTTTCTTCTGCGGCGCAGATAGATAGCTTCAACGTGGGTTAAAAATGTGTGTAAGTGTGTGCGTGTGTGTATGTATGCATAAATTTATCATTCATCAGAGATTGAAAAATATATGTGTTTATATTTATAGGAGAAAAAGGGAAAGAAAAGGAAAGAAAAGAACAAAGGCAGGTTATACATGATATATGACTTCTAGTTTATGAATAACTTTTGTACCTATATCCTGCATGTCTTCAGTGTGTTCCATATCCACGGTTGCAATGCACTAACAATGCCATCCAAATACTCCATAGCGTGCAACTACATTTCAAAATTTTATAATGTGTTTCGACAGTATCAACCCCTTTTTATTCTGTACACGTTGATATAAAAAAGATGAAATCCCTATGTAAGATTAACAATGTAGAGAGTTATAAAAATGATTAGTAACAATATGTATTTTGGTATGACTGTTCACTTTGATCAGAATACAAATTAAATGGAATATATACGTTACATGGTAAAGTAAGTCTAAATGAAAAAAGTAAAACTTACTCTATGTACAAACACATGTACCTTTGTACTTTGAATTAACTTTTGTGTACTTGTAAGCTCAAATTTTATAATGTAAGGTTGAATTATATAATAAATAATGAAAATAATCTCAATTGTCTACATAGCGTTGAAATTTAACGCGTTTACAAATGTCGTAGAAGCGTATAAAAATAAATTTCTATTGTTAATATAACTTTTCCGCTTAACGGTTGCTTGTTTCCCGAAGGAGTCTCCTGTTCCTACGTATTCGTTCGATGAATAACATTCATGCGTTTGCGTGACATACGACATATTAATGATCCTGTGAATTTCGGCACTTGTGATAGATAAATTCTTCCGATCTAATTTCATCCGAATCATCGTTCTCGAGCACTTGCCGATACGTAAATACTTTTCCTTTGCAATAACAACATTGTCGGACAGCTGTATGCGACTCGTTGAAATGTGTTTCTATAGCTATGTGGGTACCAACAATGTCGACATCGCAGGAATCGCAATGTACTCGAATGGGTCGAAATCGTCCGTGAACAGAGTCAGTAACGACCCGAGTCACTTCTGCGATCTCTCCCTGCTTATCATCACTCGAAGTGTCCTCTCGAGCCGACATTTCTTTCTCCTGTAATTAAAATTATCAGTGAACACACCAGTATGTTCTAACCTATAAACACTGAACTTTATAATAAATATAATCTCCTGTCACTTGTTACGGAAACATAGATAAAAAAAAGGAAAAAGAAAATTATATAAATGCCACCTCATTGTATCAGGCTTTCCTACATTTGTTTGGCGAATATCCTGCGTGCTAAGCGATAATGCATTAATGAGAGCTACTTTCATCACTTCCTGTGCGTGTGGTGATTTTTACGCACACAAACTAATGAGCACACGTGCGCGCGTTAGTTCCGCAGACATAACAAAGAATGTAACGATTATGTTTCAATGACAATAACATAATGCACAGGTTTGCTGGTTTTATTTCACTCTAATCGGTCAATGGAAAAGTCTATCTTGATAAATGTGGTACATATAAGATGTCATCTAAGGTGGTGATTGTCATGAATCGATCATCAGTGACTCACTTTATTTATTACAAACTAATGTATTTCGTACTTACAATAACAAGAACATAGAATGGTCTTATATGAGTGTATGATAAAGAGTCACGTGAATGAAATAATTCATATAACATGTACAAACATTATATGGGTTTTATTTTGAAATGTAGTCCTATGAGAGAGAAGACTAAGCACTTGAGATCTTGAACGAGGTAATAGAAACAGCGTAGTCCTTCCGGATCACGAGATTGATTCACATCCAAAAGCGAGCCGGTTTTCGAGGTTGTAAATGATATATGCTCGTCGCCGATTACAATTTCCAGCTCCTGCCGACCCACGCGATCAGGCTGAGGCCAAAGAGAGTCATCTTCTTGCATTATTTCGGAGTCTTGAATAATACGTTTTAGCTCTTCCATAACGCATTGGTGGACATAAGCTTCCTTTCGAATCATAGTGTCATTCTTGTAATTCGAATTATTTGCGTATCGTAGTTTACCGTCTGGTCTAAATTCGAATTCAAGGAATTCGTGGCCGAATTTTCCTTTGTGCCCAACATAATATCGTATATAGAAGTCCGTCGACATAACGCTCTTATTGCTGTTTCTTGTTGCTGCCGCTTACTCTTCGTCCCCTAACCTATACGTGTTCTGCGCCTCGTACCTTTCTTATTTCTCTTCCTTTCTCGCCCAATTCTTTATATATTCAGTGAGACGTCACTCAGAAGTGATACGGAGCTAAATTAAAATACTTTGTAGTTGAAACTTTCTTCAAAATGTTGAGAAAGAATGCTATTCTAAGCAAACACGATCACCGGAATGTCGTAGCCACTCTGCACAGTGACGCGCAATGTCGCTGGCAACATCGCCATTTTGTAATTCGTCGCTACGAACCACTACGAACCACTACGATCAGAGAGTTTGTGCCGACAAACGATATTTCTTCTTACGAAACTCTTATGCTTGTACCAATGTGTGCATGTACATTGCGCTCATATCGTAAATTTTGCTGGCAATAATTCCTTGACATGCATCCTTTTCGATCTATGAGATTTAGCAAACTTTCTTATCAATACGCTGAGAACGTCTTTAGCGCTGTTGATTTATGGTGCTGCCATCTTACGTCAGTAATTTGAACTGATACCGCTCGTAATATTTGGATATTCTGTAAGATGGCGCTAACATTGCCTTTTTTAAAAACTTCTCGATATCTTGCCAATATCTGATTATTTTGTTGAAATTTTATTTTTTCTCTCCTTCGTCCTGTAATCGCGACCGTATCGGTTCGGGGAGTAAAGTGACGGCTAGGCTTGTTCTACGTAGGACTACGTAGTTCTACGTAGTTCTGCGTGTGCAGACCTGCCGCGCGCGTGAAAATTTTGATGGGGTAAGGGACCTCTGTTTAAGCGTCAGCGAAGCTGTTTAAACATCTAAAGTTATTGCCAATTGAATTCCAAATGTGCACCTACTAAATTTTGTATTTCCAACTTGTCGCGATGTTCGAGGGAAGAGCTAAAAGATGAAGCAGCAGAAAGACATTTCATTGCTTATTGGAAACAGTTATACTGTGTACATATTTGCATGGCTTTTACATCATCGACGTAAGATAAAAACAAATATTATTTATTCTCATTTTATTCACGACGTACTTTGCCATTGTTGATTCTGAATTGTCTCAATAATCGTGTGATAAATAAATATTTCTTTAAATAAGTTTGTTTATCGCAAAATTTGTTCGCATTTTGTATTACGTTTATGTGATCTCTCTTTTATTAATTCAGCGTGTTTATTCACTCGCGGTGAAGTCAAGCGTCTATAATCCGTGTGGTGGTGTTGGACCGATTGATACGCGATTTCATCCCTCGTTTATGGTTTAGGGAATAAAAACATTACTATACTGGTTCCTCATCGACCGACAGCACATTATCCGCGCAGATTAGTAGATAATCTATAATGACGAGGGTAGAAATCTCTAATCGTAAGGCGTGAAATGTGTGTCTTGTTTAGTGTGACAATAGGAAATGCGCAAATTCCTATTCTCCGACGCAAATATGATTATTCAAAATTCTGTTGTCCTTAGATACTCGCGCGACAAGCAAATTCTATCTTTGTGCGGATAAAACAATATGTACGCTATGTCTCGGTGAAGATCGCGACGAAGGTGGTAAGTGTCATCAAATTTTGCGGTACGATCATGTTTCTTTTTCCATCCGAAGCAAGTACGTGCAATCCCATAAAATTTCCGTGACGTTCTTCGTGACGCTCAGCGTGCGGTATGCACCGTCTGGTTTGCCCATTCAATGGCCAATGATAGGCATCTTTGCTCCGCGCAGCTCCGCGCGGCAAGGGGTATCGACACCAAATCCAGAGCTATCCGACCAAAAAAAAAACAGACCACACGAGCGTACGAAATTTTGTTTGCATCGACTTGACGTCTTTAGAGTGCGATTCTTGGATCTATGTTATTCCTCAATATGGATTCAGTTGTGATTCGTGCCTGTTCAGCAACATCTGCCGTGTTGCGAAGGAAAACATGGATTATCGATAACATTTCGAGGGTTTTAAAGCTCAAACGCATGCACTTCCTTGGAGCAATAAGTAGCTCGGTAGCTGCCGTCGAGACGTGAGAAAAGTGTATTGGGCCGCTGCCTATCAACTCGAATCGCAATGAGGATCAATCCCTATGGGCATATCACTCTCATCTACCTCTGTCTGGGTATCTGTCTGGGATCAATCGGTACGCATCGCACTCTTATTCCGCCATACTACTCCACCGTACTACTATCTTCTACCGGCGGGACTACTTAACAGTGCAATAGTGATCAATCCTATTATATCCTCTCGTAGCTGTGTCGGCTCAATGGACTGACAACAACAATTTTGAATCTCGTCAAGCTGCCGCACAATGGGGGAGGAATCGCGGATGGCATCATAATCGCATCATCGCCGGTATCGATGACATACGACCAGTCAGCAGGGAGAATTGTAGCAGCGATGTGCTTTCGAAGAATCCTCACCTATCCAGTGCCGTCGAGTGTGCTCGTACCTGCCGCGATGGCGAGCCTTCAAAGACTTGCTATTATCATTTCATCGTTGAGGATTATCCGATAGCAGGAAGGTCAGTAATAATTCATTTGACAGATGAGAGAGAGAGAGAGAGAGAGAGAGAGAGAGAGAGAGAGAGAGAGAGAGAGCAGGAGAGAAATGTGACTGTGAAATGTCTCGATTCGTCTGCATCCTCAATCTTGACATTGTAGAGCATGCGAACTTTGCCGGCCAACCAAATCCGACATGCACTGCAATGGCTGTCACTGCGTAGAAGCCGATGGTGTCGAACGTACGGCACTCATTGTCAATCGTATGCTACCTGGTCCATCGATCGAAGTTTGCAAGGGTGATCGAATCGTTGTCGACGTTGAGAATCGTTTGAAAGGATCAGCGATAACAATTCACTGGCATGGTATATTGCAGAAGGGCTCGCAATATTTTGATGGCGTACCTTTCGTCACACAATGTCCGATATCGGAAGAAACGACTTTCAGGTAAACTACTCTTACTCGTCTCTTACTTACCACTATTATATATTTCCTCTCTCTACCTTGATCTATAGGTATCAGTACGATGCCAATAACGTCGGAACGCACTTTTGGCATGCACATTCCGGTCTTCACAAGATGGACGGAGTATATGGACCACTGATTGTCCGCGAACCGCCTAAGCTCGATGTTAACCGGGAGCTTTACGACTACGATCTTTCGAAGCATATTGTCCTCATTAGCGATTGGATGCACGAGATGGCCATCGACAAGTACCCTGGTCGCATAAATAGTGATATAGGGCAGAGACCTAATTCGGTCTTGATAAACGGGAGAGGTCAATATACGGTAAGTTAACATACTAGCGTAATCGCTATCATATTACATATTATATCATTTATTTCATTTATCGAGATATCTCAATCGAGATATAACTTTCATTGACATCCGCAGAATTCGACTACCGGACAGCCAACCAATGTATCGCTCGAAGTTTTCGAAGTGAAGCCCAACAGTCGCTATAGATTCCGACTGATCAATTCTTTCTGTACCACTTGTCCCTCTTCTGTCACCGTCGAAGGGCATCGACTCACTATTATCACAGCCGACGGAATGCCGGTGAAACCGGTTGACGTTGATACAATCGTATCGTTCGCAGGTGCGTACATAACGTCTGCATTATATGTTATTATATTATATAGCGTATCTGCTTCCAAAGATCTAGAGATGCTCCTTTAACATAACAAGATAATAGAAAAGAAAATTTGATACGCAGGCGAACGTTACGATTTCATTGTAAAGACTGGGGAGAAAATCGGAAACTTCTGGATTCAAGTTCGCGCACTCGGGGGATGCGGAGAAAATCGTATTCAACAATTAGCGATAATGAGGTATCAAGGTGCGCCGATGAGTAACGAAATGAATTCACCTCCCGCATACGATACAGGTCTTTCACCGGGCGTGGTAGGTGTCAATATCCGTCCAATCGCTTCCTTCTGCCGCATATTTTCGCCTCACAGTAGATTTTCAATTGCTCATTTTCATAGGTTTTGAATCCGTTGGACGCTATTTGTCACGAAGACCGTGAGGACGCAATTTGCGTTAGTAATTTGAAGAGTGCCATACCTATTGACAAGGATATACTTAAGAAGAAGGCAGACATTAAAATCTATTTACCGATCAAATTTTATCGGTACGAACTTGAGAACCTCTTCAGGCCTAATACGTACAAGAACTTTTTGGGTAAGGATTTGAGATAACGTAGATCGATCTTCTCTTTAGTTGAGCCCGATATTATAAGACTATATGTCTATTGCTACAGTACCCAATGGCGGATCTCACCAAGCGTCCCTCATTGACGGCATTGCCTTTGAATTTCCAAATGCGCCGGTCCTCTCACAATTGGAGGATGTGCCGAAGGATCGGTTTTGCAATTGGGCTAATATGCCCAAGAAATGCCAAGATAATAGTACCGCTTGCTCTTGCATACACAATGTGAATATACCGCGCGATGCGATCACTGAGATAGTACTCGTCGACGAATGTACGTATTCGTTATATACTACTATTATACTCATTGTCAGATCAATTTGCAACGGTACCTTAACGTTTATGTTTCTCTTCACGTTTCTGTAAAATAGTTCAAGTCCCGAACATATCGCATCCCTTCCACATGCACGGATACGCCCCGTACGTCATCGGCATGGGTCGATCACCCGACACGAACGTTACGAAGATCAGCTTGGCACACGCGATGGATCTCGATAGGCGCAACCTTTTGACGAGGTGCTTCGATCTACCGCCTGCAAAGGATAGTATCGCCGTACCTAACAATGGTTACGTCATCCTCCGATTCCGCGCCAGCAATCCCGGTGAGACAAGTTTGTCCTAATCTGCCATTTTCACTGCAATACCTCCTAAGCACTCAAGCTACGATTCTGACCTTCGACGTTTCTTCCCAGGATTCTGGTTACTTCACTGTCACTTCATCTATCATCAAGCGGCTGGAATGGATATGTTGTTGCGAGTAGGCGAACAATCGGATCTGCCGCCGGTACCACATCAGTTTCCAAAATGCGGCAATTACATGCCGCCAATCAGACGATCACATCATCCGCCTGGGACGAATAAGCCCCGGAAATACTGATTTTCCCTGCCCTTCCCTGCCCTTCCCTGCCCTTCCCTGCCATCGTTCGAGGACGGTATAGGCAATCCACTGAAACGACACTTCGGTCATGCTTCTGCTCTTTGGGATCAGAATGAGACGTTACCGTCGTCGTGACGATAGTCGTCGTCGTCGTCGTGTGAGTCGTCGCGTGAGACCTCGACTATACTCTATTTTTCCTTCAGCCTTACTGATCGTAATGATAAGGTGACTGTTTTTACGGTGAACGTCCGCTTTAACGATCCTCCCATCGCTACTGTTATACGACCTCCGGTCTACCTCCAACATTGACACAGATGCATCGGCTTTGTCGCGACGTGATTATTTTCAATCAGGTATGATCGTTATAACTTTGGACGAACGAGATAAGGAATTATATAAAAGCAAAGGAGTTCCGCGATGTGCGACAAGACAGATAAGATACCTAAGTTGAAGATCGAAAAATAAATTTGTCTTTCAACAAAAGATCGTAATGCAGGCGTGCATTGAGGCGTACATTACCGTTACTTAAGCTTTCACCTTCCCCTACTCCTTTTTGGCGACGATTATTTTCTCGACCATTATTTTCTCGACCATTATTTTGTCGACCATTATTTTGTCGACCATTATTTTGTCGACGATGCGACGGCTGAAAAAAGACTCGCTCTCATCGTCTTAAATCGCAAAATATAAGCGCACTGCTAGCGATTAGACACGGTTCACGATGCTTGCAGCAATATTGTATGTCGACCCTGTGACTGCCATCTGATATTTCGTAATGGATTGTTCGAGGTCAGCTCCAACTGACTCCAAGTGGCTCCTAGTGGCTTTAAGATCGTACGAAGAGGCGCTCAGAACCGTTCAAAGAAAGAAGCGCATAGTGGCGCGCCTCTGATAAGAAAGTGAAAGAGCATCGAGCCTAGTGAGAGGAGCGTTCATGTTGAGATCGAGTACGGTTGAGAGAAAAGGTAGATGTATGAAAGCGTGTATGCGAATGAAGATAGTGTTGCGGTGGCGGCGGCGTCGGTGGCGGCGGCGTCGGTGGCGGCGGCGTCGGTAGCGTTGTACCGGTAGAAGAAAAGTGAAAGCGAAACGTACGGTGGCAATCGCCGTGCTATGAGAGAGCCACACTTGCCTGAGATACTCTCAGGGCTGTCCAATCGACCTCGAAACTTGGCCAACCTCTTGCCCGCATATCTATCTCACGCTAACTCTGACGATTAGATTGAACGCCATCGTTGTTGTTCTCAAAAAGTGTCGTCAGAAAAAAATCTCTCTAATAGCTCTGCCCTCGAACTATATACCGTATGCTCGCCCGAAGGTAGCGAAGAGTAGGGAAACATTGAAGCAAGGACATAAGTACGATTGGGAATAGAGTAGCGTGAAAACGGTACCGCGAACAAAATGTCGTCTCTCACCGATCAAACCGAGCACGATTCTCGAGCGTGGTGAGCGGCAAACCCGCTTACCGGCACAGACTGAAAACGAATTCTCTCAGTTTGTTGCGCGTACCCGATCTGCTAACATCTATCGATTATACTACCAGTCTTCTTTTTCTTCTACGCTTTTTCCCTTCCTTCTTTCCTTTTTCCTTCGTTTTTTTCTCTGCCGTGGCCGATAAGAGGTGGTAATAGCGAAGGCGGAGGCGGAGGCGGAGGCGGAGGCGGAGACGGTAGTGATGGTGACGATGATGATGACGGTGACGGTGATGGTGATGGTGAGTATTACACGCACCGTAGTGACACCGTAGAGCATCGTAGCCAAGAGCCATTTTAGCTGCATAAGGAGTGGTATGACCCGGTGAAAGCGGTATCAACGATACGGCGACAGTGCGCATTGTTGTCCTTCCTCTGGTTAGTTTCACCATCGTAGGGCATGCGGTAATTGCTCTCTTTGCCGGATGCTTTTGAGTTTCGAGAAATTGGTGAAAATTCTGTAATACCGATCGAAAGCAGCGGTAGTACGGGATCGGGGACAGGTGAGCATTCGCAGAGAGGAACGTTGGATCCTTTCCAATTTCAACGGCAAGCAGGGCATCGTGCACCGTTATATCGCTTCGAGCCCGTTAGATTATATTCAAACGACAGAAGAATAAAGAAGAATAAGAAGGCCCACCTATCGTCCTTCGATGGAAGTGCATTATCGCTCTCACGGAAACGGCTATCGCTACGTACGTATTTAAATGGTAATCGCTGCTGGGAAAGGTAGACACTATATACATTCCTTTTCCTCTCGATCCTTATTCTCGCAGACACGCGTCACTTTTCCATCAAAGGCCGGTCAGAGAAATTGCAAGCACTGAGGCGGTGAGGCGGTGCTCATCGATTCATTTGAATATCCGGTCAGGCTCCGAGAAACTGAACTGACCCTCAAGGACGGCATATAGCGGAAGGAAGAGCGATGACGATCAGGATGAGAGAGCAATTCTCAAGGCTAGTTGCCTTCTTGACAATCGTCTTGCTAGGATATTGTCGGCAGGAAAACGGCGTTGCGGCCGATGGCAATCTACGCGTTGCATTTCAATGGAAACAAATCGATTATCGATGGCCGAGCGGCGGCGAAATGAAGAGGCTTTTCCCTAATTACAAGCAGGAGGACAACTTGCCACTCGGACTTGAAGTGACCGCTGAGAGAATATTTTTGACAGTGCCCAGATGGAAGCTTGGCGTAGCGGCAACTCTAACGTACATCTATGCAAACGGTACGATTCCTTTCGACTCGAGACGCACTTCTTCTTTACTTCAAATGTAACACCAATGCATGATATGCACAAACAACGTAAACAGATCTAGTCGCGCGTAGAATCGGAGATCTATTATCTTTCCATAAGACGTTTCCGGTAAAGGTAAGCCGGTAAGCGCCGTCGTAATCGGCATACAGTGTGCATTCTCAGAATTTCTTCTGATGCCACAGATGCGTTTGATCGGTTGCCTCATTGCCAAGTTACGTCGTCGAGCATAGCAAGATTTTTTCAATGACGTACCTATCAACGAGACATACACATGTTCACTCAGCGCACACTGACACATCGACAAAGGGTATATGTAGATGAGTTTTGAAAGACGGGATGAAAATTGGGATGGAAATTGGGATGAAAATTTTGATGAAAATTGGGATGAAAATTACAGATACTCGCCAGTCGCCAGATTTAATGCCTTATCCGTCGTGGGAGGCGCATCAGTACGGTGCGATGGGCACTGTGCCGGAGATTGTCTCGACATTTCGAGTTCGGGCCGATCGATGCGGAAGACTATGGGTACTCGACACCGGGCTCACCGATATCCTCGGCAGTCCCGAGCAACAGGCGCCACCGGCTCTCATCGTTTACGATCTGGGGACAGATCGAATGTTAAGAAAGTATGTCGTCCCGAGCGATCAGAGAACGGCTGACTCTCTCTTCGCCAATATCGCCGTCGAGGACTACGACTGCGACGATTCTTACGCCTACTTGGCCGATCTTGGCGGGCCTGGCTTAGTTGTCTACTCGTGGAAAGGTGACAACTCCTGGCTCGTCAAGCATCACTTTTTCCATCCGGATCCTCAGGGTGGCGAGTTCAATGTCTCCGGCATTGCCTTTCAATGGACCGACGGACTCTTCGGCATGGCACTGGCACCGGCCGGCAAAGGATACAGTACTCTTTATTTCCATCCGCTCTCCAGCAACATGGAATTTGCTGTTAGTACCGAACTACTCAGGGATCCTGATCGTCTCGCACTCCCAGGTAACCTATCCGTGGCCATCTCATCTATCGTCTCTCTTACTTCTCTTTTATCGCTTAGGTAGTTTTCATGAGTTCCGAGTGCTCGGATCTCGCGAGGCCAATGGCCAGAGCAGCGTAAGCTTTTTCGATCCGGCAAACGGCGTATTACTCTACGCCCTAACCAATATGAATTCAATTGCTTGCTGGAGACCGACGGCTCACTTCAATCTCGAGCAGCAGGCTCATCTCTACGTTGACAACGTCACCATGGTCTTCCCCAACGATTTGAAGGTCTGCTCAATTCCTCTCTTATCATATCTTCTTCTACCTCTCGACCATAATGCTCCGTATAATAATGAGAGAACAAATTTCTCTACAATCTGTAGGTCGATCGAAGCGGCAACGTTTGGGTTCTCTCCGATCGGTTGCCAACCTTCATGTACTCTCACTTGAATCCAACCGACTACAACTTTCGAATCTTGACGGGTTCTGTCGCAGAGTTGATCCGCGATACTGTCTGCTCTCCAACGATTGGCAGAAACGAGACCGTAACCACTGCCGCGAGTACCATCGCCCTGCAGCCCAACCATCGGAACGATATGGTAGCTTCTGCCAATTCAATTTTATCGCGATCTGCTAGCTTGCCAGTGAGCCTGTGCGCGATCTCTGTTGCCTTGTCCCTTATTTGAAAACTTTGCTGAAAGAGGAAGAGAATCGAAATCGTTTTTATTCGGAAACGATAGTAGTGTCCTACGTAGG
Organism: Anoplius nigerrimus; assembly: GCA_914767735.1. Lineage (NCBI taxonomy): Eukaryota > Metazoa > Arthropoda > Insecta > Hymenoptera > Pompilidae > Anoplius > Anoplius nigerrimus. The sequence goes on from OU612083.1 coordinate 18,429,959, forward strand.
TACGTAGTTGTGTCACTGGGTAGCTGCGGTACACACATCTTTAATTCGGCGAACAGTGGATCCTATATTATCAACGCATCGTGATCGATGAAGAAGTGACGAAAGAGGCCAGCGGTTGACGGCAGAATATGTTAAAACGAATAAATACTCGACTCTGAAGACGAGCATACTGAAATATTCGTTAGTTTCACTCATTCGTCGAACCTTTCGGATTCTCGTTTCTCGATATGAATTATACCGTTTTTTGCAAATAGAGTAAGTAAGTAAGTACGCATATATGTGCATGTAATATATAAGCGAGTAGATAGAATACATAAGTAGCGCGTATAGTAGCGTAACAAATTGCACGCTAGGAGAAAAAGTCTCGTGTTGCGCTCGAGCTGCCGCTCTAATGGCAAGTAATCATGGTCAGAGATTGAGGCGAGAAACAAGGAAAATAATTAACATAACTGTCGTAGAAATACGAAAGAAAGATAACGAAGGCGATGTACTCTTTTCCGCTTGGCACGAGCGCGGACTTGACGACCGGTATGATTATGGGATTATCAATTAGCCGACTATCAGGGGTCAAAGTGTCGAACGATTGACGCAGCGGTGCAACTCTCTCTCATCCAATCGGCGCAGGCGACACTCTGCGATACGCTCTTTGCGTCTTTCCTACCGAGTTCCTACCGTTCAGTTCGTTCCTCGTCTGGGTGCTGTTCTCTCTGCTCGGAAAGTGACGTGAAGTGAGGAGAAGCGAGTGGAAGCGACCGCAGTTCTATCCTATCAGCAGTGCGATTTGCGTGACTCGCATAAACGGAACAGTCGACCGAGGAGGAAGGGGGGGTCGAGGAGTAACTGCTATCACTAATCAGCGGATGCGCTTCTACACTGTTCACTCTCGGCGAAAGTTAACCGATTCGACGGGAGAAATATATTTATAAATAGAATTGCCGTTATTCTGACGGAAGGAGCGATCGGACTGATACCGGATACTGGAAGGTGCATTCACTTTGGGAAAGTGTTGGCATTCGAGATGCAGCAGTCGAAGAGTTCGATACCAGGGTTCGCTTACTCGCCAGCGAGAGACGCGCGTGGCAAAACTGCGCAGGGCTTTCTTTGGGGTCGGAGGATGGTAGACGGCGCCGAAGATTTATGGAGAATCGGTAACAGCCTCTACGATCTCGCCAATTTCGCCGACAATCATCCCGGCGGCGCCGAATGGATTCAACTTACCAAAGGCACCGATATTACCGAACTCTTCGAGGTGATCTCGCCGAAACTTCAATTATCGATCCTACCTAACGATCGCGTCGCCTCTAACGTTACAGACACATCACCTGACCGACAAGGCGGAAAAGATCTTACCCAAGTTCTACGTTCGCGAGGCAAAGTCTCCAAGATCCATCCCCCTCACCTTCGCATCAGGTGGCTTCTACAAGACATTCAAGAAACGGGCCGTCGATGTTTTGAAAACCGTTGACTTTCATCGATCGTCAAAGACGTCCAATCGCATTGCCGATTTTCTTCTTCTCTCTACGTTTACCTTCAGTCTGCTAGCCGCTTCCACACAGTCGAAACTCGCGACATTAGCGGCCGGTGAGAGACATCACAAATTTCACTGCCTCTTTACTTCCTCGTCGTGACATTTATCGTGACATTTATCGTGACATTTATGGTGACCTCCATCACCTTATTGCAGGCGTTTTCCTTACGTGGACAACGGTCATCGGACACAATTACTTTCATATGCGGAACAATTTTCGCATGTATTACTTCGACCTCAGCACAATGTCGTCGAAAGATTGGCGAATCACTCACGTTATGAGCCATCATATGTACCCGAATACAATCTGGGATCATGAGATTTACGCTGTCGAGCCTTTCTTACAGTGGTTCCCCAAACCGACTAAGTCTTATCTTGGCGCCCTTCTCAGTCAACTTGCCAGTCCGATCGTTTGGGCCACCCTCTTTCTCGGACAAGCGGCTAAAAGGTGCGCCACAGATTCTCTCAGCATATACTATCTCTATTAAAACTTTTCTTTTCATTACGGTTCACGTCCTTCTCTCATTTTAGGATGTTCGTCGTTCTCTTCGTAAATCGTCGAATTGAATTTCGCGACATCATTCCATTTACCTTACCCTCCGTAATGGTGTTGGTAGCACCTCATCCTTCAACAGCCCTATCTACTTGGTTGGCGACGCTCTTGATTAGCAGTTTCCTCTTCGGCGCGATCGGCTTTAACGCCGCACATCATCATCCCAATATTTTTCACGATGGCGACATATACAGGTTTGTCTTTCTCTTTGTCTCCTCACAGCCACGCCTACTCTTCTCTTCAATTCCGTCTCACTTCTTTTTTTAGGGATGATTTGGATTGGGGGCTGCTCGAATTGGACGCCGTGAGGGAACGTGAAGTAGTGGATGATAACAATTTTCTCGTTCTCACCAATTTTGGCAATCATGCCCTTCATCATCTGCTACCTACGGTCGATCATTGCTACTTACCTCTTGTCGAAGGTGTCTTTGATCAGACCTGCAAGGAGTTCAATGTGAGCACAGAGCGATGGACGCAATGGGAATTGATAAAGGGCCAGTTTAAGCAGCTGGTGCGTAACATACCGAAGAAAAACATCAGATAGACGAACGGCCCCGTATACCGCCTTAGAAATAATTGAGAAATAAAGAGAAATGTCTGTGCGCTCAACTCGAACTAGATGATTTTTATTATGCGTCTCTTTATTATGACTAGGATCAGACAAGGGAAAACGTCTCGATGGCGGAAAACAACAAACATCATGCTCAGTTCTTAACTTTATTTATTGCTTATTTACTTTAATAAATACATACTTCGGCTCTCTTTATAAATTACAATTATGTGTATAGGACAGGATTATCATCCGGTTGACAATTGTATGGAGATACGAGCCGCAGTCGAAATGCCACGACCCGCTGATGCTTTTTTCGGTTCTTCTTCTTTTCTCTCCAAACTCCTCCCTCCCCTCTCTCTCTCTCTCTCTCTCTCTTACTTTTCCCCTTCTCGCTTGTTCCTCGTTAACATCTTTCCTCAACTATTTGCCGCTTCGATTTTCATAGTTTCCCTCCTGCTTTCTTTGCGCGCCCTGTATACGTCTATGACCGTATTAGTGTGTACGTGTAATTCGGAGTACGATGAGATATAACGAATACATATCTTTGGCTCTTGCCTCTCATCGCTCCATTTCTCTTATATATTTCCTTTTGTTCTTCTTTCCTTCACTTTAAAACGCTCTCATCTTGTTACAATTTTTTCCTCCATCGCTTAGCCTTCTCCTTCTTAGCTTCGCTTAGCCTTCGCCTCTCTCCTGCTTCATCAAGCTCCTCGCTTTCTATCGATTGCCAGCGCAATGATATTAAACGGAGGAGAAGGTGGAGATGAAGAAGCAAATGAAGAAGAAGCGGAAGAGGGAGAAGATGAGGAAGCGGAAGAAGAAGAAGAAGAAGAAGAGATAAAAGAAGAAAGAGAGGAAGAGTAAAAGATTAATTCTCCACTCCCATAATTCTATCAATGTTATGTCAATGTTCAGCCTGATCTCTAATCCACGTTATGCTCAAAGATATTTTATAAAGAACGAATTTTATTGTTCATTGTACGTACAAGGCGGGATACGTGTGTATAATGTTGATTCGTTATTCTTTCAATTTTCTTGGCAACGATGTGATATGGAAATTCCAAGGTGGATTCAGTGAATCGTATCTCTTAAAAATGTTATCGGTTCTTCTCGATCCTTGGGATGACGAAGATTGGGCCAAAACACGTTGCGTCGTCGGGTAGACTCGGATTGAATTTACATATCACCATCGGGCTGCAAATCGAAGCGTGGCGGGAATGCGGAACCATCGAACTGGGGCTTGTTGAACGCATGTCGGTGTGGCTGAAAAATAGGAAAAGGCCGTTATCCATCTTTCCTTCGGGATGCTGCAACAATTTCTTTCGACTCGATCGAAAGTCCGAGAAATTTCGTTCGAAGAAATTGTCGGCTAATTCTTCGAAAGAGTGAGAAAGGTCGGTCGGACAACAAGAATTTAGCTATCGTTGCGTATGGGCTGGTATGAGCTGGTATGAGCTGGTATGGGCTGAGCGACACGCTCTCTCGGTGCCTTTCCTCTTCTTGCAAAGTCACTACGAGTCTGTCATTACGATTCGTCTGTGTCAGAGGTCCTCCGTAGACGCGCGAGAGAAATTAGAAAAGACCTTTCTTTTTTTACTTCTATCATTGTCACCGTATTGCGAGCTATTCGCATAGAAATTTCTTTCTTTAAATTCCCTCTCGCTCGCTGAGAAGACAGGGGAGGATGGAAGGATTATGTTTCGCAGAGGAGAGAAATACTCTCTTCATTGAGCTGCAGCTAAATAGTCTGTACTCACTACGGGAGCAGTCGGCGAAACTAAGCGACTAAAATCGAACCTTGCAGTCTACTCGGTAATCATATCGAGAGGAAATGGTGAAACACAAAGAGTAAGTTAAGACAATGCAAGCGTCTTTTCCGAGGATGATTCCTCGAAATTTTCATTATAATACAGAGAGAGAGAGAGAGAGAGAGAGAGAGAGAGAGAGAGAGAGAGAGAGAGGGGGGGGGAGAGACAGAAAAATAGAGAGAAAGAGAGAGGATAAAACTGTTATCGGCTCTTCACACAGGTATTTTAATGAGACACTGACGATTTTGCATGGGTGGGCTATAAGAACATATTGTCTTTGCTTTGACACGTACTACGACGAGGGGGGACTTACATGGACCAGCGATGTGTGTCTCTACTCCATCGCGGAGGGCGCTGCCTTGCGGCCCTTCTGTTGCGGCTATACAGAGACATAAATTAAAGATTCTCCGTCACTATGGCAACTTCTCGCTGAGATATGTCTGTAGAACGCGATACTCTATCTTTCCTAATGCTACTGGTACTTGGGTCGAAATTTGCTCGGTACGAAATATTGAGGATAGAGAGATATAGATAGAGATATAGAGATATAGAGATATAGAGATATAGAGATATAGAGATATAGAGATATAGAGATAGAGATAGAGAAAAGAAAGATAGATTGGAGAGATAGATAGTTAGGTGGAGTAGGGTAAAGGCGACTTACCGCTGGGCTGAGGCCACGGGCGGCACTTCCGCCGCGTCCCTTGGTGCGGAACTTGGTGATGGCTTGCTCGGCAAGGTCTGCCCTCTCTTCCGCTTCCTCGAGCTCTTGCTGAGCCTTGCGGAACTTGGCCAGATTGAGAGCAGCGATCTCCTCTGCCTCCTCGATCTGCCTCTTGTACGTCTTGATCTTCTGCTGAAGCTTGTCAACCAGATCCTGCATACGCTCGTGGTTCTTGCGATCCTCGTCGGCCTTGGAAATTGATTTGAGAAGGAGCGTTACGAAAGTTTACAGCTATTTGAACCTGTCGTTCGGAAGGTACAAGTCTGCTACGTAGAAGAAGGTGGAGGAGAGTATTACCTGGAAGCTGAGCTCCTTGATGCGACGTTCGGATTTGCGAAGGTTCTTCTGGGCATCGGCGTGCCTCCTCTGTTCTCCGTCAAGTTCGTTCTCCAATTCGCGGACGCGCTGTTCGAGCTTCTGAATGGCCTTCTTGCCACCCTTAAGCGCATTAGCCTCGGCTTCGTCCAAGCGTACTTGAAGTTCCTTGATCTGTGTTTCGAGAGCCTTACGGAGCTTCTCTTGCGTCTGAGCGTGATCTTGTTCAGCTCTGAGCTCGTCAGCCAATCGGGCTGCGTCGACCATTGCCTTCTTCGCCTTCTCCTCGGAGTTCTTGGCCTCGTTCAGCAGCTCATCGAGATCGGACTGTGCGGAGAATTGGATGCTGTCAGTCGGAGAAGCTTAACTTCTTAACTCTAACAATAAGCTAGAAGGTAAGATCAAGTTCTACTCACGTGAAGAGTCTGGAGTTCGGCTTCGAGTTTCCTCTTAGCAGCGGAAATAGAGGCGTTCTGTGCGCTAAGGTCGTTAAGCTGTTCATGGCAGTCAGCCAATTCTTGTTCGGCTTGGCGCCGTCCACGGTCAGCCTGTTCGAGGAAGGTGCGACTCTCCTCGAGTTCGTTCTGGAGAGCGTTGGCACGGCGCTCGGAGATGCCCAGCAGTTCCCTGGCTTCGTCGCGCGCTCTCTGTTCCTCCTCGAGGGCGCTCTGTACGTCCTTCAGCTGTTGCTGGTATCTCTTGATGTTCTTCTGTGCTTCGGCATTCGCCTTGTTCGCGTGGTCAAGGGCGATCTCCAGCTCGTTGATGTCGGCTTCCAGCTTCTTCTTCATGCGCAGCGCCTCAGCTTTGCCCTACGATCGAAAGAGTGCAATTGCCATCTGACTTGACTGAGGAAATAAAGGGTGTGAAATAAAGGGTGCGAAATAAAGGGTTCGTTTACGCACCTTGGCTTCAGCTTCGAGGGAAGCCTGCATGGAGTCGAGTGCGCGCTGGTGGTTCTTCCTCGTGTTCTCGAATTCTTCCTCCTTCTCCTGAATACGGCGATCGATCTCCTGCCTGACCTGGCTAAGTTCGAGCTGGCTACGGAGTACCTTGTTCTCCTCCTGTTCGAGAGCCGCTTCGGCCTCCTCGAGAGCCGCCTGAAGCTCATCCTTCTCAGCCTCCAGGCGCTTCCTCTGCTTCTCGATCTCGTGAATGTTGCGGCCACCCTCGCCAATTTGGTCCAACAGATCCTTGACCTCGTCGGCAAGATTCTTGTTCTCGCGACGAACGGCCTCCAGCTGTTCCTGACTCTCCTCGTAGGCGCCTCGCAATCTGAACAGTTCGGTACTGTAGTTGCGACACTCCTTCTGGCTGGCGTCGAGTTCGGCGGCAAGGTCGTCCACCTTCAGCTTCCATTCGCCAATGATCTTGTCGAAGGCCTTCTGCTTCTTCTCGGCGGCGTTCGCAATGGCGGTAGCGCGATCCACCTCGATCTGCAGATCCTCCACTTCGGTGGAGAGCCTCTGTTTCGTCTTTTCCAGAGCGATCACCTTCTGGTTCAACGATTCGATCGTCTCCTCGGCCTCGGCGAGGCGTGCCTGCAGTTTCCTCTTGGCTTCCTCGAGTTCCTCGGCCCTCGCCACTCCCTCGGATTCGTACTTTGTGCGCCAGAGTTGAGCCTCTGCGTTTGCCTTGCTCAACTGCCTCTGGAGGTCGGCCTTGCCTTCCGCCTCTTCCTCCACCTGTTCGCGGATGTTGTCCAGATCGTGCTCCAAGTTGCGGAATTTGCCGAGAAGCGTCGCCCGTTCCCTCGATTCCTCGTCGGCGAGTCTCTTGGTGTCCTCCAATTGCGTCGTCAGCGAGATCTTGATCTTCGACAGTTGGCTCACCTGTGATTCGGCCTCTTCCAGTTGGCGGAGCAAGTCGCTGTTCTCGATCGACAACTTCTTCTTCGCCGCATCGAAGTCGTTCAGAGTGCGATTCACCTCCTCGAGTTTGCCTTGAGTCTCGTTCAGCTGGTGCTGCAATTGCTTCACGATCTTCTCTTGTGCAGCCTATTTTGCCCAGGTAACGTTCCCAAAAGAGAGAGTCAGAGATTAATTTTAGCCGATTACTCCGGACGCCTGCGATACTGCGATACTGCGATACTGCGATGCGACGAACGCATATCTGCATCTCTACCTGTCGTTCGTCGCTTCGCCAATCAGAAGCAAACTCTTATCTACCAAGCCTAGATATTACTAGCAAGCCGTAAGCAGGCCACCGACACGCTTTCCACAACAAAATGTCATTGCACATCGGGTGAATACGACTGGAAAGAAGACGAGTGGGCCATCACGCCGTTCATCCAACGGCGAGTATCTATCGGCGCTGTTAGTTGCGTTAGTCGGCAAACTTCCCTCATTCATATAATATCTGGGGAGGGTAAGAACCTACCTTCTCGTTGCTCAAGTGATCCACGCTCGCACGGAGATCGTTCAACTCGCTGAAGTACTGAACCTTCTCCTTCTCAACCCTGTTGATTAGGTGCAACATTTTTTCAACGCATTATTTTACGAAACATTCGTCGACAAGGGGAAAATTCCAACATGGTAAGGGGGCAAAACTCATGACAACGGGGCAATGCAAAACTGTACGTAGAATCGGACCGTGTATCGTTCTGTATCCATAGTAGTCACTAGAGTCGACGGAACCGGATGTAACTGGGTAAAGAGATTATTGAACGACGACCGTATGACATATAGGGATGAACTGTAGAATGCACACAACCATTCGACATTCAACATTCGACATTCGACATTCGGCATTCGACATTCTTTTTTCTGTTGCCGTGTACCTTCTCTCTCGAAACCTGGTCCGTCGTTGCGCGAGAGTTGTTCAGTTCCGCGTGGATGTCGTGACGGCCCTTTTCGGCCCTATAGAAGATACGCTACGTTACGAATCTATGACCAATTAAAGAGAAGTGGGTGACGCGCGGCGCGCGGCGCGCGGCGCGCGGTTTTGCTTCGGTTCGGTCAATCGCTGCTAGATCCTCCACGCCGACGTAATAAATATGTTAAAAGGCAATATATTGTGGACGACAGTTTCTCGCCACGGATCGCTTACCTAGCCTTCAGCTTGTTGAGCGTATCGATCTGCTCTCCCATTTCGGCAACGGCGTCATTGTGCTTCTTGCGGAGGCTAGCCAAGGAAGCTTCGTGCTGGATGTTGGCTTCCTCGAGATCCCTTCGCAGCTTGCTGAGCTCAGCCTCTCTCTTCTTGTTGAGCTCAATTTGTGCGGATGTGGCACCACCGGCTTCCTCGAGGCGCTCACCGAGTTCCTCGAGTTCTCTCGCGAGGTCGCTTCGTTGTTTCTCGGCCTTTGCTCGTGCTCCACGTTCCGCTTCGATCTATCATCATTATTATTTTTATTATTATTCTTATTCTTATTCTTATTCTTATTCTTATTCTTATTCTTATTCTTATTCTTATTCTTATTCCTTGCCTATGTCTCTGGAAGAAGAAAAAGAAGAAAAATTAGGAAAAGGACCAACCTCTTCCTCGAGCTCTTCGATGCGGGCTTGAAGTTCCTTGATCTGTTTCTGGAGTTTGCCAACGAGAGACTGTTCGTCCTCGAGTTTCGCCGTCAGAGACGAGAGCTCCTTGTCCTTGCGCTGAATGGTCTGCTCGAGCTCCTTCTTGTTCCTCTCAAGGTCCGCAACCGCCTCTTGCGTCAACTTCAGATCACCCTCTACCTTCCTCTTTGACTTCTCGACGTCGGCACTGAAGCAATCAAAGGAGGCGATTGAAGAAGGGAGAAGTGGCCAAGAGAATAGAGTAGAGCTGGCAACTAGAATGAGCTTACCGTGACTTCTTCTCACGTTCGAGAGAGTCCTCAAGCTCGTCCAGGGTCTGTTCGAGCTTGATCTTAACTTTGTTGAGGTGGTTAACTTTGTCCTCAGCAGCTTGGAGCTCTTCGGCGGTCTTCTGGTTGACCTCACCCTGGTTCTTCTTCTCCTTGTTGAGCTTGTTGATGAGTTCATCCTGGTGGGCGATCTCGTCGTTGAGGTTGCGGATTTGGTGATCCTTCGTTGCCTTGTCCTGTTCGGACTTTTGTAAATTCAATTCGAGATCTTCGATGTCCTTCTTGAGACCGGCCACTTCCTGTTCCAATTTCTTCTTGTTTTGGAAGAGATTGTTTCTGGAATCCTCTTCTTCCTTGAATCGGTCGCTGAGGTCCTACGTATTCGAAGAAGGGATATGATTAATCGAGAAGGAGATAATAATTGGATAACGTCTCCGCTGAACGAGGCCGATCGGTGATGAGAGAACCGTGAGAGCTCATTGTGACCAATTAACTGGCAAGCCCGATCATAAGATAATCCAGGCATTCGATATTAATAGTTCCAAGCCTATCCGCGAGGATGCAGGAATATTGGCCGAAAGCCGACGGGCGACCATTCCCTGAGATAGCCGAATGAATGGCAAAGCCCCTAACTGGGCCGATTACATTAATTAGACTCTACCAGCCGAGCTATCCTCAATCAATTATCCTCGACACCCGTCTCATACGGTTCTCGGGGGATTCTAACTTTTCATTTCTGCGAGGCATAGTCTAATATTAGCGGATCGTACGTCAATGTGAAGGAAATAAGGTGACAGCGCGTCGCGGGAAGCTTTTGGCAACGGAGGGAATTTTTGGAAGCGCAACTGATTGAGTATGCGAGCAAGTGGCTGCATCTGCGATCAGTCATCCGCGATCAGTCATCCGCGATCAGTCATCCGCGATCAGTCATCCCGAGTCGAGTGATGCCAACTGGCGGAGTGAGAAAGAAAGTCCCGAAAAATGATGGAAATACCAAGTTGTTGACGCCCGGTAAGATTAAATGAGCGAGCGATGGATGAGGAGGACGCGAGCGTGCGCAGGCGTACGCAGGCCTACGCTGGCCTACGCAGCCTTCCTGCTAATGACGCAGAGAGAGCCACCGTACGTATAAATACATTCTACACCTGTTACCTCCTTCGTTTTCTCGCTTCCTCCAGCGAACGTAGCCTGACCACGCCTACTTCTAATAACCTGGAATCTGGGATCCGCGCCCCGCTAAATTTGGACGGTCGGAAGTAGGGAGTCGTTTCCTCCGTTAGCCACCCCTCGACCTCCTTCCTCGCCACCGTAAATGGCCACACGTCTCTCCCTACCTACTCACCTACCTATCTACCTATTTCATTCTACCTTCCCTATCTGATCCCGCACTGACATTGAGCGACTCGAAACTTCCCTCCCAAATGACAAAACATGAGCTCAGAATTACGCGCACCAACTTCCATATCGCCAAGTAGAATTCAATCTGTCACATGAGACGACCAGTTAAGCGTGCCCCTGTAAAAGGCGCCTCGATAAAAATAGATTGCCTGGAATCTCGATGCGGACTCGTCATTGCTGGAATTTTCTTTCTCCGCTTCAAGCTGCCACACGCTTCCCCTTACAACGTTTTGCCAGTTTGCTCGAGCCGCCTACGTTTCCATTCTTTTCCCGTCTTTCCTCTAGATTTCATTTAGATTTCCTCTAGATTTCCTCTAGATTTCCTCTAGATTTCCTCTAGATTTCCTCTGCCGAATGCAGCCGTCAGACGTACCCTCGACAGGTGAAAGATCTGGCTACGCGCACCGCTTCCTTTCGAGGCACAATTTTAGATTTCTACTACTGGAAGTGGCCGACAGGAAGAAATATAGTATTGGCCAGACGCATCCGCGTCTGACTAATGGCACGTCTCTACTACTCCCTGGCTACCTCCTACTCTCCTCTTGCGAAAGAGGTCCGCTTCCACTGCGATGTGTCATTTCGATAAATTAGGCAAGATCTAACATAGCTAACATATCTAACAAACTGTTACGTTCTCATTTCCCTTCTCGGCTCTATCGGCCAAAAATCACCGAGGCTCGTCAAGCGAATAAAATAGTAGTACAGGCAATATTGGCAATATTGGCAATAGATAGTTTACTAACCTGGAGTTGTGATTCGAGGTCGGCCTTTTGGGCAGCCAACTTGAGGGACTTCTCTTGGTAATCGGAGAGCGAGCCCTTCTCGCCCTCGAGTTGCCTCAACAAATTCGTCTTCTCCGTGAGGAGTTTGCTGTTGAGATCCTCCAATTCCTTGCGCAACTTTTCTTCCTTCTCGAAGGCTTCCTGTGCCTTTCGCGCTTTCTCCTCGAGAGCCTGCAATTGCAATTCTTCATCGAGTCTATGATCTCCATTGATCGCTGCCTTTGTGTTCTCGATTAGCACCGCGTCGCCCATCGTCGAATCCTCTCTTTATTGGTCCGCACAACCGTTTAGAATACTTCGGATAGAAAATTCGTATCGTTTTCGCGTATTCGTATCGTATAGTATTCCCTCTTCCGTTTATATGCCCGTATATTCCGTAGTAATAAGTGTAAAAGGGAAGAAGTAACGAGGTATCGGTTGCTTGCTCGATCGATCGGTCGATAGGTACACGGTAGAAATCTTTTCGTATTTTCCTTCTTTTCGTAAACTGTTGACTCGCCGCTCGCCTTCCCTTATTTGCTTCTCGATCGCGAAACGTTTCGAGAGAGATCAACCGTGCCTCCTTTTAAACGGTTCGAAGGGGTCGGCGCGTGTTCGCGTTTCCAACTGGACTCCGTCTCATCGGGGATTCAACTTTTCTACCCGAAAATCCATTCTGGCGTAAGCCGTGGGCGTTCAAGCCCCACCACTCACACTCATTCCACCGTTCCAGCGCGTACTCTTCTCTCTCTCTCTCTCTCTCCCTACCTCACGTTCCCTCATATAAAAATATTTATAACCGTAGGGAAGGGGCGAACGATATTAGAGCAGGGATGAAAGAAGCAGAGGTGGGAGCTAATGTCGGAAAGAGAGAGAGAGAGAGAGAGAGAGAGAGAGAGAGAGAGAGAGAGAGAGTAGACGGATCGCCGAACGAAATTAGACACAACGATGACGTTCCGGAAGGGTCGACGAAGCTCTTCCAGAGTTCAGTCAGTTTATGCTCAACTAGTTCTCGTTAATCGCACTCGGAGAACGGATCTTACGGAATACTCCGCGATTGAACTGCCTGCTTCTGTCTAGCTTCTTCGAACGAAAGCACAGCGGTGCTTTTAAGAGATTGGAACATATTTATCGCACGTTTTTTTTTTCTTTCCAATCTTCTCTGTCTCTTTCGTTAACTATGATCACCCACGCGTGAGAGGGTCCATATTTCAATTCGTTCGTTTTTAGAACAGTCTGATGCAAACGCGTACCGTTTAGAAATTTATCACCCACGGAGGATCATGTTACCATTTCGAAAATTGTATGTTGGGCAAAAGTTCTTCCTCCGCTAATGAGGCTACGTTATAGAGGCTAGTCTCATGACGCGTTCGTTCAAGCGAGAAGAATGAGAAATTCTCTTAATACGGTTTCACATCGATAATCTCGATTACTCTCACATTTACTTTTCTTAATTTAGAACACTTTTCCCAAAATAGATCTCTTCGACTGCAATCCAAGAACTTTGAAACGCTCAGGCAGCTCCTTCCCGAGAGTAAACACTTTTTCGATGCATCATAAAAATATTTTCATGCCATCTCTAGGAATGCCTTCAATATCTACATTTTTACATTCTTTTCCACCGTTCCTCTCTCTCTCTCTCTCTCTTTAAATATTTGATATAGGCAGATGGGTAGGCGAGTGGAGGAGTGGAAGGAAGAGAGGAAAGAAGCCGGGAGGCATCGTGTAAATAAACGTCGGGAGCGACGCATCAACGTTTTGCACGACCAAGAGAGAGAGAGAGAGACAGACAGAGAGAGAGAGAGAGAGAGAGAGAGAGGGAGGGAGAGAAAGAGAAAGAGGGGAAACAAGTGAGCAGCGAATGGCTTGGACCGCTAACATTGCAAATCCAGTTGAAATCGAAGTATATTTTGGCAAGCCTGCCGTCGAAAATAGTGTTAATTCAAGCGAGCTCGGATGCTCGATATTCCTTGTAAATTCCCAATTCGGTGAGCGTATCGCGAACGTTTCGACCGTTTGACCGTTCGAACCGTTGATAAGTTGAATGATTTGGAAAAAAAAGCGGACTTAACCCGGAGCTTCGACGATGGCGACAGATTTTGGGAAATTTCTCGATGGCGATGATCTAGAATAGTCAATAGAGGAGAGAATACTTACGGCAAGCTCGTCCTCGATGCGGGTAACATTGAGAAGAGGCTTGATCTTTTGCCAGAGCTTCCACCATGGCCAGGTGCGGAGCTGAAGGTATTTCCTCAAGTTCCTCTGGACGATAACGAGGGCCAAGCGCTGTTCCTGCAATTTCTTGTAATCCTTTCGCGAGAGGTAACCTCTGATGTAGGCTTGCATCCACGAGACGATCTTGCTGAGACGCTCGTCACGCAATTCTTCCATTTGACCCAGGACACCGGCGCGGAAGAATACCTATTGTGTTGTCATTGTCGCCACGGGAAAGAGACAAGGAGAAAGCAGAAAAAATTCCTTCAGTCAAAAGGTATTTCAAATCTCCCACTTTTCACTTTTTTAGCGAATACCGTCGTTAACGCGAGCCACCGTTACGTTCCTTCTCGATCGTAAAGAAATTTTCATAATTTCCCTCCTCTATCGCGAAAAGGAGGGAATCTTCGCGATAACGATGGTATCGCCAGTTCATTCTGTCCTTCCGTCATCTCAGATAGCTCCGGTAAAAGGATATGAGTAACCCTTACAGATCGCACTCACATGCAGAAAACTGACTCTGAGAGCTATCTCACACTTTTAATGTGACAAAGAAAGGTGGACCTTTTCTTCGTTATCATGCACCTAGATTCTAGACGTAAAGCTGGCTTTGTAACTTTGCCAGATTAGGCCGATTTCGGCTTTATTTGGAAGCAGAAAGTGTTAGGATAGATGAGCTTTATATAGGAGAAGAAGCAGGAGACGTGTCAGGTACCTTGGTGAGGCCCATACGGTATTGGTCGGGCTCCAGGTTGATCGCATCGAGGATGAGCTGAGTCGCCTTGCGGGGCTCGCAAGGCTCTTTGATGGCATTGGCGCACAGAATTTTGTATCTGTGTTGGTAGCCGCATATCATCATGTTTGTGCATTTGTTTGTATGAATGTATGTTTGTTTGGTTGTTTGGTTGTTTGGTTGTTTGGTTGTTTGTTTGGTTGTGTCGGGGCGGATGATGCAAAACAAAAACATTACGAGAGGAGGATATTAGACACATAATAAAAATTGAGAATTAGAGTTTCTTTGCCGATCGATCGTCTCGTAGCTACGAGGCAAAGATGGGAAACCACAGTGTCCCCCGTGCACTCTCTACCGTTTCCTTTCTCTATCTTTCTGTACCTTTCGTTCTCATCTGTCTCACTTTGAACCTTAGGCGTCGCATAGCAGAGGTACTGCGATCTTCGAAGGTGAGAGGTGCACAGGCGACACGAATGGTGAGATGAAGGGCAATACTATGGCGTTCTAAAGGGCGTAATCGGGTAGGGACGACAACGACCCGCTATGAGGGGAGCTCCGTCGAAGTAGGTGGGGGGGTGTTCGATTTGCTATCGCGAAACGCGGCACACGAAGCGTTGTTAATTCATATCTGGAACTGGCGTCAGTCGGACTGTTCTCGGAAAAGGGGTAACATGCCTTGGTGTGTCCAAGACGGTATTGATCGGGATCGAGTCCGGTCGAATTCAAAATCTCCTCAGCGGCTTTCTTCGGATCTCCACCAACTTTCTCGACAGCTTGGGGTGCCAGGATCTTGTACCTAAAGGTTGTGTACGGGTCACGGGGTAGGGGTTGCGGAAAAGGGCAAACAGGCGGGCGAATTGATTAGTATACTTGGGCTAATTGTGGAAAATGAACGAACTTGACTTGCGGTAGAGTTCGTCTCTTCCTCGCGATATTCGTAATACCGTAATTAGATTAGCAATTGACTGGGCATAATTGGGCGTGCTTTGACTCCACCGGACGGTGGCTGGGTTGTTCGGGGGGGGGGCTAATAATCCGATGAGGTGGCATCCGTTTGATTACTCCTCTGCTCCCTGCGTACACGGTGCCTCTTATCGAACGCGCGGGGGGGGATACCTTATCAAGGGTCTTGCACACCATTATCACGGGATCAATCTATATACTGATGCTTACGTGCAATCGTACGCTGTCAGAAGGTAACATATTCTATTATTGTTCAGTCTTTTTTTTTCAAACTTCTCACCATCCATAGTTACACTCTCACAGCTTCGATGTCTACTCGATTATGTCTAGATTATCGTTCAATCTTTCTCATATTTCTACTTCTATCATCTACAAGGGGCTGCACTCTCAGATATCTTGTCAACTAACATATGTATATATACATGGTGTCTGAATAGGGATATGACGCGAGTTAGGACGTGCATTGAAATAGACGTGATCAAACGGGGGAATGAGAAATTTTTCTTAGCAGTATTGGGCAGCATTCTCGACTGTTCATTACAGTTTGGTGGGCAGGGGCGGGGGGGGGGGGGGGGCAAGGGGTCGTACGACTAAAGATCATGACTACGTGCTCATTCAATAAAATTGGTACTGGGGGGGCATGTCGAGAGCGACGATCACGCAAGGTGAAGGTCGCGTAGTGCATGGTAGGGTACACTTCTATCCTTCGAAAGGGGAGAGTCATTTTAAGTAACTAGCCTTCGTGTGACCGATCCTGTAGCTGTCCGGATCGAGACCTATCTCTTCGAAACATTTAGCCGCAGCCACCTTCGGATCTTTTTCCGCCGCCATAATGGCTGGCGCTAGGATCATGTAACTGTATCATTACAAGAGAAAACGTTATTGTTTCATCGTTCGGAATGATCCTTCCTAAGGGCGGGCCGAAGGGGAGTGGGGTATTCGTAGGACTCGCGAATATAAATTCCGCCATAGAAATTGACTCTAGACTACGAATAGAAATTGCGTTCGAGAGTGTTGATGCGCTCAACACTGTCTCTGAAACTAATAGAAGGATTGAAATAAAATTGTAACTTACCGTAGCTTGAAGTCAGGGTAGACCATTCTGTTGGGGAATCCCTTACGACAGATACGGATGCCTTCAAGCACACCGTTACAAGTGAGCTGATGCATTACAAGATGGGAATCGATAACACCCGGCTGCTTCATCTCGTTGGGGATGATGCAACGGACGAAGTGAGGCTGCGTCGCTCTCAAAGTTGTCATTAGATTATTCAGCTGTTCCCTGTAGGAGGACGATACTGTCGAGAAACCGCCACCCTTCTTGCCACGTCCACCCTTGCCACCACCGCCGCCGCCAGCATCGCCAGACTGTCCTGGATGGTCCGCGAAGATTTCAATCAGAAGTTTGTTCGTAGACTTCTTAAACTGATCTACTACGGTGTCGTTCAACGGGTCCTTGTTCTTCTCCAACCAGCCGGTGATGTTGTACGGTACCTAGGATATATATTCGATGAGTCTCCGTTCGGTGAAAATGGAGGATAGAGCGAAGAAGGAGAACTCACATTGCCAGCATAATGGCCAATGGCGAAGTGCGCCGCCTGCTGTCCTGGCTTCGGTGGCTTCGGCTTCAAGAAGTTCGGACTCTTGCCCAAGTGATTGTTGTTCAGCTTTTCCTCGAAGGTCTTGTCAGTGGCTTTCGGGAACATAGATTCTTCTTCAAGAATCGACAGAATACCCATGGGCTACGCGTTTCGAAAGGGAAAGAGAACAAAAATTTCTCGATTAATAAAGATTCTTGACGGCAAACTTGCCGTATATCTTTCTTTTTCTCCCACATCCAAGAGTAGCGTTTAAAGAATCGCGCGCGGCACTGTCATTAGCAATTTAACTCTGTGCTCAAAGCGTCAGATCGCCGTCATTACATTCATTACTTGAACTACTAGGCCAACTACTGTATCTAGAACGTGACAAATTGAATTAAACATTGCTGCTCAAATATTGCTAGTTAAATACTGGTGTTCAAAGATTAGGATAACTACTACTCTTGCTCGTTACATTTTTGTATCGGGTGAGAAAATGGTATGTACGGTGCAAAGTACGGAAATTGGTGAAAGGACGCTACTCTCAGTATATGGCGATACGTTACGGCAAAGGAATGATAATAATTAACATAATAGGTACATACATACATACATAGATTGATACGTGAATCGGCGCTAGTGAGCAAATGTAACACAAGTAGACACACGTAGACACAAGACAGAGTCAAGCAGGCACATAAAGAGTGGTCTACAAAGAGACAAAATGATGCAGGAATTGGGAAGCGTGCAAGCCGGTGCTATTGTTATTGCCGCAGTAGTTTGGCGGCAGTTTGGCGGCAATTTGGCGGCAATTTGGCGGCAGTTTGGCGGCAGCTTCGACGATTCTTTCGGCGGCACGGCGAGCTCTCTTTCCTCCTTTACCTTCTCAATGAGATGGATCGTTTCCTGTAAGTCCATACCGAAATCGATGAATGTCCAGGTAATACCTTCCCTCTCGTATTCCTCCTGCTCGAGGACGAACATGTGATGGTTGAAGAACTGCTGAAGCTTTTCGTTCGTGAAATTGATGCAGAGTTGCTCGAACCCATTGTACTGTCGAGGTGTTTTATTAGCCCGCGTAGTCATCGTTGACGTGTAGTTGCCAGAAGCACGCGCATAAGCACAGAGAAAGAGAAGAAAAAAAGGACATGGTCAGAGGATGGAACGACGTCGCTCATCTCATACGAAATTGACTGCTCCCCTCTTCCTGCTAGTGTTCCTAGTGCTGATCTTCTTTCATCCGATATCATCCCTATACCCTTCCAAATAAACTGCGTGCCAAGGAAACACAAACGAAAAATATTTGCAAAGTTGAAGGCAAAGAAAGAGTGGGAGAGAGAGAGAGAGAGAGAGAGAGAGAAATTTACAGACAGACAGACAAACAGATAGACAAACAGTGAGAGAGAGAGAGAGAGAGAGAGAGAGAGAGAAGAGAAAAGAGAAACATAGTGGTAGAGTAAGTGGGCATAGAGAAACGAATGCAGGTACATACACATAGTGTCGTGTGGTGAGACGAGATAATCCCAAAAAGGGTACGCGTCGT
This sequence comes from Anoplius nigerrimus, assembly GCA_914767735.1. Classification (NCBI taxonomy): domain Eukaryota; kingdom Metazoa; phylum Arthropoda; class Insecta; order Hymenoptera; family Pompilidae; genus Anoplius; species Anoplius nigerrimus. The sequence goes on from OU612083.1 coordinate 18,448,419, forward strand.
CGGTTAGTCGTGACACAACAAACAATGCATACGCAGGGACACGATGAAAAAGATTTGGCATGCTGCAGCGTCATTTTCTTCGTGTCAGTTTTTAATCAGCCATCTCCACTTTCTGTCGCTTCTCTCGTTAGCCTTTCCAATCTACTTTTATTCTCTCCAGACGGATTTTCTCCTCTATGGGCCGAATGTACCTTCTCAAGTAAGTCAATGGTCTGCTGCAGATCCATGCCAAAGTCAATGAACGTCCACTCAATGCCCTCGCGCTTGTACTCCTCTTGCTCGAGTATAAACATGTGGTGATTGAAGAATTGTTGCAACTTCTCGTTCGTGAAGTTGATGCAGAGCTGCTCAAAGCTGTTGAACTGCACGCGACCAATCACAGTGGACAGAGGTGGCATGGCGGGCGTCGTGGCATTCGATGGATTTGGATAAAGCAAACAACAGAAAATGGGCGAGAACAGCCGTCATTAGTGCTGCTTAAAACTCGCTCTAGAGCTAGTGACCCATATTCTGGGCTAGCTGGGAGTTCAATGGATTTTCTCTACTGGGGGCCATCACTTAATGTGAGTTTTTATCGGGGCGTACAAGGTGCACATCAATGGAAGCAGAGGAATTTTTATAAGGAATGTCTGACTGTGGCCTCAAATCTTTCTTAACCCAGTCACACATTCCCATTGGCTAAGTCTTTCAATAGTACCAATATTTTCAACAATCGATCTGGGCACGCTATTTCCGTGCCTTTTATCGATTCATTCATAAAAAATATAACCAAGTTGGTCAGGTTCGATGCTCCGATGAACGGAATGTTGAGGCAATTGATTCGGTTACGATATACCGAGCGAGCGTAAACATTACGTTCCGTCGAAGCAATGTATCGGTGTGCGGGATTCACAGTCACGTTAAAGCAAAGATGACATTCAGGCATATGAGTCATTATTGATGCCTTGGTCATTAAGGTGGGTGGCTACTATGGGGGGGGGGGGGGGGGGAGTGCTTTGGGGTTGCTTTGCGGGTGCTATGGGGGTTCTATGGGGTAACACTATATGTCTATAGCGAAGTGAGGTTTGCTCGCGAGACGTTCCGTTCGACGGTAGTTCGTTTGCGAGACCGTTAATCCGGTGGACCGTCTTCGTCCGTTTTCCGGCAATTAGCAGTAAAACTGTACCACCTTGATATATGATAGATCGTTCTGAGTCCTCGATCCTTCTCCGATCCTTCCTTCGGTCACAGATCCGTTTCTTTTGACGCTCGACGCAAGTCGAGCTCAAGTACCTTTTCGATCAGCTCGATACAAGCGAGCAAGTCCATGCCGAAATCAATGAACTGCCATTCAATTCCTTCCTTCTTGTATTCCTCTTGTTCGAGTACGAACATGTGGTGGTTGAAGAACTGTTGCAACTTCTCATTGGTGAAGTTGATGCAGAGCTGCTCGAAGCCATTGTACTGTTCTCGTTTTTAATCGTTTGCGTATTGGGCCAATATTTTTTGTCCGTCGAATAGACAGCAGAGTGGCAGGTGGGAGAAGACGTAGATGGTTTGCAGGAGAAAACAAAAAGAAAAACAAGGGACGTGATACGATCTGCGCAGAGACCGATGAGATCTGCTATCTTTTTGCAAATAAGATAGAGGAGATGATGTGTCTGACGGATGTGTGCTTGTGGCCAATATCTAAAGTGTGTGTATCTTCTCCTTTGGTGATGGTATCATGGTGCTTTTCCATATGAAAATGATGATGACGTTTTCTACGTTTGTTGGGTCGATGGCTACTTGGCTTTTGTTGCGGTTGCGGTTGCGGTTGCGGTTGCGGCTGCGATTGCGGCTGCGAATGCGGCTGCGAATGCGGCTGCGAATGCGGCTGCGACTGCGCCGGAGAACACGATGCCGACGAAGATACGGTCAAGACGACAGTCACATTAACGAAAGAGTAATCCTATGAAAGCGTAATGAACGCGAACGACGTAAAACAACAATAACAACAGAAACAAGAAAGGGGAACGAACAGTGGACGATCACTCGTTTCTTTCTCTCGTACAGCCATAAATCGAAAGCGTTAATCTTAACGTGCTGCGCTTGTCAGTTAAATGATCCGTGAAAAATCCATCACGGATGAGTCCGCTCTTTTCATGGAATGAGCGGATGATCGCCAATAGCCAGCGGCAGTCGCGCTTCATGGCAATCGAGAGCTCTCCCCGCTCTGTGTACCTTCTCGATAAGTTCGATACACGCTAGGAGATCCATGCCAAAGTCTATGAACGCCCATTCAATTCCCTCCTTCGTATATTCTTCCTGTTCGAGGACGAACATGTGGTGGTTGAAGAACTGCTGGAGCTTCTCGTTGGTGAAGTTGATGCACAGCTGCTCGAAGCTGTTGAACTGTTCGAGCAAGAAAGATGCATGCGTACGGTCAGTGTCAGGACGGATCGCATCTTCCCTTTTCTTCGACCATCGAGTGTTTTTTCCTGTCTCCTCAACTTTCCTCTTTCTTTTTTTTTTTTTTTTTTTTCATTTACTTCCTCCACTCCCTTGCGGAGTAACTTACTTAGGTAGGAGCACCTTTGTTCGCAGTCGTTTTGCTCCTATTTACAACCGGTACGTTCTACTACTCTTCTCTACTACGCCTCACACGTACCACACCGTTACGGGGGCTATATGCGTGGCTAGAGTCGCTTACGTATGCGACCAAAGAAAGAAAAAGGAAAAGCCAACAATAATTTGGTTCGATGCTACGCAGCATGCACCGTCTTTCGATGGTAGGATTTTTCTTCTTTAGAACGACCTAGCTGGAGGTCGCTAGAGACAGGGCGGAGCGGGGGGGTGGGGACAAGTTGGGCAATCTATATTCGACAATCGATCGTACAGCGAACCTTAGAAAGGCCAATAGACAATATCGAAGAAAAATGAAAAAAGAATAACTTACAAGGTCCGCACACGTTCGATCGTCGAACTTGTCCCATGCTCAACAAAATCTCAACGTATTAGTCTACTTTCAACGACTACAGTCAACATCGTCAATAATCGTCAACATTAAACGATTCCAAATTGGTGCAGAATTGTCTAAAAATCGATTGGGCCGTCCGGTTTCTTGCTTGGACGGTTGGTGAAAAATAAAACTGGTCTTCCCAAATTGTTAATCTACTTGTTACTTATGTCGATCGCGTGAGGTCCACTGTTTCCTACAACTATTAAAAATGGGACAGCGATGAAAAACAATTGGCTATAAAAGATGACCGAATGTCACGGAGGAGGAGGGTGTCTACAGATTTACCTTGTAGTGTCAAGAGAAAATTGACGAAACGAGCCATGGAGTGTCCTTAGATAGAGGATTCATCTACGACGAAACTAATACCTTGTTCAGAAAGGTGCCATCGGTGTTTGTTGAATGCACAAGGTTGACGATAGATTACAATTAAAGAGGGAGCATCATGCTTTCTCGGTGGAAAGAAGGGAAACACTGATATACCCCCGACAAGGGATATACTTAATTGCATTCCTTTAGCTACGAATAGCTAAACTAAAGGGCACATCATAGGGTCATCTCATGGAGAACACATTATATACATTATAGACAAGGGGATAAGTTGCAAATTGGAAGAATTGAGGTTATCCAGATATATGATGCTGGAGATGAGAGTTGATTACAAGGACATGCTCTAAACAATCATTCTGGTCGTCGACGATAAAAGGTCGTTCTAGGATAAAAAGAAAACTGACGACGAAGGTAGGGGCGAAAATGTCGCTGACAAGAATACGAAGAACTCGGGGTGACAAAGGTTAACAGTAGGGTATTCCTCGTAAATCGAGGCTACCTTCTCAATCAGTTCGATACAAGCGAGTAAATCCATGCCGAAGTCAATAAATTGCCAGACGATTCCCTCCTTCTTATATTCCTCTTGTTCGAGTACGAACATGTGATGATTGAAGAACTGTTGTAGCTTTTCGTTGGTGAAGTTGATGCAGAGTTGCTCGAAACCATTGTACTAGTCAGACGAAGGAAGAACAATTTTTGCGGACGTACGGAGTTTGAACGAATCAAGATGACTTTGAATGGGTAAGGGACGCCTCAATCTACCCTTCTTATCGGTAGGACGCGACACGTTTCAGACGATCTTTCGATAATCCGTTCTACATTTTAAGAAATTGTCAGCTATGGATGTAGATGTTGATGGGGTCGAACGCAGAAAAACGGGACAACGATAGGCGTAACAATAGGTGTAACCGTAAGTATAACGACAGGTAGGATAAAAGAATATTATCCACCCAATTTGAATTCGACGTTCGACTCCTAACATGTAAAGTTTGGTATGGTAGGACGTCAATGCCTGCCCGAACATTTTGACGATTTCATTTTGACCATTTCATTTTGAACATTTCGTTTTGACCATTTCCTTTCGACGATTTGTCGGTAGATAATGATGTTCAAGACGGTGGTGTATGTATCTTAGTTAAGAGAAACGCGATAATACAGATATCGTCGAAACGTCGAGCGCAATGAAGAAATCCCTTTGTGACTCTAATGTTCATCCCGAATGTATGGAAACGGTAGGCACGGTCCAAAATACTTACGTCGAAGATCTCGAAACCAGCAATATCCAGTACACCAATAAAGTGTTGTCTCTTCTGCTTGGTATCCAGGGTCTCGTTACATTTCTTCACAAGCCACTTGAAGAGCCTGTCGAACATCGCCTTCGACATGGCACCGACCGAATAGGCTACTTGGTCCTTGTTACGACCCTGGGTGACGAACTCGTTACCGACCTTGATCCTTGGCTTCAGCAAGTTCTTGTAAAGGTCGGCACAGTCGCAGCCAAGTAACTTGGCAACACGCTCACCTTCCTATTTGAGATGAGACGATTATCGAGAAAGAGAGAATAGCGTTGTGATTAATAAAAGTGGAAGGAAGAAGGGAAGGAAAGATGCAGCGAATAACTCTCTTACCTCCGTACCGTCGGCCTCGGCCTGCTCCTCACGACCCCTCTGCTTGAACTTCATTCCACCCATGTGCATGACAGCGGCTGTAATCTTGTAGATGTCATTCTTCTCTTCTTGCGTGAAGCCCAACACATCGAAGGCTTGCTACAGAGGCAAATATAATATTCCGGTCAAAGGAAAGGACGTCGCTTTTCAACGTTCCTTCTCGTTCGAAATCATTGAGCCGAGTCGACGGAAATGACGGAATGCAAATGACGGAATGCAAATGACGGAATGAAAATCCTTCCCTACTTTCACATAGAACATTTACATAGGCTCAATGACTTGGATACTAGAGACCGCGCACCGCACACCGCGTACACATCGTATTTCGATTATGTGTACGAATGCGCGAACGCATAGCCAACCGTCAAACTGAATTGGTTTGGCTTGACGGTTGGATGAAGTTGAATAAGCAGAAGTTAGTCAAAGCACACGTAGCGTGTTAGAACACATCGTATTAGAGATCAATCCTCGAAGTAAGGGCTGCATTGATCTGATCACTTTACTACTACTACTTTGAGGAGTTATCTCGGAAGCAAAATCGTTACATCATTGTTACGTCACTGTTAAATCACTGCTAAAGCGTTGAGCGATAAAGAATAGCAAGAGGGCAAGCATAAAGGCAATTGTGTGGCTCAAAGAAGGTAAGCAGGCCACTCGTACGGGACAGCGGCACCAAGCAAAAGCGTTAACTGCTTCTTTCTTACTCGTGGACACGAAACGTACGAATTGGTTTCGATTTGTCGTCGTCTGACGACGGCTAGCAATTACTACAAAATGGGTTAAGAAATATAGATAGGGAAGGAGCGAAGAAGGCGACGAAGAAGGCGACGAAGAAGGCATCAATCTTCGAGCTTCGTCGTGCGTACGAACCGTCTTCTTCGTTCTCAGAAAGTAGTGCAGATAGGGGATTTGAAGAAAATTGGTGGCAATTCTACTCCTCCGGTCGTATATGCTACGTGCTCACTCGTTCGTTCGTTCGCACGTAGGTACCTATCTCTCGACATAGCCGAAAGGTAGCCGTAGTTCCATCTTCCGAAGGATCCGTAATCGTGCACCTAGCCGTCGATTTATCGAGGCTGAATACGTCTTACCAGCGTCAGGCCTCGATACGTACTCACCGAGCCTTTCTACTAAAAATCTTCAAACTCTACAAGGAATACTCTTTATCTTTGGGAAAGCAATTATTATCTACCAAACTAAATACGGGATAAACATATGCGATCGGTAATTTGACTGAACACCATCAGTCGTTTCCGTCACGCTTCTACTATTCCAGGTCGTAAGACTGGATTCCTTTTGAGTACTGGGGGTGAATCAAAGACTACAACGATGCTCGGAACGAGTATATTTTCCATTCGTTCTCCGAACTCCGCAACTCAATCATCGGCAGCACATCGCCGAACACTTTGCAAACCTCAAATAGCTCATTATGAGCGCTACCAGGATAAGAGATATATTCAACAAGAGAAGAGAAGAGAGAGAGAGAGAGAGAGAGAGAGAGAGAGGCCAATTGAAGTAGATTCTAGTGGCGAGGTACAGTGGTAGGAACAAAATACAAGTTGGTAATAATGATAATAATAATAAGAAGAAGAAGAAGAAGAAGACAATGTGAAGTAAGAAAATTTGATGATTGTCATCATTGAGGCTGGGAAGATAAGGTAAGAAGTAAAATTTGGGGGCTCAAAGACGACTCTAATTCTGAAGTGGAAATGGACTTACGTCCGTCAGCATGCATTCCTCGCCGTCATCGACGTTGGGGATCGTGATCTTTCCTTGGGATACGTTGTAATAGTCGTGTATGTCGTTGGATAAGAAGCACATCTCTGCGAAGCAGGAGAAGAAGAAGTAGACTGAATTAATAGTGCTGAGGTGGGTGTCACCGAACTTTGCTAAACTCTTTGTTCTGGCCAATGTTGGTCTCTTGGAGCGATCTCTGATGATGCGGCGCAGCTTCATTCAAAGGGAGACACTTTACTTTGCTTTCAGCCGCATTGCGCTTATATGTGAGTAAATGGAGCCCTGATCGGGGTGCGGGTACTCTGGGTTAGGTCCAGTCGAGCACCTCCCCCAATCTGCCCGCGCCCCGATTGCGGCGGCGCGAAGCTATCGCAGGCGGGGCGAGAGGGCCTATACCCGTAAAACCTTGCCTCTCTTCATCCGAATCCGAATCCGAATCCGAATCCGAATCCGAATCCGAATCCGAATCCGAATCCGAATCCGAATCCGAATCTCTTTACCCATCTGAGCTGCCTCACCTTCAGAGGCTCGAGAAAATCTTATGACAACAGGTACGCAACCTGACACACTGAATCTATCCTCAGCTCAGATGAATAAAGTGACAGAGACTCTCCCACTGCAAGGCTCGAGTATGCGGATTGGTTGGGGGAGGGAGCTTAGGCGCGCGCGCGCACGCGCAATCGACAACGCTATTCGACACTTACATCCGTATCTTCCATATCGGAGGCGTCGTTCACTCCTGGAATTCTTGTCTTACCCTGGCTTATGTATACGTAGTCTCCGATCCGGTTGCTCAGCATACAAATTTCTGCATTAGTTCTACCTTTAATTACCCACCGACTACCTTTCTCCCGTAACCGAAATCTCATACGTCTCTATATACTTTTCTTTCCTTTTTCTCGACAAATTTATATAGCTTCATCACAATGGCACGCTAAACGGGGACGCATCTTATCATTTCATATTCATCGCGTACAATTAGAGAATTATCCCCATTGAACGGACATATGTAATTTTGCAGCTCATTAATTGCATCGCGCGCTTGGCTGTGATATACAGTGCAACAACAAAGATGAAACGAAGACGTTATAAAGAATACACAACGAATAAGAATGACAGACAGATAGACAGGCAGACAGACATACAGACAGAGAGAGAGAGAGAGAGAGAGAGAGAGAGAAGAGAAGAGAAGAGAAGAGAAGAGAAGAGATGATCAAAGAGTTGCGAAAGAAGGGAAAGCGGAAAGAGATAGAAACATGATTTCATTTTGGTCAACTGATAGAAGGAAGGCTGCATGAAATCGTTGAACCCTCGCTTACATAGCTGCATACCCCAATGAATTAGCCAACAAAGAAATGTACATAAAAAGAGCAAGAAAGACGGAGAGAGAGAGAGAGAGAGAGAGAGAGAAGAAGAAGAAGAAGAAGAAGAAGAAGAAGAGATTAGATGCGAAAAAAGACATCTCTAGATAGGTAAAACGTACGAAAGGTAATACGCGTATAGACGTTAGTAGACACTCGGCGTAGCGATATTGGTGGAAAAAGCGCGCTGGCACCCTAGCGAAAGAGGATGTTCCTATGTTGAATGCCATGGGAACAGTACGAGGGTGAGTTGGTAGATTTGATAGTAGATTTGATAGTAGATTTGATAGTAGATTTGATAGTAGATTTGATAGAATAAGAGCTGACCGCCGCTCCTCACACTGTGCATGCACTTACGTCGGTAAACAAAAGTTCCTCGCCGTCATCGAGGCCGGGTATTGTCGTCTTGCCTTGCGACACAAAGTAGTAGTCGTGGATGTTGTTGGACAGCAGCAACATCTCTACAAGGTGGCCAAGGGAAAAGAAAGACATGCTTTTGTTAGAGAAAGCTCGAGATGCCATTTTTTCTCGTGGCTTTCCCTTCGGGCTTCGAAAAATTAGCTTTACGGGGTAAGGTGACATATACTATCGAGTCTATGTATTCTCGATCGGCATCTTGCCTTTTCGTCGAGGTCTCGTCGCACTGTCAGTTCACACCCGTTCATCGGGGGATACTTCTGGAAACGAAGGAATCCTACCCCTTTAATCAACTGAAATTTCTATATGTCTACTATTTCTATATGAAGCAGGATTTCTTCGTCGTATGCGAATTTATGTTCTCTAATCAGCGGGAGTGGGGAGCAACCAACTATACGGTATGGTTCTGCATAATACCGCTTTCCCATCGAATCCTTTCACGGTGGAAATAGCTGCAAGGATGAGAGTTAGGGGCACGTTCTTTTGCCCAAGAACGAGGTCTTTTCTCTGTCACACAACGCTGACACACCCTGAGTTAACGAGAGAAAACGTCAACTCTTCCATTTTCGCGACGGTCATCTAACAAGTCTAAGAAAAGTCCCGATAAACGAATCAAGTTATCTATTATATATTATGGAGAATCTATTGGACGATGACTCGCCGTGATGAAACGTGGACGATTTCTCAGCTATCCTCGTCTAAGAGGTGTTGTCAATATGCATCAACCGTCAAGGGCGATTAAACCTTTTCGGTGGGCGTACCCAACTATATAATCTAGAACGAATAAAATTCGGCCAGTTCATAGCCTTTCTTGCTACATGGATGGGGGAATGACGCGTACAATCGAAATCCAAAGAAATGCTAGTAAAAATGCTAGTAGAAGTAAAAAGAGACAAAGACAAGTTAAGAGAAAAAGAGGAAACGAGAAAAAGTAGAAAACGGGGTAAAAACAAGTGGAAGGCGAGCGAGTGAGTGTCGTAAAGACGAAAATCCTGCAACATTGATATTCGTGGCAGGACTCTTACGTCGGTCAGTTGACATTCCTCGCCGTCGTCGACATTTGGAATTGTCGTCTTGCCCTGAGAGATGTAGTAGTAATCGTGGACGTTGTCTGTCAGACAGCACATCGCTGTGTGGGAGGAAGATGTCAACAATATAAGTCTGAAGCAGACACGGGTGGAGAGAGAGAGAGAAAGAGAAAGAAAAAGAGAAAGAGTGATAGAGAAATAGTAAGAGGATGGAATAGTAAGTGTCGTGACGGATGCGTCGTTGTTGACAACCGGTCGGCATCAAGGTTCATCTGACAATCAGTAAGGACTACCTTCGATACTTACTCGACACCACGTTGATCGATCACAAGATAGCCGGGAAAGAATAGATGTCGACCTATGAATGACCTCGCAAAATTTCTCTTTCCGAAATGTAATAAAAAGTAATAGAGATACGGCTCGCGCTGCTGGATAAACTCAAGAGAGCGAGAGAAATCTAAGGTTACGTCATAAGAACGGCAGTTTGGCGAGGTGCCAAAATGTTTTCTTTTCGTATCGTTTTGCATCGCGTCACATGGCGTTGCGCGGCATTGCACGGCATTGCATTGTTTTAAAGGAATTCGATAACCTTACCCTTGAGGCCAGGTACGGATCCAGACATCATCTGGTAGAAGATGTGGTAGGAACGTTCCAAAGTTTGTTGAGAAATGACACGGGCCTTCTCCAGCAGATCTGATGAAAAAGCGCATTCAAGTCATAGTATGAGAATTAAGCAAAGCTATTAGCACGGTATAGCCTATATCTTCTCGATGTGGAAGAAAGCCAATTACGTCTTTCATTAGGCGCGACGTCAATACTCTTGTACGATTTGAAAGGATGCTCAATTGAAATGAAGAAAGGATACTTACAGGTCTCGATGTCAGCACCAGCCAATTTTCCAGATGGACCGAAGTGAATACGAATGAATTTACCCTGTTCAAGGTACAAGTGTTAGAATTGACCGTTCTCCAATGATCGAAGCTTGTTGACGGAAAGTTGACGAACAAGTGTTGAGATACTTACGAAACGGGATGAGTTGTCGTTACGGACGGTCTTGGCATTACCGAAAGCTTCAAGTACGGGATTGGTTTGGACGACTTGATCTTCGAGCGATCCCTTCTTCTGATTCGATTCCGGTTCCTTCTTCGTTGAGGCGCCGACAGTGGCAAAGTAGGCAATTACCTTCTTCGTGTTCTCAGTCTTTCCAGCACCAGACTCACCGGTGATCAACATCGATTGATTTTCGCTGTCTGGAAGGAAACTCGCGGGATGAGCATGATCATCCCTGCTCACTCTTCTTTTCTCGCATACTCACTCGTAAGCATGTTGACATAAGCGCCGTCAGAGATGGCAAAGATATGTGGCGGCACTTCGCTACGTCTCTTGCCACGGTACAATTTAGCGCATCTGTGAGTGTAGACGGGGAATCTTTTGTAGGGATTAATGGCCACGCAGAACAATCCGGAATAGGTCTGAAAAATGATATTTTCATTATTATTAATTTTCCTATCCATCGTCCGTGAAATCCTCCTTCCGTTCATCGGAATCTCTTGCTCCATTCCTGCCGGTCACATACGGCCATTCCCACTCGAGCGAAATCCCTACAAATTTCGATTACGACCATCTCCATTGACCCAACGCCATCCAACGCCATCCAACGCCATCCAACGCCATCCGACCTCATCAAGCAGCTAATGCATGTTTAGTGAAAATTAGTTTGACTCGGTAATAGAGATGATCGCAACGAAACAATTTCTCCCACCTTTCCTCAAGCTGGAAAGAAAGAAAAGAAACACAAAAATGCAGATGTAAAACATTCGAGATGCAGGCTCCAGTGTCGGAAGAAGAGCTTCGTTATCGTGCAAAACGGCGACAGTTTTCTTCAGTTCCGTTTCTCGACGATCTTCTCCGGATCGTGACGTCGACAAGTCTTGTCGAGAAAACATTGATGGTAAAGAAAGGCAAGATGGCAAAACATTGTAAGTTTGAGTGAGTAAAACAGACAGAAAGATATGTAGATAGATAGATAGATGGATAGAAAGATAGAAAGAGAGAAAGAGAGATGTAGTCACAATGAGGGTCCGACGAGTCTGTCGTCTTGATTCCTCAGGCAATTTTGCAGCCATTGCATGGAATAATAACAGTCAGCGAAAGAATACATGTTTATATATGCAGTTGAACGAATAGACGGTGTGACATATGCTTCCGCTATGTCACACAATAGGGAAAAGAGTTTTGGTGAAAACGTAGCAAAAAAAAATGAAAACGTCGGGCACGTAAGAGTGCTTTTTGAAGACGTTTCCTCGATGACATTGTCGAATCGTGCATTCGAGCTGCATGAGCAAGAAGAATGGATAAGGAGTTTGGGTAAAATGAAGAAAGTGGAAAGAATATATTGGAAAGAATATATTGGAAAGAATATATTGGAAAGAACGCCGGGGCACGTAGGCTCGGTGCTTTGACACGGCGTTCATCTTGGGCAGCATTCGATAGACGAGAGAAAGGGAAGAAGTCCAAGTCAAGAGGGCAATCCTCCGTGCGGCTGAGAGAGCCTTACGTAGATGAGTTTGTGGTAGTAACGCTGCTTCAAGTTGTGAAGGACCGAAGCATCGTTGAGGTAGGTCAGGTTCGACATATCCTCGCATTTTTCATACTTGGGTGGATTGACTTGCTGCAACTGATCCTTCTTGAAGTCCTTGCTCTGCGCTCCCGGCGAAGTGTCGCGACGAATAATCGCGTAGCACGTAAGTGGAAAGTGGCGCAGGTACGCAGATAGAGTGCGGGGAGAGGACCGCGCACAGAGAGAAAGAGAAAAGAAGACGAGCGTTAGCAATGATAGTAATGTAACCTTCACTTACGTAAATTAACTTATGGTAGTATCGCTGCTTCAGATTGTGCAGGACCGACGCCTCATTCAGGAAAGTCAGATCTGCCATATCCTCCGATTTCTCGAACTTTGGCGGGTTCACTTGGGACAGCTGCTCCTTGCGGAACTGTTTCGTCTGCGCGACCATTTACGTTTATCTATGTTCCTTTCCCGTAGCGTGCCAAAAACGACCCTTACCAATCATGGGGAGCAACCTGCTATTTTGCTCGGACGATAGAACGACACAGTGCGGATACTACAGCTACGTCTACCTATCATATTTATCTGCATCCGCACTACCTCGCTACTCACGTCTCTCTATACTTTTCTACCCTATATCAGATTCCATTTTAATCTTTTCATTTTAATATTTCCATTTTAATATTTCCATTTTAATATTTCCATTTTAATATTTCCATTTTAATGAAATGCTTCCCCAATGAACGTATACCGAACAGACATCGGTACTATTATACTACTAGTTACTACTCCGTTCTCTCTTTCATTCGAGGACCGTTCTAAGTATAGCGCTTTCAGACGCCTTTCGGGAAGCGGCAAGCGTTTCAATTTATTATTACCACTGCCGGAGGCTCTACCCGTTACCGGACAGGTCTAACAATAGCGTTTTAGGCGGACGCGGGAGCAACCCCCCCACCCCCTCCCTTGCCTTTGACCGATTCTTCGATACAAGCAATACGTCTAGAGAATTTTGTTTTCATAAGAAACTCGGCTCCACTGACAGCCGAGTTACAGAGAGCCAAAGAGTGAGGAGAGAGAGAGAGAGAGAGAGAGAGAGAGAGAAAGAGAAAGATTTTCTATCATCGATGACGCAAACGACAGACGGTTGACAGGGTTTGCTGAACCGTTCCAGTTACGTAAGAAGGCTTTCTGTTAGTCTGTCTGTCTCGCTCTCTCCACTGTTCATTCGGCTCTCCTCTCCTTGTTGCGCCTCATTGCCTCGCTTCATTGCCTCGGCATCGAATTAGCAGGCGGCCACCCCCGGAATTCGGGCCTCCGCATCGAAAATAGCTCCGGCACCGGCAAACGCCGGGGGAGGACCGTTTCGTTCGCTCCGATATCGAAGATAGATGGACGATCCTTTCAAAGCTACAGCTTCGTTTATACACCTCGCCCATAACATTCTCATACCCATTGGCGTTCGCGTTCGCGCTCGCGTTCGCGGACGCACTCTTACTCTCTAAAAATAGATATGGAACCCGGCACCCGATATCACGTCCCATTCGCTCGCTTTTACAGCTCGGTCCATCTATCGGTCGAAAAGAATTCGGAAAGACGGGAAGCGAATATACGCACCTCGCCGCCAGGTAGACCGACGGTGACCATGTCGCCCTTCGTGGCCCTGATTTCACCGAGAAGGTAGCCTTCCTTCTCATCAGGCACCCAACACGCCTTTTTAGCATCGTACGGTTTCGTCTGATCAATCCTCTTTTGTTCGAGGGAGACGAAGAGATATGGGGTTGGATCGGGATCTTCTCCCTCTTGCGGCTTAGGCTTCGGCATCTTGACTAACTTCTCGTTTCACGGCTCGCAGATTAGCGATCGGCTCTTCTCTTCTTCTCGATTCTTCGCCTCTAGAGTCTAGACTCGGTGTCCTGCTCCTCGAAATTCGTTCGTCCAGAGGATGCGCGACCGGACAAGGGATACCTTCGTTTCGCTCCTCTCTCTCTCTCTCTCTCTCTCGCTCTCTTTCTTTCGTTCCTCGTAGTATTCGGCGGTGGCGGACGGACTACTTCTGGCGGCACGATCTGGGCGGCCCTAAATATAACATACAAAATATTTTCCGTTACATCGAAAACTTTTCCCTTTCTCTTACCCTTTATTCCCCCCTTACGCATTCACGCTTTATTCGAAATGCTTTCAGTCTGTTGCCGACTGCGACAATGAGTGGCAAATGGCTGATAATAAATCTTTCTTTCTCTATACGGGGAAGAAAAGATTGGCGTATCTCTTCACCGTATCACTCGCTTTCACTGGATAATCTCGAATGTTAGCTATGACCACTTATGCTTCAGACTCCGTATACGAAATATAAAGGGGAAGAAAAGATTTTTCGGGCTAAAGGCCGATTCAAGTGACGTTAATTAATTTTCGGAAGTAGCACAGACACTTTAAAAGTCCTCGGTTAAATCGATCACTCGCTATTTTCCGATCAGTAGATGTCGTGCCATTTCGAGTTTTCCGACGAAGGTGGCAAGTTGGAAAAGTTCACCTGACAAGAATTTCACTATACCGTTTACGCGTGTCGGTAACTGCTCCGAATTATGCGAAACGAACATTATGGGAGTAGGTACACTTGCATAAGCGGTCCCATAGAGAATTGACCGATTTCGATGATCTATCACCAAACGATATCCGTCGACGCGCACAGAGGAATCAATCCCTTTTCTTTTCAACACATCACACTTGCAATCATCTTTGCCGCCGTCATTGTCGCCGTCATTGTCGCAGCCCCATCTTATTCCAGCTAGTGGGGTCCAATTAATATCACACTTTCTCTCTTAGAAACTAAACAACTAGCATCCACTCTCCGATACGGTGAGAAATCCTTTGAATGTACTTGCAATTCTTCTTTCTCACTATTCAAATCACTTTATCCTGCCCGACTTTTTTTTCCTCTCTTTCGTATCGCCATCGCCCTCGTCATCGCCCTCGTCATCGCCCTCGGTCTCACCCCCAGCCCACCCGTTCATTTCCCCCTCTCCTTCCCTCTTCTCAATTCTTTCCTCTCTCAACGTTCCTTCCGCGCAAATGACAATTATCGCAATCACTGCCGATCCGATTATCTCAAAGGATTTTCTCTCCGTCCAGATAGCGTTGCCTCATCTCCAACTCGACGATTTTTCACGCACAATATCAAGGTATATCTCTTAGCCGCGAACACGGTTCAAATGGATAAAACGTGTAGAGGATATAACGAAAGGATAAAAGGTGATAAGAGAAGAAGCAGAAGAAGAAGAAGAAGAAGAAGACGTAAGAGGAAGAAGAAGTAGACGAAGGAGGAGAAGAGAAAAAGGAATAAAATGAGGATGAAGAAGAAGAAGAGGAAGAGGAAAAAGAGAAATATATAGGTGAATAAGAAGATGAAGAAGAATAAAAAAAAGGAAGCACCGAGTAAAGATCGAACCGACGTGGTGCACTTACGTTAGAGAGCCGTTCTGTCGGGGAAACGAGCGGGGGCTCCCAATATAAGCGCGTGCAACGTGATCCTAGAATGTAACGGGAGAGTCGATTGGCTGTCAGCCCGAGCCAATCGGGGGACGCGTTAGTTCCTGGGCCAATCTACCTTTTTAGGTGGAGATGATACCGAAAGTGTGACAAGGGGTGGCCACGGAAAGCTACGAGGGCCTCCTAGCTCCTTGCTTCCCCCGTTTCTTCGTGATTCGCTCATTCGTTCCATCGTTCGTTCCTTCGTTCCTTCGTTCCTTCGTTCCTTCGTTCGTTTGCACGATCGTTTGTTCGTTCGTTCGTTCGTTCCTTCCTTCCTTCCTTCCCTGACTTGCTTACTTGCTTGCTCGCTCGCTACTCGACAGAAGTGAGATGAAAATAGACGCTCCAAGAAGACGGAACTCGAAGAGGCTGTGAGAGAATGCTCGATATTTCGAAAAGAAGGCAGCACACTTTTCCTCTTTTCATCGCATTGTCGCTGTCACCGGCACCGTTTCTCATATCAGATCTTCATCATCTCGCTATATCACAAATTCATCTCACATTACGTTCGACTTTCGCCATTACGTTATCGTAGCCAAGCCAAATAACAATCATACATTTCTCTTCTATACGATAGAGCGAAAGAAACGTGATAAGATTCACATAACACGTGTCTGAATCTTTCCACGTGTCTAACCCGAGACTGTATGTATTAGCAGACTTACGGCATCAAGGCTGTCACAGGCGATAAAAACGTTCGAAAAATGGCGCTTGCCTCGACCGCCTTTTACAGCAAGAGAAAAGAACTTTGAAGCGAACTTTTCTTGCCAATCAAGAATATTTACCTGACATCAGTACACCGCTCTTTCTCTTCTTTCTTCGATATTTGTGGAAGAAGCTAATTCTATTCGAAGATGAAAAGCGACCTTGATTTAGCCCTAGTACCGGTGCATTAGCAGGGTCACACTAATCACGCCTTGAGATGGAAGCCTAAATGAAAAAGCGGAAAGTGTCCTTAACATTTCCCTGCAATTCGATCTACGTCGATACCAAACTAAATAAATAGCTATCTATGAGAACTATTGTCGTTATTGCCATACATTGTTGAATGATACTGGATATCTGTATCTACGGCATAGGCATTGCTGGCAGTTGCAAAGAAGCTAGTAGTCGCGGTATGAGCATGGTCAGACAGGGATAGTGCCACTTTTACTTGACATAACCCAACGATTCTGTCTCGCAGCGAGAAAGCGCTACTTGACCAGATTTCCAATCGATTTTTAAATAAAAATGTTGATTGGCCGTTTGATTGGCCGTTTGATTGGCCGTTTGATCGGTCATTAGGAAGCGAATAGCGGTCGAAATGGCATCGCGGGGAATGATAGATGGGTAGCTAACACTTTAGCGTGTTCGTGAAATTTCGACTGTCTGACCGTGTCCTATCCCCCCGCGATGCCATTGCGATGCCATTGCGATGCCATTGCGATTTCTCAAGAAAATTGGATCTATTCCAGCGGTTTTGGTCAAACGTAAAGGAATCGTCGGAGCGCTATGCAAAGGGAAGGTGGGGGCGGACGTAATCGAGAGACGCGAATCTTTGAAATCGAGCGAGGAAGGAGAAAATTCATTTAATTAAACGGAATCTTCGTCTGGCTAAGGAAAAATGATGAATGAACCGCTCCTTCCGTTGAGCGGAATGAACCAATTGGAGCTTCGAGCGACGAAGGTCTACGGTACGGAAGGTCGACGATAGGAGGGAAAAGATATGAGCATATCGATACGATTAACGGATAAACGGTTTCGCTCTCAGCAAAATAATTCGGTACAGTCAGACAGAGGTATCCCCGTTTTCCTGGCTATTAATAACGTACGACACCAAACTCGTTCATTCCTCGTGACGCCTAGGTCGCATATGACACAGTGGCAGTCGACGCCATTGCAAGCGACGCCATTGCAAGCGACGCCATTAGAAGCACCTTTCGTCCCAGCATCAAACGGAAACGGAGGAAAAAGCCAATCGGTCAGGGACGTGCAATTCTCTAAGCATCGGAAGAGGAAGAAGAACGACTACGACAACGATCTTGCCGCCGACGTATGCAGTCTACGGAACACAGTGTCGATATTCGGAATGCACGAAAATAGATCAGTTGCGCAACATGTCAGTAAATTAAGATAGTGACGCGCGGCCGGATGCCATAGAGATGTTTATTGCGGGCCCTCTCTAACCACCGGGACTACCTGCATGCGCAACAACCATTACCGTTCATCCTAATCCGAAACTTTCCTTACATTCAGTTATTACAGACTCAGCGACCTGTCGCCGGCTATAACGTCATTGACATAGATTATCGTAAACAGCTTCGTCCAATTGAGAAAGAGCAAAGGACTTTTACCTCAGTGCGCCGATCTTTTGGCTCAAATTTACCCGTTCGCCGCGCATCATTCAACGATCTTTCCGCGGGCATAAAGTAATTACCTTCCTCATAAAATCGTCTTACACGCTGATATATCACCGCCACGCGCCACTCTTCTACGGCGCCTCCAATCTGGCAATTTACCTCACAGCCAACTATTTTTCTCATGCGTCACCGTGTCTACTTAATCGAACTCCCTTCCTCCTTAATACAACGTTCAACGCTATCATTTCGTTGGCTACCGGTTTCGTTGCATCGAACATCTAACAATTACCTGCTACCTGCTATATCTACTTGTCTGCATCGGCGCCATCACCCAAAACTTGTGTGCCAATGCTAAGAAGAAGTATGAGGGTGGAACAGAAGGATGAGGAGAAGGAAATGGGGGGTGGAGAGGGGGGGGGGAGAGAAAGAGAGAGAGAGAGAAAGAGAGAGAGAGGTTGGAAAAGAGGGCTTTGCTTTAGACGACCGGGAACAGAATAAGAGTAGGAGCGACCGAATCTAAGATTATTTCGGGATCGGCCAGAGATAAACCGGGCCAACGTCGAGCGAACGAAGCGAAGCCGAGTGAACGAAGCCTTGGAGCTTGAGTCATCCTCGGCAACTCGAATTTGGCTGCTTTCATGCGTGTACGGTAGCGCATGCCATTCCGCGCGATTACGACCGATAACGTAATAAGGTATCTGCATATCGCGATCACTCTGATGACCGATGGATAAGGCCACGTCACAACCCGCTCTCTCTCTCTCTCTCTCTCTCTCTTCACCTCAATTTGAGCCACTAAGCTCTACCGAAAAGACAACTCGCAATTGGCTCCCTAAATGAAATTGGCGGAAAAGGCGACGAACGGTCTCCTTCTCAGCCGGAAGTCTTCATCGTGCCCGCGTAGACCGCATCGATGACCAATGGAGAAAGATTCCAATGTACAATTGCCAGAAGAAATAATGATTATGCTCGCTAGGTGTACCGCACAACTTGGCTACGGTACAAGAGGCGCAATGGTCGGTGTAGCATTACGCTGGCTTGCCTGTCTGCTTGCCTCTTGCTTGCCTCTTGCTTGCCTCTTGCTTGCCTCTTGCTTGCCTCCGTAGCTCGACTGAGCGACAAGAGGAGACCGTCAAGAAGGAGACCGACAAGAAGGAGACCGACAAGCAGGAGAGCGCCAGCTAATGCCAACAAATTTCCTATTGCTTATTGCGCTTATACATGTCTTTCCCCTAAAATCGCTAAAGTTGCTTCCCATCATTAAGTTACACCTCTGCTGACAAACCTTAAGCTATCCCCTAATTGATAAATAGTATGAAAGAATGATTTAGTTATTCAAGTTATCCATCAACATACTCTCTGTAATGCCTTGGTGTGTTCGTAAACGAAAATTTCTCCTCTTCCTTAATCCCATAAGCTCCCAGCTACTGAATACTGTTAAACGGATTAAATCGAAAAGATCAAACGATATTTAAGCCATCTATCAAAGCGTTTCAATGCAATTACGCGAAAGTATTCTCCTATAATGCAAAAGTAATGTTTACTCTCTTACGTTATGGCCAGCGTCGAAGATTATTAATTTTCCAGTCTAGGCTGGAAATATTATAGGAACCTAGGATGAAGAGGGGTAGGAAAACGATACAATGGAAAGGAAAAAACTAAGCTAATGAAGCAGAAACGAAATAGGATGAGGGTAAATGAGGATAAGCTCAAGTGCAAGTTCAACGGTACTCGTGCAAACGTTACGGGCGTTTCCTTTCCCAATGCAGCACCTGACCGGAAACGGTTCGTTACGCCGACTTTCACGCAAATGTGCATTCAAATTTTTGATTTTCTTAGTACCACTTTCCTGCAAATGCCTTTTCCTGCAACGTCATCCCATTGTCGTCAGATTGTTAGAGCTTTATTCCATGGTACCGCGTCAAATTCAAGAATTGACATGCAACCCGTCAGGCACAAATGCACCATGGACCGTAATACTTGAAGCACAATAGTGATATAGTAGCGATAGTATTAGTAGTAGTAGTAGTAGTAGTAGTAGTAGTAGTAGTAGTAGTAGTAGTAGTAGTAGTAGTAGTAGTAGTGGTGGTAGTGAGAGGAGTAGTAGCAGTAGCAGCGCTGTGAGAAAGGAGAGGAAGGCGCTCCGGAAGACGCTCCTAGAAGTCTTACGTAAGACAAAGTTCACGACTGGGAAGCAACTTCATTTCAGACCTCGCTATGACGTCTCCTTTTCTCTCCCTCCAACCTATTCTACCTCCTTCGCTGTTTCTCACCCTTTTCCATGCTCCATCCTCCCCTCCTACTATCGTAACGTGCATCACCGTAGTTCTCTTGCGTGGCTACCTCCTTTCCGCAGCTTCTGGGCCTCTGACAGCAGCTATTTTTGTTTCTTAGCGACAATATACCAGCTACGCCTTACTTTGAACCCACTCTCTGCCTTTCTTTCCCTTCCCACATACCTACCTCTTAGCTTATAGATCTTTATATCTCAATTATCTGCAAACATCTCCTTATGTCTTGAAAGCGCAACAGACCTATTTTTTCCCTTCCTGTGCGTCGCAAATTGTTAACAAAAATTTACCTATAGAAGAAAAAATTCTTCCGTGAATGGTGGAATAATGGTACGAGAATTTCAGTTCACGATAGCCTTACAAAACATCCAACAAAAGATTTTATCTAATATAGATAAAGAATTTTATCATTGACTAAGTATAGGATACACATACATGCAATGCTAAAATTTGTCCCACGTCAAGGGGGCTACGTAGCCCCCTTACCATTTTCGTGTCACAGGCGACGTTACCGATTGAGAATCACAATCGACACGACAGCGCCATTGATATGGAGGCAAATCTGAATTTATAATTCATGGGCATTGTTCCTTCTTTCATTTATACGTATATCTTGCCAAATGAATGCAGTAGTTAACTCTTTACACTTGATATTCCCCTCTGATAGGACATTAAAGTTTGTGAAATACATTACATTTCTCGTTGTCTACAATTTCCTATAAGTCCAATATTATTATAATACACAAATTGGTTCTGGCCAAATTGAATAATCCTATCCGATAGGGCACGTTAAAACATTCAAGAAAATGTATGATTATCATAGGTTTTGCTCGCTGGTTCAAAAGAAACAGGCGCCCTAGAGCCCGGGAGGTGCTGCCACCAGTGTCGAATCCTCGAACTGCGTCCAGAGGCCAGTGAGTTCTGACTACGTCGCAGAGATGGCGCGACATGTACTGCCCGGGAGGTGCTGCCCCCGGTGGCCCTTTCATCAACTGTGTTGGTCAATATGTCGAGCGGGTTGAGACCATTCCGTAGAGATGGCGCGCTGACGTCTGCGCATGCGCACGGACAAGTTTGCAGGTAAAGTGCGTGTATTTGAAACGAAATAATATTGAATTGGCGAAGGCTAGATGTGGGCAAGGCTTCCCTTTTATAATGTTTAAGAGTTTTCAATCAAACAATCCTTCGAGCATTGCTGGAAAATAGTGTATGATTATCATAGGTTTCGATCAGCGGTTCAAAAGTTACAGGCGAAATAAGTGTTTAAATAGTATTGATCGAGCATTGTTCCGACGCGCTTAAACAAGTCGATGGTTTTTTGGCTGTAACTCCGAAACTAACGCGAATTTTGACCAATGAGAAACGGCTTTCTGACTTATTTTTTACCCTCTACAAGATAGCAGAAGGAGAATCCGATCCGCCGACATTCGATTTTTAATCGGTAACATTAATTTTCAATAATTATTATATTATATGCTATTATTCTTGATAATAATTGAGTTTGTTCCCTTTCTTACAGTACGTATACCAAAAGAACCAAAATTCCGTTCACTGGTGGCTTCCTTACTTAAAATGCGACACGTAATAATGGTCTTACCTAGCCGCTTCCACAGCAAAAGTGTTGATCGTTTCAAGACAGTTTTAAGTGTGTTGCTTATATACCTTCGCGAGACTATATTAATATTAAATTATTAATGATAATTATTATGTAGGAAATTGTACGTATGGATGTATGTGGTCTGAGTAGTATGTATGTAGCGTGTATGCGAAAAGTACAACAATTGTATGGGAATTAAATTATAACTATGTAAGAAACATTTTTTAATGTATACTATTTTTCCTTACAATATATGTATTAAACGAAATTCTGTGTTCTCTATATTACTTAGTTGTAAGATCCCATATATCCAATATCCCTCGCCGAAACCATGCCTTTTTCCGTTGTAACAAAAATCACCAACTTCGATGAAATCTTATGGGATCATATAGAAATGCAATGGGAGAAGAAGGCAAGCGACTGTTCTATCATCTCATATCGTGAAGAATTTCATTTTGATAGAAAACACTATGGGAATAGCGAGAAATCATCAAATATACGAAGAGGCGAAAAATGTTAAAGTCTCGGTTAGGACTGGATTCAGTCAAGCGTGAAATTGTTGAAAATCTGACCAAGTAACAGGAACATAGAAGTACCCAAGAGGTGGCACAGCGAAACTTTGCGTGTTCAGTCAAGCGTGACGACTAAGAATTTCTGAATTTTGTCCAAAATCAGACGAGTTAATAGGAACATAGAAGTACCGAAGAGGTGGCACTGCGAAACTCTGCGTGTTCAGTCGAGCGTGACGATTAACGTTTTCAGAATCTTGCCCAATTCTCTCTACTTCTCTATGTTCCAATTTTCATTTCTCGTTCGTTTTACAGATTCTATGAACTTCCCATAGGATATTTGTAATTCCGATTGCTTTTACTGACACTGTACGTGCAGCTTATGGTTTCCTTATGATTTTCTTATGGTTTTCGCTAATATTCTTATCTATCTGACTTAAAATTAATTCCTATCATTTTCAATGGGTTTCCTATGGCGTTTCTGCGCTTGTAGTATTCTTTAACAATACTTAACATACATTTTATGGACTTTATGGCTTCCCCTGAGTTCTGATGGTGTCTGATTATCTTGCATTCTCGAAGTATTGTTTTATGGATCTTGAACTTCCCGAAATGAACAACGATGGACTTACAACTATTGTAAACGGCGATGGGGAATAGGTGGGTTAGGAAAGTAATCGTAGAACGCTAATTTTGGTTTAATTTCTGGTATATTGTAAAACGACTGCAAAATATACATTTCATTTTCCTTAATAAAAAATATTGAAACTAAATAGAATATTCACACGTTCTCGCCGATAGTCCTATCCAATACAGCACAGCGCAAGCTTCAAGAAAATGTATGATCATCATAGGTTTTGATCGCCGGTTCCAAAGTTACAGCCAATTTTCTAAAATCGAGAAAACGGTAAGGGGTTAGCCTTGCGATTTTTTGCAGGCAAAAATCGAAGGTTGGCGGATCGGATTCTCCTTTTGCTATCTTGTATGGGGTCAAAAGTAAGTCACCGAACCGTTTGCCGTTGGTCGAAATTCGCATTACTTTCGGAGTTACAGCCGATTCTTTAAAATCGAGAAAACTGTAAGGGGTACCCCTAATATATCTTTCTTGGTAAAGATAAAGAAAGACGTGCTCATCACCGATTTGCATGAAACTTTGCAGAAACATCAATTTTTGCATAAGAATAAGATCTGCAAAAGCCGCATTTTGACCTAACACTCGCATTTTTCTGACCTAACACGCGCATTTTTCTGACCTAACACTCGCATTTTTCTGACCTAACACTCGCATTTTGACCTAACTTTCTCAAAATCGATCTCATTAAATTTCTACGTTTTCTACGTTGCTTTTCGGTTTTTTCATTTACCATTAATGATACTTACTGTATATTTTATGGCTTCTAGCTATTCCTATGGTGTTGTTCACCAAAATGAAATATTACAACAGTGCTGCAGTTTCTTCTATCATCATTCATCCATTCAATAAAAAGGTGATAATAAACCAAGAGATTAGAGAAAATAGATTACTAGTTCAGTTGGCAACTGATTCGTTATCCAAACTTTACAGCAATATATATATATATTTTTTTTCTATGAGCTCTGTATCTAGCAAAATTTCATTATCAAGTGTTAACTTCAATCTAATGAATGTAGATAGAATGAACTCTAAGCTCTATATAAGATACAACCTGTAGTTGTTTAATTATTGTATATGAATGCATAAGTTTTTAGTATGAGAGTAACAACAAGTATTACAGAAGATTTATTTATAATATTAATATATGTATATTGTCAAGTTATTGTTTGCACTTTGGGCAGTTTAAACCTAACCCAAACCTACTCTCGAACCATTGTTTGATTGAAAACTCTTAAACATTATGAAAGGGAAGCCTTGCCCACACCTAGCCGTAGAAATAAAATGAAAAGTGAGATTTGGCTGAAAGAAATATAGACCTAAACCAACTCTCAACCCACTTTTTTGATTGGAAACCCTTAAATATTATGAAAGGGAAGCCTTACCCACACCTAGCCATAGAAATAAAACGAAAAGTAAGATTTGGCTGAAAAAAATATAGACCTAAACCAACTCTCAAACGATTTTTTGATTGAAAACCCTTAAATATTATAAAAGGGAAGCCTTACCCACACCTAGCCTTCACCAATTCAATATTATTTCATTTCAAATACGCGCAAACTTCCTTCAAACTTCACCGTGCGCATGCGCAGATAGCGTTCGCGCTGCCGGTAAGGCAGGTTTTATAACAAACTTTAACGTTAAATAACTTTTTAATTAGACGCGAGCGACACTTTTTGCTTTTATAGATCTTATTTTTATGCAAAAATTGACCATTACACGAAGTTTCATGAAAATCGGTGAGGAACGAGTCATTCCCAACAATGGTAAAGGTAAGATAACCGGTCCTCCGCACCGATTTGCATGAAACTTTGCAGGAACATCAAATTTTGCATGAAAATAAGATCTGTAAAAGCCAAATTGCCCGCTCGCGTCTAATTAAAAAGTTATTAAGCGTTAAAGTTTGTTAAAAAACCTGCCTTACCGGCAGCGTGAACGCTATCTGCGCATGCGCACTGATGTCTGCGCATGCGCACGGACAAGCATGCAGGTAAAGTGCGCGTATTTGAAATGAAATAATATTGAATTGGCGAAGGCTAGGTGTGGGCAAGGCTTCCCTTTCATAATATTTAAGGGTTTTCAATCAAAAAATGGGTTGAGAGTTGGTTTAGGTCTATATTTCTTTCAGCCAAATCTCACTTTTCGTTTTATTTCAATGGCTAGGTGTGGGCAAGGCTTCCCTTTCATAATATTTAAGGGTTTTCAATCAAAAAATCGGTTGAGAGTTGGTTTAGGTCTATATTTCTTTCAGCCAAATCTCACTTTTCGTTTTATTTCAATGGCTAGGTGTGGGCAAGGCTTCCCTTCCATAATATTTAAGGGTTTTCAATCAAAAAATGGGTTGAGAGTTGGTTTAGGTCTAGATTTCTTTCAGCCAAATCTTACTTTTTGTTTTATTTCTATGGCTAGGTGTGGGCTAGGCTTCCCTTTTGTATTGCTTTTGTCGATAGAAATGATGTTGCTGCACTTTTGCTATTAAAATATAACCCGAACCTACTCTCAAACCATTGTTTAATTGAAAACTCTTAAACATTATGGAAGGGAAGCCTTGCCCACACCTAGCCATTGAAATAAAGCGAAAAGTGAGATTTGGCTGAAAGAAATATAGACCTAAACCAACTCTCAACCGATTTTTTGATTGAAAACCCTTAAATATTATGAAAGGGAAGCCTTGCCCACACCTAGCCATTGAAATAAAGCGAAAAGTGAGATTTGGCTGAAAGAAATATAGACCTAAACCAACTCTCAACCGATTTTTTGATTGAAAACCCTTAAATATTATGAAAGGGAAGCCTTGCCCACACCTAGCCATTGAAATAAAGCGAAAAGTGAGATTTGGCTGAAAGAAATATAGACCTAAACCAACTCTCAACCCATTTTTTGATTGAAAACCCTTAAATATTATGGAAGGGAAGCCTTGCCCACACCTAGCCTTCGCCAATTCAATATAATTTCATTTCAAATACGCGCACTCTACCTGCAAACTTGTCCGTGCGCATGCGCAGACATCAGTGCGCATGCGCAGATAGCGTTCACGCTGCCGGTAAGGCAGGTTTTTTAACAAACTTTAACGCTTAATAACTTTTTAATTAGACGCGAGCGGGCAATTTGGCTTTTACAGATCTTATTTTTATGCAAAAATCTACCATTACACGAAGTTTCATGCAAATCGGTGCGGAGGACCGGTTATCTTACCTTTACCCCCAACAATTACCCGTCTTTCTTCACCTTTACCCAAAAATGGTATTCAATGAATTTAGTACAAGTTCCCTCCACGGGTAGCGTGGCGTTTGAATGCCAATCTCTCCGGATAAGTTTGCATGCGTTGCGCACGCGTAAATTTGCTAACCCGGCATCTGCACCTCGAACACTTACTTGAATAAAAGGAGACGTTTCACAGCCGAATTTTTCCACATTATTCGTCATGACGAACTTTTGTAGACCGTATCGTTATAAGTTCATATTTTTTATTTTAATCGGACTGTCTCAACTCTACGCAATCACTGCAGAGATAAACGCTAAGCTTCATCTATCTGTTACAGGCAATGGATACCACAGGTTAAGATAAAAATTTGGGAGAAATAACGCAACACTGATCTGTTTACCGTCTACGAAGGTACCTTCTTTTTTTCAGAACCCTTCAGTATGATGCATATGTGTATAACTTAACGCTAGAACATTGCCACATTGCACTCCAGTTGGAACTGCCATCAGCACTTTATGCGAATGCTGATGAATTGGCAGATCTTCGGAGAACAACGGCGGTAAGTATATTAATCGTACAACATGTTGATCAGACAACTGTCTGACCGTGTATCGCTATCCTTTATTCCAGAATGCTGCCTGTTCAGTAGGCGAAAAAGATGTTGAATTGTTTGTCGAACAAGCAAAACCTCAAAACGTAACTCTTTGTGCCCCTTTACGTCAAGGCGGCTGTCATTTAGAGATTCCTATACATCAGCGATATCACCATGCAGAACGGGGTGGAAAATATGCTAAGGTAACATTACCTAGACCAACAATATTATTGGGCTGCAAGAACAGAATCAAAGATTACAGAGTATCTAAAATCAATTTATGTTCCCCGTGCTCTGATCTTGTATCCAAATGGAGGGAAATCCCATATATCTTTGTAAGTGACAACAGTTTGTTGAAACTCTTATCGACGACAAGAGGTTTTCAGTTAAATATATGTTTTACATTTATTTTTCAAGGATGGAGACAGTTCCGTAGAATGGCAAGTGCCTATCGGAGATTCAAATTTGCAAACGTATGTCACGTACGCAACGTTAGCTGTCACAATCTTTGGCACTTTTTTCATTGTACGAGCAATTTCACAAGTCACCATGCAAGATCACTTGAAAAGGGATTAGTTTGCAATCCACATCTTTCATTGTCAGTGCACAGCGACATCGCAGAGATGCGGCCCGCTAATAAATATTTAGTATACTCTAATTATTTCACAAGTATTTTTACACTCAAACCGATAGCATTTCGACTATGATTTCAGTGACTACTTGATACTCGCTCGTTCTCTACCCTTAATATCGATGAAGGCAAACTAATCTTACGATCGTTACGCCATTGCCTCAGAGTGGGTATATTTCCAAGATATGAATCGGAAAATCGTCATGGTATTCCTCTATCGTCTTGCTTCTCTCGTAACGTCATGGCATACACCTGACAATCGGTCTTTCGAACCGAGTTCTCGCCATTTTTTCTACATATCGGATCATTCCACTTTTGTATCTTACTGCTACCCAGCAGTATAAACAATAAATTTCCCACGAGATATATGCCCGCAGAAAGGAAGAAAATACTTCGCCATTGCAATATGTTTGACTGAAAGGTAAGAAATAATATAAGTTGTTGTTGTGAAAATGGAAAGAGAACGGTTCTAGAGAAGGATATGCTAAGGAATGATATACTAACGGGATCGGTAACAACTAAACCAGCTACGAGAGGCGCGAGCAAACTGCAAACATTCGCTGCCGTATTTGTAATTCCCATAAGTGCACCAGCAAAATTTGGACTCAAATCCATATGATTGACATGGTGACCGCAATAGGCGGCAATGTTGCTCGACACGGCAATGACGAGAGCGGTAATAGCCAAATTGGGTTGATCCTTATCAACGTAGCCCAGAGAGATAAGAGCGACCGCTGGTATCCATTGTGCGATCGTGTTACATATTTTTCGTGACGCTTGCGCCGTTACGATATTCTTTCTAATACAAAGATCTGAAATGTAGCTAGTCGGGAAGCTAAGCACCCAGGCGGTCAGGTAAGGCAGCGAAGAAGTTTGACCGATCTGCAAAATAATTGATCCTGAAAAGATGCTGTACGTATCTCGTTTGATAGCTGCCTCATACCTGTTCAATATTAAATTTTAGAGCGGAACCCATGTACGATGGAATCTTTGTCAAAAGCATCCAAAAGCCCCAGTTTTGAGCGCACTGCGTCGCTAATAGTGCCCAGACCGGTACACTCTTTAAGATCGCCATCCAGGGCGTCGACAATGGCTGAAATTCGAAATATTTCGATAGAGAAATAGATAGATAGGAATTCCCTTTTCTATACAGACCTCAGTGGTTTCCGTGACACCGAGACTAACTTCGATATATTCCTTTTCGTCGAGTGGTATGCTAGCGTGGTCCGCCGGTGATTCCTTCCCAAAGATGAAATAGAGAATGCCGCATAGAACGGTAACGCCACCCCAAAAGTAAAAGCAACTTGGCCAACCGACGCTAGAAGCCGATAGCAGACCGGAGCTAAGGAGACATACGACGTTTCCGACCCATCCGCCGGAATATACGAAGGAGGCTAAAGAATGTTGATGAACGTGATGAACGTGATGAACGTGATGAAATTTTGAATGGAATGTAAGAAAGAAGGAGACTTACAAAGGCGACCCCTCTCATCGGTAGGCACCCATTTGGATAAGAGCGTGTGCAGGGTCGGTATGACCGTTCCTTGGCATAAGCCGGCGATTACTCTGGTAGCGCAGACCGCCTCCCAGCCACCGAAGTGAGCGGCCAGGGGGATGAGAAGGGTAACGAAGCCGCATACGGTCAGTGCGAGCGAAAAGAGTTTCTTCGCGCCCCATCGCTGAGCTATTACGCTACCGATCACTTGGGTACACACGTAGCCCCAAAAGAATGAACTCAGTATCACGTCCTTCACCGAATTTTCCCACCGAAACTCCTGCGATAGTCAATTACGGATCTTCGATGTTGTTCGATCATCGCAGATTCGCGAATAGTCATCGCGAATAGTAATCGCGAATAGTAATCCCGAATAGTAATGGCGGAACGCACCTCGAAATCGGGATTGGCCGATTTGGCGTTGGTCATTGCCTCGAGTGTCACCGAGGTGGTCACTCGGACCGCGTAGCAGCAGAAAAAGCCCAGCGTCATTAGCAGTACCTGCACATGCCTGCAGCCAAATGTGGCTAGAGGCCCAACAAACATATCACTCTTACAATTCATTCGAATAATACACCTCTCCTCATATTTCCCAAATTACCCAGCCCCCTCTCTCCTTCTCCTTATCCTTCTCATTTAGCTAGAGGCATATCTAACTTTCAGTCGCGCAATTCCAGTTGAGATCAAAGTTTCTCCAGATTCGTCACGTACCGTAGCAACTTTGCCGCGAATAAACCGCGATTGTCCTCTTTCGTCCCCGTTCTTGCATAATATCGTCCACGGAAGAATTCCTTTTGCCGCCAACGTTTGCAAAGTCTCGATATGACCGCGAAATACTGTCAACAGTGTTACCGTATCGCGCGACATACTTTCTCGTTGAAAATACGAGGGGAGCGTATTCTTTCTCAACATTCTTTGTCGAGCATCGCTTGACCACCCAGAGATCGAGAACGGGTAACGATGAAAGAGTTGCCATTCAAACAATTTCGCTATTTCTACCCAAAGGTGAATAATATCATTTAACGAACAACTCTTATCTCCGTGTCCCTGGACAGTATTGTATCGTTTCAGTATCAGCCATTGACATTCCAAATAATTCTTTGCGAATCTTATCGTAGTAGAATCCATCCGTAGGATTTCCAACTAATCATAGATACATGATCGGAAGACAAGTGTCTCCGATAACCGATCTGTACGCGAGCTCTGTCCTACGAAACGATTATGCGAGCAACGAGACGATCAAAAAAAAAAATCGAATATTCCTTCAACGCTTCCCGCACATTTCACCCATTCACTCCACATACCTCCATCGGCCATACCATCGGCCATACCATCGGCCATACCATCGGCCATACCATCGGCTTTCGACTCCGCTTCGTCGACGAGTCCTTCTCTTCGAAGAATTGACGAATGAGAGTAGGACTTTATCTTAGAAATAGCGTATTATTCGTTTTAAAGTACCTCTTGGCTTGTGCGGCGGTACTTTCATCATCTCCGAAACGGAGATCCTTCTTGATCGTCGAATAGACGGCGCCATTTCTCTAACAGCTTTCCGACGCACAGGGAGCTTGCCTTTTGCCTCGAGATGTTGCTAGAGATAGTTGCTGGCTAAGGGCGACGTCGATACGACATCAATGAAACGTCAATGGGACGTCAATGGGACGTCAATGGGAGGTCAAGAACGACGACGATGATGTTGCTGATGGTGGTGTAATTCTTCGGTAGGCGATGGTACGGCAACTACTGTGACTGGAACAAGGAGGACGGTAACGACCGCGCCACGATAATGCTCGCTATCGCCTTCGCCCCTCGTTCCTCAATTCCTCTCTCAGTCTTATAATACGTTCTTCAAGATGCCTTTCAAGACTAATTGCAGAAACTACGATTGGCTCAGATCAAATGACCGCCGCACCTTTATACTGGATCTCGCCGAAAAGGGTGTCTCCCACTCTTTTTCAAAAGATGCTCACGCCTTACAAACTCCCCGCTTCCACCCTTCCCGCCTCCCCCCCCCCCCCACCTCCCTCTTCTCTCTCTCTCTCTCTCTCTCTCTCTCTGCCTCCCTCGCTCCTTCCTTCTTCCTCGGGGCACGCCAGTTCTTTTTCTCGAAAACGCGACGGGGGGACGAAGACTTGGCATCGTGATGAGCAGCAAATTAGTTCTCAATTCCTGTGTCTTTGCTCGAGACTTTTCTTTCTTTTTTGCCCGATGACCGGTTAGATCACGGGTTCAGAATCTGAGTGCAGTGCGGTCATCAGTAGACGCCTGCCGACGCTTCTTCCATCACTTAAACTTTACGTTTCTCCCTCTCCCTCTCCCTCTCCCTCTCATATTGCATTTATCGACAAGAGCGTGCATGTATGTACTATCTGTGTTCCCGTTAAGTCACCGTTGTCCATTACGTACACATTATACAAAATACATTGAAACAGTACGACTTAATCGGGAATATAGTTGTTGCTGTAATTCCTATCTTTAATAGACAGGAATCTACTATTGCTCTATTACCGTTTCCACTTTTTGCAATTGCAAAGCTATCTCACGCTCTTATCTAATCGAAGAAATTGAAAAAAAAACTCGGCGCTCGGCACCGTAATAATATAATAGTTTGAGAATTGATTCGAGATAGAAACTAATCGGAAAAAACACAGGCAAATCGAAGAATAATGACAATAAGGAATTCTGCTGCCAATGACAACGACAGTGATAATACGTTTGTAGCTACAGATTTCTTTTGTCCCACTCAGATAATAAATCTCCATCACGGTTGCCAACACTCGTTAACGTAGGTAAACATTATTTGCATTGATAAAAGAACATTTGAGAATCTGATCTAAGCACTTCTCAACCTTTCTAAGGCACGAAAGAATTGTCGTCGTCGAATCACAGCTACCTCTTCGATACCGTTCGCACTGATAACATTTATAGGGCCATTTACAATATATAGAAATGCCTGGAGCGGACAAGAGATAGAACGGGTCTACACGTATATTTGATAACGCCGCCGAAGATTATCTACGTTCGGGACAGACGACCGAATATCATCCCTTCTTACTTTCTTATCCGTAACTTGCTTCCATATACATCTAATTGTAAGATACGTTACATTGACTCACGTCCGGCGAAAGGCACGGAGTGCCTCAACCGGATGACGACTCGGAAGATAGAACGGGTAATATCAATTGTGTAAATGTAAAGTCTCTCAGAACTTATAGGTGAAAATTGAAATTGAACACGCTACTCTTCAAATATATTATATTTAATAAGGCACGCCTGCGTGGCATACCACGAATATCTGCGAAAAATCTGTGAAACTCTCTCTACGGATTTTGCTCCTTAGTCACCGTTTTCTGCCCTCTTTTTCCTGTTTTCTTGCTCAACTTTAGTGTCAAAGTAATATCAATCTCGTTGGCAGGGGGTTTAACGGCTTGCGGATCGTTCCACCACTGAACCTCGGCTTTGCCGAAGATGATGAAAACTAAATTGCCCACAAAATAAATTGCTGCCGATATATAAAACACTGTCGTCCACATAGAGATATTTTCCTAGAACAATAATAAGCGTCCGTAGCATATAGGTAGGAATTCCGAAGAGAGAAGGAACGACAATGAGAATGGGAATGACAATCGTTCGCTTACCTCGTCCCTCAAGATTTTGCCACAAATCAAGGGTGCGATAATAGCAACTACGGCGGCGATACAGTTCGTTATTGACATCATCGTACCGGCAAAATTGGGACTGAGATCGATATGATTTATTTGAAAGCCGCATAGAGATCCTGCGTTGAGGCCAACTGCTACAACGAGAATAACAACGGCCAACGTTTTGTCATTAGTGCGCACAATCCCGAGGATGAGCAGGGCAATGCCAGGACCCCAGTGAGCAATTGTATTTGACACCTTTCGGGCGACTGCTCGTGAGACACCCCTCTTGAGCGCATAGTCGGATAACCAGCTTACGGGAAAGCTAAGGATCCACATCACTAGATAGGGAAGTGCCGATATTGCACCGTTCTGCAAAAAGAGTATTATCATTTACTGAACACGAGGATCCTCGGCCACAATCATCATTCCTTCCCGCCAATTACCTCCTCAATATCGTACTTCAGGATATTGTTCATGTAGCTAGGCATTTCCGTGAGAAGCATCCAATAGCCCCAATTTTGACCGCAATGAGCGATGATTATTGCCCACATCGGCATCGACGTAAAAATGTACTTCCATGGAATCTTTAATTTCTATCAAAGTCACGCAATAGAATGGATTTTAAATAGATAGTCGAAAAAACATCGATCTTCGATCGTCCATGTCTCTCGATCATCTCTCTTTCTTTTCTATCGTTTCTCTCGTGTACGACGTATACACTCTTGTTACGCGTACCTATTCGCCTTGACGTACACTTCGAGCAAGAGTAAGGCAACCTTGGGTCCAAGACTGAGGAGAGAAAGAGAGAGAGAGAGAGAGAGAGAGAGAGAGAGAGAGAGAGAAACAGAGATCATTCCTTCTTGTCCACCTTAACTTTGGAATGAACGTACTATCGCTATAAATGCTACTATGTGCGTATCCTTCTGCATTCTCTATCGATTCCGGGATGAGATGATATAACACAAATTGCGTAATACGAATTCTTACATTCTTTTATCTTGTCTGACAGCTCACGACAAAAGAGTGTCATGCGTCAGATTTGTCGAATAGTGTTCAAGATGTAAAAAAAACAAAGTTGGGAATGTAAGGAAATGTTGGAAACTTGCCTTCTGTCTATTGGCTTGCCCAGCATCTACACTCGGTTGACTCTGGCCAAGACTATGTTCTATGTAACGTCTCTCCTTCTCGGAGATTCGTTTGTGCGCAGACGGTGTGTCTGCCCCGCATAAGTAG
Organism: Anoplius nigerrimus; assembly: GCA_914767735.1. Taxonomy (NCBI): domain Eukaryota; kingdom Metazoa; phylum Arthropoda; class Insecta; order Hymenoptera; family Pompilidae; genus Anoplius; species Anoplius nigerrimus. The sequence goes on from OU612083.1 coordinate 18,482,197, forward strand.
AAGATAAGCGCCCACAAGATAGCCAGGACGCCAAAAACATAGAAAATGTATGGCCAACCGAGGCTCGAACCGGCTAACAATCCAGAAATCGGCAACGCAATTACTGTTCCAAATTGACCTCCGGCGTAAGCAAAGGTTCCTGAAGACATACGCATACGCACAGACGCACACGCACACGTTCCGCCCACCGACAACATGCGTAAAGGTTAATTTGTGAGAACTGATGTAGAATTTTTGGAAAGAAATAGGTTCCCTCGATAATAGAATACAATGTTGGATACAAACGCGATTGCCATTAGGCAGAGGGAATTTGAACGCCGGGAATCTCACCCAGTCGTGCCCTCTCAGAAGGTGGCGCCCACTTGGAGAGGAGTGTGTGTACGCTAGGTAAAAGGCAACCTTGACAGAGACCCATGCCAACCCTGCAGGCGCATACGAGTGGCAAACCACCGTACCTTGCGCCGATCGGTGTTAAGATGTTAAGGAGGCCGCAGATTGCCATGCCGATGCTAAGTAGTTTCTGTGCACTCCATGTGCCGGCGACATAACCGCTTGGCACCTGTGACACCGTGTATCCCCAGAAGAATGAACTTAGGATCAACGACTTCTCATTCGGATCCCAATCGTAAACCTGTTCGAAGATAGAGAAACATAACGCAAATAGATTCACCTTTCCTGCCGCTATTCAAATTCCCTCACTATCCTCACCCTATTTTTATCTCTTTTCTTTCTTTCTTTCTTTCCCCCTTCCTTTTTTTTTTCATCGCCATGCCTATCACGGTCAGAGAGCGATAGATAGCTTAGAGATCAGTCTTTCTACGCGACAGCCTGAGTTCATTAAAATTACCTCGACATCACTTGCCGACGCGCTGGAATTCTTCCTGCTAGACATTGCTACAATTGCCACTGACATGCCAATCCGTAAGCAATATCCAATTGTCATTCCTAGGAAGAGCAGCAGAGTCTGCAAGTGCCTGATCCCCAGTCTACCTGAAATAATGATTATCTTAATTCTATTTTGAAGCTGCCTTAAAGGATCATCAAATTTCCGACTAAACTGCATAAACGCTCGAGAAGGGGGACGTATACGGAACGAGAAATCGCTCTTCGGCGAGCAATCACAACACATACGATTAGTCTAGATAGCAACGGCGATGACTCTCACTGATAAGGGGATTAAACTTGTCAGCCAAATCATGCCACGCTCTCAATTGCATCAATCGTAATTATTGGTAGTTGAGTTTGCAACTAATCGGGCCAAATATTCTTCTACTATTCTATACGTTACCATCCTCGCACCGCCTTAATACACAATGCACTTTCGAAACTTCTATCTCCAAAGGAATTTTTACTTACTTAGAACTTACCATGGCAAAAATCTTCGAAGGCTATCGATTATAATGACTCGAAGCTGCAATGCTGTCGCATTAAATTTATAATGAAAATAGTAAGATTATATCGCACAAACTGGTCAGAATGTTTGTAAAGAAGAAAGTCCCGTGATCAGTACAATCTGCTCAATTTGTCCAAAATGATCATTGAACGATATACCTGAAGATTCCATTTCCTTTGCGTCGTTAATATGTTCGAGATCCGCATTTTCGTCTTCCTCTTTTACGGCCACCGTCATTTCAGCGTCGGAAAGAGTGGCCTGATCAGACCAATGTAATGTAAAGATTTAATATGTATGCCGCAAGGAGCAACGAAGCGTGCGACGGAGAGAAGGAGAGAAGGAAGGTAAGTTCCTCGTCCTTCGCTTGCATCGACTGTCGATCTCCAACGATCGCAGTCCACTTCTGACAACCTTCTTTCCCCACCGAAAGTGAACAATTCAATGTGGTGGCGGCAACAGGCGGCAACAGGCGGCAAGGAACCCCGATTCGATCGCAATCGGTCATTACTTGTATTCTACGACACTGTCTGCGCGCGCATCATCTCTCCCACTCTCTCTCTCTCTCTCTCTCTCTCTCCCTCTGTCAATTTAAAATACAACGCTCGAATCAAATCAACTTGCTGCAACATTCAACTGCATTCAACCAAATAGAATTCATTTGAAAGATTCCGTCAATGGGATGCATCTGCACAAAAGGTGACAGTGATATCGCGTCGCAGAGGATTCAAGACAGGGCACAATAGGCTACTAAATAATAAATAATCTTTACTCGCTCTCGGCGTATCATAACACGATACATACACGTTACATTGAGTCATTCTCTTGTATTCTTTACAATATAAAATACAAACACTTGTCATACCTCAAACTGGTATAAATCCATTTCTGAGTAAAAAAACATTTATTTCGATAAATCTCTAACTACTAAATTGTACAATAATTGTAACTAGGAAACGTTACAAATCTTTCAGGCGCAAACACTTTGCCCCTACGCTATATTACACCGTTGATAACAGAAGACTGAATTCCAGCTAAGGCTTGCGTCTTTTTCTCAACTGTTTCCATCCTTCGCTTTCCTTGTCTTTTCCCTCGCCGTTTTCCGTAGAAGTGCGATTTGTGACCGTGGGTACCTTGACAGGCGTAGGACAAAGTCCCAAGTCCGGTAGTCTGCGAAGAGAGAATTCGAATGAGTAGGTGAAAAAAGGGGGGAAAGAGAAAGAGAAAGAGAAAGAGAGAGAGAGAGAGAGAGAGAGAGAGAGAAAAAAAATTTACTCGATTTGATTAGACGTAGGGCGCGGAGACGTAGCAGATGAGAGAGGTGGTGAAGCGATGACAGCAGTGGTAAGAGCTGGAGCAGCGTCTTGACGTTCGAATCGCGGAGGACAGGTGAGGGGAGCGAGATTTTGGGCAACTGATGGCTCTTCGCGCTGCGTCGCAGAGACAGCAGTTACAGCTGTACGTGCCAGCTGAGAAAAGGGCCGTTGCGATTGAGAACCGTAGGCGTGCGTTTTACTAGTCAATGACTGCGTTGGCGGCCCTATACCACTCTTCCCATAGAATTTACTGACATGTACCGTCGCACATTTGCTACAGTTGTACGTCTTATATATGCCGACAAGGTAATCGGCTAGTTCGAACATGTTCGAACGGAGAGAGATGACGATAAACTGGGCATTCTTTGTTCTCTCCTTTATGTAATTGCCGACAATGGATACATTTTTAAAATCTAGCGCAGCGTCAATTTCATCCATAAAGTATAGCGGCGTCGGCTTATAGTGATGGAGGGCGAATACAAGGGCGAGAGAGCTGAGAGTCTTTTCGCCGCCGCTAAGACTGCTTATGTTCTTCCAAGTCTTCTTCGGCGGTCGGACGCTGAAGACGACGCCCTCACTGAACGGATCAAGAGAATCGACGAGCTCGAGTTCCGCATCGCCTCCAAGCGTAATCATTTGATACATTTCTTTCAATTTGCCGGTGATCAATGTAAAGCCGTCGAGAAATTCCTGGACTCGACGCTGCCGCGCCATCTCATAGGCATCGCGTACCTTATTTCGCTGACTCGTTATTTCCTCAAGATCGGCGGCGCGCTGCAAGTAAAGAGCATCCTTCTCACGATAATCCGAGATTATTCGCATATTCGGAATTTCCGAAGGCAATTTCTTCTTAGCCTTATCCAAGCTAGCTGCCAAAGCCTTCTCATCCAGCTCGGCAATCTCCTCGTCGTTCAACTCTTTCAATTCGTCAATCTGCTCGCCAGGCACTGGCCGCAATTCTAATCGAGATATCTTTTTGGTATACTCGCCGGTACGATGCTTCAGATCCATCAGCTTTCTCTGGCTTCCGTTCAATTGCTGTTCGAGATCTATCTTGACCGTCTTCATCTTGGTCTCACGAGCCTGAAGTTCGCCAAGTTCGGCCTTGAACGATGCCAAGCTCTCGTCTCTCTCAGCTATGGCATCAGTCAATCGGTTTATCTTCTCTAAGAGATCTTTTGCCTGGACCTCGATCTCGTTCTTTTCACGCTGTACGTCTCGAATCTTTTGCTCGCAACTCTTGACGTCGTTCTCGAGCGTCTCGATTCGCTGCTCAGCTTTCCGAGCGTTTCGCTCCGCCGTTTTGACGGCCACCTGCAAACGACACATCTCCCCCCTCGTCTTCTCGATCGACTTGGCCGCACTCGATATCTTCCCCTGCTGCTCCTTGACACGATTCCCCGATATCTCGTCGATTCGCCTATTTACGCGATCGACCTCTTTCTCGACTGACTTTGATTGCCGCTCGGCCTCCTCCATGTGCTTCTGCGCCTCCTCGACCGAGCTCGTCATGTCACGCACCTTTGTCGGATTCGAAGCTGAGCTAGCGACCTTCCCCTCCTGAACATTGAGCTGCTTCCGTAGAAGCGGCTCCTGTTCCTCGAGCGCCCGCACCTCGATACGATACTTGTCCCTCGCCATTTTCATCTCCTTCAAGGCAGACGAAAGCGTCTCGACCTGATTCTCCAATTGCTCTCGCTTCGTCTTCAAGCGATTGCACTCGTTGTAGACGGCGTCGAGTTCCGCCTGAAGTCGTTCGACGTCGGCCGTCGAGGGCTCATTCCTAACCACCTTCTGACCCATCCGACCCTTGAAGACGGTACGCCCGCCACCGCTCATCGTTCCGGACAACTCGATCAGTTCCCCCTTCATCGTGACCACCCGGTAACGTTTTGCCCCATAAGCGATCCTCGTCGCTTGCTCAAGGTCGCGGGCAACAAGCGTGTCCTGTAGAGCGTAATAGAATGCCGTGAGTACGCGCTCGTCATCGACCTTTATCAGGTCAAATAGGCGAGGCACGTTCTCGGGCGTGACGATCGGCTCCTTACACTTGGCCAGAAATCGCTGCTGCTTCTCGAGGGGTATGAAGGTAGCGCGACCAATGTCGTTCTCCCGAAGAAATGTTATGCACGCTTGGGCAGAGTTTACCGTGTCGACGACGATATTGTCCAAAGGACCGCAGGCCGTCGAAACAGCTACGTCGTACTTGGAGTCGATAGCCCCGAGATCACCGAGCCTTCCAAAGATACCGGCTATTCGGCCATCAGCCTTCTCCCGCATCAGACTATCCAATATCTTGTTGCGAGACCTGCTTGCCTGCATCGCACATCTCTCCTCCTCGTAGATCAATCTCATACCCTTCAGTCGGCCGGTAGCTTCGGCCTCGCGCCCCCTAACACCCTCCAATTCGTTTCGCGCCTCAGCCAAACTTATCTCTGTCGCCGGTATCTTCGTATCGAGCGATACCAGTTGCCCCTTTCGTTCGCTTACCTTCGCTACCGTTGACTCCAACGACTCACGCAAATTTGCCAGCTTTTCTCTCTCGCCCTTTTCCACCGAAGTGTACAACTCTAATTCCGACTTTGCAATCTCATAATCGGATTTGGCTCGATCTACATTGTCCCGCAACGATATCAATTTCGTCTCGAGCTTTGACCGCTCTGTCATTAGCGGCTCGGCCTTCTCCTTCAAAGAACCCATTAACTCGCTCAAAGCATTTTCCTCCTTCTCCTTCAGAGCTTCCTGCGTAACGAGCAACTTCTCGCATTCCTTAATACCTCTTGCACTACTTTCGGGTACCTTCAATAACTCTTCCAACTTTGTCCTTTCCTAAAATTATTTTATCAATAATCATCAAAAATATCATTAGCAGCGATTATAAGCAATAATTATCATCGGGCCACAACCTAACATTATACTCTTTCGGCTACCGTACATATGTACTCACAGACTTTACTGCCATCACGTTCGACTGTCTTCGCTTATTCGTCTCAATCAATTCCGCGTGAAGTGCTTCGTCACGCTTACGGATCTCATCAAATTTCGTCGTACTATCCTCCTTTTCAGTTTGCAACGCGTTCCACTTGCTACTCTTCTCCTTCATCGTCGAATTGATTTCTTCCTTCTTCTGTTCGACCGTTTTCAATTCGTTGTTCAGATTAGACAAATCCTTTTCCAATTCACTTACTTTCGTCCCTAGTTCCGTCGTCTCTCGTGCTAGCGCAGTCCTGACGCATCATAAACATTAAAATCCAATACACACAATTACAATGATCCTCTCATTCTCAATCAATCAATCAATCAATCTCTCTTTCTCCATGTACCTTTTACATTGATAAAATTCATTTTCTATCCTCGTCACGGCATTCTCCATTCGTAAGTACTGCACTGCCTCTTGCATTGGTTCTTGTAACGCAGCCTTCTCCTGTTCAACCACTCGCAGCCTGACCAGTTTTTCCTCTCTACGCTCCGTTAATAGCTCCACCTTTTCCGATAATTTTTCCAACGGTTCCTTATATCGAACGGTACCGATTATATCCTCCAGGAATTCTAACATACCTATGTCATTTTCATTCTGACCTTTTGGCTTCATCATTGCAATTTGCTCCACCTCTCCCTGCAAGCAGAGGCAACATATCAGTCAAAATAGAGTTTTAACAAACCTCACCGTGTACACGCCTTTAGTAGAGAGTATAAAAATCTTTCATACTTGTAGAATAAGGAAACGATTATGGTCCAGATCAACACAATACGATCGCAATAATTTTGCTATCTCCTTAAATTGAACCTTCCTGTCATTGAGCTCGTAATATGAAGAATTGTCTTTAGATGCTGTTCTTGATATCACAAACTCACTGTTTGGAACAACGTCATAAGTGGCACCAGGCTAAAATGAGCGAAGTGATCGCACAGTCACAATGAATATCATAAACTTTCAGCATTCTTGTAAGTCTACCTGAACGCAACATACCTTGTCAACAATTCTCTGAAAATGAACAGAAACCGTGCACTTTGTTGTGTTAGGATGTTCGCTCGAGTTGTGAATTAAAACTGAAATTTTCTTGGAACGAATTTTGCTTGCTCTATATCCGAATACAAACAGCATGGAGTCTATAACGTTACTTTTTCCACTACCGTTTGGACCCACTATGGCAGAAAAACACTGGAACAATAATCATTATACTAAACATCCCTCTACCTTTATCACATTAGTGAAAATCTCAGACGATACCTGATGAAAGGGGCCGATGACTTGCGTACCAGCGTAACTTTTAAAATTTTCACACACAATCTTGGTGATCATCAGTCTTGGACCGCTGGTATCTACTTTGCCAATCCGATACAATGGCGGAGGAATATATACATCATCGTCCACTCTAAAGCCTCCTTCTTCATCTGTGTCTAGAGCATTATCATCTTGTATTGCATCAGTCATTTCCACGTCGGTAATACCGTTACTTTCTATATTCGCTTCAGCCATTCTCTGCACATTCAATTGCAGCAGATTCCAACGTTATTGAAATCGATGAAAACACCTCAAATACCGATCAATTCTGAAGCACCACAAGGCAAGGTTAACAGGTTCATGTTTGTCAAGCACTGAGTGACATTGCACTGATCTCATACTGAAAGAAAAACGATAACCGGCAAATAGACAATGGAACATTCAGTTATAAACGTAACATATTATACTTACCGTTCTGATGATTATCAATCGTCACACGGAAAAGAATACGTGCCCACTAGTTTGAACGCTCAGCTCTCAAATATCAATGCTTTGCTTACTTCGACCGTTCATTCGTTAATCTATCTCGTCAGGTGGATTCTCTTTTCCGCGGGAAAACACTCGCGTTGGCGTTAAAATCTTCAATGCACCGCCATCAGGAGAGCGCTAACGGCCATTTGAAGTGAGAGACGCGCGAACACGATGCCAACGTTATTTCAAATTTTAAATCAATCATCAAGTTCGATTTTAACTGAAAAATATATGCTTAACCTACCTTCTGTATAATATCAGTTACCAAACGATCATTGGGCAATGCCTTTTAGTTTCAATGTTGTATCTTTGCCCAATTAAATATTTATTAATACTTCATATCGTCGAAAGTAATTTTTCTGTGCAACACCGTATGACTGTCAACGGTTATATCCGGCTGCTTCAAGTAGGCGAATGTTAAAACAGTTTCGCACAAGACTCCGTGGCGCAACGGTAGCGCGTCTGACTCCAGATCAGAAGGTTGCGTGTTCAAATCACGTCGGGGTCATCAAAAGTACGTTCGTCTCTGATGCGCGTGCGAGCATATTTTTCTCTAATTCACCGCACTCATTCGAGCAGAACACATTTTTCTTTTATGTTTCTACAAATCCGTACTTTTCATTTTTTTCAAACAAATTCCTCAACGCTCCCATTTTAGCTAGAATTTCTCCTAGCTCCTAGCTATAGTTTCTCCCACCTACATCTATTGTTCTAATAAGAGCTCTCCCGGCACTGCTCAGCATCTGTCAAATTCATCATTGTATTCTTTATTAAGAAATTGATTTAACACTCCCATCATATTCTATGCGATTTCACATATGTACATATGTACATACATACAAGTACACATTTGAATATTCACAGGGCATGCAAGTATATCTGAGAGAAGGAAAGTGCTGCTATTTTAATATATGATGTTGCTGATAGTACCGTTAACGGTTACTCTAATCATTTTCTGAAATTGCGCAATTCTCAGAGAAAGATTCATGTTTAATCTGTACTTCACCTTATTTCGATAGCGACATCCCACATTACCGGTACAGGAAGAAATCTGCATCTGCATCAGATTTCCTTGTTTCAGTTCAATCGTGAAAGACAGGTGGCGCTGCAAGAACATAATCGAGTCAATCATACGGAAACTACATATACTTTCAAGAGCGGCGGTGTTCCATCACATCTGATCACATCCCCATCCGTGCAATAGAGAGAATGAAACGTTGGTGCTACTGATGGCTTTACGATCATTAAAAGGCATATAACCTATAATAATAGAATTTTATGACGCCGCTAATACAGTTCAAACATTGAAAGTCGCCTTTTTACAGATTAATCATCCCGTTGAAGTCAGATTCTTACCAGAGTCAAAGCATACTTCCCTTAATATATATCTGTTCAGCTATCGAATCATTCAAGTTTCCGCATTTTAACAGTGTCATTCAACATTGTTTAAACATGCTTGACGCGCACTGATATCGAAGAAAGAGTAGCGGCTAACGACACTTAAAAATTGATGTAAACGAATTTAATTAATCGTTACTCGTTCAGAGATGTATTCTCGGCTGTCCCGTAACATAACGTCGACGTCTCGTATTGAGACTCGAATTAGCTAATTGGAAGCTGCCAAAGAGGTCCAGAGCTCCCTACGTTCGTGAAGGCCTACTCTTCAGAAATGGAGGTAGAAAAAATTGCTGTATTCGCTGGAGTGGGTTTTGCGGTAGCTGTCGGGGTCTTTGTACTATGGGGTCCTGCCCCAAAACCTCGTAGAAGAGGTGAACGCGCAAGTTGAATAAAAAATTAAGAAAATGATTATGCGTTGTGCTGAAACTTATGCCACGAATATTTCCATAGGTAAGGTGATTGGGATCAACAATTTAGGATACACTTGCTTTTTAAATGCCCTTCTGCAAGCATTAGCTGCTTGTCCGACGTTTAGTATCTGGCTACAAAAGAGAAGACAGAAAAACGATCATGGATGTTTCACCCATACATTGGCTTCTGTATTTGAAAGTGCACAAATTATTATATATATAGTAAGATGTTGGCATGCATGTTCTATGAGGGTAATCCCTTTTATTTTTCCAACAGAAATCAATGGTTACTACGAAGATATGTACGGAGATGTTACACCAATTGAAATAATTTCATCTCTGGGCCCATTGTGGAGTTTTGCGCCTGGCCATCAGGATACGCATGAGTTATTTCATATTATTCTCAGTGCATTGCACGGAGAGAATCAACCAATGAGCAGAGTAAGAATTTGAAAGGGTTTTTCCGAGAACTTCTGTCGATACTATCCCAGAAGACAAGCACAAAATAAATGATTGATCAACATTTTATCAGACTGGCTGTTTGTCCGATGCTCTGCCTCAAACCCCTATGATAGCACAAGATGCAAAGGGATCAGGGGATCAATTAGGATTGCGCAGTGTATCTTGCAACGACATCGTTTCTGCAGAAAAGGATCAGAAGAGTCCAAATGGATTAGAGCGGAGTTGCAACGGTCAAATGGTGACATCGACACCCTCGATATCGAGTGTTTCAATGTCATTGAATAAGCCTGGCGTAATTCTCGCCAGGTCTTCGGAAATACTTTCTAAAACCACCAATAATAGCGGCGACGACAAAGATTCATTTAGATCCTGGAATTCCTTGTGTACAATGTCTCTATGCAACATTCCGATTATATCGCACGAAGTGCATCCATTCTCTGGTTTGTTGACTAGCCAGTTGCAATGCACCAATTGTAAATGGAAGGTGAGCGTTATGATTAAAGTGATAAAATCCCTTTTGATGTTACGAAAATTCGACGAAATACTTAGACGGAGTAGGTACACACGATTGAATATAATTGTAGTCGTCCGTTCGATACGATAAGCTGGAGAGCATCTCACTGCCTTTACCATTGATGTGCAACGCTCAGAATGCAGTGACGCTGGAAGGGCTCTTCTCTCGTTTCGTTACGAGCGAGGTTGTCAACGACGTACAATGCGACGGATGCGGTTTACGTTGTCAAGCGCTCAAAACACTCACCCTTGGAAAGTTACCCAAATGTTTGTGTCTGCATATACCGAGGACGACGTGGAGTTCGTCAGGGATGCCCATTAAGAGAGACGATTTTGTGATATTTCCCGAAATTCTAATATTGGATCCGTTTACTTTCACAGAGGCAAAAAGGAGAAATGCGCAAGTAAGCTAAATCTGACAATAGTCGCGTCTTATTGTTAGTGTTGTATACGCTATTGATACGAAAATTTTCGTCACTTTTCGATAAAATTTACATTTTCTCCCCGTAAACAGGACAGTCCGGAAGCTACAATGCTTGTCGGGCATCAAACCTTATTCCACGGCAAACATAAGTACCGATTGCGAGCTGTCATAGAGCATTGCGGACCAGTTGACTCCGGTCATTTTGTTTGCTATCGACGAGGAAATCGCGACAGCAAGTGGTTGTTCACTTCCGACACCACAGTGGAGAATACGTCCTTAACGAATGTTCTATGTGCCACACCTTATCTTCTCTTCTATGAAAGATATGTAAACGATCGTTCAAATTAGTTAGAAACGAATTTCAACACACGGCACGCATCGCAGAATGAAATCATAAAATGATATTGCCTACTAATGTCGATCGGCGGCGAATATAGTCACCTGAGCATTGAACTGTAGTAACGGACGCGCGCCCCCGTATTCAGAGAGTTAACAATTACCAAGTGCAATATATCATCTTCAGAAACATTTTCACATTGTCTACACATCTCCCATTATATTCGCAAATCCAATTGACAATAGCTTCATCGTTAACATCACAATATTGTTTCATCATTAAATCATGTTGCCCACGATATATTTGACCTTATCAATCATAATATAGAAAAGATTATTTCTGGTTTCGATTATCCGAGACATTAAAGATTGTTTTTGGTTTCGATAGACAATATATATTCATCGCATAATATATATGTATAGTCTAATCGTGCCAAACTCTATACACAATTTTATATCATGTTGTAGCAGTCCGGTAATGCGTTTCTGCGCCGCTGGAACTTTGACAGTTCATTACTGTTGTGCACTCTTTGTATTTACGTTTAAGGAAATAAGTGGTGCCCATGTCGATGGCATACAACTTAAGAGATGAAAGACTTAAAACGTCGAGAAACATGGCACTTTAACTGCTGAATTTACAAAGGACGTGTTAATTAATCGATGTATGGATATCGGGGTTGTCCGAAATTCGAAGCACTAATATGTCGATGGAGTGAAACATTATTATACCTTATTCCTGCAGTGACTTATTCACCCGAGCACACACATTATACTTACCTGTCGAGAATCCATCTTTGCCGCACCATTAACAAACATTTGATATGGAAGCCAATTGGTAAGATGCGAGAATCCGTTATAAGCAACAATAAAAAAAAATCTGAAAGTAACTGATCTATGTGACGAATATTATGATCGTTTTTATGCGTTGTAGCTTCATATGCGGCGAATGAGACTTGTTCATTTTGTCCGCTAGGAATTGTAATAATCTAGAAACTATATTACGTTGCCTTCCATGTTAAACCGAATACAAAATAAGTACATATGCGGACATGAGGAGACTGTACTGATCATTTAAATCCCATGTATTGCGATCAACGAAAATATAGCAGGAAACAGGATGAAGCGACTAAAATTACCTGTGTTCGCATATCTTTCTCCCTTACTTTCCCCGTACATTGTAAAATGAAAATATGTAATTATTTTTTCGATCTCCTTTGCGTAGAGTGCAATTGCTGCTACCCTCAAGAAAAATCCTCTCGTGTATGACTGTACTCAATTGACTAACCGCCTTTACCAGCGCGCGGTTATGATTTACCAGAACTGTTCGAACTGGTTCGAACGTATCAGTGTTGAGCAGTGTTGAGTGAAACGGGACTGAACGGGACAGTAGTTGAGTACATATATCGCACAAAGTTTCTCCTTTCGCCCATCAATTATGACGGTAGATTTATAGAAAATTTATACAGTGTCATATTGGTTATTCTCGCAATGATACACATAAATATATTTCGGACAACATCGAATTTTATTTACGTTTATGCCAAAGGGCAGTACTCGGATGGGACGGATAGGTTATGCTGCTGCATTTCATAGAGAGTAAATAATGATGAATGTCAGAATTGTGTATGTTACAACACAATACGGAGTATAGTACAAATGTAAAATTATAATACGTAAATAGAACGTGAAACAATGCCACTGTTTGTAAGCACTAAGGGCGAAATGGTAATTACAGACAATAAACGTAAAAGCACCGTTCTACGTTGATCCCTTAACGATACCTTAAGTGAATGTCTCTGTATTTCTGTGGCAGGTGGAAAACATGAACGATTTGACCTCGGACTTCCCGTGCTTAAAAGTGTCTGCTTTGGGAAAAGCATCGCGCATATCGGGTGAAGTCGATCAGGTAACGATCGGCCCTGATTCAATTAGAGTCAGCGGTGCTGCAGAACATTTTGAGAATATAGAAAATGAACAAAACAGTTGTAATATTAAGTCTCCAAGAAAGATAATGGAGGGACATAGTACTAAATTACCTACACGAAATGGCATTACATTTTCTGTAAAGAAAATTCTTCTAGAAGAGGAGCTGCAGAGGAAAGAAAAAGTTTGGGTATGTCGCACTACTTATGTTGACCTCGCTACATTCAATATTCTTTTGTCACTTTATAATCTACGGTAGTAGTCATTGTAGATATATCTTTTACAGAAAGAAATTGATCGCCATTGGCAGAATATGAAGGAAAATGGACGCGTTATTAGAGAGCAAGTGGCATGTTCGCGTTCCTACATGGCGAGAGAGAGAGAACGCCAGAGCGCCGAAAAACTTGCTATTATTCTTGCGGAAGAAGAAAAAGTTGCTGAGCAGGAAGAGTTAAGGAGAAAGCGTGTACTGCAGCTTCATGCGCAGCGAGCACAGGAACAGAAGGAGAGAATGGAGAAGGAAGTAGAAGAGTATGGGAAAAGGATGCAAGAGAGGAATGAATTAATTCAAAGAACAATCTGTGACAGAGACTATATTAAGACAAGGTTTAACGATATTATGAGACTGATGCAATTGCCGAAGCATAAGGCTTACGCTGTATTTAGAATTTGGGCGGCCTGTAGCGGGAAGATAGGTGAATTCAGTCGACAAATGGAATTGATCGATCACAAAATTGCGAACGGTGAATTAGCTATTAGCGATCACATTGTACAAGAAACAACAGTATTATATAAACTGGAGATCGAAAAAATAGCCAGAATGTGTGAGGAAGAAATAAATCGGATGTCAGATGTAACTAAGGAACTTGTTCAAGCTGAGGTATTAGCGAAGCAGCAGGACATTCAAGACAGCCCCCTTTCGATCAATGATAGTACGAAGCCGGCAGCAACCATGGATGCGGATAATACTATTCAGAGCGAAGATAAGGACAGGAAGGGGACGGGAGCGAGACCTGAAGAAGTATCATTAGGAACCGTAAACTCATTGGATCCAGCAATGCTAAATTCTGCTGTAGTTGCAACATCCGAAGCGTCTCCAAAGCCCGATTCCTCCGCGCAGGGTACCGATGCTGAACCGCAAAAGGAATCAGGCGATCGTATGCATTACATCAGTATCACATTTGATCGCTTCCTCAATAATTATCGTTACCATCTTTCAACGATTACCAATGCCTCCTTTCAAACTTCACAGAGCACATCTGCCGCTATGTCGACGAAGAGTCTCTGAAACAATACGTAAAAGCACAAGAATTCCTCGAGAATTATACAAAAAATTACAAGGATTTCTTGGAAGCAGCTACAGCGAAAAAGTTTAGGTTCGAGTGTCAGAAGGCAATAAATATTCCAGTAAATGCAATTTCCGGCATAAGCGAGCAGCACTTGAGAGACAAATATGACAGACTGTACAATCTACTTGCGGGAAAATCGTCGCCAAACGTAGGTCAACATACGCATGGCGCTGCATTCTGCAAAGATACGCTGGCGAAAAAAATAGTCGTAGGTATATAGTACTCCGAGCAAGGTGAGAAACGTGAAATAGGTATATTTTATAGATATTCGTGTTAACAGAGCCAGGGAGAGACACTCGTTTCGAGCAAACCCAAGATGGCCTTCGCTATAGCCGCAGTGACTGTCGCTTTATGGAATGAACATCCTGACTTTGGAGAACTGTTATTGGCACACTTTTACAAAACGTGTCCGTTTACAGTTCCTGTGTATATGCTGCAGACAACAGAAAATCAATCGCAGGAAGATTACTACAGGTCACTGGGCTATAAATACTCCGAGGATGGTTCGATCGAGAAACAGGACAAGTTCTTAAAAAGGATGTCTGGATTGGTGCGATTGTATGCATCTATTACAGTAACATCGCAGAGGAAAGGTGTTGTTAAAGCTCATCCGCATGGCTTACAGAATGCATGGAGATGGTTGGCAGCAACTTTAAATTGCGGTAAGAACGCTGAATATATTTCGATCACATCAGGTCTGCTTAGACGAAAATGAAATTCTATGAAATTTCTATGAAAACTCGTACTTACAGATCCGCGACGGAATATATCGGATCTTTATGCTACATTCATATTGGATATGCTTGAGGTTACCGGTAACGCACTATGGACCGCATATCCCAGGCAATTTAAAAAGCTGTTACTGCTCCTAGCAAATCAATACTATCCACGAATGGAAAATTCCGGTGGCGTCAGCGGTGGTCCTTTGATGCGTCTCGAGGAATTTTTAAAAACTAGTTTATCAAATGGCTCTATACCGCCACCCGATGGATATCTTCCCCGAAACTTTTGGTGATGTGGATCGGTTTCAATAATAGGATACGTAACTCTTATCGAGTTAGCGACACTATATAGTATTTCATGATAAAGGTGTAAAAAAGACCAATTAATCGAAATCTTGGCCAAATTTAGGCCAAATTGCGTAGTTAATAATTTTGAAAATAAAATAAGAAATGTCTATATCGAGTCACATAGCCACTGACTGACATGTGTGCGTTTTAATTATATACGTACATACATTGCGTGTTCTTGCATGCATGGCAAGTGTATGTGGAACATTTTAGTAGTAGGGAACGTTGGTAACTACAGATTTGGTAATATCAGGATAGTAAGACTCTTCGGAATTGGTAGCAAAGCCCAAGATACCGAAGCGGGCAAATTTGTCTAACCACTTTTTATCCTCGTTAATATTCATGAGACATTTTGTAATGATCTCAGCATACGAACCTGTAACATCAATGACTGGTAATGCTTGAATGTGCAGTTGGTCGTTTTGCATATGAACGAGAAGGAAGAGAATACCGATACATTACCTGCAACTTTTTCGCTAATCATAATTCGATAAGGTGGTAGCGAACCTAAGCTTGTCAAGACGCGAAAAGATTTAGTCGCATGAGGAAATAAACTTTTGTAACAATTGAGTACCGGGCTCTCGAGCACACAGACCTCCGTTTGCTTTCTAATGATCATGTCTAAAGCGGCAAGCTGCGAGTCAGTATCTGAAACAGAGATATGGTCCTATCCGAAATGGAACGCAGGAAAAGACAGCGCACGTATGAGTACGTATAGTTTCTTCTGGCGATAATGAAAACTATCTGCGTGTACCAACCCAATGTATCGCCGAAAAAAGCCGGGCTCTCCCCTCTCGAGCGAAGATGATCGAATAGCAATGCAGTTGCACCGTAACACTTGTCGCGATCCGGAAGGGCGCATCTCAGTCCCCGAAGATCTAATAGGTCCTGTCCGAAAGGGATACGTTTCCTTTTACGTTACATTTAACCGAACAATTCTCTACTCTTTCCTTAATCTGTCACTTACTTCGACACGTGGGGACAGGTCGGCTGCAATAACGACGTCAACGAAGACACGAGCTGACATATCCTTGTTCAGCCGATGATTAAAGATAGGGCTAATCGGGAGCAAAATGCCATCTTCCCATTTTCCTCTTGCTGGCAAAATTGCTGTAAAGAAGAAAGTCTCGATGGCAGTTAGGTTGCTTGCATTCCAGAGTGGAAAGAAGTGATTGGCAGGAACTTACCGATATCCGTGACATTCTTGGCGACAGACCTGTCGCTCCTCGACTCATACAATAGCGCAACGGCAGTTCCAGTCACCGATTCGATCACTTCTGCCAACAGCTGGAACAGTTCAATTGGCAACGAAGGCACAATGTGCGTCGACAGTACTAATGGACGTTCCTTATTCGGCAGCGTCATCATTGACAACTCCTCTTGCCCTATGCCGCTCTTTCCAAACTACGGTACATCGATAATTTCAGAAATGATTGCAGTGACACTCAGTGGCAAGTTGCAGTGCAACTGTCAAGCAAAAGAGGGGAAAATAAACGTGACATCATGACGTTCACTTGACATTGTGTTATCGCTTTACTACTTACCGATGACGACTGGCAACTGGGCATCGTCGTCGATCGACATTTCTCAACGACATTTTCCTCATTCATTACCCATTTTCTCGAGGAATCAACTATCTCTTTATGCGCCGATCTTTTCGCCTCTTCTTCCATTTCATTGAATTCTGACTTTTCATCGATTACTTTGTTAACTGAAATATCTGCACCGTCGACGCTATTCATTGACGATCCGTACTATTCATTCTCCTGAAATATCGCTACTCTGTCCCTCCTGCCTACGGGATAAGATGACAGAAATATTTTACTTGACCGGACCTCCTCGATCAACTACGATTAGCGTTGTGCCACCCGTCACCACCCGTCACAGCATATTTTTCACCTTGAACATCCTGTTACCACGACGGCCGATCCTGTACGGTCCACAAACATATTTTCGAATGCAGATGAAAGAAATTTGGGCGTACCGCTCAGCGTACTCGTTGTAAGGTGCACAAATATTGAAATTATTTCGCATTTTTCGCAACTTTAATCAAGACAAAAGATACACGTCTGTCGCGTAAGGTACGTCGCGATAGTTGTATGCGATTATAGAGAAAAAGAAGAGTAGTAGGAGGCGGAGGGGGGAAACATTTTTGATACTCACTTTATGTATGTAAGGAACTGTGTCGTTTCTATGTTCGCGAATATCGTTGACCAAAAGTACTTCTACAAAATGGACTGGTTCCTAGATTGGTCGAGTTAAACGATCTTCGTTCGTTCGGTGGACACGCTCGGTGAGAGGTACCTTACCTGGAGTATGGAGGGTAGATGTCGAAAGGAGAACGACTGACACTGGCCGCGAGAAACAGTAAGGATGAAATGTGAGGAATTTACGATATGTCGGTACGCTTACGCGGGGGACGCCCGATTATCTTCAGTCGTTTACCGCGTGATGGCCGCGTGCTTCAAGAAAGCAACGGTCGAGAGACCAATACAAGGCAGCGAAGATAGTAATTTCAACAGTATGTTCGTCTTCTCCGGTGAACATACCGAATATGAGTGAAAAAAAAAAAGAGTCAACTAAGAAAAAAGGTCAATACCTTTCACTTACCCGTCACTGCCCGTCACTCGGCTGAGGAGGAACATATGTACGTAGGAAGCAGCGAATATTCGGGCTTTCAAGTCGAAAAGCGAGTCCTGCAAACGGACGAAAGTCCCACCGACCTGTAATATCAATGGTCACGGTCGACGAAGACTTCGTCCGGATGCATCGCTCGCAACGTTTCGCCATATCTTCGTAATCAGTGCCGTTTCAACTATAATCCGATACACTTCTTCCCTCACGCCCTACCCCCTTGGCAGAGACTACTTACTTATTTTCTCTTCTCCTACGCAAAGTCAGCGAGTCAAACGGAATGAGGAAAAGATTGGTAACGGCCAATTGCCCACACCTCCAGCTCCGAAAGAGACGGTAAAAGAAAAAGCGACCGATTCCTCATGACAGCGGTAGAGATATTTTCGACAAGCATATTCTCATTGATGAAATCTACTGTGATCGACCGTCGAATGCGACATCGTCACCCGTTCACGTACTTTCCGGACGAGTTGCCAGAGTTGCTTGAGCTCCCGGATATTATCGGATTCTATGCCGTAGAACGAATTTGTCCTGACATAGGATAAGGAGGAATTTCCACTTACTTGGGTGGCAAGAAACGATCACGTTACAACGATCCCTACACAGTACTGGAAGCGAAAACGTATAATAGTCGTGTAACGAGGCGCCAAAGCCGTTACGAGAACGAAAACCATTGGCAACTGTAGCGGCGCACGACAATGCCGTTTACCGCATTCTCATTATCGTCAGTCAAATTCGCTCGTTACGTAAATATCCCTGCACGCTCTTCGCACATCTTTGACCAATTAACGGACAGCTTTTTTATCACGCCGTCACGGTTCAAGAAAAAGTGCGAGAGTGCGCCGTCTCTCGTACAGCGCTTGCCGAAAACTTAACTTTATCCCGCATCGAATTATATCGGAAGGTCAGACCTTTTTTATATCTCTCTCTCTCTCTCTCTCTCTCTCTCTCTCTCTCTCTCTCTCTCTCTCTCTCTCTCTCTCTCTCTCTCTCTCTCTCTCTCTCTCTCTCTCTCTCTCACTCTATATATATATATATATATATATCTATATCTATGTAATATCTACCTAGATAGACATTCTACTTTCCATGCTATCTAACCTAGCATCTCTACGACCTATGCCATTCTTCCTCCCCTTTCGTTCCTGTATTTCCTTCCATTCGGTGCTTTATACAAGTCGACGTTTATCATCGATGCCAATTTATTCACGAAACTCATTAGCGATGAGAGAACCTTGAACGCTGCTTACGACATCAACCGGTCGCGCTCGGTTACAAAGCGTGCGCGGAAGTTTTCGTAGAAACGAAGATGATTCGCCGCGCGCCTTTCAAACGATCAACCGTCATTACCTATATGTATCTCTCGTCTCGTTTCTCTCTCTCCCTCTCTATCTCTCTCTCTCTCTCGCTCCCTCCCTCCCTCCCTCTCTCCCTGTCACTACACACACTTGCCGCACGTGATTCCCTCACTTGTATTACTCTATCACCGGGCCAATATGTATCATCATTTTCAACGGTACCCGTCTCAATTACATATACATACTCCATAAAGAGAATAACGCACTGGTCACTGCGCAAGCTACTTTCATAATTTACTTCCAGTTGTCGTTTAAACGCACCTACAAATCGGGGAAGATCTCGCCCGTCAACTTCTACGGTAGAACAAAGTCCATTCAAAGAACGCACTACTTGATATACCGCGAGTTCATCGACGGAAATATATTCATCGGCTGAGACGCAAGTCAGTTGCCAATCTCGAATCGATTGTTTCGATGCCGTTTCGATATCGATTGCAATTCTACTCACCGATAAAAATCGAAAAGTGACAACCTCTCTTTCGTTCTTCCATACTTCTTTAATATATCCACCCCACCCAATCCCACCTCGCTAACAGTAAAGCCAAGAGTCCCGCTCGTCCACCATGGGACATTCGGTGACAGAGCGACTAAAGGCAAAACGAATCTTTGCAAATAGTATCGTAACCATTGACATTACCGATGAAAAAAAATGTGTCATCTGTTTCTATGCGCGTGGCCTGTCCCGCTTTATTGGAACAAGTGTCTCCGCCAACCGTACGAAATACAGTCACAGAAATGCTGCTCACACAACTGTGAATTTCACTAAGTGTACCTTTCTTTTCTTTATTGTTCCGTTATTGCCATTTCTATGGAATTTCTCTTATCCTCATAAGACGTTTTCTATCAATTTCCTTATTCTCAATATATTTTATCTGCTGATGATTTTCTTTCTTGTACGAAACTGTAATTTTCTCTCTGTCTTCATCTCCCTATTCGCCTCTATAAGTTTAATGAACCAGTTGTCAACGTTATCCTCGACTGATTCGCGTTTATATTCCAATTTTGGAGAATATACGGCCGTGTGCGCGCATAGCTATACCGGGCCAATGCGATTTTCATCGCGTACACACACGAACGTACCACGGCGTCTCAGTGTACGTGAATTTGACAAGTGGGTCACTGTCATTCGGTTGATTCGTCGCAGCCGCAGCGTAAAGAAACGACTCGCTTCTCCTCTTATTCCTTCTTGATATTTAATTCTTTTCCCTTTCTTCCGACTTGAACGGTTAGGCGAGGATGTCGCGAGGATTCCGCGAGGATGTCGCGAGAATGTCGCGAGAACGTAAACACGTGCGCATGCGAAGTCAACATGACGGCAGACTGGAAGAAACTGGCCGACATTGGGAGAGCGAGAGAAGGAGATTCCTCCTGGCTCCTGGCTCGTTTCTCCTTCTGATGTCAGCTCACTTCGGCGCAACGTCTCCTCTCTCAGATTGGCACCTAAGTACCGTAGCCTCTCCTATTCTCTCATCTCTTCTCTCATCTCTTCTCTCATCTCTTCTCTCATCTAATGTCATGTAGAGCTACCTTGCTCTACTGTCTACCGTACCGTGTCTCACCCTACCAACGTCATCTCCGTATCCCTCATTTCACCGAGTTCATTATGCCTGACGTCACATCGAACAAGTAGATAGAGGGAACGACGCACTCGTCATTTTCATCCCGTTTCTTTCAAAGATTCTATTATTTATTTATTTGCTCTCTTACCTTTCCGCATCTGTGTATCTCCCTTGTTACCCAGTTGAACAAAATGCGAAGAAGATAAGGTAACTCGACGCAAGCGACCTCTTAAAGTAAACATACGGCCTTGGCGGCACAGTGTCGTTCAGTTCGCAATCTAACCGTTTGCATTAACGATCGGCTTCCTCCTAACAGAGTAGCAATTTCGTCTATCGGAGCCGGTACACATCCTATTATAATATAATATGTTTTAGGCCATGACGTATGAGAAGGGAAATTCGTTGATATCGCGCGCGCGCGCGCCTCAACTGCTAACTCGACTGTTCACCTGGCCTAGAAACTAACCCGGAACCGCTCGAGGAATCAATGACCTTGGGACGGGAGTATGTAGTGCCAGGATGCGTGCACGTGGGGGGGGGGGGGGGGATGATGATGAATCCATCACGATCTCCTTATTAGGAGTTTCAAAGCACGCGCGCTTTCAAATCGTCTCATGCGATATGCGCTTCAGCGAGTAGCCGATTTTTCGCATTCTCCGGCGAAATGCGTCACTCCCTCCTTCAGATTCGGAACAAAGATCAACATGATTTCGGAACAAGAGAACCGAAAGTATTTATATTTCATTGAGGGAAATGCTATTTCTCAGAAACGGTCACACAGCCTGGGAAATATCTGAAACGTCTATATCTATTCTTTCCTTCAACTAGCTCCTCTACCAACATACATACTTTGCTCATCGTTCGCCGATAACTTGACTGATCGATCATCAATTTGATCGACCGATTTTGTATGTTCTGAAAACTAACTCCTCCAGATGGCAGTAGGTACAGCCCGAGCAGGTGGGTACATGACTGCAACACCGACGAGATATATGTAATATAGTCAGGCTGCAGAGCAGGCGTAAGCACGAGCCGAAGCGGCAAGATGAAAGGCTCGCCGCTTCCGGTAGCAGGCGACCGCATTCTCTCGAATACATACATTCGATCATAGTATAAACAAGTTTTTCTTTCGTACATTGCAGCTGGGTTGACGTATCCCGCTACATCCAAAGAGATATGGCTCTGACTCTTCTCCGGCACGATCGGATGCAAGTGTTTCCTTTGACATAAGCCAGCGGTATTAAAATGCTTTTTCGTCCCTGACATAACCGATGACACTTGTATGCAATCGTGTCGGAGTGGAGTCGGAGCCGTAGCTCATTTCTTGTCTCCGTTCGGTACGTAGTAGACAGTAGTAGACGACTCGCTGACTGAGAGCACGTATACATTTAATGTACATCTTTTTCCCACCACGATCTTCACGAGAGTGGTTCTTAGGAATTCTTCGTCGGTACTTGGTGTTACCTACGAAGCTAGAACCTCGGAATTCTTCCGTGCCGACAGAGCATTTGGGCCCCTTTGAGCCCCCTTGCGTGCCCGAAATTTTACCCAGGGTGAGCGGTCTTTATGTACATCTCGTCGGTGACTGCAAGCAGTTTGTAAACAAGCTTACAACTTTCAACATTTAAGAATGTCAATGTTGTTCACGTTATATTATTTAGGGTAGAATAGTTCCAAATCGTATTGAAAACATTCAATGGCACATCTATCATGACCAAGGAATGTTGCGTTTGTCAAGAGGAAGGTGCCAAATATAAATGCCCAACGTGCAAACGGCCGTAGTAAGTAATTTGCCAGATCTTCTTTCCTTCCCTTTCCACATGCGAACATAGCGAAATGTCGCTTTTACCGTTGTTATACCCTTTCACGGAGCGTGTCCGTGTATCCGGGCACATTCAGTTTTCTTTGCTTATATTCTGATTACTGTATTCGCACATAACATGCAATAGCCTTATAGGTTATTCTTGTAATGATCACGATATAAGGTTGGTTTCCCTTCCCTTTTATCTGTGTCTTTTATCCTAGTTGCTCGGTCAACTGTTGCAAGATCCACAAAAATGTAAGTTGCCTGCCAGTAGAGTCAAGACATAATGACTGCATTAAGAGAGGAGAGAGCCCCGACATACAGAAGCGAAAATATAATTTCCCAACAGAAGACACGGTCTGCAATGAAAAGCTACAGAAACTTTGTGACAGTGCAGAGTTAAGAGAGTGCCTCAAAAATCCCCATGTTCGCCGTATTATGAATGGTATTTTGCATGATGCTAATCCCACGCATGCGATAGCCATGGCCATGAAGGAGCCTATATTTTTGGAAGTGGCAAACGCATGTCTCAAAGTAGTGGAACCACAGAGCGGAGAATAGGATGTTTGATAAACGTTTTGTCGCACACTTTGTCAAACGTATTGACAGAGTCGTTTGCGTGCCTATCTCAAATTAAACCATCAAAAGCAGCTGAGCATTTTCAGTTGGATGAGATTTACTGTAAACGTTTAGTGCAATAAACGTTACATCACGCCAAGCATTATTTTCAACATTATTTTTAAAAGTCCTTGACAATCTTAGCATAAAGACTGTCTAGTTTGCTGAAACGGAAATTATTCAACAGCAGATATCGACTCGCCTTCATGATCGATGTCATGACTAAAGTTCGATATGTTGCGAATAAAAGGCTGAAACGTATCTTTCCAAATCTTCTGGCAGTCTGTTTCCATCCAGTTCTGCTTCCAGTGCATGATACCTCTTCCTCACGTGGTGGGCAGCTTTCTTCGGTTGCCTATCTCGCGTAAAAATCCCTTTCTTGTTTCCCCCGACCCTTGTGTATGCTACGTAGAAGAGGAGATTTTTACTGCTGTGAATGAGTTTAATGAGAAAATGTGATGGGACCCTTACTTTGCGCTGTGCGGAAGTCTGCAAAGTTCCAAATGAATTCTCCAATGAAGAAATTCTCATGGCGGAGTCGATCAAATGCCTCGAAGTGCCGGGAAAGTAGTTCCGTTTGATATTCCTCGCTCCATACGTACTCTGGCAACTATAGAAGTAGGAAAAATATATAAATCTCGATTGCCGAATATAAGGTGGATAGTAAGAACGAGTGAGAGGAGAAGGTAACAATAAGTAATATAAATCCACTGACTTCGTGTAATCCGGGCATCGTATCTGCACCATATTCGGACATTAACACGGGCTTTTTATATTTTCTATGCCAAGCTTCAGCTTCTCCCTGAACACGATCGGTGATCATGTCCAATCTGCCAGCGTTACTGTACCAGGCGTTGTAACGATTGAAGCTAATTATGTCCAAAAATTGTCCTGCTTTGTCCTCCTGTGAGAGGGAGAGAAAAAATGCGGTCAACGTGAGCCATTAGAACGCTTCTCGACAAGTGTCTGTGTTCTCAATGCCTGCTAACCTGAACTCCCCGCGATAGAGCTATGGTGACGGGTCGACTGGGATCAAGACTCTTGGTATGCTGCGCGATCTGTCTGAAATACTCTTCAGCTTCCGCAAGCTGAGTTCTAGGTTCGTTAGCGAGAGACCACATGATAACGGATGGCCGATTCTTGTCTCTTCTAACGAGCTCCGAGAGGGAATCCTTATGGCGAGCAAGAAGGATTGGGGAAAAATTCTCTGTGTCGACTGACGGGCACTCATCGATTATCATAAAACCCATTCTGTCGGCAATGTCAAGTACTTCGTCGCTATACGGATAGTGGCTTGTGCGATATGCATTGGCGCCGATCCACGATAGCAATTCGTGATCTCTCACCGTTGTGACCAGATCAAGACCACGGCCTCTGATAGCTGAGTCCTCGTGTCTGCCAAAGCCTCGCAAGTATACGGGCCGATCATTCAGTAACAAGCTCGTGTTTGTCCATGTTATACTCCTGATACCGATCGGCAAACGATAAACGTCCTGCCGCGTCACGTTCGGTACCGACAATCGTACCTGCCAAATGTATTATACGCATATAGTGCACCGATCTATTATACTAGGCCCTAGTAGATAGAGTAATAACTTACCTCGAGCGTGTAAAGATAGCCGGGCTTAGGATCCATGCCGCGTGGCCACCACGCATTAGCGCGCGGCACCTTCAACGTACCCGACAGAGCGTAAGCTGGCTCCTTAGTCGATTGATTTTCATTCTCATCCAACAACGTTACACGACACGCAACCGCTTCGCCCTCCTCTAGACCGCCAGGTTGTACGATGTATTTTACAATGCCCATGTCACCGACGAGGCTTGTCCTTACGGTAATGTCCTCTACGTAAACCCGTGGCTTCGTATGCAACAAAACGGGCCTGCCGTTTAGGAAAGCATTACTATCACTCTCATCAAGCATGCTTCATTAGCATCATAGATTCTAGTACTTGCCTGTGTATGCCCGCATAATTGAAAAAGTCGAAGGTGTACGTCTGCAAATGAGTCGTCCCATTATCTGCGTGAACTTCGGAAATTTTCCCTTGGGGTACACTAGTTTGGAGAAGCGTGTTGTCAACTGCAACCGTTATTCGATTCTTTCCCCCGAAGCTTAAATAGGCAGTGATCTCAGCTTCGAAGGGTAGATGGCCCATTTCGTGATTGGTGACCAATGCACCGTTAAGCCACTGCAAGAGGGAAGTATTTAGGTAGAAATATTGCCACGGTAGACGAGACAGAGAGAGAGAGAGAGAGAGAGAGAGAGGGAGACTAAGACATACCACTTGAGCGAGATAGTTGACAGAGCCAAATCTAACGAAAACCCTCTGCTCACGCCAGGAGGATGGAACGAAGAAGGTTCTCTGATACCAGACTGCTCCTACGTGATCCCTCAGCTGCCTCGACGTCGTTATGTCGTTGTACGACGAAGGTACTGGCATTCGAATTAGCTCCATACCGCCGGTTGTCTATCGCAACGTCAGTATCATAATCATGAGTAACGTCAAAGTAATAACAACTTAGGGCGAACCGTTATTACCTACGCCAAAATTAACGTTCGCGCAATGTGAAATCGTGCACGATTGTGCAATAGAGGATTACCACTTTTACCGGCATGCATTCCGCTCTACTCTCACCGGTATATAGGTACCTACATACTACCCATCTTTTATCTACCATCTTGTCTACTACTACCTTCGACAGTTCGCCCGCGAACCATGCCTCTCTGTATCCCTTCAGTGCGTCGCCGGAGGGTGAAACAGCAAAGTCCCACAAGCCGTCCAATGATTTCACCTAAAAGGCAAGAAATAGCTATTTATACCGGTAGCCGTCAAGGTGCTCATCGACATCCCCTCAATCCCGTTTATGTCGAAAGTAGGAAAATAAAAGAATTAAGGATAGAGGCCGTAAACTTCCTTTCTCCCCGGCAACCTATCTATTACGTACCTCTCGCGATTCACTCTCCCGCGGATAGAGCATCCCTGGAAGCGGGATTGGCGCTTTATTCTCTTCGTAAGGCAAAGGTGCAATTTCAATTGGTACCTCGGGATATTCAAGCTTGAGACCGGATTCCCCTGCCATCGCACTCGCCGTCATCGTTGTCGCGAACCCTGTCGCGAATATAAGTAGTTGCCACATTGCAACTCGATCTGCCTGCAAGCAAAAACGATCCCGTCATCCATCTGACACTGATTGTGAGTTCTTACTCCCGGTCCAAGGAATATCATTTTCTTTCCCTCTTTTGTCATTTCTGATAACAGTCAGTCATCGGACCAGCGATCATTACCGGTATCGTCGATAAGACTGACCGTGCTATCCAGATTACCACCCACAACAACGGAGAAACGCGCTAAAGCGTGGAAAAAAGTAAAATAGAGATAAAAGTCCTATCTCTCGGACATCTTTCTTCACCTGCGAATGTCAATTTTAAGATAACATTTGATCAACTCTCCTCTCGCCAACGTGCAAAGTAAACGTTGCGATAACAAGATCCGTGCGCAAGAGATGTCAGCACAATTATTCGATACCAACATTTGTTTCTAACCCATCTCGAATCCACCATAGTAATGGCATCTTTATAGAGGATGACTCTCTCTCTCTCTCTCTCTCTCTCTCTCTCTCTCTCTCTCTCTCTCTCCCTCTCTCTCTCTCTCTCTCCTTTTTTTTACAAAATTATTCACCGGCAACGTTGCACCCACATTTTGGAATCTACCTACTTACTTACCCACGCATCTGCGCTTCATCTTTATGCACATATTTTTTATATCTCCAATCTCGGACCGGTTTTTCATTACCTTTTTCCTACGGAAGGACTGATAAAGAATAGGTGCGATCCTTTGGTGGCGGAACGTCGCTGACTAGAATTACAATAAGATTGTGCGACGACATTGTTCCAATCTCGTGACAACTGCCGTTTGCCTTGTTTTGAGTTTGAGAGTTTTGAGAGAGAAGCGGGAGACGGCTGCGAGAATGGCTGCGAGAATGGCTGCGAGAATGGCTGCGAGAATGGCTGCGAGAATGGCTGCGAGAACGGCTGCGAGAACGCGCATACACCCCACGCCAACCGCACCGAGTCTCGTTCCGTGACAATATCGGCTTCCTGGCACCGTGCCCTCCTACGAGACCAACAGACTTCCCTTCCCAAACCATCAAATTGTTTCCTCGTGTCAAACGTGTGAGTGTGAGAGAGATCGCGCGCTTGCTCCTACATAGAGAGAGAGAGAGAGAGAGAGAGAGAGGGAGAAAGAGAGAGAAAGAGGTTGCCACTGAGTCAGTGCGTAAGTGAGAGAATGTCCGTGTATGAGTATTGTCACTGGCCCTAATTCTTCGAATAGGTAATGCGCCTAGTCGAACTACGGCTGAATTTAACTCTCACAAACATTTCTATCTTCGCTTCTTACTCTTTTTCATATGTATCAGTTTAACTTACTTAGCCATTGTCAATCCGCGGGACGATTGAGTATGCTATTAGCGTACTCAGCAAGCAAATAAATCTTTACCTCTTTGCTATTGACAATCCTCTAAATGTTGTCTACACTTTCAGCTTATTTGCCCCCAATCGGTACAGCGCCTTGTGATCAAAATGCGAATCGCATTTTCAGGCAAAATTCATTGCGCGGAATTCCACGGTTCCATTTATCTTACAACCGCGTACACTTATCGAATTCGTACTTTCGTATATGTATAAGGGCGAAACGCATACCTGAATACACATGCAGAGAGTAGAATGGCTTCTTCTACGGGTTTAGCAGAATACGGGATTATGCTTATTCTGCTAAGTTTACTTCTCATATCAGGCTCCGCGGTGCCCCTTGGGATCCTTCCGCTTCTGTTGCTGAACCTTTTCCTTTTTCCCCCCGCAAATCAGGGTATATACTTATATGTCGAGAGTGTCGCGCACGTGCCCTTATATATGTGCGTATGTTGATATGTATATGTGAATAGGCGCGTATATAGGTATGTAAACGTATACATATATGTATGTGTGCTTGTGTCTCTGAGGTTGGCGCGGGCGCGCGCGCTCGCGTGTATGGCCGTGCGTGATGAAGAAAGTGCGAGAGAGAGATAATCGGTTACCTATCCCATTCGTGGACTGGGGCTTACAGGCCGGCCGGCCGGGTCTTATATACAGGGTGTCCGCGTGCGTGCCAACGTAAACAGCTCGCGCGCACCAGTTGAGTGACTTTCGAGGCTATAGTCGCAAAACGGTGCAGAAACGTTACACTCCGCTCGCGCATCCAAGCGGGGGAGCGATAATCGTGCTCATCGTCCGGTGTTAGCCGTTCCGTCACGTAGAGCGTTCAAAGATACCGTTCGCTACCCACCCAAATGCCGTTCCATCACCGTTCCGTCTGCGGAGCTGAGCCGATGAAAAACGCATAACAATATCCAGCAAAAACAATTTTCGAAAACGCACACTTTTCAAGAATACCGTCGGCGAGACTTTCTCACTCCTCTTCATTCCCGCCGAAGATTAGATAAGCATCATCGTATCATCTCACATCCCAGGTGCCAACCTAGTTTCCCTCGCCTTTTAACAAGGCATTTGCAGTGATAAAACTGAAATCTTCAGCTGCGGTAACACAATAATCAACAGCGCTGCTTTGCACAATATCGAATCTTATTTCTTTCGGCTTACGCTACCGGAAATGTTCGGACAAGCGTCATTCACATTCTCATGAACGCCCTCTCAGTGTGCCTGGGACAATGTGACTGACTAACGTTATACATCCTCGAATGTACAAAGTATTCAAATTCTTCCCTAATGCCTGACAAGGACTATTGACTTCGATTCGATATATTCGATTCGACTATGACATTAGTTCGGTACAATCATACCGTTCATTACAATACTCGATTATTGGCTGGCAACGTTTTTACCCTGCCATTGATCATTGTCGGAAAGGAGGAGACACTCCAAAAATGTAAAGTAAGATTTTTTTACTGAAGACCGAATAACCTCCGCCAGCTAGGACTAAACGCTCCTGCCGCCTAAACGTTCTGTTTTACCATCGCGTGCTTATTCATGTATTTTCCCGTCGGTCAACGGTCGTGCGCGTTCTATGCAGTTCTATGCGACCTTCACTTAAAAACCGACACCGTTATCAAACCCCATTTCTTGCACAATCGCTTTGCACACTCTCTTTTTAAAATGCGTTTCGATAAAAGATAGCTACGTATCGTCAAGGTAGATATTGATTGAAATTTAGTACTGGCGTGTCTCGTAGTAGATTTACCGGAACAGATATACGTGATTCGAAGAGAAATAATGATATTGCTTTCATTTAAATATCGCCGCCAATACATTTTCCTCCGATAGGATAGTATACATACGGTTGGAAAGGTGCGCAGGCGCCACTGAGAGCTTAAATTGAATTGTCCATAGGAAAGCGCGCGAAGGGAAGCGCGCACGCGCAAACACGCACACATCGTCATGTGCATTTGGGCTCGTTGCATTTGGGCTCGTTGTATTTGGGCGGAGACAAATGTTTATTAGGTTAGCTCGCACATGGACCGTATGCCATTGAGTTTACGTGTGCCGAGACAACGGAACAAAGTTAATTGGCAAAAAGGCAATTGACCCTGAGCAGACGTGGATAGAGAGGTCACCACCCTTCGGAACAATCAGTAACTTCCGCCCTGTCGCGTCTGCTCGGTGATTCACTTTGATACTCTTCTATCAATGCTTTTTATCCGTCTCTCCTTTGTTTAACACATTTTACCCATTCCATTCTTGCCGTGCCAATAATGCAACGAGAGGCATGCTTCTTTTACCAATGGAGAAAGCCAATCCTAACGGAGGACAGTTTGTCCAAGTGAGCAAACCAATGCTGCAAACCGAAAGT
This sequence comes from Anoplius nigerrimus, assembly GCA_914767735.1. Taxonomy (NCBI): domain Eukaryota; kingdom Metazoa; phylum Arthropoda; class Insecta; order Hymenoptera; family Pompilidae; genus Anoplius; species Anoplius nigerrimus. Next base: position 18,512,359 of record OU612083.1, read on the forward strand.
TAGGTAAAGTTGGGTAAAGTAGAGAAAGCAGAAAGAACGGCAGATGTTTTCAAGGCGCGAACCGACCGAATTGACATGTCCAACATGATGAAATGGAATCGGAAAACCACTTTCAACGGCACTGTCGAGCAGCCAGTGAAATAAAAGGAGCGACTACATAAATCGATCGTAATACTATTCGCATCGATCCATGTCTTATGATCAGTTTCTCAACGCTTCCGGTACTGTGAGCCAGCACTCTCTCACTTTGTCAGGATGACGTCGTCGCAATTTATCTTTTCGCCTAGCACGTCTTTATCGCGCGGGAAGCAACTGGTCGTTGGCCCATACTTCGACCCTCTTCCGTTGCCGACTCGCCGACTTGCCGACAGCCGGTTCTTGAGAACCGATGCATTCAAAAAGGTATCTCAAATTCCGATCATTCGATACAGATTTTTCCCTCTGCCGAGGATCAAATTGCCTCGGTGAAATACCGGGTACGCCGTTCTCTTACCGCCAATCACATCTTACACCAATGAAAAGCCATTGGTTCTATATGCATGCGAATTCTATGCGAACTATCCAAATTACCTACATACTACAATAGTTGGCAGCACGTAGATCGTTGACACTGTAAAAAAAGGCTCTGTACACACAGTACGTGACCTGCCTTTAAAGATCCAGAAACCAATCGAATGGTCCAGTCAAAATTGGCGGGGTAACCTTGCAAGGAATTACACCTTCCGAATGAAAACCGCACTACATTCCCGCATTGACAGACCTAACCTATATTTCTTTGTGCTGTTAGAAAGAATGAAGAAGAAATGAAGGTGGGCTGAGTCTCGGTAGAAGAAGCGAAACCCCGCTACCTGGAATTATTGGTACTTGTCAGTAAAAAGGAGCAACTTGTGAAGGCGGTTATGACGTAGCGGTAAGGTAGTAGTATCGGTCAATGGTGAAAGAGAGTAGAGGGATGTGGGAAGGGGGATAAAAGGGGCAGGAGTAATGGTAGGGGAAGGTAGTAGGAGTTGGTGGGACTTGGTGGGAGTTGGTGGGAGTCGGTGGGAGTGGGAGTCGAAAAGCAGAAAGATCGGCAGTCGCGCGGCACGCGGAGCACTGCACGTATGCGGTTGCTTTATTCCTTTCAACTACCGTGTCAGTTTTTATTTCGACTCCTTTCTTTATTATTATCTCTTTTATACTCTACACGGATATAGGTGTCGCGCTATTCTCAACAATCTATCTGCTCTTTCTCATTCCACTGTATAACATCGATTGAAAGCTGCCGGACCTATCAACGCATTAGATCGTGCAAGAAAAGGGTTAGTTTCTTGTAACGATCTAGTAATCGTCTTACGAGTTCCCATCCTAATCAATATAACTAAATCCTTGTTACATGATTTCAATTTAAGTACATACCATTGAAACAGTGCGCGCGCGCCCGGAGAGAGAGGGAGATGTAAACTTTCTTTTATTTCACCATGTCAAAATTGAATTCAATTGTCACTTTATTCTTACGCGGTCGATGGAGTGTTATCCTGACAAAGGGAAATATACCGTCGCTTTCAGTGGAGTAATAAACGACTCTAAATTGAAGGGAAAAACGATTTGTTTATATTTTCGACTTGACAAATTCTTTGAATAAATTTTCATAACGATTAGGCACACGTAGAAAGACCGCGAAAACGCGCTCACGTTCGAACTTTTTCAATTGACAAGAGTAACAGCCTCGGTAGACTATCTGCCAAATGAGAATGTACCAATTTTATTCATTTGAATTTTGTTTGCTTGACGATGGCGGTGAGACATATCCTCACCCTTAACAAGTCAGGTATTACGCTGAGCCGCTAAAAATGAAAAATTTGTTATTGGATAGTTAATAGAATAGTCGAGAGAGCAGTGGGCTGGCCCGCTTGTGCGTGTACTAAGAGGTTGGATCGTTTTGTAGAATCGAGTTCAGTGACTGTGCGCGACCGCTGCATTCGAGAGAGAGAGAGAGAGAGAGAGAGAGAGTGAGGGCGGGGGGCGGGGCGCGCTCCGTTGGCTTCCATCCTACGGAGGAGACAAAGACTCTCTTCAAGAAACCACTTTCGTTCACATCGCGCGTCACGCGAACTCTGTAATTGAGGGCAGTAAGCGAGATCGCTTCATGTGCCACATGTAGCTAAACGTCAACATTCATCTTAACCCTATAGTCGATATAATATACTTCCTCTTTGAGCATATTCTTTCCTATCGCCGTCGTCGTCGCCGTCGCCGTCGCCGTCGCCGTGCTTACTGTGAAATGGTGCGTGTCAGTATTGAGCATGCGCGCACCCATAAAAACTTTCACGTACTAATTCGTGCTAGCGTACGGAAGATCGTAGCAGGAACGCGCAACGTATCGTCATGACGATGACACTGGCAACGATGACGACTAAGATACAAACTACATCCTTTCTTATTCTTACGTGACGTTTGTTGCATTCCAGGAAAGGGGAGCGCTTCTATGACCACGTTGGAAAGTACGCAGGACGTACGGCAAAGAACCGCAATGAGACACAGCGCGTAAACAAAGTAAACGAAAAGGGAGCAAAAAGCGTTCGACAAATCAAACTTGTCGCTTTCACGATACCGTGCGATTCTTCAGGAAACACTGACACGCCTTTTCACAATTAAACGCGCATTTCTACTGGTATTTAAGAGAAAAAAGTGAGACTGTACTCGGAAGACGTGCCACCCGATAAATAACGAAAAGGATAAGATCGTGAAAGTCGACAGCATCTACCGGATGTTCAAGTTCCCTACGTTCCCGTGAGAGATGGCTAACGCAGATCATAACGCTAAGGAACAGGCACATAAACTAGAGGAAGATATTTTCGCTAAAGCGACGTTATAACGCTACGATTGCTGATGTGAAAAGTAAGGCACCAATGATATAATCGCAGAGAAAAGAACCTCCTTCCCTCATCTCTATGTCTTGCCATTAGTATTATTTACGCGATGAGTATAAGCGTCATATGCAGGTTTCGCGTTCGCGTTACGGTCAAAGTTTGTATCCGGATTTCGATTCAGGTTTTCTCTAGTCGTTGCTACTGCCCCCGCCGCATATATCGGAGGGCAAAGGATTCGAGCTACATATCGAGGGGACGGAACGAGGTCAACTCGCGTTGGCACGCTCCCGGAGAGATAACGATTCTCTTTCTTTTAGCTACGTTCTCATCTCCTTCCGGTTTCCGGCGCCTCTGTCCCCCTCCCCCCTTCTCCTCCTCTCTCCCTCTCTCCCTCTCTCTCTCTGTCTCTCTTTCTCGCCAATTTCTCGCTCCTATCTCCCTCCACCTCCATTTCAGTTTTTTCCTCCTCTTTGATACTCATTTCGTGTCGTAATATCTGATTCTTCAGTATCGACAATTCCAAGTATAATGTGACGAAGAAACGCGAGCCTGAGAAAAATGGAGAAAAAAATGTTTTTCCTCCCTTCGTAGAATTTCATGCGCGTTTTCGCTATCTGAAGCAGGTCGCAGTATAAGTCGTAAAAAAAAAAAAGAAAAAAAAGGTCGCAGTATAAGTCTGACAAGAAACTGAGAGCAACAATGTACAAAGATACCTACATACGTTGTTGTTCACGCATGTAATTGAGCAGGTTGTACCATCGAACGATTGGATATTTGATAAAAAAAATGCTTTCCAGTAAATCAGCGAATGGACGTGTTGATCGCCGGAAAGCCTGATTCCGGAGGAAAGTACGAAGCTGGCAATTATCAACATCAGCACCGCCGACGTCGGCGAAGGAGCGCCGAGTTGACGGAAGTCGGCAGGTTTGCCAGAAGGAAGAAGGAGAGGAAGAAGTGGAGGAACCGCTCCCCCGTCGTCTTCAAGGCAGGACGCGCGAAAACGAGAAGCGAAAAGGAGAGGCGAAAAGGAGAGGCGAAAGGGAGCGGGAGCGGGAGAGGGAGAGAGGGGCAGACAACGTGACTGAGAGGAGGACGACGGGGAGTCGGAAAAGTTGAATGTGTTGTCACTTTGGAGCAAGGAGATTAGGAGACACATTCGAAGGCAAATCAGCGCTGCATCATCATCCGGTTCCGTCTTTCCTTCAAATCAGTCGAGCAAGACGTTAACGTCATCGACCTTACTTCTTGGCTTTTTCTTCTTCTTCTACCACGCAAGTGGGCATCTCGTATCAGTCTGGCGACTGAAGTCGCTCGAAGGCATCAAGCGTGTGTCTCTCAACGGATATTACAGACCGCTGCGCGCGTGTGCCGCTTGTGTTTAGCGTGTGTGTCCATCTCGTGTGTGTCCATCTCGCGTGTGCCAATCTCGCGTGTGCGTTCATACCGCGAGTGTCTACACCCTATGTCTATATCATCGATGTCATCATCGTCATCGTCGCCGTCGTCGTCGTCGACGTCGACGTCGTCGTCGTCGTCGACGTCGTCCTGGTCGCCGTCATCACCATCATCATCATCATCATCATCATCATCATCATCATCACCACCACCACCACCATCATCGTGGTTGCCGTCGTCACCGTCGTTGTCATTGCCGCTACCACGAGTATTAATATTTTCATAGAAGCTCCTCTCATTCTTATCAATCTTCTTCATACGGAAACGGAGAAAGATATTTGCTGAAGGAATAGCGTCTGTACAACTATCGTCTCTTTCTGTTACGATTATACTACAGAGCTTGTCTTTCACGTCGGCACCAACTGCTGTGTAGAGACAAAGATAGTGTAGTGCAGTTCTTTCATTCCCCTCTCTTCCGTTTCGCTCTGATCATATGCAGCATACAGTGATTGATCGAACGATGCTCCGAATTATTTTGACGATGTTTCTCCTCGTGCTCGCCGCGGGAGCACCTCCGCGATCGTCTATCATTTACGCAGACGACAAAGTGGTGAGTACCATTCTCTTTCCTTCTCTCTCTCTCTCTCTCTCTTTCCATGATGACTTTACTTACTGAATGATCAGTACCGTATTACGATCAATGTTTTCACCTTCTTCTACAATAATAATTTGCCTGTTCTATCATGATACGTTGCGTAAAATAGTTTAGAGGTGTAATCAGAAAGGAGCGAATGAGAGAGAACCTTAGTTATAATCAACGAATTGAATGTGGGAAAGGAAAAGATCTTCTGCGTCCCCTTTAACCTTTCTTATCGTAGCACATGTATCGATCACGTTCATTCCTTCTTTTCTTATTTTTCTCGTCCTCATTTATCCTCCCTGTCTCAATGGTGGAAACATGCCTTAGTGTCCATCATCGGCCGTTGACGGTAACTCGTCAAAAACTATATTGACAAAGGCAAACACGATTGACGGAGTTGCCTGGGCAGATAACTTTCTCTCTAATCTTTCTTCGTGTTTACGGATTAGCTAAAAATGTCGGCAATATTTATAATTGTATCTTAAAAGGAGAAAATGAAAACTGCTACGACTATCGCGTATCTGTGTAGTGGCCACGTTGATGGGCATTTTCGTGTGCCTAAGCGAATATTCTTCGCGCTATTTCGAGACGGACCGACTACCCGTTTACAACGAGTAATCTTCCATGAACGCATACGCCAAATTGTGAGAACGGAAACATGGCCGAAAATAACAAACGCCTCTCTCGTACGTCTTTTGCCCGTACGCAACGCAAACCGTACAAACCTACCTTATTACCATCGACGCTTCCGATTTCTTTATATCCCTTAGCAGAATTCAGCCCCCTCTCTCGCACGCTTAGTCATATCGTTAATTAGGCTACTCTAACAACGATACTCATAGCGCTTCCTGCGTACTTACTGCTGTACCTTACTGCTCAAACGTCGCCTTTGCAGCTTCGTAATTGCATCGTGCGCTCGGCTCTGACGGACTGTACTCGATATAAGTACTCTCTTACCATAGTGTATCCGTATAGTATATTTGCCGCCCCTCGCTAAATACGCATTTATTCTGACACCCTTGCGCTATTTACTGCCATACTTTAATAATACGTTCGTTTATACTCAATTTTTCTCTCTTCTACTTACAAAGCTAAATAGATGCACGTCGGTAGATTCGAGAAGAATGCGCTATACAATATTCGGTATGGCAGTATTTTGAGCGAACAAACGGTCAAGTAATTGGTCGAGTAAGTGATTCGTATGCTTGTCTGCTTGCCTGCCTTGCTAGCCTGCCTTGCTTGCCTGCCTTGCTTGCCTGCCTTGCCTGCCTGCCTTGCCTGCCTGCCTTGCCTGCCTGCCTTGCCTGCCTGCCTTGCCTGCCTGCCTTGCCTGCCTGCCTTGCCTGCCTGCCTTGCCTGCCCGGCGTAATTAGTAACACATGTGCTATGTGACAGACACAACCCCACCCATCGATAAATCGTACCAACCAAGACCGCTTTCTTTTAACAATCGGCATATCGTCAATTGTTGTTATTAAACCTCGTATCTCCATGTACGTGTTGTCAACCGACACAGTCCATTACTTCATTAAAAATCATAACGTGGACAGAAGGCAAAACACAAATGAGTAACGTGAACAATGTGTCACAGTCTTAATCATTTCTGATCCACTGGACCAAAGATATCACTAAGGAAACTAAGACCTTTTAAAGTGTTATCGAAATTATGTACAAAACACACAGGCTCACTTGACGTTTGCGTGCCATCACGTCTGTGGATTAACGCAGTGAGTTTTTTTATATCTTATTATTAGTCATCTTCCATGCATTTTTGGGATGCGTTTTAGATCGAAGATTTATCTTATGGTTAATAAATCTTGCCGAGAATTTAAAAATAAAATAAAAATTGAAAATTGTAGAAGCTTTTTTTCTTCAATTTATTGCCTCAAACGAAGTTAAGAAGACAAAGTGGAACGACACCGCAAACGTCACCGTAAACGTTTCTGGCGGATGTGAAAGACGCGAAACAATCGGTATAAGCCGGATACACGTCCGTACCGTTAGTTGACGCAGCTCTTGGAATTTTCCACGCTTTACCGATGGGCAGGCATACAATTCCTTCGCCGGAAATAAAAACAATCCTGCTAACTTCCTTACTTGAGGGCTTTCTTGGCATCGACCCTGGCACAGAGTCAGAGAGATGAAAATTTCAATTCGGGTTTAAACGGTCAAAGTCAGTTAAAAGGGGAAAGCGAGAGCGTAAGAAAATGCTTTTCCCAATTGACAGTTTTCATTGTTGCTACAGAGCGTTCATTCTGCAAACTTATCGGCACTCAACTGTAGGAAAATGTTTATCGGGACAGAATGGCGTTATTGCGCTGCCTTCTCTCTTAACCGCCACCTTTTCACTTTCACCTTCTGTGTCCTCTTTGAACATATGTCTACGATATTGAGGTATCGTAAGATGAAAGTTTGTTAGTTAAGACCGAGACAGATTGCAGAAAAATGACAACTACCCATACGTGGCGCGGAAGTTAGGATTCAGGGCATCGTCATATTTGGCCACACCGCACTGCGTTATAATCTTTTAAGATTCGAATTCCATTATGTTCAGAAAACAACTGTCGCCATATAAGGAAAATTAACACACAACTCTACGCGGTAATACGGCCATATGACTGAATATTGTGCCGTTCCTCTTGTAGCCTTAGTGAATCAGCGTCTTTAAGAAATCCCATCGCGGTTAGCCGCCTTTCGTGCCAGCACATAGCACATAGCACATGTATACATATATCTATATCTCCTCTCTAGAGGGATCTCTCTCTCTCTCTCTCTCTCTCTCTCTCTCTCTCTCACCATCTGATAATGAACAAATTAGAATATTCTCCATTCTTTTGTGACTCATGCTTTCATTCGATATCGAATATCGCTACAATTAGTCAAAGCCGTAACACCATTTGCCTCCGTCAGAATTTTTCTACATCGCATTGGAAGAGTATTAGCCATTTCGTTCCTCTCCATTGATTGATCTCCGGTTGGAATCGATAACGTTCAGGAGAATCGCTAGACTTACTATTATAGTATGGCTCGTGGCGGCATTAACTTCCTCGAAGCATGTGCGATGACGCCGCTGCGTCGCGTGACTCATTCATTCGTTTCCTTCTTCCAATTCAAGGTTATCGAAAATTTAAACTTTTCCCTATCCTTTCGTTATTTAAACTTTTCGTCTGTTCGACGTAACGTTAAATTATACATTATTATAGATAATCTCTCCTCTCGGTCATCTATCTTTTACACTTGGTTCGCTGTAGTCTCACGCCTTCGCTCGCTCTCCACGTCACTGTACGCCAAATGAAATTGACATTCAGAGACACGCTCAAGCGTTCGTTGGCGCTTAACTGAACGTTGCGATACTGAGAATCCCTCTTCGCTTAACAGGCGTCGTGTGACGCTTGTGACGCTTGTGACTTCTCAACGATTTGTGTCGCGCGCGCGCACACTTACGCACACTTACGCACACTCCGACATACATTCTTTCATCAATGTGTTGTTAGCCGAGGGGGCGGCCCGACACGGCCCGGACAGTGCGGACGAAAGAGTTTCATAGCTATATACCTACAGTAGCCTACCGTTTCTACGGCTTAAGTTTTCATTCATCGCTTCCATCTTCGAAAGTACATATATATGCATTCGCTTCCTTTCCGGTTTCTTCTTTATTTCATTTGGCAATGCTAATGCCGTTAACGGAAGGATCGTTGATATCTGCTCTTTAACGAGCTCAGAAGATGATAATTCCTGTGCAGCCAAGCTACCTTCCTCCCACCCATTCTAGCGATGGATTTTCAACCAGTTGTAGCGACCAATGCAGCCAGCCGCCACTCTTCGAATAAGTTTCGGCTAAATATAGGTTCTTACAAAAATAGCCTCCACGGATGAGGTTGACGACTACTGGCCTCCCCGCGACAGTCCAACAGGGAATCCTACCAATACCGACCCCAAATTATTATTTATGTCCACAATTGTTTAGAATCGATTCAATACTGGATTTCCTCCTTCTTTCCCCTTTTATCAATTTTCCCTTCTTTTCAACAATGAGGGCCTTCCGATCAGAATTAAAGGAATAAATGTCTCTAGTTCAACTTGCATTGTACTAGCATTCCACTAATGCTAATTGCGAAAATATTCCCATTGTCATCGTTGAATGGTGGGTGTAGAAAAACAAAGCAATCGGTTCTCGGATGACAGGTGAATTGTACGATGTGACGTAGTGGATGTACGAACGATGAAAATGACAGTTGGCGAACGTATTCATGTTGACGACACCAGCCACTCGACAGGGTGTGGCTGGCGCACCCTCGCCGCTTCATCTCTTCACTCTCCCTCTCCCTCTCCCTCTCCCCTACCCCCACTTCCTATCAGTCCTCTACTCCCTCCCGTCCCTCCCCCATCGCGCGCTCTGTTTTTCTCGTTGCGTACAGTATTGTGTACCTACCAATGCAAATGTCTACACGGTAACAAGGTTCGGTTATAGAAAAGTATCTCCCTTTTCGCCTATACCAGGTATATTTACCCCAGAAAGGAGATATCTATACCGTGGCAAAGTTCAATAAGGTTTTAGAATCGGAGATGTCCTTTCTCAACTGAAACGATATAATAAGCCGGATCGTATCTTCCCAATTAACGCTATCCGTACAATTTGTATCTCAGGCAAATGAGACCGAGATGATTTGATAAAACAATACGAGTATAATAATTTTATCCGATTACTTATGTCACGATGCCGGCTCACACTCTTTCTTCCGTGTGTGCAGCAAAACTATCTGATGAAGTTCGGATACCTCCCTCAGACGGACCTAGAGACGGGCAATCTGAGAACGGAAGATCAACTGAGGGATGCCATTAAAAACTTACAGGTACAAGTATTGGACAAGAGGTTTGATATGTTGTTAGCGTCGAATCGTTGGCTATATCTACTCTCTCATCGTTGCTGCCGACAGAAATTCGGTGGACTGCCTGTAACCGGAGCAATTGACGAGGCAACAAAGAAACTGATGAGGGCCCGACGTTGCGGGCTTCCGGACAAACCGGATCCAAGATATGCAAGGACAAGGCATAAACGATTCACTATCCACGGCCAACAGTGGCCATATCGGAATCTCACCTGGAGGTAAGCTAAAATCTTCCTTTTAACTGTGTTCGCCTGTCTCTTTCCTATATTTATCTATCATTGCCTATCAATGCAAAATGTAGGTAACGCAGACATGAGTATACTGTAGATAGATGTGCAAGAATTATTAGTTGTAAGCGTATAATCGAATATAAGAGGGCTGGCGCCGCGACCACTGTCACTCCTCTCTTGTCCTGCCAGTAGCTAAACTGTACATACTGTCCAACGCATACTACTCACAATTCAATTAATCCACCCACATTCGGTTGACTCACCGTCAGGGCAAATGGCCGCCAGTCTGTTTAGCAGAGTGCGCTGCTCAAAAGAACAAGGAAGGACAAATGACGAGGGGAAACATGACGAATCAAAGATGAGGAGAATGCCGAGCGAAGAGAGCAGTAGCTTTCCGCACTCACTCATTCTCACTCATTCCACTCGTCAAAATCATCCATCCGATCAATGAAACTAGGTCATGTGCCATTCGATTCAAACTACCCTAGCTATTACGGGTCTCTTTATATGTAGCAACCAAGAGTTCGTAATTAGCATCTAGTGAGCAAGCTTCTAGTACCCGTCATTCTTTTCTTTACAACTGATTCGTTGCCTTAGTTATATATATATATATATATATATATATACCTATATATATAGTTCCTATTCAACGGCGTATACAATGATCATCATGGGATTATTTTCTTACAACCTGACAATATTTCTTGGACAATGTGTTGTTTATTCTTTAATTATCCGTCTTCTATATCTTTGGTATCTAATTTGCCACTGTTACTATCCTCCTCGTACTACTATTTCTACTACCACTACTACTACTACTACTACTACTACTACTACTACTACTACTACTACTACTACCAGCGCTGAAAGTGGGCGGGAAGCAATCGCGGAAGTTGAGGAACAGTCAGTTACCGCAATCATTTTAGCCCCTTGATGAAGCGGCGGTGAAAACGATTTCCGCGATAAATTAGCTTAAGGCGAAAGGTGCGCGGTTGCGTCTGGAGGAAATGGTTTCTTCATTTTAACAGCCGTACAGAATTTCGGAGACGATCGAACGGAAGTAAGGAGAAGATGTCTTCGAAAGTATGTCAGCGCACTTAAGTACACGTCTTGAGTGCGTCAGCGTTATAAATATTTCTTCTTCACATTTAAAGATCACCTATAACACTAGATTTTAAACATTGAACGTTATACTTTGGGCAATGTTTGGCGATGTCACTTTGGCAAAGTTTACACCCAGTAAAACGTGATAAAGTCGTATAATAGTGAAAAAGGGCATCATACGACAATGGCCGATCAAGAAAGGGTGTCTTGGCCTAGATGACAGTTAGTTAACTAACTCTCTTTTAGGCCTTCTAAAGCTAGAACCATCCCAATGGTTTTCATGGGATTTTCCTTGACAATGGCCCATGTTAGCTCTATTTTAAAGCATCTTTCACTGGCTTATGCGTATAATATGACATTAAGCGACCAATGGAGGATACTTTGGCACTATTTGGACCTATTGAAAGGTGATAGAACTTTGAATATCGTCGAAAAACGCAAAATAACATATGACTTCGTCATATGACAGATTCTATCACAATTGTTCCTTTATAATTTGATAGAGCAGTGACAACTTCTTTAAAAAAAATCGCAACCCGAGCCTTCTATGTGCAATAGTTTCGGAGATAACGTGAAGAAAAGGTGAGAAAATTGTGAAAAATCAGTAGTTTGTAAAAACCAAAATGTGCGCCCCATTACCGTATGTAGCCCTTTTTTCTGTTTCAAGTTTTGTTATCCACTAGATTCCGAAGAAATGATGGCTGAAGGAGAGAGTTCATTTTACGCTTTCCCACCCCAAAGTCAAGTACTTTTTTTTTTATAAGTTATCGAAAGGCTCATTTAGAATTTCAATCCGTTTAGGGACACTTTGGACCATCTTATTCGGCTATGCCTTTTTCTTCAGAAGATATTACAAAGCTTCGAAGAAGCACGAAATTCGATAGATCTGATAAAACGGCCGGTTGTAAGGGTTGTAGGGGTTCGAAAGTAATACAGAGGTTAGCCTTTCTGCGATATTCGCTATAGTTCCGTAGATTTAATAAAACTTCCTTTAAAAAGTAAGCGCTTATCATAGAGGAAAAATGGAAAAAAAACTGAAACTCTTAAATATAATAATGGCGGAGATATGATAAAAAATCGAAAAAGCGTGAAAAATATATAAACTGTCAAATCAACCATGAGTGGATGCAATCATTCAACTTTATGCGTTCCAATTACAGTATAATATTGATAGTAGCAGTGGTACGAGTGTGGCATGGTTGTCGCTCTGTTAATTGAGAAGTGATGTTGTCGTACAGAAAATAGACTTACCAGCTACACGCAAATGATTCTATTAGTATAAAATCATACCTTTCCTTGGGTGTTGATCGAAATTCTCCTTATTAAGTGCTGCGACTCGTAAGGCGTCTCTGTGTGTGCGTGTATGTGGTGGGGGAGGAATAGAGCTCTTAAAAAGCTGGAAGCTACACCTGGTGGTCCAGTCTGGAGTGCCCTCGAGCTGAGAACCGCAGCACGCACCATACCTAATGCATCATGGAAGGCTTGGCCAGTATCTAATAGAGCAGAGAACGCATCGTAAAAGGCGGCAACCTTCCTCTCCGACTAGTCGGCAACATTTCAAATATATGCTGGGGGCGGACGCGCACTACGCTGGCAAATAATTACTGAAAAGAACGAAAGCGATAAATCGATTATCACCATGCACCGTCCCCGTATCCGCTCATTACCGATTCGCTTCATCAAACATTTCCATTTGACCAAAATACTTGCATTCACTATTTCAGAAAGCGTATTAGGATGATGACCGTGTCGCAAAGTTTATTCACCTAGTCACATATGAAAGTTTGGCAGTAAAGATGGAGCATTCGATTGATTGAAATAATCGTTAAGATAGATATAGCTACATACGGAGGTACACTCACGACGGAGAGAATTATTCTTCTCAATTGTCAAAGAGCACTCATTTAATTAGAGCCACTACGACGATTGGCGCCTGCGCCACTAACTCTCGCACCGATCCCTTTTCATATATCTGCTTTTCTCTCTCTCTCTCTCTCTCTCTCTCTCTCTCTCTCTCTCTGGGTCTGACTGGCGTGCGTGCGCGCGAGCGCCCGTGCTCGTGCTCGCCCTATCGTTACCGCCATTGCCACCACCACCGCCACTGCCACCACCACCACCACCACCACCACTACACCATCCACTACGACATTCTGCCGTCGCTCTTTGTCGTCATGGCTCTCAGAGGGACAGACGTCGAGCCTTGCTCCGCTTTTGAGCTGTTAGTCTCTCGGTGTCTACTCTATCGCCAGCATCACCTTCATATTTACCATACTTCCACTCATATCCTTCACTTACATACCTTTCATCTTCCCATGCAACATTATTCATTCAAAGCATATTATATTTTCTTCCGTGATTTACTTCTTAGACAAAGAGTAAATCAGAGTCGCCACGCGTGTTCTTCCTCGTCTCTGCGACAGGTGTCAAATAGAGCTCGTCTCATCGTTGTTTAGGGAAGAGTTGCAACTGCAGTTGCGGTAAGTAAGAAATCTGCGTTATATTGAGTTTACGCCAATCTCATTTTCTCATCGTATTTGTATTTAACTTTGTTCTTCGCGCTTCCAATTAACGTATCGTTTAATTGTGTACATTTATCTAGGAGTATTTATACCGCGTAAAGATATTCATTGGTTCGAAAATTGTTTGAAGAAGGAATATTTGTCTGAAAGAGAGCGCGTCGAAAAGAGGATGCAACTGGTGCGATATTTGTTGCGACATTTGGTCCGTTCCCGCCTCCTATCTTGGAACTGTAACGGAAAGGACACGCGCGGACAATGTTTATCGGGAACGCCTATCATATGAATGTCTATCGGAAACGCCTATCGTAAACGTCTATCGTAAACGCCTATCGTAAACGCCTATCGTAAACGCCTATCCAAAACGATTATTCGGAACGACTGTTGTACCGATAGTCGTCTCGTTTCTGAACCGTTTCAATCATTTTTCCAGCGCTAGATCGCAACCCGGTAAGCACGGCGCTACATTCTTCTTCTATTATACAATAATAGTAATAATCAGCCCTACGAACTTTGAACGTTCTCAAATATGACACAGGTAAGAGAATTTTTAGAAAGGATAAATCTTGATTCCACCACCGAATTAAGTTTACTTGAAATCGGCTCCGCGAAGTTCAAAATTACTCAATTTCCCGGGAGATCCATTTAGCGATTGTCAGATCTTCCGCTCGTATCGTCTGTCACCTCTACCTCTGCATCTCTCCACTCCCACCCTGCCCTCCATTTTTACACAGCTATTCTCTATGAATCGGGAAAGATTGTACCGTTCCCTAGCTAGCTTTTATCGTCCTTCCGACTTAATAACCTAAGAGAGGCCCTAAGAGAGGCACTATATGAGGCAAAGTCACGGCTTACATCTTGACTAACTTAGGAGCCATCGCTCCTTGCGGTTAGACGACCTAATTACTTGAAAGCTTACGTTTGTCCAACCCTATCTGAGAGCGCAGCACTTCTCCCCTGCATACTCTACCTTTTTCCCCGATAGATATACCTACGATCTTAGATATAATAGACAATTATAGATTTAATATATATTATAGAATTTTATGATATGTAACCGTAACGTCTTCCGATTCAGAAATCACTGAACTTTGACTGGCTTCCGCTAGAAGCAGCTAGAAGGCTCGCCGTCAGTTCCCATTAATGGCCATCTGAGAAGCATGCGTCTTTTAACGAGTATTACGTTAATTACCTTCGCTATCGGGACGATCATTAAACTCTTCTACGTCGATGCAAAACGTTCCCCTGTGCTACGATTTCACTGCTACACCAGACTTTTCCCCATTGCAAAGGAAAAAAATTGCTCGCCCTCCTGCCTACACGTTTTCCCTCGTTTCTCTTTCACCCCGTACTCTCGTCTGTCTCTCATACCCCAAATTATTACGAGAAATGCTCCTAATAATTGACTCCATCTCTCTGTCTGTCCCTCCCGCTTCTTCTCGAAAGCATATATTCCATCGCGTAAAAAACCATTGAAAATAGAATTGTCTGAACGATTGTTATTTCTCGCATAACACATACGTATTGAGAATATTACTGAAGCATACGCTTCACATAATTCAGTACGGTGATAGTCTTTTCTACGTTCATATTATATTCTATCTATTAACGGTACCGCGATGAAGGTGTTATTAACCACGCATAAGCGAAACAGTTTCCACAAGATTAATTTCGCGCGAAACAGAGGAAAGCATTTTGAAGAAAATATTCCTTAGTGCTTAGTCGCCCTCAACACCATAAACGAGGTGATGGTGATTTCTCTACTTTATTTTTCGGAAGAGAACTCAACATTTCGAATCGACAATCTATAATTCGAAAATATTTCTTTTTGCATCGCTCTCCCTTTTCATTATTGACAATTCGGAGTATTTTTACTCCAACCTATTGGTACTATTGGTACTATTGATAATTGAGCTCATTAATGGGATAGCTTTCGATTAACACGGAGGCAACATAAACGCTGTAACCAGAGAGAAAAAGCATTCTACAGAGTCAGTCTTATAGGAAAACGATTAACGTTGAAATTCCAACTGTGCTCCATATATCCGATTTAAGGATGAGTGTGGGAAAAGAAAGAGCGTACATGACGATTGCGTGAACTCACTCAACCTGTGTGTGGTGGTTGCCCCTATAACGGGCCCAGGTTGTCATCACAACCTTTTTGAGTGAGCGAACGCGACCGTTCTATCGGCAACAGTAAGTTACGTGCATCATGGATTCGTTGTATTCATCGAATCTGACCGATACTACCTTCATACATACTTATCATCGTCCTACGAGCTGCGTCTACGCATTATCTCATACTGTTCCCGCGATCAAAGAAGGGGAGGATCAAGACGAGAAGGGGACAAAGGAAGTGGATACGAAGAAATTTCTTAATTCAGTCTACACTTTACCGTAAAATGTTAAGAACGGTGTTGATTGAACTGAAGGTGAACTGATAATGAGATATACCGATAGAAAGGAACGTAAAGAAAGCGATAATGTCACATCAAGAATATGCATCAAACATTTCGAATCTGGTATCCAATAATCTTTCTCCATTGGTCATCGCTGCAATCTTATGGAGACTAAAGTTTTCTCCTTGAGGTCGTGACACAATTTATCCAGAGCTACCGAGGACCAACCACGAGGAGGACAAGAGGGAGGAGAAGGAGGAAAAGCGCAGGGATGAACAGTTGGCGCGATCATGCGACAATTCCATCTTGTTTACTCCTCTCAAGTCGAATGCTATGACCGTCGTCGGCTACTAATATTGTTATTATTACTACTACTACTACTACTACTACTACCACCACTACTACTACTACTACTACTACTACTACTACTACTACTACTACTACTACTACTACTACTACTACTACTAGTACTAGTAGTGCTATCCAATGCTAAAGCTTCTGTCACTGGGAGATAAGGTAAAGAGCTTTTCGGAGAATATCTCTTTAATTGGAAATGCTGAAAGTTAGGATAACGTTCTACTGTAATTGAAAGGGAGATGAAGAAGTAGGAGCACGGAGCAGACAAATATGCCAAGTGGAGTCAAGTGGTACGGGCTCCTTTACGGCGCCTTCTCGATGCCTTCCCTATGCCTTCCCGATGCCTTCTCGATGCCTTCCCGATGCCTTCCCGATGCCTTCCCGATGCCTTCCCGATGCTTTCCCGATGCCTTCTCAATTTCATTTCCAATTCAAGTCTCGCATAGTAACAACTCCTTCGACACAAGGCATCTACCTTCTTCATCCTTCTGACATTTTCTCAAGAAGGTAGTTAAACTTAATGAAACGCTAATTAATTTCCGCCAGAGACAAAGATAAATCAACGGTCTGAGGGCACCGTATCTTACAAGTTGACACCTTTGCCGCGAATACTGTTCGTCGTTGTCTAGTCTATTCTCATTTTTCTCATCTTGATCGTAGGGTCCCATTGCGTATCGTAGCATATCGTAGCGTATCGTAACGTGGACCGCAACCTCGAAGAAAGTGGATGAGCTCAAAGAAAAGAGTGTACCTACTCAAAAACACGAGAGCAGACAGGGTGAACCACAGAGCAAGTACCGTAAAGGTAAGGGGGTATAAAAGAGAAAGAAATGGGAGGGTGCTGATTCGGGTATAAGGACTACTAGTGAGATGTTCAGACAAAGGGGGAAGAGAGAGGGGGAGAATAACCCTCCTCTTGACCGAACGTGAGTCTATAGGTACCACTCCGACTCTTTCCAGGACTACGTCCACTTTCAGCCCCGTTCATCTCCCTCGCATCATTACTCATAGCGAACATTATTTTCTTTCCCTTCCGCACTTTCCTCCAACTAATACTTCTTCGGTCACGAACAGAATTTACATACGTTTTCTGCTTCCCTATCGTTACAACATTTTCCACGGCCCACTGAGATACCTTCCAATACAAGCCTTTATATGTATAGTTGTCAGAAGGAGAAACGTGGACGGAATCGCTTCGAACAGAGCTGATAACGGGAGATATACAACTATCGAATAGAACTACAGAAGGTAGTTCGCTTAGATGATTCGTATTGTAGACCGTTAAGGAATTACATGCTCAACGATCCTCGGTCAATTATTCCCCGTAGTCGTAATAAAATTTTTCTACGAGCGCTTATAGATTTCTAAACGATTTAGTCGCACTCTACATCGCTCCTCATAGACTTTGATGTGTAGGCACGCTACAACAATTAAAGCAGCTCTAACTTTTAATATCCGCTGCTAATAGCCCTTTCAGTCTGAGTTAATCCGATTTTCCATTTTTGCGCCATTTTTTCGCTCCCGCTTACGGTTCGAGCAGGTTCGAGGGATAATGAAAGTAATTGGTAACACAGAGGGCGCATGCACCACTTGCAACCTCCAAAGTGTTCTGTGTGCCACGCAGTGCCACGCAGTGCCACGCTTGCTGTTACATATCATCACTACTTTACTCTTACGGCTACGTAGATATAATTTTCCATTATCGTCTCATGGAGATTCTAGCTGATGAACAATATAAAGCTAAACTATTCTTTCTGTCCAGAGATTTAATTGCTACTCTGACGTACTTGTACATTTTACTGCGTCAACAACAATGTTGGTTTGCCGAATGGATTTTAAATGGGATTCTTTCTCACCTTGATAAGGGGTTCAACGTTGGTTCAGTAGTGAGAATTTCTTCGAACAGCATAACAGAATTTAATGCATAGGCGTCTCTCTCTAGCATTGCATATATCCGTGTAATTGAGCATACCGTGCGTACAATTGAAGGATGAGAACGAATCGGGTGAGATTTAGCTGATGAAATCGTTTCGTCAAGGTGCCCTATGATATCGCCATGTCAAATTGCGGTGACAAACCGCCAGGCCAATATTGAATCGTCTCTCACGAATCGCGAGCACGATGGCTCTCTGTTATAACCTGTCAAGGGCAGAAGGTGCTGCCCGAAAGCGGAAGAGCGTTGTCAACGCCAAGTGTCAACCGAGCACGCGTTGCACCTACCAACAACTTGAGCACATAACCCTTAAACACGTTCATCCTTCAGACTACTATCGACTATACTACCGGAGTCGACCTACGGTGACCTACGGTGACCTACGGTGACCTACGGCGCAAGGCTATTTATCCTTTTTACGAAATAATATTATAAAATAGATTTCCGATCGTTATATCGATGATGAGAAATTTCTATGAAAGACAAAGGATATAACATATAATTGTCAAATGTTAAGAACATAGAAGGATCGATACCAGTGTCATAAACCGTCAGTTTCTTTTTCGTAATACAGCTACTGGACGGGTAGCAAGTTCGAAGAAAGAAGAAAAAGAGACATTGGCGAAGAGTAAATGATAGAAAGGGTGTTTGCTAATGATGCCAAATCTGATCTGACCTGATCTAAAATCATATTTTTCGCTTCCTTCCCTGTTCTAGCCTCAGAAGCGAACAGCCCAGCGGACTAGACACCGGCGGTGTCCGTTACGAACTGAGCAAAGCGCTCGATCTTTGGGCGAGAAATTCAAAGCTCACCTTTCAAGAGGTCAACAGCGATCGGGCCGACATTTTAGTATACTTTCATCGGTGAGAAGTCAATACGTAAATTGGGAAAAACGATAGAGAGGAAGCAGAGGAGAGGACCCGTCACTGACGTCACTAATTCATTTCAGAGGCTATCACGGTGACGGATATCCATTCGACGGTAGAGGACAGATATTAGCCCATGCATTTTTCCCTGGCACCGATCGAGGTGGAGATGCCCACTTTGACGAGGAAGAAATTTGGCTACTTCAGGACGATAACAACGAGGAAGGTGAGATTGATTATTAAAATAAGATAGAGGGCCTTGTTAAATATATTATTATAATATAATTCAATGTACTCAGGGACCAGTCTATTCGCGGTGGCCGCCCATGAATTTGGACATTCTCTCGGATTGGCTCACAGTTCCGTACAAGGGGCGCTCATGTATCCTTGGTATCAAGGACTGAGCCCAAACTATGAATTGCCAGAGGACGATAGGCATGGCATTCAACAGATGTACGGTAAGTTACTTATTTTACGTCGCCGTTCTTGCGTTTGCCCTCTTCAAGTAAGTTTGATGAGCCCATTGATGACATTGGAATTTTGAACGTAAGGTGCACCGGAGGAAAGGCTTTGGGGTAACATACCGGGTGAAAAGAATCCGATGGCAGTCCCGTCACCGCCTCCAGAGCGTACGACACCGACGTCCGTTATGACGACTTACCGGCCGTGGAGGACACGGCCGACAAGACCGAATCACTATCCCGAGGATGGGAGACCGCGACGTCCGGATCGCTATCCTCAGAGGCCGGATTACAGGACGGAGAGGCCGGATTATCGTCCTCTGAAGCCTCACAAGCCTCACAGACATCACACGACGACTACTGCCGTTGCGACAACCAGTGCAACGAAAACGACAGCAGCGTCTGGTACGCAGAGACCACGGCATCGATGGACCTACGCGCCGCGGGACGACATACCGGATAAATGTGACACGAGCTATGACGCTATCAGCATCATCAGACGAGAAATTTTTATCTTTAAAGGACGTGTGAGTTTATTCTTCCTTCTCTCGATCGCTCTCCTTAGAATCTTACTCAGCCTTCATTATTTTTATCCATTACTATTATTATCATCATCATCATCATCATCATCATCATCATCATCATCATCATCATCATCATCATCATCATCATCATCATCATCATTCTCGTCTCTAGTATCTATGGCGTATTGGCAATCAAGGATTATACGAAGGCTACCCGGCAGAGATAACGCGATTGTTCAATCTTTCGGAGAATATTGACCGAGTCGACGCTGTCTACGAAAGACCGGACAAGAAGATTGTATTTTTCATCGGGCGCAAATACTACGTCTTCAATGCAAATATTCTCGAGTCCGGTTATCCAAAGCCATTGACAGCCTTAGGTTTACCCGAGTCTTTGGACAAGATTGACGGCGCTATGGTTTGGGGATATAACGGGAGGACGTATTTCTTTAGTGGCTCTATGTATTGGAGGTACGAGTTAGTTGTTATATGCCACCTTTCTACATCATCCCCTTTATCGGCTCCGTCGCTCTACATTGATCATCTCTGCCTTTATCACTTGATAGATTTGACGAATCCGTGAATCATGTCGAACTCGACTATCCCAGAGACATGAGTATGTTTGCCGGTGTAGGAAATGACATCGATGCGGTTTTTCAGTGGAAGGACGGTAGGTCTACGACACCTTATTATAAGCTTATTCAGACTCATGTACGCTGGACAATTTCAACTTATGCCTTTTTTTACCTCTTTCCCTCCACGCAATCGACAGGCAAAACGTACTTTTTCAAAGGCAATGGCTTCTGGGAATTTGACGATCTTCGAATGAAAGTAGCGCACGAGAAGCAAAAACTCTCCGGGCCCGTATGGATGGGCTGTCCACGAGAATTGGAGACCAACGACATTGACGATGATCTACCGAGAAAATCACGGATAGTATCAAATCGCGCCGCCGGCATAGACCTTGCAGCTTCATTCTACATTATCCTGCTTTGTCTAGCCTCCGTTCCACTAATCATCGTGTGAACATCATCGTGAAATTTCACTTATCGCTCACCCGTGCGCGCACTCTACATACTATCTTTCACTGGATACAGTCTACACCCAAGGACAGTTCATCAGCAAAACTGATACGTATGTGTGTACGGGGCATTTAGCACACGTTCTACAACACTCTCTTCTGCTATCGATTATCATCAAACTAATTGTGAAAAAGTTGGAGTGCAACGACAATTTCAACAACGAAGAAAATTTAAACGATTGTGATAATACAAACATACATGACCGTGGATGCTCCAATAACGCACACAGTTCCTTTCGTCAAAGAGAACCGAAATATCTTACTAATATCGAGAATTAGCCGGAAGATAGATAAATCTTCAAAGAATATAAGATCCAGGGGAAATATTCCAATGTGCGAAGAATGGGACAGCAGTGAAGAGTAATACGCAATCCTTTTACTCTCAATACACAGACGTATGAAAATTTGCGGCGAATATGTAAATTTCACATACACTTATCGAAACTACCCACATCGCGTGAATGACTTCACAGCTTCACTACTTCATTGCACTTCTAAATTACATTCTTATCACATTCTTTTCACCTTCTTATCACCTTCTTACCACATTCTTATTACATTCTTTTCACATGGAATCCTTTTGTATAAAATTCTGGTCAAAAGTTCACCACCTGCTCTGTCTAAAACAATCAAGAAAATACACTTCGGGGGGACGGCAAGAGCAATTGTTACACGCAGATTCCTAGTCTATCACCAAAAGTATGTCACCAAGATGTTTTCATAACTGTCCGATGTTCAAGGTTGCATTAAAATTCACATTTCCACACACATATTTTACTATAATAACTACTCCTTAATTATCAACTATTGCCCAGTGTAATTACATATTTTCATTCGATTCTGCAGAGACTGTACACTTTTCCATGATGCCTTCGCGAGACTTCAACTCATTTTCCGTGGCAATCAATGTGTGTTGCTGATCCCACGATCTATTCTTAATGGTGCCATATACACCCGGGACCACATTCAATCCAATTTTCTCAAACAAGTGTAAAAGATAGAAGGTGACTGCACCAATAAATTGCCACTGCCGAAAACCGTATTTCATGCCGTCACAATTTTCATTCCGCTAATTCCTTTAGAATGATACGGGCGGTAATATGCAAGAGATAACACTGCCATCTTTTCGCGAAGCAATTGTACGTATCAGTAACGGACCACGAAACTACTTTATTTTTTGAAGCCACCGATGTTGTTTCGGGCAGGAATTGCTCGCAGAAGTGCATATTTTATATAAGCGACCTACAAGCGCATAATTTAGAAAAAAAGGCACTGTGATATTTAATAAAATGGATTTAATAATAATAATAATAATAATAATAATAATAATAATAATAATAATAATATTAATAGTTATAATAATCATAATAGTTATAATAATCATAATAATAATAATAATAATAATAATAATAACAACAACGATAATTATGATACAAATAATAATAGAAATAACATTTAAATTGCGTCTAGCACCAGCGCTCGTCCATTATTCGATGTAGTCGAGATGAGAAGGAAAATAAAGTATGTTGGGAGTAAAGACAGAGTAGACAGGAATAAATAAATTTAAGATATGCAGTTCGTTGGTATATTTAACAAAACCATGTACATTTCAATTTTTTATAGCTTAATTTCAAACGATATGTCAACAGAACTGTTTCTATACAATTTTTACATATCCATCTCTGCAATTGTATCGACGTAATAGTGCGACATAATGCCACCACAGAAGGTACTTTTTTTTTTTACAATTTTTTCACCCTCGAGATCTTTGTAGGTGTCGGATTGCCGCCAAACACAAGTAAGACTTGACGAGTAATGGCTGACTACGAATGTAGTTAACACTCGGCAAAATCAGTTCTACAGTATAGAATTCGATAAGACTACTGGGATTTTGAATAGCGACCATTGCAGCATATGTGTGTATGTAGACTTTGTAGTGTTATACGCGTTGCGCGAGCTAAGAGGCAAATTTATGTAAACGTGTAAACTACACATGTCAGATTGACATGTCGTCTCGGCAGCGAATAAAATTCCAGCGTGTCGGTGCTAGTGTACAAAGTGAGTGGCTGCGTCAATGCCAATGCCAGAGCCCCATGTTACTAACGATGCTGGTGGCACATTTCTCAATGACACTGTTGAGCGTATCATTAATTACATGACAGTGGACTTTGGTAACGGCACTACAGATATGCTTCCTTGAACGCTAGGGTCGCATGTCTGACGGCCAATACGGATCCCAAGGATTCAGTTGCCTCAGCGTCATATGAACAATAGTCTCCACTTCGGCCATTCCACCCATTCCAGTATCTCCACACATCAATGCCTTTGTAACGCATATCACTTCTTTGTATCCCCAAGATTTCAATAATGCCACCTACGGCAATGATTAATGTCTTCATTAACGCGGCCATTTAAATTACATGCAGTCACTCTGCGGGCATAATTTTTGTTTGTCCTACGAATCAGAAAAGCAGTGCTGTATGGTATTGGAGAATTTACTACCTGTGGGGCGGTAACAGGATGTTCCCACATCTTCGTATTCATTGCCGGACAAAACAATAATGGTTTCTTAGGATCCCAAGCACGAGCCACGCAGGTGAGAAGATTATCGCAAACTCCACTCGCCATTTTACCAAGAGTATTGGCATCCAAAGGGGCAATTAAGAATAGGTCAGCCCATTTGACTAAATCTATATGTAACACAGGATCCCCTCTGTCTTGCCACGCTGCCCACTCTACCGTATCCGATATAACCTGAATTCCGGGCGGTAATTCAGCTTCCTTCAAAAAATGTTTTGCTTTCTCTGTCACCACAACTCTTACGTCCAGATTGCTCTGCCATAGTTTCTCAACTAACTGCGGTAACTTAATTGTAGCAACGCTACCGGTACATCCAAGTAATACTTTCCTCCTTGAAGTACTGGCCATTTTTCTTTTATTCTTGGTATCAGCGCGGGATTACTCTTAAACGAACAACGACGCACTAAGAAATGTCGGATGATCGAGAATTAAGTTTTGTCTACGATAACATAGTAAACGTGACAAGAGATGCGCGTAGTGAACCCGTATGCGATAATTGTCGCGAAATACTCTTGAAATTGGTTAGGCCAATTGTCCCGTAAACCAGTTCAATTTTCACTTTTTCACTCTACGTTTCCTTCCACCGTCAATTCTTTTTTTTTTTCAAAGTCGGCAAGAAAAGGAGTACTCCGTTACAGGAACAAATGGAAAGAAGGAAATGTCAGAAAAAAAAATGAAAAGAAAAATATGTAACTCGCTAGCATGTAATTAGTAGGGTGTGATCATTATGCGAGGAAAGAATCTCGGATAAATGCAATCGCGATGACAAATATAATGAAATCGACAATACGAAGCCGTCGAAAAGGACGATGTCGGCGAGAATGATAACACACACCCTAAGAAACTCGTATATAATTAGATGAAACGTATGACTCTTGTATATTATGAAACCATACGTTTGTCTCACGGTAATGATGAGCGCGGCGATGATAACGAAATGGAAAAGGGCGGTAATGACGATAACGACCGGGCTAAAGTTCTATACGGTAAATAACAACGACGTAGAATAACGCTTTGTGGCTAATTATTCACACTGTTTCCCCGGTTGAGATCGCAATCGAGTAGTCGGTTCGCCGTTACGTCTCCTTGACCTGTTCGGAAAAACCTAGTTTCGACCAATCTTCGCGTTTCATCAGATCGTTATCCATCCGACAGGCGAGATATTCTTTGGCAATTTCCCTGCACAACTCATTCTCGTATTTGTTCTCTTTTAAGCAGGTCATATACTTGATCATCATTTCTTTGCAGCTACCCTCATGATCGAGCGGAAAGCTCCCCTTTAGGGGTGGCACAGGTCTGAACGTCCGCTGCGACAATGTGTACGAAGACATCTCAGTTTTTTCTTCGTCCCACCATAGAGACACAATCACTGACTTCGATCTATAATAGCGATCACTTTCCTACGATACTTAAGTCAACGTTGAACTCCGCGATCACGGTACAACGCGACTCCTTCACGATCATTGCCTCTTGCCTCTTGCACAGTAATCGCGATACCCTGCGATACCCTCAACAAAATTGACCGGAATGGCGTTGCTATCGCTAACTCGCACTTCCTACTACCGCCGCTACCTCTACCGTCTAATTTTTCTCATTATTACATTACCATCATCACTGTTACCAACTGTTACTGACTGTTACCAACTGTTACTGATATTTTCCATCCTACCAACCGCAGCTCTAGGGAATTTTATTCGCTAACTCGCACTTCATACTACTGCATACTACCGCATACTACCGTGAAACTGCCTGAACTTTTTTTTAGTCTCAATTGGTCTCAATTGGTCTCAATAGTGTTGTTGAGTGGAATTCGTGTAAACTTCACTGCATAATAGAAAGGTATCGTGCCCACTATTTTCAGGTTATGCATGTATTTTCTCCGTTTAGTATAACATTTTACCGGAAATCATATCTTGTCAGACAAAAACGACGTTATCATGGAAGCAAAGAGTTCTGAGAATGAAGAAAATTCCGAAGAAATTTCCTGGAAAGAATTGGTAGGTACAGTACGGTGAAATTGTAGAAATAGTATGTTCTAACTAATTTACACATTGCGTATTTACATACTACTGCCACTTAATGCTTTTTTAACATGCGTTGTTAAAATGCGTCAACATCTTTAGGGTCTTGTGGAATCATTATGCAAAGCATGCGAAGATCTGAAATGGAAGGCACCTACAAAAATACAGACAGAGGCTATTCCCTCTGCTCTTCAAGGTAACATAAAGTAAAATACTTTAAAGATTGTTGTGCCTTAAATACATTCTTTGACAGGTAAAGACGTCATAGGTTTAGCTGAAACAGGATCAGGGAAAACAGCAGCGTTTGCACTTCCTATATTACAAGCTCTTTTGGAGAATCCTCAACGATACTTTGCTTTGATACTAACTCCAACGCGGGAACTTGCATTTCAGATCTCTGAACAATTTGAAGCATTAGGTAAACAATATGCGATATACATTGATTGATTAGAGTTATGACAGAAATGTGGTGTGAAAAAGAAAAGACCATTCGCAGGCTCAAGTATAGGTGTAAAGTGCGCTGTAATAGTCGGTGGAATGGATATGATGTCCCAGGCATTGATACTGGCAAAGAAGCCTCATGTACTAATAGCCACACCTGGCAGATTGGTTGACCATTTAGAAAATACCAAAGGTTTTAATTTACGCTCCTTAAAATATCTGGTACGTGTTTTCTTCATGTTGTAATGAGATACATTCAATTCATTTATAATCAAAGAAATTGCTTATATCCAATGCTTCTTAACAAGGTAATGGATGAGGCCGATCGCATTCTTAATATGGATTTTGAAATTGAAGTTGATAAAATTTTGCGCGTTATACCGCGAGAACGAAGGACACTCTTGTTTTCAGCCACAATGACAAAGAAAGTACAAAAATTGCAGCGCGCATCTTTGCGTAATCCTGTAAAAATTGAAGTATCTACCAAGTACCAAACCGTTGAAAAACTTCAGCAGTATTATGTATTTATTCCGGTTAAATTTAAGGTAAGTAACACATACATAGGAACTTTCTGCAGTGCACCGCGATATACTCTCTGGAATTGTTCTACCCGTAGGACGTATATCTCGTGCACATCTTAAATGAATTGGCAGGGAATAGTTTTATGATATTTTGCGCGACGTGTAACAATACTGTGAGAACGGCATTGCTATTGAGAAATTTGGGATTCATGGCTGTACCGTTGCACGGTCAAATGTCACAGAATAAACGAATTGCTGCTCTGACAAAGTTCAAGGCCAAAAACAGGTCAATATTAATCTCGACCGACGTCGCTAGTAGGTGGGTATCTTGCAACTGTCGAAGCAATGCTAATTCGAACTCTAGCCAGCTTTATTAATAAGCCAATATTGAAAACTGTCTGTATTGTTTCGCAGGGGGCTTGACATACCGCACGTCGATATAGTAATAAATTTCGACATACCAACACATAGCAAAGACTATATTCATAGGGTGGGCCGAACAGCGCGCGCAGGCCGTTCAGGTCGTTCGATAACATTTGTCACACAATATGATGTGGAACTTTACCAAAGGATAGAACAGCTCATATCGAAACAGCTGCCCCTTTATCCGACTGAAGAGCAGGATGTTATGTTACTTCAGGAAAGAGTTGCCGAAGCACAACGGATGGCCAAAATGGTTAGTAACATATAGTGGATTAATAGGTATCCCTAAATTATTATTATTATTAGTCCTACACTCTCACGTATCAATGTTTCTGACAAAATCGGCGCATAACATTTAAAATGGTTCCGCAGGAAATCAAAGACATTGAAGATAACAAGAAATTAGGCAAACGGAAAAAACATCATGGGAACGATAATGAGGACGATACCGAGCAGTCGATCGGTGTTAGGAAGCGTGTGAAGGGAAAAGTGTGGAGAAAAAAGAGTTAGATTTTTAAAAAAATATTGACCACATGTTATCACTGTCCTATGGAATAATATTTTCATTATGTACTCGTTACTCTCGGCACATACCTTGCTTCCATTACTTACCTTGATCACTTCAGTTTTATATTACACACAAAAATAGTACAGTATTTTATATTACATACAGAAACGATTGATGAAAAATGAAGATGAGAAATTAATGAATATGTTGAAGAAGTCCCATATGACGCAGGTAGCTTTTGTTAAACTTAGTAATGAAGAACGGGTAAATTATTGAATAATTGTTATTGCATTAATCATTTGACTGTGAGACACTTTTGGAAACGAAAAATGCCAATAGAGCGGTGCAGAAAGATTACAGTAGTTTTCCTATTGTCGTTATTGCATAATGGGGTTATGGTAGAATTTGTTTCTTTGATTATTAATACTGAGTGAAAGAGTAACTATACATACCGCTACTATGAAGGCACATGGAGGGGAAATATAATGGTCCTTAAGTCGAAATATAGGTTCAGAGGCGCATTTGTTCAGCATGAGAAAAATTGATACAACTTAGGTTTCATTTCATTTAAATGAGAAATAAAATATATTCCATAATATTATTATTCACTATTTCTACACATTCTGTACAGTAATTCAATTTAAGGGCTTTATACCTCAATATACTTTATACAAAAAGGCTACTTATAATCTAACATTAAGACATACCATAGCATGAGCGGCCTCCATTCCGTACCACGCATACGCGCGGCAGTTGGGGCTCACACATGTTTGTACTGGTATTACAGAGTCAGTCGCCAGCGAGTATAACTTTTTCATCCCGTCGTTATCACACACCGCACACTTTTTCTCATTCTCTATTGACGTGTGCAGCCGCGGTGTTTCTCATTTGTCGTTTATCATTTAATGTGTTTACCGTTCACCGTTCACCGTTCACCGTTCACCGTTTCAACCGTTCACCGTTTCAACCGTTTACGGTCATTTAGCGTCGTTCATCGATTATAGTTACAATTCATTGTCCCCAATACACATGCTCTTCTCTCAAGAGTATTTCATCCTTTTCCATTTCTATCGGCACATATATATTTCTCTTCTTCTTCTTCAGTTATCTTTCAAAATGAATAGAGGGGAGATGTTGTATCGTCGTAGCGTCAAATTATCTACACACACAGCTTCGCTCGCGCGCGCGCGCGCGCACTCGCCCTCTCGTCGTACTATCGCAAATGCATACATTACACATATATATACACCCAAATATATATATACATATATATGTACATACATATATATGCGTGTATATATACATATACAGATATATGCGCGATTAAATATATAAATGAAGTGTCTTTATTGCCCGTTAATGCACAAGTTATCTTCCTTTTCATTTGCTTCATTCCCTCTGACTACTTGTTCCTCGGTCCTTTTCACCCATCGCTTTCTTCTTTATACATTATTTCTGTCTCCTCTCTTTCGCTCTCCCCTCACTACATACATCCGTCTATCCATCAGGGGTTCTTTGTCCATGTCACATTTTGCTTCGGTCTCAATCACTTTTTCCCGAAATACTCTTTACCAATAAATAAAATTATATTTTGTGAAAATATAGAATCGTAAAAAATAAAATCTGTCTTTTCAATTTTTTTTTCTTTTTGATAATACCGGTACAGAAATAGTGCATTTCGGAGACTTCACATCTGACAGATCTCTCATTCAGTTCAAGTCTCTGTCCTCTAAGTACTTGTACTCAAAAGTAAAGCCCTCCTTCTTCCTCTGTCCCCATTTTTCGTAATCAAAATAAATGTAAGTCCCCTGAAAAGTAACGGAATGACGGGTGACGTTTCGCGTCATCGTTTCGCGATTATCAGAACAATTTGAGCGCATTCGATCGGTATAAACCAACCTGTTCGTATTCCTCGTTGATTACTTTTGGCTCCTCGTGCCTCTGAAACCACATCATATACTTGGTGTGAAACCTCCAGCTTTGCTTTTTCAGTGCCTTTGCCGCCAGGTATTGGCCTTTAGAACCTTCCATATAGTAAAATATGAAGAATAACGTTTCCGTAGAAAGCCGTTGGAAGAACTCCACAGTATCCGAATGGGGAAGCTGGACCTGATGAGAAACGTAAAGAAAGGAGGATACCAATTAAAGATGAGAAGAAAAATATAATAGGAATTAAAATTGAGAAAGTAGGGATTGGGGCGAAAGATGGTGGAAGTAGGATGAGGAGGAAGAGGAGAAGGCGGAAGGAATTACCTGCTGGTAGTAGGGCGGGGTTGGACACAAATTCCTCGGCAAGTAGGAGCGCAAGCGTTCCGAGTCCGATGGATGTGGCATGTGGTAGTAGGCAGCCTCCATCATTTGGAACTGTAGCTGGTGTTCCTTTTGCAAGGGTACAGGGCCAAGCGGAGCGACACCGAGCAGAGGGGGAATGTGTGCCTCCGAGGTGGCGCCGCTGTTACCGTTGCTATTCGCCTTGGCACTATCAAAAATGTTCCTACTCGGTTCCGAGGGCGGTATTTCCAAACCTGCTCGGACAATCACTTGTTGGGCAATGGATTTTAGAGAGGACATGCCATCGGGAAGCTTAGGGATGAGACCATTGGCAGTGGACGATGGTGCTGGCGAACAGGAATTGGCTGGCAACGGCGATGACCTGCTGCTCACTGACGATTGCGGCGACGAGGAGGGCGGAATTGGCGTCGTCATTTCCGTTTCGCTACTGTTGTGATTCTGCTGACTCTGCTGACTCTGCTGACTCTGCTGGCCATGCGACAGTGACGGTGCATGTTGCGACGACGGATGTTGCGTTGAAGGATGTTGCGTCGTCCCTTGAATCGTCTGCATCGGTGCCGATACCACGGCACTCGCTGCAGCTGCAGCTGCCGCCGCAGCGGCCGCTGCGGCTGCCGCTGCTGCTGCTGCTGCCGCCGCTGTCACTGTCACTGTTGCTGCACATCATATCATCTCATCACATTCTTACTATTTTCTTTTCCCACTATTCCTTCCTACTCCTCAACCCAACCCCCTCAACCCTCTTCTCCTACTCATTCTACTAACATTTAACTACCACCACTACCACAACTACTACTACTACTACTACTACTACTACTACTACTACTACTACTACTACTACCACTACCACTACAACTACTACTACTACTCCTAATACAACTACCATTACTAGTACTGCTGTTATTGCTATTACCGTTACTGCTGCTACTACTGCTGCTGCTGCTACTGCTACTACTGCTGCTGCTACTGCTGTTGTTGTTATTATTGTTGCTGCCGTTGTTGTTGTTGTTGTTGTTGTTGCCATTACTATTGTTGGCGCTGCTAATGCTGATACTGGTAGCGCTGCTGCTACTGCCGCCGCCGCCGCCTCCGCCTCCGCTTGCGCCGCCACATCCACTTCCCCCGCCAGCACCGCTACTATTGCTGCTACTGTTATTGTTGTTGTTGTTGTTGCCGCCACTGCTGTTGTTGTTGTTGCTACCGCTGCTACTACTGCTGCTGCTACTGCTGC
The DNA here is from genome assembly GCA_914767735.1 of Anoplius nigerrimus. Lineage (NCBI taxonomy): Eukaryota > Metazoa > Arthropoda > Insecta > Hymenoptera > Pompilidae > Anoplius > Anoplius nigerrimus. The sequence goes on from OU612083.1 coordinate 18,543,624, forward strand.
TGCTGCTGTTGTTACTAGTATTATTGTTGCTATTGTTATTGTTGCTGTTGTGTTGCGGTTGTTGCAACTGTTGCTGTGGTGGCTGCTGTTGCTGCGATTGTTGCTGCTGCTGTTGGTGATGCTGCTGCTGCTGCTGTTGTTGCTGCTGTTGTTGCTGCTGCTGTAGCTGCTGCTGCTGTTGTTGCTGCTGCTGTAGCTGCTGCTGCTGTTGTTGCTGCTGCTGTTGTTGTTGTTGCTGCTGCTGTTGCTGCTGTTGCTGTTGCTGCTGCTGCTGCTGCTGCTGCTGCTGCTGCTGCTGAGGCTGCTGCTGCTGCTGCTGCTGCTGCTGCTGCTGCTGCTGAGAAGAGATCGACAGCGGTATCGTCGATGTTACACTCGACGTTGACGATGACGAAAGCAATCCGTTTTCGCTACTGTGACCTACGTACATAAAATAGCATATTGCAAGGATACCCATTTTCAAATCTTATTCTCGATTAATCTTACAGGATGTTTTACTGGAGGTAGAATGGATGGCTTGCGAGTTACTATGCGACGCAGCTACCGTGGCAAAGTTACCAGCGTTCGTCGTTGCAATATGATTACTGGTTGAACTAGGCGAGCTATGGCTAGGTGTCATGGGAATGGTCTTGCTCGGAGTGCTGCTCGACAGCAAGTTTGATTTTATAGTGGCAGTGCTTCCCGCGGCTGTAATACTCGCTTGCGAGTTTAACAGCGGCCTAACTGCTGTCGGTTTTACCGGCTGAAATAATAGTGGTTTTGCAATAGTTTCTATTCCTCGGTGTTAACAGCTTTCAAATGGCGTCAGACCGAAAATCTAACTGTAACTGTAAGCAATATTCTCATACCTTTGTCTTTTTATCATTATCCGTGGAACTGTCACTCGAATGATTGTGCATCGTAGAGCTTAACGGCGGTGAAGGTATTGGTGATGTGCCAGAATTTGTCGACGTGGGTGTACCGCCTGTCTCGTTACTGTTGTTACTATCGGTTGTTGCCGATGACGGAATACCGACACCGGATAATTCAACTTCGTCGAGACCGATAATGTCGTCATATATGTACTCGTTTTCCTCGAAATCTGGTTCCTGCGACGATTCGATGTAGTACTCGACGTCATCCTTTATCCTCTTGATCTGCCAATGGGAACAGAAAAGGAAGCCAAGAGAAAGATAGTGTGAGGCAGATGGACAGGGTAAGAGTCAAAGAAACGGGCAGCCAAATAGGAAAATAGAGAATGGTTACATAGACAAGGAAGAAAGGATAGATTGCAAAACTTATGCTGATATATGAGATTAGATGATACACATGATGAGGATGAGGAAGTCTCTATAAAATGTGAATAGAATTTACAGCTACTTACAGTTTTTACTTCGACCGACATGTTGTCCAGCATGCGCAAGAGCGTCTCCAATTTTCGGATATGATAACGGTGTTTATCCAACTTCGATTTCAGTTCATCCATCCTATCCTGCTTGTCTTTATCCAGCCTTTTCTTTTTCCCTGCTAGTAACGACTCTATTTCCGATTCAAATGTATCCAGCTACATAAAAAGAAACCCAACAAAATATCCTTAAGATTATAACGATAAGTGTGCCCCAACTAAAATTCTTTTGATACAGCTCAAATGGAATTACATCGCGCCTCATATTTTTGTTACGTTATACCTGCAAGTTTAGAGTGTCTATAGAGTTTGCCAACCAATTGCTAACTTCCTCACGTTCTTTTTGGGCTGGGTCAAGCTTTTGAGCTGCGCCTAATCCTTCCTTGGAATACGCTTTTGTCTTCGTTTCTCTCTCCACAACTTTAAACCTTTCCATTTGCTGAGCGTTACAGAAGAATCGAGAACTCGTTAAAAATATGACAGACTTTATGTACAGTAGGATACATAGGCTCAGAGAAATATATACTCACAGTTTCGATTAACTTTCTATAGTCGAGAAGAGTACTTTTATCCTTAATTTCGCCAGAAGCAATCCAACTTTTGATCTGATCACGTAACCTCTGAAGTTTCTTAATTTCCTTCTTGAGATCCGCTTCATATTTTTCTTTCTGGTTACTGTTCGTGGCATTGTGAACTTTCTGCCAGATATCTTCAAACGTCTCTACACCTTCTGTTACTTTTTTAAGGCACCGATCTATTTCACCTAAACTCAAGAGTAAGGAGAATGAGCGAATCTAGATGTCAAGCGACAGAGAGGGAAAAAGGTAAAGAAAAATTGTTGCACATTGAGGGGCTGCTGACATTACACGTTTACCCTTCATACCGGATAGAATGAGTAGTGAGTATTAAGACTGCAAGAAGCCGAGTCAGTTTGAAGGTTATGCCGACGCTAAGCATACGTTTAAAGTGGCGATAAAAAGTTTTTATGTGACGAGGTTTGTGATCGCGCAATTGAAGTGCGAAAAATGGCGAGAATGCGATGCACGCTTGATCGTACCTTGACAACACTGTGTAACTGTCAAATAGTTGACGCTGTGTACAGACGCGGCATTGTGAATTGCGGGAACAAGCCTTTTATAATGGAAAATACCGATCTTCCTTCGATTCGAATGCCGTACGTGGGAAATTATCGAGAGTCAAACAGTGCCGATAGTTACAGGCCATAATAGAACATTTTCTAAATGTAAACATGCTGGAAACCTTTTCACCTCACCTTGCAACTTTCTCGTCGCAGCCATGGCTATGTAAACATGTGATACAATGATTCATGCATAGTCTGGACGTGATTGAAATGAAACGGAACAATTTTTCGGAACAAATAGCCGCCGAACTATTATTCCTCTGTATAATATGGGAGGCTCTCGGCCACAAGATGGCTTCCGTTTTCAAATGACAACGTCCGATCGTCTTCGTGAGACTGAGTTGCGCCGATGTTGCTTCCCGAATCCTCGCCGTTTTCCCTCGATCGTTTAACCTCTTTTACGATCTAAGTCGAACGCTACGTCTCTACGAAATCGACGGCGCGTAAAAGTACACAAAAAGCGACAGGCATCAACAAATGATATATATGAAGTACTGAGAAAATGAGTTAGTATATTATGCATTGGCGCATTCACGCGCATTGTACCTAACGCACATACTTAACGTGCTCGCGTTCCTAAACCGATCGAGTGTTGCCGCCTCGCGGCCGTTCTGCCGCTTCTATTACTGCTGCCACCAGCTGCCACCAGCTGCCACCGCGTATCACTACCACTCTATGTATCTGCATTCCTAGCTAATGTCACTGCCATACTGCTGCCCACTGCTGCCCACTGCTGCCATACTGTCCCACGTGGTCCCACCAGGTCCCACGCTCATCCTCGTTATGCCTGGTTATGCCGCATACGCAATCTACACCCTTTATCCCACTATAACGTATATTTGCTATAACTATAACGTAACTATGCACACTTGCTTTTACCATCTCCCAATTAATCTCTTTATTAACTTCGATCAACTTCGATAGACTAATTCAAATTCCACGCTAAAAAAGTTTATCTCATATTTCAAATCGAAGCTTAATCGGAAATTATCAAGCCGCATTTCCACTCTTGCCGACATGCAACCGGTCAATTTGTTTTCACAGCAGACCGAAGGAAGTTTTAAAAGAACGTCGCCTTTTCATTGCAGCAACGCATCTGTATACGAACCTCAATTGGAAGGATTAAAGCGAAGTGGAAAGGGAATTATGATCGAAACAAGGGTGAAAAGGACTTTCGGTGAATGGTTCATTCACAAAGTATGAAGGCAATCATCATTTTATGAAATCGTCATCTAGGGCCATTAGAGACTGCTGTTTGCATTGAAAACATCGGAGAGGCTTGATGCAACATTTATTTCAATAAATATTGATATACATACACTGCAATAAAATGCGTTTAAATGAAAAGAGATTTAGAGGTTATAAAAAGAAGGAGAGCAAAAAGGAGTGGAAGGTGGTGGTAGAAGGGCCGGGGGGGGGGGGGGGGGGAGAGAAACGCGCGGGCTGAACGTAAGCAGGCGTCTGTCGATCTGTAAAGTGGGGGTAGTTGACGAGTACTATGTTGGGCGTATGCGAGTATGTCCGCGAGAAATGCCGTCACTTCGCATTTCAAGTTTTTGCACGATAACTGTTGGTCAAACGGCACAGAGCAGTCACGGTCGCTTCGAATCACGTACACATTCAATTATCCATTCTCATACAGTGACTTAACGAATATTCTTGAAATACGCAATAGTAGCGAGTCATCTCTTCGCAGTACTATCATTGTGTCTCGTCGTTCCCCTTCGTCTAACCTCACACGCGCCAAAGTTGCTGCTGCTGTTGCCGCTGTTACTACTACTACTACTACTCCTACTACTACCACTACCACTACTGCTACTACTACTACTACTACTACTACTACTACTACTACTACTATACTACTACTACTGCTGCTGCTGTTGTTGCTGTTGCTGCTGTTACTACTGGTACCCTTGCTACTGTTGCCGCTACTGTTGCTCTAACAGCTAGTAGCGGTGATTGTGCCGTTGCTGTTCCTGCCTCTACTACTTTTATCGCTGTTACTTTCGTAACCGACGTCGTTGCTGCGATTGTTGTTGCTACTACATCTGCTGCTGTTCCTTGGTACACAAGGGATAACATGACAAAAGGTGGCATCACTGGATACGTGTTGGAAGCACGAACGGAGTCGTGCTCATTGATATGACGCCATTTTACTAACCTTTTCCGCGCGGATCGTAACTAAGTGTCCGTGTTGCGTTTATCTGCTACATTAGACACTTCGCAGCCTCAAATTAAGCGCATTGTCAGCTGCTTCAGCCGCCTGCAGGTTTTTTACCCTCAACCAAAAGAAACGCGTGCGGACATCAAAGCTCAATCAAAGGTACAAACGTATCTATCTTTCTTTCTGTCTGCCATTTCTGTCTCTCTTTCTTTCTTTCTTTATATCTTCCTTCTTTCCTTCCTTCCTTCCCTCCCTCCCTCCTTCCTTCCCTTCCTTCCTTCCTTCTCCCCATAAACCTCCATCTTCCCCCCTCACCCTCTTTCATTTTCCCTCCGCCGCCCAGCCTCCCCTCTCCATCTCTGGTTCACCCCGTGTCTGTGCCACGATCGTTTCTTGCTTGCCGTTTTCCCTTCTTTTTCTCGCAGTTTGCATTCTCGTGCGACAAATATCTTTCTTGTTACAAATTGTTCGGATGTCAGCGATCGACATATCACCTATTACGTTCTTACCGGCAACAGAAAAATAATTTCACTTCATTTTCCAATGTGAACATTCATGTGTCCTTTGATCGGCACTAATCGTGTATCGTTGCCAAACATCATTGCCAAGCGAGATTGCCAAGTATCACTGTCTTTGACAGTTGTACGCTTTTTTTTGAAACAGATTTCTGTAAGGAATTACCTTTTCATTTTATTTGAATCTACATGGTACATTGGTCATACACATTTGTTATGAACTATTTATTTCAGTTATATCGTTAGATTCGTTTTTTGTCTCTTTTTTTTTTACATTTGTACATATATATATATATATATGCATATATGTATGTATGTATATATATATATATATATATATATATATATATATATATATATATACAATATATACATATAGATATACTTACCTACCTTTTAGGTGAGACCGCTACAGCGGACATCAATATTATGGAAGATGAGGATAGCGAAATCAAAATCAAAGATATGTGGAGCATCTTGGGTAATCAGCAACAATTTAAAGATTCTCCAATTGAAAACGCATTGCATCATGACACCGACAGCTCCTACACTGATCCGTTAACCGAAGAAAAATGCGTTACTAAGTATAATCCTGGGATACCTGTCAAAGAATCACCAAGTAAAAATAATCAAGCTGGAGTAGGCTCAAAAATTGTATTCAAAGGATTCAAGAAACGCATTTTGGCTCAAGCACAGGAAACACAGACTGTTTTAGTGAAAAGTCCAGCTCATGAACAACAGCAAGAATCCCATGCTAATCTTTCCTCTAAAAGCAGCAAAGAGAAAAAAGGAGAGACGAGAAGGGGGAAGATAACCGAATATGCGCAATATCTGGGTCTTCAACCGTCTGCGAAGAGCAAATGCTCAAAGTGTCATGTTTCCCCAATAAAAGTATCAAGTTCAACGGAGCCTGTTACCGTGGCAACAACGGCAGCTAAAGGGTCAACAACGATGCCAACGAATCTACTAAAGCAGAGTCAGTGTAGTTGTAATCCTGTGATGGCTCCAATGCAAACTATAAGCGGTACATCAGAATCTGCATCTGGCGTGTCATATGCAGCTAATTTTAAAATTACGCGAAAAGTTTACCTGTGTGCTGCGTGCGGAACGTATTTTGAGAACTGGAATTTATTTCTACACATGCGTGACATACACAAACGTCACATATGTCTGTTTTGCCTTGGAATGTTCGGTCAGGCAGACAGACTGTCGTACCATCTTGCAAAAAAGCACAGCGTACCAGAAATGACTTTTACGTCTGTGGAAGATTTCTACAATGTCTTTAAGGGATCATGTTATTTAGTGTGTTGTACCTGTGAGAAAGTTTTTTCAGAGACGGATAACTTTTACAATCATTTTTGCTCCCCGTCATTGAAACAGGAGACATCGGCGTCAGTATGTACTTTATGTAGACAGAACGGTGGTCATACAAGCAATTGTAGTGCTCAAGTAGAAACTAGAAAAGAAATTCGTTCCACTGTGTCTATCGGATCAACTGCACAATCAATTGGATCGGTAAATACACCATTGATTATTGGAAAACCAATGCACAGTACTGTCAGTGCTCCAAGAAATAATTTGCAAAAACGGACATCGAAGAGTATTAGAATTCGGCATCAGGACGATGTTACATTGAGCTCACAACAAAGGGTACATTGTTCACTTTATAAACGCTTATCTTGCCGTCATTTAATTCTTGTATTAATAGAATTCATACTTGTTCCATCGTTAATGTTGATTGTCTAAAATACATTTTTGTTTCTGCATGTATTATTATTCCTATTTTATAGCAGTTCTTAAGCTCTGTGAATCCATCAGAAAGAAATAAAGGGTGCGCTGCAATATTCATGTAAAGAAAGATTGCTTAATTTGGTACTATTATGTTTCAGTGTAATGAGAGTGAAACTATGGTGCACGATGGAGCAACATGGAATAGCAAGGAGGATCCAGCCAGTAATGGCGTAGTTAGAGATACCGTATCGGAAACTATAATGGAAGTATCTAGATATGTGGAAGATTCATGTGCCGTCGGAGTCGATGAGAAGAACGCCGGCACATCTTGTCAATTTGAACGGGACAGTGAATCCCGTATTTCTGCTACCGGTCTTGTACCGAGTGGTAACACCGAGGCTGTCACCGAAGCTATTACTACCGCTATCGCTACCACTACTGCTGTTATTATTACAACTCAAAGTAAACACGATGAAAGTGTTTCACGATTAACCAAAGAGGTATCGTGTCCGAACAATGAGGGCATCAATGAAACAATGATATGCGGTTCGTCCATTATCAATGAATCAATATCACTATCATCATCTCTACCACCTCCACCACTCCCGCCGCCGCCATTGCCGGCGGCAATATCGCCGGTGCCGACGACACAACTTGTTCAAGGATCTCTCAACGAATCGGAACTAACTGAAACTCAATCGGATTCCGTAAAATCTACAATAATGGAGAATGAGAGGAATCCGTCCACAACGGTTCCTAGTGAATCATTGTCAGCGAGCGTCGATTTATCTGACAATCGAACAGATTTGGAAACTGAAACGTCAAAGGTTAATGATAACGAGTTTGCTAAACAGTCGACGTGCCCACCTTTTCCCGATGAACCAGCTTCGACGTCGAGTACGATGCATAGTCCTGCAGGTGGCCGTTCTCTCTTTAGTCCGCAGCACGACGATGCACAGACAGGAGATTTTCAATTAAATTCGGCTGACTTACGTACAGCTAGGGAAAATGATGTTGGCCAAGAGCACGAGGATAGTCCGACGGACTTTCACGCTGCAGTCTCTTTCAACGCTAAAACTTCCTCCGACAGAAGCTTAGTAATTAAGATTTGTACTAACAGAAACGCCCAATTCTCCGTAACCTCATCTGCTGCTAATCTCAGTGGAACTAGTGAAGCTGAAGAAAACAACAACGCGAGTGCATCAATGTCTAATGAAAAGGATACGATAAATGAACAACAACATTACCGCCATCATCATAATCCTCATCCTCATCCTCATCAGTATCGCCAGCATCATCACCACCACCACCAACAACAACAACTACAAGAAGAACAAGAACATCAGCAGTCAGGCAGCGAAAAAAATGTCGGCACATGTTCAAATGATACAGATTCTGACAGTGAAAAGTTAGCTGTAGTTGACACCTGTCATGCTGAAAACGAAGATGATTTGGAAGGTCACGAGGAGGAAGGTGGTGATGAAGATGAGGATATAGATGAGGAAGAAGAGGATGTCGAAGGGGATAAGGATGAAGAAGACGAAGAAGACGAAGAGGAGGATGAGGAAGAGAACGATGAAGGGGAAGAAGGTGAGAGAGCCGAGGAAAATGAATGCGATGCGAAAGACAGTGAAGTGAAATTGAAGTCTGACAAGACGATAGAGCTGTTCAATGAGCGGGCAACGAATAAAGATATTCGAGGCAAGCATGAAATTGACGACAGGCAAAGAAAAGACGTTCAACTGGCGAACACAAGCGATGCAGAAGAAAGAAGGGATGAAAATCATGGGAACGGAGAAGAAGTGGGAAAGTTTGATGGGATCAGAAACAAGTTTGGCGTATCATCTGATTTGGGAGAGAAAGAATTGAAGATTGAGGAGAAATCCTTCTTCCCAGTGGACAATGGGCACGATGAGACAAGAAGTGCGCCCGACATATGTGGAGAAGATGAGCATAAGATTGGCAATGAAGGGATAGATGAAAAGGGGCCGATAGAAGAGAGTACAGTAAGAGGAGAAAGTTTACAGCAATTGGATAATGGTATTCCTTTAGCTGGAGAGGACGTACCTGTGGTTGACTTGAATGTCGAGGGCACTCTCGATAGCATGGAGATAGAAGACTTGTTGAAACGTTGCATTGAAGCTGCTAGTCCGATTTGTGTCTACTGCAATCATGCGCGTCACATTGCCGTACACGGTAAACAACTTGGCCTACATATGCTGGCAGAGCACAAATTTCAACCGCAGCATCCTGCCATCATTATCCAAGCGGAGCAATTTACCGTGCGAGTAAAGAGATCACTCAATGAGCTCGAGTCCAGCTTCTTTAATCTGAGCTCATATAGTACCGCGAACGGCACCTACAACGTACCAGATCCAAGAACCTACGAGTGCTTTCATTGTCGATTTCATTCTACCGTGCACAAGGAGCTCTACTTACATAATCGGAAAATGCATCAGAAAACTATCTTAATTTGTATAATGTGCAAGTCAACTTTCTACAGTTACAGCGAATTACTTTGTCATCTCTGCCCTGGCACTTATTCGCCAAATATCAATGTCAGGTATCGATGCTGTTTGTGTCCTGTTAGCAGCCTTGCTTCCGCATTCCGACTCATGGTTCATCTCCGGAAACGTCATCACGCTTGCGACGTTTGTCTCGAGTCGACCGGAAACCAGCAACGCTTGTCTAATCACGTATGGAAGCATAAACTTCATCATTTGTGCTACCGATGCGGCATCGCATATCGAAATAAACCGGATATAACGAAGCATCTATTCTGGAAGCATGGAACGGAGAGCGTACTTTGCAAAAAGTGCTTACAAAAGAAATGGCCACATATCTATCACTTTTGTATACCTCCGACTGCCTTCGTTTGCGAGGAATGTGGCTCGAGCTTTTCACGCGCAGTTGCCCTCAAGGTTCACAAAAGATTGCACACTGGCGATCGACCCTATTGCTGCGAGGAGTGCCAGGAACGATTTATATCTCGGAAACTGTTACATCGCCACGAGGAGACGAATCATCGTCAATCGCTGCCGGTTGCTCCGCCTCAGCCCTCCTCTGACATCGGTATGTCTTCTTTTATGATCGACGGTAGCGGCGCTACTATTGCCTCTACCGTCGGCCATACTCTTTCTCCTCTATTTCGACCAGGCTCAAATTCACCTCGCCCTACTCGCAACACCGACAATCATAATTATAACCGTCACAAAGACAACGACGATCACCTTGACACTGACCACCGCGACTATGACAATGATAATGACAATTACGATAACCATCATCGTCTACGACTTTCCAATATCACTGATTATCGTCATCCTCAATCAGGTAACCACGGCGAGACGAAAAAATTGCTACGATCAACGGATAATGGCACTACGTCACATTTATTCCCGGCTGTCGATGGAGTTATCTCACAAGCGGATTCAATCCTTCAAGAGGATCGTCTTAACAAAGAGTCTATAAAAAAAGTCGTTGACGTTTACGATCTGCCGCCTCTTAACTTGTCTTCCGAGAGTGATACCGACCTCGAGGATACCACCCAGCAGCAATCCTCATTATCACTACTAAACCCAGCTTCAACGATGCCTGAGCCAGCCTCATCGGTATCGCCACAACCGCGACTATTAATTGCAACGTCAACATCACCGCGACTACCACCGCTGTCATTAACATCATCGTCGCCTACATCCGGAGCAGCGGCGATGGTACCACCACCACCACCACCACCTTCGCCGCCGCCACCGCCACCTCCACCACCGCCACCACCACCACCACCACCACCACCACCACCACCGCCATCAACATTGTTATCATCGACGTCATCGTCGTCGTCAACATCATTATCATCATCATCATCATCATCCTCGTCATCGTCATTATCATCATCACCATCACCAACGCCGCTGCCACCACCACTGCCATCATCCTTATCACCACCGTCACAATCAGCATCATCGCCGCGGCCGCGGCCGCCGCCACCACCTCCACCACCACCTCCACCACCACCTCCACCACCACCTCCACCACCACCACCATTACCATCATCGTCACCGCGAGCAATGCCACCGCCATCAACAATAACATCACCGCAATCATCGCCGCCGTCGTCACCCGTGCTGAAAGTATTGTCATCGCCAGCACAAGCATTGTTGCAGAAAACAACAGTAACAGATTCTTTGTCGAATGTGAAAAAAAACATTGGGAAAGGAGTCGTCGATGATGTGCCCTCGCAGCAAGAACCCTTAACGAATACAGAGGAGAACACAGCGATGTATTCGACACCAGTTATAGCTGCTCCAACTAGCTTGGCAGAAGCAGTCGCACCAGGAATCAACTCTTCTTTAACGGCGACACCCTTTACAGGAGAGACAAATATAGCACCGACAACTATAACGACAGCGACGGATAATTTAATTTCAATATCAAATACGACTGCGTCGACGGGAACGATATCAACAGCGCAAATGGCAGCGACGACGACGATGATGATGATGATGATGATGACGACGACGACGACGACGATGACGACGACGATGACGACGACGATGACGACGACGATGACGACGCCGACAGCGACGACGACGACGACGACGACAGAGACGACGACAAGGACGAAAAGTGCTATTGAATCAATTGAAAGATTAGATCAGTCAGAAAACAACATCGTTGAGGTAAAACAGAATGAGGAGGAAAAAAAGCAAGAGGCCGAAATAATGGACGGTATCTGGGACAACTTTAAGACTTACGCTGCCAGTCTCGGTCACGATACCGGGGTGGTAATAACCGGCGGCCTCGGTCTCTTAGCGAAGGAAGCAGAGTCGGAGATTGCATTCCTGCAACGGGTGGTCCTAGCTGATCATGATTATTGCGCTGTCCAGCCGGAAAAAGGGAAAGATGTTATAGACGCGTTGTCGTCGAGCGACTGCTTAGGTTCTTCGAGGGAGGAGGGTTCATTCAAAAACGACTGTTATTCAGGTAAATTTGTCGAATTTAGCGAAAAAGTGTCTCGCTATCGATGCACGATAATTCCCCATGACGAACGGTGGGATTTCATCGAAGCGTCGTTTCAATCCAGGTAAATCCCGAAGGAGCCCCTCCGCTTCTAGCGTCGTCGTAGCGAGCCATGAGAACGAGTTGAGAAAAAAGACGAAAAGTCCCAAGAAGAAAAAGCCCCATCCAAACGGTGCTGGGAGCACATCCTCGAGCGACTCTTCGACGGACAGCGATTCGAGCAGTTGCAGTTGCGGCACTAATTGCAGTTGCTCCAGCAGCTCTTCCGGCAGTTCAACATCCTCCAGTAGTAGCTCAGATTCCGACACATCTACGTCCGAGAGTTCACCGCGAAAGGTTCGTAAGGATCGTCGCAGGGAGGGAGGGAACAAAGAAACGGCTGACGCAGACAGGACGATCGCCGACGGCGAACAGAATGACGAAAATACAGAGCGTTCTTCATCTACAACACCGGCCAAGAGAAGAGTAACGAAAGAAAATACGGTACGTTCTAATTCGGTAGAGAAGGTTCGTTCGACCGTTAGCGAAGGGAAAGAGAAGCAGGTATTGCGAGCTGACGAATCTCAAAATGATGCCACTCTATCGACGAGGATGATCAAACGAACGGAGAACGGTTCACTCGTCTCTCCGACGGATGAGGAAAATATCGAACTCATTAGATCGAAGAGAGCGTCGCTCTCCTCCTCACCTACACCGGCGGAGACATTGTCTCAGAGCGACCGACCGACAGCTGCTGCCGCCGCCGCTGCTGCTGCTGCTGCTGCCGCTGCTGCTGCTGCTGCTGCCGCTGCTGCTGCTGCTGCTGCCGCTGCCGCTGATGCTGCACCCTCGTCGCCCCCAATTCTCAGGGAATCCGATCTCGAAACCGATGAAACCGAAACGGATGAGGATTTCTACGACGAACATCCACAGCAATTGGCCAACAAACTTCTCGCCGAAAAGAGAAATCAACTTTTGCTACTAGCTGCTGTAGCTCCTGCTTCTACCGAATCTACTACCTCGCTTAACAATGGCGTTGCCGACGAATCGACCGTATCCTTTCCAATGGCCAATACCGTCGACGATCAACTTCACAATCATCATCATCGTCATCACCACCATCACCACCAACAGCAAATGCAACAACAAATGCAACAACAACAACACCAGCACCAGCAGCAGCAACAGCCGGCACCATTCAATGTATCCACAGGTATTCAGGAACAACATCAACAAAGACGTAAGGTTAAAACGAAAAAACGTCGTAAAGCAGAACGAACTGAGAGTAAGCAACGTGAAATGTCGACACCAACGGTCGAATCGATAAAGTTAAACATTCCTAAAGCATTTTATCGAAATAACGCAATGACGGCGAGTCTGAGATCGATGGCGGGACAGCCGGTACCTACCATTGCACCTGATATCACCGTAACGGATGATCAACAAAGTGCAAAGAGGCAGCCAATAAGTCTGTCCTCTCAAAGTTTTACCAGTATCAAAATGGATAATAATAAACGGTTTTCAAAGAGGAAGCGAGTGCCAAAACGATTTTACGGAGATTCTAGTGACGAGGAGACTGGGGATAGGCAACCGTTGCTCAAATGGAGAAAAGTAGATACATTGCCTACTTCGACTGTAGCGACGGGAGCAGGAATAACGGATAGCGCAGTTACCTTTAGCAACGCTCCCGTTTCCAGCTTCGAATCGACGAAATCACTAACAACCAAATTAAACTTTGCCGGAAGAAGCGGAACTGCCGTGCAAGAAAATATTTCATGCGCCCCCGGTAGCGAACAGGCGTCAGGAAGCGAATCTGATGAGGCTAATAGTAGTAGCGATACCAGTACTGACACAACGGACCAACAACACCATGCTCTTCAGCAACAGCAGCAACAACAAAGGCAACAGGCAGCGCATCGTATTCCTTACCAGCAGCAGCAGCAACAACAACAACAACAACAACAACTCCACCACCACCACCACCACCACCACCAACAGCAGCCGCAACAGCAACAGCAAATTATGTCTAACGTACCAGCGTCAACGGAACGTTCTGTTAATCTTTATTGTTACTGTCAGTGTCCATATGACGAAGTTTCCGAAATGATAGCTTGCGACGGTGAGGATTGTCGTATAGAATGGTTTCATTTCGAGTGCGTTGGAATTATGGTGCCGCCAAAAGGCAAGTGGTACTGTCCCGATTGTCGAAAGAAACACGGCATTGTACAAAGTAACGAAGATTATTTCGACTGATAACAAAAACGAGAGCCTGGGTGATCAATAATTCCTTCGTTTTGCCACGTTCCCTCTGAATTGCTTATAGATATAAACGTTCTTTACCCCCGCCCCTCTGTGTTTTCACGAGGCTTTACGAGAATGATTAAAATAGCGGTAGCAAATAGAGTTAACGATATCTATGTATAACCGTAACAATGATGATAATCATAATGATGACGGTGACAATGACAATGACGATGTGGACTGTGACAACGATGCGGCAGACCTTGTTTCACGTTGATATTTTTTCCTAAGGACGATAACAAATGTTTGTATATACGTGTAAATAACGACCTAGAATTTATAACAATGAAGTAAGATTTTTTCTGTATATTTCTTTGTACTTCTTTCGACGAGAATGCCGTATGCATACACAGATATATGGATGAAAATTTAATTTGGTCTTCAAACGACTCGATGCGTTGTAGAAGAGTACGCGATCGTAAGTTACGATGAATAAAGAAGAAAGTTCGAAAAGTTGTTAGTGATGAAGAAAGATGTACGAAATGGCTGGCCTATTGGTCGCTGGCCTATTGCAAAATGGTCTCCGCAAAATGAAGAGGGTTATTCCAGTTACTATTTATTAACTTTGCAAATTGTATTTATTACGACCGCACACGTTAACACTGCTGGCAGTGTTTGCGGATTATGTTGCCCTTGAGAGTATGTGCTCCATTTATAGGGGGGAAAAAAAGCAAACAAGAGCGAAGAAAAGGAAAGCGAAAGAAAGAAACAATGGTTTGCCTGGGTCTGCTCTTTGTACTGCGGTAGTAATCTCGAAGCGTAATCTCGAAGCGTAGTCTCCAAGCGTAGAGAGTAGTAGATTGGATCCCCTAAGCGGGTGCATCGGTTAGACACTTCCCTAACAGTCCGACGTTATTCAATTAATTCCAGCAGGTTTTCCTTGAGAGCGTTCGCATTTAGAGGAAAAAATAAATAGAAACCTCTCTTAGAATCCGATTCGAGTACAGTCATGTCATCTCTCTATGCATCGATCGTCTTGAGCCCCTCGATCGCAGTCATCTCATCGAAATTTGCCACGAGACCCATTATGTTCGTAACGAAGTCTTTGTAAGATATTCTCTGTACCATAAAATGATAATACAATTATAGTCTTACGGGAAGTAGCGTCAGTGTATACATACTTCCATGTACACATTGACAAGTATATTTTTTTTTCGCACCAAGCGCGCACGTCTCTCAACAAGATTGTTTTTAATGCCGCGAAAAGGAGGAGGAAGAGGAAGAAGAAGAAGACTTACCGACGGCAGAAATTGAAAGGTTGCAGGGAAAATGTTTCCCTGTCCTAACTCTTCTTCAAATTGATCAGGAGCGTCCATGTTACCCTTCGCTGAGGACGCCGAAGTGGTGAATGACGTTAACGACGTAGAAGAAGGTAACGATAGCAAAGACGCTGACGACGTAACGAGAATGTTCAGGTAAGTGTATGCTTCTTCGGCTGTTAACGGTTCACCGGTGACGCGACCATCGCCGCCACTCTCATCGCACAATATCTTCAAAAATTCTTCACGCCTCATTGACGCGTTCTCATCTAATTTACATTGCGATCGGTCAGGGACGAAGGTGCAGAAAGCATCTTTAACGTCGCGAACGAGGAGGCCGAAAGCTGGACGATGATTCACGTACAACTTTACCCAATCTTCAAAACTAATCTCTTGTACAAGTTGCCCAGTCGTCGCATAATGTCGATAGGAGATCTCAATCAACATGTTCTCTAGCTAAAAAAGTTCTCATAAGCGTCCTATAATTAGGCCTTCTACTACTACTATTACTACTATTCTCTGTCCGCGGAAGGTCGCGGAAGGTGGCGGAAGGCAACGTTTCATTTACACTGCACCTCATTGTTGCTAGGATAATATCCGACAGCGCGCATCAAGTTCGGTATTTGCGTTGCAGGAACCTTATCAGACACTATCCTCGTCGATATTGCGTTTTCACCTTGATGAAGAATTTGTGCATAACAAAAGAGATCTTTCATTTCATTTGCCAACCAACCCTCCTTGCCCCCGTCGATCAGACAGTAATAAGGGGTGAGACCGTTGCCACCTTGTCGCGCAATTACATCGACTGACCTATACGCTCAGAAGATAAGGTAATGACTGAGCAAGAGAATAGGATGCCCGCAGACCTACCTTAAATTGATTTTCCACTGAAGGACACAGCAGTCGCCTACGGTAAATACGTATTCGTCGCCCGCACTTACGGCAAAGTCACTAATCTGAGACGAGAAGGAGAAGTTGAAAAGTCAGAACGGAAGCGCAAAGTGCGCAGTAGATTCTCGTCAGACCTTGAGCGGATGAGCCACGATACCTATGGCTTTATACGGATTCCCATCAAGGGGTAATAGCTGTATACCAATTGTCTTTTCGGTAAGAAATATCGCATAGGCACGTTTCCCCTTGTCTTGTCGCCGCAGATGCTGTCGCCAGACTCGAGTCAACATCTGCACGAGTTTACCAAACTTCTTATTTACCACTCCTTTGCTCTACGACCTTCTACGAAGAAGGAGTTGCCCCGATCGGTTACCTGCAGACGTTGTACGGGTGTATCGAATGTTGGCCCAAGAAACGTCCTACGAATCGTCATAGTAGTATCGTTCAGGAGCCTGTACTTGTACTGGCAACAGTTATTAATAAGTTAGCGACTGGTCGCAATTACGCTGAGCAATTAGGCGTACACTACCTCGGAAGATGCCGTGACGAGAAAGGTTTCGGCATCGAACGGTGGATACCAAGCGAGACAAAGTGGGACAGCCCTGGATTCAATCTTGTCTACTCGACGAATTGTTAAACCGGGGTAAGGGTAAGGACCGCTAGCCAAGTAAAAGAATTTGCCGATTGTTGTAAAGTCGTGTGTAAAGTCGTGTGTAAAGGGACTACCTGTTCTCGATATCGTATTCGACGAGCTCGCGATCTTCGGCCAACGTTAGCAAACGTGGCGCCCGGCTCGCTTCCAGTGGAATTGTTGGCCCAAATAGGAGCTCCCTTATGGGCGATGAGTGGGCGCGAACTTTTCCGATAAATTGCCACGCAATGACAGTCATCTCTGGATCGGTATCGTTTCTTCGAAAGACCGCTACTGTCCTCGCCTCGTCCTTCAATTGGCATTAGATGGCAAATAGGAAAGGTTGAGAAGGTTCCGATTGGTTCCGATCGAAAGACATACCGTGTACGCCATGTAGGTGGCGCAGCTGTCAAAGGCAATACGTTTAATCGAGCTGTCTTCCGAATGTTTGTACGGTATAGATTCGAATGGTTCGAGAGTGAGTGGGTGTAACGGCCATAGGGCACCGTTCTCCATTCCACAAGCCAGCATGTCGCCTAGAGAGAATGACGCCGCTACGAGATAACCTAACCACTTTTTCTACTACTAACAATAAGTCTAAGACCGAAGAGAAAAATTCTTTCGCTCTTACAGGTCGGTGAATAGCTGAGAGCGGTTACGGCACGAAAATTCTCGTACTCTTCGAGACGATTAACGTATACTGCCGTTCCGTCATTCGTCGTCTCGCCAAGAGCGCTGCACCGCATGCGTCCTTCCTCGACAGCCTGCTCAAAGTCCGAAAGATGGGGGCATTCCGTTGAAAGAATCAGTTGATGCTTTTCATAATCGTATAGCCGCAGCGCGCCGTCCATCAAACCGATAAGCACGTGGCAGCTAAAAATATATTAGACTCCATCCACCTAAGTTAACCCACCACGCGTCAAAGCGAACCACCTACCTTTCCGGATGAGCGGCTAAGCTGGTAACAATAGTTCCGCAATCACGGAACAGCAAACGATACTTGAGACTTTGCATATCGAATCGGATCAATGTTCCCGTAGCTCTACCTGTACTTGCCCACCATTGACATAGGAGCACATAGGAGAAAGAAGATTGCGTTTCATTCGAGGCGGTAGATGAGTCAACGATAATCGAACTAGCTGTCGTCTGTTCGACGAATGCTCACAGACGAGAAAATTGTCAATGTGAAATGGTGGAGCGATGACGCTGCGATCTTGATTAAATATCTTGCTTCCCGTCAGCGGTTCGAAACTATTGTCACTGCACGTGACACAATGAGCATCGACTGGCAGATCGCTGCCATTGCCCGATGACTCTCGCATTTCTTCACCTTTCGCTCCTCCCTCGCGATGAAAGGTGCCAACTCTATATGGGGGACAACTGCATACGACTGTAGGGGGATACGGTGCGCAATGAGAACCATATTGAATGGAGATGATCGGCAAAGGCCACTGTCACAAGGCCGCAAAGTCAATCGACTCACTGTCAAATTCTCTCCCGTTCCATTGAGCGCAGCTCTCATGAGAGACAGAGAATAGATCGAAGCTAATCGATCGTATCGGATCGGACTTTCCATCCTCGGTTCCGCACCAATAGATGAGATTGAGCTGATTATCGTAGAATGTCACTCGCCCAGCTGCGTTCCCGACTGCAGTCATACTATGGTGCGTAGCCGCGTTACGGCCAACAAAAGATTAATATCGCAAACATACTCGTAGAGCGTACATAGAATAATACATAGGAAGGTGGAGAAGCGAAAGAAAATTGTATACCTCCCGCAAGGTACGATCACTGTGATGCCGCATCGGAAAAGACGAATCGTTTTCATATCATTTCGTTCACCTTCGCATTCGGTACTTTTCACACTCTCCTCATAAATATGGTTCCATGTTAGTAGGATATATCCTAGTATGAGGTAAGCTAGCTCATTTTTCATTTCAGTATTAGTATATTGGTACTGATTACCGTCGCTAGTTCCAGTTAACGCTCGTGTCCCGGTTGTCCCGGTTGTCCCGGTTGTCGCAGGCAGATAACAAGATCCGCTAAATGTACCGTACGACTGCATTTCATCTTTGCCCACTATCATCGGACAGCAATGGCTCAAAGATAGGCTCTCTTTGCTACCGGCGTGGCCACTGTCTCCCACGTTACCGCGCTAATAACAATAAACACGCAACAACTCATCTAAACGTAAAAGGCATTATTAAATTGATTTCACCCACACTCCATCTCCGTTCATATCGGTTGACCGAATCTAAATTACAATGTCTTATCTATCTATGACTTCTACTGGATTAGGGGGAGGAGGGCCGCCAGTATTACTCATCGACTCTCACAACCCTTGATAGTAATACTAACGCAACAATACTTACAACAATACGCTTACCAATTCGAAAAAGTCAATATGATTATCAGACATGCAGGCAAAGTATCTAGGTTCATCCTCGTTAAAGACAATTTTCTTAATTTCTTCCGAAACAACTCCGTCACAACAATCTTCGAATTCGTACGAAACTGCAAAGAGTGAGACTGCTAAGAAAAGTGGCGCAATTTCTATTATTATAAATTCTAAGGTATCAGAGAATGTTGACCGGCATCGATAAAGACGACAAGTTTCTAGTAGCCGAGGAGAATACATACGATCTGGCTGATCCTTTCCAAACGTCCAGAACCAAAGGCATATTCTTCGACGTTGTTCGGCCGAATTGGCAACCGTAACGATGTACTTTGCGTCTGGGCTGATTTGGGCCGCAGTCATTTTCTCAGGACCGTGCGGCTTAAAAAATGTACACGCCGCTAGTCTGTTTTAATCAGTGTCATTGGCGGATATGAGTGACGATTCGAGGAAGGTCTCATTCCATGCCAGCAGAACGTACTTGCTCCCAACGTCCCAAATAACAAGTGCGTGGTCCTCGCCGAAGTCGGCGCTCATCAGCCATTTACCATTACTAGATAACGATAGCGATCTCACCGCGTTTCTCTACAAAAATTGTAGCCAGCTCAAGATAGTCGAATGAAGAAGCAATATTATCGTCTCTAACAAGAAGAAATTTCACATCCACTCACGTGACCCTGAAGCGCGCTCGCCACATTGCGCTTATAATCGAAAATAATGACAACGTGCGAACACACATACGCTACACACGCTTCGCGTTCGCTGGATAGATTTAAAATAGGAACATCAGGATTTAAGCCGAAAGACCACTCTAGCTCCTTCGAATAACGAATAAGCGGATTAACAGTCAACTGAGAATCAATGGGAACGATATGCTCCTTCATCTAGCCCACTTACGAATGGCAGTATTCGAGACCTCTTTCCTTTCTTCGCAAATCCTTCGCCCGATATCTCCGATAAGCTCTCTCGAGACGTCATTATTATTCCGATTATTACCACTATTAATAATTACTACTAATGATTACTACTAATTATTAATGACAATCGAAGCTAATATATATTGGCAGACAGATGAAAAGGAGAAGGAAATGCTTGAGCAGCTTGGAACGGCCTTTGTTTTTAACGAATCAATGGAGTGCACGCGAGAATAGAGTAACGAGAAGATGAAGCAGCATGTGTATATCGATATTACTACCCAGTTGTAATTCGATTAATAGACAAGATCGTTACGCATATTACGCATATTATATATAGGAGAAGAACTTCATTTATTTATCAATTCAAGGTACACGCTTCCAAACAGAAACCATCGCTACTACTTCAAGGAATAAACATAATAAAAATTACTTAAAAGTGCACTGCAAGACAGCAGATATGCGTCTGCTTCCTCGCTTTCATTCGTCTGGCAAACTGTACATACGTATAGCGCATAACTGTGTCTCTAGGCACAGTCTCAACTATTATATTCGTAGTGCCATATTCGTAAAGTTCTTTCTTCTTTCCTCTTTCGCTTAGAATACTGGAATCTCGCATAACCTAGGCGCCCACCCTCCTCCCTCGCGGTCTTATGCGATTGAAAAGCTTTAATCAGGATAAATGTAACCAGCGCATATATCAAGCCAGGAAGCTATTTTCGGTGATCAAATTTCTCAACGATACCGCGTTCGCATATACAAAATTTCTACAGTTCTCCTGCACATATTTCTTTTGCTTTTTTCTTCTCCTGTATCGAGGAAACATTGCTCGCCGTGGCTTCCACAATGGTAGTAAAGCGGAATTGAGGAATTGCACTCGACAACTGCACATTTCACTTTAAAGTAGTAAGTACAGGTGCAATTACACGTAACGGTACAGCGCCACCCATCATACATTCTTTTCTTCTCATCCTTCCTTTCCCATTCTCTCTCTTTTTAAAAGAAAATCAATTTTAACTGCAACAACTTTGTGGTTTCGGATCTAGTCCAGACCGCTTTGTGATGAATACTCGTGTAAATTCCTCCGCCGTAGTAGGATGAATGCCAACGGTAGATTTCAATATGGGGAATGTCAAATTGCACCTGAAATGGGCCAAAGTGAATCTCCTTTATTTCATATCCTTGAATCGTAACGGCTCAATTATTACTCAACTTACTTTACAGCCGCAGCAAAGCCTTGAATAACCTCGCCTGCGTTCGGTCCGATAAAATGCATTCCTAGAACCTTCTGGTCGCCGTCTCGCAGAGCGACGACTTTCACGTAACAGTTGCTAACATCTTTTTCCGGGACGAAGAATTCTGTAGGCTTGTAATAGGCATGATAGACCTCGACTGCATCGGCGCCATGGAGCTCAATGGCGGCCTCCTCGCTCAGCCCGACACTGCCGTATTCCAGTGGACTAAAGACCGTTGTCGCCACGTTCCTATAATCCATCATATCCGTCGAGTTTCCAAACAATCTCCTTGCCAATAATTTACCGGCATGTATAGCGACCGGGGTCAATTCTGGCCTTTTCTGCAAAGCGAACGAGACTTTAAGCGGACAACAGATTAATTGCCGACATAACGTACGAGGCAAACAGTTTCGAAACTAAGTTACGTGAAGGACATCGCCCACGGCGTAGATGTGGGGTATGTTCGTTTGTTCGTTCTTCGCATCTATCTTGCCCGTTTCCTGAATCACTTCTACACCGGCGTTCTCAAGCTTTAGTTGTTGCGTTAGCGCTCGTCTGCCAATAGCAAATAGTACAGTGTCGTAGCTATCTTGATGCAATTCTCCATCCTGTAACGCACGTATACATGTCATCAGTCATGCTCATCTTAATCAATGTCGCTTCTATCCCCTTTGCCCAATTGAAATTACATTCCTTCCAGACACCCTACCTTGTCGACCCAATCAACTAATAAAGAACCGTCCTCCTGCCGCGAAATTTTCTTTGGCTTCGCTTGATACAGAAAATGTACTCCGCGCTGCTCCATCTCCGATGCAACGATATTCGCCATTTGCTGGTCGAAGCCGCGAAGGACGATCGAACGAACCATGATGGTAGCGTCGTAACCTAGCCCGTTCAGAAAGCCAGCGCACTCTAAACCGATATCTGAACAATCGCTACTGTTAAGGATAGATATGTTATCAACTATTCGAATGTCAACTACTCGAATGTCAACTCGAGTGTTAAAATAGGATACATCCTGCTCCAACAACCAGAGTTTTCCCCGGTGCTCGCTTCAAACTGAAGATGTCATCGCTACTTATGCCGTACTCCATAGCGCCAGGGATATCAGGATAATTCGGTCTGCCGCCGACTGCGATCAAAATCTTATCCGCAGTCAATAAAGTCTCCTCACCTTTCTTCGAAACCCCGCACACAGTATGCTCATCCTTGAAGTATCCGAGAGCGTTTATATAGTCAACTTTCCTGAAATTAAAACAGTCAATTTGAGCAATGATTCGAACGCGATACACACTCATCATCTATAGGGAGAAACACTGACTTTGTCCTGAGCTCGACACGAGTTACCCAATTGACAGACTTGACGTGATTCTGAACAGCGGTTCTCAGCGTCTCCCAGTCATTCTTGACGGTCTTTGGATCGGGTACTTGCCAGCCGAAAGACTTTGCTTCCTAGAAGGGAAAAGGGTTCGTCCGATAATTGAGCAACTGGCATATAAAAAGAGAAAAATTGATAAAAATCCGAGCAGCGCGTACGTGTATAGCCTCTCCGAGTAAGGCAGCTTGATGCATCAGCTTCTTTGGAATGCAGCCGACATTGACGCAAGTGCCGCCTAAACCCCATACTGTTCCCTGGGGTGACGGTGTCACGAAATCCAGTACGGCGACCTTGGCGCCGAGAGCAACCGCTTCCTTGGCAGCCGCTAAACCACCGGATCCGCCTCCCAGGACCACCAGATCGTACATAAACTTCCGCTCCGCTAATAAACGAGAAGACGTAAATCATTAGAAAACTCTAATTCTCATTCTAATCGTCAACAATTCATCCAGAGCTCGACTGTGCTCTTATCATCTCTATCTATCATCGTATTTTCCTATCCTTCCTCTCAACCGTCCGATATCTTAAGATCCTTTGCTTCGAGAAGCGTAGCTCATTTACTATCGATATTTTACTTATAAAGCGCTTCTGACTTATTAAAGTCGTTCCGAACTCGATGTTACTATATCATTGCAATATTGTTATCATCATCTTCATCAGCATCAACATCATTGGCGCTTTATCAATATTGTCGTCGTTCGCGTCGTCCGCGTCGTCGTCGTCGTCGGTACATTGTTTGGCACTACCCATGTACACGCTTTACGTAACAACAGGAAAATCTCGCACTCGCTCGGACAAGTGAGGACAATCATATATGTACTTATACGGAATTACGGAAATATAGAAAAAAGCAGAGATTCAAAAACAAAACTCAATAGGACGAGACGAGAGGGGAGGAGGATCACAGGGAGACAACATAGAGGCAGATGCAGCGAGGAAGAGAGAGAGAGAGAGAGAGAGAGAGAGAGAGAGAAAGAGGGCAACAATGATAAAGCTGTATCCACATCAAGACTGCAGATAATACATCATCGGATTGCAGCAGACACTCACTGCACATACAGGCCATCACGGTTTTCCCATAAACGAAAGAGTTACATCGGGTGCGCGACGATTCAAAGAATTTAGCATTTGCGCATCGCAACGACACGAATCTCGTCGCAAGTAACGTCAACGTCGCCATGATGATCGCGCTCCGATTCCGTACACGTGACGTCACCGTACCGATGACACTCCTCGTCTGGAGTTCTGCGGAAAGCAGGGGCGCGTGCCACTACCACTACACCACCACCACCACTACTACTACTACTATTACTACTATTACAACTATTCTACTAGCACTACTACTACTATTCTATTACTATCACCACTATTCCTACTATATACACCACCACCGGCTAGTTCCCTGCGCGCACCGCTAATAATCGAACGCGTGTGAAACTTTATCGCGACTAATCTTCGTCAAAGTGTCGGCACAGTGTCGGCACAGTTTCGTCACCGTTGCTACTACCAATCCTACCCTACTGATTCCTCAATATCCGATATATCGCTTAGTACAAAAGGCAGTGTAACGAATCATCGGAGCTACCTACGGATGGAAAAGAGTTTGCGACTGGCAAGACGGAAATGCGTTCGATCTTAATTACCGGATGTAACCGCGGCATTGGTTTAGGCCTCGTCAAACAGCTGGCACATTCGCCGAAACCGCCCGAACATATATTCGCAACATGCAGAGATGTGCATAAGGCGACGGTAGGATAATTCTCATCAAGAGCTCCATTACGCAATTGAGCCGACTAATTTCATCATAGGACGTTTCTTACCGATTGGTGCCATTGTCGCGATGATAACTTCGATCGCTCAATCACCGGTTACGTGTCCTTACGTATATCGTTACTCGTGCGTCGCTCAAAGGTTATCCCAGTACACCGCGCGATTATTTACGCGATAGTAAACGATAATGGCTCTTTGCCAAATGTCACTTTCACCGGCTATCTATCGCGATATACGTTACACCAAACACAATACGAATAGAAATGATTTTCTTCCAAATATCAACAACAACAACAGCAGCAGCAGCAGCAGCAGCAAGAGCGGCAGCGGCAACAGGCACTCTCAACCTCGACTAATAGACGAAAATCTACTGACTGCTACTGACTGACGTTCAATGTCGATATTTCTGTCCTTTCACTTCACGTTTAACGCTCGAGTGGCGCGCTCCATCTGACGGTATAATACGTAAACCCAATACCTACACACAACCACACGCAGCCGCCTAATCGCCGAACTAGCCGACAAAATTATGTACCTACTGGTACCTACATACTCATACGCCTACATGTCTAACTACACTCGATTTGTCCCATTATCAAATCTCTAGTATCAGATTACACGCTATCACCTCGTCAATCTAGATAATGATGATCTTACTTATTTTATTTCACATCAACATCTCTATAATGACATCCGCAATTCAATTATGTAGTTTCCAACACTGTCAATATAATTTCCGTTTCAACGAAATATACCTTCTAGCGGTTTCATTTTTCAGAAATCGTCTAGCAACACTAACAACTCATCTTCCACCCTTTCCTCTATTCCTTCAAATGCTTTCATTTCAAAGTAGATCTATCGCAATCATAAAAGGGTTCTACGTCTAACAATAAGACGAAAAATAAGGGAAATTGTTAGACGAATAAGGGAATGCTTTTGGCAATTTGTCAGTGAACATCGAAAATTGGCAGGAAACATGTGTCCATTAATCATGCGAATAATGACTTGCGAAAAAGAATGAGCTGTCGTGATGGAATTATCTCGTCATTGCTTTTAACACCAACACGGATCATTCGCGATTTCCTCGAATTACGGTTAACACGATATAACTATTCATCACACTCTACATCCATCATCATGAATCGACGTTAACTAATATAGAATATTAACATAGAGAAAATATCATATCTGACTGAGATGAATTGAAACATATTTTGTTCACCTTTTTCATTCGTAATGGAATTGTCACACGGTGTCCTCTCATTTACTGTAATCAACTTCCCGTTTATAGGAACTAAGGACACTCGCACAAAAGACGAAAAATATTCATCTTATTGAAATAGGTAAAATACCATATGTGTCTCTCTTATCTTCAGTGCATGACGATGAACCCAGCCAATCTATCAGAGATCTTTTAAGGTCGTTCTCCGAACAAATCTGAGCTCGGTGTAATGCAATCGGTACAGCCTATGTCGGAGTAAACAAACACGATTCTCCTACTTCTCCCACTTTTCAACTTGTGGGTCAACTCGTACAATATATTCCTCCCAAATCTGCGGACTTTTCCCTTGACAGAGTATCCCTATATATTTTTCATTTCCAATGTGCACGCCGTTAGAACTTAAGAACGCACATGTAGATTTAACGTCTACTCGTTACAACACAACTCTCTTGTCATTCATGAACGAAACAAGAATTGAGGAATAAGACATTATTATGGGGCTTCGATGAATTATGTTAATTTGCAGAGCTAACGGACATGTCGCGTTACGGAGAATTGACAAAATTTGTAGCAGACACGGTGGGCGATGCCGGACTCAATGTATTATTTAACAATGCTGGTGTTTCTACCAAATTCGCAAGGCTGGCTTTCGTCAAGACAGAACAGCTTGCTGAGGCATTTCTCATTAACGTCACTGTTCCAATAATGCTCACAAAGGCAGGTTACTCGTACACCAGCATAATTCATTCACAAGCATTGTCATTCTTCAACAGTTAATCTCTTCCCGCAGGCATTAGCACCTTTGCTAAAAAAAGCATCGAGAAGGTCAGCGGATAAAGTTGGTATGAGCATCGAAAAGGCAGCAATTATCAATATGAGTTCCGTTCTCGGTAGTATCACCGGTAATGATGACGGAGGATTTTATCCCTATAGGTGTAGTAAGGTGAAACTGAGAATAAACTCCTTCTAACGATTCACACGGGGTCTAGAGTGAGCACGGAGAACAAACACATATTTTAACGTTTTTCAGTCAGCTTTAAATGCAGCCACCAAATCTATGAGCATCGACCTCAAGAACGACGGCATTTTAGCAGTTTCATTACATCCTGGTTGGGTTCGTACAGATATGGGCGGAAACAATGCGCCTATGGACGTAGAAACTAGTGTCACAGAAATCCTTGCTACTCTTCGCACACTGTCTATAGAGCAAACAGGTTGCTTCTTGCAATATGATGGAAAACATTTGCCATGGTGATAATACTCAATCCTCTTACTTAAACTTCGAGAGTCATGAAATCGAACATACTCTGAGCGTAACTGCAAAATAACTGCTGTCATTCTGTCTATTAAAGCCACTATTATAGCAACCAATAACAACGATACAATAATTAAATTTATAATCATAAATTCTTATACAAGTATTCCTCAAGTGTTTTATTCTTCAAGTATTTTATTCCCAAGAATCTGTCACAGACATTACTCTCCGCTTTTCTCTCATCCTTCCTTTTCTTCTTTCAGTTTTTCCGCTTTTACCTATACTCGTTGATCTCACGGTGCTTTAACCAACGGAATCCAACGGAATGATATTTTAATAGAAAAATTTGTCGCGTCACGCAGAGCTACGAAACAATGCGCAATAATTATGTACAATAGACTCCGGGGCTAATCGTCGTGAATCACATGATCTTACGCGACTTACACGACTTACATGAGCGCATTGCGGGACGAAGGGGGAAAAGGTGTATAGAATGTGGATACTGTGCGCGAGAATAAATATCAATAACGCGATTGCGTCACAAATACGATTCGCGGGGGCCTGGCCGCGACGAAAGGCTTGTACAAGTCCTTCCTCATTCGAAAGTGCAAGGAGCCGGCGACCACGCAGGCTTAAGATTATGTATGTCAACTAATACTGTAACGACACAAAATGACGCAGAATCAAACATTGAACAGAGATGGAGACAGCAGACAAACACAGTGATGATCTAATGATAGAGAAACATTTTACACCCCTATGACCGTTCTCCTACGATCTATCGGCAACATTTGCCCCGTATTCGTTCTTTCTGTGGCAACAAGCTCATTTCTCAGATAAAATAATGTGTAAAAATATAAATCCTTGCAGCATATAATGATAGATGTAACTTGTCACGTCTGCTATGATCAAGAGTCTCTGCGCGTCATTCTTCATCTTGAGTTTGTCAGAGTTCGTCCGATTATGATGTGTAAGGAATGAGTCAGGCACGCCGCACTAACCTTTACCTCCCTGCTGAGTGACGGCTTTAAGCAGATTGACGGTAGCCTGAAATATTTTCCTCCTCACTTGTACTGCCGAAACTGGCACGTTACCCTTTAAAGTAAACTTACAACGCGCCGCTTCATGAGAAGTAACATATTCTAGATAATTTCTTTTCCAATTGTTGACGGTCATTTAATCAGTCTTTAACCGTTTTGGAGCTGGTTCACTATTTTGCGAATTTGAATCTTCCGAAAAACCCAAATGCGCAGAGAAGTCGGTCAGTCCTTGAGAATCACTCACAGTGGAGAAACCTGAACGGTGTTAGAAAAACATCAGTTATGTTTGATCGTTGACACAGCTCAGTTCCATGCCTAAGTAAACATAACCTACATGTGTTGGAATCTTCTGTTAATCCAAAATTCGAGTTTGATGTATCGATACCACCTTTCCTTGGCAAGCCATTCTCTTTATCACTTACCGCCTTTCCCTTCTTTTTCTGGAATTCAAAATAGTTCTTCTTATCCATTCTCATGCTCCATCCTACCATTACTGACAACATCAACTCTCCGATACACACCTGATCTAGAGTTGAAATAGGTACCCACTTGTATATCTTCATAGTTGTCTCCCCAATAGTTACCCATTTTTTCTCCCTGCAAAGTAGACAGAAAGGAACAGACTGCAAATATTTGAACTTATATTATAACTGCTTTGGCCTCAAAGCACTCAGTTGCGCATACACGGAGGCGGGTAGACCCAGGCGAAATAGCATGCAATCTCGGGTAAGAAAAAGTATAAAAATTGAATCATGTCAAATGAAGAGGACGGTGTGTGTTGGCTATCGTATACCCCTCATATTTAGTATGCCATCTGAGGCGTACGACAATGAGACGTAAACCATTTAAAATCGTACGTGCATAGTCTCAATATGCCGAAAAATTTACCAATGGCGAACTTTGTCAACAACTTGCATCACACGTTTGATATCATCTTTGGCGCGACTACGTGTCTCTGCTCGCACTGAACGCGACATCATGTTATTGTTAATCTGTAGTATCACTCGAAAACACTCGGCCTGTCACAATTTGCTACTAAATTACCGGGGGCAAAATCTTCATACGACAGGTTAAGAATGAGACGGAGTCTCTTCAAATTTTCTTCAAGCGGACCGTATACATGCGTACACATACATATACAGTGTCAGTTGAACCTGGTGATCCCGACCAATCCCGACCTGTCCCGACCGTACATATATGTACTACATACATGCATACTTCACTACTGTCACTCTATGCTGCTCTATGCCAAGTCATAGACGCAACGGAAATATGATAAGACATTGGACAATTTAATGTTTTCTCTCAATTGTGCTTGTTCGCCAAGTCATACATATATCAAAATCAGATACGACCACCTATTCTTCATTCAAGCTACGCTGAGATATGGCCAACGATAGGGCAAAAGATGTAGAAAAACGAATTTTACTGCGGAATCGCTCGAAGATGTAGTACAGTCTATGTGTACTCCTCGGTTTGTCCAGTTTAGTTTATCAAAATGGGATCGATCTAATTTAAAGAAACAATAAATCTTTATGTACAGTACATGCAATCAATATGATATGACGAAGTAATTGCAGTCGGCGCAAATGAACAACATCTTATAGCGCATTCAACATTTCGTTCCTGCAAAAGACTGTGTACCTTTGCATGTTTCAAATGACCATGTTTAATGATAATAGCATTGACTAAGTATAGGATAGACTGATCACCTTATGGGCCTCCGCGTCCCATGTTCTGAAATACCGACCCGACGAATAAGTTCTTAATGCGTCGTAGAGATGGCGAAACATGTACTGCACGGTAGGTGCTGCCACTAGTGTCGAAATCGCGAACTGCGTCGAGAGCCAACTGAGATCAGACTGTGTCGTAGAGATGGCGCGACATGTACTAGCCAGGAAGTGCTGCCCCCGCTTGGCCTCTCGTCAATTGATTGGTCAATATGTCGAACGGGTTCAGCTGTGTCTGTAGAGATGGCGCAATGTCTATTGCCCGGGGGGTGCTGGCACCGACGAGATATACTTAAAGACCGCTAGCCTTATGGGACTTTGTGTCGCACGAAAATTGAGCCGTACTGGGACGCCCTCTCGGCGTATAGAGCGGCCGAATCAGGAAACTCAAGGCAACGCAACGAACTCACTGATTCCAGTTTTTACACCAAGTTACGAAGAATTGCGAAGAACCACTGCCGTGACGATCGTGGTGGGGGAAAGTTCAGATGCGTGCTGTCAGTCAGCGAGTCGTCTACTACAATGTATCGAACGGAGTCAAAGAATGAGCTATGGCTCTGACTCTTCTCCGGCACGATCGTATGCGTGTTTCCTTTGACATAAGCCAGCGGTATTAAAATGCTTTTTCGTTCCTAACCTATCCGATAATCTGATAAAGTATTTTATTCGAAGGGTGTAGTTGGATGATGGGGTCAAAAGTGTTCCCAAAACAATTATAAATCGAAAACGTCATTTGATAGCTCATTAAAAAATACCCATTTTCATCACGTTTTAACGTTCAATCTAGAAGGGCAAGGGGCAGTAGGTTGTAAATTAAAAACTTTCGTTTTTGCTCATTTCTAAAAAAGGGATGTCCGTTAAAAAATCAAGAATTCTGGCCGATTCTGGCGTGTTAAAATTAATTTGTAGAACGAATTTTCATGCATCCTTTATAAGATAAGTATATTATGCAATATTCAATGCTATGAGATGGGGTACAATAAACAAATATAGATGCTAAGAAAACTGCTAAAACAAGGAGAATATGTAGTAATGGCGCTTGTTATATCCTAAAATATTTGTAGTTCCGCTAATATTATCGGTTGCACAACGGCATAACGTCTTTTTTCTCAGTACTGCTCTCTTTATTATTTTTTCCTTTAGTTTATTATTATTATTTTGTCGTTTCTTTCTTTTTCTTCTTTTTGTGTGCAGCATAATCTCTCTGTATTTTATCCTTTATTTTTCTTTTTCCTAGATATAAGTTAACATAATATTTAGGTTTAGTTATATTCAATTAGAAATTAAAGCCAGCTTCTTTTTTTGACCCATGTTCTGTAGCCCCCCGCATAAAACGAATGCGGTGCATGCGCCGAATTATATTTCATGTAATGTTCAAGCGCATTTAATGTTAACCGGACCGATTCAAACCTTCCCACTGCTGCGTTCCGGGAACACGTACCCACTTCCATTTACACTTTCGGTATCTGCGCACGAATTCAATACTCTCAAGATCACTAGACATAGGGACACCCCTCCGCCATGCGATTGTCGTATTCTTGACGATTGTCATATTTTCGACGTATTCTTTACGTGCATTTTTATGTTTTTCTTCTTACAATGTATTTGTACAAGAAAAACATTAATATATATGCGAAATGTCTATTAGTAAATGTACTTGGCCGGCTTCAGGATCCAATGGTTACGATTCAGAACTCCTCACCTGAGTGTGAAATTTTTCCGATCCTGCATAAATTGTTATTAACATTTATTAGTTGCCAAGTTTTAAGAGTTCGCGGAGGCGATACAGTGGAGGCCCGATGAATTTTTTCTGAGATCTCCCAGATAAATTTTGACGCTTAAAACCCACCACTAGGCGGGATTCCCCCTCGCATTCGGCAACTGTCACGCCTGATATCGCAGCGTAATTCCTTTGAATACTAACGTAACGTGGTGAAAAGTTGATAATTTTATAAGTAATGTAAGGTGATTTTCGAGAAAACAACTACTATTCGGTTTAACTCTGATTTTCCTTGCATCTGCTCTGCTCTACTACTCAAAATGCTATATCCCTTGTCCGTCCGTGTCCGTCCGGTGCCGTCCGGAAAGAAACGCGCTTCGCGCCTCCCCTCGTGCAAATTCTGCTCGGTGACGTCAGCGGCCGCCAGCTCTAGCGTCCATTGACATGCGCCGGCTTGCGTTTGCTACAGCAACGACTATGTACATATGTACGAACGTGTAATATGTAAACGTTTTAATAAGTACAAATATAAACCGAGTTGTACTGTGTTTGGTCTCATTTTACTCGGAATAATATTACTAATATGTTTTGTCTTCAGTCCGTCTTTTTTCCTTATCTGCCGTTTCTACTTCTGATCATCCGTATCGGCAAAAAGCAAACGAACGAATTCGACTACAGTAGATTTTCTATATGTATGAGTCCGATTTGAGCTACACGATATCTGTCCCCGGATGCCCCTTTCACAAACAGGGGTCGTCGTCGGCCGAGCGGTTCCCCGTCGCTTGTATCGCAGTGGCATTTTTTGATGCTGACAATTGAACAGCGACGCGGTCTATCGGTGAGACACTAACCCTAGTTAAGAAATCAAAAATTGTTAATTGCAATTTTTCGGTAAAAAGAAGTTTACTGGTATATTGGAGACGTTTTTCTAATAAAAATAAGACCAAATACGAAATGGTTACGACACTTGGTTTCGCTATTCTGGCTTGTCAAACACACTGTCGCCTAAACGTCGCGAGATCAATGTGGTGTGAAGAAGGAACTTCTATTCGATGTGAATCAAGTACCTGGCGGATGAATCGACGACGCTTACCGTGGAGCTGGATGAGAAACAAAGTTTTCTTGAGTGGAATGAATGTCCCCTATTCGTTATAAGCCCATTTGGCGGCATTTTTTTTGCGTCTCTTACCGTGTAGGGACACCATTGGCAGGTGCCTCCTCACAAACTCACACAGGGATCCTGCTACAGTTTAGACGGCTTTAAACTCCTCATACGCAAATAAAGTGGCAAGCAATTTTATATGTAAATAGGAGTTTTAATTAGTAACAAAATATAACCCGATTGGTTTCGTGTTTGGTCTCATTTTACTTGGCAAAATATTAGCAATACGGTACTGACATTTTTATTCATAAAAATTCAAAGTTGTAAAAATTTCTTCGCTGCACTAGTGTTGCCTCATCGTCATGTGGAATTCAATCATTCAACAATGGCTTCACCTTCACTCCCTCTTTCTATATCAACTGTCCCTACGTTTGGCGGTGTCGGCAAATTACAAAGAGACGGGCGCGTGGCCCAGCGTGGCCGGCAACGTGGCGCAGAGACGACATTCGTGTCAAATCACCGGATGTATGTACGAGCAACGGAAAAACTTTAGAATTGCAAAGATAGAAATAAACAAGTTTTGCGTACAGACAGGGTCGTTTCGTTTCTCATGTTCCGATCATTTGTATGAAATGGAATACAATAATCAATGTAAGAGAGCAAGTGTATTGGAAGGCATTTACTTCTTTAATTAACAAGTACTTTTTGTAACATTTTCAACCTCGTCGGTGCTGCTAGCACTTAAAATTATCACGATACAAAAATTGGGAGTGATGGGATTCGATAAAGTATAAGAGTTCGTTCTACAAATTAGTTTAACACGCCAGTAAACGACTAGAAAGGATGATCTTGACTTTTTCACTGACACCCCTTTTTTAAAAATGAGCAAAAAGGGAAGTTTTCAATTTACACTTCACTGCCCATCGCCCTTGCAGATTCAACGTTAACACATGATGAAAATGGGAATTTTTTAATAAGCTTTCGAATGACGTTTTTGGTTTATAATTGTTTTGGGATCGCTTTTGAGCCCCATCATCACCCTTCGAATAAGATACTTTATCAGATTATCGGTTAGGTTAGGGACAAAAAGCATTTTAATACCGCTGGCTTATACCAAAGGAAACACTTGTATGCAATCGTGTCGGAGAGGAGTCGGAGCCGTAGCTTATTTCTTGTCTCCGTTCGGTACGTAGTAGACGACTCGCTGACTGAGAGCACGTATACATACATCTCAATGTACATCTTTTCCCCACCACGCCCGTCACGACAGTGGTTCTTAGGAATTCCTCGTCGGTGCTTGGTGTTACCTACAAAGTTAGAACCTCGGAATTCTTCCGTGCCGACAGAGCATTTGGGCCCCTTTGAGCCCCCTTGCGTGCCCGAAATTTTACCCAGGGCTAGCGGTCTTTAAGTATATCTCGTCGGTGGTGCTGGCACCGACGAGATATCTCGTCGGTGGTGCTGGCCCCGATTGTCAACTCTTGAACCGCGTCGAGCATTATCTGCATTCCAACTGGTTCCAACCAGTTCCAACTAAAATATCGAGTGGTTTGAGGCGATTTTGAATTTATAGTAAGTGGTAAAGGTCAGAAAAATGCGAGTGTTAGGTCAGAAAAATGCGAGTGTTAAGTCAAAATACGATATGTTAGGTCAGAAAAATGCGAGTGTTAGGTCAGAACAATGCAAGTGTTAGGTCAGAAAAATGCGAGTGTTTGGTCAAAATGCGAGTGTTAGGTCAAAATACGAGTGTTGGGTCAGAAAAATGCGAGTGTTAGGCCAAAATGCGGCTTTTGCAGATCTTATTTTTATGCAAAAATGTACCATTACACGGAGTTTCATGCAAATCGGTGATGAGGACTGCTTTCTATACCTTTACCAAAGCCTTGGCCGAGACAACGAGAAATATAATGTATTTCACAAACTTTCATGTCCTATCAGAGGGGAATATCAAGTGCAAAGAGTTAACTACTGGATCCTCTGCATTAATTTGGCAAGATATATGTATAAACGAAAGAACAAACAATACGCACGTATTATAAATTCATATTTGCCTCTATATCAATGGCGCTGTTGTATCGATTGTGGTTCTCAATCGGTAACGTCGCGTGCGATACGAAGATGGTAACGAGACATCAGAAAAGTAGAATCGCGAAATCGCGTTTCAAAGAAATTACAATTTAAACTACTCCCTACATACATATATGCGTATGAATTGTACGTATTGTTGTTGTCCTGAGAAATGTAATGTTCGTCAATAACAGGGCATAGAAAACGGATGGTATTTGCCTATACTACTGGTATTATCTGATTTCGTCAACATGTTTTCGTCTTCTGGCAATATGCAAGCATCGTTTCCTCTACAACAGGAAGTAATATCTTCCGTTCCCGGTATACATTACTTATTTCCATATTATAGTTTACACTGTGTAAGCAAACACTTTCTTTCTGTGACAGATAATATCTGTTGAAACCGAGAAAGATGTTCTGCAGGATGCCGAAGATTGTCTTAGCTTATACGCCGGTAACCGCTATCAAGCAACAGAAAGTTTTTCAAAACAAAGTATTGATGGAAGGTCAGTTGTTGATAGTTGCAACAATATCCATAAACTTGAAGCTCAGAAGCAACTGCGAAACGGAGAGATTACCCCCTTTGAGGCAGTAGAAAAATCTTTAAATGTAACAGAAAACGTAAGGTACATGACTTAGAAATAATAAATCTATACTATATATAAGTTACTTATTAACTGCAAACTAATTACAAATTTATCGCACAGCACGCACAATCAGTCATCGCAACATCTTGATCTCGAACGATATCTTCGCAGACAAGCTGAACTTGCTCAGCAAAAACGTTGCTTGAAAAGAAAATCTGAACAAAGTTTGACTGATAGAAAAAACTCTGGCATTACTTCAAGAGCATCTAAATCAGATCAATCTAAATCTCATTATTCGCTGGCGAAATCTAACTCAAAATGGAAGAAAATCTGTAGAGGACATGTGACCATTGACAAAGAATCTCGTTCTGGAATAACTGAAAGGGAGCGTATCTGCGATTCCACGAGCGTTGCATCAAAAAGCTCACGGCGTTCGACAAACAATATTCGGAGCAGTTCCGAAAGCGAGTACGTACCTTCTGACGACACAGATGATTCGTCGAAGGAAGGATCTTTGGATGCACAACAGTCGAAACGTCGATCAAAGCGAAAGCTTTGTACGGTTAATTCGAAGAATAGGCATCCATCAAGAAGTATGTACTCTTTTTCCCGTGGCACATCCCTCATTTATTTTCCTTTTACCTGACACGGTTTTGTTTCAGTTTTAGATGACGGAGATGAAAATATCTATCGCGACAGACTGCGAACGAACAATATCAATTGTAGCCAAAAATCCCATCATGTCAATGGTCTTTTGAAGATACCGTTGTCCCTATGGAATAAGTTGTATAACTATCAGAAAGTCGCTGTTCGGTGGTTATGGGAACTGCACACTCGTTGTCTCGGTGGTTTATTGGGAGACGAAATGGGTTTGGGAAAAACAGTAGAAGTCATTGCTTTTCTCGCAGCTTTGGATCACAGCGAATTGCTCTCAGACGAAGAAAGGTACATGTTCCTCTACTAACTATTAAAATACTGTCTCTTTCATAGCTTTCACTCCCATAGAGTTGCAAGAATAATTTCAATTTATTTTATTTAATTGTTTTCGGTTAGATTTCGAGGATTGGGGCCAACTTTGATCATTTGTCCGGCTACTTTAATGGAACAATGGGTCGAACACTTTCATTACTGGTGGCCGTCCCTGCGAGTTGCAATATTACATCGATCCGGTACATACAATGGTTCGTAGGTGCAGTAATAGGCACTAAAGATAATCTAGCAAGTTCGGCAGAGAATATGCCTTTAATCATGTTTTGCAGGAAGTTTGGACGGCTTGCTAAATTCGTTGCGACCGGGTGGCGTTCTAATTACCACCTACTCCGGTATACTCGGTCACCAGGAATCACTTGTTGAAATGCAATGGCATTATGTCATACTCGACGAAGGACATAAAATCAGGAATCCGAAGGCAAAGGTACGTAATGTCGCAGGCATTCTCTGATCCATTCTGAAGAAACATCTTCATTGATTTTAAACTTGCCTCGATACCGTAATATGCCTCATCAGATTACCAAGACTGTTAAGGAATTCTCTACGCCACATCGTCTTTTGCTAACGGGTAGTCCAATGCAAAACTCGTTGTCGGAACTTTGGAGTTTGTTCGATTTCGTTTTACCAGGGAAACTGGGCACATTGCCGGCTTTTCTCGAGCATTGCGCAACACCGATAACGCGCGGTGGTTACTCGAACGCAACGCCTCTTCAACAAGCAACAGCCTTGCAAGTTGCTACTATGCTCAAAGACACTATTACTCCTTATATGCTTCGAAGGACGAAAACCGATGTCAAACATCATCTCAACTTGCCAGATAAAAATGAACAGGTTTATTTTATATCAATACTACCTTTCAGCGCTCCACTTTCTTATTATTTCACACTCTTGTCCTTTCTAGGTACTCTTTTGCACCTTGACCAACGAACAAAAGGAACTTTACAAAGATTATTTACGGTCGGACGACGTTTCTTTTGTTCTACATGAAAAGGGGAATCGGCAGGGCAAAAGTATATATAAAGCCCGAGTCCTCGTTGCATTGTGCGCTCTCAGAAAGATATGCAATCATCCCGATTTGTTTCTCTACACCAATGGGGATGTAAGAGCTTCCTTACTTTCTTTCTCCATCCACTCTTAATATTTATTATCTATTATAGAGGCAAACTTGGCGTTGGCATTGTCAAAATACGTTTGCCCCTCTCAACAGGAGTTGAATGACGAGGACAACGAGGACAATAGCGACATTGACGTCGACAAGATAAGCAAGAAATCGTTGGAAAACTTTGGTCATTGGAAGCGAGCGGGAAAAACTACAGTGGTTCGTTCTCTTTTAAGAATTTGGAAGAGTCAAGGGCATAGAGTCTTGCTCTTTACGCAAGGCAGGCAGGCACGTTCAAATATTCTCAATCCCTTAACGTATCTTAATTAATACCCGTCTCCCTTATAATCGTACGATATCCGCTTATTCAATTACAGATGATGTACATTTTAGAATCGTTACTGCAACGCGAAAAATACTCCTATTTGCGAATGGATGGGACAAGTACCATGTCGCGAAGACAAGAAACAATCCGAAAGTTTAACAACGTATGTCTCACTGTCGTTCATCGTCATCGTCATCGTCATTGTCATCGTCATTATCATCGTTGCCTTCACTTATTCCATTTCTCTTTCAACGATCTAGGACCCCACCTATTTCATTTTCCTACTAACGACTCGTGTCGGTGGACTAGGAGTTAATCTAATTGGAGCCGATCGAGTGGTCATCTACGATCCCGATTGGAATCCGGCAACAGACTGTCAAGCACGAGAACGTGCTTGGAGAATCGGTCAGAATAAGAACGTAACTGTGTATCGCCTGATTACCGCGGGAACAATTGAAGAAAAGGTACTGCTTATATTTCTTCTTTATATATATATATATATAATATATATATACATATTCTTCTCGTAACCTTCTCCTTTACTTATTCCCTTCACCGCAGATTTATCATAGACAAGTGTTCAAAGTACTACTTTCCAATAAGGTTCTCGAAGATCCTCGCCAGAGTAGATTAATCAAAATGTCTGATCTGACCGAATTGTTACACTTAAACGAGCCACACGATAGTAACGATCGATTCAGTGAGACAGACCAACTTTTTCCACGTGCCAGATTAAGACCTACTACGATCACGACTACTCTTCCACCCCATAAAATCGAACGAATGCGAAAATTGGCTAGTGTTCTCAGCGATAAGATAACACGGAAAGTTAAACGAGTTGCATCGAACGCAGTTAGGTCCAATGAGAGCAGCACTCATAAGGAGAGTGAATCTGAATCCAATACGCCGACAGCGCGTATCGAATCTCTTGACACTGACAGCTTGTCGCCGAATGTTACGGATAATAAAAATCACCGATCTCAGCGTAAGCGTAAGCGTTGTAAAACGAAGCAACGTTCTGCAGTAAACGTGCCAGAGTCTGCCAATGACGTTGAGGCAGTATTTGAGGGTGAACGAGTCTCCTGTCTTCTTGGCCGTCGAATTGCTCAGAAGGAAATAGACGAATATTCGTCGTCGACATCGCTATCACAATCAGCTACGGACGACAACTACGTACTAAATAAATTAATAACAAACGCCGGTAATGCTTGGTACCATGTTTATATCACTTTCTTCTATTTCACTTCGAAGATAGAAAAAGAAAACACGCACATATTGCCTTAAGGGGGGAGACCTGTGTAGCGCACTTAAAATCGAGCAATATTCGGGATTTATTCTTAAGGGAACTATTTAATCAATGTTTTTCAAATTTGGTCATAGTTTATTTACACTTTTATACTGTACAGACATTTTTTTTTTAAATAAGAACAGGTTTTTCTTAATAATGTTACAAGGGCCAAAGTCCGACCTGTCCTCGATTGCAGCGGTTTGCGGTGTGCAGTGCAGAGTGTGCTGTAGTGATCCGAAATTAAAAATCCAAATAGCATTCTTGACCTTAGAGATGCCGCAAGCAAGTGAACCTATTTTTAAGTCAAAATCTGCAGAATTGTAAATTTGGCAGCAGGTTGACTGAAAAAGATCAATTTTCCGAGGAAAATTTCTTTCTTAAAGTACATAAAAAATTATTTATTTGCATAATATCAATGTCTATTTAGGTTCAATCCCTGGCCAAGATATTCAGGCTCTCGTATATAAAAACCCAACTCAATCCGTTGAAGAGTTTTTTCGTTATCTTGCACACCGATATGCCAAACGTTGATTCGAGAAAAACGCGTTTAAAGATTAGCTACAATATAATCACACTTTTGGGATGTATTTACATCAGTTTTTTCCTAATCTGCTATGCCAGGCCCATATATAATTCCTTCATCTTCTTCGAATTGCTCCAGCAAAGCTTGCTTTTTTTTCTGCGGACTGTTCTGGCCTCAATTGTTGAATTAAGGCTACGGCGCTCCTGTCACTATTCACTATATACGCCCTTCTGTCACAAAATTCTCGCTAAATACGCTCTGAATTGCTCAAGGCTTAACTAAATAATGTGACAAAATGTACATCACTGTGGACACGTACCGTACTCACTACAATTCCATTGGGTAAGAAGGAAGAAAAGACGGTGATAAGCGGACACTTTCTGATTCGGGAGATAACATTCCAATTCACGCAGCGTTGCATGAAAACTTACAATGGTTCATATATTTACAGCCGTGTAATCATATACTTACTTAAACTTCTATACAAGTGAACCCGACCTGTTATCGCGAATGCATTGATATCATTGATGCGAAACATACTTACCTCCACCGTAGAGCGTTCCGCGCGCTCGGGGATAAAATGGGTTATATCTACTACAGTTTTAGGAATTTTGTGTTGCGGCTTGGGTAACATAATTTCGTGATGCTAAACAATTGATTTATGCATTAAAAAAAAAATCGATTTTTTGGGCCACTTACACAGGTCTCCCCCCTTAAGCAGAGCTACATGTACAAGACTTTCATTCTTTCCAGGTGTTAAATCTGCCTTCCAACATGAGGCAATACTGTCTAATGTGCAGAATGCGGACATGGACGAAATAAATCCAACACAGCGGATGGCCCGCGAAACAGCTCGGGAAAGTATGAATTACTTGAAAAAGTCTCGGCAGTGGTGTAAACCCGCGTGGACCAGAACGTCATCGACAAACGACTGACCATACGGAGAGTGCAATTATCTTGCCAAACGATCGCTGAATCTTTCCATCATCGTATGGACAATTTAGCCATTAATATCAATCTCTTCACTCACGTTTGTAATAATATATTACCTTTCAATCGTCAATAGTGTAGTAATATATAGTAGAAAATATTTTTATCAAATTATTTTTTTTTCTCCCTCTCTACCCCTCCGCCTTTTTTGCGAGGTAGAAACACAAAAGTCGGCGGGAAAACTCGGAACAAAACCAAGGATATGTCAAGGTGCGTTTAACGCTTATTTTCAATCCCTTGTACGGGGCGTATTAAAAATCTATTTCACCCAAATATATAGATATATATATTTGCAGTTTTTGTATATATATATATATATACACACACACACACTCGCACACATACATATATATATATATACGTTTAAATACATACATGCATACTTACGCACGCATTCGCGCATCAAAGTATGTCTAATAACGAATAGAAAAAACGAAAGAACATTATGGGGAAGTGCACCTGTTTGAGGAAATCACGCGTGTCGGACGTCTATATACAAAAGAAACGACATCCGTGTGATTAACACAATAACTGCGCGTTGCCTGCTTATCCTCCCCTTAATAACGTAACATGAGGGGAGAATCGATGGAAAACTGTTTTCTGCCGATAGCGTGTCTATGTAGGAATCCTCGAGAAATCAGTGCCGTAAGAAAGCATCGAGCTTCGGGCCGTATCTACCTAAAGGATCTTCGGGGAACATAACGTAATTGTCAACAAATGTAGGTGCCAATAAACGTTTTTCAATGGTATCTCGCCATTCAGGTTTCTCCGAGTACAGGTCCCTATATTGGTCACACGACACTACTACGCCCTGACGTATTGTTGCATACTGCAGTATAAATCTGAAAGCAGTCGATGAAAATATGAGATTTTTCTTTGCAGAAACCATTCGCACAAAAACACCAAAAGTTTAACGCTGAATCCTCATCTCTCAACCTACCGATCATCGTATGGAACAATTTTCTTCCCAGCAATTTGTCGGCTTGGGGTAAATACAACTATTCCTTTCGTGTAAAGTTCTTCAAGATACTGATGTCGTAATGAACGTCTATGCTGCGGTACAAACACTTTTACAGAATGTCCTCTTTGTAAAAAGTAATCAATCACTAGCTTTATTCCATGCTGCGAAAAAGCTTTCCCATTAGTATACCTGCGGCACATTGAATTTCATTCTTACAAAGACAAATAATTTAATTACTAAATAGATAGACTGAAGCCGATTGTTCGTTCAATATTCTTCAAAGTGAAGGAAATTGAATGAAAGACACAAGACTGATGAACGAACACTCGACGAATAGTAAAACAAGTTGTCGTACGCCATTGCAATGTTACTGCCGTCCACAATTATTTCGCGCAATGTACCAGCAGCCGTTGTCACGTTATTCCGCAAATAATGCACATTATAATTTTCATTCACATTTGTATGCGCTTCTGACAGTCCTCCTGTTGATACTGCACCGGAGCTCTCATTCAAATTACGATTCACAAGAGTATGTATATTCTTCTCCTGGCTTTCTCCGTCGGTAGAAGCGTGCTGTGCTCGCAGAGGTCGCACTTCGCAACAACGTTGCCGTTTACTTCTCGTTCTTCGATCCCTTCCATCCTGTGATAATTTCTCATCAAGAGCTCCATGTTGGATTTTACGCCTTTTCGCCAATGGCTCGTCATCTAATGTCAAACAGTTGAGGTTTGCCAGATCTGGAGTAACGTCGACCATATAAAGTCTATCCTTTGTTTCATCAACGGATCTTCTAATCCTCCTAGTAGCTGCGTATTGGTTGTTGGATGACCACAGTATTTCAACGTCGTTAGAAGTTTCATTAGCATCTGGGCCTTGTACAGCTTCTGTAAGCGATGTATAGCTGACCACTTTTCAACGTCAGAAGTAAGCAATGCGCCAGGAAAAAAGTTATATGAATTCCAACCTGTACTGCCGTTCCCACTGTTATGAGCATTTACATTATCCTGAGTATCATTGTCATCTGTATCCGATACAACCAGACATGTGGTATCCGCAATATTAGCAACAGCTGCAACACGGCTATGACTACCAGCAATAGCGACACCGCTTGCTTTTGTCATTCCTTTTTGTCTCTGTTGATGTTGATTTACCATGTTTTGCAGCCGCAATGACCGTCTTAAGAGGCGACATACTCTCGATTGTAGAAGTTTTTCTTTGGTATCCGTTTCTTCCTCACTCAATATAATTACATCATCAGAGTCGGGATGCTCAGTTTTTGTTTCGCACAATTTTCTTCTTCTCTTCCGTCGTAAAGTTTTCCTATAAAATTTCATAATTGTTTCACATTAATCTATGTAAATTGCTTCTCAATGTATACTACATAACATATACACTTGTGTAGATAACAGTATAGGAAAAAAATCTGACTCTGTCACTCACTTCTTCAAATGGCTCATTGAATCTTGCTCGTGGCATATTTTCTTTTCTCCCATCTTCGGCGAATGATTGAAGGTCAATGAAGAGGTTGGTATCTTATTTTCCCTGTTTGCACTATTCTTCCTTCGTCTAACTCTCGGAGGAGTTTCACAAATGATAATCGACTTATTTGACAGATTCATTTGTGATTATCTTTACTTAGCTACAAAACCGAAAATAGAATCCTAGGCAAACGTTCGATTAATAAGCAACTTATTGTCGTTAACGGATTACATTTGTATACTTCGTATCAGCCTTCAACTAAAAACTTTGATATTTTCAGTAACAATGCTCGATGAACGCAGGTAATACATTGGTCCCCTGGCACTTGCCATTCTTCAATGTGATAAACCGAGAACTTTTCTTAGGATAAAAAATTTCAACTGTCCGATATTTTAGTGATGACCATACATACACCACCATACACGTAATTGGTTGTGCGTCGTTCTTGCTGGCAGCGCTGTGCAAACCACGCGGCTCAAATGCCTAACCTATGCCAATGCTCTGAAGTTGCGCGCAAAGTCATGATATATCGCTTACGCCACTTTATTTGGGGCCCAGTCAAATCGTAAACATACCAAATGTAAAGGAAAATTTCTAAGAATGTTACACATTTCACGTGCAATTTAAGTTATTGTGTAGATTAGCGAATAGATCGCTTAAGAAGATGGGACCAGCTCAAACATCCGGGAACTTTATGGCCAGATTTATGGAAATTAATATGGAATAATTATGGAAGATTTATGGCCACCCCTTGGCTGCCTACAGTCTCCTTACTTTAATATTATTTATTGAAGGGAAAGAAAGGAATTGCAACATCAATCTTTAATGACGTTTTTTTTTAGTTTATTTTTTTAAATAAAAATTAGAAGAAGAACCCAAGTATCTTGCCTCCTAGATGTTTTCTTCTAGCCTCCTCGTGATCCATAATTCCACCGCTTGTGGTGAGAACAACATATCTGCGATTGAAACAAACACATGAGGAATAAAAAAAATGGAAACTAAGTGCCGTACACACATTAATTTATATATATATATATATAAATATATTCAATGTCAGGAAAACTCACCCAAATTGACGTGAAGGCAATAAATTATTTGTCCATTTTTCAATGTCATTAATTGGTACATCGAATCTAGGTGATATGACGCCACACTTGTTCAATCTTCCAGTAAGATTTACAACAACTTTGCCACTCCGATGGTCGTCAACAATTTCAAACTCTCCTATGTAGCCTATGAATGTTACACATTGTAAATGTATTTAGGTATATTTATCACTTGT
Source organism: Anoplius nigerrimus (assembly GCA_914767735.1). Lineage (NCBI taxonomy): Eukaryota > Metazoa > Arthropoda > Insecta > Hymenoptera > Pompilidae > Anoplius > Anoplius nigerrimus. The sequence continues at coordinate 18,587,991 of OU612083.1, forward strand.
CTAACAAAAAATGTCGATACACCGTTCGTTCGACAACTTACCATGCTTCATCATAACCGACAGAAACTTTACTATGACTTTTGAGCAGGGACGCAACAACACCTGTCTCTTGCCACGTTTTTCAGCGTTGTTAATGGATTTAAGAGCATCGCTTAGTACATTCATACGCACCATGATGACTGAAAAAGAAAATAGAGAAATGACAAAAATCGGCGACACTTATAAACAGAACAGGTAAATATTTTCGTTCACATTAACAATGTAACCTAACCTCTAGAAGCTACAGAAGAAATATTTCATTCGGTAAATTTTATACGAATCTATCGCTTGGCGAACAATATTAACGCGCTGATATCACTGTCGTTAATAATGGAATCGCGATTAGTATTTATTGGCAAGTGCAAATGCAAGCAGAATTAAATGACGTGTAAAAATGAATGCTGGATCGGCTGCGGCAAGATTGGCCAGATCAACGTTATATCGTCTAAAATTTGTCACTTATCACAAAAATATATTCAGATAAATAGGGAAAAATTGTCGTTATTACGCTATTACTATAAATACAATCCCGATGAAATACAGTTGCGGAGATTACCTGCGGTTTACAATTCGTTTATGCGACCGCCGACATACACGCGCCCGATACCACGAGGAAAAAGAGAGGTTCCTCTCACTCGCTCAATGTTGCCATGTTAGAAACGATTAGTTTCCATGCAAGTGCTGCTTGATGCTGCTAGAGGCGGTGCAGTAGTGTTATGTATGTGTTAGTAATAAGAGGCGCAGCGCAGCGCAGCGTCAACGACATGCGGCAGAGTGGCCAACCTTCCGACAAGAAAACTATCTGACCTACGGTTCTAGGGGATATAATTTCAAGTCTTGTCCACGATCAAATTTGTAATTGGTAGTGGGAGAAGACGCGTGAAAAGTATCGTTCGGAAGGATCGCATTTTACGTAGGATAGTGTTGATTTTTGATTATCTCCATTTCCGCACGTTGTCCAATACCGAGATGAGGTCAGTGGCAAAAGAAATGTGATAAACGTACATGCCTAAGTATGAAAGGAGTGTGCCCCTGTGAATAGGAAAAGGGAGATGTTATCCCGTTGCACTTTCATTGCCGATAAAGTAGGGGATTGAGCGGGGAAGAGAGAACAGCTGTCGTTACATATAGCGAGAGAGTAAAAGGTGCTCAGCAGCGGCACCAACTGACGAGGAATAACCGTAGGCTCTCGCCAGCTCTCGCAGAACCGATCACTGCTAGTAGTGATCGAGTGCTTTCCAACATTCAGTGAACGGAAATTGGTCTCAGTTCGGCTCGGCAGAAGTCGTTCTCTGTGTTGCGTTAGATCGTTCGGTAATCGTCTAGGTCGTTTAGCGGTTCCCCTCATTATTCGCATCGTTACGGTGCTTGATCGGTGATGGTCGTCATCATCGCGTTGATCATCGTCGTCGCCGTCGCCGTCGCCGTCGTCACCGCTGCCACTGCCACTGCCGCGTGCGACAACAATACCGCTGTCAGTACTGTCGTTAGTCCCCCCTTCGGCGCCGCCGTCAAGACCATCGTCAACACCATCGTCAACACTATCCTCAACATTATCGTCAACACGACCGTCAACACGACCGTCAACACGACCGTCAACACGACCGTCAACATCGCCGTCACGGTCGTCGTCACGGTCATCGTCACGGTCACTGTTACCTCCGTCGTCCAGATATAAGTGAGTGTCGGTGATTGGGTATCATACGCTCGCCACAATTTAATCGAGCGTACAAATTCATAATCGAGTGGCGCACACATCGTTGAGGGCCTTTCTTCTCGCTGGATCATCATCGTCATGCTGTCAGGATTGACGACGTTGGCGAAGACTGAGTTGACGGGCGGTGATACTTACTGATATGGAGGTCGTTGAAAGTTCCGCGATTGACGGGCTGTCTATGCTCGACAGATTTCCCGAATATTTTCTCACAAGAAGGTCATCATCACCTTTGTCGCAGACATTGTCTCTACGGTCCCAGTCCCAGTCCCAGGCCAAGATCCAAACCCAGATCCACATCCACATCCACATTCACATTCTGTACCAACTTCGGTTCCATCACTTAACCTGGTCACACTCTCAATTGAAGCTCTATACGTTTCCTCTGTCTCTGTTAATGCGTTTATCCGCATTACATCCATCATTGTCGATATTGTTATTCTTGTTATCATTGTTGCTGTTATCACTAATACTGGATGCAAATCATATGATACCGCCTTGCGGTCAAAGTTTGCTCGTCAAATATTAATATCCAAATCATTTTTGCTGGAAAGTTGCCCTTCGGAGACATTCGTGTGCAACTTTTTACGTGCTACTTCTCCATTAACGGATCTTTTGGAAAGATATATACCGCAATACAAGATGGCATCAACATCGGGCAGCACGACTGCTCAAGTCCTTATGAACAAGGGTAAACGTGGTGCGGCAGCTTACATCCATGCAGAATGTAGCAACCCTGCCCTGGACAGCTGCTGCCCACAGCACCTCAACGAGCTAATGGACATTCTCTTAAACCCTAGTAAAGATATCGACGATTGGGAGACTATAGATTGGTGCAAGTGGCTCATGGCTGGTGGCCGTACGCCGCACGAATTCGCTAATATAGGTAATTTTAGAAGTATCTTACATATCGTGTAGAGAATTCTGAGAACAAAACGAATTTTACTGTCAAATGGCAATGTGCCCACGCGCATTACCAACTTTGGCTCACCGTCACTCATCCATTCTTTCTTTCAGTACGAACTTATGATAATGCTACCACCTGCGGCTTGGTATGGACACCCAATTTTGTTGCGTACCGATGTCGCACTTGTGGCATTTCTCCTTGTATGTCACTTTGCAAAGAATGTTTCAAAAAAGGAAATCATCATAGACACGATTTCAACATGTTTCTTAGTCAAGCGGGTGGTGCTTGCGATTGTGGAGATACATCAGTTATGAAGGAAACAGGGTAAGCGCCCACGTTGCAATACGGTTTGTTCAAAAATGAAATTGCATAAGATGCGCAACAAATATATATTTCACCATTGGAACAGATTTTGTGACAGACACGGTCCAAAGGCTGCGGTTAACAAGAATGCAGCGCCTTCAGATTTAATGTGTGTCGCCGAAGCAATGATGCCTAGGATCATCCTACGACTTATACAGCACTTGCGCGATAATTGGTAACTAATCAAACTCATTTGCTGCAGGTGTAACGATCGTCGGGGTCACCGCCTAATTGCGCCGCCTATCATTGGGATTTATTTGTTCTAATGTTTCAGTAAGGAAGGGGCACCGGACTTTAGAGTTGCAATACAGGACGCAGACGCGTACTTGACGATGCTACTCGAGCTAAACAACATGGGTGCTCTGATGAGACATGTTATGACTTCGGCACTGACAAATCCGCAAAAATATAGAGGTCTGATGGACGCTAGCATGTTGTCCGGCCATTCGGAATACAATAATTACTGTCAAGACAGTAATAAGATATATCAAGATGCGGTGAAATCTTTACCCAACCCGGAGCCACCGGACGAGTATAAAGGTACGGCTGGCAAAGCTATGCAAGGCTCGGCGCAAAACAGCCGTCTTATTATTCTTCTTTCCGATATGCTTAACATATTGCTACTATTTCATATTTATTTCAGAGTGTGCATCGTTCCAAGAAGTTTTGGAACACACGACTTTTTTGGACGAATTAATGTTTTGGACGGTAGCTTACGAGTTTCCGCAAAAATTAGTTTGCCTCCTGTTGAACATGCTACCCGATCTCGACTACAAAGAGGCACTGACGCGCGCCTTTGTCTTGCACTACAGCAGAATCTCCATGATGCTGGCGCGTTCGACCGATCCGGATACTCTGAGTAACAGAGTTGTTCACGTCAGCGTTCAGGTAAATGTTCAGCTAGGCAGATTATAGCGAGCTATAAGATTAATGCGAGAAGGAGGGGGGTTTGGAATTGGATCTGAGGAGAGATTTATATCTAAAAAGAAATTTTCCTTTAGCTATTCAGTAACCAGAGGTTAGCCCTAAGGATGGTGGATCAATTGAAATTACTGCACGTCATGGTCATTAGTCTAAAATACATGATGAGCAAGATACTAATTCAAAACACTTTGCACGGTACGCTCATAATTATTCCCCATTTGACGAGTTAACGTATCGACTCTCTTCCGTGTGCTCTGATTTTATCAGTTTCATCTTCAGATCCGGACAAAAATTTTCACTACGTCGTGGACTGCGGACGTCAAGTGATGAAGGAGCACTGTTACTGGCCTCTGGTCTCGGATTTGAACAATGTGGTTTCTCATAAACCGGTCGCTGTTCGATTTATGAGCGATGACACATTATTGGAAATGTGGTTTGAATTTCTCTCTCTCTTTCAAGGTACAAAGCGGACGTGAATGATGCCTAATCATTGAGCAACCGTTCATATATTTTTACGTCGTTAAATTCTCGACTATCTATCATATATTGACTCATCCTCATTTCGTTCGGTAGGAATGAATGTCAATCAGAGGGAACTAAGTCGACACGTTGAATTCGAACTGAACACGTATTATGCGGCTTTTAGCGCTGAACTGGAAGCGAGCGCTTATCCAATGTGGGCACTCGTTTCTCATCTTCACGGGCCAGAAAGCGCAGCGCTCAGCCGCAGGGTACTTACATTTTGTCTGACGGCATTGCAGGATTGGCTGGACGCTATAAATTATACTCATCCGAATGTGGTACGTATCGATAATTGGCCTCTTCATACTGCCCCTTAGTCCATCTCTTGCTTCAATGGGAGATTCTTCTTAACGCTAATGATCCTTGCAGAACGACAGCTTACAAGTGTCATTCCATTTGCCGCTTCACCGATACTTTGCGGTCTTCATGTGCCAGGCAGTAAGGCAGCAAGGAGCCACACTTCAAGATCTTTTGCCGCCTACCGACATGCTCCACCTTCTGATGATGCATCCTTTACGTGTACAGGTAAGAATGTCACTCTCCCGTTCTTACGTTTTTAACGTCTAACGAATTCCATGACGTGGACTGCGCAGTGCGGATTAAATTATTAATCATTTGAAAGGGTGTAACAATAGCAAAGGGCGATGATACCAATTCGCGCTATCATAATATGTATATGCAGCTATCGTGTTGATCCATCAGGACAACGATTCGTCTTTCCTTCCCATTGTTCGCTATTTCGAATGCATGGCATCCGCTGTTTTTTCACACTATTTAAACAAATAATCAGCTGCGTTACGGCGTACTTTGCATCTTTGTTATTTGGATGCAATCCTTTCTCCCTCTTTCTTCTCCCCCTGCCCGCATTAGAAATCTTAATTGTAACAACGACATCAAGTATACTTTACTGACGCTTTGACACTCTCTCGACTCTCAACATTTTTGTGCCCCTCGTGCAACGTATAATTCAATACACAAGGCATTATCGTCATAAATTGAGGTATATTTTGGAAGGTACAATCAAGACAATTTTACACGCGCAAATGAGGATCACAGCCTATCGACCGATACACTACTGATACTCATCTAATGCACATAAAAGGTTTAACAGCTAAGACGAACATTTTCAAAGATACTCCGCCAATTTATTCGGATGTCTGATTTCTTAGTGGTTGGCGTTGGTATCATATTTATAGCACTTTTCCGACTATTCCGAGTTGTCATTTATCATTAACATTTCGTGGAATAAGTGGAGAGACCATTTGTATTGGAAAATAAGTTTGAAATCGCTAAAATTACATCGAACATGCTAGTACGCGCATTGGCAATATATATAGATAGCAGAAATTGCGCAATAATTAGAAAAAAAAAGAAACAAAATGAAGAAAGATCACGTTGCTGCTCGAACTGAACTTAAAAAAAAAACACCGCCTGTCAACGTATCGACATTATTATCCTACATAGAGAGAGAAATGCGATTAAACGGAACTCATGGCAAATTGAATCATACCGCTCTCACGTCGCTAAGTGTTTTAATGATAGGCGGCGCAGGTGGTAGATCGGCCTGTAAATGCGGTGCCAAGTTATAGGTAATTAATTTGAGTGCTATAAATCCACCGGAACCTTTCCGTCCTTTGTGAAAGATCCCTGCGCCCGAAATCGGTATGGGTGGCTTCGGTTCAATCGGCTGAACATCTATGAACGGTACGGTACTCTGAGCGGCGTCGCTCTCCCTATCACTAGGGCCAAATTCAACATACATATTCTTTGTTGAATCGGGGACATTCGGTAGAGGCGATCGAGTAGGTACATCCGGACGATCTAACTTGAGTGCGGTTCTGAAAAATTCATGTCAATTGATTCGGTTAATTTCTATTTTGGCGAGCGTTTGGCTTTGTATCGAGCTTGTATCGAGCTTGTATCGACGCCAACTGTATATATACCTTTCGGTGATATCGTTACTATGCCAATAACTCTTTTCCATCGGTTTTATCAATTTGCCGGAGCTGAAGTTGTATGGGGTAACCATTATCTCTAAGTTGAGGCGACTGCCAAGCACGCGAAATCTGACACCTGAAAGCATGCGACGTGTCAAATAGCGTGTAGAGAAGCGAAATTTCGATTCATTTTATACTCTGTCTGCTCGTCGGTGGCCAATTCAGTCTAAGGTATGTCCGATATAGTACCTGTCAGCAGATGATCGTCGGACGGTAGCAAGTCATCGAGATCTACGCCTCGTTTTTCCCATACGATTGTGTGATAGTCTCGACCATTTCTGACGTCAGAATCCAAAACAGAAAAGGTCTCAATGGCCTTCCATTCAACGGTCGAAGAATTAATGATGCCGCGTGGAAGTAGTTCACCTTCTCGAATCTGCATGTGCACGATCTGCTTATCCTTTACAAACCTTATTCCCGTTACGACACTGAAAGAAGATTCAATTTCAAAGCAATCATTGTCGCACTACAATCGTATAGCAGTAGAACTTGAATCGGACAAATCGTCACGACAATATTGTTGTTTACCGGTTGTTCTTGATGTCGGCGATGACTTCACGCAAGCTAAAGTACCGGTGAGAACTGGCGTTGTGATCGTCACAATAGCAAAAACAGTAACTGCAATGCCAAAAGAGCCAACGCCACCAACTGTCAACCTTGCTCGTTGGCCTCTGGCACGTACCTTTCTTCTTTTGACCAAAAAGCCGACCGTTCTCATATTCGATGTACTCGTATCTACGGTCGCTGTTCAGGTTCTGGCATCATACGGTTATAGAGAGTTAAGATATGTCAGCGATCGTTTTCTCCTACCTTCGAGAGAATGATTGCTCACCGAGGGGCAAACCCACATATCCGAATCTATGTATTCGCAGTTTACAAGTTTTCCATTACATCTACGCTGTTGAGAGCAAAATTGATTTTGATAACAGCCGTACACCTTAGCGTATCCGTAATAGGCGCAATTCTCTCTGCACGAGAAATCACTGTTCAAATCAACCTCATTTACGATATAACCTTGAAACAATTGCTTCAACTCCGTGTAAGTTTCGTCTGCAAGTTATTTATAAAGAGGCGATTAGTTATAGTCTCGATTGATTGTAGATTTGATAAGAATTGAAAACGGTTCTCTTCTCTCAGAAGCCACTCGAGAGAGAGGCTCGCGCACCTATTTTATGGTGAACAGGATCGCACTTCCATACATCTCTAGGAGCGAATGCCATAGCCGTCTTTACCGCTCTTAGCGTCTCGGACGTTCTCTCAGCATATTGCTGCTTCAACAGTTTCATTTCTTCGGTAAAATTTGACCCTGAAAATCATTGGACACCGTGTGTCGACGGTGGGTCGGTCGGTCGGGGTGCACTCTTGCCGCGTAAAGACATTTGCCGAGCATTTGTCGTGATGAAAATATTACCTTTGTCGTAGAGCCGTAATAACATGTAGGAAAACTGCATCATTGTGTAGCCCTTGATTTCTGTAAGTGCGGTTGCGGTGTACAAGTTGTAAAGTATCTGTTGCGCCGACTGTTGTTCGTTGCATATTTCCTGAGAAGCTTCCTATATAAAAGTAAATCTTTTTCAACAATAATAGCCAAGCCATAGGATTAACGAGAGATACGAATGCATAATGATGAGGAGGAGAAGTGTATATCGAGAGTGATAGCGGAATCGGAAGTAGCGATGACACGCGACAGTAGTGTGGTACCGGCAGTGGGCGGCAGCGAATACTTGTGCGGTATCCACGACATTGCTCACTTTACAATTACGGTGACAGCTAGAGTGTTATATTGGCATCTAATAGGACCTGTTAAATTGTGCACCTGCCCATTCCAACTTGGGTCAACTTCTTTCTCCTCGTTCTTGTGTCGTCATACCTGATACGCCGAGATGAATAATTTTTCAGCAACAATGTTGTGGGAAAGTTGTTGCAGTGCACGAGGTACGGACGCATTTGGATCCTGCAGAATCGTACTCGCAAACTCTTCCAATCGTTTCACGTTCACCGGACCATTTCGATCGATTATATCGTGTTGCATCTGTCGAAACACATTGTAAAGACCATCGATGCTTTCCAATGTTGTCTGCGTCTTCGCCCAAATCCACAGAGAATTAAGCGAATTCAGATATCGTTCTCGATCGGTTGGAAAGCGATTCTCAATCTCGTTACCGAACGTCTTGTACGTTCCAATGATAAACGTGAACAGTTCTGTTTTCCCTGCGACTTTCCATCTCGGACTTGCCAAAGCTCTCATTGTATCATCCTCAAGTTGGAACAGCTTCTCTCTTAGATGGTCGACTATCGAAATGTCCTTCTTCGCTCTTTCTTCCGTCCTCGTTGCGTACGCAGTTGAAAGAATAAGGAGAGGGACAACGGTGAGCCAGCACTGCCATCGAATTCTTGTAATCTTCATTTTGCGATATGAAATTTGTACGCGCGCTATTCCAATAAATTTTTCTCTTCTCTCTCTCTCTCTCTCACTTTTGCTTCTTGTCAATCCTCTCTATTATCGCATTTTCAGAACTGCATATTGAACTCCTATCGCCCGTGTAGCAGACCTGCATGGATAGAGATGATAGGTAAACGGGGAGGAATAAAACTATGTCTGCGGATACGTTTCCGTAACGTTTGCTTAATTAGCCTATTATCGTGTTATTCGTATCGTGATAACATTAATACGAATTTATGCTAGGTTGTACCAGTCTGGTTACCCGATCGCGACAGTTGATCTAACATCCCCGCCCCCGTCGCTCACCGTCTTCTTATCGTCACAGTACGAATCAATTTCACAATGCTTACAAAACTCGACACGTACTTGGGTGCGAACCTTTACAGTGGCAATGCAAATTATTGTCTACTGACGTTTCCCCCACGCGAGTTTTTAGACATTAATGTGTTGCCTTCCTCGAACTTTGTTTTGATACCTCGCGTCCGGATTCACTGGATATCAGATCGACTCTCACTAGCTATACGCTGAAATATGTATTTTCCTTTATACGAGGACGCTTGGCAATTATGCTGGACCAGCAAAGAAAATCTATTTAGAACGTTTGAAAAAGTCTCATAGTCCGCTACTACCGAGAAGCGGAATGCGACTTCTAGAATCATTAAGCAACATTCAACGGTGGTAGAATTTTTCTTCTGTATCCAGGTTAAACAGCATGGACGTGTGACGTCTTTGAGATCATAGCGAGAGCCCCGCTCTCTCGACACTAAACACTTGCGTGGACGCAAAGATGAGACCAGGACAGTGCATACTCGTCCGTCATTCTCGCCCGCTTATTTACAATTAGATTTTTCACTTTCCTTCTGTCAATCGCACACCTTCTCAAGAAAGAGTCGCGCGACTCGTGTTCTCTGTAATCTTCGTAGTGATGCGCGCGCATCATTGTTACTACCTTTACATTAAACCGATTTTCATGTGCCCAGCAAGCTGTCGACAATGGTAACTGTAGCAGCGCGATTTTCGACCGTTTGTGTCGCAATTTGCAAACGGATTCTCAACCTATAAAGCATTTGTTAGGGAACGAATCTTTGTTACCCTATCGGTGTACCGTTTCTCTTTTACTGATGCGTGTGACGCTCGAAAATCTAACGGATGCGAAAGAAAAGATTTTTCCTAGAATATGTTGAGACATTTTCTTTTTAGCGATGCTCCTGTGCCTCTTTTCGTAACTGTAACGTCTACTCGTCTCAACTCTGTACTAGAGCAGATGTATCTTCATTATCGCTCATCGCCATTGCATGTCTGCTCGCTAGTGCTGCTGTTGCTCTTATTGTTGGAGATATCAGGACACAAAGCACTATTTTCACTTACAAATCCTATCAAGATGTATTTGCTTCTACGGATTCGTAGCAATTGTTAATGAATTCGGTCACAATAGAATCTCACAGATTGATCATCCTCGAGCGGATGCTATTACAGTATATCCCCTCTTTAGTTTTTAATACGTGATTTCATGCGTAAAGGAGGCACGAGTCGAAACATCGACCTCGATACTCCTCCCCGCCGTCAATTTACGCCACACAACGTCGACATCTGTGACCTGTAACGGACATTACGAGCGCAAGATAAGAAAATTAAGAGTTTCGACCTGTATATGTATGTTAATCGTAGGGAATCGGGTGCATAGATACGTAGCACGTCTTTTCCTTCACGGTAATAACGGACCATCGGATAAGCGTACACTCTATTGCGCTCAATGCTCGCAAACACAGTCCTCTTTGTCAATATCAGACAATTGACGAGTAGAGGATGCATCATCGGCACCGTCACAGCTTCCGCCGCTGTTACCGCCACTGTCTGCCACTACCACTACTATCGCCGCTGCCATCACCACCATTATCATCATCGTCAGCATTATCCTCGTTGTAATTGTTGTTGTATTTGTTATCGTCATCATCATCATCATCATCGTCATCATCATGGTGTTGTAATTAACAGTATCACCCACTGTCACCTTCACCATCACCATACTATCAAACACTTACCTTCATCTCGTTCGCCAAAAGAACGAGAATACTTCGCTCCATTATATCCTTGGATGACGGTACTAACAACCGATGAATCATTTTTAGAACATCCGGTAGGGCACCGAGACTAGGTGATACGCAAGTGATCGCAAATTCTTGCATAGTAAATTTTTCATAAGCGTCCGGTGCGACCGCATATCTAGAGAAGAGTTGATAAAGATCGTCTACTTGACCTACGTGGCGCTCAAACTCATTTAAAGCGCTATCCAATTTATTTTTCATTGGTAGAACGCGAACAAGCCGCGACACGGTCGCCTCCATTCTCTTCTCCATTTTCTCTTGGTAAACGTCGATTTTATTCGATATTTGGGTTATACGGTTTTTCAATTCTCTTTCCATTCGTTTGACAAACGGAAAGTAATTATCATCGTCAGTAGATTGTTTCTGACGTATCATATCCCACGACTCAAAAGAATCCATCACTATGTCTCGACCGAATCTCAGCATCTCTGTCACATCCATCACATTGATGTTAAAAGCGTTACATACTCCACCGCGATCACTGAATCTTGACAAGGACAGTAAGATAAACAAACTGCCTATTACGTATATGTTGGTGCATTGTACCATTTCAGTAAGGGAACTACTACCGTACAACAATGTCACACCGACCTTTGTGTTTCGGTGGTATGAATGTTGTGCCTCTTTCTCTTTCTCTTTCCCTCCCTCTCTCCCTCTCCCTCTCCCTTTCCCACTCCTTTCCCTTTTCCGTTGAGAGTTTGTCGTCTAGCGTTGCCTTGCCTTGCCTTGCCTCGTCTCCTCTTCTCTTCTCCAGTATTTATTTGAAAGGCAAGAGAGAAGTGAAGGGGGCACCGAGATAGAGCCGAAAGAGCTACCCAAAGACGTCAAATGTTGCTCAATAACGGTCCGTAAGCGCTTAACGAGGATCACACCGTTGAAATGTAGAAGATGTGTCGTTCGCAAAGAAGAATGAGGAGAACGACATGCGGTAAGAGGAGCGAGGAGACCGGTAAGAGAGGTAGTACTTGCCGTACTCTGATAATCCTGTTCCGAGGTACCGTTAGATCACCGAGAATGCTCGCGTCGCTCCTCAAACTGTTGGCACTTTCGGACTCTTTCTCATCTCCTTCTTCTCTACCACCCTGCTTACCCTTCATAATTCTCTCCCGCCATCCGACTCTCCGACCATCCCCTCCACGACTCTTTGGGCGATGCGATTGGTCGACACATTGAGACCAATGTTGGCCCTTTCCTCTCAACGATACACTAAATCGCGCGGCAAATACGAATCACTACGTCGATTGGCACTCTTGCCACCGAAGGAAAGCTTCTTTCAAATTATCATTACTAACTGTCTATTTCGTTGTTGCGCACAGGTTGCCTTTTACGAGATACTCAACGGATTATGGGTCCGTAACGGGCTGCAAATCAAAGGACAAGCGATGACATATATACAATGCAACTTTTGCAATTCTATGGTGGATGCTGATCTCTATCTTCTGCAAGTTTGCGCTACGAAGCTTCAACCAGACGTATTTCTCAAAACTGTCATTGATAAGTAACGTATCGACAAAAGGGCATCTCTGTCAAAAAGAATGTTATATCTAGTTTCATCATGCAATCATCTTATACAGATTCCATGTAAGAGAGTGGATGAGCTTAAGTCTATACCATGCTCCGGAAAATGAATACCTCGAAGAGGAACACGATACACCTCTGCTGGAGAGTTGCTTAACGTTCCTGGCCACGCTTGTCAACGTACGAACCAATCTAGGTGCAGTGTCACATTATTTTATAACAAGTTGATGCGCTTTCAGCGACTTAGGATAAAAAATGCCAAATTATCAAATTGCCATGCAGGTTTATCGGACGCCGAAATGTCTCGTCTCGAAATGGCAACATTGTTATGCATGGGGGACAAGACGCACAGCCAATTAATGGAACTAATGCCGGAACGTTGCGGCACAGCACACAACAGAGACTTTGAATCTGTCTTGGCCGACGTAAGTTTTAACCTAAAGGCAAAATTATTTCCTACTTAGATGATGCTATGAAAATTGTGAGAAATCCACTTTCTGCGCAGGTGGCACAGTACAGAGCTCCAAACCTCGAGGCCAGCGGTAACATGCAACAAGGAATGTACGGTCCGAAGCCACGCTGTTGGGACGAGCTATTTGATCCGTTGCACGTCTTGCTGAGGGCCGTGCACAGAAGAGATTTCCAAATATCCATGGATCGTTTTACAGAATAGTGAGATTACGCTTTTTCTCTTCATTCATAATCTACGACAATCTAGACGCTTCTGACATACATTCTCTTCCGTCTCCAGTGTGAAGCAGTCCGGCAAATTGAAGAATAGCGCTACACCTTGGCCACCGTTCAAACATCCAGCTCCGGTCTCACCGGATTACGATGATCCCAGAATCGTTCTGCGATCCAGAGTCTTTCATGCGATGATCTTAATAATACTCTACAAGGCTGTGAATGGGCATAACATATCGGAGCATGTGTTAGCGTTGACTGTGTACCTGTTGGAAATGGCTGTTGTCACTCCTGAAATACCTGACAAATCCGTAAGCCTTTTTTATGCATTTCATCGACATTTTCGATCATTACAACATTAGCCATCTCTAAATTAGTCATCGCTACGTCAGTCCGTTAGTTCGACGACTCTTATATCTCTTGGCTGATGTCCTTCTTATCATGCAGACAAATCCTTTATGTCAGTATTCCGGACCGTGGACCGACGCCTCGTCCCGCGTGATAAAGGATATGGACTTAGCTGGCTGGTACGAAACCGATAATTTGTCGGAAAATCTGAGAACGGTAATACCACGAGTGATTCTAGTCCAGGATCCAGAGCCGAATAGCTCGGACAGTAAGTGCGAGACAAGCTTTTTTTCATATTATCGCAGTAAAGCCGTCGCGGTACGAGATATGCTTATTTCGATAACGAACCGGAAAATAAAAATATATTCTCCTCAAGGTGAATTTGAATGGGAGATTCAGGGCGAAATGACGGAAGTGGCTACATCTCTAATGCTAAATGACGGAACGGAAGAAGGTTCCCTGGAGGTATTGGCTCTCACCTCGATGGATTCGGTAGCTAACGATGATAACGGCATGTCGGCCGCAATGAGTACCGCTTCTTTACCGGCTTTGCCGTCTGCAAGCGGTAAGTACACCCTTAGTCCGCAGCGAACGTCAATTTTCTTCTCCTTCGTCTCCGTGTACAAACCTGATCCAGGCTCAGGCCAATACGTCCATGTCCCTCGGTCCGTTGTGCGATCGGTGCACTTTCGATTTAATAAGCGATCGAATAAGCGATTTAAAAAGTCGAATTGAGAGAAGAAATGTGAGCTCAGTGGAAAGAAATTAATTGTCGAGGCTTTCATGAGAAGGGAATAATGCAGTGGGAATACCTTACGTATCGATTGCTAACAATCGATTCGGAAGCGTAAAATTTGATTTGGATACTCGCGGGGATAGTAGTCAAACGTTGTTTCACTTTTCTTTTTGATTATTTATAGCCGATTTTGACATGGCTATCGAAACCGAAGACGGAGTCGTTGCCATATCGCACGTTAATACGGAAGATGATTTAATACGCCTGCAAAGAGCTTTGCCACCGTCCACCGAAGAATCCATGGCCCTTGCCCTTCAATCACCTCCTTCGCCGAACTGTACGTTGCCCTTTATCTTATCAGGCGTAGTAGACTCATTTGTAGTTTATCAAAATTGTCGCGTCGAATATACAGGGAGGGGATAGATTCGCTTTCGCTCTGGCAGGGTCTCGTCACTTTATAATAAATGCACGGTTCACTCATCAATATCAATATACATATATTACGATTGTGCCCCGATAAAACTTGGTACATGATAATTGCGACTTTTATTTTCCTCCAAACACAAACACATACACATGCGCACGCACACATAACAAAAAATAGATGCTGCTGAAGGTCAGGCTGCATTGCCGGCTGCGCCTCAACGTCCGGCTGTTTTGGCTGGAAATGAAATAGTAGCAGCGCAAACGATATACTCGCGACTGGGTAGTTCAGGCGTTACAACAACGGAGATTGTACCGTCCACATCAAATCCACACAAACACTTCAAACGGAAAGAGGCTCAAGTAATTATTGCCTATTTTTTCCTCTTACAACGTTGCACAATGCCGTTTCTATCAGCCTTTCACTATTCCATTTCAGATCGGTCCAGTGCAACCGCAAACGGTCAAAATTGGCGAGAGTATAATTTCACTATTGCTTAAATTACACTCTCAATTATCGGGTGTACCGGATAGTTATAATGTTGAACAACTTTGTACAACATTTGAAAGTAATAATGAGGCGGCCACGAGTAACGATGATAATACCAATACCAGTAGCGACGCCTACGGTGCCGCGGCCGCCGCTGCTACTACCGCCACCGCAACCACCACTGTCATCACCACCACCATCAACCCTACCACCACCACCACCACCACCACCGCCACCGCCACCGCCACCGCCACCACCATCACCAATACCGCCAACACTACCAGCACCAGTATCGGCAACGATGGTAATAGCAGTAGTAGTAGTAGTAGTACTAGTAGCAGCTGCAGTAGCAGCATCAGCAGTATCAACAGCATTAACAACACCAGCAGCAGTGGTAACAGCAATAATAGTGGTAGTGGCAGCGGTAACAGAGCCACTGTTACAAACAAAGATCACATCGGTGATAACGGTAGGGCTAATATCAATAACAGCAAGAAAGATGGTGACGGTACAACTACTGCGAAAATGCCCCCGGAATCGAGAATTGGCGACGGTCCATTCTTCATCGGTCAATTACTGAGAAAGATAGCAAATTTGGATCCAATGTGCCGGGATACAATAATTAGGACTAGAAACAAGTTATGGCCACGTATGCAAGAATGTGAAGATGAACAACGAGAGAAGGAGCATCGCGAACGGGAAGAGAGGAGAAGAAGAGCAAAGGAAAGACAGCAGAAGTTGATGGCTGAATTTGCCAATAAGCAGAAACAATTTATGGAAAAGGCAATGAAGACAGGTGAGCAGTACGCAGTACGGTATTAATACTATACTCTTTTCACTTGAATGTCTCTCTGTCGAGTTCATTTTTTTGACATTAGTCTGTCAAGTCTGAATGAACGCTGCTAATAATAATATGCGCTTCGTTTGCAGATGAAGCCGGGGTATCGGAAATGGATTGGGATCAGGATGATAATGCTGCCAAACTGACTTGTAAAAAGGAGTATGATTGCGTAATTTGCAATCAAACTACCCCTAGTAGCGAAGATAAGCCTATGGGTCTCGTAGTGTTGGTACAGGTATGCTCCGCATAACATTTATTTATAAGATGTTGTTGTTGTCAAGGTGTTCCTTGATCCGAATGTTGAGTAGATTGTACATTAGTTTGTAATACTCTATACTCTGTCATGAAATGTTGCCTTTTTCACGAACCAGGCGACGAGCGTCATCGGTCATGAACGGCAACTGTCCGATCGCGTTGTCTTGCCTACGTCCGACGAAGATCAGCCAATACCGAAGGGTGATACGCGTGGAGCACATTTCGATCGTCGAATGGACGAAATGAACCGTCATTTTGATACGGTAAGAATATATATTCCATTCTAAATATACGACATTTTCCTATTTTATTTATTAAATATCGATAGATGTACAATTTGATTGCCATTGTGCATACCATTGTGCATACCATTGTGCATACCATTGTGCATGCCAGCTGTACATGATAATTGGTAACGAAGATAAAACACGCCTCGCTATTCCAGTTTTCTTGGCTGCTTTCAATCAATTTGGGCTGGGAAGGTGGAGTACACGTCCAAACTTGTGGCCATCATTTGCACCTTGACTGCCTTAAATCTTATCTACAGTCACTGCGCGGTCAGCAAAGGTTGCAGAGTTTGGCAGTGGAGAGAGGCGAATATCTTTGCCCGCTCTGTCGCCAATTGGCCAATTCCGTATTGCCGTTATCACCCCAGCTCGGGGAATGTGCAGCCGTGGTACGATCTCGACACGTTTCCTCGGCTGCGATATTATCGGAGCTCAACAATTTCCTCAAAGAGATACAACGCAATCCGGTGAGTGGTGCCACCCTTTCAATTTAGACGGCACCCTTTACATCTCATTTCTCGCTCATACTCTGATTCTACCGATTTCACAGATCTCATCAAATTTGGCTGTGGCAATGGGAAAGGCAATGGAGGATATGACTAGCTGCACCTATCTAAAATATAAGCAAAAGAATTGTTCCCCTAGTCATCAAAGTCTATTCCTCTTTGTAACTTCTGTAGCGAGAACTAATCTTGAGATTGAGCTCGTGCAGCGGGGCGGATCTCTATGCGTACAGTCACCGACAATGATACCGTTGACACCGAAACGGGACTGCATCGGTAAGTCTGCTCCGTCATCGTATCATTTTATTCTCTCTCTCTCTCTCTCTTTCAGTGATAAAACCTTACCGCTTATTATAGTGGCACTTCTTCACGTACTGGCGATGCACGCTAGAGTATTAACGACATGGCCGGTACATTATACGTGGCAACAATTGTCAGGAATTCCAACAGAGCCTGCGGCACCTCTCGCCCTCACGCCGCATGAGAGAGAAGTGCCTTTGCTCCTCCGCGATCCGACTGCGCTTCTTATACAGTTTACCCTATTGTTGCCCTTACATTTGGATCAAAGTGAGTATTACCTTAGAAAGCGGACATTATTTGCGCTCAAGTCTGCTTCAACGCTAAAAGAATTGTCAGATCTCTATTACGTGCCGCATCTGATTCCCATCGTTATTCTCATCTTTCAGCCTATTTTTCCAGCGTTGTAAAGGTCATTTACAACTTGCTTTACTATCAAGTGATACTGCAGATAAGCTCACGCCTTTCGCAAAGCGAGAGAGAAACCATCCTGAGAAAGGGACAATACATCGAACGGGGTGGCTCCACATCAAACATCATTCTACACAGGGTAGTTGAGTACTTCAGTGAGAGCTTTTTGTATCAGCCCACAGCGGCGACAACAACAACAACAACAACGGCGGCGACGACAGCAGCGGCAGCGGCAGCAGCAGCAGCAGCAGCAACAGCAACAGCAACAGCAGCACCATCATCAACGACGACAACAACGTCGACGACAGCAGCAGCAGCAGCAGCAGCAGCAGCAGCAGCGGCTACTGCCACAACAGCAGCTGCTGCTACAGCGTCCAAATCTTATGCCCGAGTAAGATTGCACTGCATCGAGCAACAAGTGAGTGTTATCCTGCCCCGCCTTCTCAACATTATCACCGATAGGTTAAACACTGTCCCTCCTAATTATTACCAATTTCAGATTCAATCGCTGTGTTTACCCTTTCTTCGCGTAGCCGCATTGCTACGTTATCATCTTTATGAGCAACCACTGCCATTGGTCAGCACACCGCAAACTGAGTTCGTCCGATTGGTCTACTATCTCGAACTCGTATCCGAAGGTATGGACTGGGAGAGTTTTAATTCGACGGTCGCACTCAACTGGCAGGATAACGATGCAAGCACGTCGGTACCACGATTATGGTGCGATCAGTTTCTCACCTTCGTTGAACGAACCGAAGCGGCTAAAAACCTAATAATGGAACAGCACATATCGTGGCAAGTGCCAAAGTTGCTTAGTCTTCCAAGGGAGTATGAGAAGATCTTCACGGTAAGATGTATAAAATATGCGTCCCGACTGATGCGCCGCAACTTATGCTGCACACCTACATCATCCTTCTCCTCCCTCTTATTTTCAGTACTATCACGAACGTCAGTGTCGTCAGTGTCACTCCGTGCCTCAAGAGATCAGTATTTGCTTGTTGTGCGGTACCATTGTATGCTTGAAACAAAATTGTTGTAAACAAATGAATGTCTGCGAAGCTGTTCAGGTAAGTTAGAATAATATATAGCTTTGCTCATATTAATACTGTGATGGCGAGACGAATTAAGATTATTTTCATCGATAGCACTCAATCGACTGCGGCGGAGGAACGGGTATATATTTGGTTGTTACATCAACATATATTATAGTAATTCGTGGCAGAAGAGCATGTTTATGGGGATCTTTATATCTTGATGACTTTGAAGAGGAAGACAGAGATCTGAAGTATGTATGCGCTTTCCCTCATTAACCTATCAATCTATATATGTCTCAAGGAGGTAAAGGAATGTAAGAGTTTACAAAAACAATTCAATTATCGTTTTAGACGTGGCAAACCGTTATATCTAAGTCAGGACAGATATCAGCTACTCGAGCAGCAATGGTTGGCTCACAGATTTGACCATACCAAGAAGACCTGGGTGTGGCATCGCGATGCTCTGTGACCATTCGTGAACACTCATTAGGATCATAAGGTATAAAGGAGGGCAAATGGGAAAGAATATTGATAGGAGACTTATGTTCCAATTGTCTGTTATCATCCGCAACGCATCGCCACCAGTAACAGCGCTTTACAGAATTAATCGATCGCTCTATAATTACTTACGTATACTATATTTATTGTCACTCCGACGAACAAGAAAGCGCGCCAGTTGCACGATGATCGATCCATCGAAATAGTACTGAACAGTGTTTGGAAGGTTTCGAAAAATATGTAAAAATTGTAGACTGCAAACAAATCGATTGATTATTATAGCAAAGTTTGAGTATATTACGGTTGTCGAGCGAAGAATGCGTTGAAATAACGATTATACTGCTAAACGTTGAACAAAGAATTGTATATTTTATTTAAGAATACACGTACATATAAAAAGGAAAAACATAACGTCCTAACGATTTAAAAAAAAAAAGGCAAATAGAAAAAAATTAAAATAAAGAGAGTACTTACGTAATGTATAAATTTGTACTGTATAGATGAAAATGAAAATGATAACGATAATGTTCCCTGGTTTTTCGAAATTACCGGATGAGACGGCGGAAACGCGATCACCGTATGTTTGATCGCAGTATGAGTTTCAAGAACGTAGATGTAGAGCTAACTGTTTATTGTCCAGTACTGATTCTGTCCGAAGTTGGCTCGGAAAGGCATAGGGAAGAAATTATGCTAACTGAATACATGAAAAAGCTTTCTAATTACTATTAGTTGTTCATCTCTATCACACTCGGAATGTTATGAACATTCTTTTCATTGCTGCTACGTTTCTTTTCCAAAACGGATTGTTACCCCGTTAGAAATCTATTATGGTTATTTCGTAGCGTGCAGGCATCAGTCCCAGAAATAGTTTTTCGATTATATTTAAGCGACGAGTTTACTATAATCTTCTTCCGACAATCTGCATCATATTCTAAAGGATTTGTTCGTACGGTATGATTCATCAGGGCGAGGCAGCGTAAAACAGTACTGTGAACTCTTGACAACATTGAACCTGTTGCATACTTGTCTCGATATAAGCATGATATGGGCTGTGTATAAATGAGATCATAAACTCACATCTTCCTTTCTTTCCTTTCTTTATTGTCATCACCATCATCATCATCATCATCATCATCATCATCATTTATTATTATTATTACTATTATTATTATTATTACTACTACTACTACTACTACTACTACTACTACTACTACTACTACTACTATTACTATTACTACTGCTACTACCACTATGATTATCATTATCATTATTATTATTATTATTATTATTATTATTATTATTATTATTATTATTGTTATTACTACTACTACTACTGCTACTACTTTACTTTGACTTTTACTCCTACTTCTACCGCTACTACTATTACTACCACTACCACTACTACTACTACTACTACTACTAATATAATTAATATTGTTACTAATATTTATCCAAGTGCATGCCACGACGGTGAATACATTAAACCTCTTCCGTTTTGCCGTAAATAGCTGCTACTAGAAATTCTATCGTGGCAACACTATTTATTGGCATTCAAAGTAGCAGCGACACGCCGAATATTCAAACCATGCAGGGGCAGAGTTTCTCTGTCCGCAAGGTGTAGTGCTTTTTTTCGGGCTGAAGGCGCAATTAACGTATCGATACAAAGCAAAGAATGTTACAATCATAAGCCTTGCAACGTTTCAAGTACACGATTGCATTGATTTGTTCTCGAAAAGAGTTGCTTCACGCGAAGCAATTGTTGTATACTGTACATATGTAATAATGCTGGAACGTTTGCGTATTTACAATTATCAGCCGGTACGTAAACCGTGTTGATCTGTACATAATTGAACGATTACATTTAGGAACATCTTTGCTTGTATAATGTATTGCGGCGACGCGTCACGTTAAAAAAGAACGCTGGTGATTAATTATGAGTAACGATGGTGATTATCCGCTATGATCGATGTATAAATAAATGCAATTGTCTCCCAGATAAGTCTAATGAATTTATTAAAAAGCCTTATTGTGCGATGTACGTGTGCATATAAACCTTACCGTTACAGAATAAATAAAGGGTTATTCGTCGTACGATTGTCATGAACATCGTTCGATGACAATATCTTACAATAGGGTGCGGGGGATGATTATAAATGAATCAACGATCGCGAAGAAATTGTCTTTGCAAAATGAAAGTCGGAATACCATATTTAGCGCTTTATTTTTTTGTACAGAATTTCATCAAACATTACCCACGCGCATGCGCCATGCTATACAACCGCACGCTTGCGACTAACCACCGACACACACACACACACATGCGCGAGGGACGCGCGTATGTATTATTACGGAGTATTTCCCTTTTGTGCTTTTAGAACATATTAATGTTCTGTGCGTGTGTGTGTGTGTGCGAGCGCGCGCGCGCGCGCTAGTTCCAACCGTACAGAAACTTTTTTTATTACTTCAATGCACTCCTTCATACACCCACTTAACTTTCCTTCTTTCTCACTTATTTGCATCTTATTTTTCATACATATATAAACGTACATGTAATTATCCTCGAAACGTTACATATGTATAAATATTATTTTTACGCACATCTATATAATATCTTCATATGAGGAAGTAATGTGAATAAATAAACTGCAGAATTATTGTGTCCACTTAGAAAATAGTAGCTCGTTACGTTCCAAGGTATGAGAATGTATATTCATTGCGTGGCAAAAATTATGATGAACAAGGATACAATAGAACAAAATTTATCATTTCTTACGTACATTACACAGGATAATTCATTTTGGTTTGCAAAAATCTTTCAACGGTGATACATGTTTGACTGTTAATACGCCGATTGTATTTTCAAGAAACGTTTTACTTCGAGCTATTTAGCAGGAAACAATTTTTTTATACGGGGAGAAAGTGATTAAGAAAATTGATAAATTTCGCCAATTGTAGGCGAATTTAATCGAAAGGGCAAATAAAAGTTTTACGATTCAAAGTTTTCTTTATTTTTGTATCTTTTTTTTTTGTTTTGTTTTAGTTTTATTATAGACGTACCTCAAACGCAACAATTTTGTTAAACCATGCTCACGCAACGTATCGTATGTATATATTTCATTTTTCGTAACAAAACTAAAACCGATTTGAAGTTTATCGTTCCTAAATCTACGTAATCCGGCGATTCATAATGGGCGTGGAGACGATTAAGATGTATAAGAACCGCGACATGACGTACAGGCGACACTTAAGTATTATTTGCTCCAGCAATGGAACGTGCTACAACTCAAAGATAAAAATACCTGCCGCTGGTCCACTTATTTTGCCTCATTACAGGAATGTAGAACAGCGCTTTCGTAATATTATGTGAAAACTCAAGAAATTCTTCATTAACGTACGCATGGATATCAATAAACTTGTCTGTCTCTTTGTTATGATAGTGCCACTTTCACTTTAAAAAATATTATAACGAAATTGCGTGATAGATCATTCGATTTCCGTCTCAATAGCCACCACCCGTTTGCTCTTGATATACCTCAATGACATCATCATTTTCCATTTCCAGCTGAAAATGTAGGGTAGTTTGTATGTATTCAATGTTCTACAAAAAACTCTCATCTCATTCTTTAGTTAGTGTGATGGTTTCTTACCTGCTTTGGTGTTTCGTCGTCATTGATTCTTTTGCCGTCAAACAGAAACCTGAGAGATGTCATGGGTACACCCTAATGTACAGAAATGGAAGGAATAATTTTATCTTCATTCCGATATATGTATACGTACGTACATAAGTAAATATGCACATATAAACACCCGCACCCAACTTTATTAGTCTTTTAGAAGAAGCTACACAACGACAGGCAATTTGCAAATGGATCAAAGTAAAGATTAATTAATTAAACAAATAAAATAAGAACAATGATACGTTACAGGGCATTTGCGCGCGTACGTTCTGTTGTATGTGCCTCAAAATGTATCCATGAGCATGTGCATGTGCATGTGCAAGTATATTCATCCACATAATCCGAGGGAGTGCGTGCGTGCGCGCGCGCGCGTTTTCTCAGGGAGAGGGACAGAGACAGAGAGCGAGAGAGAGAACGGTGCAGGGGATGGGAGAGCGAGAGAGAGAGAGAGAGAGAGAGAGAGAGAGAGAGAGAGAGAGAGTGAGAGAGGGGGGGGGTAGAGAGAAATAAAGTAAGAGAGCTAGGTATATATAAACAGGGAAAGCATTTTAAAGAAAATATCAAAAGACCGATTTCGCAAAAAAATGAAAAAAGTAACCACTCAAAGAGTTACAGAACTCGCGGATCCTAGTATTAAAATAGGAATATTCGTATAATCGAGAAGAAAGAGGAAACTAACTACTCGATCGCTGTACGATTTCTTGAGTTTGCCCATTTGAGTGGTCATCTTTACCCTAAAGTGAATCTCGTTGCTATCCTGGAAGAATAAAATATCCGTAACGTAATATGTACTTTCAAGAAACGTATTCTGCGACACAATCTTTATACACTTACATTTCCAACAACTTTAAGCTTAATGTATTCAGAATTCGCGTCTCCCGGACCGGCTTCGGGTTTCTGTTCCTAGCATAAAAGGTTAGAGCCGTTAAATTCGTGGACGTTCAACGATCTTGAACAATGCGCGAAAGTCAAGTTCGCTACGATATGCCAAGCAAAAAGATTATTTCACAAATAGACTCACCTGATTGTCCGACATGGCAATTAATTAAGGATAATAATTGTCGACCACGCGCCAGAACGATAACCAAACACAAGCACGCAATATGGCGCCACGCTTTTGTCAGTTTCACAGCCTCCTACGTTGGGCAGAGGAAATGTTGACGCTTGGAGCGCCACTTGTTCAAAACGACATCGTTTGCCGTCCGTACTACATCGAACCTACTATATCCCTTGAAATTTAAATAAGTTTCGATCAACCGTTCCGATATTTCAGTCACTCCACCTAGTTGATGCTAGCATAATTGTACCGATGACGGCTGTCATTGTCCACGGTATATCTTCTCACTGATGCGACTGCGTAAAAATTCTTCCAACACTTTGCACCATTCGCTTTCAAATATTCTCTCAACGCTATCACCATTTATTTATTATCATGGGCTTCAGATTTATTGGTAGATCGATAGATACTGGGGGCATCGGCTCAACGAAGCTAACAAGTGTGCACGAAAATATGATAGTTGCGCTTCGCTTCGATATGTACATCTTTTGTAGAGAAAAAAACAAACAAAAAATGCAACAGATTTGAATTGGTTGATTCTATCGTTCAAAAACGACGAATATCTCGCTTGTTTATGTTGGCGAAACTGGAATGCGCCAATGTAACGTGTAAGAGCAGGGAACAGAAAATTCGATTGGTTCTTTCAAATCGTGAGTTGATGGAACGAAAGAAATAGAAACGGTTTTACACGTCGCTGTACATTCTGCCCAATTCTGCCCCATATGTATGCTTTGAGTGACTGGATATTGCAGCTCACCATAGAGGAGCATGAACATTACCTGAGCGAACATTTGAAAAATGGAACTGTCACTTAAATCATGCTGCAACAGATTAGGACCAATATTGACGTAATTAATTGATATTTTATTCAACTTGAATTTCGAACATTTCCTAATTGAGACTTTATGTTTAACTGACAATATTACCCGCGTGTCATATTGCACTTATCCAGATGCCATTTCATTTCTACGATAATCTCAGAATCCACGAATGTAAGCAACTTTATACGTATTCACAAACGGTCGGCATTGCTAGATAAACATGCTAATTTTTGGTTCGGACGAAGACAGTAACAGTGAATCACGGAGTAAGAGAAATTCAGCCATTGCTAGGAATAATATCGTACGAGGAACTGACGCCTCAGTCCATGACATTTTGACAAGCCTGAAAGATATAACAAGCGAAATTCAGAAAACATTACGCATAGGTATATTACATACGCTTAGAGAGAATATAAACACACACCCACACATATTTAGAAGGAGTTGTGATCGCACGCTGAAATCGGTACTTTCGTACGAAAGCACACCCCTTCGAAGGTGAACCCTCGAATTGAGCATGTCGCGCACAATTTGGCTGCATAATTCGAACGGAAAATGAACGACGTCGACGTTTATGTGAATTAAGGTGAAAACAACATATGATGGAGATCAATAAATGATAGAATTAAGCTGTAATCTACGTTTCGTTGTACTCTATTCTCGTGTTACTCATATGATCATAATAGGTTTCTATGAATTTCCTTTTCAACATTATTCGCGTTGTTAATGTCATCGTTTGCTTAAGGTGATCGTCGATCATCCCCGTGTCGGTTGTCAGGAAAGTGGTTGCGTCGGTGGTGGTGGCGGCGGCGGCGGCGGCAGCAGCGGCGGCAGCAGCGGTGGTGGTGGTGGCGGCGACGGCGGCGGCGGCAGCGGTGGTGGTGTCGGCGGCGTCGATGGCGGTGGAGCTGGAGGTGATGACAGTGGTCGGGGTCGGTCGTCGCGGTAATGGTGGTGGTTGAGGATCGTGTGATAAAGTCAGTGGTTCGTTGCCGGTGATAAAAACGTCAATCCTTAATGCACGGCGTGGCCCAAATGCATTAGCGTTGACAGAAATTTGATTTCTGTTAATATAATAGAATTGACGTTGCAAAAACTTCAGTGAAGCTTATTCGAACTAGTACTGGATTAATTGTTTCTCTGTTTGTCGTGTCTGACTTTATTCCCTGCAATTGTTGTCGTTGCTGCTGCTGCTGCTGCTCCTGCTGCTGTTGTTGTTGTTGCTGCTGCTGCTGCTGCTGCTGCTGCTACTACTACTACTACTACTACTACTACTACTACTACTACTACTACTACTACTACTACTACTACTACTACTACTACACTACTACTACTACTGCAGTTTTCTGTCATTTATATACCGTTCTCTTGTTATTATTATTGCGCTGTCGGCGCCTCCACCCCCGTTACCAATATCGTGTGCGCAAAGTTGGAACGTGAAAGAAGTCGTTGCATCTACCGTCATTTGTGAGAACATATAAGAGGAAATGGCACCTTCGTGCTTCGAAGTGATACTTGTTATATGTATTTTGGTGCTGCCGTTTCTTTATGAGATGAGTCGGACCTTCCGATACTACTTCAAGTTCCTTATATACTACGGCATCGTAATGGTCAACGCTGTTCTCGTCATACCAATTATGACGTTCCGTCCCGGCAACGTGAAGAATCTTTTGTTCGTAATATTCTTCAATTTTGTCTTCTCCTCTTCCCTCAAGCATTCTCCCATTTCAATCAAATGTTCTGTTCGTTATGCGTAATATTTATTCGTTTAGTTGTTAAAATTAGCAATGAATATCAGAGAACCTTAAGTAAAAGAATCTCAGTTGCAAATAATTAAACAATTGTTTTGTACTCAATCAAATCCTATGCATTGTTGGCGTAACGATTGGAACCAAAAGATTCTTATTCCATTTCTTCATCCCATTTGTCGAAAGACACATTTTAATCAAACTTGCATCTGCAAAAGATAGAATGGAGAATTACAGCTTGCCTATCAATGCCACATAAGCATTTAACATGCCTTATTTGAAAATATGCATATAAGGATGACAATATTAACAGCCATCTGAGCATTGCCATTTCATTAAGCTCTGTCCATAATAATCTCTTGTCCTATTTAACTTAAGAGATTCTATCTGTCCCTTATATTATGGTGCCATTGAAAAATTCTCGCTTTAGGTTGGCTTCCTCGATATGTCATTATATCAGTACTTTGCTTGGCTTACGATGGGAATTACGAGGGCGAGAGCATTTGGAAAAAGAGAGAGCTTGCATTATAGTTGCAAATCATCAGAGTTCTTTGGATATACTGGGAATGTTTGACATATGGTCGGTAATGGATAAGTGCACAGTGGTCGCTAAAAAGGAGGTTTTCTATGCATGGCCATTTGGCTTAGCTGCATGGCTGTGTGGCTTGATATTTATAGACAGAATGAACTCTGAAAAAGCTCGATCCGTTATTAATACTGCGACAAAGCACATTAAAGATAAAAAGGTATGTCGTATGAGTTTTGCACCGTAATCGTTTAACTAATATTTCATTTAGTATACAATCTTTTTGAAACAGATCAAGCTGTGGATATTCCCTGAAGGTACCAGGCATAATACCGGAGAGATTCATCCCTTCAAGAAGGGTGCATTCCACGTTGCTATCAGCTCACAGTTACCCATACTACCAGTTGTTTTCTCATCGTATTACTTTTTGTCAGCAGAAGAGAAAAGGTTCGATTCCGGTAAGTGTTTTAAGAAAATGAGCACGCGAATGTCACTTTTCTCCCGCTCATTTCTCTCATTAACCGTTTTTATGTCCTTCTGTCAATAATATTCGTAACCATTCCCAAAGGGCGCATTGTAATAACGACCTTGCCGCCGATATCGACGGAGGGCTTAAGTACCAACGATGTGGAAACCTTGATGGAGAAAACGCGAAACGCGATGGGCCAAGTTTTTCACGATACCAGTCGCGAGGTGCAGATGTCCCTGGTCAAAACAAAATCTTATTTGGACTGATCAGCTAATGACACCGGCTTACTTCCTGAAAATTGCTCTTTACAATCTCTGAGGTGTCATCAATAATTTATATGCTCGGTACGCGGAATCACAAATCACGCAAGCCAAAGACTACTTTCGTCAATATTTATACCATTGATAATGTTAGCGTGTGCGTCTACCGAAAATTCTCTACACGCTCTCATTGACCGTTCGGAAAAGGCGATTGCGCGACCGTACCGCCTTTTCTCTCTATTTATTCTAGTTTTAGCCTCATTGCCCTTATTAATGATATTATTTCACTTTTTGTTAGTACAATTACACATGCGACGTGAATCTTTCTTTCTCATGTGAACGCTCTGACGGCTCTAATGTCATGACGGATGAAACTGACGGTCAAGACCAAGCTACATTCGGTTCATCTTTCGAACGTCAATGTCTCGCCACATAATCATTATTCCTCCACACTGTTCATGGCCGCTATTCTCCGCTACCAGACGAAGAGATTATTCTTATTCTCTAAATGTGGGGGGAGGGCTAGATGAGGGGGAGAAAGAGAAAGGGACGAACGACAACAGATAACGACCGACTGACAGAAGGATTTAGAATCCTTTCTACCTTTAGCGTAAATGCGTACGATGAAAGGGGATATCTTAAAAACTACGTCTAACAATGAAAACAGTATATTTGAATAATTGCTTGGGATGCGCGTAAGCGTTCACCTAATATATACATGTATATGTATATTCTTATGACGTATATTATATACATATGTCATGATGACGGTAACACGATGACGATGACGATGACGACAACGACTTAGACGACGACAGCGATCACCATATTTAACACAGTGTGATTATTGTAAATATTCTTTGGAGAGTGTCTTACCGTTTCAACGGTGCTTTTTAACACGGTTGTCACAAATATATTTATTTTATCGCGTATCGTTTAAACACAGCGACTCGATTCACAACAGAGCGAGTTCACAGAGGCAGTCACTGTTGAGTCACTCGTGCGACCCGTTCTTCCTTGTACATAATTTCATCACACGTATTGACAGAAACATCGAGTTCTCGAGTTTTCACACTTTCTGTTACGCGAAGAACCAGAGAGGAGAATTCTTGGAATAGCAGTGGCAGTGTATCTGCTCTTTAAATATCAACGCTAGTTACCATCGTACAATTTGAACGGCTCGTTAAGCGATCGCTATGTCATGTAGGAATTCGCTCGTCACCTTCTTTCGTACGAGAGACACGCGACGCGATAAACTTTATTCGATCTTAACCGTGGGATATGCGTAAAAAAAAAAGAAAGAAATCTAGTTGCTAACGTGTATAGGTAAAAGGTACGACGCAAACTTATGTTCCGCCGTTTAATTTGCAAGAAATTCTAAAATTCCCATTGAACTGCTTCCCTATGGCTCTGCGTCTTCTCGTTGGGTTTCTCTCTAATGTGTGATTTTACCTTTAACGCCAGAACCGTTCGACGACGTGTCAATCATTCGTAGCCAATCGTGTTTGTACGCTGCTCAACATGATCAATTCAGAATTGATTGCGCGTTACGTGGGTTGGAAGACTTTGTTGATCGTAGACATTTTGATGGCGGCCTTACATTGTGCAAATGTTTACATCTTGAGAGGAACGAACGAAACTATTGTTAGCCATAGTCACGGTGAAGTTCTCGCCAGAAGTACATAGAAAATATCCCTAATGCGTACCTCATAAAAGTACGAAAACGATGCTTAACTATTTGATTAACTATTTGCCTTGCGTTGGCTTATAAAGTGATTGAAACTTTTGCATTGGATATATACCTCTGCAGATGGCGTCGATGCACCCACCGTATATATAGACCGCGCTATTGCCGGTATCTCTTGTGATGTAACCTGCTGTTAAGAACATGCGACTCCGTATCCTAGTCTATTGTACATCAACGGATGTTCTGCTTGTCTATAAGTGCCATTCTTAGACTTTATACCATTTACTTTTATTAGTTTTTAATCGTTTACTCTGTTCTTAACATTCTGCGTTCTAAGTCGGAGCAGCATTCATACATTCCGCTGGAAATCTTTACGGATTTTATTTTTATCCATATTTTATTTAATCATAATAGAATTCATACAATCTCCCTGTAGAGATCCTGTTGGTAAGACGGCAAACCGCGAGACACCATTGTCGTTGGCAAAATATTCGGCATTTCACATTTTTACTCCTTATTTTATTTTACTCTTTCTCGCTCCCCTACGTGATTGTGGTACCACCACCATCCGGAGAACGGAACAAGTCAACCCTTCACGTCGACTCTAATACCGTTCCAAGTCCGAAACCTATCGTTAAATACGCTAACCATTATATACGACGTGAAGCGACACTACGATTGGAACGCAGAAGGCGTTTCACTGTTTTAATCTTCCTAAGAAAAGGCGATAATACACGCACAATATCAGACCAACAGTTTTTATAAAGTAGCCCATTTTCGCATCGTCCCAGTTTATAGTAATTAGGTAGTAGGGCAATAAACGGATGTATGACGTTCTGCCCGACGATGTGTCATACAAATAGCGGACAGTTTGTTGGAAGCCCGATTCAAATTGTTTCGTTGCGTTCAGCGAGACCTGTACACCGATAGCAAATTCGTGAAACACATATGCGCGAATTACGAATACGTGTTCTTATGCACGAATCAATGTATACATGTGATCCACATTTAGTCAACTTTAAATCTAATGCTAACGGTATGGCAAATTATTATTCGATGCAGTGCCAACGAAAACCGTATACTTGTCATGCATCATTTTAATTATTATGCGTTATATTATTATGCGTGGCTCACGATGAAGCGCGTTTCCAGATTGTAATGTTAAATGGCGCGCACGCGCGCGATATCGTTCAACAATCAGTATGCCAGTTTGACGACTAATAATTGTAGCGCCGATTTATTAAAGTGCCCTATCCTAATCCAAAGAACTTTATATACTTGAGCTGTGTACTTACATAATACAGTATGTATCGTGTCATGAATGAATGTGTATTTAAGCGGGGTCAAGTTACCTCACGAGTCATTTATTTCTTTTACCGAGAAGAGATTATTCTTAAGATACCGAGGAGAGGAGCAGAACTTCTCCTCGCCATCAATCATTACCAATAACAGGACACTATTGTAAATTGTATATGGTTTGCACAGTAAGAACGAAATAAAAAGATACAGTCTAAAGCTATGTCAAACATATTTGCCGTATTTTAACTATTATTATTATAGTTTCGTAAGTGACAACATCGGTGCGGCTAAACCCAAAATAAAGTTGTCGCTATCCGTGGTAAGGAAGCACAGATGGGTACAGAGCTGAAATATATGTACATGCGAGACCGGTCTATAAGAACGTAGTAGCAATGAAGTTGTCAATGTTTATGATGATAATAAAACTTATAATAACCATTAAAAGACAACAGCGGAATGCGGTTGATTCCTTCCAATTTGCAATCGAATACCATTCCTTGTACGTTGGTACCAGTTGGTACTGGTTGGTACAGCTTGACCGCGAGTCACTGCTTTTCACTGCAATCGGTACAAGTACAACGACAATATATCTTTTTCAATTAATCGAAAATCAACCTCTTAACAACAGTAATTCAAATTAAATAAACAGTGAGTAGGTGCGTAATAATATAAATTAGTGCACGATTCATATTTCATTCGCGCTAATGAAAGTAGTTCCTTCATCGTAGAACATATTCTACCGCCACGTTGCAGCGGCACGGGTTGCGCACGCACGTTGCGCATCAAATGTCCCACCCTAATCTCAGCACATATAACTATTACCGTTAAATTTCTTAAAAGTTTCGATAATAATTGTTTGTCGCGCGAAAAAAGATGTCCCCAAGCTGGCAATATACTTTCCTAGATCGCAGAGTACAATTCCAACGAATCGTATATGTGTCGCGTTCAAACAATTCAAATTACAAAATATACAAGTTTATAAACTTTTCTTATACCCGGCAGTAGAATAAACTTCCGCACACGATTTTGTCGAACGTCAATGGCTAAATGAAACATGGATCCGATTGGTCAGAGAAAGTTCGGCAGTGTCAGGTTATTCGTGAAAACGTTGTGAACAAGCTACGATAAAACCCTGCTGACTTGATCCCAACCAATCCCAACGCAAGACAACGCAAGAAAAAAAAGAATTACTATGGCGTAAGATTGAACAAGCAAGAACGATAGAAATACATATGTATTGTCGGACTTACTTCTGTTTTCTTACTTTCACATTCATAAACTATTCTATATAATACTCTACCTTGTCGCTGTGTATCCAAAACCGAAGGGAAGAAGAAGAAGAAGATAATTCTCTACCATGCCGACGTCGTAGCGCTATGTAACTTATGGTGTCACATTCCCGGCCAGAAGAATTGCAGTTTAGTCGCGTCTCTCCGGTACAGTCCGGTATCTTTTCGCTCCTTTCATTGTAAACTGCCTTTATGCATCACGTTTGACCATTATCATACATACATATGTTGTACATATAATCGCGACGCTTGATCTGACAGTTTGCCGGTGTATAATTGTCGTTTAAATTTTGTACGCCAGAAAAAAATTTAAATGCGCCATAGCATGAGTAAATTAGCTAGAGTATCGAACGATGTCTCGCACCTGGAGGGCACAGATAAGCGAATCGTTAACAAGAGGAGATCTTCAATATTTAACTCACGAACAGTGACATTTGAGAAAAATGATGGTTACTCATATCGTTATTAGTACCGAAACGTGATGTATACTATATTACCATCTAACGTTCTGCCTCTTTCCAGATATCAATAGTGCTCGTCGAGAAACAAGAGGAGATGAAGATGAAATATACAACGTTCGCAAAACTGAAACACCAACAGCGATATCATTTTACAGTGGGGAGTCTTTTGACCTACGACAATACGTCGATCATCTAATTTCAGAAACGAAAGCATGGCGAAAATTGTATAGTGTTCGTAAAGCTGAGAGACGTCGTCTTACGAAAGAGAGAAGGGTCATCGAATGTAAAGGTCAACAAAACAATTTGTCTGCTCTCTCTGGCGTTGAACTAAAGTTTGTAACATCTCAACCAAAGTACAAAGACATTGAAATGAATTATAATATGTTATCAAACTCAGCGATAGAGGTATCAACGTTGTGTCAACTCGTATCAAAACTAAATGGGAACTATGTCAGAAGAATGGAAGAGGACCTGTACCGTGTAGTTAAACGTATTGTGAGATTATCGGAGACTGTACCATAAAGAATTACAAGCTCTTTTCAATTTCCATTAATCATTGATTTATTCCGTACATGTGTCTTTGCCACTTTTTGTTCCCTCCGCATTGTTGCAATGGCGCCAAAGCGTTGCATGTCACCTTTCTTTTGATACCGCCGGGTGTACACTGTTCCCTCACCATTACTCTTGCAGAGCATTCAATATCGGAGATATTCCAGGATAGATAGAAAGATGCGGTAGAGTTGTCATCTATGTAAATGGAAGCTCTTTCTTCTATTTGCTTTTCTTTCCCTTTGCGCCAAGAATTCTTTCCTCGAAGTACTACTATGTAGTTCTAGGATATGATTAATTTTTCTAACAATTTCTTCTACCGTTACAGAATCAGCTTCAAAATCGTGATTTTTAAAAGAAGCCGACTGATGTAAGCCATGAGTTTGTTGACCTGAACGAAAGATGAATATTTCAATTTTATGTTTGGTACATGGTAGAGAAAATACATGGTACAGTCATCGCTGTAATTGAATACCGGCATTATCGAAAAGGAATGAAGTGCATACGAACCGCTAAGCGCAGCATCCAACGTCGAAGAGTGCTGCGGTCTATAAACCAACGTGAACATCGTCTTCGACCCCTTGTTCTCAATGACCTCGCACCATGCAATGTTATCTATATGATAACTTACGGCACGCTGTCTGTTCCAGAATCGCCCTGCACCCTTTCCCGTTATCACAGGATCAATTTCAATCTTTTCACCGGATATTCCAAGATGAATCTCAGTTTTGGCTCTTACTTTATTGATTATGTAAACTCTGTTTACGTATCGATTATTCCGTATATGGAAGAAAAAATTTATTTCGACGATATTAATTTAAGCAGAGCGTCAATGAAGACTACCCTGAAAAATGTCGCATTTATCTATGCGACAATTGAAAAGTAAAGATATATCACCTATAGGATTGATACAGTGGAGCTTCCATAGCTGTTGTGTGCCCTTCCATCTTCGCCAAGTCTTTTTCCACTTCTTCCTGTTCTTTGTCCTGTGCGGTTGTTACATCTTCCTCAATCCGTGGCTCAATCGAACTGGCAGCGTTGTGCCGCGCCCTATCGCTTGGCTTTAATTCGACAAAACCTAACGTCAAAAATTCAAATTTCGAAATTGTCTCCCTCGGATCTAAGCAGGGTAAATCAAAGTCCACTTCTCCGTCATCTTCAGTAATGTACAGACCATATTTGTTGATGTCTTCTCTGTGGTAAATTAACGCTCATGAGAAAGCATTTACCGTCAGACGAAATTTCGTACAATAGGGTAGATTTTATACGCACTTCAAAGGATGATCTGGATGTTCGCTCGCATACTTATAGCAAATCAACCCAATACATTCCTGCACTTTCGCTGTTGCCACTACAACAAGCTGAAAGGAGAATGGCCTCTTCTCTTTCGGTAAGACGCACATAAAGATTCTGTACTTTCTTATGGCAATTCCAACTTGTGCCTGTGGCGCAAGGACATAGATACTTTGTAGAAATTATTGACTTTTTTCTAGATGAACCCGTTATAATCGAAACTAGCTCGCACGTACATTCCCATCAAATTTGGCATATTCCCTGAACGGGTTCTGTGGCAAATTTGGGCACTTTTCCAATTGCTCCGACAAGAGAGAATGCCTCTTAGTCACGGCTGTAGGGTCCTTCTTACGAAAATCCTTTCTTCTGAATAATTCTGACTGCTTATCCAAAGGAACAGCACCGACATTATGTTCCCACTTTATGTGCTTGACCTTTGCAGCTTTTTTCCTTTCCAAATCCATCTTCTCGAGTCTCTGGGCTGTATTTGAACGCTGCCTATGACTGAACTCCATGTCTAGATGTGGTGTGGATTAAATTGTGTGACATTATAAGCGTGTTAGGGGCATAGCTTCCGCATAATCTTTCCAACGTTTAAAATCAATCATTCGTATACGATACCCATTTGTATGTCGTAAGATTCCGCTAATGCGTCCAAATCTTCATCATCGCTCTCCTCCAATTCAGGATAACACTGCAATGTTCCATTGGATTTTAATTGCTTCGGAATGTCCTCACCAAGCATTACCATTTCGCACATTCCTTGCAATAAGATAAACCAATTGTTATTTTTTGCAGAGTAATAATGTTCATACGTATTAACATAACATAGCACAAATCCATTTCGATCATAACCAATACGTTCGTTCGAGGTTAACGACATTTATTATGTCGTAAACTTTGTTTGTAAGCAGCTGTAACTGTCATAAGTTAGTCGCACTCTGCGTACCTGTGTCATCGGTAGACAAAAAACTGTCCCTGATGTGTGACAACAGCCAATGTTGATTATCGTAAAGAGCCATTCCGTCGGCAGATAACACGCGTAACTAATGAAACGTTATTGCCAGTTGCAGATTCAAATTGGTCGATACACGGGCAAACCGTCCGTCAGCACTTGCATAGTAAATTATGCACATACGTCCATTGATTGTATGTTAATACTGCAGGCGAACAGTCGTATTCAAAGGTACACATGTCTCATTTCTTCGAAAATCATCGCAGATAGCACGTTTAATACATTACAGCGGGAATGGCAGACCCTAACGGGTTACAATTTCAAACAGTCATGTTTGTCGCAACGTCGTCTTTTGGTAGTCATAAACTAACCTCTATGCACAAGTTACTCCTACATGCACACCAATGTTTTTAATTGGACCTAAAACGATGACTGCACGGAAGTCATTCTGCTTATCAAACCGTATACCTCGTCTACTACATATGTATATCATAAACTTTATATGGTGAGACGATTTGAATTATTCTTCTTCTTCTTCTTCTCTTCGTTGATGGATATACAGCGACTCTGCTGTATCGACCATGTGGGTGGCTTCTTATGGCGATGCACTATTATTATTCACTCATGCACTATGTTATTCATTATGAAATTCTATTAGTTTTTTAATTAGTTTTTTGTTTCGTGTAATTTGAATTATGGTAACTAAAAGAGAGATGTTTGCACGTCGACAGATGGCGTGCAAGAAACCTATTTGAACGGAAGCTTAAACTTATATCTCAAAAGGTGGCGTATCATTACTCTACTTCGTTAGAGCTTTCTTGACCAACGGTCTTTTACTTCCGGTGAATCATGGTGAGTGTAGCATCTTTCACGATGCTATTCGTTATTCCTCATACAGAATCATTTAATTTCGCGAAAGTGTAAATAGCCTTTGAACGAAGAAAGGTTTTTCAATGTTTTGCGACTATCAGAAGTTTACTTCATACATTTTCAATTAAAACCCATGCATACGAATCGTTATCAATGGTTTACATAACCTTCCTTTTCGGGAGTGTCGCAAAGCACATGGAACTCGCCTTTCTCTGCTTACGCACCTCTTTGATCGAACACGCCGCAACGTAGCAGTAATGCGGTACAGTGAGAAAGAAAGCAAACATTTACGTTGATATTATGTCAATCGATTTACACAAATGTGACATCACGCGCAGAATATATTAATGGTTGAAACTTAATTTCTTCTTGACAGCCGTTCAAGAGGTTTGTCGAGTCGGGACGCGTCGCCTACGTGAGCGATGGCCCGTATCAGGGCAAGCTCGTCACAATCGTCGACATCATCGATCAAAACCGGGTAAGTGGCGTCACATACAAAAAAAGTCATACATATATATATATATTTTATTCCTCTTCGCTCATATGCCAGAGAGGGTACTTCTATGATGAACCAGTTTTAAGATAGGAATTGCCGGCTGACGATTGCGTCTGATGCCACTAAAACAAAATCTGAAGATGTGCTTATAGAATCTAAGGCATACTCCACATGCAACCAATTTCTTACTGTTATCAGTAAAACTTTGTCTTGTTCGTAGGTCCTTGTTGACGGACCCTCATCCAAGGTACCCCGTGGTCAGATGAGGCTCAACGAATTACATTTGACCAAGTTTCGCTTGCGCTTTCCATACACTGGCTCGACACGAGTAGTGCGGAAAGCTTGGGAAAAAGCAAACATCGATGAATCATGGAAGAACACAATGTGGGCAAGAAAAGTTGAAGCCAAGAAGAAGGTAAAAAAAAAAAAAACGCGATGAACGATCAACCTACAGATTAATGAAGACCTTAATAGACTGATACAGAAATCTTATCGCATTACGTTTGTCAAATTCTTTTAGCGTGCTGCGCTCAGCGACTTCGACCGCTTCAAGTTAAGAAAGGCCAGGCAAATCAGGAACAAGCTGCGAACAGACGCCTTCTACAGATTAAAAAAGAAGACGAAGAAAAGTAAATCGGCGAGCGGTGCGGCGGACAAAGCCAGCGCCAAAAAAATAGAGAAGAAGAAGTAATGTCAGTCGTATTTTGTGAAATAAAATGGAAAATGCGTTTACACGAAGTCAATTGTTCGTTCAGACGATTCAATGCACGCGTGAATTTGAATTCAATACAGAAACATACTTGTTGGCGATGTTTCATCAGTTGACCGTCATTCGGTTTTTTATACCCAAACATTGGTTTCCACCTTTGGTAACATATACATTTATATTGTACATGGGACACGATCGACATCTTTTGACGGAAATTGATCTCTTGACTCTTTTGACATAGCAGTCAACATTTTCATGTCGTTTCATTCGATGCTAATGGAGTTGCAAAGCTATATAGTCAAATCGGAATGTAAGCAATAAATAAGTATCAATTTTGAACACATTCTGTTATACGCAAAAAGGAGGGGGGCGGGGGGGCTAACAGGGTATAATTAAAAATTGAACAAACAGAAGT
This sequence comes from Anoplius nigerrimus, assembly GCA_914767735.1. Classification (NCBI taxonomy): domain Eukaryota; kingdom Metazoa; phylum Arthropoda; class Insecta; order Hymenoptera; family Pompilidae; genus Anoplius; species Anoplius nigerrimus. The sequence continues at coordinate 18,625,911 of OU612083.1, forward strand.
ATGGATAAATTAAAGGTAGAACTTTATTGATCTGTTATTTGCAGTCTTAACCTAACCGCACTTATAGCAAGAACCGATACCAATTGCGTACATAAGGCCAGTTCTACTTTCATAACATCAGCGGCTTTCGGATCTTTCTCACAGTAATCTACGACAAATCTGAAAGCGTTTACACTATTCTCAGTGTTAACAAGCTTAGTTCTCTTGTCATATGTCATCATTTTATTGTAAAGCGTACCGAGGCGAAAATATGCATACAGTGCTGGTCGCAAGAGATCATCAGCAATCTTTGTGCCGTTGTGATCAACAAAATCCAAGAAAGCCTGAAAATTCTGTATGGCATTGGTTGCTAAACGATTGATTTTTGTAACAGCATGCGCGGACGCATCGGACACCTCGCCGTTTGATCCGCGCAGACGCTCTCGCTTTATATCGAGTATATTGGAATAAATGTCACCCAATTCGAATCTAATTTGTCGACAAACAGGCTTGTAATATCTAGGATTTAATTCCTTTACCACACCTTCGAGGATATCTATTCTTCTCTTATGTATCTGAGCTTGTCTGTCTTCGTTGTCTTCAAAGAACGTTAAATTCATGAACGCTCGAGACATTTCTTGTACTATTTCTACATAATCGGATGCATGATTTTCCAACGTATAGTACGACATGGCCTCCTCTAACCATTTTTTAATGTTCAAGAAGACTTTTTTTGCATCGTTGAAATCTAGCAAAAAATTATTTGTAACTTGATTAACAAAGAGTTCTATCTCTTCGTCTCTAATACGAAATTTTAAAACCCGCATCTGACTCGCCGTGTTCTCCTCAACAATTTCCTTAGAATCATCGTGGATCCCGCTAGCATCGTCACTGCAATCGCGACTGCAATCGCCACTGCAATCGCCACTGCAATCGCCACTGCAATCGTTACCGGTACTTGCACCATGACTATCGACATCTGCGGCATTATTTGCAGGAATGTCGTCTTCTTCGACTTTCTGCAGAAGACGTTGCTTCGAGGCAAGCATCAATGATATACCATATTCTGCCCAGCACCTGGCAACATCTGCACTTCTGTGTTTGTAATTTTCCCAGTCAGCGGCAAGCGTTTCGGCATCAACGTCATTGTCTGCCTGTCTCTTTTGCAATAAATTTTCATACTTTTGCAAAACATATACTGCCGCAGCCAAATGATATCTGGCTTGGGAAAAGAACTTTTTCTCCAAAAAATATTGTGATAGGGTAGCAACATTTAAAGCCCAATCCACATAGTCCAGATTCTTAATATTGTCAGCATCTCCTAATTGTCTGTAGAGAGTCTTATGACAATACACGGCGGATTTTGAGTCATCCTTAATCAACTCATAGATCTGAAGTAGGTAATACAACGTCTTTGTGTGAAGTTCCTCCAAACTTTCTCTCGGATTATGAGACTCGGAGTCATTATCGATGTCAAAGTAGGTCAAAATGTTTATAGGTTCATGCTTGTCACTTCTAGTATCGTCATTGAAGTCCTTATAAATTTGCTCAGCGCGTTCGAGAAAATTTTGTGCTTTCATAGGCTGATTCCACTGCGACCACACAATACCCAATTGGTTGAGGACAGAAAGAGCTATTAGAACAGCTTCAGATTCTAACTCTTTGTCATTGATAAGCTGCAAACATTTCATCAATCGCTCCTGACCCATTTTCGATTCTTCACTATCTATAAGCAATATTCCCAATTCCAGATTAACATTGGCAAGTAAAAAGTTAACTTTATCCCTGCACTCATCCGTGGCGTCGGAATCGTATGCATCTAGGGCGATAGTTAGCTCACTCTCGATATCCTGCAAAATACTCGCGCTCGGTAACTTTCGAAGGTGAGTAAATTTTTCCCGAACGCTCGCCAAAGTACTGTCAAACGTCCTTAAGAACGCAGATCGATCCATGCTGACTTTTCGTAAGGCAAAGAGTGCTGCCTTTTTAATCCGGTCCGTCTATTCGTTGTCGTTAATTGTAATTGATGTTGTTCTGCAAAATTTGACGCGGCAATACTCTGTCTCCTCGGTTCTGCATGTTGACAGGATTAGTTCCAGGTACTAGCACCTTAGCCGCGATACTGGAAGCAGCTGCAGTCACAGATATCGAATACGATAACTCATCGTTGTACACAAGATGAAAACGAATGTGCAGCAAGTGGGCAAACGTAATATAGTCAATCGTAATACCGTCACATTGTCGCCAAAATTATGAAAAATATTGTGTCACAGGAAGGAATAGATTGATGTAGAAAATGAAATGGAAATAGATTTCGTACAATATAATTTCTCCTTCACATCACTGGAAGATATATCTATTAAATACATCATCGATGTATAAGACCGCTGTCAACGCGACACATGCCAGCATTAAATGGAAATTGTAGAAATTCCGGCGTCACAAGGAAACGAAATCTTTCGGATACGGATTTATTATAGGTTAATTAAAGAAAACGTTCTCACAATAATTTTCCGTAATGGCGCATTTCTACGTTCTCTCCTGTTCGCTCACGAACGTTAGGTCAGAACGGCGTTACGCGAAGATTGTGTTGTGTCAAAGTATCAACCCCTCTCCAAACGCGATATTAGACGAGAGTTTCTTCGATATCACATACCGCATTACTCTTGAAGCTTGACAACTTCTCAATCGTACATAACGCTGTATCCAGCTGTTGTATCTGATCATGGCATTACCACCAATTACCACGCCCCACGTCACTCTTGTAATGAAAAAGATGGAAATCGATTCAGTATCGATTCGATTTTACTTTGCGGCGATAGTCGATCGAACGTCATGATCAAATAACGAGTGGCAGCATCTCGAAGTTTCGCTCCGATTTTGTTACACGCAGTTACACATACATATAATCGTTAACGTAGTGACAAGCGCTGCTCGAACGTCGTTACGAGCATTGCCAAGCGTCATCCTCTCTGTCACCAGCAGTCACCAGTCAACGCACTAGTATTCTCGTACTTTTGGGTTCTGGCCAGTTCTGGCAGGTTCTCGCTGCAAAAGGACATATTCCGAAATAGATAAATAAGTTTGACGGTAAAACGTTTCCAAGTTAAGCGGTCGGAACTATTAAAACCAGAACATTTTCCATTAAGAGAATAACAGCGATGAAGGGTCAATTAATGGAGGAAATACAGCGCCTAACCAGTAAGTCCTAGTTGCTCAATCAACGTGCCGTTCAAAGTTAGGCTAACAAACAAATTCTTAATACTCCATATCATTCGCTCCGTTATATAACTCTTAATATGACCCTCTGATATTGTAATTTAGTACAAAATAGCATTCTAATACCGATATATTATTAGGGTTAATAGAGGAACGGAAGAAACTTGCCTCGCAAAAGTTTCAGACTAACGAAGTCTCTCACCGCACGCTTGCCGAAAGCGTAAAAAATATCGAGGACAGAACAGCTATCGTCACTACCAATAATCATGCAACGACGTTGAAAACTTCTGCACATTTGAACCGAGAGTTTACATTAGCAAACGTGCATGTCAATCCAAACTTTAAATTGCAAAATCCAGTGATACACGTTAATCCAAGAATTCGAAGGACACAGCAAATACATGTTAATCCAAGGATAATGAAAGATGTCCCTAGCACAAACAACAGCAAATATCGTTACAGCAGCGCAAAATGTTCGGTTCACGTTAACCCAGAGTTAATGACTCGTCTGTCTTCCACAGCGCAGAAAGATGTTAAAGAATACAAGAACGTAGCGAACAGTACTCAAAACAGTTCAATGCATTTGAAGCCCACGACGAGCATAGTTTCAACGCCTATGGGGGAGAAAAAAGCTGTTAACTCCAATATGGTATTATTATCACGGCGTAAGCTTATAAGATTAAGACGTAACACAAAGGTGTCGTCAGTGGTTCTACCTACAACGTCACCTGCCCGAATAAAGAAATTCTCTCGTTCGCCATTTAAGAAGGCAAAGGCAGCGCCACTAAAAATGCATAAGATAGGCGCTGTGGAAATTAATGGAACACAGTGTCCTAACAGCGGCAACCTTTTTTTTGGACCACACGAGCCAAGAGTCAAGTGTGGAAGATACAAAATTGACAGAACAAATCGCTCCACTGCAGTTCAAGGGAGGACGGTTGGTCCGTCGAGCGACGACAGAGCGACAATTACAATCGGTGGAATTCTCTATAAATCGACGAGGAATCAATTAGTACGCGGAAATCTAGCTGCGAAAAGTATGACAAATTTTGATATTCTACATTCTTCGCCGTATGTTTTATCGCAGCGTTATCACGGTTGCTTAATAACCTATTTGCAGGGAGACGTACAGGAAATACGAAGAATGACAAGTTTACTATACTGAAACACGGAAAAAGCTTACGCCGAGTGAAGACCGTTGGCGATACTACCAGCCGTATTACACCTCACTCCGTCACGCATTCAAGTACTAGGAAAGATCAAAAGCGTGCGATCATCGTTCTGCCAAGAACCAACTATAAGAACATCATGAGGTACGTCCATGAAGCGCAGAGTCGCAGTTTCACGTGACATCGAATTATTTCTCGAAATGCCGGAGCCACATTCGCAATAACCGTGTACATCAATGATTTCAGCTCGAAAGTAAAACGGAGAAGCATACAGATATTACAGAATAAAATGCGAAAGAACAATCAGCCCTGCTTATTGTTTCAAAAGTTTGGATATTGCGCGAATAACAAGAATGGCGTATGCCCGAAGGTTCATGACAGAAAACAAGTCTCTCTCTGTAAGAAGTACGACGTCACAATTCATGTTTGAATATTTGCATTACATTGGAAATTTGTTCGACGCAAACGCTTCGTTATCCGACATTGTGTAAAGATTTGTTTGTCCCTTAATCATCTTTCAATTTCGTTCAGATTTCTTCAAGGTAAATGCTTTACTAGCAACTGCCCCCTGTCGCACGACGTTGGACCCGAAAAGATGCCAACGTGCAAGTACTTCTTGGAAGGATGTTGCACCAGAGACGCATGTCCGTACCTTCACATTAAGATGTCCTCTAAGGCCTTGATCTGCATCGACTTTTTGCAGGGATATTGCTCGAAAGGAAACGAGGTAAACCTATCAGTTTGTATACAATTTTTTATTGTAATTGAAATTCCTTGGTTGAAGGCGTTGACACGCCGCAAGTGACAATAACCTTCGATCCTATATCTACCTTACTCGCCACGTGCGGTAATTTAGGATACCGCATTAATGTTTCTCTTAATCAGCCTTATTGTACTGTATCGAGTAACAGTTTCTCGTTCTATAGTGTCAACGGCGTCATGAATATACGTGCCCCGAATTCGATAAGTCAAGAAACTGCAGCAAAGGTAAGTATTGTCCTTATCCCCATAAGTCGCAAACGTCCACTATCGGGCACACCGATAGGCACTTGCAGACAGAACCGAAAGTTTCGCATACCGGTCATCTTAGCGCTGTCGCTACCGACACTGGCATAGGCAGTGGTAGTGGCAGCGGTAGCGTCAGCGTCAAGGTCAACGTCAACACCAATGGCATCAAAAACAACAATAATAATAATAATAATAATAATAATAACAACAACAACGACAACAAGAACAAGAACAAGCACAGCCACAAGGCTAATAATAGTGACGTCATCGAACGCAAAAAAGTAACGAGTGACATAGTTTGTACAACGCTAACGTCTTTCGTGTTTGAGAACAGATTGCGTTACTATGAAAGGACAGATTCTTTAAACAATGACGTCACTGAGGGAACGAAAGACGTCAGGAAGAAGATATTTATCGCTAAGAGCAATGAAACTGTTCAACAATCGCACGAGATGTACGAAATGGCTGAAGACTCATCGTCGACATACACGATGACGATGACCACCGATCGAGCCGAAAACGCTGAAGGAAAGAAGGACAGGTTTACTGCAGTATCATTAAACACTGAATGTGACAAACCGAGCAGGAGACGTCCGATCGGATTACTGCCCGCTTACATTCCTATCAATTAAAGCGCAACGTTCTATGCGAGAATTAACGTTCCGGGTAAAGACGCAACATCACCGTCTTTTCCAAAAGATTGTTACACATCACCTTCGCGTCGGTAGATTTACCGTACAGTGTATGTGTATCATTGCCAATTTAACGAATAGAAAAAAAGAAAGCCGTATCTGTGATATTTATTGTATATAAGAAGACGGTGGTGTTGAAGACAGTCACGTTACGCACGATTAATATCTAATTATTCCAAGACGCGGACGACTCTTAACAGAGGTAAACTGTCCTGCATTCTATGTCCGGCGATTCCCTACGTAAACGTAGTTCGACAAAGGTGAGTCACCGATCGCTACGCAGAATATCCCGAGACGTATTTTTGTTAATTGTACATGACAATTGAATAAATAAAAGTATATTGACAGGTGTGTACAGATCTGTTTTTTCTCTTTTTTCTTTTTTCTATTCGCGATGAGTACTACGCCTGCATACGGGCGTCTGTTTCGATTTTGAAGGGTAAAAGAAGTATCATGTTAATGAAATTATTACACTCTTTATGTAGCAAAAAGCATGATTCGAATAGATCAGAGTTAACGATTAGGTGAGCGGCAGCACTCAATTATTCTCTCCTAGGGTGACGCCTCTTCAGGAACGATAGAACCTTGCGAATAAATGAAAAGACATTCCTTGCATATGTTAAATTATAACATTTGGAGGATTTGCTTCTTCTCCTCTATTTTCAACGCATTCGCTCACTATGTGGTCGGCGGTACCTGCGTATAATAGTTTCGTGACATCCTCGATATAGTTTTATAATATCAAAGAAAATGTACTTACATATGGTCGTACGTTACGATATCGGACATTGCATTCCGCTCAGTGCTGTAGGTGAAATACTATGTATGTTAAAATGATGTTAAATATACACTCGCACTCGCACACGCACACGCACACGTCTACGCTCGTGCCCTAGCGTACACACGTTGGCAATATCAACGTTTGGTTCCATGTGGAAAGCACGTTGCCGTTCATTGTGCGCCGTCTGCGGATGCACAGTATGAGGAAATGTAACTTTGCAATGAACGTAGCCAATAATGTGTCGGAGGAAGAAGTAAATACCAGGTGTTTCGACAGGATTACGTTAAATTAATTTCCTATTTGCTGGATCGTTATAGGCCAATAAAATCGGCGAGTGTAGCAGTAAAGATACGTTGTGCTTGTTCACTGTGCCCGATACGCCTAACCATGTGTTCAACCAATTCCTCATACTTTCCGTAGACATATTTGCCGGATAAACGCCTCTGAACGAAAGTGCCTGCAAATGATATCATGACGTCACACGACTAGGAATTTCCTATATATTAGAGCACAGAGAGAAAAGAATGTGCGCATTTAACCACTCTGGTATGATTTACCCAGCTCAACGATTCATTTGACATTTCTTCAACTCCACCTTCTCTGCGTATGGCACAGTCCATTTGAATTATTAGCAAACCACGTTTCATGAGACGCAGCTTCTTGAATGGTATCCATGTTGTCATGCCATGAATAGCCAACAATTTATTCTGGAAAACAGACCTGTATGTAGAAATATATGTTGTAGGCGCAGCGCTGCCAACGCAGCATTGATTCAACACGTTCAGCACTACGAGCAGAGCGTAAATTGATTTGTCAAGGGCATTGACAGTCTCATTACTGCGTACCATATGTCTGGCATTAAGAGCAGCCAATGAATATGGATGGTCAGCAAACAGATTGGAACAAGAAATAACATTCGTAGCACTCGGCTGATCACCTTTACTTAAGCAAGAAACAACATTGTTCCAACGTAGTTTTAACGATGGATCTTTGACAGAGGAAACTTTGGCTTGTATGCACTCGAATAGTGGCTTAGCATGTCTGAAACGAACTTTGTGTTCGGATAACAAAAAATCTACTTTCTGTTCCGGTGTCCAATAATATCTAGACAGTAGCAGCTTTGGAAAAAGATATGGCAAGAACAAGGCTATACCGCCCACGAAAGGAATTGCAGATACCAAAATGTAGGGGCATATTTTCAATAAATCCTTAGGCATAGAATGCAGTAATTCAAGGTCTACCCTCGATAGACTATTTATGCCATTTAACTCTCGCTTTCGGCGCACAATTCGATAAGTCTTTAAATCTTGAAAAAAGCTCTTTGTACCAACAGAAAATCTGTGGTACGTATGCATCAATTGTGGAATATTTTTTCGCAACTTTTCCTTAATGTCAGTATTACTTGCGTATTTGTCAAGCCAATAAGTTTTCAAACGAGATAGACGCTTTCTCTTCTGTTCATGTCCGCAGCCACTGTGCACGTTCCCTTTCGAGACAATGTATTGCAACACTGGCAATATATTAGAGGGCTCGCAAAGATTGACTTTATGGAAACTCCTGTACATATTTCCGTCTTGAAGTAGCAAGAGACACTGTCATCCTCATTCGGATACAAAGCCAGTCGAAACTCTTACTTGATTTGTAGGTTATCTCGAAATTCCTTCCGCCGCGAAAATATTCATGGTCATATATTAACCTGGCTGAATCATTGACAACATTCGGATAATACCCTTTTTTCTCTCCTTTGCGAAAATACGTTCGAATCGTCGATCTTGCCGCAAAACGTTCACGATCCAGCAGGCAATATATCAACTCTTAGGCGATCGCGATTTTTACTATGGCAGTTAGTCACAGAGTGTGCGTGGGGAGGGATGATGTTATTACGATGTTTGACGGAATGGTATCAGTTGTTCCCCGTAAGGTAATATATATCCATCTTCTGTCATTGCCACATATCCTGACGTAACATTTTTCACGCTAGCTAACACTTTTGTATAAAGCCTGACAGGAGACCGCGAAGGCATAACAAGAAGACTGAAATATTCTGCGCATGCGAAAAAGACAATCTTCGTCGGTAAAAAACAGAGAAATGCTTCCGATAGTATCATACAATGCTCGTTTAATGTACAGTAGAGGCGTACAATAAAAACGTTTAAATGCAGCCCTGTAGACTCATTTTTCTAAACCTGAAAGAGGCGTGTCAAGTAATAGAGTTACATGACCTCACTGTTCTGAAAACTCAATTCGTCCGTACTGTTTGGGTCATTTTTGACCGTATATTTTGAACCATCCCATATAGAAGGTTCCGGTTGCAATTTTTGAGAATGTTTCATATTCCATTCTCACTCCATAGATCCGCAAACGGATCAATGTAAATTGTCTATCGTCTTTACGTGTTATGGGCATTTTTTTCTTGCTGATTTTAGAGCTGTTTTTCGCTCTTTCCCCGAAAGTGTCGCACTGAGAAAACTCCGTTCCTGATTTTTGTCAATGTTTGCTACCTGTCTTCCATCACATAGAAAAATAATTGATTCAATTATCATTACATGTCGTTCAACCAGGTAAATGTCAACTTTTCACTGTTTCTTGACACGATTTTTGTCATATCTCCGAAACTATTGCACTTAGACGGTTCGACTTGCGATTTTCTTTCATGTTTTCAATCCCTCTTCATGTTGTATGAAGGCGAATACAGATTACCGTAAAGTAAATATACGTGTATAAAATGTCTCTTAAATTTGCATGGCATGTGGGTGGAGCAGCGGGGAAGGTAAAAGATTCAAGTATAATTAGTTTAATTTTGATCTCCGAGCAAACGGCCAAGCGAAAAACTAAAAAGCAACGCGATTTGCAGCACTTAGTCACCGTGATCCTTGATTCAGATAATAATATCCGATTCAAGGATAACAGTGTCCAGGTCACACCGCGCGGAGGTGGCTGCAATTCGTGACCCACCCGAACACCAAAACGATCCCAACCACCCATCCATTTCAAACACAGATTCCAAATTATCACTCATCGAATTCATTTTTTGGCCAGAAAAATGTCTTCGATAAATGTATAATTTGGAAGCATACTTTACCTACCCGCGAAGAACAATAGACAGGAGAAGCCTGTCTATCGTCCTGTACAAATCTACGAATGATGAAGCGATAATGATGATCGTTAATGACAATGATAATGATGATGACAAAACTTACATTGTACTTAAACATAATCTATATTAACTACTCTTAATATTAAAGTCTTAATACTATGAGCTTGATACAATCTACGGATTAATCTTGAATGATGCGTTGAAGATTCCTAAATACCTATAAAGCAACGAGTACTAAACATAAAGAAATCATATGAATCACTACTACGAACAATGCATCTCAAGAAAATATCGAAACGTTGTTACAGTATATCGATAATAAATCAAACGAAATTTACAGTCAAATAATGTCTATTACACAATCTCAGATTCAAAGTAAAATATAACATTGAACACAATTTCCATGGATACCTAAAACAATTTAAGTTAATAAAGAAATGCTGTAAATCATCATTTAGCAGCAGATAAGAAGCTGACATTGAAAATGAGACAACATAATAATGCACAAAGAAAATAATCAAAAATTATCGGAAGGGTAAGCTCTGAAATTAAACAAACAGAAAAATAAATGATTAATACATTATTATAAATCTCTAAGGAAATGCAGCAGCATACAAATTCTCTGAAACAAATATTTAGCACCTTCTGTGAAATGGAGTTGATAAATTTGTAACAAATAATAGGTTTGCTTAATAAATCCTTCTGAAATATAAATCAGGTGGAATTAATCTGTTTCAGCAGAACAGATTTATATCGCTGAAAACAGAAAAAACTGCAATTACACATGTTGTAAATCAAGAAATTAATTAAAAATATTCAATTATACGTCTTGCAAGTACCTAAGCAATGAGAAGTAAATGAAATTAGAGATCGAATATTTAAAATATTGCCGACCAGATGATATTGCCACGGAGATCCATGGATCATGCAACAGAAAGCAAAACAGATTAGTAATGCTGAGAGAAGGCGAAACTAGACACAGTATTGACGACGAAACTTGATTTAGTTATTTAATTCCTGTAACACAAAGCAGACTAGATTAGTGTCGCTGAAAGAAACGGGTTAGTAATATTTTGATATTGACTCTAATATACTCTTTGAATTTATCAAAATTTAAAACATGACTCTACTTAAATACCCAATGATATGTTCACTGCGTTTATCAAATACGATAAAGATCCCGAGAATTGAGTAGATTTTAAATATAAAGAAAAATATTGCAAAACATGACAATTTTCGTTATATGTATATCACGTCAGCATTCGCAAGCAACATACCACGAATACAAAATGCAATTTAAATGAAGTAAATTTATTTCGTTGAATAAAATTTGGCAGAAAATAAAGGAAAAGGAAAAGGATACCAGCAAGCAGAAATTAATTCCCGAACGACAATTAGTTGCGACTCAATACCGAAGGAATATAAGTCGTAACTCAATCGTTAGGAGAATTAATTTCGGGACATATTTAAACGACATATATAGAATGAAATTTGTAATGACGGGCATAGTGACCTATCTAGTCCCACGGCGAAAGCCCTCTTCTCCGGGCCGCTTCGGCTATTATATTAGCCACTTCTTTCTTCGGGCATGCTTTAGCATATCGCCCCTTCTGTTCGGGAGATTTGAGCAAATATCAGTTTTACATTGATTCGAGCACTCGTACGAACGCAAAGTAGCGAGAAATTGTAATTATATAAAATACAAAAACAATTCGCTTATGCGTTCGTCTGTGCTCGCGTCAATGTAAACGCTGTTATTTGCCCATCGAACACTACGTTTTTACGGTCAATTAACATAAAGTGAAAATTTCGCGAGCAAGGGCTAGCACGAAGGCACTGCTGAAATTAATTCATTAATTCCAGTGTATAAAGTATTATCTGGAGGATAGTACTTTATACCGTAGAATTAAAAAATCAATTTCAACCGCTCGTACGCGTGCACATTTAACCGAATCTCCCGAACAGATCGAAATACGTATTTCACATGTGCAATGAAGTACATCTCGGTAGTGCAATGAGGAGTATGACTTCATACGCATAGCATGATACTATATGCTTTCGTCTGAAATCATACTCGCTCGTCAGTGCAATGAGATGTTACTTCGGTGTGCAATGTATACGTATTTCTACTTAATACTAATTGTCAGACACGCACCGCAACATTTTACAAGTACGTTTCTAGTACGATAAATACTGAACAGGCAGAATTTTCCACATAAAGTACCTAATACTGCCGACACAGCTCCTAAATTAAGTACCGAATATCGACAGACCGACCGAGAACTACAAAAAAAGACTACGAAAATTAATCTACACGTCAGTCTTTGACATCTTAAGTCAGCGAGAATGTCTGGAATCAAATGTCAGATACTTTATTTCAAACACTACACACAGGTAAAAAACTCGGCTAATTGAATTGCCCGACACATACGGGAAGGCAGCAGTAAATATTTATCAATGTCAAGGTTAAATACGTGAGAGATTACCGCAAAAGTACAACACCAACGCTGGCACTCACTCGGCGAAACTGGTTCGACCAATCAGAGCGAGCTAGGCGCGTGTCATTCTCGTCAGTTCAAAATGTTTGCTTGCAGGAATACCTATTCCTAACCACAACAAGGACCGTTTGTAAATATTTTTCTAGTTATGTTTGCTATACATACGGAGTGCCGGTTACTAATAATTTATTTAACAGGTTGGAACATCTGAATCGAGTACAGGGCAGCGTCAGACTCACCAAAAATTGAACCTATAAAATGCTGTTAAGTATACCACACTTTGAATGTTGATCCGGTTAACTACATAGTCTGTCAAAAATTTGTGACATGTTTCAATGAGTTTACAATGTAGAACTGTTCTGTTTGATTGACCGTATCGCCGCTCTTTTTCGCTAGGAATAATATGTCTTCAAGAGGACCAGGGAGTGTTCATAAATCTGAACTTTATCTCATCTCACCACTTATTTCGTATCCTGGGAAAAAGTTTTGAAGCCACTAGAGACGGATAATTGGGATAAATGTTACATCTGGAAATATTTCTGACCAGCAGCAAAGGTAAGACATTTACTAGAAACATTGCTTCAAATCAGTACTATTAAGGAGTATATCCCTCAATACAGTTTTAATCGTCGCTTGTTCCAAAATTTTAAACCTTCCAAGACAAGTTTCTATGCGTGCGAATATGTTTAATTACATATTTTGGCGCATAACCCTTACATCACTAGTAGGTTCAGTACGGATTAATAGGATTACATTTACCCGGAATGAATCATCGTCGTGAATTCTAATATTTTCTTACTTTTTTCTGGTCAGGAAGAGGAACCTCAAGGGGAAAAGTGTCTCTACATTAGGAATTGTGGCTGAGCTGGCCCGTCAAAGTTTCAACTGGGTAATTCAAGTGTAAATACTAGTAGGATTAGAAGTTCACGCTAATTCATCTTCTAACCTGATCGCCGTTTGATTACTATCATACCAAGGAGAGAGGATACAATTACTAGTAAGGCTGAATCATTATCACGGAGCAACAAAGGTGTGGCAGAAAGTAAAGTACATATATTTCCCCTGCCAGCTGCACAAGATAATTGGGTAAAGGAAGTATACGGATATAGGTAACAGTTTATTTTATCAAGCAACAGATTCATTACAACATTATTGGGTGTTTAAGAGAATAATCTGTTGTAGGGATCATACAACAAGGCTGAGACGTATTAGAAAATAACATGTGCCCGTAAGTTAATCTCCCAATTAGACCTCATAATAACACCGTAAATTCACACAATCCATTTTGTATTCCAGAATAACGATACTTCCGGCAGGCAGAAAAGTGCCAACAGACGAATACTCTGTCACCTCTAAACTGTATGCACAAGTACATGGAATTTCCTGCAAGAAGGACAATCTACCTCATCAACATCAACAATCAATTTCATCTGGGAGCAACAACCACATGGGTCGTAACCCACCTTACATACAGCATACAAAAGGCAGACAGAAGAAATATCTCTCGATCACGTAGGATACATATCTTAGCTCCGCCGGGTTCTAATTATTATTTTAAAAGCGCGATCTGCTAAAACTCGGTATTGCACACGAACAATTCCCACGATTTTTCGTATAGATCTCGATACATCTCCAAAATTACTACGCTCAGAGCATTACCGGTGCAATTTCTATGAATCCTCGTTACTCGTATTTAATCTACGAGAAGAGTACTTGATTGTAATCATTTTTCCAATCGTAAATTCGAAGAAAATTCACTTTTCATTTCTTTCGAACCAAAGTTTGGGTATATCTTTGGAACTATTACCCTTGGAAGGCCAGGGTTTCCAGTTTCCTATATCTATTAGACCCCTTTCTTAACAGAGAAAAATTCTTGTCGATTAATAGAGTCAAATTCTCTCAAAACCAAAAAAAGTTCATTTTCTCGGTGCTTTTGGTCTTGATCTTTTCCATTTTACCCCAAAGTTTTGTACTTTGAACATTTTCGATTCGATTTCTATTAATCTTTCTCAGTCTTCTGCCACCCGTTAATGACAAAAGTCGGTTAATTGAATTTTTGAGTCGCACAGATGAGCATAGAGTCACTTTTAACTGTTTTCCATCACATTATTGAAGATATCTCGGGAACTATTCCACTGAGAACATTCCGGCTTCGATTTTCCAGAATGTTACTTATCGTTCTCTCATCCCATAGATGTCGGATCGCATTCAAGCAAAATATCTATCGTTCTGGTGGCAAAGCGTTCATTTTTCGGTGTTTTTAAACATATTTAATCGAATTGCCATAAAACGTCGACGATTACGGTATTTTTTCGCTTAATACGGTTCAATCGATGACCCACTACTATATTTAGGTCTCTCATTGCGGTACAGGCCAGTAAGACAGCCAGCAATTGCTCAACACACGGCCAAAAGCCACCATCGTCACGTAAATGCTACAAAATGTCGATAGTGTCGGTATTTCTTCTTTTAATACGGTCCAAGCGACGCCCCAGTACCATATTTATGTATCTCATTGCGATGCAAACTCGATAAGAGAGTCAAAGAGTGTTTGATATATGACGAAAGCCCGCTATTCACATTCGAACGCAATAAAAAATTGTGGGAGTCAGTATTTTTGCAGTTTACGTGGTTCAAATAATACTAAAGTACCTTCCATTCATCGCTCATTGCAATACGGAGGCAATGGGCTACACAGAGACGACGACATTTACCGTCAAAATACAAAATAATACAATGTAAGAAGGTGGAATTGCATCAAGTACAGCAAAAGGGTATAACACATCATAGAAAGTATCGTATAGGAACAATATATCGGCTAAATGCCTGCATAATTAATTTTTCGGACGACAAATTGCTTATAGAAATCAAAATTATGTGATATAACAACGTAAACTTACGTAAAGCAATGCAAATCGATGTAACATAGCGCAAAAAGTACTCCACGATAAGAATACATAAGCGAAATGCAACTATAATCGGCTGTTACGACGGTAAATTAGATATAGAAATCAAAATCATACGATACAACAACGTAAGTTTACGAAGATTAGTGTATACCATTGCAACAGAGTGTAAAACGTAGCGCACGATAAGGCAATAGAGTTCAAAGTCGCGTTAAGCAGCTCGACGACAGTTACTTCTGGCATATAGCACAAGAGATGGCAATGCTGAAACTAGAAACAAAGTCGTACGAATAGAATGCGTACGCCGAGCGTGTTTAGAACTAAATTTACTTACGCGAGGAGAGGCATATAAAGGGAAATTACGTGTTAGAGCAACGTAAACTTACGTCTAATAACATAAACCAACGCAAGAGAGCGTAAGGATTAAGAGTAGAATGAGAATAGGTCGGCTTAATCTTTCTATAACCAGCTAGTCCGATATTAAATCAGGCATATAACAGGACTTTACGTGATACAGCAGTCTGAAACAATGCAAACTAGTATATTCAAATGCAAAAGATACAGAACATGGGGTAGCCAGCAACGTAGGGCAATAAGACATAGACTAAACGCGTTTTCAATAATTAGTTTTACCCAGTTTTACCTGAAAAAGCTTTAGGAACAGAATTGCATATTCGAAAACAATCACGCGCCAGAGTATGACTAGGGAATACTTCGAAACATCACCTGAGAAGCCCTCTATCGTCGACATATAAAATTAGGAATTAAAAAAAGCTAGACGTTACTAGCATTTTGCAGAAAGTACAACAATGCCACGGGGAACTAATATATACGACAAAGGTATAAAACTAAATTAATGGGCAATAAAGTTCGAACAAGTCAGACATAACATAACATTGGGAGAAGTTTGAAATCCAATTACGAATGTTGCTCAATAGTCACTCACTGGAGCCATAGGGTTTCAGGAAATTCTCCATCGAATCATTCAAGCAGTGCTACACTCTCGCGGCAAAAGGCGAAATAACAAAATGGTACAGGTCGTTAGTTGAAAATAGTGAAATGTAATTTAATTAATCGGCGACGACACTTTCTGCAAGATTACGTAGCTGTAGAAATATATTTGAAGTATTCGTCGAATACGTTTGTCACTTACGCTTGTTTACGCTACAAACCACCGTGACAGCTAGGGAATATACCAAAATATCGTGTGGGAAGGTGCTGCCCTCTGACGACGATTAGAATCGTTCGCAGGGTAGTGATTTTGGCACGAGAACATTATTTTTCCAACGAATTTATTATTCCTTAAAAAACTAACAATTCAACGGCACGCTGTACAGAGTGCAAGCGGTGCAAAGTAGCGAATTCACGGCATACACGGACGTCAGTAACTGGGTCAACGGATCGCTAACAAACCGATTATAAAAAGCGTAGAAGTAAACACCCGGTGGCCTCTGTCAGCGTCCCAACGGCAGTGTTGACGTTTCACTTTCCCTCTCTCTCACGCGTGACCAAGGGGAGCTCTCTCGCTCACTCACTCACTCACTCTCTCTCTCTCTCCCTCCCACCCTCTCGCTCTCTCTCTCCTTCTCACCCGTCTTAGCGCTACCGGCGAAATGACATTTTCGTGTATCGAAGAAAAGTTTGTTTGCGAAATGCACTCGCAAATATTTCAATAGAGAAAATAAGTACGATGTAGTTTTGGTAGATCGAGTAAATGTAAGTTATTAAATGTAAATGCATCGCGTTTCCACTACATTAGTTACTAAGTTTATACGTCACAGTGAGAACTGGGGAATATTTTGAAACTTCGTCCAGGAAAGTGCTGCCCTCTGATGGCAATTCGAGGATTGGCAAAACATTGTGATTTTCCGCAAAAAAAATAGACATTAACTAGGCAGGTATTACGATATGAAAAGACTGAGAAATGAAATTTAAACACTGCTTCGTATCGTACTGCGAATTAATCTATTTATGGAACGGTAAATAAACGCCTGGGATGGCCTCGAGTCACCGTACAAGGCGAAAGACGAGAACGTTCGTCTCACTCACTCTGACATAGGGATGACCTCTCTCTCTCTCTCGCACACGGATTATTCCCCGGCGACGAGTGGCGCCGTCTGTATCAAACGCAAAAACACCAAGTTTCGGTTTCGCGCAGTTTCGCGCAACATTCGTAACAATCGGTGGGTGCGTTCAATCAGACGTATTTCGATTGCGAATATCAGTTACGGTTACGCACGAGTGGAAGCATAAATAAAATTAATGTCGGTCGATGGAAGAGAACATCGAAAGGAACAAGCGATCGAACGTAGCAGTCTGCCCGGTAAAAGGATTTTCGTTTACATTCAAAACTGATTTAAACGCTACCGCCGGTGGCGTCGAAGAATCGAGAAGACGACAGAATAAACGAGGATACACTTTAGCAGGGTGAGTAATTTCGACAGACGCGTCAAAAATTTACAAAATAAAGACATTAAGAAAAGTTTGTTTAAAGGCAGAACATCGTCGGTGAAGGGATAATCAGGAGTCAAGAAACGTCGCAGCAAAAACGGTCGTCGACAGCAAACGTCAAACAGATCGCTGGAAAACAATCGGTGGAAAACATCATCATGGGTTCGAGGGACATTCGGAGCGGATCGGAACAGGCAGCGATTACTTTCGAACAGAACAGAAGAAGCGAATACGGCACGGGCAGGCACGGGGAGGAAGGTACTCCATAAAAAAGTAAACGTTATTTTCGGTGTACCGACATTTTTGGCATCTAACAGGTTGCAGTAGCAAACAATTCCGGAGTGGTCAATCGCCGGTGAATACACAGCAAGAGAAGGAAAGATCGCGCGGAGAGAAAAAGTAAAAGGAAAGGGCGTTCGATCGAACTTTCAGCAAAAGAATACGAAACTCCATTACACATTCCATACTGGGGTGGTCAAGCGCACACAGGAGAGGAGCAAACAGATGGTTACAGCGGGCTCAACGACGAGGCAGAGAGTCTGGGATTTTTGAGAAAGAAGGTAAAGAAAGCTTTATACGCTTCGATCGAATCGAAAGAGAAACGGATACGGTTCTTTCGGTGCGATGGGAGAATAGAAAATTCAATTGAGCGAACAAGTTTTAGAATCGGAGTTGTGAATTTCAAACTATTATCTTGGCTCTAAGGTTAGAAAACGTTCCATGAGAGAGTAGGCATTCCGAGATCTTTGTGGCGAGAATACAATTAATTACGATGAGCCTCCTTACACAGGTTTCGACAGAATGTACATGCCAACAGGAAGAAGGAAGAAAACGCAAGTTCACATCGGTTTTCAAAGGCACATAAACAGAAATTGTAGCAGTATATATACGGACGCGGTATTCAAGTTTCGAAGAAATCAACTGCAACGACAAGAAAACAAAATACGACATTTGCAACGAAGCGTAGAAAACACGAATAAATGAAGAAGCATTTACGGTAAGAAAGTGGGAAAATTGTTCGAACGCGTAGAATAAAACGATATAAATAATGTTTCCATAAATTACAGAGTGTAAAAGCGAATACCAATCGTAACCAAGGCAATGGATCGAGGCAGAGCAGAAACACAAAAGCGTGAGAACCAAATTAACCTAAGCCGCAATACTTGGGCAACCGTCTTACGATACACTCTTAGAACAAACGCTTCATAATTTCAACAAACATTACACAACGAACGTAAAACTTTGTACGTAGTATCGTAACAGTGGCTTTTCACAGTAATCGGAGTAACAGGTCAAACAGTTAATAGGATTGCGATTTTATTTCAGTCTCGGCTGACAGACGTTTGACACCTTTCGCGTGGCTGGCCGTATATACAGATTCATGCAGGCTGCGAAATCAGTGCAGAACGAAAGTGCAGCAGTATGAAGAAAATAGCGAGGCGATCGAGCGAGAGTGAACGTCCGCGGCGAGGGAAAAGGATTGAGCGAGCGGCGGTGACGGCAACAGCGGAGCATACGGCAACATCGCGGCGAGTTTGCCTCGAGCGAGCGAAAATAGCTTCTCGGCGACCAAGCGGCCTGCCACGCACACTAACTCGCTCTATGTGTGCGCGCCAATATACGTGTGCGGCGGCATACGAATATTTCTCGAACGGCGGAGCGACACAGTCGTTAAGATCTGACGGAATTACGCTAGACAATAATAATAAATTGCGTTTAAAAATATAGATGCGATTGAGACGGAAAGACAAAACGGTCCGGTAAGAATTATACAACGCAAAGAAAATAAATACTTACGATAGCGACTACACTGATTTAATGCAGGATATTTTAATATCTACAGAATAATAGACAAACGTAATTCAAATGTAATTAATTTTTAATTGGCAATATATTAAGGTTATACTTTGTCTCAATAACTTTTTGATACATCTCGTTGAAAACGTATTTTATTATCATAATTTTTAGGAGGAGAAGGAGCAGGAGCGACGGGAGAAGAAGTTTCTCTCTCAATGCCAGGAAGAGGTCGGTGCAACGTATTTCTGCAAGGAAAGTCCAAAGAATATGTTCGAAGTACAAAGCTTTAAGAGGGCGAGGCAGAAAGTCTTTTATTTATTAGACAGAAGGTAAAGAAAGCTCTACATGCTCCGATCGAATTGAAAGAGGAAGAGATACTCGTCCTTTCTTAATGACGGATGATTGGAAAAATCAATCCAGTAGAAAAATTTTAGAATCCGAGTTGAGAACTTGAAAGCATTATTTTGTCTTTAAGGTTACGAAACGTTCCGTGGCAGAGTAGGTACACCGAGATCGTTGTTGCGAGAATACAATTAATTACAAAGTCTTTTCTTACACAGGTCTTGACAGAATACAGAGGCCTACAGGAACTGGAAAGAATACGTATGTTGGCGGGAGCGTTTAAAGGCGCGTGAACAGAAACTGCAGCAGAAAATATACGAAGGCGGTATTCAAGTTTCGAAGAAATCAACTGCAACGACAAGAAAACAAGATACGACATTTGCAACGAAGCTTGGAAAACACAAATAAATTATGAAGCATTTAGTACAAGCATTTACCGTAAGAAAGTGAGAATATTGTTCGAACGCGTTGAAGAAAATGACGTAAATAATGTTTTCATATATTTCAGAGTGTAAAAGCGAATACCAATCGTATTCAAGGCAATTGATCCAGGCAGAGCAGAAACACAAAAGCGCGAGAAACAAATTATTTTAAGCCGCAATACTGGGGCAACCGTCTCACGATACACTCTTAGAACAAACGCTTCATAATTTCCACAAACATTACACAACGAACGTAAAACTTTGTACGCAGTATCGTAACATTGGCTTTTCACAGTAGTCGGAGTAACAGGTCAAACAGTTAATAGGATTGCGATTTCATTTCAGTTTCGGCTGACAGACGTTTGACTGCGTTTGATTACTATCATATCAAGGAGAGAGGATACAATTACTACTAAGGCTGAATCATTATCACGCAGCAACAAACGTGTGGCAGAAAGTAAAGTACATATAATTCCCCTGCCAGCTGCACAAGATAATTGGGTAAAGGAAGTATACGGATATAGGTAATAGTTTATTTTATCAACCAACAGGTTCATGACAACATTATTGGGTGTTTAAGAGAATAATTTGTTGTAGGGATCATACAACAAGGCTGAGGTGTATTAGAAAATAACATGTGCCCGTAAGTTAATCTCCCAATTAGACCTCATAATAACACCGTTAATTCACACAATCCATTTTGTATTCCAGATTAACGATACTTCAGGCAGGCAGAAGAGTGCCAACAGACGAATACTCTGTCACCTCTAAACTGTATGCACAAGTACATGGAATTTACTGCGACAAGGACAATCTACCTCATCAACATCAACAATCAATTTCATCTGGGAGCAACAACCACATGGGTCGTAACCCACCTTACATACAGCATACAAAAGGCAGACAGAAGAAATATCTCTCAATAACGTAGGATACATATCTTAGCTCCGCCGGGTTCTAATTATTATTTCAAAAGCGCGATCTGCTAATACTCGGTACTGCACACGAACAATTCCCACGATTTTTCGTATAGATCTCGATACATCTCCAAGATTACTACGCTCAGAGCATTCCCGGTGCAATTTCTATGAATCCTCGTTACTCGTATTTAATCTACGAGAAGAGTACTTGATTGTAATCATTTTTCCAATCGTAAATTCGAAGAAAATTCACTTTTCATTTCTTTTGAACCAAAGTTTGGGTATATCTTTGGAACTATTGCCCTTGGAAGGCCAGGGTTTCCAGTTTCCTATATCTATTAGACCCTTTTCTTAACAGAGAAAAATTCTTGTCGATTAATAGAGTCACATTCTCTCAAAACCAAAAAAAGTTCATTTTTCAGGTGCTTTTGATCTTGATCTTTTCCATTTTAGCCCAAAGTTTTGTAGTTTCAACAATTTAGATTCGATTTCCTTTAATCTTTCTCAGTCTTCTGCCACCCGTTAATGACAAAAGTCGTTTAATTGAATTTTTGAGTCGTACAGATGAGCATAGAGTCACTTTTTACTGTTTTCCATCACATTATTGAAGATATCTCGGGAACTATTCCACTGAGGACATTCCGGCTTCGATTTTCCAGAATGTTACTTATCGTTCTCTCATCCCATAGATGTCGAATCGCATTCAAGCAAAATATCTATCGTTCTGGTGGCAAAAGCGTTCATTTTTCGGTGTTTTTAAACATATTTAATCGAATTGCCATAAAACGTCGACGATGTCGGTATTTTTTCGCTTAATACGGTTCAATCGATGACCCACTACTATATTTAGGTCTCTCATTGCGGTACAAGCCAGTAAGACAGCCAGCAATTGCTCAATACACGGCCAAAAGCCACCATCGTCACGTAAATGCTACAAAATGTCGATAGTGTCGGTATTTCTTCTTTTAATATGGTCCAAGCGACGCCCCAGTACCATATTTATGTATCTCATTGCGATGCAAACTCGATAAGAGAGTGAAAGAGTGTTCGATATATGACGAAAGCCCGCTATTCACATTCGAACGCAATAAAAAATTGTGGGAGTCAGTATTTTTGCAGTTTACGTGGTTCAAATAATACTAAAGTACCTTCCATTCATCGCTCATTGCAATACGGAGGCAATAGGCTACACAGAGACGACGACATTTACCGTCAAAATACAAAATAATACAACGTAAGAAGGTGAAATTGCATCAAGTACAGCAAAAGGGTATAACACATCATAGAAAGTATCGTATAGGAACAATATATCGGCTAAATGCCTGCATAATTACTTTTTCGGACGACAAATTGCTTATAGAAATCAAAATTATGTGATATAACAACGTAAACTTACGTAAAGCAATGCAAATCGATGTAACATAGCGCAAAAAGTACTCCACGATAAGAATACATAAGCGAAATGCAACTATAATCGGCTGTTACGACGGTAAATTAGATATAGAAATCAAAATCATACGATACAACAACGTAAGTTTACGAAGATTAGTGTATACCATTGCAACAGAGTGTAAAAAGTAGCGCACGATAAGGCAATAGAGTTCAAAGTCGCGTTAAGCAGCTCGACGACAGTTACTTCTGGCATATAGCACAAGAGATGGCAATGTTGAAACTTGAAACAAAGTCGTACGAATAGAATGCGTACGCCGAGCGTGTTTAGAACTAAATTTACTTACGCGAGGAGAGGCATATAAAGGGAAATTACGTGTTAGAGCAACGTAAACTTACGTCTAATAACATAAACCAACGTAAGAGAGCGTAAGGATTAAGAGTAGAATGAGAATAGGTCGGCTTAATCTTTCTTTAACCAGCTAGTCAGATATTAAATCAGGCATATAACAGGACTTTACGTAATGCAGCAGTCTGAAACAATGCAAACTAGTATATTCAAATGCAAAAGATACAGAACATGGGGTAGGAAGCAACGTAGGGCAATAAGACATAGACTAAATGCGTTTTCAATAATAAGTTTTACCTGAAAAAGCTTTAGGAACAGAATTGCATACTCGAAAATAATCTCGCGCCAGAGTATGGCTAGGGAATACTCCGAAACATCGCCTGGGAAGCTCCTGCCCTCTATCGTCGACATATAAAATTAGGAATTAAAAAAAGCTATACGTTACTAGCATTTAGCAGAAAGTACAACAATGCCACGGGGAACTAATATATACGACAAAGGTATAAAACTATATTAATGGGCGATAAAATTCGAAAAAGTCAGACATAACTGGACATAAGGTAACATTGGGAGAAGTTTGAAATCCAATTACGAATGTTGCTCGATAATCGCTCACTGGAGTCATAGGGTTTCAGGGAATTCTCCAGCGAATCATCCAAGCAGTGCTACACTCTTGCGGCAAAGCGTGAACTAACAAAATGGTACAGATCGTTAGTTGAAAATAGTGAAATGTAAGTGTAATTAATCGTCGACGACACTTTCTGCAAGATGACGTAGCTGTAGGAATATATTTGAAGTATTCGTCGAATACGTTTGTGACTTACGCTTGCTTATGCTACAAGCCACCGTGACAGCTAGGGAATATAAGAAAATATCGTGTGGTAAGGTGCTACCCTCTGGCGACAATTCGTATCGTTCGCAAGGTAGTGATTTTGGCACGAGAACATTATTTTTACAACGAATTTATTATTTCTTATAAAACTAACAATTCAACGGCACGCTGTACGAAGTGCAAGCGGTGCAAAGTAGCGAATTCACGGCATACACAGACGTCAGTAACTGGGTCACCTTATCGCTAACAAACCGATTATAAAAAGCATAGAAATAAACACCCGGAGGCGTCTGTCAGCGTCCCAACCGCAGTGTTGACGTTTCACTTTCCCTCTCTCTCACGCGTGTTCAAGGGGAGCTCTCTCTCTCTCCCTTTCTATCTCGCCCGTCTTAGCGCTCCCGGCGAAATGACATTTTCGTGTATCGAAGAAAAGTTTGTTTGCGAAATGCACTCGCAAATATTTCAATAGAGAAAATAAGTACGTTGAAGTGTTCGTAGATCGAGTAAATGTAAGTTGTTAAATGTAAATGCATCGCGCTTCCGCTACATTAGTTACTAAGTTTACACGTCACAGTGAGAACTGGGGAATATTTTGAAACTTCGTCCAGGAAAGTGCTGCCCTCTGACGGCAATTCGAGGATCGGCAAAACATTGTGATTTTCCGCGAAAAAAATAGACATTAACGAGGCAGGTATTACGATATGAAAAGATTGAGAAATCAAATTTAAACACTGCATGGTATCGCACTGCAAATTAATCTATTTATAGAACGGTGAATAAACGCCTGGGATGGCCTCGAGTCACCGTACAAGGCGAAAGACGAGAACGTTCGTCTCACTCACTCTGATAAAGGGATGACCTCTCTCTCTCTCGTACACGGATTATTCCCCGGCGACGAGTGGCGCCGTCTGTATCAAACGCAAAAACACCAAGTTTCGGTTTCGCGCAGTTTCGCGCAACATTCGTAACAATCGGTGGGTGCGTTCAATCAGACTTATTTCGATTGCGAATATCAGTTACGGTTACGCGCGAGTGGAAACATAAATAAAATTAATGTCGGCCGATGCAAGAGAACATCGAAAGGAACAAGCGATCGAACGTAGCAGACTGCCCGGTAAAAGGATTTTCGTTTGCATTCAAAACTGATTTAAACGCTACCGCCGGTGGCGTGGAAGGATCGAGAAGACGACAGAATAAACGAGGATACACTTACGCAGGGTGAGTGATTTCGACAGACGCGTCAAAAATTTACAAAATAAAGACATTAAGAAAAGTTTGTTTAAAGGCAGAACATCGTCGGTGAAGGGATAATCAGGAGTCAAGAAACGTCGCAGCAAAAACGGTCGTCGACAGCAAACGTCAAACAGTGTAGGTAACGATCGTTGGAAAACATCATCATGGGTTCGAGGGACATTCGGAGCGGATCGGAGCAGGCAACGATTACGTTCGAACGGAACAGAAGAAGCAAATACGGCACGGGGAGGTAGGTACTCCATAAAAAAGTAAACGTTATTTTCGGTGTACCGACATTTTTGGCATCTAACAGGTTGCAGTAGCAAACAATTCCGGAGTGGTCAATCGCCGGTGAATACACAGCAAGAGAAGGAAAGATCGCGCGGAGAGAAAAAGTAAAAGGAAAGGGCGTTCGATCGAACTTTGAGCAAAAGAATACGAAACTCCATTACACATTCCATACTGGGGTGGACAAGCGCACACAGGAGAGGAGCAAACACATGGTGACAGCGGGTTCAACGACGAGGCAGAGAGTCTGGGATTTTTGAGAAAGAAGGAAAAGAAAGCTTTATACGCTTCGATCGAATCGAAAGAGAAAGGGATACGGTTCTTTCGGTGCGATGGGGGAATAGAAAATTCAATTGAGCGAACAAGTTTTAAAATCGCAGTTGAGCATTTCAAACTATTATCTTGCCTCTAAGGTAAGAAAACGTTCCGTGAGGGAGTAGGCATTCCGAGATCTTTGTGGCGAGAATACAATTAATTACAATGAGCTTCCATACACAGGTTTCGACAGAATGTACATGCCAACAGGAAGAAGGAAGAAATCGCAAGTTCACATCGGCTTTCAAAGGCACATAAACAGAAATTGTAGCAGAATATATACGGACAGGGTATTCAAGTGTCGAAGAAATCAACTGCAACGACAAGAAAACAAAATACGACATTTGCAACGAAGCGTAGAAAACACGAATAAATGAAGAAGCATTTACGGTAAGAAAGTGGGAAAATTGTTCGAACGCGTAGAAGAAAACGATGTAAATAATGTTTCTATAAATTACAGAGTGTAAAAGCGAATACCAATCGTAACCAAGGCAATGGATCGAGGCAGAGCAGAAACACAAAAGTGTGAGAAACAAATTATCCTAAGCCGCAATACTTGGGCAACCGTCCTGCGATGCACTCTTAGAACAAACGCTTCATAATTTCAACAAACATTACACAACGAACGTAAAACTTTGTACGTGGTATCGTAACAGTGGCTTTTCACAGTAATCGGACTAACAGGTCAAACAGTTAATAGGATTGCGATTTTATTTCAGTTTCGGCTGACAGACGTTTGACGCCTTTCGCGTGGCTGGCCGTATATACAGATACAAAGGATGGAGAGAGCGGCGGCGACGGCAACAGCGGCGGAGACGGCAACAACGGGCCGAATTTGCCTCGAGCCGAGCTCGAAGAGCTTCTCGGCGACGAAGCGGCCTGCCACGCACACTTACTCGCTCTATGTGTGCGCGCCAATGTACGTGTGCGGCGAGCATACGAATATTTCTCCAACGACGGAGCGAGACAATCGTTAACAACGGAACGAATCACGCAAAAAAATAGTAATAAATTGCGTTTAAAAATATAGATGCGATTGAGTCGGAAAGGCAAAACGGTACGGTAAGAATTATACAACGCAAAGAAAATAAATATTCACGATAGCGACTACACCGGTTTAATAGAGGATAATTTAAAATCTAGAGATTAATAGACAAACGTAAATGGAATGTAACCAATTCTTATTTGGCAATTTATTACGGTTATACTTTGTCTCATTAATCTTTACATACATCTCGTTGAATCCATATTTCAGTATCATAATTTTTAGAAGCAGAAGGAGCAAGAGCGACGGGGAAAGAAGTTAATTTCTCAAAATCAGGAAGAGGTCGGTGCAACGTATTTCTGCAAGGAAAGTGCAAAGAATATGTTCGAAGAACGAAGCTTTAAGAGGGCGAGGCAGAAAGTCTTTTATTTATTAGACAGAAGGTAAAGAAAGCTTTACATGCTCCGATCGAATTGAAAGAGGAAGAGATACTCGTTCTTTTTTAACCCTTTTAGCACCGAGCGAAAAGAGCGTACCTAGGCGAAGAATACCGGGCCGAATCGACGAATTTGTAGAGGTTTGCGAAAATGCTCGTAAAAACTAAAGTAGACGTGATATTTACAAAATTAAAAAAGCAGAATATTGCGAAATGGATGGAGAATAAATCGATACCAATGGAGTTTCGATATTTACTAAAAATCATGAGAATAACATAAATATAAGACATCATGAAAATCGCACAAAGTAATTTCTTTTTTTCAGAACGTAATTGCATATAGAGAAAATCATCGTTTGGTCATCGCTTTATATATATCTGGTAGTATAGCGTATAGACATTGCATTTTGCAATCATTTGCAATGAAACAGCTGGTGTCGGATATCAAAACGAAAGGATAACGCTATGATGTACGGCAAGCGTCAGACAAATCTAATACCCAAGTGGATCGTGCAGCTGGTAATACGTCACTAAAAAAATATAAGTTTTATTATAGATAGTTATAGTTACTTCTCTGTCCACCAACAATGTGTAATATTTCCTTATCCCAAGAAACTATCTCGTGTCGACGGATATCCGAGGGATATCCCGTGTCCCGTTTCTATCCTATCTCTATTCTATTCTACCTTATCTCGGCACAAAACAACATAGGATATAACAAAAAGTTGATCTAATAAACATTTTTTCACTTGTGTTGCATCGAATATGAACCATTTTAACATTTTATGAAGTTATACTTAAACACAGATCTCTTGTGATGAGTATAATAAGGCTCTAACGGGGGCGCAACGATATATCGTCGTTAGTATTTTTGGCGAGTGCACCGAACGACGATATGTCGTTAAAAGGGTTAATGACGGATGAGTGGAAAAATCAATCCAGCAGATAAATTTTAGAATCCGAGTTGAGAACTTGAAAGCATTATTTTGGCTTTGAGGTTACGAAACGTTCCGTGGCAGAGTAGGTACACCGAGATCGTTGTTGCGAGAATACAATTAATTACAAAGTCTTTTCTTACACGGGTTTTAACAGAATACAGAGGCCGACAGGAACAGGAAAGAATACGTATGTTGACGGGAGCGTTCAAAGGCGCGTGAACAGAAACTGTAGCAGAAAATATACGAAGGCGAACGACGAAGCTTGGAAAACACAAATAAATTATGAAGCATTTATTATAGTACAAGCATTTACCGTAAGAAAGTGAGAAGATTGTTCGAACGCGTGGAAGAAAATCACGTAAATAATGTTTCCATAAATTACAGAGTGTAAAAGCGACAATCAATCGTAACCAAGGCAATGGATCCAGGCAGAGCAGAAACACAAAAGCGCGAGAAACAAATTATCCTAAGCCGCAATACTGGGGCAACCGTCTCACGATACACTCTTAGAACAAACGCTTCATAATTTCCACAAACATTACACAACGAACGTAAAACTTTGTACGCAGTATCGTAACAGTGGCTTTTCACAGTAGTCGGAGTAACAGGTCAAACAGTTAATAGGATTGCGATTTTATTTCAGTTTCGGCTGACAGACGTTTGACGCCTTTTCGCGTGGCTGGCCGTATATTGCCGTATATACAGATTCATGCAGGCCGCGAAATCACCGCAGAACGAAAGAGCAGCAGAGTGAAGAAAATAGCGAGGCGATCGAGCGAGAATGAACGTCCGTGGCGAGCGAAAAGGATTGAGCGAGCGGCGGCGACGGCAACAGCGGAGCATACGGCAACATTGCGGCGAGTTTGCCTCGAGCGAGCGAAAATAGCTTCTCGGCGACCAAGCGGCCTGCCACGCACACTAACTCGCTCTATGTGTGCGCGCCAATATACGTGTGCGGCGGCATACGAATATTTCTCGAACGGCGGAGCGACACAGTCGTTAAGATTTGACGGAATTACGCTAGACAATAATAATAAATTGCGTTTAAAAATATAGATGCGATTGAGACGGAAAGACAAAACGGTACGGTAAGAATTATACAACGCAAAGAAAATAAATACTTACGATAGCGACTACACTGATTTAATGCAGGATATTTTGAAATCTACAGAATAATAGACAAACGTAATTCGAATGTAATCAATTCTTAATTGGCAATATATTAAGGTTATACTTTGTCTCATTAATATTTTCATACATCTCGTTGAATACGTATTTTATTATCATAATTTTTAGAAGCAGAAAGTGGAAAGAATATGTTCGAAGAACGAAGCTTTAAGAGAGCGAGGCAGATAGTCTTTGATTTATTAGAGAGAAGGTAAAGAAAGCTTTACGTGCTCCGATCGAATTGAAAGAGGAAGAGATACTCGTTCTATTTGAGTGACGGATGGGTGGAAAAATCAATTCAGTAGATAAATTTTAGAATCGGAGTTGAAACATTGAAAGCATTGTTTTAGCTTTAAGGTTACGAATCGTTTTGTGACAGAGTAGATATACGAAGATCGTTGTTGCGAGAATACAATTAATTACGATGTGTTTCCTTACATAGGTTTTGACAAAATACAGAAGACTATATATACAGTAGAGAAATATCTGCAGAATAATAGAGAAACGTAATCCGAATGTAATCAATTCTTAATTGGCAATTTATTAAGCTTATACTTTGTCTCATTAATCTTTTCATACATCTCGTTGAATACGTATTTTATTGTCATAATTTTTAGAAGCAGAAAGTGGAAAGAATATGTTCGAAGAACGAATCTTTAAGAGAGCGAGGCAGATAGTCTTTGATTTATTAGAGAGAAGGTAAAGAAAGCTTTAAGTGCTCCGATTGAATTTAAAGGGGAAGAGATACTCGTTCTTTTTTAATGACGGATGAGTGGAAACATCAATCCAGTAGACAAATTTTAGAATCCGAGTTGAGAACTTGAAAGCATTATTTTGGCTTTAAGGTTACGTAACGTTCCGTGGCAGAGTAGGTACACCGAGATCGTTGTTGCGAGAATACATTTAATAACAAAGTCTTCTTACACAGGTTTTGACAGAATACAGAGGCCGACAGGAACAGCAAAGAATACGTATGTTGACGGGAGCGTTCAAAGGCGCGTGAACAGAAACTGTAGGAGAAAATATACGAAGGCGGTATCCAAGTTTCGAAGAAATCAACTGCAACAACAAGAAAACAAGATACGACATTTGCAACGAAGCTTGGAAAACACAAATAAATTATGAAGCATTTAGTACAAGCATTTACCGTAAGAAAGTGAGAATATTGTTCGAACGCGTGGAAGAAAATGACGTAAATAATGTTTCCATACATTACAGAGTGTAAAAGCGAATATCAATCGTAACCAAGGCAATGGATCCGGGCAGAGCAGAAACACAAAAGCGCGAGAAACAAATTATCCTAAGCCGCAATACTTGGGCAACCGTCTTACGATACACTCTTAGAACAAACACTTCATAATTTCCACAAACATTACACAACGAACGTAAAACTTTGTACGTAGTATCGTAACAGTGGCTTTTCACAGTAATCGGAGAAACAGGTCAAACGGTTAATAGGATTGCGATTTTATTTCAGTCTCGGCTGACAGACGTTTGACACCTTTCGCGTGGCTGGCCGTATATACAGATTCATGCAGGCCGCGAAATCACCGCAGAACGAAAGAGCAGCAGAGTGAAGAAAATAGCAAGGCGATCGAGCGAGAATGAACGTCCGTGGCGAGCGAAAAGGATTGAGCGAGCGGCGGCGACGGCAACAGCGGAGCATACGGCAACATTGCGGCGAGTTTGCCTCGAGCGAGCGAAAATAGCTTCTCGGCGACCAAGCGGCCTGCCACGCAACGCACACTAACTCGCTCTATGTGTGCGCGCCAATATACGTGTGCGGCGGCATACGAATATTTCTCGAACGGCGGAGCGACACAGTCGTTAAGATCTGACGGAATTACGCTAGACAATAATAATAAATTGCGTTTAAAAATATAGATGCGATTGAGACGGAAAGACAAAACGGTACGGTAAGAATTATACAACGCAAAGAAAATAAATACTTACGATAGCGACCCACTGGTTTAACGCAGGATATTTATAAATCTACAGAATAATAGACAAACATAATTCGAATGTAATCAATTCTTAATTGGCAATATATTAAGGTTATTCTTTGTCTCAATAATCTTTTCATACATCTCGTTGAATACGTATTTTATTATCATAATTTTTAGAAGCAGAAAATGGAAAGAATATGTTCGAAGAACGAAGCTTTAAGAGAGAGAGGCAGATAGTCTTTGATTTATTAGAGAGAAGGTAAAGAAAGCTTTACATTGTCCGATCGAATTAAAAGAGGAAGAGATACTCGTTCTTTTTGAGTGACGGATGAGTGGAAAAATCAATTCAGTAGATAAATTTTAGAATCGGAGTTGAAACATTGAAAGCATTGTTTTAGCTTTAAGGTTACGAATCGTTTTGTGACAGCAGAGTAGGTATACGAATGTCGTTGTGCGAGAATACAATTAATTACGATGTGTTTCCTTACATAGGTTTTGACAAAATACAGAAGACTATATATACAGTAGAGAAATATCTGCAGAATAATAGAGAAACGTAATCCGAATGTAATCAATTCTTAATTGGCAATTTATTAAGCTTATACTTTGTCTCATTAATCTTTTCATACATCTCGTTGAATACGTATTTTATTGTCATAATTTTTAGAAGCAGAAAGTGGAAAGAATATGTTCGAAGAACGAATCTTTAAGAGAGCGAGGCAGATAGTCTTTGATTTATTAGAGAGAAGGTAAAGAAAGCTTTAAGTGCTCCGATTGAATTTAAAGGGGAAGAGATACTCGTTCTTTTTTAATGACGGATGAGTGGAAACATCAATCCAGTAGACAAATTTTAGAATCCGAGTTGAGAACTTGAAAGCATGATTTTGGCTTTGAGGTTACGAAACGTTCCGTGGCAGAGTAGGTACACCGAGATCGTTGTTGCGAGAATACAATTAATTACAAAGTCTTTTCTTACACGGGTTTTAACAGAATACAGAGGCCGACAGGAACAGGAAAGAATACGTATGTTGACGGGAGCGTTCAAAGGCGCGTGAACAGAAACTGTAGCAGAAAATATACGAAGGCGAACGACGAAGCTTGGAAAACACAAATAAATTATGAAGCATTTATTATAGTACAAGCATTTACCGTAAGAAAGTGAGAAGATTGTTCGAACGCGTGGAAGAAAATCACGTAAATAATGTTTCCATAAATTACAGAGTGTAAAAGCGACTATCAATCGTAACCAAGGCAATGGATTCAGGCAGAGCAGAAACACAAAAGCGCGAGAAACAAATTATCCTAAGCCGCAATACTGGGGCAACCGTCTCACGATACACTCTTAGAACAAACGCTTCATAATTTCCACAAACATTACACAACGAACGTAAAACTTTGTACGCAGTATCGTAACAGTGGCTTTTCACAGTAGTCGGAGTAACAGGTCAAACAGTTAATAGGATTGCGATTTTATTTCAGTTTCGGCTGACAGACGTTTGACGCCTTTTCGCGTGGCTGGCCGTATATTGCCGTATATACAGATTCATGCAGGCCGCGAAATCACCGCAGAACGAAAGAGCAGCAGAGTGAAGAAAATAGCGAGGCGATCGAGCGAGAATGAACGTCCGTGGCGAGCGAAAAGGATTGAGCGAGCGGCGGCGACGGCAACAGCGGAGCATACGGCAACATTGCGGCGAGTTTGCCTCGAGCGAGCGAAAATAGCTTCTCGGCGACCAAGCGGCCTGCCACGCACACTAACTCGCTCTATGTGTGCGCGCCAATATACGTGTGCGGCGGCATACGAATATTTCTCGAACGGCGGAGCGACACAGTCGTTAAGATTTGACGGAATTACGCTAGACAATAATAATAAATTGCGTTTAAAAATATAGATGCGATTGAGACGGAAAGACAAAACGGTACGGTAAGAATTATACAACGCAAAGAAAATAAATACTTACGATAGCGGCCCACTGGTTTAACGCAGGATATTTATAAATCTACAGAATAATAGACAAACATAATTCGAATGTAATCAATTCTTAATTGGCAATATATTAAGGTTATTCTTTGTCTCAATAATCTTTTCATACATCTCGTTGAATACGTATTTTATTATCATAATTTTTAGAAGCAGAAAATGGAAAGAATATGTTCGAAGAACGAAGCTTTAAGAGAGAGAGGCAGATAGTCTTTGATTTATTAGAGAGAAGGTAAAGAAAGCTTTACATTGTCCGATCGAATTAAAAGAGGAAGAGATACTCGTTCTTTTTGAGTGACGGATGAGTGGAAAAATCAATTCAGTAGATAAATTTTAGAATCGGAGTTGAAACATTGAAAGCATTGTTTTAGCTTTAAGGTTACGAATCGTTTTGTGACAGCAGAGTAGGTATACGAATGTCGTTGTGCGAGAATACAATTAATTACGATGTGTTTCCTTACATAGGTTTTGACAAAATACAGAAGACTATATATACAGTAGAGAAATATCTGCAGAATAATAGAGAAACGTAATCCGAATGTAATCAATTCTTAATTGGCAATTTATTAAGCTTATACTTTGTCTCATTAATCTTTTCATACATCTCGTTGAATACGTATTTTATTGTCATAATTTTTAGAAGCAGAAAGTGGAAAGAATATGTTCGAAGAACGAATCTTTAAGAGAGCGAGGCAGATAGTCTTTGATTTATTAGAGAGAAGGTAAATGAGCTTTAAGTGCTCCGATTGAATTTAAAGGGGAAGAGATACTCGTTCTTTTTTAATGACGGATGAGTGGAAACATCAATCCAGTAGACAAATTTTAGAATCCGAGTTGAGAACTTGAAAGCATGATTTTGGCTTTGAGGTTACGAAACGTTCCGTGGCAGAGTAGGTACACCGAGATCGTTGTTGCGAGAATACAATTAATTACAAAGTCTTTTCTTACACGGGTTTTAACAGAATACAGAGGCCGACAGGAACAGGAAAGAATACGTATGTTGACGGGAGCGTTCAAAGGCGCGTGAACAGAAACTGTAGCAGAAAATATACGAAGGCGAACGACGAAGCTTGGAAAACACAAATAAATTATGAAGCATTTATTATAGTACAAGCATTTACCGTAAGAAAGTGAGAAGATTGTTCGAACGCGTGGAAGAAAATCACGTAAATAATGTTTCCATAAATTACAGAGTGTAAAAGCGACTATCAATCGTAACCAAGGCAATGGATCCAGGCAGAGCAGAAATACAAAAGCGCGAGAAACAAATTATCCTAAGCCGCAATACTGGGGCAACCGTCTCACGATACACTCTTAGAACAAACGCTTCATAATTTCCACAAACATTACACAACGAACGTAAAACTTTGTACGCAGTATCGTAACAGTGGCTTTTCACAGTAGTCGGAGTAACAGGTCAAACAGTTAATAGGATTGCGATTTTATTTCAGTTTCGGCTGACAGACGTTTGACGCCTTTTCGCGTGGCTGGCCGTATATTGCCGTATATACAGATTCATGCAGGCCGCGAAATCACCGCAGAACGAAAGAGCAGCAGAGTGAAGAAAATAGCGAGGCGATCGAGCGAGAATGAACGTCCGTGGCGAGCGAAAAGGATTGAGCGAGCGGCGGCGACGGCAACAGCGGAGCATACGGCAACATTGCGGCGAGTTTGCCTCGAGCGAGCGAAAATAGCTTCTCGGCGACCAAGCGGCCTGCCACGCACACTAACTCGCTCTATGTGTGCGCGCCAATATACGTGTGCGGCGGCATACGAATATTTCTCGAACGGCGGAGCGACACAGTCGTTAAGATGTGACGGAATTACGCTAGACAATAATAATAAATTGCGTTTAAAAATATAGATGCGATTGAGACGGAAAGACAAAACGGTACGGTAAGAATTATACAACGCAAAGAAAATAAATACTTACGATAGCGACCCACTGGTTTAACGCAGGATATTTATAAATCTACAGAATAATAGACAAACATAATTCGAATGTAATCAATTCTTAATTGGCAATATATTAAGGTTATTCTTTGTCTCAATAATCTTTTCATACATCTCGTTGAATACGTATCTTATTATCATAATTTTTAGAAGCAGAAAATGGAAAGAATATGTTCGAAGAACGAAGCTTTAAGAGAGCGAGGCAGATAGTCTTTGATTTATTAGAGAGAAGGTAAAGAAAGCTTTACATTGTCCGATCGAATTAAAAGAGGAAGAGATACTCGTTCTTTTTGAGTGACGGATGAGTGGAAAAATCAATTCAGTAGATAAATTTTAGAATCGGAGTTGAAACATTGAAAGCATTGTTTTAGCTTTAAGGTTACGAATCGTTTTGTGACAGCAGAGTAGGTATACGAATGTCGTTGTGCGAGAATACAATTAATTACGATGTGTTTCCTTACATAGGTTTTGACAAAATACAGAAGACTATATATACAGTAGAGAAATATCTGCAGAATAATAGAGAAACGTAATCCGAATGTAATCAATTCTTAATTGGCAATTTATTAAGCTTATACTTTGTCTCATTAATCTTTTCATACATCTCGTTGAATACGTATTTTATTGTCATAATTTTTAGAAGCAGAAAGTGGAAAGAATATGTTCGAAGAACGAATCTTTAAGAGAGCGAGGCAGATAGTCTTTGATTTATTAGAGAGAAGGTAAAGAAAGCTTTAAGTGCTCCGATTGAATTTAAAGGGGAAGAGATACTCGTTCTTTTTTAATGACGGATGAGTGGAAACATCAATCCAGTAGACAAATTTTAGAATCCGAGTTGAGAACTTGAAAGCATTATTTTGGCTTTGAGGTTACGAAACGTTCCGTGGCAGAGTAGGTACACCGAGTTCGTTGTTGCGAGAATACAATTAATTACAAAGTCTTTTCTTACACGGGTTTTAACAGAATACAGAGGCCGACAGGAACAGGAAAGAATACGTATGTTGACGGGAGCGTTCAAAGGCGCGTGAACAGAAACTGTAGCAGAAAATATACGAAGGCGAACGACGAAGCTTGGAAAACACAAATAAATTATGAAGCATTTATTATAGTACAAGCATTTACCGTAAGAAAGTGAGAAGATTGTTCGAACGCGTGGAAGAAAATCACGTAAATAATGTTTCCATAAATTACAGAGTGTAAAAGCGACTATCAATCGTAACCAAGGCAATGGATCCAGGCAGAGCAGAAACACAAAAGCGCGAGAAACAAATTATCCTAAGCCGCAATACTGGGGCAACCGTCTCACGATACACTCTTAGAACAAACGCTTCATAATTTCCACAAACATTACACAACGAACGTAAAACTTTGTACGCAGTATCGTAACAGTGGCTTTTCACAGTAGTCGGAGTAACAGGTCAAACAGTTAATAGGATTGCGATTTTATTTCAGTTTCGGCTGACAGACGTTTGACGCCTTTTCGCGTGGCTGGCCGTATATTGCCGTATATACAGATTCATGCAGGCCGCGAAATCACCGCAGAACGAAAGAGCAGCAGAGTGAAGAAAATAGCGAGGCGATCGAGCGAGAATGAACGTCCGTGGCGAGCGAAAAGGATTGAGCGAGCGGCGGCGACGGCAACAGCGGAGCATACGGCAACATTGCGGCGAGTTTGCCTCGAGCGAGCGAAAATAGCTTCTCGGCGACCAAGCGGCCTGCCACGCACACTAACTCGCTCTATGTGTGCGCGCCAATATACGTGTGCGGCGGCATACGAATATTTCTCGAACGGCGGAGCGACACAGTCGTTAAGATTTGACGGAATTACGCTAGACAATAATAATAAATTGCGTTTAAAAATATAGATGCGATTGAGACGGAAAGACAAAACGGTACGGTAAGAATTATACAACGCAAAGAAAATAAATACTTACGATAGCGACTACACTGATTTAATGCAGGATATTTTAAAATCTACAGAATAATAGACAAACGTAATTCGAATGTAATTAATTCTTAATTGGCAATATATTAAGGTTATACTTTGCCTCATTAATCTTTTCATACATCTCGTTGAATACGTATTTTATTATCATAATTTTTAGAAGCAGAAAGTGGAAAGAATTGTTCGAAGAATGAAGCTTTAAGAGAGGGAGGCAGATAGTCTTTGATTTATTAGAGAGAAGGTAAAGAAAGCTTTACATGCTCCGATCGAATTAAAAGAGGAAGAGAGACTCGTTCTTTTTGAGTGACGGATGAGTGGAAAAATCAATTCAGTAGATAAATTTCAGAATCGGAGTTGAAACATTGAAAGCATTGTTTTAGCTTTAAGGTTACGAATCGTTTTGTGACAGAGTAGGTATACGAAGATCGTTGTTGCGAGAATACAATTAATTACGATGTGTTTCCTTACATTGGTTTTGGCAAAATACAGAAGCCGAGAGAAACAGAAAACAATACGTATGTCGACGTGAGCGTTCAAAGAAGCGTAAACAGAAACTGCAGCAGAAAATATACAGACGGCCTATTCAAGTTTCGAGGATAGTTACTTAACAGCTATCAAATGCAACGATACGAAAAGAAGATGCGACATTTGGAACAACGCGCATAATATAGGAATAAATTAAGAAGCATTCACTGTAGGCATTTACCGTAAGAAGGTGGCAACATTATTCGGACGCGTAGAAGAAAATGGTATTAATATTGTTTCCGTAAATTACAGAGTATAAAAGCGAATACCAATGGTACCGTGGCAATGGATCGAGAAAGAGCAGAAACAGAAAAACAGGAGAAACAAATTATCCTAAGACGCAATACTTGGGCAAACATCTTACGGTACAATCTTACAAGAGAGTGCAAGGTCTTGGGGTCACGGATTTAGTTCAAACTTTGTAGGATGATAGATTTAGTTCCCCTGCTGATGAAGATATATGATTATAGGGGCCACTACTAAATAATTATTCAGATATTTGCAGTTGAAAATGCAATTCATTTTTCTCTTTTTAAATTCAGCGCTGTAGCAAACGATTACAGATAATGGGTTTGGCGTATCGGCAACGGATCAGTGTCCTTTTCCGGTAGGAGCCGGGTTCGAATCCGTGGAGAATGAATGTTTTTTTATTTTACTTTATGACCATTTTTACACATAAATACACAACATAACATATAATCTTTACATATTTATATTTTATATTTTATATACTACATATACATATTGCATTTTACATATAAATATTAGGTTGGGGAATAAGTTCGTAGCGTTGTTATATTTGCTTTGTTTTACAACGATTTTTTTTGCTGTTTGACAAGGTGTTTAATAATCATTTGGGTTGGGGACTAAGTTCGTTGCGTTTTTATCAAAACTTTAATTTAAACAAAAATCAATAATTATATTATATCATACTCACACACATATATTCACACTTTCATAATCACTCACTCACGGATCATTCGTACATCCCATAGCTCTATCGAATGAATATTGTACACTTAGTCAAACAGTAAAAAATTGGTGTAAAACAATGCAAATATAAAAACGCTACCAACTTATTCCCCAACCCAATATTTATATGTAAAATGTAATATGTATATGTAATATATAAAATATAAAATAAAATATCATTTGTGTAAAAATGGACATAAAATACAAAAAAAAAATATTCACCCTCCAGGGATTTTAACCCGGCTCCTACCGGCAAGGAACACTGTTCCGTTGTCGCTACGCTAAACCCATTATCTGTAATCGTTTGCTACAGAAGTGAATTTAATGAGTGAATTGCATCTTCAACTGCAAATATCTAAATAATTATTGAGTAGTGGTCCCTATAATCATAAATCTTCATCAACAGGGAAGCTAAATCTATTATCCTACAAAGTTTGAACTAAATCCGTGACCCCAAGCCCTTGCACTCTCCGTTAGAGCAAATGCTTCATAATTTCTGTAAACAATATATGTACGCCGGACGTCGTAATTTGTACTTGTACTACTTTGATTTGCGTGGCTTGCCGTATATACAGATTCATGCATGCCGCGAAATCACCGCAGAACGAAAGAGCAGCAGAGGGAATAAAATAGCGAGGCGATCGTGCGAGAGTGAACGTCCGAGGCGAGGGAAAAGGATTGAGCGAGCGGCGGCGACGGCAACAGCGGAGCATACGGCAACATCGCGGCGAGTTTGCCTCGAGCGAGCGAAAATAGCTTCTCGGCGACCAAGCGGCCTGCCACGCACACTTACTCGCTCTATGTGTGCGCGCCAATATACGTGTGCGGCGAGCAAACGAATATTTCTCGAACGGCGGAGCGACACAATCGTTAAGAACCGACCGAATTACGCTAGACAATAATAATAAATTGCGTTTAAAAATATAGATGCGATTGAGACGGAAAGACAAAACGGTACGGTAAGAATTATACAACGCAAAGAAAATAAATACTTACGATAGCGACCCACTGGTTTAACGCAGGATATTTATAAATCTACAGAATAATAGACAAACATAATTCGAATGTAATCAATTCTTAATTGGCAATATATTAAGGTTATTCTTTGTCTCAATAATCTTTTCATACATCTCGTTGAATATGTATTTTATTATCATAATTTTTAGAAGCAGAAAATGGAAAGAATATGTTCGAAGAACGAAGCTTTAAGAGAGAGAGGCAGATAGTCTTTGATTTATTAGAGAGAAGGTAAAGAAAGCTTTACATTGTCCGATCGAATTAAAAGAGGAAGAGATACTCGTTCTTTTTGAGTGACGGATGAGTGGAAAAATCAATTCAGTAGATAAATTTTAGAATCGGAGTTGAAACATTGAAAGCATTGTTTTAGCTTTAAGGTTACGAATCGTTTTGTGACAGCAGAGTAGGTATACGAATGTCGTTGTGCGAGAATACAATTAATTACGATGTGTTTCCTTACATAGGTTTTGACAAAATACAGAAGACTATATATACAGTAGAGAAATATCTGCAGAATAATAGAGAAACGTAATCCGAATGTAATCAATTCTTAATTGGCAATTTATTAAGCTTATACTTTGTCTCATTAATCTTTTCATACATCTCGTTGAATACGTATTTTATTGTCATAATTTTTAGAAGCAGAAAGTGGAAAGAATATGTTCGAAGAACGAATCTTTAAGAGAGCGAGGCAGATAGTCTTTGATTTATTAGAGAGAAGGTAAAGAAAGCTTTAAGTGCTCCGATTGAATTTAAAGGGGAAGAGATACTCGTTCTTTTTTAATGACGGATGAGTGGAAACATCAATCCAGTAGACAAATTTTAGAATCCGAGTTGAGAACTTGAAAGCATTATTTTGGCTTTGAGGTTACGAAACGTTCCGTGGCAGAGTAGGTACACCGAGATCGTTGTTGCGAGAATACAATTAATTACAAAGTCTTTTCTTACACGGGTTTTAACAGAATACAGAGGCCGACAGGAACAGGAAAGAATACGTATGTTGACGGGAGCGTTCAAAGGCGCGTGAACAGAAACTGTAGCAGAAAATATACGAAGGCGAACGACGAAGCTTGGAAAACACAAATAAATTATGAAGCATTTATTATAGTACAAGCATTTACCGTAAGAAAGTGAGAAGATTGTTCGAACGCGTGGAAGAAAATCACGTAAATAATGTTTCCATAAATTACAGAGTGTAAAAGCGACTATCAATCGTAACCAAGGCAATGGATCCAGGCAGAGCAGAAACACAAAAGCGCGAGAAACAAATTATCCTAAGCCGCAATACTGGGGCAACCGTCTCACGATACACTCTTAGAACAAACGCTTCATAATTTCCACAAACATTACACAACGAACGTAAAACTTTGTACGCAGTATCGTAACAGTGGCTTTTCACAGTAGTCGGAGTAACAGGTCAAACAGTTAATAGGATTGCGATTTTATTTCAGTTTCGGCTGACAGACGTTTGACGCCTTTTCGCGTGGCTGGCCGTATATTGCCGTATATACAGATTCATGCAGGCCGCGAAATCACTGCAGAACGAAAGAGCAGCAGAGTGAAGAAAATAGCGAGGCGATCGAGCGAGAATGAACGTCCGTGGCGAGCGAAAAGGATTGAGCGAGCGGCGGCGACGGCAACAGCGGAGCATACGGCAACATTGCGGCGAGTTTGCCTCGAGCGAGCGAAAATAGCTTCTCGGCGACCAAGCGGCCTGCCACGCACACTAACTCGCTCTATGTGTGCGCGCCAATATACGTGTGCGGCGGCATACGAATATTTCTCGAACGGCGGAGCGACACAGTCGTTAAGATTTGACGGAATTACGCTAGACAATAATAATAAATTGCGTTTAAAAATATAGATGCGATTGAGACGGAAAGACAAAACGGTACGGTAAGAATTATACAACGCAAAGAAAATAAATACTTACGATAGCGACTACACTGATTTAATGCAGGATATTTTGAAATCTACAGAATAATAGACAAACGTAATTCGAATGTAATCAATTCTTAATTGGCAATATATTAAGGTTATACTTTGTCTCATTAATATTTTCATACATCTCGTTGAATACGTATTTTATTATCATAATTTTTAGAAGCAGAAAGTGGAAAGAATATGTTCGAAGAACGAAGCTTTAAGAGAGCGAGGCAGATAGTCTTTGATTTATTAGAGAGAAGGTAAAGAAAGCTTTACGTGCTCCGATCGAATTGAAAGAGGAAGAGATACTCGTTCTATTTGAGTGACGGATGGGTGGAAAAATCAATTCAGTAGATAAATTTTAGAATCGGAGTTGAAACATTGAAAGCATTGTTTTAGCTTTAAGGTTACGAATCGTTTTGTGACAGAGTAGATATACGAAGATCGTTGTTGCGAGAATACAATTAATTACGATGTGTTTCCTTACATAGGTTTTGACAAAATACAGAAGACTATATATACAGTAGAGAAATATCTGCAGAATAATAGAGAAACGTAATCCGAATGTAATCAATTCTTAATTGGCAATTTATTAAGCTTATACTTTGTCTCATTAATCTTTTCATACATCTCGTTGAATACGTATTTTATTGTCATAATTTTTAGAAGCAGAAAGTGGAAAGAATATGTTCGAAGAACGAATCTTTAAGAGAGCGAGGCAGATAGTCTTTGATTTATTAGAGAGAAGGTAAAGAAAGCTTTAAGTGCTCCGATTGAATTTAAAGGGGAAGAGATACTCGTTCTTTTTTAATGACGGATGAGTGGAAACATCAATCCAGTAGACAAATTTTAGAATCCGAGTTGAGAACTTGAAAGCATTATTTTGGCTTTAAGGTTACGTAACGTTCCGTGGCAGAGTAGGTACACCGAGATCGTTGTTGCGAGAATACATTTAATAACAAAGTCTTCTTACACAGGTTTTGACAGAATACAGAGGCCGACAGGAACAGCAAAGAATACGTATGTTGACGGGAGCGTTCAAAGGCGCGTGAACAGAAACTGTAGGAGAAAATATACGAAGGCGGTATCCAAGTTTCGAAGAAATCAACTGCAACAACAAGAAAACAAGATACGACATTTGCAACGAAGCTTGGAAAACACAAATAAATTATGAAGCATTTAGTACAAGCATTTACCGTAAGAAAGTGAGAATATTGTTCGAACGCGTGGAAGAAAATGACGTAAATAATGTTTCCATACATTACAGAGTGTAAAAGCGAATATCAATCGTAACCAAGGCAATGGATCCGGGCAGAGCAGAAACACAAAAGCGCGAGAAACAAATTATCCTAAGCCGCAATACTTGGGCAACCGTCTTACGATACACTCTTAGAACAAACACTTCATAATTTCCACAAACATTACACAACGAACGTAAAACTTTGTACGTAGTATCGTAACAGTGGCTTTTCACAGTAATCGGAGAAACAGGTCAAACGGTTAATAGGATTGCGATTTTATTTCAGTCTCGGCTGACAGACGTTTGACACCTTTCGCGTGGCTGGCCGTATATACAGATTCATGCAGGCCGCGAAATCACCGCAGAACGAAAGAGCAGCAGAGTGAAGAAAATAGCAAGGCGATCGAGCGAGAATGAACGTCCGTGGCGAGCGAAAAGGATTGAGCGAGCGGCGGCGACGGCAACAGCGGAGCATACGGCAACATTGCGGCGAGTTTGCCTCGAGCGAGCGAAAATAGCTTCTCGGCGACCAAGCGGCCTGCCACGCAACGCACACTAACTCGCTCTATGTGTGCGCGCCAATATACGTGTGCGGCGGCATACGAATATTTCTCGAACGGCGGAGCGACACAGTCGTTAAGATCTGACGGAATTACGCTAGACAATAATAATAAATTGCGTTTAAAAATATAGATGCGATTGAGACGGAAAGACAAAACGGTACGGTAAGAATTATACAACGCAAAGAAAATAAATACTTACGATAGCGACCCACTGGTTTAACGCAGGATATTTATAAATCTACAGAATAATAGACAAACATAATTCGAATGTAATCAATTCTTAATTGGCAATATATTAAGGTT
The DNA here is from genome assembly GCA_914767735.1 of Anoplius nigerrimus. Classification (NCBI taxonomy): domain Eukaryota; kingdom Metazoa; phylum Arthropoda; class Insecta; order Hymenoptera; family Pompilidae; genus Anoplius; species Anoplius nigerrimus. The sequence goes on from OU612083.1 coordinate 18,669,495, forward strand.
ATTCTTTGTCTCAATAATCTTTTCATACATCTCGTTGAATATGTATTTTATTATCATAATTTTTAGAAGCAGAAAATGGAAAGAATATGTTCGAAGAACGAAGCTTTAAGAGAGAGAGGCAGATAGTCTTTGATTTATTAGAGAGAAGGTAAAGAAAGCTTTACATTGTCCGATCGAATTAAAAGAGGAAGAGATACTCGTTCTTTTTGAGTGACGGATGAGTGGAAAAATCAATTCAGTAGATAAATTTTAGAATCGGAGTTGAAACATTGAAAGCATTGTTTTAGCTTTAAGGTTACGAATCGTTTTGTGACAGCAGAGTAGGTATACGAATGTCGTTGTGCGAGAATACAATTAATTACGATGTGTTTCCTTACATAGGTTTTGACAAAATACAGAAGACTATATATACAGTAGAGAAATATCTGCAGAATAATAGAGAAACGTAATCCGAATGTAATCAATTCTTAATTGGCAATTTATTAAGCTTATACTTTGTCTCATTAATCTTTTCATACATCTCGTTGAATACGTATTTTATTGTCATAATTTTTAGAAGCAGAAAGTGGAAAGAATATGTTCGAAGAACGAATCTTTAAGAGAGCGAGGCAGATAGTCTTTGATTTATTAGAGAGAAGGTAAAGAAAGCTTTAAGTGCTCCGATTGAATTTAAAGGGGAAGAGATACTCGTTCTTTTTTAATGACGGATGAGTGGAAACATCAATCCAGTAGACAAATTTTAGAATCCGCGTTGAGAACTTGAAAGCATTATTTTGGCTTTGAGGTTACGAAACGTTCCGTGGCAGAGTAGGTACACCGAGATCGTTGTTGCGAGAATACAATTAATTACAAAGTCTTTTCTTACACGGGTTTTAACAGAATACAGAGGCCGACAGGAACAGGAAAGAATACGTATGTTGACGGGAGCGTTCAAAGGCGCGTGAACAGAAACTGTAGCAGAAAATATACGAAGGCGAACGACGAAGCTTGGAAAACACAAATAAATTATGAAGCATTTATTATAGTACAAGCATTTACCGTAAGAAAGTGAGAAGATTGTTCGAACGCGTGGAAGAAAATCACGTAAATAATGTTTCCATAAATTACAGAGTGTAAAAGCGACTATCAATCGTAACCAAGGCAATGGATCCAGGCAGAGCAGAAACACAAAAGCGCGAGAAACAAATTATCCTAAGCCGCAATACTGGGGCAACCGTCTCACGATACACTCTTAGAACAAACGCTTCATAATTTCCACAAACATTACACAACGAACGTAAAACTTTGTACGCAGTATCGTAACAGTGGCTTTTCACAGTAGTCGGAGTAACAGGTCAAACAGTTAATAGGATTGCGATTTTATTTCAGTTTCGGCTGACAGACGTTTGACGCCTTTTCGCGTGGCTGGCCGTATATTGCCGTATATACAGATTCATGCAGGCCGCGAAATCACTGCAGAACGAAAGAGCAGCAGAGTGAAGAAAATAGCGAGGCGATCGAGCGAGAATGAACGTCCGTGGCGAGCGAAAAGGATTGAGCGAGCGGCGGCGACGGCAACAGCGGAGCATACGGCAACATTGCGGCGAGTTTGCCTCGAGCGAGCGAAAATAGCTTCTCGGCGACCAAGCGGCCTGCCACGCACACTAACTCGCTCTATGTGTGCGCGCCAATATACGTGTGCGGCGGCATACGAATATTTCTCGAACGGCGGAGCGACACAGTCGTTAAGATTTGACGGAATTACGCTAGACAATAATAATAAATTGCGTTTAAAAATATAGATGCGATTGAGACGGAAAGACAAAACGGTACGGTAAGAATTATACAACGCAAAGAAAATAAATACTTACGATAGCGACTACACTGATTTAATGCAGGATATTTTGAAATCTACAGAATAATAGACAAACGTAATTCGAATGTAATCAATTCTTAATTGGCAATATATTAAGGTTATACTTTGTCTCATTAATATTTTCATACATCTCGTTGAATACGTATTTTATTATCATAATTTTTAGAAGCAGAAAGTGGAAAGAATATGTTCGAAGAACGAAGCTTTAAGAGAGCGAGGCAGATAGTCTTTGATTTATTAGAGAGAAGGTAAAGAAAGCTTTACGTGCTCCGATCGAATTGAAAGAGGAAGAGATACTCGTTCTATTTGAGTGACGGATGGGTGGAAAAATCAATTCAGTAGATAAATTTTAGAATCGGAGTTGAAACATTGAAAGCATTGTTTTAGCTTTAAGGTTACGAATCGTTTTGTGACAGAGTAGATATACGAAGATCGTTGTTGCGAGAATACAATTAATTACGATGTGTTTCCTTACATAGGTTTTGACAAAATACAGAAGACTATATATACAGTAGAGAAATATCTGCAGAATAATAGAGAAACGTAATCCGAATGTAATCAATTCTTAATTGGCAATTTATTAAGCTTATACTTTGTCTCATTAATCTTTTCATACATCTCGTTGAATACGTATTTTATTGTCATAATTTTTAGAAGCAGAAAGTGGAAAGAATATGTTCGAAGAACGAATCTTTAAGAGAGCGAGGCAGATAGTCTTTGATTTATTAGAGAGAAGGTAAAGAAAGCTTTAAGTGCTCCGATTGAATTTAAAGGGGAAGAGATACTCGTTCTTTTTTAATGACGGATGAGTGGAAACATCAATCCAGTAGACAAATTTTAGAATCCGAGTTGAGAACTTGAAAGCATTATTTTGGCTTTAAGGTTACGTAACGTTCCGTGGCAGAGTAGGTACACCGAGATCGTTGTTGCGAGAATACATTTAATAACAAAGTCTTCTTACACAGGTTTTGACAGAATACAGAGGCCGACAGGAACAGCAAAGAATACGTATGTTGACGGGAGCGTTCAAAGGCGCGTGAACAGAAACTGTAGGAGAAAATATACGAAGGCGGTATCCAAGTTTCGAAGAAATCAACTGCAACAACAAGAAAACAAGATACGACATTTGCAACGAAGCTTGGAAAACACAAATAAATTATGAAGCATTTAGTACAAGCATTTACCGTAAGAAAGTGAGAATATTGTTCGAACGCGTGGAAGAAAATGACGTAAATAATGTTTCCATACATTACAGAGTGTAAAAGCGAATATCAATCGTAACCAAGGCACTGGATCCGGGCAGAGCAGAAACACAAAAGCGCGAGAAACAAATTATCCTAAGCCGCAATACTTGGGCAACCGTCTTACGATACACTCTTAGAACAAACACTTCATAATTTCCACAAACATTACACAACGAACGTAAAACTTTGTACGTAGTATCGTAACAGTGGCTTTTCACAGTAATCGGAGAAACAGGTCAAACGGTTAATAGGATTGCGATTTTATTTCAGTCTCGGCTGACAGACGTTTGACACCTTTCGCGTGGCTGGCCGTATATACAGATTCATGCAGGCCGCGAAATCACCGCAGAACGAAAGAGCAGCAGAGTGAAGAAAATAGCAAGGCGATCGAGCGAGAATGAACGTCCGTGGCGAGCGAAAAGGATTGAGCGAGCGGCGGCGACGGCAACAGCGGAGCATACGGCAACATTGCGGCGAGTTTGCCTCGAGCGAGCGAAAATAGCTTCTCGGCGACCAAGCGGCCTGCCACGCAACGCACACTAACTCGCTCTATGTGTGCGCGCCAATATACGTGTGCGGCGGCATACGAATATTTCTCGAACGGCGGAGCGACACAGTCGTTAAGATCTGACGGAATTACGCTAGACAATAATAATAAATTGCGTTTAAAAATATAGATGCGATTGAGACGGAAAGACAAAACGGTACGGTAAGAATTATACAACGCAAAGAAAATAAATACTTACGATAGCGACCCACTGGTTTAACGCAGGATATTTATAAATCTACAGAATAATAGACAAACATAATTCGAATGTAATCAATTCTTAATTGGCAATATATTAAGGTTATTCTTTGTCTCAATAATCTTTTCATACATCTCGTTGAATATGTATTTTATTATCATAATTTTTAGAAGCAGAAAATGGAAAGAATATGTTCGAAGAACGAAGCTTTAAGAGAGAGAGGCAGATAGTCTTTGATTTATTAGAGAGAAGGTAAAGAAAGCTTTACATTGTCCGATCGAATTAAAAGAGGAAGAGATACTCGTTCTTTTTGAGTGACGGATGAGTGGAAAAATCAATTCAGTAGATAAATTTTAGAATCGGAGTTGAAACATTGAAAGCATTGTTTTAGCTTTAAGGTTACGAATCGTTTTGTGACAGCAGAGTAGGTATACGAATGTCGTTGTGCGAGAATACAATTAATTACGATGTGTTTCCTTACATAGGTTTTGACAAAATACAGAAGACTATATATACAGTAGAGAAATATCTGCAGAATAATAGAGAAACGTAATCCGAATGTAATCAATTCTTAATTGGCAATTTATTAAGCTTATACTTTGTCTCATTAATCTTTTCATACATCTCGTTGAATACGTATTTTATTGTCATAATTTTTAGAAGCAGAAAGTGGAAAGAATATGTTCGAAGAACGAATCTTTAAGAGAGCGAGGCAGATAGTCTTTGATTTATTAGAGAGAAGGTAAAGAAAGCTTTACGTGCTCCGATCGAATTGAAAGAGGAAGAGATACTCGTTCTATTTGAGTGACGGATGGGTGGAAAAATCAATTCAGTAGATAAATTTTAGAATCGGAGTTGAAACATTGAAAGCATTGTTTTAGCTTTAAGCTTACGAATCGTTTTGTGACAGAGTAGGTATACGAAGATCGTTGTTGCGAGAATACAATGAATAACGATGTGTTTCCTTACATAGGTTTTGACAAAATACAGAAGACTATATATACAGTAGAGAAATATCTACAGAATAATAGACAAACGTAATCCGAATATAATCTATTCTTAATTAACAGTTCATTACGGTTATACTTTACCTGATTCATCTTTGCATACATTTCGTTGAATATATATTCGATGATCATCATCCTTAGAAGGAGAAGGAGCAAGAGCCACGGCAGAAAATAAATAGGATAAATTCGTTGGCAGGATAAGTACGTTCACGTTGAGCGGCAGAAGCAGAGCGGAGAGGAGCGGCAGTAAAATGAAAATATTAGGGACGGTAGTAGGAAAGAAGTGGACAGAAAAATAAATAGAACAACGAAGAGGCAGAGCAGGCAGGGTTACGATCGGAGACAAGGACGAAAGAATGGAAAATGTTCGAACAATCGACGTTTAGGTTTTATTTTCGTAGATAATTACAGACGAGAATCATTTATTTCGATGAGACGAGGAACTATAATCGTATTATCTTTGACAGGCACACGTGGAATGGATGGACGGTTTCGAGAGAAGAGTACAAGGAGCAGACATCAAATTAGATATTAGATAGACACAGTAAACTCCCGAATAACGCGACAAAATGATTTGGTACGATTTTTTTTCTAATTAATTGCAAAGATAAGATTATCGAGGTACATTAACACAATATACTAGCCTATACATACAATACATAAGAATGACGTGCGATGGACGAAAAGAGGGAATATAAAATTTAGCATTGCAACGTGAAACGCATTAGTTTAGATTATGGGCGTACAGGATTAACAACATATTAGAGGAGAGTTTACGGTACGCGAGAAGAAAGGTGGAATAATTCGGCTAGTAGCAAGCATCGCGAATTCGGTCGAGGCGGAGATCGCGGCGAAAGGCTGCAAGCGAAAGGCGGTACAGCGTTGTCTCTTCCTCGGATGCGGCGTTGCCTATTCCGCGCTAGCCGGAAAATCCTCGCGGAGCAGTAACTTGGCTTCTCGGCTACGCGAGAAATTGGGAAGCATCGCTGTCTCTCTCAGGCACACGGGCGCGGCGTCCTCTCTCTCGCGCGCGTACCGTATCGTATATACGCAGCAGAATCGTCACACGCGTAGCGAACGAAAGAGATATATGGGAAGAATCGTCGAACGCTATTAGATTGGCGTTTAGGCAATCATTTAGAAGATTCAATAGCAGTTACTTTAACGAAAGATACTCGAAATCACTAACGAATAAGAAACGAAAGAAAGCAGCGATAATTTATGTAATCATAAAAAAATGTAGACTTCAAACAGCTTAAACTCTTAAAAGTTTTTAAGCTACAGTCGAGATAAATCATAGTACTACGACTCCCGCCTTTAAGCTACGGCGCGAGATAAATCGTAGTACTACGACTCCCGCCTTTAATGTGTTAATAGTTAGATCAGTAGAAAATTTGTGACATTAAATTAGGACATTGCGGATCGCACATTGAATTTAGCAATACCATAACAATTAGGGTTAAAAATACATAACGTGTTAGAAAAGTAAGTATACGACACAGCAGAATTAATCGACTAATACATAGAATGAATAATATAGCGTCAAAGTGATCCGCGCATATATTCGAAGTGCGCAAGAAGGGCAAGGATGTATCGATGGAAATTACGTTCAATGTTCTATTGTAATTTGAACTTGATAAGGTATAAGAGACATCGATATTCGTATAAAATGTAATAAATATGTGAATAAGATAGGAAATAATAGAAAATGTTCGTATACACACATATATTCATTCCTAGTTCCATACATACGTACATACGTAGATGCACAGAGAGTCAGTCATTCGTAAGATACAACGTTAAGGGATATGAAAGTAGAAATGATTAGCACGTACACCTCGCTACGGTAGTCGTTACGATGCCATTAAAAAATATTAATGACGGTAAGGGATTAATGAAAGAAAGAAAGAAACAAACAAACAAAACAATAAATGAATAAATAAATAAATGAAAAAAATAACACTTTATACAGTTCGAGGGAAAGATGTCGAAGTTCAGAAAACGAAGAGCTACAGGTACTCGCAATATTCGTCCCGAAAGCAATAAATACAATTAGCAGGTACACTCGCTCGCGATTCTTTGATCGTGAAAGCAATTAAAATATTACCTAATTTGATTGGGAAACGAATAAAGAAATAACCTATAGACGAGTTGAAAAGGAGAATATACGATCAGTTATACCTATAGATTTTTGTTTTTCACTCGTTCGTTCGTTGAGTTATCGTTTGAATTTAATATTATGACGTATGCCTCTGCGGTATCCTGCATCGAAGCAAGGAGAGGAAAGTAAATTGAATAATCAACACGTACGCTGGTTAAGATATCGTTTAATCTATCGATGTAAAGGGAGAAGCAGTACAACGTACGTGGATACATTCGCCAATCGTCGTCATTCTTAACCGATATAATACTAGAAATAATTGCACATATACCTCGTCGCTGTATCTTTTGTAAAGGAGAAGCAAAATACATACGGAATATGTAAGAAGCTATCCGAAGAGAAGGAATATAATTCGGAGCATAGCCGGATGACATAGAAAGACGCACAGTACGCGTACGATCGGATATAGGGCTGTAAAATGTGGAGAACACCGATAATAGTATAAAATGATATCACGTACGTTCATTGGCAATACCAAACGGGAAAGAAGAGAGCGGAAAAGATGAAAAATGTGTACGTATATCAAGTCGTAACAGCGATCGTCAAAGCCATTAAATGGGAATAAATTCAGTACGTACACTTACTCGCGGTATTCACTGTCAATTAATCGGCATTAAAAATAGAAATAATTAGGAAGTAAATTGACTGGCGATGACGTAATTGTCGAACGGACTGAAATATTGGTCAGTTATTAAATTAGGAAAGTAATCGAACGATCATATATACGAACGAACGAACGAACGAACGAAGGAGTAAATAAGTATATAATTGATCGTTCGATCGGAAAGAAGAATTTTCATCGCGTATACTCATTCGCGGGATATACATATAGGCGGAAGGTTTCGAAATGAAAATAAACGGAGCAGGTATACCGTGTCGACAATTAGTTCGGACAAAGGGAGAAAGAATGCACACGTTTATTCTTCGGTAATACGCGCGATTAACTAACAGTCATAAAATAGAAATATAAGTACGTACAGCTATTCGTAATATTCGGGAACAATTTACACAATAAGATGAGAAGCAACGAATACGTATACCCGCTGGCAATACGCCTCATTAAATTAGTCGCATAATAGGAATAATAGGGCATACATCGATTAACGGGATTTTTTTCTTATATGAAACGAAAAGAGACTCTTTGAAACGTATATTCATTTGCAATATCTAAGGTGAAAGAAGGTCTAATAAAAGTAAGTTTAGCACGTATAATATTCCCTTGCGGTACCACTCTACGTAAATGGTGATAATAAAATAGAAATAATCAGAGTACGCACAATGATTGGCAATATTGGCGTCAAATGATTTAGAAATATGGAGTCGGATAACAGATATGCAATGGCATTGGCCGTCAGTAATTAAATTGAAACATTAGGTTGATCGGGAGATTAATAAAGCGAAGGCGTTTGAAAGCGTACGACGAACATTACACACTAGTACGGTATACGGTATTTGTCATTTCTCTGAGCGCCACTATATCGTATTACATTATACTACATTACATTCATTCGTGTCTCTTATACTTTTTTAGTCGGTCGTATCGTGGCTCGATGTCAAGATATACGTATCTCTCACAAGAGAGTGCAAGGTCTTGGGGTCACGGATTTAGTTCAAACTTTGTAGGATGATAGATTTAGTTCCCCTGTTGACGAAGATATATGATTATAGGGGCCACTACTCAATATTTATTCAGATATTTCCAGTTGAAGATGCAATTCACTCATTAAATTCAGTTCTGTAGCAAACGATTACAGATAATGGGTTTAGCGTAGCGGCAACGGATCAGTGTTCCTTGCCGGCAGGAGCCGGGTTCGAATCCGTGTAGGGTGAATATTTTTTTTTTTGTATTTTATGTCCATTTTCACACATAAATGATATTTTATTTTATATTTTATATATTACATATACATATTACATTTTACATATAAATATTGGGTTGGGGAATAAGTTGGTAACGTTTTTATATTTGCTTTGTTTTACACCAATTTTTTTACTGTTTGACAAAGTGTACAATATTCATTCGATAGAGCTATGGGATGTATGAATGATCCGTGAGTGAGTGATTATGAAAGTGTGAATATGTGTGTGTGAGTATGATATAATATAATTATTGATTTTTGTTTAAATTAAAGTTTTGATAAAAACGCTACGAACTTATTTCCCAACCCAAATGATTGTTAAACACCTTGTCAAACAGCAAAAAAAAACGTTGTAAAACAAAGCAAATATAACAACGCTACGAACTTATTCCCCAATCTAATATTTATATGTTAAATGTAATATGTATATGTAGTATATAAAATATAAAATATAAATATGGAAAGATTATATGTTATGTTGTGTATTTATGTGTTAAAATGGTCATAAAATAAAATAAAAAAATATTCACTCTCCGCGGATTCGAACCCGGCTCCTATCGGCAAGGAACACTGATCCGTTGCCGCTACGCTAAACCCATTATCTGTAATCGTTTGCTACAGAAATGAATTTAAATAGAGAAAAATGAATTGAACAGGGGAACTAAATCTATCATCCTACAAAGTTTGAACTAAATCCGTGACCCCAAGGCCTTGCACTCTCCTTGGCAGTGGTAAAATTATTATTATTATTGCTATTCGTGGGAGAATTATAAAGAGGAGGAAGCGTGGTATCAGCGTTTTAATTTCTCTCGCGGTGAAGTAGTACGATAAGACGCGTACAGTACACGGTCGGATGTAAGAGAGTACTACGACGACGACGACGACGAGAAGAGAAATATTACTAGCTGCATTTTTACGGTGTATCGTTGAACGATGTAATTGGAAATATATATAAATAAATAAATAAATAAATAAATAAAAGCTTAACATACACGGTGAGACGTACGATGTAAGAAAGGGAGGGAGGGAGGGAGGGAGGGAGGAAAGGAAAATTGTAACCCAAGAGGAAGCAATAAAATCTTACAATACAATACATACACGGTGAAAAAGAGAGTACGTTATCAGGTATACCTCGTTGCAAGGCCAATACTCGAATCTGGTAGATAAATGCTGAAGATTAATTGGAATACGAATACGAATACGAATATCGTAATTAAAAGAATGAATTTTTTTACTCAATTAACTTGTATCGGTCTCATTAAATAAATGAATAAATAATTAAATAAATACATACATACATACGTGTATAGATCGGTGAGATCAGTCGTAAAAGGCAGTAGGAGTTGGAATTTCACTAGGTATACCCATTGGCAATACTCGTCGCGATTCGGGGGAAAATATGGAATGACACGCTGCACACATTGACATTGTTCTCGCAGTAGGAAAGAAAGATGATTAAGTACGTATATCTCGTAGCAGTATCTTCGATGAGAGACGATACGAGAAAGAAAGTATGGCACGCACAAATGGTCGCGGTAGGACTAGTCGTCGTTGAGTCTGAAAGTGAAATAGGAATAAGACAGGTACGCGTAATCTGGGTATATCCTCTAATCGGGTGAATCGGGCAGTACAAGTAAGGAGAATAGACGTCCGCGTATCCTTTCCGTATCGATACATAACGTATAGAGAGATTTATACGTATGGAATAGATTTGTCGTTGAGTCGTCGGATCGATTATAGGGAATTTATATGCCGTGGCGTACAGGCAAACGGGGTATCATATTATATTAACGGCGTAAATGCGATTATAAGAGTGGCGATTGTAAGATTAATTAGAATCGATTAATAGCGGGCATACGTACGTAAGGAAGGAAGGAAAGTAGTACGATATATAAAGCGACCGGCAAAGAAGGGATACAAATGAAAGCATAGCGCGGCGGTGGCATAGTAAGACGCGCACAGTAAGTACACGGTCGGACGTAAGAGAGACGACTACCGCGACGATGATGAGAAGAGAAACGTTGCTAGATGTATTTTGACAGCATATCGTTAGAGAATGTAATTGGAAAAATAAATAAAAAAATAAATAAATGATTAACATACACGATGAGACGTACAATGTAAGAAATGGAGGAAGGATGGGAGGGGGGAGGGAGGGAGGGAGGGAGGGAGGAGAGGAGAAGAAAATTGTATCCCAACAGGAAGCAATAAAATCTTACAATACCGTTATCAGGTATACCTCATTGTGAAGTGAATGCGCATTCGTTCGTTCGTTCTTTCGTTCTATATAAAGACTACAGACAACGAATTTGAATACGAATATCGTTATTAAAATAATGAATTCTTGCACATACGTTCTGTTGAGAAAGCGATACTCGGGGAGGCGGCAAGAGAGTAAAGTGATAGTATACGTATATCCGCTTGCCTTACCGTCTAGTCGGAGGATTAAAAACGTAGAATACGTCGATCCGTATGTGCATTCGCTACATCGTCAGTAAACGTCGTTGAAAAGAGAACAAGTTTATCGTCATGTACCGCATAGTTGCTTTATTCGTTCGTTTATTGATTTATTTATTTGTTTATTATTTAATCGTCGTTATTCGTCGTCGCAGATTTATTCAATCGCAATAATATTACATGTACATTGTTTGGAAGAAAATTGTAAGTTAAATGACTCGTATCAGTGTAATTACTATATGTACATGAATTATTTATTTAGTTATTTATTAATTCATCGATGGTACGCTAAGGAATAGCAACTAGATTTCCGTGTGATGCGGTAAGACGCGTGAAACGTTTTCATTTTAAAGATGGAATAATTTTGTTGGACTTTACATTTATTCATTGATCGTAGGCTATATTGGTTAATTATTTAATCGTTTATTCGTTAATAAATTCGTACATTGATTCGCAAGTATGGTTCGACGGTCGTTTTCTTTAGCTGGTATAAGAAGAGAAGTAACTGGCACGTATATCAAGTGGCAATACACTAGGTCGAAGGAATACGATGGAAGTAATACGATACACGTTCGGGTTGAGATGACATATATAGATGGAAATAGGGAGACGTATACCTTTTGGCTGTATCAGTAGTTTATCGGTTTAACGGTAAGAATAGAAAGAAAATAAGAGTTTACAGAGAGGCATTTAGGATAATTAATTGAGAGCGAGCATACGTCGTCGCGGTATCATTTCTATATCATAGAAGCGAAAAGAGAAAGATTCAGTACATAGGTATATGTATCCGGTAAATACAGGTCGCGGCAAAAGTTACTAGCAGAAGATCGTAGCACGTATACTCATTGGCAATAGAGTAGGTCGACAGATTATAAACGTATTATAGAATATGAGGATCCGTATATGCATTCGCTACACCGTTGATAAACGTCGCTGAAAAGAGAATAATTGTATTGCATATGTGTCGCATACTTAATTCATTGATTCATTCATTCATTGATTAATTATTTAATCAATCGTTCGTTCGTTCGTTCGTTCGTTCGTTCGCAGTGCGTAGTAAGAATGTTACGTATATGCTTTGTCGAGAGTATAAGCACACGTGCATCTATCTATCTATTTATTTATTAATTAATTAATTAATTAATTTAGTTATTGCACAAGATGGAATAATAAACTAGACATCGGTATATAAGTTTGTCGGAAGGGAAGAAGCGAACGAAGTCGACGTTCGATCGTTCGTACTCTGTACATGCAATAATCTTTTCGTTGTACATTTATTCATTCACGGTACACTTAATTTGTCATTTGTGATTTAATTAGTACATTTATTCGTAATTATCGTTTTCCTATTGTCGAACATGATCTTCGTCAATTCGAAAGGCCAGAGACTGTTCTATTAATTTCGAATGATAAGGAACTCTATTTCATTGTAAAATACCATAGAAGAAACTGCAGCACTGTTGTAATATTTCATTTAAGTGAACAACACCATAGGAATAGCTAGGCTCCATAAATATACGGTAAGTATCATTAATGGTAAATGAAAAAGCCGAAAAGTAACGTAGAACACGTAGAAATTGAATGAGATTGATTTTGAGAAAGTTAGGTCAAAATACGAGTGTTAGGTCAGAAAAATGCGAGTGTTAGGTCAAACTGCGCGTGTTAGGTCAGAAAAATGCGAGTGTTAGGTCAGAAAAATGCGAGTGTTAGGTCAAAATGCGAGTGTTCGGTCAGCAAAATACGAGTGTTAGGTCAGAAAAATGCGAGTGTTAGGTCAGAAAAATGCGAGAGTTAGGTCAAACTGCGGGTGTGAGGTCAGAGAAATGCGCGTGTTAGGTCAAGATATTTCTTGTGGTTGTTAGGTCATAATATTTAATTAAATTAGGTCAAGACGAAGCTCTTTGGTCTTTCTATACTCCTATTAAATCGTCTGATCACAAAATATATTTTATTATATACATTGTAGGGAAATATAATATACAATAAAAAATCATAGATACTTGAACATTAATTTGTATATAATCGTTGTTTTGGTGTGTACACACTACATGCATAATAATTACTCCACATACATGCATCCGTCCATGCATACAATATTTGACTTGTCAATTGTTATAATCTTTATATCTTTCTTAATTAATATCCATTCAATGAAAAGGTGATAATAAACCAAGAGATTAGAGGAAATATATTACTAGGTCAGTTGGCAACTGATGCGTTATCCAAACTTTACAGCAATATATATTATTAGAAAGAGGAGGAGGCGTAGTATCAGCGATTTAATTTGTTTCGCGGCGAAGTAGTACGACAAGTATATAAAGTAATGGCGGCGGAGAAGGAATAGGAATGAAAGCATGGCGCGACAGTGGCATAGTAAGACGCGCACAGTACACGGTCGGATGTAAGAGAGTACTACGACGACGACGACGACGACGACGAAAAGAGAAATATTACTAGATGCATTTTTACGGTGTATCGTTGAACGATGTAATTAGAAATATATACATATAAATGAATAAATAAATAAATAAAAGCTTAACATACACGGTGAGACGTACGATGTAAGAAAGGGTGGGAGGGAGGGAGGGAGGAAAGGAAAATTGTAATCCAACAGGAAGCAATCAAATCTTACAATCCAATACATACACGGTGAAAAAGAGAGTACGTTATCAGGTATACCTCGTTGCGCGGCGAACGCGCGTTCGTTTTACATGAAGGCTGAAGACGACTAATTCGAATACGATTACGAATATGGTATTTGAAATAATAAAGCTGTTTATATATTTTCTCGTGAAAATGATAGCACGTATACCCGCTTGCCTTAGCGCCTAGTCGAATGGGAGAAAAATAAAAGTAATAGCAGTATACTCTATGGCTATAGGCGCTGTCTCAAGAGTTGAAAAGGTAGAATATGACATTCCGTATACATATGCATTCGCTACACCGTCCATAAACGACGTTGAAAACAGAACAACTGTGTCGTATATGTACTGCATACTTGATTGATTCATTCATTCATTTCATTATTTATTTATTTATTTACTTATTTATTATAAAATGGTCTTGGTCGTTAGACGGCATAATAAGAATAGAAGTAACTAGAACGTATATCAAGTGGCAATACACTAGGTCGAAGGAATATGACTGAAGAAATGCGATACACGTTGTCGTTCAAATGACATATACTTCTAGATAGTAAATAGGAAGACGTATACCTTTCGGCTGTATCACTAGTTTATCGGTTTAACGGTAAGAATAGAAAGAAAAAAAAGATTTTAGAGAGAGGCCTTTACGTTAATTAATTGAGACCGAGAATATGTCGTCGCGGTATCATTTACAAATCATAGGAGAGAAAAGGGAAAGAATCAGTGCATACGTATACCTATATATTTGGTAAATACAGGTCTGGGTAAAAGTTACTAGCATAAGATCGTAGGACGTATACTCATTGGCAATAGAGTAGGTCGAATGATTATAAACGTATTATAGAATATGACGATTCGTATATGCATTCGCTACACCGTCTATAAACGACGTTGAAAAGAGAATAATTGTATCGGATATGTACTGCATACCGGATTCATTGATTCATTGATTGATTTGTTTATTTATCTATTGATGTATTTATTTATACATCATCTTCGTCGTTAGACGGCATAATTAGAATAGAAGGAACTAGCACGTATACTCATTGGCGTTATTCGTAGTCGAAGAATTATTCGAAGAGAAAAGACGACAAATGAAATGATTAGCACGTAGGTATATCGCGTTGCAATATTCACGGTAACTTTGGTTGGACGGAGGTACTATTATAATATATCGTTGGTTTATTCAATCGAGTTTATAGCATGGCATATAATTCTGTTTAGGTAAATGGAATATTATATACGATTCGCATCGGTGGGAGAGGTTATTTAGGAGTAACTCGTACGTTCGTACTCGAGTAATAGAGTATACGTATCGTATCATTAGGAGTGTTTGAATGGTCGTTAGGGTAAAGTCGGAATGACAGATACATATGTATAGGTACGCGTATACGTAGCGGAAAAGGAAATGCAAGGTTTGGGAGAAAATTGCGAGCTAAATGATTCGTATCAGTGTAATTACTATATGTACATGAATTATTTATATAGTTATTTATTAATTCATCGATGGTACGCTAAGGAATAGCAACTAGATTTCCGTGTGATGCGGTAAGACGCGTGAAACGTTTGCATTTTAAAGATGGAATAATTTTGTTGGACTTTACATTTATTCATTGATCGTAGGCTATATTTGTTAATTATTTAATCGTTTATTCGTTAATAAATTCGTACATTGATTCGCAAGTATGGTTCGACGGTCGTTTTCTTTAGCTGGTATAAGAAGAGAAGTAACTGGCACGTATATCAAGTGGCAATACACTAGGTCGAAGGAATACGATGGAAGTAATACGATACACGTTCGGGTTGAGATGACATATATAGATGGAAATAGGGAGACGTATACCTTTTGGCTGTATCAGTAGTTTATCGGTTTAACGGTAAGAATAGAAAGAAAATAAGAGTTTACAGAGAGGCATTTAGGATAATTAATTGAGAGCGAGCATACGTCGTCGCGGTATCATTTCTATATCATAGAAGCGAAAAGAGAAAGATTCAGTACATACGTATATGTATCCGGTAAATACAGGTCGCGGCAAAAGTTACTAGCAGAAGATCGTAGCACGTATACCTACTCATTGGCAATAGAGTAGGTCGACTGATTATAAACGTATTACAGAATACGACGATCCGTATGTGCATTCGCTACATCGTCAGTAAACGTCGTTGAAAAGAGAACAAGTTTATCGTCAAGTACTGCATACTTGCTTTATTCGTTCGTTTGCTCACTGATTGATTGATCGATTGATTCATTTATTTATTTATTTAATCGTCGTTATTCGTCGTCGCAGATTTATTTGAACAGATCGGTTAAATGGAATAATTAGCACGTATACCTGTCGTTGCAATACCGAATGGAATCGAAACGAAAGTGAATTGAATAGGTACATATCGTCGCGGTACATCGTTCGTTGACGCCGTCGATGGAGTAAAACTCGGTCGAAAGGAGAAAGAATACGTCATCACGTATGCATTGGCGAGTACATATCGTTAGCGATTCGACGAATGAATCCGCTGGGTTTGTTATCGTGTCGCTGAATAGGCACGTTGTTATTTACTACATATATCGTTCGTTCGTCGGTTCGTGGGTGCCGTTCGCAGTGCGAAGTAAGAATGTTAGGTATAGTAGCAGAGTATAAGCACGCGTACATTCGTTTATTTGTCTATTTATCTATCTATCTATTTATTATTTGATTTATATATCTATTTATCGCACAAGAAGGAATAATAACTAGACACTGGTACATTTTGTCCGTAAGGGAAGACGCGAAGAAAGTGATTCGCTAGTAATTTTCGTATTTATTAATTGAACGTAAGAAAGATTTGTGATTATGGTCGTTGGGTGACGGTATAAGGAGGGAAGAGAAGAGAAGAGAAGAGAAGAGAAGAGAAGAGAAGAGAAGTAACTAGCAGGTATACCAGGTGGCAATAGAGTAGGTCGAAGGAATATAATTGAAGTAATACGATAGACGTTGTCGTTGAAATGACATATACCTATAGATAGTAAATAACTAGGAAGACGTATACCTTTTGGCTGTAACGATAATTAATTGAGAGCGAGAATTTGGTCGTCGCGGTATTATTTATAAATGATGGAAGAGAAAAGGGAAAGAATGAGTACATACGCATACCTATGGTTGATCGATTGGCAGGTAGTATGGTTTTACGGTACGAGCAGGTTTTACGTTATAATTACATTAAGCACATACAAAGGTGTTTAACAGTTTTGTGGTTTATTCTTCGAAGTTAAGAGGATTAAATAATAATGTGATTATCCGTTAAGCTTCGTTTTTCTCTTACTCATTGTCAGTTTCGTTTTTGTTTACTCACAGAAGAGTACCGTTCTCGTCCTTGGCGTTGTATTTATATTGATATTCGTAGCATTAGCGCGTAGGGCATGAGGCTAGAATGAATAATGTTGTCCGGTGCGTAGACTTAAATCCTTAATAGGATTATAGAATGAAATTGAAGATTACCTTTTTTATTTTAAGCTTATTTTAAGAAAGTTATCGTAACAGCTATACATTTGGGAAATACAGGTGTGGGTAAAAGTTAGTAGCATAAGATCGTAGGACGTATTATACTCATATATGATATATACTGATTGGCAATAGAGTAGGTCGAATGATTATAAAGGTAGAATATGACGATCCGTATATGCATTCGCTATACCGTCCATAAACGCCGCTGAAAACAGTATAATTGTATTGCATATGTATCGCATACTTGATTGATTGATTTAATGATTTATTCATTCATTCATTCATTATTTATTTAATCGTTTGTTCGTTCAAGGCATTGCATACACTGCGTGTATGGAAATAGAATATTATATACGATTTGCATCTGTGTCATCGCTTATACGTACTCGTAGGTTCGTAATTTCTATAGGGAAGAATTTTTTGTATTTACATATAACATTTATTGATTGTAGGTCTTATTTGTTATTTAATTAATTGTTTATTTATTAAATAATCAATTTGTAGATCGATTCGCAATTATTGTCGTTGTTGTCTTCGCGAGCCGGTATAAGAAGAAAAGTAACTAGCTTTAGTTGAGAAGAAAAACATAGGTATATATATAGAGAGAAATATGAAGGCGTATATCCTTTGGCCGTGACACTCGCATATGTCGTATATGTAGTGCATAATGTGTTTATTCGTTGGTTTGTTTACTCATTGTTTGATTTTTTGTTTCTGTTACTCATTCATCATTTAACATTTATTTAATCGATCGTTGGTTCGTTCGATCGTTTGTAGTGCGAAGTAAAAATGATATTTATACGGTTTGTCGAGAGTATAAGTACACATCCATCTATCTATCTATGGATGTATTAATTAATTAATTAATTAGTTAATTAATTATTTTATTTAGTTATCGCACATGATGGAACAATAACTAGATATTGGCATATAAATTTGTCCGTAATGAAAGACGCGAACGAAGTGATTCGCTAGTAATTTTCGTATTTATTAATCGAATGCAGGAAACATTTGTGATTATCGTCGTTTAGGTTTCGGTGCGACGGTATAAGAAGAGAGAGAAGTAATTAGTACGTATACCAGTTGCAATAAATAGGATAGATGGAAAGAAAAATATGAGCACGTATACCCTTTGGCTGTGTCAGTTGCGGATCGGTATACAAGTAGAGAGAGAAAAGAAATACGTATAGTTATTTACGATAGGAGAGAAAATTTAGGGAGAAGATTACAAGATTGAGTATTCGTATACGTATACGTAGGTATAGGTGGTAGTCGCGGTATACGCGTTGCCTTATCAGTGATTTAAAATATGAAAGAAGAAGAAGAAGAAAGGGAAATAATCAGTACGTATATAGATATGAAGCTACGTAGAATATTCGTGTTAAATATAAAAGTTACTAGCATAAGACGGTAGTACGTCTACATATATATAGCCAGTGGCAATGCTTGTACTAAGTTTACTACGTACTATTCGTTATGAAGTGAAAGTCAGAGCGGAGTAATAATAATGATGATAATAATGATGATAATAATGATGATAATAATAATAATAATAATAATAATAATAATAATCATAATAATCATAATAATCATAATAATCATGAGATTATATATTCGCGATGGCAAGGAGAAAAATACACGTATATACCTAATATGTTTCGATAAGGTGGTGATCGAAGCAACGAAAGTAAAGTAAAGTAAAGTAAAGTAAAGTAAAGTAAAGTAAAGTAAAGAGTGTACGCATCGGATAGTGAATGAGACGCAGAGTAAGTAAATGGAATAATAGGTTTACGTATACCGTATACCGTATACCGTTTGGCGATATTCAGTTTTAATCGATAGAGAGAGGGAGAGAAATGATACGTACGTATACCATATCTTGTTGCAATACGGAGTAGGAAATTAAGTAGGTGAGAAATAAAATAGGAATTTCTATTATATATCGATGGGTGAAGGGAGAGGAGAGGAGAGGAGTGGAGAGGAGAGGAAAAGGTAGATATGCGAGGAAGTTAAAATAATATATACAGCTAAATGCTGAAGACAAGCAATTTGAATAGGAATAGGAATAGGAATAGGAATACGGTAATTAAAATAATGAATCCTTTTAGATAGGTTGTTTTGAAAAAGCGATATTTTTCGAGAGGGTAAGTGAGTAAGATAGTAAAATGATAGGAAGTATACTCGATTGTGTTAGCATCTAGTCGTACGATTAAAAAGGTAGAATATGACGATCCGTATATGCATTCGCTACACCGTTGATAAACGACGTTAAAAAGAGTATAATTGTATTGCATATGTATCGTATATGTAGTGCATAATTGGTTTATTCGTTGGTTTGTTCACTCATTCTTTGTTTTTTTTCTTTCTTTCTTTCTTTCATTCATTCATTCATTCATTCATTCATTCATTCATTCATTCATTATTTATTTATTTATTTATTTATTTATTGAATTGTTCGTTCGATCGTTCGTTCGCAATGCGAAGTAAGAATGTTACGTATATGGTTTTGCCGAGAGTATAAGTGCACATACACGTATACGTACATTTATCTATTTATCTATCTATCTATCTATCTATCTATCTATCTATTTATCTATCGCACAAGGAGGAATAATAATAATAATAATAATAATAATAATAATTGGACATGGGAATATAAATTTGTTGTAAGAGAAGAAAATTTTGTATGAAAAGTAACTAGAATTTGTAGATTAAAGACGAAGGAAGTAACTAGTTTGATTTATATTTTTTTGATTGTTTGTTTGATTGGTTAGTTATTTAGGTATTTATTAATTGATTGGTAAAAAGTTTGGTAATCATCGTTGTTGTCCTTTTCGTTAGCTGGTATAAGAAGAGAGGAGAAGTAACTAGCACCATGTGTTACCAAGTTGCAATAGAGTAGGTGGAAGGAATGTGATGGAAGCAGATGGAAGTAATACGATATACGTTTTTAAAATATTCGGTAATTTTGTACGTATAGCTGCTAGTTGTAGAATATTTGTTTGCCTTATTACTCGTCCCTTGAATATAAAAGTTACTAGCATAAGATGGTAGCAGTAGCAGGTATACCCAGTGGCAATACGTCTATATGCCTCAGTTTATTTATTCGTTACTAAATGTAGCTAACAAGATAATATAATGACGTAGCTATAATATAAATTGGCAATGTTACGTAGAAGAGTAGAATAGGAGGTAAAGGCGATATTAATGAATACGTATGGCAATAGGAGATGGGACGTATACCTCGTTGCGGTATCGGTGGTAAATGAGATGGGAAATGAGAAATAGGAATTACATATTAATTTGTGGGTTAAATAGAGGAAAGTGTAGGAAGCATTATATTTGTTGGGATGACTGTTTGTCGAAGCGAGACGACAGACAGACAGACAGACAGACAGACAGACAGACAGACAGACAGACAGACAGACAGACAGACAGACAGACAGACAGACAGACAGACAGACAGACAGACAGACAGACAGACAGACAGACAGACAGACAGACAGACAGACAGACAGACAGACAGACAGACAGACAGACAGACAGACAGACAGACAGACAGACAGACAGACAGACAGACAGACAGACAGACAGACAGACAGACAGACAGAGACAGACAGATTAATGGGGAATAAAAGTTTGGGTAATTTAATTTTTATTTAATCGATGTTAGGGAGAAAGATTGTCGAAAGATTGTCGAAAGATTGTCGAAAGATTGTTGAAAGATTGTTGAAAGATTTGGGAAGTTTGAGGCGAGAGAGAGGGAGAGGGAGAGGGAGAGGGAGAGGGAGAGAGGAAGTAGTCGGTTAATTACTAGTGGAAAATAATTTGGGCTCAGGCAGGAAATGTTTAGTAAGTTTTTATCGTTTCGATATTGGGAAGAAATTATGTAGAGTGTGAGGCGAGGAAGGATAGGAGAGAGTCGGTTATAATCAGTAGTGGAAAATAATTAAGGTTGAGACGGAAAAGGTTTGGTAACTTTTCTGGAGTAGATATTAGGAAGAAATAATGTATAGTTTATTGTGAGAAAGGATAGGAGAGAGTCGGTTATAATCATTAGTGGAAAATAGTTAGGGCTGAGAGGGAAAAAGTTTGGTAACTTTTATGGAATAGATATTTGTAAGAAATATGAATGTACAGTTTATTGTGAGAAAGGACAGGACAGGAGAGGACAGGACAGGACGGAGTGAGTTAATTTCTAGTTTGAAAATAGTTGGGGTTGAGACGGAGAAAGTTTGGTAATTTTGGAGTGTCGGAGGAATGGGGGAAAGGGGGAAAGGGTGATTAAAAATGTTGGAAATTACTAGGATGAAGGTTTGGTTAGTTTGAGAATTTGTTTAGTTATTGGCAGAAAAAAGTTTGGGGGAAAAGAGGGTGAGAAAAGGAGAAAAGGAGGGAAGAAGAGAGAAAAAATGGGGGAAAAGAGGAGGAAAGGAGGGGAAAAAATGCGGAAAAAAGCAAAAGTTACTAGATTGGGTTTAACAATGTTTGAAAATTCGGGGGAGGCCAATGAAAATCCCCTAGAATTCCCTAGATTGCACTTAAAAATCATAGGGGTAGCCCGCGCGAAAAGTGAGGTGCGCCTGTGGAATGAGGACCTGATCAGCATAACGTTGAAAGGGTTGCCTGGCGATCAGTCGATTCGAACGGTACAGGCAGCGTCATCTGTCGGGCGAATGCGATCGAGCGGCGATGTATTACGAGAAAATTATGGTATTTGGAAGGGAAGTGAATTTTTGAGTTTTGAGGTAGGCATTAATTGTGGGGTGGTATATTACTTGACCATGTATAAGGAGAATGTGATCGGATGATTTTTCGAGATTTCGCTTATTCTTCGAAATATTTCGAAGAGTCGATGTGATGAGGAGATGTAATTTTTGAGATAATTAAATTTTAGGTGTGGTACGTATGTTTGGATATTATTTAGTGAATTGTAGTGAAACAAAATAAATTTTAAGTTGATCGGTGAAGAATCGGATTTATTTTCGTAATATTTCGATGCTATTGCATTTGCGATTGAATGGATTTTTATGGAATCGATGTTTTAAGTTTATTACTGTTTATTAGGGAGTAATTAAAGATTATCGAGTGTAATAATAAGTGTTTGGAAGGTACGGTTGAAAAGGTGGTCGTTTTTCGCAGCATTTTGATGTTTCGGTAAGAGTGGGAAGACGAATAATTTAAATATTTGAATGGGAAGTGAGACAATGATTATTTTGTGAATATTAGGAATATAGGGATGAAAGGAAGCGAGCGTATATATATGGAAGTGTAAGGATATGTTTTGGAGCAGTATAGAGTAAATGGTTGAAAGGTAGTATAGGAATAAGACGCGGAGGCAAGGGTTTTTTAGTATGCTTATAAGAGATGATTTATGAGAGGAATTGTAATTTGGTTTGAAGTAGGAAGATGAAATTGGTGGTGAGTTGAGAGAAAGTTGAATGTGGAATGTAAATTGGGAGGATGATGGAAGCTTCTTTTGAAAATTACTAGGAGAATTTGTGACTTGGTATAAGAATATGTTTAGTAACTAGGGGGAGAAAAAATGGGGGAGAAGAGAGAAAAAATGGGGGAAAAAGGGGGAAGAAAAGGGGAAAAAATGGGAAAAATGAGAGGGAGAATCTAAAAGTTACTAGATTCGGGTTAACAATGTTTGTAAATTCGGGGGAGACGAATGAAAATCCCCTAGAATTCCCTAGATTGCACTTAAAAATCATAGGGGTAGCGCGCGCGAAAAGTGAGGTGCGCCTGTGGAATGATGACCCGGCAAGCATAATGTTGGGTGGGTTGCATGCCCGTTTTTGGTTTGAATGGTATCGGTGGCGCCATCCGTCGGGAGTATGCGCAGTTAGCGGAGTGGCGGTAGTATCGATCTATCGATCTATCGATTTATGTGGCGCAGTTTCATTGTTTTGACAGAGGCGAATCGAGTGAGTTTGAGTGGGTCATTTGTTTATGGGATATTATTACAAAATGGAGTGTGTAAGGGCAAGCGAGATATTATAGGTACGTTTAATAAGGAGTGTTGTTTGAAGATTCGGAATATGGGATATGTGGAAGAGAATGTACGCGGTTAAATACGGTGAAAGAAGTGGCTATGGAGGTTAGAGCGTATTGTTTTGAAGTTGTTGGCAGTGGTATGTACATTATTTTATTTAATTGCGATGCAAGGCTGTGTATATTTCGACGGTGTATCGTGAGAAGTAACGTGTATGCATTGGGAGTTTATTCAGGAACGTTGGTTTGGCTGTATATATCATTGGTAATATTTTGGAGCATGGATTTGGAAGGATATGGAATATGAGAAGGTATGAACTCATTAGTCGTGTGGATAATTGTTTGGAGATGTAGATTGAATATTTAATGTGACTTGATAGTGATTTTGTGCGTTTTAGAAGTGTTCAGAGTGTTTGCAATATTTCGAAGTTTCGATTTATGGAAAGGATACGAGAAGTTTTATAAGGAAGGAGATATTTGGATTTTGAGGATGAGGTAGTTTATTGGAATGCATTTGAGGGTAAGGTATGGTATCAGATTCGATTTTATTGGAATATGGAAGATTTATTATTTCGATCGTAATGTACGAGTGTTCGGAGTATGAGAATTTGTTATATTAATTGTAAATTGATTTTTAGGTGCAGGGTTATTCATGAGGGAGTGTACGAAGACATCTTATATAGTTTTTAAAATTGTTGGAAGTGTTTTGTGAATTCGTAGAATACGAATTATACTTCGAAGTTTCGATTTATGAAAGAGTACGAGGGAATGGTTAAATTAAGGGATGAGTGGATTTTGGTTGCAGGGGGGTTTATTGGGAGGCATTTAAGAGTTTTCTATGTAGTCAGATTGTGTGATTTCAAATGTTTGAAGGATTGACTTTTCGTTCGTAATGTACGCGCGTAGCGAAGTATAAGGGTTGTTAATAATTAGGGAGAAATTATTTTTGAGTGTAGGGTTATTCATTTGGAGCTATTGGGTGAATTACTATGCAGTCTTCGAGCAGTTTTATTGTGAATTGTGGAATTTTTAAATGCGAGCAATACTTCGATGTTTCGATCTATTGAAATGTTTTTAAACTTTTAGATGGAATGAAATAAATTATTTGTGAGTATATGGGGATACATTGGGTACTATTTAAAGATTTTTCCATGTTTTAAATTTTGATTTTTCTGTACAGGAAAAAAGTGTCATTTCTTTCGTAATATTTCGATGTTTCGGTATGTATTGCGTTTGTAGTTTAATGAAATTTTGATTTTTAAGTGCATGGTTAATTGTTTGGATGCTAATTAAGAATTCTCAGATTGATTTTTTTCAGATTTAAAGAAAATTGAAAGAGTTGGTCAGTGGGTCAATACTTCGATGTTTCGATGTATCGGTGGTTTATTAAATTTTTAGATGGAATGAAATAAATTATTTCTGAGTATATGGGGATACATTGGGTACTATTTAAAGATTTTTCCATGCTTTAAATTTTGATTTTTCTGTACAGGGAAAAAGTGTTATTTCTTTCGTAATATTTCGAAGCTTCGGTATGTGTGGTATGTTTTAATTGATGAATTTTTGACTTTTGACTATATGGTTAATTGTTTGGATGCTAATTAAGAATTCTAAGATTGATTTTGTTTAGATTTGAAGAAAATTGAAAAAGTTGGTCAGTCGGTCAATACTTCGATGTTTCGATGTATCGGTGGTTTATTAAATTTTTAGATGGAATGAAATAAATTATTCCTGAGTACATGGGTGTTCGTTGGGTACTATTTAAAGATTTTTCCATGCTTTAAATTTTGATTTTTCTGTACAGGGAAAAAGTGTGATTTCTTTCGTAATATTTCGATGTTTCGGTATATGCGGTATGTTTTAATTAATGAATTTTTGATTTTTGACTGCATGGTTAATTGTTTTGATGCAAACTAAGAATTTTAAGATCAATATCATCGTGATTTAATGTAAGTTGAAGAAGTTTGTTATTCCGTCAATACTTCGATGTTTCGATGTATTGGCGGTTTGTTGCACTTTTAGATGGAATGAAATAAATTATTTCTGAGTACATGGGTGTTCGTTGGGTACTATTTAAAGATTTTTCCATACTTTAAATTTTGATTTTTCTGTACAGGGAAAAAGTGTGATTTCTTTCGTAATATTTCGATGTTTCGGTATATGCGGTATGTTTTAATTAATGAATTTTTGATTTTTGACTACATGGTTAATTGTTTTGATGCAAACTAAGAATTTTAAGATCAATATCATCGTGATTTAATGTGAGTTGAAGAAGTTTGTTATTCCGTCAATACTTCGATGTTTCGATGTATTGGCGGTTTGTTGCACTTTTAGATGGAATGAAATAAATTATTTCTGAGTACATGGGTGTTCGTTGGGTACCATTTAAAGATTTTTCCATGCTTTAAATTTTGATTTTTCTGTACAGGGAAAAAGTGTGATTTCTTTCGTAATATTTCGATGTTTCGGTATATGCGGTATGTTTTAATTAATGAATTTTTGATTTTTGACTACATGGTTAATTGTTTTGATGCAAACTAAGAATTTTAAGATCAATATCATCGTGATTTAATGTGAGTTGAAGAAGTTTGTTATTCCGTCAATACTTCGATGTTTCGATGTATTGGCGGTTTGTTGCACTTTTAGATGGAATGAAATAAATTATTTCTGAGTACATGGGTGTTCGTTGGGTACTATTTAAAGATTTTTCCATGCTTTAAATTTTGATTTTTCTGTACAGGGAAAAAGTGTGATTTCTTTCGTAATATTTCGATGTTTCGGTATATGCGGTATGTTTTAATTAATGAATTTTTGATTTTTGACTACATGGTTAATTGTTTTGATGCAAACTAAGAATTTTAAGATCAATATCATCGTGATTTAATGTAAGTTGAAGAAGTTTGTTATTCCGTCAATACTTCGATGTTTCGATGTATTGGCGGTTTGTTGCACTTTTAGAGGGAATGAAATAAATTATTTCTGAGTACATGGGTGTTCGTTGGGTACTATTTAAAGATTTTTCCATGCTTTAAATTTTGATTTTTCTGTGCAGGGAAAAAGTGTGATTTCTTTCGTAATATTTCGATGTTTCGGTATATGCGGTATGTTTTAATTAATGAATTTTTGATTTTTGACTACATGGTTAATTGTTTTGATGCAAACTAAGAATTTTAAGATCAATATCATCGTGATTTAATGTAAGTTGAAGAAGTTTGTTATTCCGTCAATACTTCGATGTTTCGATGTATTGGCGGTTTGTTGCACTTTTAGAGGGAATGAAATAAATTATTTCTGAGTACATGGGTGTTCGTTGGGTACTATTTAAAGATTTTTCCATGCTTTAAATTTTGATTTTTCTGTACAGGGAAAAAGTGTGATTTCTTTCGTAATATTTCGATGTTTCGGTATATGCGGTATGTTTTAATTAATGAATTTTTGATTTTTGACTACATGGTTAATTGTTTTGATGCAAACTAAGAATTTTAAGATCGATATCATCGTGATTTAATGTAAGTTGAAGAAGTTTGTTATTCCGTCAATACTTCGATGTTTCGATGTATTGGCGGTTTGTTACACTTTTAGATGGAATGAAATAAATTATTTCTGAGTACATGGGTGTTCGTTGGGTACTATTTAAAGATTTTTCCATGCTTTAAATTTTGATTTTTCTTTACAGGGAAAAAGTGTCATTTCTTTCGTAATATTTCGATGTTTCGGTATATGTGGTATGTTTTAAATAATGAATTTTTGATTTTTGACTATATGGTTAATTGTTTTGGTGCAAACTAAGAATTTTAAGATAAATATCATTGTGGTTTAATGTAAATTGAAGGAGTTTGTTATTCCGTCAATACTTCGATGTTTCGATGTATCGGTAATTTATTGAACTTTTGTAAGGAGTGAAATAAATTATTTCTGATTACATGGGTGTTCGTTGGGTACTATTTAAAGATTTTTCCATGCTTTAAATTTTGATTTTTCTTTACAGGGAAAAAGTGTCATTTCTTTCGTAATATTTCGATGTTTCGGTATATGTGGTATGTTTTAAATAATGAATTTTTGATTTTTGACTATATGGTTAATTGTTTTGGTGCAAACTAAGAATTTTAAGATGAATATCATTGTGATTTAATGTAAATTGAAGGAGTTTGTTATTCCGTCAATACTTCGATGTTTCGATGTATCGGTAATTTATTGAACTTTTGTAAGGAGTGAAATAAATTATTTTTGGCTGCGTGGGTGTTCGTTGGGTACTATTAAAAGATATTTGCATGTTTCAAACTTTGAATTTTTTGTAGGAGTAAAAAGTGTTGCTTTGCTTCGTATATTTCGAAGTTTCGGTATGTATGTTATCGTTTAATTAATGAATTATTGACTTTTGGCTATATGGTTAATTGTTTGGACGCTAATTAAGAATTCTAAGAGTGATTTCGTTGGGATTTAATGTATATTGAAGAAAGCGATTATTCCGTCAATATTTCGATGTTTCGATGTATCGGTAATTTATTGAACTTTTGTAAGGAGTGAAATAAATTATTTCTGACTACATGGGTGTTCGTTGGGTACTATTTAAAGATTTTTCCATGCTTTAAATTTTGATTTTTCTTTACAGGGAAAAAGTGTCATTTCTTTCGTAATATTTCGAAGTTTCGGTATATGTGGTATGTTTTAATTAATGAATTTTTGATTTTTGACTGCATGGTTAATTGTTTGGGTGCTGACTAAGAATTCTAATGTTGATTTCGTTGCGATTTAGTGTAAGTTGAAGAAGTTCGTTAGTCGGTTAATATTTCGATGTTTCGATGTATGGGTTATTTATTGAACTTTTAGATGGAATGAAATAAATTATTTCTGACTGCTTGGGAGTTTATTGGGTAGTATTTAAAAATATCCCCACGTTTCAAAGTTTGAATTTTTTGTGTGGTGAAAAATTTAAACTGTTTTCGTGCAATTTCGATGTTTCGGTGTATGAGGCATATGAATAGTTGATAAATTTGAACTTTAGATCGTGTGGTTTATTATTTGAAGTTGTGTTGTGAATTTTCACGTTTTATTTGTATTGATTTAATACATTTTATCGAGTATTGCGATTTGTTTCAATATTTCGATCTTTCGATGTTTATGAATTAACTCTGAATCGTTTGCGAGCGGAATGTTTGTTTTAAAACTCGGACGAGTTAAATGGGAGTGCAGGAGAGTATTCCGTGTCCTTTGAACTGTGATCTTTTAATGTTTGGCATGATTGTGTATTAATTTAATTGTTTCGAAGTGCGTATGTATGTGGTTTATTGAGTTTTGTGTGGCTGAAAGTATTTGCGTTACATTTGTGATTAACTTTGACGCATTTGTTATTACTTTTTGCTTAATATTCTTTGGTTTTCGATGTTTTTATGCATCCTCTTGACTTGTATGTGTGCTTTATGTCTTGTATTTCTTGATTTTCGATGCTGTTATGCATTCTGTTGACTCCTCTGCGTACTTTATGTCTCGTATTTCTTGATTTTCGAACCTTTTACGCATTCTGTTGCCTCTTATGTGTACTTTGTGCCACATAGTTTTTGAATATTGGTGGTTCTACATACTTTCTTTGGTTTTGGGTGTACCTTATGACTTATGTTCTTTGAATTTCGATGCATTTGCATACTTTCTTCAGTCTTGCGTGTACCTTATGATTTTTATTCTTTGAATGTCGATACATCTGTATAATTTCTTCGGTCTTGGGTGTATCTTATGATTTTTATTCTTTGAATATCGATGTATTTGCATGGTTTTTTCAGTTTTGGGTGTACTTTATGACTTGTATTCTTTGAATTTTGATGCTTTTGCATGCTTTCTTCAGTCTTGGGTGTGTCTTATAACTTGCATTCTTTGATTATTGATACATTTGCATACTTTCTTCAGTCTTAGGTATACTTTATAACTTGTACTCTTTGAATTTCGATGTATTAGCATATTTTCTTCAGTCTTGGGTGTGTCTTATAATTTGTATTCTTTGAACTTCGGTATATTTGTATACTTTCTTATGTTTTGGGTGTATCTTATGACTTGTGCTCTTTGATTATCGATGTGTTTGCATACTTTCTTTAGCCTTGGGTGTACCTTATGACTTGTATTCTTTGAAATTCGATGCATTTGCGTACTTTCTTCAGTCTTACGTGTGCCTCATGATTTGTATTCTTTGAACTTCGGTATATTTGTATGCTTTCTTATGTTTTGGGTGTATCTTATGACTTGTGCTCTTTGATTATCGATGTGTTTGCATACTTTCTTCAGCCTTGGGTGTACCTTATGACTTGTATTCTTTGAAATTCGATGCATTTGCGTACTTTCTTCAGTCTTACGTGTGCCTCATGATTTGTATTCTTTGAACTTCGGTATATTTGTATACTTTCTTATGTTTTGGGTGTATCTTATGACTTGTGCTCTTTGATTATCGATGTGTTTGCATACTTTCTTCAGCCTTGGGTGTACCTTATGACTTGTATTCTTTGAAATTCGATGCATTTGCGTACTTTCTTCAGTCTTACGTGTGCCTCATGATTTGTATTCTTTGAACTTCGGTATATTTGTATGCTTTCTTATGTTTTGGGTGTATCTTATGACTTGTGCTCTTTGATTATCGATGTGTTTGCATACTTTCTTCAGCCTTGGGTGTACCTTATGACTTATATTTTTTGAAGTTCGATGCATTTGCATACTTTTTTCAGTTTTGGGCGTATCTTATGGCATGTACTTTTTGAATTTCGATGCTTTTGTATGGTTTCTTCGCTCTTGCGTGTATTTTGTTAATAATATTCCTGGAAAATTGATGCTTTCACATAGTTTCCTTGTTCTTGCGTGTACTTTATCGATAATATTCCTGGAAAATTGAAGCTTTTATATACTTTCTTCGTTTCTACGTGTATTCTGCAACAGATATTCCTTGATTTTCGATGTTTTTGTACGCTTCCTTCACTCTTGTGTGTGCTTTATAACTAATATTGCTTGAATATCAATGTTTTTATAGGCTTTTTCATTCTTGTGTGTTGTTTGTCGCTAATATTCCTTGAATGTCGGTGCTTTTGTATATTTTTTATGTTCTTACGTGTGGTTTATGATTAATATTTCTTGAATGTCATTACTCTTGTGTATTTTTTTTGTTCCTGCGTGTACTTTATGACTGATGTTGCTTGAATATTGATGGTTTTGCGTACTTTCTTTTCTCTCGCGTGTATTGTATCGTTGTTATTCTTCGAATATTGATGTTTCTGCATACTTTCTTTGCTTTTTTGTGCGGTCTGTCATCAATATTGTTTGGAAATCAATGTTTCTACACACTTTGTTCACTCTTATGAGTGCTTTATTACCAATATTAATTGCCGATCAATGGTTCTAAATACCTTCTTCATTCTTATGAGTGCTTTATTACCAATATTACTTGCCGATTAATGGTTCTAAATGCTTTCTTCAGTCTTGTGAGTACTGTATCACCAATATTACTCGAAAATCAATGGTTCTACGTGCCTTTTTCACTCTTATAAGTACTGTATCACTAATATTGTTTGAAAATCAATGGTTCTACATACCTTCTTCACTCTTATGAGTGCTTTATCGTCAATATTACTGGAAAATCAATGGTTCTACATGCTTTCTTCACTCTTATGAGTGCTGCATCACTAATATTGTTTGAAAATTAATGGTTCTACATACCTTCTTCACTCTTATGAGTGCTTTATCGTCAATATTACTGGGAAATCGGTGTTTCTACATGCTTTATTCACTCTTATGAGTACTGTATCACCAATATATCTTGAAGATCAATGGTTCTACATGCTTTCATCACTCTTATGAGTACTTCAGTGCCGATATTGGTTGGAAATTTATGTTTCGGCATACTCTCTTCGCTCTTGAGTGTACTTTATCAATAATACTTCTGGAATATCGATGTTTTCGCTTGCTTTTTTCGCTTTTACGGCTTATATTTCTTGGTTTTTCATGGTTTCATGTATTGTGTTTGCTATTTGGGTTGCTTGGCGACCTCTATTTTCTTGTTTTTGTTGTGTTTGTGCATTTTGTCGGCTATTCCGGGTACTTATGAACTGTATTTCTTCACTTTTGACGGTTTTATACATTCTGTCGACTGTTCGGGGTGCCGTATGATTTATATTCTTTCATTTTTGACGGTTGTGTGCATTTTGTTCGCTATTTCGGCTACTGTGCGGCTTACATTCTTACATTTGCGACGGTTTTATACGTTGTGCTTGCAATTTCGGCTACTGTATGACCTGTATTTCTCTACTTTCGATGAGTTTATGCATTTCGTTTACTATTCCGGTTGCTGTATGATCCATATTCCTTCTTTTTCGACGGTTTTGTGTATTTTGTCTGTTATTCCGGGTGCTGTATGACCTATATTTCATCACTTTTGATGGATTTATACATTTCGTCGACTATTTCGGGTGCTGTGCGATCTATATTTCTTCGCTTTTGATGTGTTTATACACTTTCTTCGATGTTAGGTGTATTCTATGACTTGTGTTTCGTAGTTTTCGATATCTTTGCCTGGTCTTTCATGGCTTTTTCATTTCTATGTGTGCCTTATGATTTATGTTCCTTGAATATCGATGGTTTCACATACTTTCTTCGGCTTTACGTGTATTGGATGACTCGCATTTTTCGAATATCGATGGTTTTACATGTTTTTCTCGTTCCTGCGTGTAGTTTGCGGTCTATATTCTTCGGAATTCGATACTTGGGTATGGTTTCTGCATTTTTGTGTGTGCTTTGTGCCTTGTACTCCTTGATTTTCGATGTTTTCATGCCATTTGCATGTGTTTTGCACTACTGTGTGTACTTTACTTGTATTTCTTGGCTTTTGATGTTTTGCGTGCATTCTGTTTGTCTTGGGTGTACTTTATGCCTTGTATTTCTTGGTTTTCGATATCTTCGGATGTGTATTTTGTTACTTTGCGTATTTTATGACCTGTACTATTTCATTTTCGACGTTTTTACATGTTTTCTTTGCTCTTGCGTGTACTTTATCGCCAATATTGTTCGAGAATCGATGGTTCTGCATACTTTTATCGCTCATATGAGTGCCCTATTGCCAATGGTGCTCGAAAATGAACGGTTTTGCATGCTTTCCTTACTCCTACGGGTGGTTTGTCGGTATTATTCCTTGGAAATCGATGTGTTTGCATACTTTCTTCGGTCTTGCGTGTGGTTTATCGCTGATATTCTTTGACATTCGATGTTTTTGCATGCTTTTCTCACTTGTTCGCTTACTTTTGATCTGTATCGTTGTGATTTTGATGCTTGTACATGTTTTTGGCGATATTTTGTCTACTGTGCGACTTGTATTTGGCGGTTTCCGACAGAGACTGGTGTATTTGGACCTACTATTTCTATGTTTTGCTGTTGGATTTGCTTCTTATGCATGTGTTACCGTTATATTTGGGTGTTTGGTTGTGTTTTTAGCTGGATTCCGATTGATCGGTTGCAGTAGACTGTATGGGGGGTGGAATGAAGTGATTCGAAGGCTACGGTGCGCTATGTTTTCATGTTTGGGGTTGCTTTTATGACTCTGGGACTACTTTTGTGTGCTTTCGACCCATGTTTCGTTATGTGGGAGTGCCTGGAGGCTACGACTGTGAATTTTCTTGGATTATTTTCGTGCAGAGGTGAGGTTGGAGGTGTTTGGACTATTCTGGGGAGATATTTGAAGGCTGGAGGGTGCTATTTCGACATGAGGCTGTGCAGGGAAAGTTTCGGATGAAAATTTGAGCTCTTGGGGAGGGTACTTTTGCATGGATCTGTGCATTGGGTCAGTCGGGAATGCTTTGGCGGGAAATTTGGATGACTTGGGTGGGTATTTCGAGGGGATTTCTGCATGGGGAATGTCGGGAATGGTTTGCCCGGAAATTTGGATGACTTGGCGGGTTATTCTGTATGTATTTCGTGGGGGGAAATGTCGGGAACGCTTTGGCGGGAAATTTGAATGATTTGGCGGGTTATTTCGCATGGAGTTGATGGGAGGGAATGTCTGAAACGCTTTGGCGGTAAATTTGAGCGATTCGCCGGGTTATTTCGCATGGAGTTGATGGGAGGAAATGTCTGAGATGCTTTGGCGGGAAAATTTGATGGTTTTGCGGGCCATTTCGTGGGGATATCGCGGGGAGGAATGTCTGAAACGTTTTGCCGGGAAATTTGGATGGTTCAGGTGGGTATTTCGAGCAGATTTTCGTTGGAGGGAATGTTCGGAAGGCTTCGGTGATAAATTTGAGCGATTCAGGTGGATGTTTCGGGCTGATTTCTGTGGGGGAAAACGCTGGGAAAGTTTTGGCGGGAAATTTGACTGATTCAGGCGGGTATTTCGTAGGGATTTCGCATGAGGGAATGTCCGAAATGTTTTAACGAGAAAATTTGATTGTTTTGCGGGCTATTTCGTGGGGATATCACGGAGAGCAAATGTCTGGAACGTTTTAGCTGGAAAATTTGATGGTTCCGCGGGCTATTTCGCAGGGATTTCGCGGGAGGGAATGTCGGGAATGGTTTGCCGGGATAATTCGATGGTTCCGCGGGCTATTTCGTGGGGATATCACGGGGAGGAAGGTCGGGAACGCTTTGGCAGGAAATTTGAATGATTCGGCGGGTTATTTCACTGGGATTTCACTGCGGGGATTGTCGAGAACGCTTTGGCGTTGAATTTGGATGATCCGAAGGGGTGTTTCGACGGGATTTCTGCAGGGAAAATGGAGGGCAGGTTCTTCGCGGATTTCGACGAGGAAGCGAGTGGCGAAAAATGGGGAATGAATGGCGGGGAAATTTGAGGGTGTGCGGGAGAAGTGTAGCCGGAAAAAACGACGGAAAATCGCGCGGGAGGGGAGGGGGAAACAAAATGGCGGCGGGAAAACGCGGGGGGGGGGGGAGAGATGGCGTCGGAAAAACAAAAACAAAATGGCGGAAAATCAAAAACAAAATGGCGTCGGAAAATCAAAATGGCGGAAAATCAAAAACAAAATGGCGTCGGAAAACTGAAAAATGGCGGGGGAAAAACAAAATGGCGTCGGAAAATCAAAAACAAAATGGCGTCGGAAAATCAAAATGTCGGAAAATCAAAAACAAAATGGCGTCGGAAAATTCCAAAATGGCGTCGGAAAAAAACAAAATGGCGTCGGAAAATCAAAAACACAATGGCGTCGGAAAATCAAAAATAAAATGGCGCCCAAAAACAAAATGGCGTCGGAAAATCCAAAATGGCGTCGGAAAATCAAAAACAAAATGGCGTCGGAAAATCAAAAACAAAATGGCGCCCAAAAACAAAATGGCGTCGGAAAAACAAAATGGCGTCGGAAAATCAAAAACAAAATGGCGTCGGAAAATCAAAATGGCGGAAAATCAAAAACAAAATGGCGTCGGAAAATCAAAATGTCGGAAAATCAAAAACAAAATGGCGTCGGAAAATTCCAAAATGGCGTCGGAAAAAAACAAAATGGCGTCGGAAAATCAAAAACACAATGGCGTCGGAAAATCAAAAACAAAATGGCGCCCAAAAACAAAATGGCGTCGGAAAATCCAAAATGGCGTCGGAAAATCAAAAACAAAATGGCGTCGGAAAATCAAAAACAAAATGGCGCCCAAAAACAAAATGGCGGCGTAAAATCAAAAACAAAATGGCGTCGGAAAAATTCAAAATGGCGTCGGAAAATCGGAAAATCAAAAACAAAATGGCGTCGGAAAATCAAAATGGCGGAAAATCAAAAACAAAATGGCGTCGGAAAATTAAAAACAAAATGGCGTCGCAAAATCAAAATGAAAATCAAAATGGCGCCGGAAAATTCCAAAATGGCGTCGGAAAACTGAAAAATGGCGGGGAAAAAACAAAATGGCGTCGGAAAATCCCAAAATGGCGCCGGAAAAATTGGAAAATTCGTGGAAAATTCCAAAATGGCGTCGGAAAATTGAAATGTAAATCAAAATGGCGTCGGAAAATTCCAAAATGGCGTCGGAAAATCGCCGGAAAAGCGGAAAAATCGTTGGAAAATCGTGAAAATCGCCGGAAAAGCGGAAAAAAAAATCGTCGGAAAATCGTGAAAATCGTCGGAAAAGCGGAAAATCGTCGGAACAGCCCGGAAAATCGTCCAAAACAGTATTTTAAGGGCTAGGAGCAGGTTCGGCTTGAAATGGCAGCCGTGGAAGAGTGCGTGGGTTAGGTCTGGGTTAGGTCTGGGTTAGGTCTGGGTTAGGTCTGGGTTAGGTCTGGGTTAGGTCTGGGTTAGGTCTGGGTTAGGTCTGGGTTAGGTCTGGGTTAGGTCTGGGTTAGGTCTGGGTTAGGTCTGGGTTAGGTCTGGGTTAGGTCTGGGTTAGGTCTGGGTTAGGTCTGGGTTAGGTCTGGGTTAGGTCTGGGTTAGGTCTGGGTTAGGTCTGGGTTAGGTCTGGGTTAGGTCTGGGTTAGGTCTGGGTTAGGTCTGGGTTAGGTCTGGGTTAGGTCTGGGTTAGGTCTGGGTTAGGTCTGGGTTAGGTCTGGGTTAGGTCTGGGTTAGGTCTGGGTTAGGTCTGGGTTAGGTCTGGGTTAGGTCTGGGTTAGGTCTGGGTTAGGTCTGGGTTAGGTCTGGGTTAGGTCTGGGTTAGGTCTGGGTTAGGTCTGGGTTAGGTCTGGGTTAGGTCTGGGTTAGGTCTGGGTTAGGTCTGGGTTAGGTCTGGGTTAGGTCTGGGTTAGGTCTGGGTTAGGTCTGGGTTAGGTCTGGGTTAGGTCTGGGTTAGGTCTGGGTTAGGTCTGGGTTAGGTCTGGGTTAGGTCTGGGTTAGGTCTGGGTTAGGTCTGGGTTAGGTCTGGGTTAGGTCTGGGTTAGGTCTGGGTTAGGTCTGGGTTAGGTCTGGGTTAGGTCTGGGTTAGGTCTGGGTTAGGTCTGGGTTAGGTCTGGGTTAGGTCTGGGTTAGGTCTGGGTTAGGTCTGGGTTAGGTCTGGGTTAGGTCTGGGTTAGGTCTGGGTTAGGTCTGGGTTAGGTCTGGGTTAGGTCTGGGTTAGGTCTGGGTTAGGTCTGGGTTAGGTCTGGGTTAGGTCTGGGTTAGGTCTGGGTTAGGTCTGGGTTAGGTCTGGGTTAGGTCTGGGTTAGGTCTGGGTTAGGTCTGGGTTAGGTCTGGGTTAGGTCTGGGTTAGGTCTGGGTTAGGTCTGGGTTAGGTCTGGGTTAGGTCTGGGTTAGGTCTGGGTTAGGTCTGGGTTAGGTCTGGGTTAGGTCTGGGTTAGGTCTGGGTTAGGTCTGGGTTAGGTCTGGGTTAGGTCTGGGTTAGGTCTGGGTTAGGTCTGGGTTAGGTCTGGGTTAGGTCTGGGTTAGGTCTGGGTTAGGTCTGGGTTAGGTCTGGGTTAGGTCTGGGTTAGGTCTGGGTTAGGTCTGGGTTAGGTCTGGGTTAGGTCTGGGTTAGGTCTGGGTTAGGTCTGGGTTAGGTCTGGGTTAGGTCTGGGTTAGGTCTGGGTTAGGTCTGGGTTAGGTGCTGGGTTAGGTCTGGGTTAGGTCTGGGTTAGGTCTGGGTTAGGTCTGGGTTAGGTCTGGGTTAGGTCTGGGTTAGGTCTGGGTCTAGGTCTGGGTTAGGTCTGGGTTAGGTCTGGGTTAGGTCTGAGGTTAGGTTAGGTCTGGGTAAGGTCCCTGGGTTTAGGGTCTGGAGTTATGTCTGGGTTAGGTCTGGGTTAGGTCTGGGTTAGGTCTGGGTTAGGTCTGGGTTAGGTCTGGGTTAGGTCTGGGTTAGGTCTGGGTTAGGTCTGGGTTAGGTCTGGGTTAGGTCTGGGTTAGGTCTGGGTGTAGGTCTGTGGT